>CM073438.1:7500-1285000 GCA_037074515.1 Mimosa bimucronata
CCCTAAACCCTAAACCCTAAACCCTAAACCCTAAACCCTAAACCCTAAACCCTAAACCCTAAACCCTAAACCCTAAACCCTAAACCCTAAACCCTAAACCCTAAACCCTAAACCCTAAACCCTAAACCCTAAACCCTAAACCCTAAACCCTAAACCCTAAACCCTAAACCCTAAACCCTAAACCCTAAACCCTAAACCCTAAACCCTAAACCCTAAACCCTAAACCCTAAACCCTAAACCCTAAACCCTAAACCCTAAACCCTAAACCCTAAACCCTAAACCCTAAACCCTAAACCCTAAACCCTAAACCCTAAACCCTAAACCCTAAACCCTAAACCCTAAACCCTAAACCCTAAACCCTAAACCCTAAACCCTAAACCCTAAACCCTAAACCCTAAACCCTAAACCCTAAACCCTAAACCCTAAACCCTAAACCCTAAACCCTAAACCCTAAACCCTAAACCCTAAACCCTAAACCCTAAACCCTAAACCCTAAACCCTAAACCCTAAACCCTAAACCCTAAACCCTAAACCCTAAACCCTAAACCCTAAACCCTAAACCCTAAACCCTAAACCCTAAACCCTAAACCCTAAACCCTAAACCCTAAACCCTAAACCCTAAACCCTAAACCCTAAACCCTAAACCCTAAACCCTAAACCCTAAACCCTAAACCCTAAACCCTAAACCCTAAACCCTAAACCCTAAACCCTAAACCCTAAACCCTAAACCCTAAACCCTAAACCCTAAACCCTAAACCCTAAACCCTAAACCCTAAACCCTAAACCCTAAACCCTAAACCCTAAACCCTAAACCCTAAACCCTAAACCCTAAACCCTAAACCCTAAACCCTAAACCCTAAACCCTAAACCCTAAACCCTAAACCCTAAACCCTAAACCCTAAACCCTAAACCCTAAACCCTAAACCCTAAACCCTAAACCCTAAACCCTAAACCCTAAACCCTAAACCCTAAACCCTAAACCCTAAACCCTAAACCCTAAACCCTAAACCCTAAACCCTAAACCCTAAACCCTAAACCCTAAACCCTAAACCCTAAACCCTAAACCCTAAACCCTAAACCCTAAACCCTAAACCCTAAACCCTAAACCCTAAACCCTAAACCCTAAACCCTAAACCCTAAACCCTAAACCCTAAACCCTAAACCCTAAACCCTAAACCCTAAACCCTAAACCCTAAACCCTAAACCCTAAACCCTAAACCCTAAACCCTAAACCCTAAACCCTAAACCCTAAACCCTAAACCCTAAACCCTAAACCCTAAACCCTAAACCCTAAACCCTAAACCCTAAACCCTAAACCCTAAACCCTAAACCCTAAACCCTAAACCCTAAACCCTAAACCCTAAACCCTAAACCCTAAACCCTAAACCCTAAACCCTAAACCCTAAACCCTAAACCCTAAACCCTAAACCCTAAACCCTAAACCCTAAACCCTAAACCCTAAACCCTAAACCCTAAACCCTAAACCCTAAACCCTAAACCCTAAACCCTAAACCCTAAACCCTAAACCCTAAACCCTAAACCCTAAACCCTAAACCCTAAACCCTAAACCCTAAACCCTAAACCCTAAACCCTAAACCCTAAACCCTAAACCCTAAACCCTAAACCCTAAACCCTAAACCCTAAACCCTAAACCCTAAACCCTAAACCCTAAACCCTAAACCCTAAACCCTAAACCCTAAACCCTAAACCCTAAACCCTAAACCCTAAACCCTAAACCCTAAACCCTAAACCCTAAACCCTAAACCCTAAACCCTAAACCCTAAACCCTAAACCCTAAACCCTAAACCCTAAACCCTAAACCCTAAACCCTAAACCCTAAACCCTAAACCCTAAACCCTAAACCCTAAACCCTAAACCCTAAACCCTAAACCCTAAACCCTAAACCCTAAACCCTAAACCCTAAACCCTAAACCCTAAACCCTAAACCCTAAACCCTAAACCCTAAACCCTAAACCCTAAACCCTAAACCCTAAACCCTAAACCCTAAACCCTAAACCCTAAACCCTAAACCCTAAACCCTAAACCCTAAACCCTAAACCCTAAACCCTAAACCCTAAACCCTAAACCCTAAACCCTAAACCCTAAACCCTAAACCCTAAACCCTAAACCCTAAACCCTAAACCCTAAACCCTAAACCCTAAACCCTAAACCCTAAACCCTAAACCCTAAACCCTAAACCCTAAACCCTAAACCCTAAACCCTAAACCCTAAACCCTAAACCCTAAACCCTAAACCCTAAACCCTAAACCCTAAACCCTAAACCCTAAACCCTAAACCCTAAACCCTAAACCCTAAACCCTAAACCCTAAACCCTAAACCCTAAACCCTAAACCCTAAACCCTAAACCCTAAACCCTAAACCCTAAACCCTAAACCCTAAACCCTAAACCCTAAACCCTAAACCCTAAACCCTAAACCCTAAACCCTAAACCCTAAACCCTAAACCCTAAACCCTAAACCCTAAACCCTAAACCCTAAACCCTAAACCCTAAACCCTAAACCCTAAACCCTAAACCCTAAACCCTAAACCCTAAACCCTAAACCCTAAACCCTAAACCCTAAACCCTAAACCCTAAACCCTAAACCCTAAACCCTAAACCCTAAACCCTAAACCCTAAACCCTAAACCCTAAACCCTAAACCCTAAACCCTAAACCCTAAACCCTAAACCCTAAACCCTAAACCCTAAACCCTAAACCCTAAACCCTAAACCCTAAACCCTAAACCCTAAACCCTAAACCCTAAACCCTAAACCCTAAACCCTAAACCCTAAACCCTAAACCCTAAACCCTAAACCCTAAACCCTAAACCCTAAACCCTAAACCCTAAACCCTAAACCCTAAACCCTAAACCCTAAACCCTAAACCCTAAACCCTAAACCCTAAACCCTAAACCCTAAACCCTAAACCCTAAACCCTAAACCCTAAACCCTAAACCCTAAACCCTAAACCCTAAACCCTAAACCCTAAACCCTAAACCCTAAACCCTAAACCCTAAACCCTAAACCCTAAACCCTAAACCCTAAACCCTAAACCCTAAACCCTAAACCCTAAACCCTAAACCCTAAACCCTAAACCCTAAACCCTAAACCCTAAACCCTAAACCCTAAACCCTAAACCCTAAACCCTAAACCCTAAACCCTAAACCCTAAACCCTAAACCCTAAACCCTAAACCCTAAACCCTAAACCCTAAACCCTAAACCCTAAACCCTAAACCCTAAACCCTAAACCCTAAACCCTAAACCCTAAACCCTAAACCCTAAACCCTAAACCCTAAACCCTAAACCCTAAACCCTAAACCCTAAACCCTAAACCCTAAACCCTAAACCCTAAACCCTAAACCCTAAACCCTAAACCCTAAACCCTAAACCCTAAACCCTAAACCCTAAACCCTAAACCCTAAACCCTAAACCCTAAACCCTAAACCCTAAACCCTAAACCCTAAACCCTAAACCCTAAACCCTAAACCCTAAACCCTAAACCCTAAACCCTAAACCCTAAACCCTAAACCCTAAACCCTAAACCCTAAACCCTAAACCCTAAACCCTAAACCCTAAACCCTAAACCCTAAACCCTAAACCCTAAACCCTAAACCCTAAACCCTAAACCCTAAACCCTAAACCCTAAACCCTAAACCCTAAACCCTAAACCCTAAACCCTAAACCCTAAACCCTAAACCCTAAACCCTAAACCCTAAACCCTAAACCCTAAACCCTAAACCCTAAACCCTAAACCCTAAACCCTAAACCCTAAACCCTAAACCCTAAACCCTAAACCCTAAACCCTAAACCCTAAACCCTAAACCCTAAACCCTAAACCCTAAACCCTAAACCCTAAACCCTAAACCCTAAACCCTAAACCCTAAACCCTAAACCCTAAACCCTAAACCCTAAACCCTAAACCCTAAACCCTAAACCCTAAACCCTAAACCCTAAACCCTAAACCCTAAACCCTAAACCCTAAACCCTAAACCCTAAACCCTAAACCCTAAACCCTAAACCCTAAACCCTAAACCCTAAACCCTAAACCCTAAACCCTAAACCCTAAACCCTAAACCCTAAACCCTAAACCCTAAACCCTAAACCCTAAACCCTAAACCCTAAACCCTAAACCCTAAACCCTAAACCCTAAACCCTAAACCCTAAACCCTAAACCCTAAACCCTAAACCCTAAACCCTAAACCCTAAACCCTAAACCCTAAACCCTAAACCCTAAACCCTAAACCCTAAACCCTAAACCCTAAACCCTAAACCCTAAACCCTAAACCCTAAACCCTAAACCCTAAACCCTAAACCCTAAACCCTAAACCCTAAACCCTAAACCCTAAACCCTAAACCCTAAACCCTAAACCCTAAACCCTAAACCCTAAACCCTAAACCCTAAACCCTAAACCCTAAACCCTAAACCCTAAACCCTAAACCCTAAACCCTAAACCCTAAACCCTAAACCCTAAACCCTAAACCCTAAACCCTAAACCCTAAACCCTAAACCCTAAACCCTAAACCCTAAACCCTAAACCCTAAACCCTAAACCCTAAACCCTAAACCCTAAACCCTAAACCCTAAACCCTAAACCCTAAACCCTAAACCCTAAACCCTAAACCCTAAACCCTAAACCCTAAACCCTAAACCCTAAACCCTAAACCCTAAACCCTAAACCCTAAACCCTAAACCCTAAACCCTAAACCCTAAACCCTAAACCCTAAACCCTAAACCCTAAACCCTAAACCCTAAACCCTAAACCCTAAACCCTAAACCCTAAACCCTAAACCCTAAACCCTAAACCCTAAACCCTAAACCCTAAACCCTAAACCCTAAACCCTAAACCCTAAACCCTAAAACCCTAAACCCTAAACCCTAAACCCTAAAACCCTAAAAACCCTAAAAACCCTAAAAACCCTAAACCCTAAACCCTAAACCCTAAAAACCCTAAAAACCCTAGACCCTAGACCCTAGACCCTAGACCCTAGACCCTAGACCCTAGACCCTAGACCCTAGACCCTAAACCCTAAACCCTAAACCCTTAACCCTAAACCCTAAACCCTAAACCCTAAACCCCAAACCCAAACCCCAAACCCTAAACCCAAGAACCCTATACCCTAAACCCAAAAACCCTAAACCCTATAAACCTTAACCCTAAACCCTAAGCCGAGATCGTGGGTTTAGCTGATTCGCTGATCCGGGTAGCCGTTTTTCGTGGTAAACGTAGGCGTAAATCGATCCTATCATTAAGTCACCATGTCGTTAAACCGAGATCGTGGTTCTAGACAAAGCATTTATGTTTAAGCATTGGTGGCGATTACCTTTTTTCGGGCTTGCATTGGTCCCCCAGCATGGCAGCTTGGTTGGGAATCGCGCCAAAGTGGGTTCTCCTAGATCCATCTTAGGGTGGCCACATGCCGTGCGCTGGCTAGGGCGTCCTGTGTCATGGTTAGGAGTACCGAAAGCATATATAGGACAAGGTGTGAAACCTTGACAAGGGGATGTGTGGCGTTAGTAGCCATTTGCCACACCTAGACCAGTGCGCTAGGGCATCTGACCGAATATGGTATTGGGCTTAGCTCATCCTTCGCCACCCCCATAGTTAGTATTCGTTCTAAGGAAAAAGGTAAGTGAAATCGGATTAGAGCGTGTACCTTTTCAAATGGATGGCGTTCCAGCTTCTATTGAGGGGTTTTCCATGTATGTCAGCCAATTGATAGGAGCATGGTCCTGTTATGCCAGTGACTTGATATGGGCCCTCACATGTCGGGCTCAGCTTGCCATATCTGCTCTTAGGGGTGTTTGGGAACACCTTACGGAGCACCCAGTCCCCCACTTGGAAGTGTCATTCTTTGATGTTCTTCTTCTAGAATCTGCTAGCCCTATTTTGGTAGGCGGCTATCCTGACGAGGGTTTGTTCTCGTTGTTCGTCAGCAGGTCTAATTGCTGGAATAACTCTTGGTTGTGTGTCTCCTCCCTGGTCCATTGGTAGCGCAAGGAGGGTACCCCAACTTCCACTGGGATCATGGCCTCTAAGCCATAGACAAGTGAAAATAGGGTTTCCCCTGTCGATGTCCTCAACGTGGTTCGGTATGCCCATAGTACTGCAGGGAGCTCTTCTGCCCATTTACCTTTCACCTTGTCCAACCTTTTCTTGAGTGAATTGACGATGGTTTTGTTGTTGGATTCTGCTTGCCCATTTGATTGGGGGTTCCATGGTGTGGAGAATTTCAAATTGATATGCCATTGGTCACAGAACTGCCTGAACCTTCTTCCAATGAACTGCGACCCGTTGTCGCTGACTATCTCCTTAGGGAGACCAAACCTGCATATTATGTTTTTCCAGACAAAGTTTATTACCTCTGGTCCCTGTACCTGGGCCAATGCGCCTGTCTTGACCCATTTTGTAAAGTAGTCGGTGACGACCAGGAGGAAGACAAGGCATCCAAGAGCTGGAGGGAACTTTCCAACAATGTCCATCCCCCATTTCATGAAAGGCCAAGCTGGGGCTATGGTGTGCAGCTTTTCTGGTGGCTGTCGAGTCATGGTGGAAAATCTTTGACATTTGTCGCACCTAGACACCAGGTTGATGGCGTCCTTCTGAAGGGTTGGCCAATAGTATCCTGTCCGAGTGACTTTTTTTATTAGTTTCCTACTGCCACTGTGGTCACCGCAGTCGCCTTCATACACTTCCCTCAGGATATCATTTGCATCAGTCGGCCCTATGTAACGTAGCAGTGGACCCGCATAGGATCTTTTGTACAAGTCATCCCCCATCATGCAAAATCTGGCAGATCGTACAACGATTCGTCGTGCCTCATTCTTATCGGATGGTAGGATGCCTTCCTGCAAATAGGCCACAATAGGGGATCGCCAATCCCAGGTTAGGCTGTGACTCAGGGTAATATCATGACATACCTCGACCGACGGGGTGGACAGGTAGTATAAAGGGACTTGTCTTGGCCCGAGGCTTCAAATGATGAACCCAAGTTTGCCAGCGCGTCAGCCTGTTGATTGTTGTCCCTACTGATCTATGTGATTTTGAAGCTGTCAAACCTACGGGACAAATCTGTTACCTTGTCATGGTACAGCTTCATCCTGTGGTCTTTAGTCTGGTAGATGCCTTCTATTTGTTTAGACACCAGTTGGGAGTCGCTGCGAACGTAAATGATTTGGACGCCCATGTCTAGTGCCAGTTTCAGTCCTGCTATAAGGGCCTCATACTCTGCCTCGTTATTGGTCGCCTTGAACCCACACCAAACTGCTTGCTCGATTAGGTCGCCTTCAGGGGTTTGCAAAGTGAGGCCAAGTCCAGTTCCCTTTGAGTGGGTAGATCCATCGACGTGAGTATCCAGATGGATGGTGGGACCTGATGGTTAAAACATAAAACTTCTTTGTCTATAGTTACCTGTAAGTTGGGACTAAAATCGGCTACGTGTTAGTACTGGCTGTCACCCAAGACGGGGGTGAATTGGGTGATAGAATAAAATCTGAGAAATTATTTCCTTGTCAAAATCACAGTTAAAATAATAAGTAAAGCTCTTTCATATCCTTTTAACTATTCAATGAAAATATCCTTGAACCTTACATGTTAGCCTTGGGTCCTTCATTGTTAGCCTTGGACCTTACATGTCCTTTTGGAACCCAAATAAATTTATTTCTTACATTTAAATTTCTTCTAATATTACATGTGTGAGAAATATGACCAGATCTTCCACAATAATGGCATATAATAGAATGGTGTGCAATATAAGATTTTATGCAATTATTGTGATGACCAGAGGAGTACAAACTCAAGTTGTTTTCATTTGAACAGTCTTTCTTCCCAAAATATTTTTCAGCATGATTTAAATCATTTTCACTCTTGGATATATGATCAGTGATATATTGAGAACCAATGATATGCAGATCAAAATTGTTTTTCTTAAATACGCAGGAATTGGAACTGTATACCATAATTGTATCCTGAGCTCCAGAGGATGATTGATCTGACTCATTCAGATAAAACTCTTCTTGGGAGTCATCTTTCTCTTATCCTTCCGTGATGACTGATTCATGGAAGTATTTTGTGATTTCATCTTCTTCAATCTCAACTTCCATTTGTTCATCAACCATAGATATGTAACTTTGAACTTCAGATGAACTGTCAACACTTTCAGCTTCAACTAAGTGGTTAGAAGCATATATGGAATCAAGAGTATTCCAAATTTCTTTAGCACTAGAGCAAAGTCTGATTTTCTGAAAATCATTTTCAGTTAAGACACTGTAAAGAATTTTCATTGCTCCAATGTTCAAAGTAAACATTTTCTTTTCTTCAACAGTCCAATCCTTTCTTGGTTTAAAATCAAAATCATTTATAAAAACATTCCACATATGATAATCAAATGATTTTATAAAGCTTTTCATTCTAGCTTTCCAAAATGAAAAATCAATATCTTTGAGAAGAGGTGGGACAGTGTAATCAAAACCTTCATAAATCATGTTACACCCAAAATCAGCCATGATCTTTTCACTTGAGATCGTTGGATCCTTTAAACAAGTGACCTGCTCTGATACCAAATGTTAGTACTGGCTGTCACCCAAGAGGGGGGTGAATTGGGTGATAGAATAAAATCTGAGAAATTCTTTCCTTGTCAAAATCACAGTTAAAATAATAAGTAAAGCTCTTTCATATCCTTTTAACTATTCAATGAAAATATCATGAAACATGAGAATGCTTAATCAATTGTGTAAATCGGTTATGCTGGAAATATGAGAGTTAAGGGAAGAGGAGATGCAAACAGAGATTTATCCTGGTTCGGTCTATTCCTTTGACCTACGTCCAGTCCCCAGGCTTCACCTGAGATTTCCAATCCACTACCTTCTTGTTTGAATCGGGCACAAGAGAAGCCTTTACAATTCCACAAGTTTAGCTGGGCACTTGTGAAGCCTTTTCTCTCTTAAGTTTAAATCTGGGCACTTGAGAACTGCTCCCCCTTACAACTTGTAAGATTACACCCTCTCTTAAGATCCCACTATCTTAAGAGATATCTCACTTTATATAGAATACAGAGTATTTCTTGTTCACTCAATGAACTGATAATGTTACACACTGAAGTATATAAGATCTGATTGATCTGAGAGCTTAGAATGCTAAGAATGAATATGTTCAAGTATAGCCATCTCTGTCTCTCTCTTTAAACTTGGGCACCAAATACTTTTATAGACATCTCTTGGTTTTCTGCCCATTACAAGGTCTCTGATATAGCCGTTGTGTCTGTTGAAGATGAGAGATGATAAATGGAGTGTTGAACTGATGATGTTCTTGTGATGCATTAACTCCTTGTACTTGGTTAGCTTCGGTTCTTCTCTCTTCATTTATCGCTGGAAGTGGTAGGTGAGTTCCAACAGCTCTTTTAACCAGATTGCTTGTTAACGTTAACTTCCATAAGTAGGTCTGACCAATGTACTTGGAAAGCTTAAAATAGCCTTAACCATTGATTTTGAATAAATCCCATCGCCACTCAGATTACAGGGTCTGGTGTCTAATCGATTACATATAGATTACTCATAGATTATAGCCTGCATCACTGAGCATCAGATTAGAAATTCATGCGCCTAATCGATTAGGTATATCCAATCGATTACAAACAGATTACACTCAGATTACATTCAGATTACATTCAGATTATAGCTTTTATCTGATCGATCACACATTTTCTTCTGATCGATTGATCTTGTCTGATCGATTACACATTAAGCCTGTCTGATCGATTAAGCCTGTTTGATCGATTACATATTTTCTTCTCATCGATTAAGCTTGTATGATCGATTAGAGATATATTAGACATAGATTACAGCCTCGTCTGATCGATCACAGGGGAGGCCTAATCGATTGGGCATTGTTTAGTTTCAAGGATAATCTTTGGAAAATCATAACTCTCTCAATTTAACTCCAAATCTAGCATATAATATATCCATGGAAAGATAATTCAATCTAGTTTTTAATTAATAAAGAATCATTGCCAAACTCTTTGAGATTCAAAAGTTATGATAAAAATAGTGACTGTCAGGTTTATTCAAAATGACAGTTTTCTGGGAATACTTTGAAAATTCATATCTCCCTCATTTCAAAAGATTTTCAAGTGAAACTTGTGTTCATAAAACGTGTATTAAGTCTAGTTTCATATGAAACAAGTTTCATCCCAATCAGATTTGTATTTTGAAAGATATAATCCAAAACATAACTGCCTGTCTGATGCATGACGTGGAAATATAGGGCAGATTGAAAAATTCATAGCTCCTTGGATATAAATCATTTTAGGGTGAAATATGTGTCCGTGAACCGTGTTGGGAGTCTAGTTTCATACAAAACAAGTTTCATCTAAATCGGAGTTATATTCTATGAGATATGATCAAAATACTAGACATAGGTCAGACTGAACGAAAATCAGAATTCGCGTCTGATCGATTACACCCTCTAATCGATTAGGAGTTCTTCCTAATCAATTAGGAGACTGCAGAACTCATTTTGTGATCGATTGGAGTGCTCTAATAGATTACAAACACCCTCTTGTAATCGATTATGCATGGGAATGATCGATTATGCGAGGAACTCATGGTTTAATGATTTGGACTTCATTTGAGCTTCTTTTAACTTCCATTTGACCATAGAAACTTCTAATATCAAGTCTAATAACATGATTCATAATTCAATCTCTAATCTCATTCAATCTTTGACCAATCTATATAACATAAAATAATAGATAGTCAAAGTAGGAGATAAACACTTCATACAAACTTTTTGCTTACTGTTTTTAAATCTATATTTGACATCATCAAAACTAATCATATTCAACACTATGAAGTCGGCAAGAGCCTGTGACTTGATCGTCGTCCTGGGCAGGTAGGTGATGTCGAACTCGCTAAGCTCCACAGCCCACTTCACTAGCCTTCCCGACAAGTCGAGCTTATGTAACACGTTCCTTAATGGATATGTGGTGACGACTACAATCGGGTGGCACTGGAAATACGGCCTTAGCTTCTTTGATGCTGACACCAAGGATAGTGCAAGTCGCTTCATTGTTGAATATCTGGTCTCGGCGTCCAACATCGCTTTGCTCACATAGTAAATGGGGCTCTGTTTCCCTTTGTCTTCTCGAAGCAAAACTGCGCTTACAACGTTAGATGCAACAGCTAAGTATAGGTACATAATTTCACCTAGTTCGGGTTTAAATAGCAACGGTGAGTTGCTGAGATACTGACTGCTTTAGTTACTACAAGGCCTGCTCAGCGCGGTCGTCCCACTTAAATTCTTTATTTTTGCGGAGGGCGTCCAAAAAGAGTTGGCATTTCTTGAATAACCTAGAAATGAACCTTATCAGTGCCGCCACTCTACCTGTCAAGCGTTGGACGTCCTTTACACTGCGAGGGGATGGTATGTCCATTATAGCTTTAATTTTAGTTGGATTTGCTTCGATGCCTCTGCTGGAGACTAGATATCTAAGAAGCTTCCCAGACTGGACCCCAAACAAGCATAGTCGAGGTTGAGTTTCATGTTGTATTTTCTAAGCAGGTCGAACGTCTGTTGCAGATGGTTAGGGTGGTCCTCTGCTTTTAAGGACTTGACCGGCATGTTGTCGATGTACACTTCCATGGTTTTGCCCAGGTGTTATGCGAACATCCAATTCACCAATCTTTGGTGCGTCGCACCTGCATTTTTCAATCCAAAAGGCATTACCTTGTAGCAGTAAGTCCCCCTATCCGTTATGAATGATGTCTTTTCCTGATCATCAGGGTGCATCAATATCTGGTTGTAACCCGAGAAGGCGTCCATGAAACTGAGAAGATCATGTCCTGACGTAGCGTCCACCAAGGTATCGATATGAGGCAGGGGGAAGGAGTCATTTGGGAAAGCTTTGTTGAGGTCAGTGAAGACTATGCAAACCATGTGCTTCCCATTTTTTTTGGTACCACGACGACGTTGGCTAGCCAGTCGGGGTACTGTACCTCTCTAACTGATCCAATGTCCAGCAGCTTTTGGACCTCATCGTTGATGATGTTGTTTCGCTCAAGGGAAAACTTCCACCTCTTTTGTCTAACCGGCTTGTGGAGCATGTCCACGCTAAGCATGTGCATTATGATCTCAGGGCTGATCCCTGTCATGTCTGCATGGGACCAAGCAAAGTAGTCTAAATTGTTAGATAAAAAGGAAATCAGTTTCTCTCTAACCTTAGGGTCTAGGTCCGCTCCTATGGATATTAGTCTGTCTGGTTTGTCAGGGTCCAAGGGGATCCTGTCGAGGTTGTCTTCTTCCTGCTTCCCCTTGTCCATAGGAGACGGCACCTATAGTTGCTATGCTGATGCAGGGGATTTGTCAGTGCCTTTCATCGTGGCTTGGTAGCATTCACACGCCACTCGTTGCTCGCCTTTAATCTCTTTGACGCCTCAAGGGGTCGAGAACTTGATAAACTGGTGCAATGTGGAGGGAACACCTCGCATTTGGTGAATCCATGGCCTTCCAATGAGGGCATTGAATGTTGAAGGACAGTCCATTACCTGAAACTTGAACAAACGGTTAATTCCTACAGCATAGGTTAATAGTGAAATTTCACCAACAGTCCTGTCTGGTGCCCCATTGCCGAACACCAGGACTATCGAGGCTTTCACAATTTGGGACTCAAGACCCATTTCTTTAATTGTTTGTAGGTAGACAGTGTTCATTGAGCTACCTGCATCCACTAACACACGCTTGATGTTAAAGTTACCAAGGTGGAGCGATATTACCAAAGCGTCACCATAAGGGTAGCAAGACTCTTCGATCCCAGAGTCCTCGAAGGTGATTAGTCCTTCAACTGGCTGGGCGACTTTTTACGGCGACGAAGCCTTCGGATCGTCCTTTGGCAGCAACCTTGTATGTCGCTTTGCTGCAGAATAGGTGGATCCACTGATCTTTGATCCGCCTATGATGCTGTTAATAGTTCTGGCATTCTAAGGGGGTTGGACTGGTGAGGCCTAGCGTTGTTCATTACCTGCATTGGTGTTATTTTTACCTTTTAGGAGAGTTTTCAGGTGTCCTTGCTTCAGAAGTTCTGCTACCTCCTTCCTTAAGGATATGCATTCAGTGGAGTAATGACCATGATCCCCATGGAAATCGCACCACTTGTTGGGATCACGCTTATCTGCAGGCTTCTTTATCTTGGCCGGCCACTTGACTGTGTCCCCCATTCTGTGCAGGGCATTAACTAGTTCAGTTGGGGTGACCGAAAAGTTATGCTCTTCTAGCTTTGGAGGAGGTAGTCGTCTTTTAGCGTCGCCTTGGGAGTTCTGATTTTTGGACTTGTTCTGACTTCAGGTAGGATATGGCTCAGCACGCCAGTTTTTACTTTTAGGCTTCTGACTGCGTCTGTCTGTTAAGGTGTTGTTGCCCTGCTGTTGTTGTACAACGTATTGTCACCAATAGTTGCCATTGTCTTCTTCCCAGCGAATCTGAGCCCAACCTAGACTAGACCTCGGACCATGTCGAAACTTGATGCTTTGTCAGCTCCTTATATAAATCAGAGTCGGGTAGTAGACACCTTCTGAATGCTTGGACGGTGACATTAGGATCACACTCTAGGATGCTCACCATCTCCTTGGTGAATCTGGTCATGATTTCCCTTGTCGTCTCGCCAGGTCGTTGCAAGATTCTGTATAGGTTAGCAGACATCTTGCACAGGTTCCTGCTACTGGCAAATTACTGCACAAACAATTCTGTCAGATGAAAAAATAAATTGATACTTCCTGGGGTTATGTTTGTCCACCAAGTCAGGGCTGGTCTGATCAAGCTAATGCCGAAACCCTGGCACATGCATGACTCCCTCTTCTCCAAAGGCACGACAGTGGCCATCATGATCTGCTGGTACTGCGCCATATGCTCGTCTGGGTCTGTTGTCACATCATACTTTGGCAGCGTGGGGTAAGCAAACCTCTCAGGCATGTTGGCCTCGGCAATCGACTTGATAAACGAGGAATCGGAGAAGTTGCCTAGCCAGGTAGGAACGATAGGATGGGCGATCCTGAGGACCTGGAGCATGGCTTTCTAGAGCTCTTTCAACTCTTTGCACAATTGTGTTGTTTCTGATAACTCCGCGTCTCCTGGGGGATCAGCATTCATAACAGGACGACGGTCGTCGTTCTGCGACGGCGGCGGCCCAATGATGGGCGTGCCAGTTTTCTAGTCATTGGTACCTGCATCACAAACAACAGCGTTAGGGCCAGTATTAGTGACATGCTTACCTAGGTTCCTTGTAGGAACCGAACTGTCAAGATCATCAAATAAGGGCATGGCTGGGATGCTCGATGTCACGACTGATCGTGGCTGGCCAGGCCGATTGACCGAAAATCCAGTTATTTGGGATTGAAGTCCTTAGTTCTCTTGCTCCAACCGCTGCAGGGCCGCAGCCTGGGCTTTGACAACCTCCTCCTGGCTTTTCAGCAGTCAGGATTGCTCCTCAGTGAGCTTTTCCTGGAGGGACATCCTCTCGGATTGTTCAGTCAGAGCTTCCAGGATCTTGGAGAGCTGCTCACCGGGATTAAGATAATCAGAAGAGGACGACATGATTGTTGTCGAATGTGAAGTTAGTGGCTTTTTGAAAGGCTGTTGCCGGAGTCCCCACGGTTAGTGCCAAAATGTTGATGCTAAAATTCGGGACAGTAAATTAAGGATTTAAAAAGAAAGATCTTTATTGATAATCAGGGTCACCGGCAACGGTGGTTACAAGATGATTTAATCAGTATAACTAGAGTATGCTTAAGAAGCTGAAAATCATAACTGGTTGAGCTCAGAGAGTATTCTCAGTGTTCTCAGAGAACTTGTGTGTGCTTCTGATCTGGCTTCAGCTCATAGTTATTGGCTTCTTAGTGAACTTGGTCGCCCCAAAAATATCGGCGACAATCATGGGGTTATGGACGTTGAGGGTGATGATCCAAGTTAGTTGCTAACCGTTTAATATTTAAAGAGGTGGGAGAGCTATTATCTGATGTTTACCTGTTGATTGTTGATATTTAAAGAGGTGGGAGAGCTATTTGCATGTTGGGTGATTGACAAATTTGGATCTTAATACATTCTTATGCATGGGCTTTTTATGTTTCTGTTGTTGTTCCTTCTGCCGGAATGGTGTGGACTAGAAAATATTTTGGTTTCACTTTCATGGGGATTTTTTCCTTTGAAGCGTAAATTTTTGAAGAATTAGCAATAAATTTGCTCCGAATATGTGGCATTTCAAAATCTCAACTTTTTTCATGTTTTATATTTTGTCAAGGGAACACAAAAATGGGTTGAGATTGTTGGATTTGTATTTGATGGTTCCTTTGTTTCCATTTATTTGAGCTCCGCACTTCTAGGAAATTTAAAGCAAAGCAACTCATTTAAGGAAGTCATATGAAGAGAATCTTCACCGTTTTCTATGTTCAGAGTTTTGAGCTATCTTAATTTCTGTGTCTCTCAAATTGTTGTGCCGAGCAACAACAAAAAGCATAATATAGATTCCCTTTCTAGTCCAAGACTGCGAGGTTTAGTCTTGGGAAATTGGTAAGTTCGTTCTTTATCCATTTGGGAGCCAGCGTTCTTGAATTCACTTGTTTTTGTCTTATAAGTGAATACAATTTTGACTTCACAGATTGCCTTATAGTACTTCAGTCTCCATATCTACTTCCCCTCATATGTATTGTAATCCTTGCCTCTTTGGCCTTAAGGAGAACAAATATTCCTTAGAACAATGAATGATTTTAAGGGTAACATTGAAAGGAATACCTTGGTAAGTTTTGTGGGTCTACTTCAAGTTTGGCTGAAAATGCAAGCTTTTCTTGTGGTTATTCACGTGTTATATTATATGCTAGGTTTACTATGTTCACAACATAATGCTTTATGGTTGTCAATCATTTGCTAGTGAAAAAGTCTTTGATGTGCTTTAATGTGTTTCAATTTCTGTTCATTTTGTTTCAGATACAAGCACGCTCAAAAATTTTGTCTAATAAGATTGTCGTATAATAGAGTTCTCATGGAATGAAGAGTTTAACCTCACCAATTCAAAATGCTATGGCATCTCCTCTTTTTCTATGGAGGTTTAAGGTTTGTGAACATGTTCTGCCTTTTGCTCAGACCTCATCTATCTCTATGTTACCATATAAAACTTAAGCTACATGCTTACTAAATTCAACTATATATAGAACTTTATTTAAGAGTCTTTCTTATTTAAAATGGCATCTTTAGAGCAGATATTCTATAATATCTGACTAGTAGGGGCTTTCTGCTTTATATTTTATTAATGTCCAAATTTGCAATTCCTGCAACATTTATGTTTGACTCTAGTAGTCATTGGTCATTTTAGATGGGCTCTATGGATGCCAATGAGTTACCCTTGTGAAAAATTATGACCTATTATTGGTCTCCCTTGCATCAAGTTGGATGGATTTCTGTCATGAGAATGGATGCAAATTTGCAAAATCGTTTTATATATGAGGCATTTTTGTATTATAACCCTCTTCTTCTTATGTTGAGTTGTAGTTTATTGTCCTGTATATGTTGTTTATTCCAAATATTATGTCTAATCAATTTAATAGTTATTATTACAGACTATGATAGTATGGCTTCGGGGGATGAATTTGTGGGTTTTTTCACAGTCCAGTGTAAGCTATGCAAAAGTTTTTGATCTTGATCAAAACCACCTTACTCACAAAGAAATATGGAAGCTACTCAAGCTCTTTTTCTTCAGTTCGAAGACAATGTCAATATATTATATCAATGGAAGGCCAAATTCTTGTACATATTTTGGGGTCAATTTTGACAAATGGGATAGTACTGCCTTAAAAGTTTCCTGTGCAATTTCATTCTGCAATATTATTCTTATCTTTAGGTTTAGCTATAAGCAATCATTTTTAGCTATCATCTGACAATATTATTCTGGTCCCTTCTTGATAGTAATATCTCAAATTTCTTTCATGGTGATTGCTTTAAAGACTATGTTATTAACACTATGGGAGTAACATTCTTGAAATGAATTTTAAAAGGCAGTGATATGTTCGTTTGAAATATTTATTTAAAACAAAAAACTGAGATTATGATGTTATGATAATAGTACGATATTTTTGTAACTCCATTAGAATGCTAGCTCTAAGGACATACTTTCTTGTTTTGACATTTGCTGCTATGTTATTTGTTGTGTAGTACATGGATGACAATCATTGTCTCAACTAGCATGACTGCTTAGAGGTATCATTGGTTGCTTCACAACCAGTGCAATATCTGCTCTATCTCTTGCTTTTCTTGTAGCTTTCTCTCTTTACTCTCTCAACCAATCGGATTAAATTTTTACTTAAATATTGTATTTATTCTTTTTTTATTTGGTTAAGCTATTATAACTTGAACAAGATCGGTCTCCATAAATTGTTTAATTGGTTTGATATTTTACATTGTAACTAATTTTACTTGTTTGTAATGTATTTTTATTTCATTTTCCTGTAAATTTCATTTTTACAATGTATAATTTGATCTTCACAGTTAATGGTATTTTCAATTTCTCCATGCAGACAATAACATTTCCTGACTTTTTCCTGGCTGATATATTCACTTCCATGTCAAAGGTACAATAAATAACATTAGTTACTTTCTTGGTGCTTTTCCCTTTTCAGTTCACAAAGTATGTTGTATCCCAAATGTCACCACTCTTCGATCCAAGTACTTTGAGATTGTAAAGTTAGTTTTTGTTGGTCTATCCTGATGCCTTTTATTTTAACGAATGGAAGGATAGCCTTTTTTGCTTAAGGGTATTTTCATATTTGGAAAGCTCGGTTTGTAGAATGGTTAACAAACAGGTGATTAATATTTGCTCTAAATCTTGAGTTGAATCTGTCTATTAGGTTGATTTACTGCTTGCTTTTTTAATCCAAGTATCTATTCCACATCTTTAACACATCATCTATGATATATACACCATCTTATTTGATTGTAGTAATATGAAATTGGATGAAGGTGCAAAAATATCACTTGTAAATTGTCACATGTACAGCTGGCACCATATAAAACATTGGGTGCAAAAATATCACTCATTATTTAAAAATGGTGCAAAATTATTTTTTCCGTCAAAATGGGTTAACGGAGGTTAAGTTGAGTTGTGGGCCCCACAAAATTCTTCCACATAATGAGTTAACTGTAGTTAACACATTTTAACGGAAAAACAATTTTGCACTATTTTTAAATTACGAGTAGTATTTTTGCACTCGATGTTTTATTATAGTGCCAGCTGCACATATGACAATTTACGAGTGGTATTTTTGCACCTTCACCCTATGAAATTTGAACACATGTAATCATGGCATTTTATGAGCATAAATTCACATCTTGCGTGTGAATTTTCAATTCATCATTTATCCTCCCTCTCTTTGTACGAGCATCTATGATCCCAAGATAATCAGGAGTAAGGTGAGTGGTATATAATTATTGGTTGTCAATCATACTGTTCATGAAGCTTAAGCTATTAAGTGAACGCCTTTGGATGATTTTATTAAAATATATAACACAATACACTAGCTCAATGGCCTGGCTTGGCTTGGCTTTGCAAGTCCATGAAACTATGACATTCATAATTCTTTTGGTTTTATTTTTTTCTTACGTGATTAGCTATTTATAGAAGGTGATGTAGTAATAGTTATGTTTGTGGTATCAAAATAACATACTTTTTGTCATGTTTGCCTATTACATATTAGCTCGGAATTTTTTTTTTTCCTTTCTGTCATATTTCACCAATTACTTCTAAGCTTGGAAAAAATTTCATTAAAATTTGAGTGATATACTGATAATTACTTGATTATTCTTCCAGATGCACATCTGTTACCTGTTGATTTGCCTGAGAACATATCACTGACGGGCACGTAGAGAAAAATTACATGATATCACTAATACATTTAGTTTAGTTCCAGTTCTATTACATTTTTTTTGCTTAAAAAGCTAGAATGAGATATATGTATCCGAACAATTTATCTGTATTGTTTGTCATGCTTTATTTGCCTCTTAATATTTTTATCCCTCTTATTTGTCATGCTTCTTTTACTATTGCTAGAAAAAGTTGTATACTTTGATAATTGTTTACAGCAACTGGTATAATTCTACTTTTAGCATTTGTTATTTTGGGAGGGTCTAAAATCTTCTATCAGTTTTTGCCCTTCTCTTTCAAGCCGTTGGTTCTGCCTGATTGATAGAGGTGGTATCACCATTGATTCTCTTCGTTTTTTTGTTCAGTCTTGGCATTGAAAAGATAGCTTGGGATTATTCACGTGAGTGACAAGCTGTTTCCTTTATAGATGGAGATGAGGTTTACAGAGGCCTGATTGCCATATACGACACAAGAAGGACACATCTAATATCTAAATCAATAATGTGAGTTAATATTTGTAAATAGCAGACCGGCTAATCTCTTTCTATCTTTCCTTTGTAGATTTAATGCCGAATTATTTTTATGCAATATTTTTATTGATGAAATGCCAAGATAGCATTATTTTCTCTGAACTGATTCATGTTATCTTGCAATAATATGGTACAATGGATTTATCAGAGGCCTTGGGGAATCCAAAGCCAATTGCATTTTCATTCCATGGAAAATTTAAACAAGGGCCATTGCTCTCTGTGGTAAGTTGGAGTCAAGTTTAGATACTTTTTGTTTCCCTTTAAGAAAATCTTGGACCTAAATCCCGTAGTAGAAAAACCAGTAACGAGAACACTATACAATATGTAACTGGTTGCCTTTGCTATCTGCTTCTGAAATTAGTAATTTTCATGAAGTATTGAGAAATTGTTAGGAGAGTGGAGTACCTCTCAAATGCACCAACTATATGTTCTTACTTTCATGTGCTGCTTTGTTCTTCTCTTTCTCTGTGTCTTGGTTTCCCTCCATTAGCCCTACACTCTATGAAAGGGTAGTTTTTCTATTATATATTACTGTTATAGCTTGTGTGTTTCCATCAGAGTTCTTCAAGGCTTATTATTTAAGATTGGTGGTGATGCAGCAAATAACTGAGTTCAACAGGCTGTTGGAACTGCAGATGAAACTAATGAATCAACTACAGCCAACTGTAATTGCATCAATACCCAACTCTAATGGGTCGCATGTTTCTGCTCTAAGTTGTTATGGTGAGTGTAAAGAATATAGAAAGAGTAGAAGAAGAGAGTAGAAGAAGATCAAGAAGAGAGTCTGAGAAGGAAGAAACAGAGGAATTGAGAAGAGAAATCAGGTCTGTTACTATTCACTGAATATTGTCATTAACGATAGATTTTACAATAGGCCTTAAGTCTATTTATATATCATAGACCCAGTAGGTGCAAATCTACCCCTCCATTCTAACTAATTCACTTATTACAATATCATAACAATCCCCCTTTACAAGACCCTTAACCTCAAGGGTATGAATCTGAAAAACCATACAATCCTACAAAATTATTACACAAAAACAACTAAACTGACATAAATAAGCAACCTGTACAAAAACAATCAGATTTGGTAACAAAAGAACTTAGTAATACCATTGGCACTAAGTCCAACTCGATAACACTAACTAAGGACAAAGATATTAAACTTCTAACTTCAAATCTGAAACGCAAAACTCAATCAGGTCTGAAAAATCTGGAACTATAAAAGCAGGATATTGCTTCTGAAATTGAAACAACAATACCCAAGTAGCTTCCTCATCTGGTAAATTCTTCCATTGCACCAAAACTTCTGTCACAATTCTACCTCTCTTTCTGCCCATCCTCTTATTTAATATCTTCTCAAGCTCTAAAGTAGGTGGCAGCTCTGGCCAATCAATAGGAGGGTGTCTTTGTTTCACAGATGGATCAGGGCACAACTTCAATAAAGAAATGTGGAATGTAGGATGGATCCAAGACTCAACAGGCAATTCTAAAGTATAAGCTACTGGTCCAACCTTGCGCAAAATTTTATAAGGCCCAAAATATCTTGGAGCTAATTTTTGAGTGCCCCTAGCAGCTGCAGAAATCTATCTATAGGGCTGTAGTTTCAAAAAAACCCACTACCCCACCTGAAATTCCCTATCTATGCGATGATTATCTGCCATTTGCTTCATGATGTTAATGGCTCTATGTAAATGGTGTTTAGAAACCAATATAGCTTCTTCCCTTGCTGTAAATGACCTATCTACAGCCTCTACAGCAGCATTCCTAGGTAAATACGACACATAAAGTGATGGTTTTTTACCATATAACAATTCATAAGGTGTGGCTTTGGTAGAGGTATGATAGGTAGTGTTATACCACCACTCAGCCAATGGTAACCACTTTGACCAGTCCTTGGGTTTTTCCCAACTCATGCAACGCAAATAGGTTTCCACACACCTATTCAATACTTCGGATTGACCATCTGTTTGTGGATGATAAGAAGAAGATAATTTCTGCTGAATACCAAGAACCTTAAGAAACTCTTGCCAAAAATTACTAATGAAAGTAGGATCCCTATCCCTTATTATTTCCATTGGTGCACCATGCATCTTATATATATTATCCAAAAATTGTTGTGCTAACATAGAAGCTTAAAAGGGATGTGATAAAGCTAAGAAGTGAGCATACTTACTTAACCGATCAATTATCACCCAAATGACATCCTTACCATTAGACCTAGGTAATCCCTCAATAAAATCCATAATAAGATTCTCCCAAACCTTGCTTGGAATAGGAAGAGGTTGGAGCAATCCGGGATAAGCAACTGTATCATATTTGCATCTAGCACACACATCACACATTTGAATAAAATCTTGAACATCCACAAATAGATTCTTCCACCAAAACAAAGTTTTAACCCTTTGATAGGTAGCATGAATACCTGAGTGTCCACCTTGGCTACCTGAATGCAACCAATCCAAAATTTTCATTCTCAAATCAGCCACATTGCCAATCACCAATCTGCCCCCTTTACTCAAAAATTCTCCATCCCAACTATACTTACCCCACACACCACCATGTTGCTGAATTCTGTCCAGCAATTCCTTTACTTCAGCATCATCTCTCCAACTCTTCTTAATATCATCTAACAATTGATCGGAACAAGTAGAAAGGGTAATTTGTAGTACCCTTTCCTTTGGCATTCTTGAAAGAGCATCTGCTGCACTATTAGTACTCCCTTGCTTGTATTGAATCGCATAATCATACCCCATTAATTTTGATACCCAAAACATCTGAAATGAGGTCTTCAAATTCTGATCTAACAAGTGCTTCAAACTCTGCTGATCCGTTCTAATTATGAACCTTCTACCCTCCAAATATGTTTCCAATGATCAACGGCCTGCACCACCGCTAACAACTCCTTCTCATATATATAGAGATTATGATGCCTTGGAGCTAATGCCTTGCTAAAGAAAGCTAATAACTATCCCTATTGCATTAAAATAGCACCAATACCAATAGCACACGCATCAGTTTCAACAATAAAAACCTTAGAAAAATCATGTAATCCCAATACCGGTGCAGAAACCAAGGTTTCCTTCAACAACTCAAAAGCTTCAACCGCCTTAGATTAACTGGATCCGACCCATCTTGCAACACAATAGGGTGATTGTGTCCCTCTCTAAGCGGTGGCAGCACCTTAGGCTCATCAAAAACATCAACAAACTCTTCAAGCAACCCCTTGATTCCTTCATCAACCTCAAGGGAATTATTTTGCAGCACACATTGGTGAATAGCATCATTATCTACATCTTGCATCAAAAATAATTGACAATTTTCTTCACTACATTTACCAACCTTATTCATAAAGAAACACTCACCACAAGCTTCAGGTTGTAGAGTGCACATATCTCCATCATACCGAAAGGTCATTGACATGGTGTCATAATTCCAAGCGGCTTAGTGTACAACATTTTTCAACCAATGTAGACCCAAAACAATATCATAGGTCTTAATGTCCATTATCCTCAAATCCCACACAAATTCCCTACCACACATACGCCATTTCAGCCCCTTTCAAGTACTAAACACCTGCCCCACCAGCAACCTCTACATCAACAAGTGGAATTGAACTCCCTTTCCAGCCCAGTTTACGAGCCAAATTGCTG
Organism: Mimosa bimucronata; assembly: GCA_037074515.1. NCBI lineage: Eukaryota > Viridiplantae > Streptophyta > Magnoliopsida > Fabales > Fabaceae > Mimosa > Mimosa bimucronata. The sequence continues at coordinate 30,574 of CM073438.1, forward strand.
TCCAAATAGTCATGAGTAGCTCCTTCATCAATCAAAATTTGAACTGACCGCTTACCCACATATCCTTGAATACGCATAGAAGAGGCCCAAGAACTACCTTAAATGGCATGCAATGATATTTGCAAGCATTCCTCATGTTCAGAAATTTCCTCCACTTAACCCAGGTCATTTTGTTCCTGAATTTCATCTTCCTCCTCCATCTCAATTAACTACAGAGCCATTCTATACCTTTAGGGATGGTCATGATCCCTTGAATACTTCTTATGACAATAAAAACAGAGGTTATTCACCTGTGTTCCTCAATTTCTTCCGTTGACATTCGATGTGAAGCTCGATATGGTTTTGAAGAATCTGCTCTTGAAGACGAAGGCACAGAAATGTTCGAAAAAGAATTATTTACCCATGACCCATTTCGAAAACCATTATTCTTGGACTGGGCATTGAATTTTGACCCAAATCTTCTTCTCAGGAGATTTGTCGCACAAATTGCTCCCACAAAGCAGCCTCTCACCGATCTGAGGTCGCGAGTTCGAATCAGCCTCTTTACATAAAAGCAGGGGTAAGGCTACCTAGCATATTCCCTTCTCCAACACCCCCACTAGGTGGGGACTCGAACTGGGTTGGCCCTTTTTTATCATTGGAAAATCTGCTCAAAAGCTGTGAATTTCTCATACTTCATAATATGTACATATTAGGAGAATAAGAAGTCAACTGGATATAGTTTAAACTCAAATTGATTTGGGGAATGCATATTTGTGGATGAAGAGCACAAGTCAATGAAGGAGCAGCCAGTACCCATGTCTTTAGAACAATCCGAAGAAGCAATGCATACTGAAACATATCAGATGGTATATACATGTCTATCTTTGTTTTAATTTCCTTCAAATTAAAATTTATATATTTCATATTCATTGCAATAATCATGAATTACGAACATGAAGTTGAGTTGGAGCATATTGTTGAGTTGGAGGAATTTACATAGCATGATCTATGCTTATTTTTTAAATATGAAATCCTACACTCCCCTTAAAGTTGGTATATAGATATTAATCATGTCTAGCTTGTTAATAAAATAATCGAATTTGTCAGTGGCAAGAGTGAGAACATTTGTTTGATCTCTTGAAGGAATGTATCTCAGATGTACCATTGTCTATCTTCTCACAAAAAAGTGTTTATCTATCTCAATATGCTTTGTCTTATCATGTATGATAGTGTTTTACCATATTATTTGAGTGAACTTGATTGAGAGTCCCACATCTTTCTTCAATTCTTCTAGTAACCTTTTCAGCTATTTCTTCAGTTTTTCGAGGAGTTACCTCAAGTTTTTGGGTGTTTATCTTGGTTGTTTACAGATCTGAGTGTTTCTTTTGCTTCTTGGATTTTCAGCTCTTCACATTCCGTTATGGAGTTTGGTTTTTTGGTCGTAAAGGCCTTAGTGTTTTCATTTGTTGTGGCCCTGGTTTGGCCGTTTGGATTAGTGCCCATAGTGTGGCTGCTAGATCTTTTGACAGGATTTATCTTGATTTGAATGTCCTTTGTGACATTTGGTTTAATTTTGTGTTTTGGAGTTGCCAACCCATTTCTGACGAATCCTAGTGGTGATTATGTTTGGGTTTGGTCTTTTGGGTTTCTGGCGAGCTCTAGTGTTATGGAATTTCAGGAGTTGGTACATTTGTGGCGTGATTTGGGTTGCTCTTTGTTGAGCTATTTCGGGATTCAGATTTCAGATCTGATTGTTGCGTTAGGTGCATGGTTTTGTTGCTCAGGGGGAGTGTGAAAGTTTTTTTTATTGATAAGGGGATTATCTTTGTAGCAAGTTGGGCATGATTAAAATCTATGCTCCAACTTGAGGGGGAGTGTTAGAGTATTAGGAAATATTTAATTTAATAATTATGAAATATTTAAGAATTAGGAAATATTTTATTTTCAATCAAATTAGGATCCCTATTAATTAGGGATATTAGTTGAGATATTAGGAATATTAAGTTAGATATTATTTTAGGTAATTGTTCTAGATTATTCTGTCCTCTTGTATAAATATATGATTAAGTTTATGAATAAAGTTGAACCCTTTTATTTATCTAACAGTAACCTTGCTTATTAAGGGCATTAATTAAATCTTTCAAACAATGCTTGAGTGACTACTAACCATATAGTGATATCTTCAATTTACACATTTGACTCATCTTCTTCCCACATAACTCAGGAGGTAATTTCACGTAAACTTCTTCTTTGAGTTATACATTGAAAAATGCATTCTTGATATCTAAGTTGATGTATGGGCCATTCTTGATAAACGTATTCAGTTTTGTTCAACAACATAAATTAATATGCAATGTCAAAGTCGTTGACTTAAAATTCTAACTAAACATGCTAATGTATAAGTTTGTACATTTGTCAAGGTCAATTGCAAATCGTGAAGTATGAAAATTTACGTTATGTTATGATTGAAACGAGTCCAATTTATGTTGAATAAGCAATGGATATTATTTATAGTTAAGTAATTTCTAAGACAAATAATGAATCATTGCATTGATTTTTATTGTAGGTCATTGTCAAATATCAATATTTACATATATTCCATATCAAGGTGTTTTGTCATGTTATTTGGGCGGAAAAAGCTTAGGTCCAGTTCGTTATATCCAGTTCCCCAATAAGCATGTGCCACCTGGACTTATTTGATGCCCTGTCAATTCACGCAGTTTCTCTTCATCTTCTTCATGGCCACTTTTTCTCCCTCTGTAGGCACCACAAACCCTTCGCCCGATCTCCCTTTGAGCGGCCATGAAGAAGATCTTCTCACTCAACTCCATCAAAAAACTTCTCAAAGGGAGAAAAAATAGCATAGAACAAGTCCAATTTTTAGTTACTCAAATTTACTTTTTCGTTTGAGTGGATAAAAAATGACAATCTAAAGCCAGAAGGATTTTTTATTTCTTCCATGGGGTTCTTTTGCGTTAAAATCCCTCTCACTCAACAATTCTTCCTTTTTCCAATTTCTCTCTCTTAATTCTTCTTCTTTAGAGAGACATTCCTATTCGCTTCCATCAATTACCTTCTTGCGGATGAAAGTTATCTGAAGAAATCCTACCCAATTTTCTTGCAACCCCAAACGAAAAAAAAAAAAAAATCCTTCCTAAATGTCACTCACTATGATCCAAATGGCCCAAATCACGCCGCCCATGAACCCTCACATCATCACAAAGGCTTAGCATGCGAATGCCTTTTTGCCAATTTTGAAATACAATCCATCGGCTTCAATTTTCGGCGATAGTTTTTGGTGGTCAAAGTATTTGCTATCTCGGAGGGGAAGAATGGTTTTTCGAGATACCATCCACTGTAACTTATACACTCTTTCATAAGCCTATGGAAAATAGCAAAGAAAGAAGTAGATTAAGGGTCTCAAACAAACAAAAAATCTGTGGATTTGATTAATAACTACAGAAAGAGAATTAAACATGATGGCAAACCTCACAATTTCAACGAAGAGAAACAGAGATGAAGTTTGGGAAAAAGAACAGAGATTGAGAATACAAACGCCGTGAATTGATGAGACGTTAAATAAGTCCAGATGGCACATACTAATTGGGAACTAGATGGACTGGATATAATGAACTGAACCTAAGTTTTATCTTATTTGGGCATTATTGCCTATATTATGTATAATTTGTCTATAAAAGGGAATTTTTAAGCCATAGTTCTCTTGCTCTACGTTAATTCACATTCATGTCAGGTGTGGCGTTAAGATGAATGAATCTAGACTCAAGGATTACATGAAAAGCTAGCTTGTTAAGACATGATTCTGCAGTACAAATCTCATTGTACTTTCTTGGCCAAAGCAATCTAATTGTCACTAGAAAGGAATTGGAGAATTGAGATTCGCTTTAATCAATTGGAGAGACAAATAATACATTAATACCAATCACGCGGAATAATTGATTCAGTGGGATCGAGGACGTAGAGGCCGGGAAACATGGGTAGCCACGTTACGATTAGAACGGAATCTAGGCTCCACAGGCCTATCATTGGCAGCTTGAATCCTCTCCAAGCTCTCCAAAACTTCCTTCATTGATGGCCGGTGTTTAGGCTCTAATGCAAGACATTTTAAAGCAAGTAGAGCTATACGAAATGCAGATTTGGATGGATATTTTCCCTCCAGCCGTGAATCCATTATGCTTTTCAATTTTCTTCCATCTTGTAAGTAAGGTTTCACCCAGTCCACAAGATTATGTTGGCCGCTGGGGCGGTTTTGATCTAGTGCCCGAAGGGCTGTCAGCATCTCAACCAAAACAACTCCAAATCCATACACATCACTCTTCACGTACAGATGCCCTGGATAAAGAAACCCAATATATTAATTGATGATGCTGACCATAAAATTAATTACGCTAGTTCAGATCTTGTTCAAAATATATATATATATATATATATATATTGGCTTGGCAATATATATCCCATGTAGGTGGGCACACAAAAACCAAATGAAGGAACCAAAAAAATGTACGAGTTCACCTGTTGCCACATACTCGGGAGCCGCATAGCCAAACGTGCCCATCACCCTTGTTGTTACATGGGACCGACTAGCTGAAGGTGCCAATTTAGCCAAGCCGAAGTCTGAAATCTTAGCTGTATAAGACTGCAACAGAACCAAAATCCAGTGCAAATTCAAGTCAAGGACCCCATTAGTTACTCATTCTACACTAAAAACATTTCTTGCATTGATTATTATTCTGGAAAATAGCTTTATTGTACACCCGAACAATGCACTTTATTATTCTCTCATCATCAAGCCGAAAAGTGAAATAGCAGCTTCACTCAAATTGTAATTACATTCCGATAGCTTTAAAATTTATAATTGAATCCTTAAGGTTCAATTATTACCATATTCTATCAATATTTTGTGACAGAAGTGAGTTAACTTGCGCATCATTATTTTTGGGGAAAATTCAAAAAAAAATCATTAGAATCCCTGAATTCCATATAAGATCATTTCAAGTTGTCAATGTGGTCGCTCATTTAGTCAAAGTCATAAACATTATAGTTAAAATATTCTATATGAAATTTATGAATTCAAGTAGGCTTTTTCTGGAATTTTTCCTTATTTTTATACTACCTCCAATTCTTATAGAACTCACCCCATCGAGCAATATATTGGAGGCCTTGAAATCACGGTAAATTACTTTCTCAGATGTGTGCAAGAATGCCAAACCACGAGCTGCTCCAATTGCAATCTTAAGCCTAATGTCCCATGGAAGTGGTTGAACGGCAGAACCCCCTTGCAAAAGCAAGAGAATGTTAGCAAAAGATTATTTCATGTTTTGACCTATTCAGTTGGGCCAACCAGTGATATTTGACTAGTAACTCACTTCCAAATAGATGATTTTCCAAGCTGCCTTTTTGCATGAACTCATAGACGAGAAGAAGCTCATTTTCTTCCCAACAGTATCCTAACAGCTTAACGAGGTTAGGATGAGTAAGCCGTCCCAGAAAATTTATTTCCGACTGCACAACATAAATGAATCGTTAATATAACAACAAATTTTTGTATGTCCAAATTTGCAGAAATTTTATAAAACTGGTACAACTCTTTTTCATTTTTTTTGTCAAAAACTCTTTCCTTGAATGAATTTATATGTATAAATTCACAATTAATTAATTCCTAAACTTCTGAGGCAATTCCATGCAAAGGTATACTTTCTTAAACAAAGTGGATCTTTCACATCATAAGAGGCATCTTGAGGTCCCCATCTTGGATTTTAACTGACAAGTTGACCTATGAGATGAATTGAAAAAATTGATACAAGCAATGCAGACTCAACTAACTCAACCTCTTCAGTCCAAAAAAAAAACTAACTCAACCTCTTGTGGCCCAAAAAAAACTAACTCAACCCCTTGAGAGGTCCAATCTGCTCTATAGAATTAATCAAATTATGTGGCTTTATAAAGTTTGCTCTACAGAGTCGATATATTTAATAAGGGGGTGATGGAATAGTATCGAAGTAGAAGAAGAGACTTATATATGGTTTTATTGACTTAGAAAAGGCGTACGATCGCGTGTCAAGAGATGTACTTTGGAAAACCTTGGAAAAAAATGAGTATGTGTTGCATATGTTGAAGTTATACAGAATATGTATGATGGGGTATTGACTAAGGTTAGAAAGCCGAGGAGGCGAGACAAAAGACTTTCCTTTAATAATTGGCCTACATCAAGGATCATCTTTGAGCCCATATTTGTTTAACTTAGCAGTAGATTTTCTAACTAAGTTTATCAAAGAAGAGGTTCCTAAGTGCATGATTTTTGCTGATGATATAGTCCTTTTGGTTGAATCAAGAGATGAGATTAATACTAAATTAGATATATAGAGAAACACTCTGGGGTCGAAGGGTTTTCGTCTAAGAGGTGCCCTATTTACTTGTCCGTGCAAAACAATAATCGATATACTTTACAACGCAAATCAGCACTTAGCTTCCACTACTACAGCTAATTCTACCTACAAGGAATTTGCAAGGATGTCCTCTAACATTTACTCATAACTCATCTATAAATCTTCCAACAAATAAAAGAAATATTTTGCTATAATATCTGTCGGAGAAAGTAAATCAAGTAAGAAGCTTGAAGTAAAACGAGAACAAGAGCAGCAGCTAAAAGCAAAAACAACAAACGAATGTAATAGAACTGAAGATTCACAATAGACTTGAAAATCATTTCCTAGGACCTATAGCAGAAGATTAAAGAAGGTAAACGATGAAGTAAAGGGTAGCACCAAAAGTCCAGAGAATTATAAAGAGGATCCAGGCCGTTAACAGAGTAAAAAGTGAAAAAACCTGGAGCAACAGCAGAAAGGAAAAAGGGAACACGAAGCCCCAGACAATTGTATTCTAGAAGCATTAATAAAGGCCAGCCAACACAACGGATAAGCACAAAATATCGTTGAAGTGAGTAAGCAGATTTGGGCTAGATGTTGTGACTGTTGGGCTGGATATTTGCTTCAACATCTCTCCTCAAGTGAGGCTTGATCTTAATATTTCAAATCGTGGAGCTGGAAGTGGTTGAGTAAAAATATCTGCAAGCTAATCCTTGGAGGACAAAAATGTGATGTTCAGAGTTTTTAAAGCAACTCTTTTCCTCACTGAACGGTAGTCTAGTTCAACATGTTCGGTGTGAGCATGCATAATGGGATCTGCAGACACATAGTTCTCTATAATATTATCACAACAAAGAGCAGTGGGTAGGAAGACTCCTAATGTGCTGAGTGAACGGTTCGCCACTTCAGTAGATGATCTTGCATCAGTGTGTTGCTTAGCAGACCAAGAAATTAAATTGGGACCAAAGAAAACACAGAATCCTCCAATGGATAAAGGATGGGTGAATGAGTAGGATACAGGTACAGCTAGGGTATGAGCAGTGCTGTTGTAGCTTCTTGGGCTTTTGTACTTCCATTTCAGCCAGAGGAGGGGAGTTCAGTCTTTCGGAAAGTAGAAATGTTGTTGGGAGAGTTCTGGAGTCTAGAAAGTTCTATATCTCTTCCAGGCGTGTTCCTAGTTTTCTTTGAATCGGAGCCTGTGTTAACATTGTTGCACTTTGTTTTTGGGAGTGAGAGGGATCAGGGATTTGGCTGGAATCTTATATCTATCTTGTATATCTAATTCAGTCCTCACCTAATATCAATACCAAAAGCCAAATTATTCCTCAACTTCTAGCTGTTAACTGTCGTTCATGCATGTTATCTATCTTATTAGAGTGCAGGTTCCACCAGAAAGAAATTTTTTTTTTTTTTCGTTGGTGGGGTGGGCCGGAGGGGGAATAAGAATAATGTTTTCGCCTACTATAAAAATTTCTGCTGCAATAAACGAGTGTGCATTTAAGAACATATATACATCTTTCCCCTTTTCTGGGACTTTTATTGTCAATTATCTTGGTCAAAGCAAGGTAGAATTACCTGCCATTCCTCAAATCCTTGTAAGCTCTCTGAGTTCAATTTTTTAACGGCAACTACTGTTCCACTTCCATTTTTTGGCGTTGCCTTTTCTTCAAGCCAACCTTTGAAGACCTTTCCAAAACCTCCCTCTCCAAGCACTGTATCAACTCTAAAATTCTTAGTCGCAGCCTTCAATTCCGCAAAAGTGAATATCCTTAAATTTGCAGTAGGCAAAATCTGCCCATTTGGATAAGCTTCACCACCACTGGATTCGGAAAATTGGCTGATGCTTCCACTCCCATAAGATGTAGTAGCAGTAGTAGTATTGCTGGTAGTTCGGGATGTTCCCGTTGTAGCTGCACAAAAGAGCCAGCAACGTTAGGGGAAAAGAATTCCATAACAGAGATACGGCAAACATGATCAGCAAGATCGAAGTAATTCAATAGAAGCGTCCTTTAAAACCCAATCGATGAAAAGTAAAGTGAACCTCCCAAAATAGGAGAAAAAGATTGAAAAAGGAGATACAAGCTTCCTTATGCTACCTGCACTAAGGTGATCAGATGTGCTGGTGATGCTTGGGTTGTCAGCTGGAGAACCCCAGCAAATCCCCATTTTAATCGAGCACTTTGCCTTCCCGTTGTTCACCAAAATTAGAATAAGATGGATAAAGCTGGCTTAATCCCACGAGATACGCTAGTGTTCCAGCGTTATTCAGATCAACCCGGTGATCAAATCATTCCTCGTCAAACAACTCGTTTCGTTCTTCTCGTTTCTCTCTCTTCCCCTCCCCTTCTGCCCTCTCCGATTTCTCCTGTTTTGTTTTTGTTTTTTTTTTTTTTTTTTTGCCCCTCCCACTGTAGTTTACACAAGTAAAAACGACTGCTTTCGCGGGTAATTGCGGGCTGCATTTAGTATTCAAAAGTCAACTGCCGTGGCCGTGGGTTTAGTCAAGGTCATACCGAGGAAGTTTTCTATTCAAAGAAAGCCGACAGACACAACTGTCATAAACGCACCGAGACCGGGTCCGGGAAGCAAACCGAAAACAAAACAAGAAAAATAAATAAGAGGTGTATACAGTTCAGTACTTCAGTAAAATTCCGTTTAGTCCGTTTCTTAATCTTAACTAGTTACTTCATCTGCTTCCCACAATGTTTCTTGGGAAAATCACATTGAGATCCCATATAAGATATTTAATCATAATAAGGTCCCAAACAATCATCAAATTACATTGAAGTCTCAAGGGACCTGAGTGTAATAAAATGGCTTGTCATTGTGAGCTGTCAATGCCAGCTCATTGAGTTGTCACTGCACCTAAATGAGCTGGTATTGACAACTCTTGAATTGACAACTCATTAAGTTGTCATTACCAGCTTCTTTGGCTGCAGTGACAACTCAATGAACTGGTATTGACAGCTCACAATGACAAGCCATTTTATTACACCCAGGTCCCTTGGGACTTCAATATAATTTGATGATTGTTTGGGATTTTGTTGTGATTAAATGCCTTATGTAGGACCTCCATATGATTTTCCCAAGTTTCTTCACCTGCTTCGTAGAGCAGTAGGGAAGCATCAATCATCATGCATTACAGTCGAGTCAAAAGGGCAGAAAATGGATCCGTAACCGATTGCACCAAAACATGGTTTTCGTGTCACAGTGAAGATGGCTCAAATTCAGGGTCTTCTATTTGGTCCCTCACCACTCGCCATTACTTCGTTGAGGCAAGGCACGTCATGGCTTTGTTTGTATGAGCCTGGGTAAGATGTAACCAATTTTGTATGTATGTTTCTAGTTGCTTCCTTTCTTAGTTTTTCTCTTTGATTTTTGAAGTCTCCTCCAACTAAAACACATGCAATAAAATATCAAATTTCTTAAAAGTCATTTAAACACAATTAATCACTAATAATGACACTTTTATCATGAATTTGCACTAATCTCATGCAAGGACTTGTGATACAATATAAACTCAATACGTGCTATAGTTACCATTTGATCACAATAAAACTTTAAAATGAATATAAAATTCATATAAATCTTAAGATTTGTCAAACATCCTATTTTCACACCCTATAAATATTTATGGACACCTTCAAATAGGTTTCCTCCCACTCAATTAAACCCCACCGATGTGGGCAACCCCTAATTCACCAAGTTAAAGCAATATCTCTAGACCTCATATCGGCGGCCACAATGCCGACAGAATGGGTACATCATGGCTTTTCGATGTGGGGCCAAGGTTTGCCAATTGCTTGTGTGTTTGCGATGAAGATGAGCTCAAGGACAGAGGAGTTCTATACCATGAGTCCTTGAAGAGAAGAGGATGGGAAGGTGAAATGGATTTGCTTAAAGATCATTAGAGGGGGAGAAGGGGTGGGGAAGAGAGAATAGGTGTGGAGTCTTTTAAATGATAATTTAAAACAATTAGTATATGGGGGCACAAAACTAAAAATTAACATAAGTTTGCAATAGTTAACGAGAATGACTTCTTTTTGCCCTATTTAAGTAAGGCTACGAGTATTTTTTTTCACCTTAACAAAAATTCATGTATTTTTTACCCTTCGCTCCTTTTTTATTTTAGGTTCTTGTATTGTCATTTTTCCTATTTACTATTTTATTATTTTTGTGTGATTAAAAATAGGATAGAAAATAGGATTAACCTCTTGAAGAGGAGGTAAAAATTTTATCGAAGTTTGAAAGTGGCTCCTTCGATAGTTGAAAATATGCTTGCTCCTTGTTTGTATCTTGTGTGGGAATAGACATTAGAGGTTGGGAATCATCCACTTGAGATGTGTATTAGGCTCTTGTTCTTCAATTCCTTCACTATTGTTGGAGTCATAAGGCCATGAAACTTGTTCACATGTTGAACAAGTGACTTGATAAAGTCTTGTATGTCCTCAAATTGCTCTTCCATCTCCCTTGAAAGTTGATTGGCCTCATTTATCATAAAAAACTCATATAGTTGAACCCTTAGCCCATCGTACATTTTTCTTTAAGCAAGGGTTCGATCATCTATGTTTGGGAAAGTAAGGAAAGCATTAAGTCCACTAGTTTGAGGTATGGAAGGTGAAGGTGGAGGTTTATAGTAAGAAAGAAAATATGGTTCATATGAATTTCTATGTGGTATCGAGAAGGGAGTAAAAGGTAAAAAAAAGGCGATGATTCTTGGTGGGATGTGGATGGGAAAGATGTGTGATTGATGTATGGTTGGTGTGGGTGGAAGGTAGATTCATGAGAGAGAGAATGAATTTGTAGATAAGACGGTTCTAAGTTCTAACTGTGTTTGGAAATGGTAAGACGTTTGAGATCCAAAGGCGTGTTGTAGCTTTGTAAATCTACTCTCATGGAATCCAACTTTTGTAGAATCAAATCACTTCAGGAGAGAGTTGAAGTAGGAGGTGCCTCATTCTTCCAAATATGTGGAAATTTTGGTGTTTTATCATTTTTTGAAAAAGAATGCATAGAGGATTAATATTTCCAAAACTCATGGTTATTATTAAACTTAGACATGAAAATAGTAGCCAAGAAAATCTCAATATGCAAGATGAAATGCTATGCAAATGTGCCTACACCTATCTTGAAAAACCTAAAGCAACCTAAGAATTGAGAAAAATCAAAGAAGAAATGTAAAAACACACCTATTGAAAAATATGGGAAATTTGAAAAAGAAAAGTAAAATTGGAAAAAACGTGTAAACGCTTGAATTTGGCAAAAATTTGGATGGCCTAATAGCTATGTTATTTGTCTTGCTTAGAATGCCCAAAACCTTTTGAACACAAAGTTTCAAAATTTTTTGGGCGAAAATGTTAAGTTTCAACATAAAGTTTCCAAGTGGAATCAAACTTTTGGCTTAATCCAAGTGAAGACATCACAAATCCAAGAAAGAAAAAATATGCACAAACACATATGAAACACAAGATATGCAAGCTACTATGAAAAATGTAAAATCCTAAAATGCAAAGTTAACAAGCTTCACAAGAGAAACCCCGTGTCAATAATGAAATTGACAATTAGATTAGCTAAGGAGCTAATTACTTGGCTCCCGACAACGGTACCATTTATTTGACCGTCATCGCCATTGGGGTTAAATATAAAATAAACCAAGAATTCTATTATAGGGCACAACCTCAGATCTTTCTCTCTCTCGAGGAGCCTTTTATTGATTCCTAAGTAATCTAAATGTCATGAAATGCTATATGAACAAGGGGAAACAATTTTGGTTTTCATATAAATGAATGTGAATAAAATCTTAAACGACTTATTTTTGGTATTTTCACAATTATGGGATAGTGAGTAGAAAATGGATAAAGTAAATCTCTTGAAAATGGATTAGGTGCAATCTTTGTTCTCTTATGATAAATGGAGTTTCTTGGCTAATTATCAAATTGACCCTAAAGGAACCCCTCTAGGGTAGGCTTGAATTCGAATGATTAATACCAAAACCCAATATATTAATTCTTCCAATTTAAGTTGACTAAGCACTTTAAGCTATGTTTGGTTCAACTGAGGGGGGGAAGGGAGGGGAGGGTGCGTTATGAATTTTGTTTAGTTGGAGGGGAGAGGAGGTTTGATTTCTTGTTTGGTTCAGAAAGGGAGGGAAGGGGACAAATGATAAGTCGACAATTATGCCATTTGCTCTTATATTCTTATTTTATGGTTTTTATTGTCAAAGAAACATTTATTGAGGAAGCAGCCAAACAAGAAAAAGCCGCTGCCTTCTTTTTGTCAAGCCAATATGGCCGTATCTTTGATGATTATTTATTATAAATAAATATTTCTTTAACAAAATTAATTAACGATGCAATATTAATGCTTTACAATATGACATCCATGTGCTTTTTTACTAATGAACAAAAATTTCTCCCTATCATTGAAGAAATACTATAATAAAAATAAAACAAAGCACTTATACATATGCTTAATAAATGTTTGAATTGAAATAATAAACATGGCATACTAACATCCAAAATATAAAACATTTCACTATGGTAATCCAAAATATTGAAACATCACATAATAGTTCCATAGTTTGGTCAAAATACTTGATTCCAGCTTGTACTTGGCCAATATGACTACAAGCTGAGATTACGATAAGAATTGCTGCCCATCTGGTCCAATTCCTTCTTCTAACATTTCATTGTACAAAGCAAATACTTCCATGTAAAAGCCATTTCTTCTGTATACCCTAAGTATTGAAGTCCATAAAACAATGTCCCTACTTTTTTCTCCTCTAATATGCATTCTAGCTAACTTGAAGATCGGTCTAGCCTTCTTTATTAGGCCATATTTACCATATATCTCAACAAAAGCATTGAATATAAACACATCACTGACTATGTTATGCACAGTACCTAGCCAAAAACTATGAACTTGTCTACCCTTTTCAATTGCCGATAATTCGGTGCATACACTTAAAGCAGCTGATAATGTGAAGCAATCACACTTTAATTTCAACATAGGCATTTTCCTAATCAGTTTAAGTTCTTGGACCCATAGTCTAGCCTCACCATAACCAGCCAAAAGTGCACTGACACATACAATATTCTTCTGGGGAATTTCATCGAACACAAGGGCTGCATTTCTTACATTTGAGAATTTTGAGTATAGATCAATGAGAACATAGCCCAAACAAACACTAGATAACCAACATGATTTTCCCCTAATGGTATGAATTTGTTTTCCAAATGTAATATCTTTAGTTCTAGACGAGGTAGTCAAAGAACTACACAGAGTACACGAATCTAAAGGTACTCCATTTGTGTGCATGAAGTAGAGAGTTCTAAGAGCAAGAAAAGGGAAATATTTTTGACAGAAATCAGAATTTTTGTTACACAAAGTCAACATTCCTTTCAAAAAAATTACAACAAAGGACAAGTTTCACAGCAGCAAAAATGTGTTTCTAGTTTCAAATATCAGTTTAGCTGCTGCATAATCAAAATTTAAGCATCACAACGAGTAAGATTTGTGATCCATGTGGCATTCCAACTTCCAGATAATGTAAAAATGAGCTACTAGCCATAGCACAATCGGTTCTATGGCTTCATAGTTCAAAAAATAAGCTACCATCCATAGCACAATCGGTTCTGTAGCATCACAGTTCATAAAAATAAGATAAATTCTAGTTTCAAAGTGAAAAGAGAAAAAGAAGAAGAAGCATAGAATGAACAAGATCACCTGAAAAGCAATGAAGCGGTGGACAGAAGGTGGATCGGCAAACGACAGATAAACGGCAGACGAACAGTGGACGGTGCGACAAGGAAGGAGTAGAACGAAGAAGAGAGCATGATAGAGGAAGCACGCTGGGAGAAAAAGGGTTTTGAATTGTGAGGATATGATTGGAATATTGAAAATATAATATGGGTATTTTAGTCAAGAGTGGACAAAAATTTTGCAGAGGGAGAGCAAGGGGCCACTAGAAGACAAAAAATCCTCCCTTACCTCCGCTCCATTTTATCCATCCAAACAAGGTTTTTTATCTTATAACCTTCCCCTTCCCTCACCTCCCCTCTGAAACCTCCCAACCAAACAGACCCTTAGCCAATCAATGGACTTATTAATTGTATAAAGCTCTTAGTCCCACAACTAGGCCACCCCGTATTGCTACTTAGTTTCCTCCAGACACATTATTGGCCACCCAAGCAATGAATTAAGACTAAAGAGATAATATTCAATGTTTTTATACAATTAATTGATTCATTTGCAACCAATTTCAACTAAATCCCTCAATATGCCAAACCTTAAGGCTACCCTTAAATCCAATGTCTAATTAATGGCTACCCATATAATTAGACATTGTTAATCACCATTTAGTAAGATTGAGTTTTATCTAAGTTCTCTAATATACCAAACCTCACCAACTAGCAAGATTAGTACCTAAACTCATGGACCCATTCATTTAAGAATTATTAAAACCTCTTAGAGTGTGATTATAGATTAGCAATGCTTAGGTTCAATTACAATCTCACTTCCATCAAGCTACCTAGCAAACCTGTTTAACAGAGAGAAGTCAATGAAACCTTAACGAAACATATATAATATCATATATATATATATTGAGGAGCACAAATCCTCATCACAAATGCAAACCATAAATTGGCATCTAACATTAATTACATACATAATCAAGTGAGTCCAACTACAACTCACAAAACTTAGACCTAGGAATTGAAAAATATATAGTTAGAACAAATAATGAAACATAGGAAACTTCCATTTGAAGCTTAAAACTCATGCCTCTTCACCCATCTTCAAGAGTTGGAAACCCTAGCCTCTCATGGCAGGAATAACAGCCCCAAAGGGAGGGGAAATTTCGGCCATAAAGCTTAGGTGTGGAAGAAATTGGTGAAAATGACAGATAGATGAAAGAAGTAGAAAAAATAGAAAAAATGGAGGTTGGGATGGAGAAAATGGGAGAGGAAGAGAGTGGAGATGGAAATGGAGTATAGGAACTTGTTAGAAATAACTAACGTTCAACTATTTTAAGCTTAGAATAAATGGGAGTCGGGTTAGAGTTGATTTGGGTTTGATCCAAGTCAAAAAATCAGCAAAAACCTAAACTTTTAGAGAATGTCACGGGAGTTTGCCATGGGTTTGCCTTCACTAGCTACGGCGAACTTGTTCACTGTGGGTTCACTGTCACTAGCCACGATGAACCCACGACAAACTTGGGGCTTTCCTATAATTTTCAGAAATCTTTGGGCTATGTTCTGTAATTTTCACAAATTGTCCAGAAACTTGTATTTTACTTTTTTCTTTTATTTTCAGCTTCTTGCCTCAATTTCTCCCATTTTCAAGATTCCTACAATATAAAATAGGAAAAATTAATTAAAGGCCCTAAGGAAGAAACATAATCAAGGAAAGGTCCCACAAAATGAGCTAATTAAAGTGAGGTCCCTGGGGACTTGGAATGTATTAAGTCCCAAACCCAAAGTACTCATTTATCCCTTTTATAATTTTGAGAAAAACATGATGATCTCAGCTACCCCTCTTTCCTCTCTCATTTGCACAATTTTCCTCTCCATTTTTTCTATTATATGCACACAGTCTGCCTCCTCCTCCACCACCTCCAAGCTTCCGCAGTTGGTTCAAGGAATTAGTGGGTAAGAACAAGAAAACTCATTCAGCCTCAACGCCCCCACCTCTAACTCTGCAAACCCCACCACCATTGATATCTTCGAAGCCCAAGATCTCGCTGCTGTTGCCTCCCCCTCCTCCAGCAATGAACGCCATTGCTGACAAGAACAAGCACTCTCATAAAAACCAATAAGAGAGATAATGGCGTAGAGGTTAGGTTAAATAGAGAAGGGATGGGAGGAGCGGATGGTTCGCCAGAGATGAGAGAGACAAAACAAGTTTTGTAGACTTAATTGGGAAATTTGTAGGATAAATTATAAATTTATTCTATTTACTGGAAGTATAATTTTTTCGAATCAAAATATGAACATAATGATGTGAGTTTGTGGGTTTTTTTTTTATTTTCATGATTGTGCTTGACCAAGAAACTCTGTTGGTGGTGGTTTACGTGAAGTCTTTTTGTGAACTTGTTGAAGAAAATGGGAAAGATCATATTTTTAAGTCATCAAAGGTTCAATCTCCAGCTGCTTCATATTCCTCTCAAAATTATAAAAGGGACAAAAGAGTAATTTTGGTTTGAGACTTGATACAATGTAGGGCTATACTTAATACAATCTAGGTCTATAGGAACCTCAGTTTAATTAGCTCATTTTGTAGGACTTCTCTTTAGTTATATTCTTTCCTTGGGACCTTTAATTAATTTTCCCTATAAAATAAGCTCAAGCTAGATGAATAGCTCCTAATAATCAATTAAATCAACAGTAATCACACAAATATTCCAAAATGCTCCTTTTATCACTAAGTGCATTAATAACTTTAGAACCTAATTTCTTAACAAAATGTGTAATAATGCCCAAATAATATGATAAAGAACCTCCAAAATGATAAGTGTGTGTATATATATATATATGTGCGCGCGCGCAAATCTTATGACTTATCACGCCCACAAAACTAAAAATCAGCATAAGTTTGCATTAGCTGACCGCGAGTCATTTTTGCCCATTTTAAAAAAAAATTGTGGGTATTTTTTGATAAGGGAAAATAAAAAAGAAAAGAAAAGTTCACCCGTATTTTTTAACCTTAATCCTGGAAAATAAAGTAAAACATCAAAACTAGAAGGCGGCTAGTGTCGTGCTTTCCCGTTCGCCAGCCATCGGCCGCCGGTAATTATTTTCCCGGGGTCTCAGGAGCTAAGCGTCTATCTGTGTTGCCCAAAACAAAAAAAGGAGCGTCTATCTGAGATACTGAGTTTACGATTACAATGGTGTGGAAGGAAGATTAATAGGGAAGGAAGAGGCGGGACGAGAGGAAGGGATTAAGGAGCCTGTAGTTGACTTGACTCGCCCATTCAGCCAGGTCGAGCGTCGTCTAGCAGCTTCTGTTGCGGTGCGAATGACTTAAGATTGTAATATTGTGATTGATCCCAGTCGAAGTTTTGTACAAAGGTTGATGGCGAAAGTTTTATGCGATTTTCGGTTCCTTTTGTTGGTGGCAGCTGGGGTCTTCATCTACATCCAGGTGTGTGGCTACCAAACCCTAACTCCGTGTTTCTCATTCTCCTGGGGGACGTACCCCTTTGTAAGATATTGATAGTGCTTTTGCTGCTTTAGATGAGGCTTTTCGCCACACAATCTGAATATGCTGATCGCCTCGCTGCTGCTGTAAGTCCATTACTTATCTTCTCAACAGGATTCTTACTCAACTGTCACTCTTTTACACTTCTAATTATTGGATGATGGTTAGTGATATCATTCACGAATTACGATTTTGTTAATAGCTTCCTAAGTACTTAACTAATTTCCACATATGATAGTAATCTTAGAAGTCCCCTCTCTGATTGCCCTCATGGGTTTTGTACGTCAATGTAACCCTGGGTGTAGCCTTGAAGGTCATTCAAATGGACCCGACTGATATCTTCACCTTCCTGATGACCAGGACTTGAGTGATAGGTCTGCCCTTTTTCTGAATGACGGTGCATCATTCTCTCAGCAGTTGGTTTTGCTGGCTAGTACTTTAGGTTATGCTTCATCTAAAATGAAGTCTAGCAATTTTCAGATCATGTTTTTCTAAAGTGCTTACGTGGTGTCCCCACTCATCTGCTCCATTCCTCTGCCAAAACATGACTACCATTCAAACTTGAATAAATAAAATGTTGCATCATTCACTTAGATAATGTCATGGGCAATCTAGGGGGTTGTCAACAACAATGATTGTTAATGATCACAAATTAAACTAGTACAACAACCATCATTAGGCTCAGTCTGTTATGATATTCTTTTCTTGGAAAAAGGTATTCAAGCTATGTAAGGGTGGGGTTTCCAGCTCAAGGGGAATGACTCAAAATTCAGAGTTTGCAAAGCCAAGAACAATTAAAATATTTTTTCATTAATTAATTCAATGAATAATAAGATAAGAAAAGGATTTCATGTTCTTCAAGACAGCTTGTGGGTAATGAAGTTAGTCCGCAAGATCATAGTCAATACTTTGAATATTGGGACCTTGTCTTGTAAATTTATGGAGGTGGTGGTAGTTATGCAATGGAGAAATGTTAACATCTTGTGCCTTCAGAAAACTAAATGGGTTGGATAAAATGCTATGGAACTTGCTGATTTCAAACTTTGGTCATGGGAAAGTAAATGCAATGAACATGGTTGGGACCTTTGCTAATGAAGTGTGTAAGAAGAATGCGGTGGAAGTTAAAAGGATTATGAATATAACCTTATCCGTAAGAGGCTCAAATAATCAATTTTGGGAGTTTAGGAGGTAATTAATTGATAAGTATCAATTATGTGATCAAAGGACCTAAGATGAATAACCCATAAATTATTATTTTGAGAGGTTTTAGAAGCATGAAGCAAATTTCCCTTATGAGCCAAGGACATTTTTAGTAACTGACTAGATCATTGAAAAACAAAAAAGTTCTAAAGCTGTACTAAGTCGAACATTTCTAACACATTTTCAAAATATTGATAAGTAGTGACTCGGTATCCTTTTCCTCTTTTGTTTCTTTAAAGTTTATAGTCACAGGCTTGCCATGTAATTTCAATCAAGTCTCATTGTTATTCCCTTATTATTTGCAATGGTCATAAAAAGGCCTTGGTTGATGTTGTCTTGTGTTCAGATCTGGCCCACCATAATGGTTTATCAAACCTAAACCTTCTAGAGAACCTATTTCCTTTGCCTTTAGCATCACCATACGTCATGCCTCTGTAAGTGCGATATCGAATACGTTTCAATGGTGTTTGAGCAAGTGTTTGGCTTCTCACATCATCGAAAACAGGCTTCTCAAATGGTAAAATTTCAATTCAGAAAATAGCCCTATAGTTAGAGGCAATGGCAGCAAATGGTCATAATTCTTCCTCTTATGATTATGAGGATGACTTGAAGAGAATCATACGAGGGTTTTTCTTATTGTTACTTAATCAACAAATGCAATATGATTTATAGAGGTGAAGAGGCAACCACATGCTAACTAGCTGCATTAGTGGGTTATTCAATGAAGACAATGTCTGTTTAACCTATGCTTGTGGTGTTGTTATCACATGTGCATAGATGGTGTGTGTCATGTATGTGGTGCTTCTATGCCAATAGCAGTCCTGATAAAGTGGACCATGGGCAAACTTAGAATAGTTTTTCTGATCCAATAATCAAACCAAAAAGAGTATTTGTATGATTGAAAATGATAGCTACAAATAAGCTATTCAATTCCGGTAAGATAAGAGCGGACTGGGGGATTTAAATTGTTTCTCTATGTTTTAGGAAGTGAAAATAATGACCTACAGATAAGAATTAAATTAATTGAATGAGATAAGTAATTAGGGCCCCAACAACTAGGAAAATTCCCATAGACGTAATTACTTCCGTTGAGCTTGTGCCCAAAAATAATCTTAGGGAAGGATTCTTGGTTGCTTGTTGTGTCAGGTCCAATAGGCATCTAGTTTGGTAGTAGTTTGTTGTGTTGTTGACATTGGTAACTGCCCATCAAGCCAAACAAAACCCAGTTTTTGGGGTCTATGGTGGTACAGAGTGCAAAAGAAAGAGAGAAAAGAGTAGTGCATGAGTAAATTCTTATTCCACCCTGTTCATATTATGTGTATCCTGTTTATAGGTGATATACACTAACAGACTAGTCAACAATATGAAACTGAATTACAACAGAAATGGTTATTGCAATAAAAACTCGGCATTTTCCTATTACTAACACCCTAAGCGTTGCAATATTATCACTGCCACGTCTGTGAGGCCCAAATTCCATATCTAAATTCAAATAAGGGTTTTTCTTATTATTTCTTGATCAATGAATATTGTCTGATTTAAAGAGATAGATGAGGTAGCTGCATGCTATCTACTCAGTTTTGAGATTCTAGGAGAGAATGAAGAAGAATAAAACATAATTAAAACAACAGTAGAAATCCCTAAGAAATAGGAATAACAAGTAATTAAATGAAGGGATAATAATCAGATTGTAACGCTTATAGGCCTGCATCTTAGGCTCTGGTCATTGCCACGTGACTTTTTTTATTGGAAGGTCTTGTGTTAAGACTGAAAAGGCTTTCATGAAACAGACCCAATTGACATCCTCTAAATCTATTTCTGATAAAACTTTCTATTACTAAGCACTTCATGCAAAGTCAACGATACTTCAAACAACTCTAGAAGAGTCAGAACTCCTGGTTTTGTTATATTACGATAAATATTATGAGTTATGGCAAGCATTGATTTTGTCATGGTTTTTCCTCTTCCTTTATTTGGTAGTGTTCATGAGGATCAGGGCCTAGACCTATCTATTTCAATTTTAAATGATCAATAAGCTAAGAGTGTTGGTTAACTTATCTATTTCAATTTTCAATGATCAATAAGCTAAGAGTGTCGGTTAACTAACGTATGCCTTGGATTTATTCATTAGCTATATCAGATGCTATTCCAAATTTATTTTTGGTTTGTCAGATTGAAGCTGAAAACCGTTGTACAAGTCAAATGAGATCATTGATTGAGCAAATTAGCTTGCAACAAGGGCGAATTGTGGCCCTAGAAGGTTAGATATTTTTGTTGAAGAATTCAATTTTGCGTCTAGTTTAAGTGTAATGAAAAAATGGTTCAAAAGTGTTTAATTGGTCCATATATTCTATTGCTATTATCTAAACTGTATGCAATTGTGTCACAAGGTAATGTGTGTTTATGTGTAGGTTCACTCTTGTTCTTTTTTTTTTCAAAAACATTTAGTGCATACCCCTTGCCCCTTTGGCAGGATCAAGAAATCTAATTTCACATTGTACTCCCTCCGGTCCACATTATAAGAGGTAGTCAACCATAGTGGAGTCATTTATTATGGGTAAAATTAATATGGTTTTCCAACTTTACCCTTATATCATTTATTATACACCCTCTCTCTTTTTTTACCTTTAATATGTAAGGGAAAAAATAGAAACCAAACATTTATTACCTTGACTTTTATATGTTACCACTTATAATGTGGACCAAAAAAATTCTCATGTTACTTATATTATGGACCGAAGGGAGTATTGTTTTAACTTTTTCGCCCTTCCAAGATGCAGTTTCATTTTTCCATTAATAACTTTGTTTCTCCATTCAAGATTATATTAGCCCATAATCCTTCAACAATATTATAACCTATCAGACATGCTATTTGAACTCGGACATTCATTATCCATGGTGTATTGTAACCAGAGAAAAGAACAATGGGTAGAATAGTGTTTTTTTGGGGGGGGGGGGGAGCACTTGAATTCATCAACAAAAACAAAAAGCAGACCTGCTCTCCTATTATAGCTTGGAACTTTTTATGATCTGACCTACCTCACTCAAGTAGGTATCCGTGAATTACAAAACCCATTGACTACAAACGGACTTCATTATCTAACTAATAAATACAGAAGCTAACTTTGACCACTATGTAACCTACATCAAAACTATAGACAGCAAAACCAGAAAAATATGGAGAAGTGTATTTTGATAATTTTTCTATAGTGTAATATAGAATCAGATGGAAATGACAAAAAAATGAAGAAACACTCTAGTATTTGAGAGGCTAGTCTCTCCCGCGAGTCACTGCTCAACATTTGTTATTGGAGAGTAGAACAGAGGGGAGAGGGGAGAGAATTGATAACGAGAATAGGATTCAATTCATGGACAAACATTATAACAGCCCCTGATGTTATTATAGCTAGGGGTAGTTTCTTACAATGTGATTAACACTGATCTGCTATTTACTCTTAAATACTTGACTTGTTGACTATAAACAGATACAGAGGCCTACTTTGACCATCCACCATTGTCTTGTAACAATTTTCATGTATGATGTTGTTTCCAAATAAAAGTCAAGTATGATAGATATCCTGTTATAGAAGTTTCAACTAATAAAATGTATAGTTTATCCAAATCTTCTCTTTCACTAATGATGCTTTTAGTTGGATAGATGTTCCTAAGCTCATCTAATTAGTGTAATTGATGGCATTTGATTTTGCTCATTTATTTACTTTCTTACCGTGCATCAAACATTTTTGTTATGTTAAATGTTAGTCATCTTCATTTTTTTTTACTGAGACACCAGTTCAATTTCAGAAGAAAGGAAGCTTCGAGACCAAGAGTGTGGACAGATGAAATCTCTTGTTCAAGATCTTGAAAGTATGTTATTATTTGTATTAATGTCTCTCTTCATTGGCTATTGTTTTCTTATTATTTTTTTTTTTTGCACATGGCTCTAGGTCAACTTGTAGATCTTTGATCTTTAGCATCTGGAGAAATTCTAAGCATAAAATCTGATTCATATTATTGAAGCATCAAGCTGAATAAATAGATTACAGAAAGAGTAGGATATGGAGGAAGAATAAGACCTGATTATAAATAACCTAGGAAATAAGATAATTCAAATAATTTGAGAGATAATCTCAACTAATATCCTAGTAATCTGATATGCCTAATATCTATTATTAATAATTAATAATTATAATCATAACAATTATAATTTTCCACAGCATCCCCGTCAAACCTAGCCTTAGGAAGAAAATTAAGTGAATTGGTAATATATCTGATTTTCCTTGAGGTTGTTACAAGTAGAGACGAGTAATTGGAAGTCTAAGATGCTAGGCAAAAGGAATAGACTTTCTTTAAGTTTTGAGCCTTAAGTAAGAAGAGAACAAATGAGCCATGTTCATAAGTTGAAATTGATAATAAACTTCCTGCTTAAATCTGATAGCGTATTGTGTGTTTTCAGGGGGTTGAGTCTTCTTTTTACATTTTAGAAATTCCTAGTTGATGCATATACTAATTCAGGATTTCAGGTTGGTATAAGCATTTTCTAGACACTTTCTTCAAGAAATTTTGCTTTGCAATAACTTAACTACTGAGGTGTATATTTTTTGTGCAGTGCCTGTCTTTTACTCAAAATTTGATGCTCATAAGCTAATAATGTACATGGTACTAGCCTGTCATTAATGGGCCGTTTGATATTAGGGAAGGGAAGGGGGGAGAGGGGAGGGGAGGGAAAGTAATTTTTTTGAGTTGAGTTTAGAATTGAAGTGGGGTTATAAAATTTTAATGAAGAGAATCTGTAAGATTAAAGAGTATGAAAAAGTAATTAAAAACTTTTAACCCTATTACTCAATTTTATAAATTCAATTTGGACAAATTTTCCCTTACCTCCAAATCCCTTTTACCAAACAGCCCATAAGATTGAGGTAGTTTTCTTAATCTTCAAACCCTTGTTGTGGTTAAGTCTCATTCCTACCGGTTAATGGGAAATGCCACTTTATGTTTCGATGACGACACTTTATGAAACTTCAATGATTGAACACTCAACTTCATCACCGACCAGAACCCTCTGTAAGTTGTCCTTTTCAAAATTGTTGGCCATCAGCTCTGATACCACTTGATGAATACTCAAGTGGGGTGGGGATTCTTCCCTTTGAAAGCTAACTATGGAAATTAAATAATTAACCCATCTAAATATCTCTTTGAGCATCTCATACCACTCAATGGGGCTTAGACATTCCATACTACCTAAATATTCATCAATATGGCTTGTGGATGTGCAAAAGGGTATGATAGCTCAATGGATTTGAAGAGTTTTTTTCCCCTCTTGTTTTTTGCTTTAGTTAGAGAAAGAACTCTTGGCCTCTGTTTTTGGACTGTTTTGCATATCTTACCCTTCTCACAATAATTTTCTTTTTTCTATATTCAAAGAAAAGCCCCTAAACGACCAAAATCTCTTTTGAAGCCCAGTTACAGAACTTTATTAGAAGCAAAACAAGTTTAAATAAATTAATTATAAATTAAGTTTGCCCAATGTTATAAATTAAGATGAATGGGGATATGTAAAGTGTAATTATGTTAGGACTTTTTTTTGCCGGGGGGGGGGGGCGGGGGTAATTGTCTGTTTTGATTGTTCTTTTTTAATGCTTTATTATAATAAATTAAAAATAAACACTTTTGATAATATATCTTAAACTGTTATATGCAAATAGAAACAATATGCTTTGCATGCAAATTGAGATCATCCCATTTATTTGTCTGTCCAGACTTTAGATGGGTGGAAAGAGCAATTTTGAATTTTAATTGAATGTAGTTTGAAACCAATAGAATGCACAACACTAGATGCAATTTGCTATAATAAGATTTTGTTTTACGTGTGAATATGTAGTTGGCAGCTGCATAATTGAATAACCTTTTAAGATGTGGCATTTTTTTTTTGTCATCAGAATACTGTGATACCACTTCATGATATTGTGACAACTTGCAAATCATGTGTATGCATGTATATATCTGTTTTTGCTGGAAAGTAAGAGCATAATTTTCATAAAATTGTAATCAAGGATTTCATATCACTTTGTTTTTTTAAAAAATATAGGATGAAATATTTGCCTATATCTCAATGTAATATGATATTTGGCTGTCTACTAGATACCAAGAACTTACCAGTCTGCAACTAAATATTTCAGGAAAAGGCGTACAGAGGATGATTGACAAAGAACAGGTTTAACTTGATTTTGTTAGTCTGATAAGACTTTTTGTCTACACATTTTCTTCCTAGAGTTTAAGGCGACTGATTATATGGGTGGCCCCCCTGCTGAAATTTCTAGGTCCCGGTGGCAGCTGTTGTGATCATGGCATGTAACCGTGCTGATTATCTAGAGAGGACTGTAAACTCTGTATTGAAGTATGCATCCTAAAAACATATTTTCTTTACTCCAATGCCTTTTGAATTTTTTTGGGTACAATTTATCTAATGTGAAGAGGTATAAACTTCCTAATTCTCCAGATATCAGAGATCCATTTCTTCAAAATATCCATTATTTATATCCCAGGTATTAGATGACTTCTGGCTTGAAAAAGAAGTTTCTGTTGTCTTGTTGGACAAACTATGTTACAGTCACTATTTTGCCAACGCATGCAAGACACAGTTGAGGGTGATCTTTTTTCCTTTTTCAGGATGGATCACATCCAAGTGTCAAGAGCAAGGCTTTGAGCTATGATCAGTTAACTTATATGCAGGTATAATTATTGATACATAATTGAGTTTCTATACCTCTAAGATTAACTCTATTGATTTATTTAAATTTTAAATTTACATGATCAATTATTTTACTTTTGTGCATTACATCAAGCCTAAAACTGGACAATAATAATAATATTTGGGATACCACTTCCATCATGGCATTCCCACTACATCGGGTGCCTTTGATTGGTACAAAAATAAAGTGGTAAAAATAAGAAATATGGGAGGAAGAATTGCTGAAAAGAATATGTGAAAGAATGTCAACACTCTTTCTGATGGAAATTTGGATTTCATTAATGCGTAAGGGAGATTTACATTCCCTTAATATAAAAAAACTGATCCCCTTGATATTGCTAGGAAAACACTCTGAAATTGGCAAACTAAGTGTTAGTGCAGAAGGGTAGACGAATGAGAGAGCCTTCTGACTTTTAAGAGGTCAGGTTCTCTCCCAAACAACATCCAAACATTGCCTAAAGCCTCTTGTTACTGCTTCCATCTCTTGTGTCCCTTCCCTGTCTGACTCATTCTTTCACTTCAAGAAAACAGGCTAGAGTTAGTTGCTTTTTTTTTTTCCCCGAAACCTCCTGCTTTTCAGAGCTACCTTTAGTTGGGGCCACTTTACAGGTCCCTTTACCTTTATCCTCTCATTAAACTTGTCCAACTTATCTTCATTTGACCTTGTAGCAGCACTACTTGTATATACTCAGCCCATTTTAGAATTGGGCATGCTGATCATGCATGGTTTACAAAAAAATTTCAGGTATGTGCTTATCATTATCCTTATAGTCTATGTAGATGACATTGTAGGTACTAGAAATGAAGATGAGATTGAACAGTTTAAGTGCTTTGTTGCCAAGAAATCTAAATTAAATACCCTAGAATATCTCAAGTATTTCCTGGTAATGGAGGTGGCAAGGTCTAAGTTAGCGATTGTTGCCACACAGAGG
Organism: Mimosa bimucronata; assembly: GCA_037074515.1. NCBI lineage: Eukaryota > Viridiplantae > Streptophyta > Magnoliopsida > Fabales > Fabaceae > Mimosa > Mimosa bimucronata. The sequence continues at coordinate 57,021 of CM073438.1, forward strand.
AAGTACACTCTTGGTCTGTTGAAAGAAACCAGTATGTTAGGGTGTAAACCAGTAGACCTCTTATGGAAGCAAATGACAAAGTTGATCTTCATAAATATAGTCCATCAGTTGACAAGGAAAGGTGCTAGAGGTTAGTTAGAAGCTCATATATCTGACACGTATTATGCCCGACATATGCTTCCCATTCATACAGATGCTGATGGGTTGGGTTCTGCGGTATTGTACTTATGTGTGGAGAAATTCAGTTATTTGGAGATTGGAGATGTGAAAAGTAATTGGTTTTAGTAAAAGTTGTGCTAGAGCAGAATATAGGGCACTGTCTCTTGGTATTTGTGAGGGCTTGTGGTTGAAAAGGGTACTTGAAGGGTTGAAGATCCCTGAAGGTTCCCATGGATGTACCAAGTGACAACACTACAACCATCAGCATTGTGAATAACCCGGTACATCATGATAGAACAAAATATGTTGACCTTGAAACGAATATCATCAAAGAGAAGCTAGATGCTGGAATCATTAATCGGAAATGTCTTATCAAAATGATCAGTTTCAAATATGTTGACCAAGAGTCTAACCACAGTGAAGTATGAAGAACTACAAAGCCAGCTGGGAATGTTGAATATTTATCCTCTAGCTTGCAATGGGTGTCGGAGAGTGCGTCCATGCTATCAGGGTTAATAATGTTTTTTCACTTATTTTTATTTATCTATGTTCCTATTGATTCTATTCTGCTTTTTAATTGTTATTTATAAATCCTAGGACATCCTTGATTAGTTAGGAAGGGATTCTCATATCTCTAAACCTCAAAATTTCTACAAATTATATTGACTATTCATTGAAAATATAGAATCAGGGGTGCAGCAAAACACACAGGTTATTTGGTTAAAAATGACATGGATGCGATTATTATTACCAAAATAATTCTGTTTATGCATGCTATTGTAGACTATAGTTAACTGGTTGGAACATTCCTTCATGCTAATAATAAGTTGATGCAGCACTTGGATTTTGAACCAGTGCAAACTGAGAGGCCAGGGGAGTTGATAGCTTATTACAAGATTGCACGTAAGAGTTATCCTCTAGCTTTCCCTGTTTCTCTAAGTTTTGTGTCTCCAAATAAATTGGAGGTTGGATATACGATTTGTCTGTGTAGTTTAAAAGATTTCAGAATGAAGAAGTCTGCATATTGATGCATACTTTTCGGCACTTGTAAAAAAGGGAGAATTGCATTCAGGTCCAATTGAAGACAATTAATATCAAACAAGTCCAATGACCTGTCAATGACAAGTGAAAGGGCCATTGTTAGCAAGTGATAAAGCACCATTAACAAGTCGTTGAGACTTGTTTGATATTAATTGTCTTCCTTGTGACCTAAATGCAATTCTCCCAAAACAAATTTTGCAACTATTTACTCACATCTTGGCTTTCTCAGGTCATTACAAATGGGCTCTGGATCAGCTATTTTATAAGCATAATTTCAGCCGGGTGATCATTCTTGAAGGTGAAATGTTTTTTTAAAATCTGTAAGAATTATTTGTATTTTTTATTGGGTTATATTAGACCTTATTATATTTTCACTCAATCTCAGATGACATGGAAATAGCACCTGATTTCTTTGATTACTTTGAAGCTGCATCAACTATTCTTGACAAGGATAGGTATGCATTGCAAGTGTGGAATGCTCAGTTTTTCCCCTTGACTCTTTATTTATTTAGTCGCTGTGATCTATGTTTAAAAGTTAATGCTGTCTTTTTTAGGTCTATTATGGCCGTTTCCTCATGGAATGACAATGGGCAAAAACAGTTTGTACACAATCCTTGTAAGTTTGTTTAGTTTTCATGTTTGCACTATATAATGTATACTTTATCACAGTACTGAAAAATTAAAATCATGCCCATATAGCTGTCACTATAGGGCATATCAACAACTGATTTGGAAAGCATTCTTGAGTTGAGACTGCTAAGATTTTTTTCTCTCTCCCAAATATGCAAACAGCAATTGGATTATCTTGTAGCATGGCTGTTTTGTTTCTCCCTGCACCATAAATCCCTGTTTACTTTTTCTGTTTCCTTTAGCATTTACTGGTTCTTGCTTCTTGTGGTGAGCTTTTGTTTAGAAAAGCTGATTAGCCGAGCTATCCTCTCTTTTTCATGTTAGGAAACAGTGAAAATGAAATTATTTTATTTCAAAATTATAAGCCTTGCTTCTGCCTGAGCTATTTGAGCTTTTGCAGGAGTATATTTTCATGAGATTGGATTTGAATCTTGTGAAAATAAGCTGAAATCGGCTGGAAGAGGGATTATATGCACTAATAATGAGTTTATCTAAATATATGTATTTATTTATATATGGGTTTGTCAGCTCGTATTTAAGTAGGTTAGTGCTGTTACTTTCCCATTGGCCTGATTTGAACGGACCTTACTAGGGGTAGAATTGCTTTCATGGCCTCTTGATGCTCAAAGCGTTGTTATTATGAGAAAGTGTCCTTTTTCGAAATGCAAAGGGGTTAGAGCATGTTGGATTAAATGTTTGTTTTTCTCCATTTTTTTCTCATGTTTCAATTTATCTAAGACATTTATAGATGCATGAAATCATAAAGGCATGTGAATGGATTTTTAGTAAAGAGTTAACCTATTAGAATTTTAGTAGCTTGTTTTACAAACTTTATCTTAAAATTATTGAGTTTCTAAGTTTCTAAATGCCTTCTTATTAAGCTCATGCTCATGAAGTTCTTATGATTGGGGGGGGGGGGGGGGGGCGAAACGATTTGGGTGAATGTTATTACTGCTTTTCAGGAACATTATTAGTTTGATGTAATCTGCAGATGAACTTTATCGCTCGGACTTCTTTCCTGGATTAGGATGGATGCTCACCAGATATATATGGGATGAGCTATCGCCAAAATGGCCAAAGGCATATCCTTGATATTATAGAAATTGTTATGCCATTAAAGTTTATTCTATTGATATTATGCATGCATATAATTTTTCTTTGACAAAATTTCACTTATTGGGATGACTGGTTGAGATTAAAAGAGAATCGCAAAGGGCGACAATTTATCCGTCCAGAAGTATGCAGAACTTATAATTTTGGTGAGCATGTAAGTATTCTTACTGTCATTGTATTTGATGGTGTGGGAATATTATGTATTCATTATAAATATTCTCTTTGATTGATTAGACATTATTATGCCTTACTAGTGGTTATTAGCCTTAATTATTATTTATTAGATTGTCTCTCCCTCTAGCCTATAAATAAGCTTTCTTTGTACATCTTTCAGATATGAGAAATAGTATTTAGAAATACTTCTCTTTCAATTTGCCGACATGGTATCAGAGCATCAGGCTTAAAATAGTGAGTAGGGTTTGATGGCCATGAATGGTTTGAAGCATCCTCTTCAATATTTAGGGGTGAATCTGTGAGTGATGATCGAAGCCTTGATGGCTCTTACGGCCCCATAGGAAAGAGGACTTCCCGATCGGCAAAATCCATGACAGTAAAGAATATGCACAGTACTGCGCTTTCCTTGTTTTTTGCATGGTACTACTTTGGCTAGTTGATGCATTCAAAGGGGAAGAGGTGTTTCTCAATTCTTGTAAGCATTCTCTCGAGTCTAGTCATATAGCAAAAGTGATTCATGATTGGAGACAAGCCAGTGAGGTATTGTTTTTCCGATTTGGCATCAAGTGGAACAAAGTGGAGGATATTTGCGTCTGGATGCTATATACCTGGTTGTTTTTTGTGTATTTCAGATTTTCAGATCTGATTTACAATTATATAATTATTTTATACCAATGGCTACTTATGAGGAAAACAAATTTTCAGTCTAAAGCTACGATATCTATAAGGCAACCGATGTTTGCATTCTTGGCCTTGAAAGGGAATTTCCTTCGAACTCTCAAAACCTCAAGGGATAAAGCACTCTGGATAGTTGATTCGGGAGCATCAGATCACATGACTGAACGTCATCAATTATTCTCTATGTTCCATGTGCTGGCAATTTGAAAGTTAAAATTGCTGATGGCTCACCTGCTCCTGTTGCTGGAAAAGGAAGTATCCGAATTTCAGAGTGTATCACTCAGAATTTGTTCTACATGTGCCAAAATTAGCATGCAACTTATTATATGCTAGTCAATTGGCGAAGCAATCTGTTCTGCTGATTTTCTGCCCACTCATTGTGTATTTTAGGATCTATCATCGGGGATGGTCATTGGTCGTATTAAAGAATGTGATGGACTCTACTTCCTTGATGATGCCGGTATGAGCCACCAACTGATGAAGAAACACACACTATAATTGATATTCAAAGGAAGATAACGTCTCCACAGAGTAGTCTAATGGAGGAATACAAGATAAATGTAAATGACAACAACAAAGTAAAGTAAAGCAGAACAACAAAAGCAACAAAGGCCCTGGTGCGTTCGAGAGGCACTCCACTCCCAATTCTCACTTCATTTCTTCCATGCCTCTCTCTAACTGCTTATTTCCTACTTATACTCTCTCCTAACTGTCAGCCAGCACTTTCCCTAATTGCCCCTGCTCACTTGTCATGCTTGCTCTCAGCGTTATTGGGCTTCGCGGGCTTTTCTTTCTTGTGCCTTCTAAGATAAGTGAACCTTGGGCCAGCTGACTCAACACCAACCTATTACAAGTGTATCCAATTCTATATCTATCTCTAAAAATGAAGATACTATGTTATGGTACAAGAGAATGTGTCATCCTAATTTTCATTATTTATCCTCGTATGTTTTCATCTCTGTGTCCAACATCTAACCTTGATATGAAATGTGAAGTCTGTGAATTAACCAAACACCACTAATCATCATATCCTACAGCTTCATATACACCCACCAAGCCTTTCATAACCATCCCCAGTGATTTATTGGGACCTTCTTGCAACCCAAACCGTACTAAATCAAGATGTTTCGTTACATTCATAAATGGCCATACTCGTGTTTGTTTGGTCTACCTCTTAAAAGATAAATCTGAGGCACCATTCGCTGTCATGAAGTTCTTCACCATGATTAAAAACCAATTCAATACAAGCATCAAATTTTTACACTCCGATAATGGAATTGAGTATTTTAAACACGCCTTGAGTGAATTCCTCCAAACACATGGTATTATCCATAGAATCTTGTGTGACCACACCCCTCAACAAAATGAGATTGTCGAAAGGAAAAAGAGGCACACATTTGAAGTCACTAGGGCTCTTTTGCTTACTTGTGATGTACCAAAGTTCTATTGGGGAGATGCCATTTTAACTGCAGCCCACCTCATCAACCGAATGCCAAGTAGGTTTATATCCTTTGAAACTCTTCTTAAAATGTTACAAAGTGTCTTTCCTACTACTCACCTTGAATGCAACGTTCCCTTTCGTGGGTGTGGTTGTTCTGTCTTCGTTCATGCATATCCAAATAACAAACTTGATCCTTGTGTAGTGAAATGCACATTCCTTGGGTACCGTCCTACTCAAAGGGGTACAAATGTTTGATCCTGTCTTTAAACACCACTTTGTCAGTGTTGATGTTACCTTTTATGAAGATACTTCTTTGTATCCCAAGTCTTCAATTCAGGGGGAGAGAATGAGTGAATCTTAGACTTTGGTGCCTGAACTTAGTCAAGAATATGTTCTCCTTGAACAATGGGCCATGCAAAGGTATGTTGGTGTACTCACGAAGGCATAAGGCTAAGGAAGAAGGAAACCATACGTCTGAAGCATCCAAACAGTTAGAACCAGTGATAGCTCTTAAAGAACCAAAAGAGGCAGAGTTAGTGGTGGCTCTTGAAGAAATTGATCCTAAGGTATCTCAAGAAATTCCTGAACAGGTTAATGAACAGAATGAGCTTGATTTGCCTATTGTTTACAGGAAACAACCGTTATCATGCACTGTACATCCAATCCAGAAGTATATCTCCTATAAGGATCTTTCCTTTAGCTATCGGGCTTTCGTCACCAGTTTGGATAAAGTATGCATTCCCAAGAACATCTAGGAGGCACTAGAGATACCAGAATGGAGATTTGCAGATGTGTAGGAGATGAGAGCTTTAGAAAAGAATGGAACTTGGGATGTTACAAAACCGAGAGGCAAGAAACTTGTTAGTTGCAAGCGGGTATTCACCCCTAAATATATGGCTGATGGTACACTTGACAAGTTAAAAGCACAACTTGTAGCAAGAGGGTTCACTCAGACATATGGTCTAGACTATCAAGAGATATTTGCACTAGTGGCGAAACTGAACACCATCTGAGTTATATTTTATGTGGTAGCCAATCTAGAGCGGCCACTTCATTAGCGGGACATGAATAATGCTTTTATGAATGGAGAGCTTAAAGAAGAGGTCTACATAACTCTATCTCCTGGTGTTGAGAGGGGAAGAGGTGATAGAGTATGGAAACTGAAGAAATCCCTTCATGGCCCGAAACAGTCCTAGGGCATGGTTTGGCGTGTTCTCAAAAGTCTTGAAAGCTGAAGGCTACAAACAAGAATTATCAGATCATACAATATCCAAACAGAGGGAGGAAGATGCATCCTCATTGTGTATGTTGATGATGTCATCCTTACGGGAGATCATATTGATGAAATCTCAAGGATAAAGATCGCACTTGGAAAAGAATTTGAAGTCAAGGATCTAGGGGATTTGAAATACTTTCTTGGAATGGAAGTTGCAAGATAAAAAAGAGGCATCTATGTATCTCAAAGGAAGTATGTATTTGATCTTGAAGAAACAGGCATGTTGGGGTGTAATCCTGAACCAACTACTATCCTTCCTCCTAAAAAGAGGAGGAAGAAGCCTAAGAAGGAGAGAACAACCCTGATTATGAGACTGAAGATGAAGAAGGAGAGAAAGTAATTGATAAGGAAGAAAAGGCTGTTGACAAAGAAAGATATCAAAGGCTTGTTGGGAAACTGATAGACCTTTCCCATACAAGATTTGATATAACTTTTGCAGTAAGTGTGCCTAGTCAGTACATAAGTGAGCCAAAGAAATAACATATGGATGCAGCCTACAGAATTCTGAGATATCTGAAAGGCACTCTTGGGAGAGGATTATTCTTCTGGAAACAATAACAGATTGAAGTATACACAGATGCAGATTAGGGAAAAACACAACCAGACCGGACATCAACCTCTTGTTATTGTTCTTTTGTATGGGGGAATCTAGTCACTTGGAAGAGTCAGAAACAGAGGGTTGTGTTTAAGAGCAGTGCTGAAGCTAAATAAAGGGCGTTAGCTTAAGGTATAATAGAGGAGTGTGGTTGAAATGAGTCCTTGTTGAGATACAAGTCAGAGTGGAACTGCAATTAAAACTCTATTGCGATAATAAGGCTGTTATAAGCATGGCCTTGAATCTTACTCAGCATGAAAGATCGATACACGTGGAGATAGATAAACACTTCATTAGGGAAAAAGTTAAGGAAGGGATCGTATGTTTGACCTATTTACCGACAAATCTTCAAGCTGCGAATGTGCTATAAAAAGCGTTACCTAAACCTACCTTTGAGAGTTGTATAAGCAAGTTAGACGTGATCAACATTTATGATCCAACTTGAGAGAGTGGTGGAATATTATGTATTTATTGTAAATATTCTCTTTGATTGATTAGACATTATTAGGCTTTATCGGTAGTTATTAGCCTTAATTATTATTTATTAGCATGTCTCTCCCTCTAGCCTATAAGTAGGCTTTCTTTGTACATCTTTCGAATATGAGAAATATTATTCAGAAATACATTTCTCTTAAATTGTCCACATATGCTTCTCTTATGAACTTTGGTGCCATTACATTATATAGAGGACACCATTTTAAGATGATTTTTTGGTTCAAGAAATTACTTAGGCGATTGTAATTTGTGAGGCATCAAAATATACCCAAATTTCTTAGCTATGAGTTATATATATAGGAATTCTAGTTGCATAGAGGTATAATACGAGTTCATTTCCTCTGTCATTTCAATTTTATTGGATGTCCCTGAAAGGACAGTACAAGTTCATTTGTTAAGCATCTGAAACCCCCTTAAGTTCCTAAATTTCTTCGGTAAATAAGGGCAATGACACAATTAAGAGAAGTAGTTGAACATGATAAAATGTCCAAAATAGTTGTAATCTTCCAAGTTTGTCCTTATTTATGATGAGGACTGCAAGAAAGAGAAATGATAATAATGATAGAAATGAATATAAAAGAGAATGTTAATAGAGAGAATCATGATGGGCAAAATGGGGAAAAATTCTTTAAATGCTATGGCAACTCAAGGTAGGCTCCTAAAAAAAAGGGACAAACTCATTCAAATTTTAGGCTCTTATATATGGAAACGAAATGAGTATACCTAACATATATCTTGTATTACCATACTTGAAATAGAGAAGGTATTGTAGGAATCTCCCTTGTAACTCAGCAGGCTTAGCATTCCAACACAAGACATCAATAATTAGTGCAGCCTCTTGGGAAGACTTGAGTAAGTAACGTTTTGGCTAAACTATAGCTACTATTATCTCATATCCTAAATATAGGAATCATTTAATTAATTTGATTAGATTAAGGATGCTAGTTAATATGATATATCTAACACCCTAACCATCTCCCTCAGTTCCTTCTATCTCTCTTACTTTATTATTGTTGAGGGAGCATCGATTAGAGGCAATTCGGGAAAATATTTGCCAAAATTAGAAATAGGTCATATATATAAGACTAAAACCAACTCCCCAAATAAGTCTTTTATATTAAGGACCATAGGGATTTTAACTTTTGGTCTAGTGGTTGCACTAGATCTTATAAGTGGTATTAGAGAGAGGTCATGGGGTTTGAATACCCTCGGGTGTCTTTGGGGGATTGGAGTTGCTCCATGGCTAACAAATATAGCTTTTGGTCTGATGGATGTGCTTAATTTCAGAGAGATCACACTCTATTTTTTCCATATGATATATATCTTTTTATCTCTGCATCATGTTCAGCCAACGGCTCCCTTGTGGGGTGGCTGTTTATATGTTTTCATTAACATTTTATGGATACTATAAGATGCTATTTATCTATAACTTCTTCATTTTTAATATATATATATTTGTTAATTTAATAATAGTTATGTGTAGAAATACCATGAGTAGTTGGGTGATGGGTCAAGTGGAAGTTACTTAATACCCTCTAAATAAGGTTAAGGGTTCAAAAATTATGGATAAAGATAATGCTTGAATCTAATTGGTAGTGGCATATATAATATGATAATTCTTATTTTGCAATGAGAGCAATGCACATAATAAACATGGAAAAATAAAGTGACTAATGCCAAAATCTCTTGTGGTGAACAATGGACAATCAGAAAACAAACAATCTCATAAGAATTATATAATTATGAGTTTCCAACTATATGATTTTTCAGAGAGAATTGGTTATTTGAAACATATGGTCAGTGGTGTTTGTTCAGATTCTCCATTTTGTTGTTTCACCTCCCTCCATTTTCATACCCCTCTTAAGTCTTGTAATTTTCTCCAGGGTTCCAGTTTGGGACAATTTTTTAAGCAATATCTTGAGCCAATAAAATTGAATGATGTCCAGGTATGGATATATATATTCTTTTATTTGGATATACCTTGGACATCTTCCATATAATTTGGAATGATGCTTTATTACCTTGTGTTGTTGGAAGGTTGATTGGAAGTCAATGGACTTGAGCTACCTGCTGGAGGTGAGATATTTTTTCTGTGTTAGTAGTGTAATACGTGTGTATTATAAGTTTTGATTTTTGAACCTTGGGTTGCTCTTTCCAGGACAAATATATCAAGCACTTCTCAGACATAGTTAGAAAAGCTAAACCTGTCTATGGAGCTGGAGCTGACTTAGTTCTGAAGGCATATAATATAGATGGTGATGTTCGTATTAAGTATAAAGATCAGTCTGACTTTGAAAACATTGCGCGCCAATTTGGTATTTTTCAAGAGTGGAAGGTAATTTAATTATTTTTCTGCCTATCTTGCTTGAACTCATTCAAAATTATGTATCCTGTTGGTGGATTTGTTATTGGCTACACATATGCTTGCGAGAACTTCTAGTGTTGATGCTTTTTATGCCAGCGAAATATCTAAACTTATCTGTCTTTTTGAACTTCTCAGGACGGTGTGCCCAGAACCGCCTATAAGGGAATAGTCATTTTCAGATATCAAACTCCAAGACGTATATTCCTTGTTGGTCAAGAATCATTGAAGCTACTTGGGATAGAAGATGCTTAATGCTGGATGAGGTAAATGAACATTCATATGAGGAGGTGCCACTTCGACGGTCCTCTTCTGCCTGATACTTTACTTCAGCTGCGCAGTGATCATATTTGTGGTCTGTACATTTATCCCCCCCCCCCCCCCCCCCCAAAAAAAAAAGTTTTGAGTAAGGGGACTGAACAGGGAGTATCTTAGTATGCCACGACGACGGCCGAGTGCAAGTATCAGAACTGACTAATCGGCATTGATATTGAGCTTTTTCCAATTGACTACCAAAATAAATACATCGCCATGCGTTGAATTGTTCCCGAATTATAATGCAACGGAAATAATGAGCATCCTTTATCTTGTCGAGCCTTGCCGAAGTTGACCGATTCTTTCTTTCATTAGTTAAGTTGCGAATAAGCTTTTGAGAGTTTTCGTTTAAAACCAGTATTATCCCACAAGTTTTTTTGTGAGCAATGTTACCCTATAAGTATTAAAATGGAGCAATTATACCCTTTACTGTTTAAATATTAACTGTCAATGTTATAATTTGTGCAATTATTTACATGCATTATATTGTCCTATCTTGTTATAAAATTACTGTTGACCATTAAAACTTCCAGGGTAATTTTGAACCAAAAGAATATTGAGACAAAATAGCTCCTGTTGGAAGACTTTCGGGATAAATTTGTGTCTTAACTTGTTACAATATAATATAAATGCTTGTTGCTTCTCTGTCTTGTTGATCAAATACGTCTTATTGATCAAATACAATGCCTTTTTCAAGTTCAATTTTTGACTTTAGCGTGATGTAGGCAGCTGGGATATCTTATTTCCTTCTGCATCGTAATTTCGGTTAGAAACCTTTATTGACTCTCTGGTTGCTTGTATTTGGCGAAGAAACGGAAAACCAACACCAAGAATACTCAAATTCTGATAGTTGGAGACGGTAAGGACGGTGGTGAGCTTATTGTAGTTCTGATGATTTTCAAATTATTTAAAATTGATTGAAATTGATTTGGCATTTGCCAGTCGCAAATGACTTTTGCTAGCGTGGTAGAAAATGGTGGCCTTCCAAAATGGTGACCATATGTATTATTCATTTTTGGCTTATATTAATTCTACTTAGCTTCATTCACTCAAGAACTCAGGTGAAATTGAACTTTGTTATCCTCAGATTTTGATAATGAATTCTGCAGACTTAAAATTTTGTGCAAATAAAAATTGTTCTTTTATTTTATGGGAAGAGTTTGTTACTAATTGCGTGCTTTAATTTGAAAGAAATAATGGCCCTGAGTTCCGAGAGTGTTTTGAATAATTGGGTTAATGTTCAAAAATAGTCATAAACCTTTTGTTTTGTGCAAAATTTAGTATTATAAAAAGGCAAGAGTGATTATAAAAATTATTCTCTCATCATAAATAGGACTATAGGAGCGTATGAATAATTAAATTTAAAGTTTATGACTACCTATGTTTATAGCTGCTTTGAAACATGGGTAAAAAAGGATTGTTGTATCAAACCCTGAACGTCAACACAAAACCCTATCGAATCTTATTGACATGGATCAACAAAAATTGTGTTAATGCTATGTTGTTGCCTATAACTAATGCATTATATGGCCCAAGTACGGTGAGAAGTGAGCGAGAGCCATTGTAATGTCACCTAGATGTTGTGTTAAATGAGTAAGGGTTACCGCTTTCTTTTGAACGGAGAAGGCTAAAGAACCTAGTTTATGAGAGCGCAAGATTAGATTTAATCCTTGGAACATTGGGACCTTGAATGAAAAATCTTGCGAGGTGGTGGGAGTGACGAAAGGTAGAAGGAAAGAAAATCAAGAGATCTTTTTTTTTTTTTTGATACATGAGAAAATCAAGAGATCTATATCAAGTGAGATGTGTAAAGGATGAAAAAGGTAAGTCTTGGTAACTGATGAAAATATTAAGGATATATGGGAGACTTACTTCTATAGGTTATTCAATGAATGAGGTGGAACTTCAACTTGTGAGTTAAATGATTTGGCAATTGATAAAAGTGAGTTCAATTTATCATTTTATTACAAGATTAGAGTTGGAGAAGTTAAGGAAACTCTTAAAAAAATGGAAAGTGGCAAAGATGTTGGACCTAATGGTATCCTTATTGAAGGTTTGGAAATGCCTCGGTGAAGATGGTGTGTTGTGGCTTACTAAGCTACTCAATGGGATTTCACAGTCCAAAAAAATGCTTGAAGATTGGAGGAAAAATCCTTATTTACAAGAACGGATGTGACATTTAGAATTGTGCAAATTATAAAGAAATGAAGCTTATGAATCATACAATGAAATTATGGGGAAAAAAAAGATGGTGGAACATAAGTTAAGAGGGGAGACTAGTATTTTTAAGAATCAAATTCGGTTTCGTGTCGGGAATGTCCACTACAAAAGCAATTTATCTACTAAAGGCTCAATGGAAAGGTAGCAGAGCTAGGGAAAAGACTTGCATATGGTTTATATTAACTATAAAAAGCTTATGATTGTGTATTAAGAGAAATACTTTGGAAAGATTTGGAAAAGAGAGGTGTGGGTGTTTAATATATCAAAGTCATTTAAGATAGCTTTCTAATTACTTAATTAATCAACCAAAATCAAAATGCTAATAAGATCACTATCATAGTTAAAAAAAGATTTAACTCATAACTTCTTTTCAAATCTAATTTAAAGACAACCTAACTATGATAGAATGGAATTTCCCTAATGAGACAAGAAAAGCTATCATAGTTAGGAAAAACTTTCACTACTCATTGAAAGTCTATCCATGATAGAAAAGAGATTTTCTAAACAAATTTGGAATCAGGGTATCATGGATATTAAAATTCTTATTAAACATTTGAAGAGATTAACCATATTAGAAAAAGGAAAATGCTAACATGGTTATTAAAAATTTTCGTATGAAGTAGTTTAACCTAACATGTGAGAAAAAGGACCTAACTATTAACATAGAAAAGAATCTTTTTTAAAACCTTTTCAAAATTTACCATGTTAGAAAGGGGTTAGCATAACATGATAATGAAAATGCTCATGCACAAAAATAACCTTTCCCTTTTTCAAAACTTTGAACCAAACTAACAAATCACACATAAACATTCCTTTCCAATTTTCCAACTATTTTACACACCAAACAATCCAATTATTTGGCAATCCAACAAGACATCCAAACTCAAAGGCCAATACAACATGCTAAAAGAGTCTCCCGAAGTTTCAGGGTTACATGCATGTGAAAATATATTATCAACTCATACACCAACCATAAACAGGCCTCAGGCCATTGCCAATAAGGACAGGACTAAGCACCATACCGTATTAAGGAAAGAGAGTTAACACAACATTTCAGAAACAATCATCCAAACTTGAGTTTAACATTTAAACCTGAATAAACCTAACTTCTCCTGGTGAGTATTCGTCGGTGGCTTCCCTAACATCCCTACACCATCACTATCACCTGAAAATTGTTGAGTAACCGGAGTGAGACCACTTCTCAGTAAACCACTACCTGACTTTCCATATATATGCGTGATGCTAGCAAGGTGTCAATGTGGGATCTATACATATAAGTTCACAAAGTACAACAGGAAAGCCAATAATGATCATTTCAATCATCATCTCATATCAAACTCTTTGAAAAACTATATTTATAAGTTCATAAACATTTCACAAATATGTGCACAATGTCTCCTCCATTGGGTCAATTACTCACTAGTCAAAATGACCGAGCACAAGTCATAATGACTGAGAATGGCAATCGCACAAGAAGGGGGGTGAATTGTGCTTCCGTAAATTAATAACTAATTAATGCAACACAATCTTTATACGGGTTCGGCCAACACTGCCTACGTCCAGTTCTCCAACTCCTCGTTGGGTTCCACTAACCACAGGTTTTACAACACATGTTCACCTGCCAACCTTTACAGAGTTTTAGAATCCCTCTAAACACTCCCACTTACTACTTGTAAGGTTACTACCCTGTTCTCAAAGCACCAAGCTTTAGAACAACCTCAAACAGTAGAGGATTTCAATAATAAAGTTCACTTAATTAACAGATTATGATAATCACTTAAGTACAAGTAAAATCACTAAGAACAATAAATACAAAGATCAGAGAGCAATGAATGTGTTCGTGAATATTCTTTGTTTTTCGTCAATTCTTCATAAATGCTCAAGTTCTGTATTTAAAGCTCTTCTCAGATCTGCCATTGCGTTCATGAGGCCGTTTGAATATGGTCGTTGAGAGCTCATAGCCGTTGGCATTTAATGCAGTTTCTTCATCGAGGTTAACTTTCTGCTCTTGCGTAGGGTGAGCTAAGAGAGATGTAGACTGAGCGTTCGGAGCATCTGTACCAACTGTACTTTCATAGCAGCTTTTTCAGTAGCGCTAGCATGCTTTGCTATCGCTAACTGCATAGTGTAATTCCTGCACTTAAGCTGTTAGCTAAACAAATAATCATGTAATGCACAGCAGATGCTATCGCAAGCTTAGTTTATTAGCTCAATGTATCAGCTTATCAGTTTGTTATCACAATGAGTATTCTCCTATCGATAGCTAGGTGCGTTATCGTTAGTGACCTTTATTATCGCAAGTTTGTATAGCTATCTGAGTTATGTTATTTCCTCAAGTATTTAGATATCGATAGCTAATCCTGTTATCGATAGCAGCTTATGATATCGCTAGCTGATTCCAATAGCACAAGGACTTGGTTTACTTTTCTGCTAGTTGTTCTTTCTTTCATTTATCCATATTCTCAATGAACTTCTAGCGATAGGATATTACTAGAGATAGAGAATGACTTAGCGATAGATATTAAATTTGTTATTTCTAAGTCTTCATTTGCTATGGCTCTTTGTCTATTAGCGATAGGCTCTAGCTCTAACGATAGTGATATGTTACCTATCAGATTTTACTTGTTAAATTCAAAGGTAACTTACACTCTGTTTACTTATGTTATCTATGGGGCCAGTCCTCATCAAAACTTAAGATTCTAACAATGACCTCCTCTATCGAGGGTTAACACACAGTCTAAATGTCATAAATATGTTAGAAAAAGCTCCAACTAACATATTTCAAAACCCCACATTTTCCAAAATGAGATAGGTAACTGAGTTAGAAAATGATATCCCTCACTAACATAGTTACAAAAGAAACATCTATATCCCTTTTTGAAAACCACAAGATAACTATGTTAGAAAGGATTTACCTACTAACATAGTTATAAAAGATTTCACTTAATAAAACGAGTTTACCATGTTAGAAATGGTTCATCTAACATAGTAATTAAAAGTCAATTCATAAAACCAAAATATTGCCTTTCTTCGAAAACCAACCAACATTAACTCAAACAAAATACCAATAACAACAAACTTTAATGAAACCATAACCATAATTTCTTAAAAGATCCCATAATCCATAAAAATTTAAGACTTCATAATAAAAATACCAACGACTTTCTAAACAATGGAACCAAATCTGAGCATGCTCATGAAACCATATAACAACATCGAGTGAAACCAGAGTCACCTGCCAAGCAGGGCTACCAGCATGCAACACAACAATCATAAACACAGTTTCCAGAAGGGAAATGGTCTCATAAAATGCAACTAATATAGTTGTCTAGAATATCAAATAACAATGTATAATTTTTTATTTCTAAATACATTGATTTAATTAATATAAAAGAATAAACAAGATTTACTTCCAACAAACTATATTAGGAAAAAGAGTTCACTTAATAAAATGCTAACATAGTTAGAAAAATTATCAATTACCAACTTCCTACAAAATCCAAAACAAGTTACCCAACTATGATAAAAAGAAGGCTTCTAAGATATTTAAAGATCTATCATATTAAGAAAGGTTTTACCTTAATTAATCAAAGGGAAATCCATGTTAGAAAAGAGATTCGCTAAAACAAAAGGCTAACATGGATAATAAAACAATTAATTAACATTTAATCAATCCATGTTAAAAAAGAGTCTTTCTAAATAAAAGGGATTAACATGGATCTGAAAATTCACCAAAATAAAGCAAGTCTATCCATGTTAGATAGGATTTACATAACATGGATATTAAAATTCACTTGACATACACACAAAGCTTTTCCAATAACTTTACTAATAGTTTAAATCCTTCACTATGTTAGAATTACACCTTTTCTAACTAATATAGTAATTGCACTTGATTAGTACATATTTATATCCACTAAATTATGAGAAATTAGCATTTGTTCTAGGCTAATACATAGGGATTCAGGCACTTTTATGCTTAGTGGATCGATAATATTGAGTTAATTGCATATTCATTATAACTTGATCATTTTAGAGCATTAATCCATATATTTGACATTTCTAGACTTGATATACTTCACATGTGCTTTAATTTTTGTATTGTAAGAGAAAAAAATGAAGATCAAAGCAAGAAAATTGAAACAAATTTCAAATTGATGGCGAAGGCGCGACAGTTTAGGAAACTTCTTATTAGAAAACCAGATTGATTGATCGGGCCTAATGTGCAGGCCTCTAAACTTATCTAATTAGTACAATAAATCAGAATAGGAAATTTCTTATTTTGGCCAGATTTCTTGAGATTGAGTAATTAGGTCTTCCTCAAATCTTTCCTAATTGTTATTTCCAGTCAAAATGGGCAATCCCAGGCTGTTTTGAATTGTTTTTGGTTGCCTCTTGTACCATATGATAGAGACCTGCTAATTTCACATATAGAGACACCTTTTCCTTTCTTCCATTGGGTTCTCTCTTCCTCTCCTCTCCTCTGTGGCCGAAATTTACTCTACAACTACACTCTCATGAAGCTATCAATTGAATGTGTGTTATTGCTTTGAGAGCATGAGTGGCTAGGCATCTTCGTGGGATCTTGATGAAGGAAAACAATCGGAGCTTCATCGTCTTAATTGGGGAGCTTTTAGTTTCTTTTCCTTCTCTAATTTCATTTATGTAATCTTATCATTCATGTTCTAGTTTACATGTCGTTAGAACAAGTGTTGTTTTAATTGTCATACTTTTTGATAAGACTCTTATAGGTTATGCATGTAATCAAGAATTTTTTTATATGTATAAACCTAGTGTTTGTTTCTTAGCATTATATGATTGATGTGGTATAATGGCTCATTTACTTTGGATTGTTAGTTTGTGTAGGATGCATGTATGATGGTATGTGTATTTAGCCACTAGATCCATGATTGAAATGTCAAATTAAACTTTCAATAAGAGACTCATCATGTAATTGTTAAGAACACTCACTGCCAAGTTCGGAATCAATGATTGCCTCTTTAATTATTGTGCAAGCAATGCACCAAAGCAATTAGTTAATTCTGTTAATTAGACCATAGCATTTGTTAAGAACACTCACTAAGAAACTCATCATGTATTTGTTAAGAACACTTACTGTCAAGTTTGGAATTCATGATTGTCTCTTTAATAATTGTGCAAGCGATGTGCCGAATCAATTAGTTAATTTGATTAATTGGACTAGAGCATTTGCTTTAAGTTTTTGTCATTAGAACTTAGATTTAAGACTTCTATATCATTTTAGAAACTACGAAGGTTGCTCAAATCTATCAAGAGACTCATGCTCATCTCATAAGTTTTCAAATCTATTTTAATTACTTTCTTATAAATAAAAAATCACAATAACAAGTAGTTTATTGTCTTTCATGCATTTAGTTAGTCTGGGTAGTTAGTTAATCGACTCCGCGTGAGATGATCCGGGAGAACACCACTTGTACAGTCGTTTGTTTTAATTAATTTTGAATTTACACCATAAGGCGAATTAGGAAAGGTACTAATCAATGGTGCCGTTGTTGGGGAGTCTTTTTTGACTCCTTGGGTCAACTAAGTGTCAATTAAGCATTGACAAAGGGTTTTTAGCATTTTAGATTAGTTTTAGTTCATTTAGTTGCATTTAGCTTTTAGGTTAGTTGTAGGTTGCATTTGCGTTTCATAAATTGAGAAAATAAAAAATATTGTTCTTACTGTGTGGCCTATGTTATTTTGAATCATATTTGAATTCCCTTTGTTGGGATTAAATACAACCATACTTATACATCGATTGAAAATTGGTCAAAACTCATCAACATCCCTACTAGAGCTTGCTGTTAATTTTTGAACTTTTTGGTCGAAAATTTTTAAGCTTCGATTTCCTAACATTTTGGGCCATTCTAAGCAAGTTCAATAGCGAAATCAATACATCTGGCTAGCCACATGATGCCCTGGTAATATCCCTACATCTTGGTAATTTTAATATTAAGAGTGTGCTTGTTTATGCATGAAGTTCGATGAACATCATTTACCTCCAAACCATCATAGAGTTGGGGCTCAAGTCCCAGATCATCAAGGCACCCACAATTCTAGTGTTCGGAAATGGGGCTCATGACAAGACAATTCTTGAGATTTCCCTGTTGACATACGCTGTCAGGATTAGCCAGTTGTTAAAGTTTTAGGCTATGGGCTATCCGTCCGCCTTTAATGCTTTATTAAGAATACCTTAGATACACCAAATGAAGGGCGTGGCATCCACTTTGCATCAAACAATCAAATTCTCGACACCTTGGGAAGTTTGAGAGATCAAAGGTGAGCAGCGAATGGTGTAACATTCCAAAAATTTATTGAGGATTAGTAATAATTTAGGTGTTGATTTTGAGTCTAATTAATGATTTGGGGAGTTTTATAATTAAAATTATGGAAATTTAAATATTTTGGGAGTTTGAAAGGCCTAATTTCCTCATAATTCGGGAAAATTTGAGTTAGAGAAATTATTTTTGGTGCTCAAAGAGTTTTTGGTGGGAGGAAATCAATAACTTGAAATAGAGGGCATTTTTAGAAACTAAAATAGGAATTTTATTCCATTAAAATATATTTTATTTTGAGGGTTTGAGAGCCTACTAGTAATTTTATTCCCTACCCATTTATTCCTTCCTTTCATTCCTTTCATTTATTAGTAATTATTTTATCTTATTCCTTTTATTCTTTCCTTTCATTTTCTCTTTTACTCTCCCTTGCGATTGAAAATCACACGCTCAGACCCCCATCTCCAGCATCGCCTAAATTAAGGGAGGAAGTTTTTAGGGGTGTTTTTGCCTCCCCTATTCCCTCCTTCCTCCTTCCTTCCTTATGATCGCTGATTGTAGAGAGAAAGAGAGGGATTGATGAGGATTGTATTGGGGAGGCGATGTGGGTTTTCTGGCGAGCTCCAGCGATTTCTGGTGACCTTGGGGTTCCAAATTGGAGCCTCCTCAACCTAGGTAACCTTCCCCTCTCATTTGTTTCTCTTACTCCTCATTGTTTCAAAGATTCTCTTAGTTGAAATTGAAAATTCATAGAGAGTTCGAACCCTAGGCCATATGGGTCAATTTTTGTGGTTTTAAATCTATCTTGGAATGATTTCTAACTAGTTTTTGGGTTAAGATTTCTTGATTTTGAGTTGGAATGAACATTTGACAAATTAAAGTGTTAATAAGTTAGGATTTGTTGGGGATTTTGAAAATCCCTTGGGTTCTCTGAGTTTTGGTGTTTCTATGTGATTTCTAGATTCTAATAGATGATTCTAATTGGGTTGATTTGTTGAGGAAAACTCTTGGACCAAATTTTGGGTTTTAAAGTTTGATTAAGTCGGGGTTTAAGTGGGGTTTTGGGGATTTATGTTGATAGTGAGAAAATTGGTGATGCTAATATATTTAATGATGTTAATAGATGATTATAGAATGTTGAAATTGGGGAAATATTAGATTAAATTGAATTTTGGTGATTTTTAGGATGATTTATGGACTAATTTGGATATAGAATGATTTGTATAAGATTGGAATGGGATTTTTTGGTGGTTGATGTTTATTATGGTTGAAGAGGATGTGGGTAAGTTTGAGAAAATTCTTGTTGGTTTTGGTTTGATTTTTTTGGCCAATGGTGAATTGTGGGATAAGTTGTGAATAGAGAAGAAATTGAGAGTGATTGTTGTGTAGAGCGTGACTTATGTCAAGTCGAGCACGGGGAAATTATTCTATTATGGTAACGCTTGGTATCTTGCTTCAAAGTAACCACTTTCCTAGTTCATTAGGGGTGTGCGTGTGTGTGTTGTTGGTGAGAGATTTCCAACTCTCTTACAACTATGGATTTTTTGGATTGTTGTGGTAAATGTAAAATTCCTAATTCTTTTGCAACCATGGGTTTCCTAGATTGTTGTTGTTGTTGTTGGTAAGAGATTCAAATTCTCTTCCAACTATAGATTCTTGGATTATGGTGGTATATGTATTATATGACGTATATTGGTTATTTTGCTGTAAAATGTCATGTGGGATTCGTAATTTGTAAAGTAGCATGCGTTGTGATGATTATATTTGAACATTATATATATATGGATTTGGAAATATTGCATTATTTGGGATTTGGAAATACAGAAAAGGCTAAGTGCCTGGTTTTGGTTAAATTGCATTTTAGGCGGTGATGCATATATTGTTACGGTAGCTTAGCGTGGATGCACTAGTTATTGTTACTATCACATGATGAGATACCTTGTTGGCCCACAGGGACTAATTATATTTATTGGTGTACTGGGTATGGGCTAAAACCCAACGAGTACTACCCCTTCGATGTGCTGGGTATCGGTTAGAACCCCATTAAGCATTACCCTCAGGTGTGCTGGATATAGGTTAGAACCCCATTAAGCATTAGCCTCAGGTGTGCTGGATATAGGTTAGAAGCCCATCGAGCATTACCCTCTGTGATTCTGGGTATGGGCTAGAACCCCATCGAGTTCCACCTCCCTATGGTTCTAGGTATGGGTTGAGATCCCCATCGAGTTCTACTGGTTACTATTACCATCACGTGATAAGTACCCTGTAGGCCCACAGGGAGTAATTATATTTATCGGTGTACTGGGTATGGGCTAGAACCCCATCAAGTACTACCTCTTCAGTGTGCTGGGTATGGGTTAGAACCCTATTGAGTGCTGGGTATAGGCTAGAACCCTATCGAGCATTACCCTTCGTGGTTCTGAGTACGGGTTGAAATCCCTGATGAGTTCTACTTCCCCATGGTTTTGGGTACGGGTTGAGATTCCCGTTGAGTTCCACTTTGGCCCACCTAGTGGTAAAGGACAACCATAACGATTCGCAAAACGAATGTTTCGGATGGTTGTGAAACATGCATTCTGAATGATTCTTGTGAAAGCTATGGTATATACGAATCTGTAAATGGTTTTTGGCACTATATACATTCTTGATATTTGGATTACTCATACATGTTTCTATTATGATGTATTGTATAGTTTCCTATATTGACATTTTACTTGCATACACTTACACGTATGGGTGAGCAAAATCAAAGCAAAACCGAAAACCGAACCAAATCGAATTAAGTTCGGTTTTTTCAGTTTTCAGTGTGTATTTGGTTTTTGGTTCTGTGCCTTAAAAACTAATTTGGTTAAACTCAAAAAACTGAAATATTAAAAAAATGTTAAAAAATTATTTTTTCCATATATTTCTTTTTATACAGTTAAGTTTTAAAATTCAAAACTTAAAACTATACTTTTTGATTTTCTTATTTTAATTTAAAAAATGATATGTCATATATCATTCATCAATATTTAGTTTTTTAATTTTTTATTATACTTCTTTTTTATGAAGTAATGTTGAATACATTTATTTTCTTTGTATTTTGCATTTTTTTCTAGAAATCTTATATTATGTTTCTAGTTTATATATTGTATTATGTTATTTGGGATCTTATTGAGGTTGTTAGGTTTATAATTTGTATTGAGTTTTACTTATTGAAAATTGAAAAAGTCCATTTTAATTATAAAAGAAAAAAAATTTATTTTTTGGAAAAAAAAATCGAAACCAAACCGAATTATTTTGGTTAATTCGGCTAGGTTACCTTTAGCTATTCAGTTTCAATTCGGTTTTAAAAATTTTAGCATTTTTGTTTTCGATTATTTCTCGATTTTTACCGAATAACCGAACCGAAAGCTGAATGCTCACCCCTACTTACACGTAGAATAGATAGGAAAGAATAAGCGTTACTGAGATATTATCTCACGCCGTTGCTCACTTCGTCAGATAGCAGAGTTGTGGGGAAAGAAGGCGTTGAGACCTCACTAATTTCATAGTGAGACTCTCTTTTGGCCTATGTTGAGCTTGTATATTGCCACTCATGTATTTAGCCTTTCATCTGCTTTTGCATTACTAAACTGCATGTTTATTTATGGATTGTGGTGATAATTTGCATATTAGTTATGTTTTTGGATAATTATTATTGTGTTAATTAATTGGGACCGGTCCAATTTCAACAAAATAGGCCTAAGGCCTCTGGTTATGTTAGAGATCATGTTGGTTTCAAACTATATGATTTATATTGTTATGACACATTATTATTGGCAGGTTGTTATGTCTAAAAATGATTGTGATGGTGGATGTATTATTTAGATTATGGATGTGTGATGTTTCAGTTACAGGAAATTATATTAATGGTATACGGTATTCTTAAATACCATGATAGGTATATTCTTTTCTATCATGGTATATGTTGAAAGTATTTAAAGGGTTTATATACATTATTTGAGGTGTGTTTTAAAATCCATATTAGGTGAGTTTTATCTAACATGGATAAGTTGACAATTTAAATATCCATGTTAGCATTGATTTAGAAAGCCCTTTTCTACCATGGATAGATTATAATTTGTATAAAATGTTTTGTGATCCATGTTAGCCTCTTTGTTTTATTGGGATTCTTTCTAACATGGATCCCCTTTTGTTTAATTATGGAAAATCTTTTCCTAGCTATGATAGAATCTTTTTAATTTTAGAAGGTTTCTTTTTTATCATGTTAACTATCCTGGTTTTAGATACAAAGAGATCTAAAGTCAACAGTTTTTCTAACCATGTTAGTGTTTCTTTATTAAGTGAATGCTTTTCTTAGCATTGCTATTCTTAAGTAAATCTTGTTTATGGTCTGATTAGGGGTTAATTTAAGGGTTAAGAAAACAAATGTTACATATGGCACGTGAATGTTATCAAGCCACAATGAAAAGCGTGGATGAAAGCACTTCCTCAGTATAGCAATTACAGGTACCGTCTCCTATGGCCAGGGGGAGCAAGAGGTGGATGAGCTTGACAAGATATCCCCAGATCCAAACAACCCAGAGAAACAAATATCCATAGGAGTGGACCTGGACCCCGACGTAAGAGGTGATCTTATTGCTTTTCTAATATGACAATCTAGACTATTTTTCTTACTCCTATTCAGATATGACAGGATTGATTTGAGAATCATGACACATAAGCTAAATGTTGATCTTAACCACAAACTAGTGAGACAGAATGGAAAAAATTCATGTCAGAAGTCCAATACCCTGAATGGCTGGCCAACATGCTCGTAGTTCCAAAAGAGAATGGAAAACACCGAGTTTGCATCAACTTCATTGATTTGAACAAGGCTTGTTCAAAAGATTCATTTCCACTACCACATATTGACTCACTAGTCAATGCTACCTCTAGCCATGAGTTGCTTTACTTCATGGATGTTTTCAGGATACAACCAGATCCTAATACATCTCGATGACCAAGAGAAAACATCGTTCATAATAGAGCGACGGACTTATTGTAATAAAGTCATGCTATTTAGATTGAAAAATTTCGGAGCTACTGATTGTGCATGATTATTATACTATTTTAACCACCAATAATGGGAAATTAGCATTCAATTTAGGAGAACTCAATGGGAATTAAGTACAATTGAATGTGTGGTTCATACTTAAGGAATTAGTTGCATTTCCATGGTAATTTGAGCATATTAGGCTTTTAACTCATGCATTTAATGATTATGGACTTAAAATACCTCACATATACTTTAATTTCCCATTATAGGGGCAAAGGATGAGGCCCTAATTGAAGAAAAGGTGAGAAAAGCAAAGAAGAAGTTTTTGTACCTTACCGTGGACCCCCACAGTGAGAGTCAGAGAGACGAACCTGATCCAGGGTGCCTCGCCATGGCTTCCGAGACTGATAAGGAAGCTGTCAACTTATTTCCAAATTTTGAGTGATTGGGTCTTCTTTCATTATTTTCTAAAGGATGAATTCGACCTCCCCAAGCAATCTAGAGGGAATTATGAAGGTTTTTGGGTTACCTATCTTGATTTATAAATATAAATCCGAAAATCATCACATATACAACCAATTCAGACCACAATTCACCATTCACTTACTCTCTTCCCCTCCATTCCCTAGCCCTCTGCCTTTGCACGAAATTCCCTCCTTCATCCATCCATCGACATCAATTTCACTCATTCCACATCAATTCCATGGCTTCCACAACCAAATCTCAATCAATCGTATTCGAGAGCATGAGCGGCTAAATTCCTTGTAGGGATCTTGATGGAGGAAGGCAACCGTAGCTTCAACGTTCTTAATGGGGAGTTATTTAGTTTCTCTTGTCTAATTCCATTTATGTATTTCAATTACTTGTGCTATGTCATATGTATTTGGTCTTAGAACAAGTATGCTTTAATGTTTAATCCTTTGTTCAAAGGTCATGCATGTAATTAAGCGATGTTCTTTTATGTGTATGAACCTAAGTGTTGATTTCATGATATCATGCAATAGATGTGTTTCAATTTTATCTCCTTTGGATTTCTAGTATATGTTAAATGCATGTGCGATTGTATGAGTGTTTAGACACTAGGTCCAACATTAGATGGTTCGATCTACTTCTAACCAGAGCCTCTTTGTGTGTTTATCATGAGTTTTCACTACCAAGTTGGAACTTAACAATTTCCTATTTGATTAATTAAATGAGCGATGCGCCATGTTAGTTAATTATTTAGGTTAATTGGACTAAGAGCAATTGCCTTAGGTTTTGCAATAGAACTTAGTTTAAACTCCCGTATCATTTAGAAGCTAGGAAGGTTGCCCCATTCATCAAGAGACCCATGTTCATCCCATATGTTTCACAACATAAATTTATTTGCTTTCTTTATAAACGAAAACCCCAAAAAGAATTTAATTTAGCTTCTTTAACCATAATCACAAACCCCCAAATTTTAATAGCTTTTCATGCATTTAGTTGGCTTAGGTTAGTTCATTAGGCTCCTTGAGAAACGATCCGAGAAAGCACCACTAGTGCAATCCTTGGTTAATTTAATTTTGCATTTGCACCCCAAGGCGTTTAGGAAAGGTGGCAAATCAACTACCTACCATAGATTGGTGAACCAGATGTTAGCAAAATATTTAAGAAAGACGATGTGGGTGTACATTGATGACATGCTAGTTAAATCCTTAGACGCGGCATGTCATTCAGAGCATCTACAACAAGCATTTAACTTACTGCGAAGTATAACATGAAGTTGAACCCAGAGAAGCACAACTTCGGGGTGAAGTCGAGTAAATTCTGGGGGTACCTTGTCTTTTATCGAGGAATTGATGCCAAGCCAGACTAGATCAAAGCCATCCTTGACATCCTTTCCCTATAAAGTTTTAAGGATCTCCAAAAGTTGACTGGGCATGTGGCCATGTTAACCAGGTTCTTTGCCAGGTCATCCGAAAAATGCTAGTCGTTCTTTATAGCTCTTCAAAAAAACAACAAATTCCAATGGGACAATCATGTAAAAAGGCCCTCTAGTAACTCAAATAATACCTAAGCTGGCCACCGCTATTATCGAAACCATAACAAGGTGAGACTCTTTACATCTACCTTGCAATTGCTTCTAATGCTGTTAGTGCAGTTTTGGTCTGAGAGGTTGCAGGGAACAACGACCTATATATTACATCAGTAAAGCATTGCTAGGCACTGAGACGAGGTACACAACTTTTGAGTGACTGGCCTTGTTTATAGTCTTTGCTTCCAAGAAATTGTGACCCTATTTTAATGCCACCCAATAGCAGTGGTTACATCGTACCAGTTGAAGAACATCTTCCACAAGTCAGATCTCTCTAGGAGACTTGTCAAGTAGGCAATTGAATTGAGTGAATTTGACATCCCACATGTGCCTCAAACTGCTATTAAGTCCCAAGATTTACTGACTTTATTGCTGATTTCAGTCCTAACTTATAGGAAGTAAGGGACAAGGAACTCGTGTATGCCAGCAATTAAGTCCCACCTCTATGTTGGACGCTTCATGTTGAAGGTCTACAAAAATGAGGGGGATATGATTGGGCTTAACTTTGAAGATACCTGGTGAAGATTACATAGAGCAAGCCATTCATTGTGGATTCAAAGCCACTAATAATGAAGCCGAGTACGAGGCTTATTAGTAGGGCTAAGGCTCGTAAGAGAGCTTGGAGTCAGATCAATCGAAGTTCGAAGTTACTCCTAACTAGTGTCTAAATAAACTGAAGGTGCTTACCAGACAAAGGACCAGAGAATGAAAATCCTACCATGACATAGAGCTGATCTAGTTGTCGAGTTCAAGAGCTTGAAAATAAGCTAAATCAACAAGGAAGATAACAAGAAAGCTAACATTCTAGCTAACCTCATATCATACCTAAACACTTTTGAACCATGGTAGATTATGTTGTACTACTTGCCAGCCTCGTAATTTACACAAATTTTGGTAGAGTAATGAATCAAAGCTTAACTCGGGATTCGCGATCCCCTATTATGAATTATTTGCATGATGACATCCTATTGAGTGACGGAAACAAGGTTATATGAATGAGAACTATGTCTGCCAAATTCTGCATTGTTGACAGCAAGTAGTACAAAAGATCCTATGCTGGCCCTATAGTGCGGTGTGTAGGGCTGCAAGATATTGGCTATATCATGAGGGAAATACACATGAAGGCGATTGCAGAGACCATACAAGTAGCATAAACCTAGTATGAAAGACCCTGAGAACTAGGTACTACTGGCCGGCGATACATAATGATGCAATACCTATGTTGGCCAAGTATGACAAGTGCTAGAGATTCTCCAACGCATTACATTAGCCACCCGAACAATTGCATATTGTAACATCCTAGATTTTAAGCTAAGAAACAAGCAATTTTATAATGAAGTGATTAAGGTTATGAGTTGCATTATCAATTAGGAATAGTATTAATGAGGAATGTATGATTTTATTAGTAAAAGAATAAACAAAAATTAGCTATACAAGGAAATTGGAGGATTATATACCTCAAAGATTGGAAGTTATGCTTTTAGATTTTCTAGAGCTGTATTGAGAAATAATGGGCTTTGAGGTAGCAAATAATGTTATTTTTTAAGTTGAACCCCTCATTTCAAACTGGATTTTTAGGTAGTCTTAGGACCTTTTCATTTATGAGGGGAAAATGATAACATTTTTTTATTTATTCCTTTATCATTGGAAAGTAGACATATTAAGATTTTTATAGAGTCATAATTTGTAATTTTTGGAGGTCTGTGGAATTAATTATGAATTTCGGAAGTTATGAGGTATTGTGATATCTGGGGAGCTCACCACAGCGAGTACTATGAATTTTAAAAACTGACCAAAAGGGTTTCTGTTAAATTTGGAGTGAGGGGAGTGAGGAGGCCGAAAGGAGAGGGTTTGGGGCTCTAGCAGGCTCAAAAATCAGTGGCTCTAAGGTGCTTTTGAGGTCTTCTACTCCTAGGTATACATCTCCTTGCAAGTTTCTCTTCCTTTCTCTTCAATTTCTTCAAGTTTCCCTTATGAGATTTCGGGTTTCCTCTAGGATTTCGAAAATTCTAGTTGGGGTTCAGCTTCTTTTGGTTCCTACTCCATTCTTGAGCGATTTTTAACTACTTGGATGATCTACTTTGTTAACAATTTGTTTTGAAACACATTTTGACTCTTTGAAATTGGATTTCTAGGGCTTGAATGGGGGAACCCAAAAATACCTATTGGTTTTGGGGTTTCATTAAGCTATAATATACTTGTAAATGGTTTTAAATGCTTTGGGTGGTTGGATTTTGACTTAGAACAAGTTTTGGTATTACAAATTTTTTAAAAATTTAGGGTTTGAGCATGATTTTTGAAAATTGGTGTTTTTGTTGGAGTTTAAAGTTTTCAAGGGGCTCAATGACGATAATAAATGATTTTTGATACTTTGGTTTCTTTAGTTTTGGGTTAAAACAATTTTTGACCTAAATTTTTTTGAAAAGTTGGGGTTTGAAAGGGGTTTTTGAACTCTAACCTTGTTCTATGCAATATAATGATTAGTGAGTTAAATGATGTTGGTGTTCGGTAATGAAATAATTGAATTGATGATGTTTGAGCTAGATTAAACCGAGCCTAAAGGTAAAATTGGGCTAAGTTATTTGAATTGAGAATGGGAAGGTGACATTAATGATTAAGAATGCTTAAGTTGATGCTTGGTTGAGGGTGAATTGGTCAAATAATGAGTAGGCTTGAATATGAGATTTTGGTCAATTTGGGAGAATGTTGCTAAGTTGATAGAAATTAGAGTTGTAGATGACTTGGGATGATGAATTATGGTTTAGGTTGCTTTAAATAACCTTATTTTCCTAAAGTGCCAAGTGGCCTTTTAAAAAGGGAATTATTTCGAAACTTTGTATTTTAGTCAGTCAAGTTATTGATTGTGGATTGTTGTAATGTGGTAATTGTAGTGGATTGTGGTTGGTCGATTTGAGCATGGGGCTATTTTTACTTGTGGTAATCTTTACTTGGATTCAAGAGGCAACCACTTTTCTTGTCTTTTGTGTGTGTATTGTGTTGGTAAGAGTTTCGAACTATTATGTTTTAGAAATTGGTACATATACCATGTGTTGTTGGAAATTGCAAAATGCTTACTTTTTTACATTTGTCTCTTGGGATTTATATGATTGAAATGATACTTGTTGTGGTTGAGCATTTTTGAAAGATATATTTTTTGAAATTGAGTATACCTTGATATATTTTGGAAGCATGATGATGTTAGATGCCAACATTTTAAAAATTATGAATTGGTTGCATATTGTTTATATATTGCTTTATTGTTTATGTTTGGTACACTAGTGAATTGGTTCCACTCCATCATGTGATGAGGCCCCCAATGGCCCTTCGGGGTGGCTTTTAGCCAGTTGTCCCTAGGGGATGAGTTGGCAGTGGTTATTGGTTCCAACTTGGTTTCATCTTGTGGGTTAGTTTTAGTTCCATCAATTGTGTGGTTTACCCTCTTTAGAGGAAATTATGTGCATGGTTTTGTGAAATACTTTTGAAGTATGAATTTATGGTTTCAAATAAGGTTCCACCACACATGATCATAATATCATACTTGTTGCATGATTTCAAAATTATATGCTATAGGTCCCACATGATACCTTGCTAGCACACACACACACACATGTAAGGCAAGTAGGAAGTGAGTTACTAAGACATTGTCTTACCTTAGTTGCTCAATATTTTTTAGGGTTTAGTTCCAATGTCGGATGTTTGGGGAAGGAGCCTATGGAGGCTCACTAGCTTAAGTGAGATTTCTGCTTACTGTGTTGTTTTTGTATATTGCCACACACTTTGAATATGCATGTTTAGTTTGCTTCCGCATGTTTGAATTATGTTTTATTGATGAATGCATGTCTGTTGCACTTTAGTAAGACCAGTTCATTCCAACAACTAAGGCAAGAGGTCTTCTAGGATTTGTTATTATTTGCGTTGTGCATGTTGTAACCCTGTTTTGGCAGGAGACTTGGTTCCATCTGGCTATGGTTATGTTTGGTTCCATCTATTAGGAAAGTCAACTTTCAAGCTGTGGGTGATGATTTTCATGAAGGGTGTGATGATTTCCAAGAGTGTGTGGTGATTTCCAAGAGTGTGTAATAATTTCCAAGAATGTTTTATTTATGTCTGGTCTAAGGTTTTCAAAAGTGAGATGCATTGCTTATTTTTTATGTGATGCTTAATATTCTAAATGATTTGTTGATTGATGCGATGATAGTTTTCAAACAAAGGCAAAGTTTTGATTTATGACTTGATATTTTAATTACCATGTTAGATGAGCCTTTTCTAACATGGTAAACATGATAATTTTAAGGAAATCTTTCTATAACTATGTTAGTTAGGCTAATCCTTTCTAACATAGTTATCTTATCCATCTTGTAAAGGTTTTTGAAAAGTCTTTTATAACTACGTTGGCTAGGTCTATCATTTCTAACATAGTTACCTTACTCTTATTTAAATGGGAATTTTAGCGAAATCCTTCGTAACTATGTTAGTTAGGGAAATCCTTTCTAACATAGTTACCTTACTTTTGAACATTGGGTTTTGAAATATAGCTATGTTAGCTTAGTTCCTTTTTTAACATGGTTATTGAATTTTCAAGTAGATTCTTGTAACCATGTTAGATATCTCCATTTACTAACATGGTTTACTTACAAGTTTCGATATACCTTTGGGAAATAAATGTGCTTCGAGATTTAGGAAGGTTTTTTTTCATAGCCATGTTAGCCAAATCCATTTCCTAACATGGTTTAGTTCGTGAAATTAGTAAGTAATTTCCTATTATCCATGATAGTTTTATTATTGATATTTTTTAGCAACAATTTTATTATTGATATTGGAAAGTTCTTTTTCTATCATGGATAGCATTTTGAATGTTAGTAAATTTCTTTTCTAATTATGATAGCATTATTGATCAAAGAATATGTGAAATCATTTTTCTATTGTAGTTATCACTAATGATGTGATTTGGAAAAGATTATTTTGGTTAAACTTGGTTTTACAAAGAAGAATTTTACACATACCACAGCCATTGCTTGGCCATTCATGAAGTGAGGGATGGACATCGTAGGAAAGCTACCACTGACACCTGGATACCTAGTCCTCCTACTCATAGTAACGGATTACTTCACTAAGTGGGTCGAAGCAGGTGCATTTTCCCAAGTTCAGGAACCTGAGGTAATCGATTTTGTCTGGAAAAATGTTGTGTGAAAGTTTAGGCCTACCCAAGGAGATAGTTAGCGATAATTAATCCCAGATTATAAGCAGAAAACTAAAAAGCTTCTGCAAAAAATGGAACACCCAGCTTAAATTCTACACACTGGGTAATCCCCAATCAAACTGGTAGGCTGAATCAAGCAATAAAGCCCTTATCAACTTGCTCAAGAAAAGGCTCAACAAGGCCAAAAGAAGGTGGGCACAAGAACTTCCAGCTTTTCTTTGGGCATATAGATCCACCCCTAGAACAGCGGCCGGGGAAACCCCATTCTCCCTTGTCTATAGTTTTGAAGCAATAATTCCAATCGAGGTAGGAGTACCATCCCTGCGCTACCAATGGGCAAGAGAAGACAAGAATATCTAAGAATTTGCTCAACAACTAGATCTTTTGGAAAAACGACACGAGCAAGCCATAATCCATATCATAGCCTACCAAGGTAAAAAACCAGAATCTAGAACAAGAATGTGAGGAAGATGCAGTTCCAAGTTGGGGATTGGGTCCTACGGAAAGTCCTCCCAAACACAAAAGAGTCCAAGGATGGCAAACTCAGTCCTATCTTTGAAGGCCCATACAGAGGAAAGTGCACAGTAGAGAGAAAAAGAGAGTTTTAGTATGAAATAAGAACAAATGATGCAACAAGTATCACGTCACAATGACGTGGTACCACTTATAAGCTTAGATGAAGAGCCTAGAATATCCAGAACTCTTGATAGTATTGAATGCTGAGAGTTATTGCTGAAGAATTCATTTATCCTCTTTTTCTTGACCTTCCGTCACGTCATGGTTAGTTATATCGTCAGTTATGAGGATGTGGTAAGCTAAATTTGAAATTCATGGTTATGTGTGGCTATTAAGTGAGGTTTGACCAAGTAATACATGTATATTGCTACTATAATAAGTTAGATCCGATTATCGTGGTTCTGGAAGGTGATTCCACATTCATAGGGATTGAAAGGTGGAGGAGGTGGCTCCTACTATCATGGATATGAAGATCAATTGGTTAACAAACTTGATTAGGTAGTTGATTTGAAATGACATGTATGAGTTGTAGGTATTGGGTCTGCCTAAGTAGGCCTGCCCATGAGTATACTTATACGTGGGCCCAAAAGCTATAATTTTTTCCCACTACAGTTTCCTTATAATTATAATATTAGTTCCTAAACAATGATATTTCATCACTTTATAATATATCCCCAACACACACATCACTTCCGTTAACTACTTCACTAAATGTTTTCACAACTCCACTATTGATATTATCAACATACTTCGCCCTCTCCTACAAGCATCTACATTTCAGCTCAAACATCACTCGTATAGCCACGCACAATTGCCTGCAATCAAAATCAAAGGTTTGTTTGAAAAACCAGATCAAGTGAGAAAAAGCACAATAGAATACAAAAATTACAAACTTAGAACAGCCAAATCAAGAATCAATTCAAGGATACAATATGCGGAATGAGCAACTATAGTGATTGATTTAAAGAGGCAATGTGAAGGGATTACATTGATGATTAAGGAATGGCTAATTCAGTGACAAAGAGACGTTTGGTGTGTGCATCCTAGGGTAGCAAGAAAAGGATCGAATAAATTAGAGAGGGAGAGAGAGAGTACATAAGTAGAGGTTGTCAACAACGGGAAAGTAGAGTTTGATGGCGGAGGGAGATGCGAATGCCGCAATGGAAGAGGTTGTTGCTATTGTCGAAGAAGGATAGAGAAGACCTAATGGGTGGTAATATTTAAAGTAATTAAAGTGGGTACTTTGGTCTTTTGCCACAAACTTTGAAATCCCTGATTCCTGGCTTCTCCCTTATATGTCCTTTTGTTTATTTGTACAACCTGTATGAAATTTTGAATTTATTTAACTGGAATTCCCTTGGGTTAAGGGTAAAAAATACACATGTGATTTTGTCAAAATTTTATCCAGCACCAAATGTTTTTTTGGGCCAAAAGTAAGTCTGAACTTTCAAATTGGATCAAAAGTCACATTTACAGTTATATTCCAAAAGAAAGCGCTTGGTGTTGGACGAACCTTTTTATAAAATCACATGTGTATTTTTTACCATAATTCAATTGTAAATGTGATTTTTGATCCAATGTGGAAGGAAGTTCATAGTTACTTTTAGTTCAAAAAAACATTTGGTGTTGGATGATCTTTTGACAAAATCATTTTGTGTATTTTCTACCTTAACCCAATTCCCTTCTTCTTCTTCTTCTTGATTTTCTTTCTTTATGACTATTTTAATAAGTATTTAAATCGTCAGTCGGTCAATGGCTCAGTGCCCCCTGGCTAGAGCCGGGAATTCAGGTCGAGCCCGTTTAGGCCCTAACTGGAGGAAGGCTGGGCTTTATTTTGGAGCTCAAAAAAGGAAGCGGGGTTAAATGGGGCCTGTTTATTGCCCTCTTTTTATTTATTTTTTATTTTCATTTGCTCAAAGAGTTAAATGTGTATGCTATTTTTTTTAGATATGCATATGGACGAAAATAATCTAAATGCTTATCAGGTTATATTCAAGTCTTGTATATCCCACTTTTATACTTTAATTCCTTATTACTAAGAACATTCTATGTAATTGTGGTGTGATTTCTTGTTCTAGACTTTGTACTTAATTTATGAGTTGTTGAGTTGGTATATGTCAATGCACTAATGCTTGGGAAGTTGATATTTGAATATAATTTGGATCATATATATTTATATTTTTTATTATAGGTTCACTATTTTCATTAGCAATACAAGCTTAAAATTAGGAAAAATATTTTAAAAATAGTTGAAGCCTGTGAGCCAGCCTGAGGCCCGATGACTCAAGGGTCGACTTCATAAAAGGGTTTTTTTGTTCGTGAGCCTAAACATGCCGGTAATGGGTCGGCCCGGCCGGGTTTCCACCTCTACCCCGGTTCACATCCCCACTCCACCAAAATTAGACGGGATATAGGGAAAAAAATACAAGATGGGTAAAAAGTTTTCATACGAGAAGTGCGGATATTGGTCAGCACCTCAGCATCTTTTTATTTACTATTAAAGTTCCAAAGAGCCCCCGGGAGACTTTAGAATTAGAAAACAATCCCCCGAAGAGGGTGGTCAGCATTGTCCGCCGATGTTCCTCGGCTGCAAGTGCAACCATTCTAAAATTAACGAAACCATAAATTAAGAGAATCAAACTAATTTTCTTTTCTAGGCTAAACAGCAACGGAGGCAAACGCATCAGCGGGAGGCGCAAGAGAAGAAGACAGTCAATTACGATTTCAATGGAAAATTAGATTTCAGATCAGCACGAGGCAATTACTTTATCCGTCCTCTCTCAATCGCTTACATTCTCATCATTTGGTAACCTACCTCTACTAAATCTGCACAAATTTGAAGCTATTTGCAGCTCAGGATTCTACTTTCGGATTTGACGGCTGTAAATGATTGCTTTCCTTGTTTTCTTTGGAGATTATTTTTTTAGATATAAATATTCATGCTACGTTAATTCATTTCTTTTGTTTCTCCGTTATTGATAACTTCATGTGCGATTTCTTTCTTTCTTTTTCTAATTTCCCTTTTTTGATTTGGTTGTGTAGTGAAATGTATGGATCCTTTCTCTTAAGATTTAAAATGATTTCACCTCATATCTTTTTCCAGTCTTTATCGTAGACTCACTTTTATATTTTCAATCTGTAGTACAAACTGATGACGAATCGTTGGATGAGGATAAGGGCGTAAAAATACCTGCGTGATTGTTTCATGGGCAACTCATGCCGTGGATCTTTGAAAGGGAAGCATTTTCAGGGCTTCAGTCAGCCCGAAGACCATTCCACTGCCCATTCCAAGCGCAACATTTCTTCTGATTGCTCCAACTCAGATTATTACGCCTCCAGCTTGAACTCCCAGAAGCCCGTAGCCAAAGAAAACCCAAATAAAGACATTGGTAACGACTCTTGTAC
Organism: Mimosa bimucronata; assembly: GCA_037074515.1. Taxonomy (NCBI): domain Eukaryota; kingdom Viridiplantae; phylum Streptophyta; class Magnoliopsida; order Fabales; family Fabaceae; genus Mimosa; species Mimosa bimucronata. The sequence goes on from CM073438.1 coordinate 92,013, forward strand.
AGATCAATATATCAGTAACGGCAATCTACCCTTCCTTATTCCATCCAAGAAAGACGTCATCATGAGGCGGGGGGTTGATAACCAAGCATATTATGTATTGGGTCATAAAACTCCCAATATCCGTGATCTTTACACTCTAGGCCGTAAATTAGGGCAGGGGCAGTTTGGCACCACCTATTTATGCACTGAGAATTCTACTGGGACTGAATATGCATGTAAGTCCATATCCAAGAGGAAGTTGATTTCTAAAGAAGATGTCGAGGATGTTAGGAGGGAAATTCAGATAATGCACCATTTAGCAGGTCACAAGAATATTGTTACAATAAAGGGTGCTTACGAGGATCCATTGTATGTGCATATTGTCATGGAGCTATGTTCTGGTGGAGAGTTGTTTGATCGCATTATCCAGAGGGGCCACTACAGCGAAAGAAAGGCTGCAGAATTGACCAAAATTATTGTAGGAGTTGTTGAGGCCTGTCATTCCCTTGGGGTTATGCATAGAGATCTCAAGCCTGAAAACTTTTTATTGGTCGACAAAGATGATGGTTTCTCTCTTAAAGCCATTGACTTTGGGCTTTCTGTCTTCTTCAAACCAGGTAATCGATATTTCTTAATATGATTTCTTACTACAATTGTAGTTTGGAGAAGTGTAAGGAAGTACTTTGAAAACAACAAAGTCCAGTAGGATCTATCCTGTGCATCTGCTCTCATAAGAACTTCTATATTTTTCTATTTTTTACCTGGGCATATTTCCAAGCAATATCTTATTTTTGTTCTTCTGAATTTGCAAAAATATACTCCGGAGATTATGCCCTGCCTTTAAATATCACTCAATCATAATCCATTTATTTTATGTGTTGAGTATACAAAGTAATTATTGGGAAAGATCATGGCATTTTTAATGGTTTTTTTTTTTTAAAAAAAATTTAACTCAAAAAACCTTGCTGCTTCAGGTCAAATTTTCACTGACGTAGTTGGTAGTCCATATTATGTTGCTCCTGAGGTTCTCCTCAAGCATTATGGGCCAGAAGCAGATGTATGGACAGCGGGTGTCATACTGTACATATTGCTTAGTGGCGTGCCACCATTTTGGGCAGGTACATGTCATGGCAGACACTCTTAATTTTTACTGCTTACTCTGTTCCATCACTAAGAAGGCATTATTTTTGGAGTTCAGAAACCCAGCAGGGTATATTTGATGCGGTGTTGAAGGGACACATAGATTTTGAATCAGATCCGTGGCCTCTAATATCTAACAGTGCAAAAGACTTGATCCGGAAGATGCTATGTTCTCAACCTTCGGAACGGTTAACTGCCCATGAAGTGTTATGTATGTTCATCCCTCCATAATTTTCTTTGTTATCTCACCATTGGAAAATAAAAAGAGATGGCCATCATATAATGAGTGGGATGGATGCTAATTCCTTTTTGTTTAGTTATTGTTGGTGGATGTTAAATGTCATCTGATAGAAGTGGATAGCAAATTGCTTAAGGTTTCAATAATGATTGAAGTCTCACTGGCGTTACTTCATTGGTGGTAGATTCCTTCCATAGACAACCTAGTCCTAGTTTGCAAACTATAAGATACATACAGATACAAGTTGTTCTGTCCTTGAGATCAGACATTCTTCAGCTTTATGGGGTTAATATTTTCCATAGATTTATTAAGACATTAGATTACCTACATGCCAAGATTGTCACTGTTCTATAATGGGTGCATGTATTTATCTATATCATGTGTATATGAGCGTGTGCATTCCAAAATATAATATAATGGTAAAGCACTCATAAGTTCATTGTTGATGCTTGTTTAGGCCATCCCTGGATATGTGAAAATGGAGTTGCCCCCGATAGAGCACTGGATCCTGCTGTCCTTTCTCGTCTCAAGCAGTTTTCTGCAATGAATAAGTTAAAGAAAATGGCTTTGCGGGTAAGAAAGCTAAATAATGTGTAGATACTTATTTATACATGTCTAATGGTCTCATTGCTCTTAGTCATACATTCTTTACGCATAAGAAAAGCTAAATGATGAATAAAAAGGTATATAAATAAATATTACATATACTTGGACGAGTAAATGCAAAGATGAATTAATAATTGATAAAAATACTTATTTATGCTTGTGTATTCAGATCTGTGACCATAGAGTCATGCATCATAAATTCTTTTCAAATTGATAAGACAATGCATCTTTTTCCTTGTCAAAGTCATTTGAATGTTTATTGTTTTGTTATTGGGACATGGAGGCAATGCATCTTTGTGCATATTTTGGAGGCCAAATGAAACGATATTGTGTTGTGCTTTTGTGTTGATCTTCATCTCCAATTTTCCTTTGTTTACCTTTTTTGTCTTGTTGAATTTGTTTCTTATTATGAATTTTCCCCTTTTCCTGTCAACTTTAAAATGAAGACAGCTCTGATATGCAATACTGATTTTCACCATGCTTCTTGGTGTGACTATTGATCAATGCCAAAAAATTGACAATTGCCTGTTTTATCCTATTTTCTTAGGTAATTGCTGAAAGTCTATCTGAAGAGGAGATTGCAGGTCTAAAAGAAATGTTTAAGGCCATGGATACTGATAACAGTGGTGCAATCACTTTTGATGAACTTAAGGCTGGTTTAAGAAGATATGGATCAACCCTTAAGGATACAGAAATTCGTGATCTTATGGAAGCAGTAGGGTGCCATTTCCGGAGAATTGCACTTTCATGCTTTCATTATTTTTCTATTATTTCTTGGAAAAAAATCTCTTCTGAAAACAAAACTTTTCATTTCATATTTTTACTTTGCATTTTGTTCTAGTTCAGTTTTTCAATTGTTTGTACCTCTATTTCAAATTAAATTAACATCTGAAAAATGAATACTAAAAGTCAAAGGACGTTTTCAATTTGCCTATTTATATAGTTGTGCCCTTGTGTTCATAGAACTTGTCTTAGTTGGGATTGGGAATAGGTTTTCATATGATTCGTATGGTATAAGCCTTATCTTTATATTATATGGGTGCAAATTGATTAGTGTATAATTTTGCACGCATCTTGGTTTAATCCATCTAAAGTGATGGTTGCAGCTTTAAATTTATGGATTGTTCCTTGTATCTATGTCAAGTACTTGATCATGTTCCATTAAGCTGAAATGCTTGAGTTGTTCCAGGCTGATGTAGACAACAGTGGAACTATAGACTATGGAGAGTTTGTTGCTGCAACAGTTCATCTAAACAAATTAGAGCGTGAGGAGCATCTAATTGCAGCCTTCCAATATTTTGACAAGGATGGAAGTGGTTATATTACAGTTGATGAGCTTCAACAAGCTTGTGTAGAACATAATATGACCGATGTCTTTCTTGAAGATATTATTAGGGAAGTGGATCAAGATAATGTAAGTGATCTATAGTTCTTACATTTTGTGCGTTCAATATTTCCATTCATGCAGGAAAACTGTATTGATTTCATAAAGATATTCTAAAATTATCCCTGGGCCCTTTCCTAATTAGGTTTAACAATTTAAGCTTTTGGGTTGAAGTTGTCATTAATATGATATTAGAATGTTCATGACTAAATGATAAGAAGCTGCAAACTACCTACTCTAGGCATAGGACATGTAGGAGATTGGAAAATGGAACTCAGGAGTTGTATTGATCCTGAACTGATTTGAGGGATCAGGGAAGTTGGTTGAAAGGGAAATGGAGATCATGGAGATGAGTAAGAAGCATGTGAGTAAGTCACAACACTAAGCTACTAACCATTCCATTTTTGCATTTAACATGATTTCAGGATTATGTTACTGTTATTTACTTTCTTAGTCTTATATATAGCCACTTTAGGTGCTTGTCAGTGGCAGGGAGTTGATTATTTTGTGTCCAAAATCTGAGGTGAACGACCAATGTTTAGTTTTGCCAAAAGTATAGTTGTACCAATCTTTTAGTGAACAATGGTAAAACATTATTATGTTTATTTATTTTTAACGTAGCATGATTAAGTTTCAGTACTGCTTATTCAAATATATGTTTTGTTCTTGTTTCAAACCATCAAGGGCTTATCAGCAATTGAGAGGTAATGTTAATGCACTTGGTTTTGGTTGTTTCTGCTTATGGGTAAAAGAATTAACTAAATATGGTTGTAAGTCATTTTACCTTATAATGTAAAAAAAAACAGCATGGATATGTTGATATTTGGTGTGTTTATTGTTAATACATTGTAGGTGGAATAGAAATAATTACGAGTGACTTATGTTCTAGGTCGTGTTGAACAAATCAAAATAATGTTCTTTATATTGTTAAACTGGATGTATATTTTAGTTCAAGTTATCTTTATTTTGTAATTTGAATCAATTTTAATTGGTATGCAAGTGGGGTGGGGGACATCTGAAAAACTAGTTTTTGTTTGAGGTGAGAGAACCAAACCACTCAAGTACCCCAAGGGAGCATTTTGTTCTACTCCACATGGGACATAAGCGTCTCACTCATCCATTTATGGAGAAGGTTAAAAGATTTTATGTTATTATCTTTACTTTTTTAAAACTCTTTAATAAAATTTTATAGGGATAAGGTCCATTTTTCAACTTGGAAGTTTTCACTAAGGAATGTTGGGTATTTGAAAGTATTTTTAGGAGCAATGTTGCCCTGGAAGTTTACACAAATGTAGCAATGTCACCCCATTGTTGTCCAAAGTTAAGTTTGACTATTAAATCAGTCAAATATCCCACATGGCATGCCACTTCATCCATGTCAAACCCATTATGCTGAGGTGGCATGACAACTCATCATCTTTTCTCTTGTTCAATATTTCTGGAAAAGATTTCGAATTGAGGCCCCCACCCCAACCATGGATCCAACACTAACCTTTTTCCTACTTTACATTCATGCCTCACCGAACTCTTCCTCCATGCTCTGGATACTAAATCCAGCTGGAAAAGTAAGCTTTCACATCATTCGTCACCTTCTCTTCTTCGACGACAAAATTCTCCGCACTCCTCTGACAAGTCGAAGACCCTCAAGATTTTGAAGCAATGGCAAAATTTGAAGATGACGTGCTCATGAATTTGAAGAATAAAAAAAAAAGAATCGCGTCTGGAGGTGTAGAAACTGGTGATATCTTAAGGTTATTTTCTTTTTTGTGTTTTTCCCTTTTTTCATCTTTGATAACCATCTTGCCATGTCCATTGTTATCACCAATAATTCTCGCTTCAATATCACTCTCCAAAACATTCCAATTTGATTCTATCTCCGAAAAAAAAAGACAAACAAACATTTAGAAAAAGAAACAAAAAGGAATAGAAGGTGAAAATCACAATAAGAAGGAAGAAGAAATAGGAGAGAAAGAAATGATTAGAAGCGTTGCCCATTGGCATCTCCACTTCTCTTCGATTCCTCCTTCACATGCCAATGAAGATCATGACTTCAATTTCGATTTTTGTCACGAAAGCATGCTTTTGTAACCTCATACTTTCGCCATTGCCTTTCAATGTTCTCCTTCCCTGTTAGATTCCTCCCATCAGAATTACGAGGTACGGACCCCAAATTTCGCCATTGCTTCAAAATCTTGAGGGTCTTTGACTTGTCGGAGGAGCTTGGAGGAGTTTGTCATCAATGAAAAGAAGGCGATTGATGATGTGGAAGCTTACTTTTCCGGTTGGATTTAGTAGGCAGAGCATGGCGGCGAAGAATTCGATGATGCATGACAATGAAGAAGGAAGGGGGAGGTTAGTGCTAGGTCTATGGTTGGGTTTGGGGCGTAGGTTCGAAATCCTTTCCAAAAATATTGAATAAGGAAGGAAGAGAGAAGATGATGAGGTTTTATACCACAACATAATGGGTTTGACATAGATGATAAAGTGGCATGTCTTGTGGATATTTGACTGTTTTAATAGTCAACCTTAACTTCGGACAACAACGGGGTAAAATTGCAACATTTTGTAAACTTCATGGGCAACATTGCTCTCAAAAAACTTCCGAATGCCCAATACTCCTCAATGAAAAGTTCTGGGGTGAAAATGAGCATTATTCCAATTTTATAGCTCATTTGTCCATTTTTTTTTAAAATCAAACTCATTAAAATCTCCCTTCCCCTCCGGTCTTCTCCAATCCAACAAGGGGTTAGTCTCCATCTATTGACTCCTTCTGGAGAGCCAAAACCTGACTTCACTCTATTTCATTGTCAGTCAGAATTCTCGACCAATCAGAACCCTACCTTGTTCAAAAAGACTCCTAGGGAGAGTCATCATGGTCGCTAACCATCAATTCAGATCAATCAGAGTTGCTCAAATACTAGTAATAGGATCTATAAAAAGTGTCACCCGGATATTGGGTGGCCCAAAGGGTTATAATAATAATAATAATAATAATAATAATAATAATAATATATTGCTTATCCAAAACCAGTGAGCTGAAGAACATGATAGGCTTGGCTTATATAATGTGCTCAAAGGTAGTGCAGTAAAGAAAATCTATCTCATCATCGACATGTGGTGAGCACGATGACATCAAGCTTTTAGGTTGAAATTATTTTTTACCTGATATCAGATTTTCTCAGACCAGAATTGGGGTTCCCCCCTTTTTTATGCCCATTCTTCTTGGATGGGGCCTTCGTTTATCCAAGTTGTGCATTGTGTTAACAATATTTATATTGGTTGTTCACCCTACAATTTTTGGGTTCATGTCCTTGATCTTCCTTTTAAAATTCTTCTGTTCTGACATTATAATATAAGAAAAACAAAACAGGTCTTCTAAATCCAATCAGATTATGTTGACAAAAAAAGGAATATTTTGTAACGTGAAATCTTTTGCTGCCTCACTGCTGTGTTGAGATAAATAAATAAAAACTATTAGATACATGCATGTTGAGAGAACTAACTACTTGTATTCGCTCCTTGATTATTATGGAAACAAGACAATTTTACTTAGAGAAAGAAAGGTCATGGATAGAATCGGATGTCTATTATATCGATGAATATGATTAGGGTTACCCTCTATGCAGTTAGTGCGTATGCTTTGTTAAAGATATCTCTATGTTAAACTTTTTGGTTGAAATTATTTTAGATCTTATATTAGAACTCCTACAACCAAATGATTGACATTTTTTTCATGCTCACTCTTCTAGGTTAAGTGCATGCTTTGTTTTGTTCGCTCAAAACTTAAACTTTTGGGTTGATAGTCTTGATCTTCCTATTAAACTTCTTCTGATTAGATATATTATTTAAGAAAAGTAAACCTAGTATATCGAAATCATCATCCCATGATACCATGATTTGAGGATGGCATTTATCTTGCATTTTAAATTTTCTTTAAGTTCTTGTGCCTTTCTTAATTCCATGATGCTTAATGAATTTGTATCTTTTATTTTAGGATGGAAGGATTGATTATGGTGAATTTGTTGCTATGATGCAAAAAGGCAATGCTGGAATTGGAAGAAGGACTATGCGAAATAGTCTCAATTTGAGCATGAGGGATGCACCAGGTAACTATTAGCTTTGGTTTATGCTCATTACAAAATTCTGGTTAAAATGCTACTTTAGATATTAAAACCCTCTGTTTTGTTGATTATTGCTCATGAATTTCTAAGATAGGTTAGATAATCCCATTGCGGTTATTGTGAGTATATATGTGAAACGTGCCTACTCTATCATTTGTGGTAGCATATATTGTCCAGCCCATGATTATGGATTTGGCCTCACTCAGGCTTAATTTTCCACTCTTGCTTTCTTTCAAGTGTTTCTTTTTCATTTTCCATTATTTTTTAATTTATTACAAGCAGTGGCAGAGTTGGCTTCTCATACTGCCTCCAGCTTATATTCCCCCTGCAATTTGTAGGAAGCTTGATTTCAAATTATTGTTAATGATATCGAGAAGACATTATGGATGGCACATCTAGCAATTTTGAACCAACTTCAGTATGATGTAGATATCATCGTCTTTGTTTTCGCTGCACTTAATTGTCTCTCGCCTATATCTGTGTTGTTCATTAGCTTCAGAGCTTTACTGAAAGCATGAGCACTTACGTTGCTTTATACAAGCCTATAGTAGCATTCAGTGGTGCTCTTTTTCAACTATTCTAGTCAAGTAGTGGACTCATCCATGAATACCTTCGGATTTCATGAAGCAGAGCACACAAGCTGCCTTGTACTTGTGCTTCATTTCCTCTAAAACCTCCATCGGTGCCTCAAACTCTTTGTTTGCAGATTCTTCTTATCATTCTATGATGACCACTCCACCCACCTCTATGGTCTCCAATCTCCCTAAAGGGGGAAAAAAGAAAAAAGAAAGAAAGAAACATGATGGTGTTTGAAGGGTGCATAGCAATGAGGGGCTCCTCTGTTAGATCTATGTATTCTTTCTCATGGTATCCTCTTTTCCATTCTGGCCTTCCTTATGCATTGTGTTGGTTTTATTGTAACTTTCTCCAACCAAACTCCCATCTTGTGAATGATGTTGTCCACCTCATTGATGTTCACATGAACAATTTGTTTGGTTGAACAAAGTGGAGGTATTTTAATAGAGAAATAGAGGAACAAGAGAGGTTTTAATGTTTTCTTGTCTGATTCAGTTATTGGGGAAGGAAGAGAGATTTTAATATTACCTTATTTACCTTGAGACGGGACGAGAAGAAACAACAATAAATCGACTATTCTACCCATATCAAATTTATGTTCTTTTCTCCTTTTAAGAAAACCTAAAATAGTTAGAGAAAAATAATCTTTTGTTCTTTGGAGTTTTGACTTGCTTATAACTTCTCTTCGAATTTTGACTCAATACAACTTAGTCCTTAAACTTTCAACTCGCCTGTGAGGCTGCAACTTAGTCCTTAATCTTTCTATCGTCCATCACTCATTATGAGTCAGCTCTAAGTCATCCTATGTGTTGTTTATGTCTATTAATGTTACGTTTTAAAAAATAAAAGCAATACAAGCTGACAAAAGCTCCATCATCTCGTCAAGGCCAACCTTCTAATCTGTAACAGAGCCCAAGCATTCATTTCTGGAATCTGAAAGATAGATCTTTAAGGAATGGAGCCTTTGATTATATATTTCCATTCATTACTTGTGAGGACGATACTTCATTTGCAAAAAATGAGTGAATATCCCTTTGGAGCAACACATTTGGACTAATTAGTGTACATTATTTCCAAGAAAAATGTTGAAGTTAACTTTGAGAAAATAGAAGCTATTGTTGCATGCCTTGAAGGTCTGAACAGTCTTCTAACCAGTGCTTTGAGGAGTTTTTTGAGCCCAATTTGGTCATTGTAGGAGGGTTGGGAAGAATTATGATTTACTGAGGTACAGCTTGTCAGAGCCATCAAATATTAATGTGGAAGCTAACCTGGGCTTTGAATTGTTGAAGGAGATGACGGAGACACTTGTTCTTATGGAGGAAAAGAATAAAGTTATTTCTGAGTAAAGCCCCAATAATGAAACAAATAACTAAACTCATTCCAATACACCCAACAAAGGAGGTGGCGGGTAGCAGCACAAGAATCAGAATAGCAAGTTTAGAAAGCTGGAGTTACCTTTGGTTTCAGAAGAAAAGGGATTGTATACCAGAAAGGAAAGGTGAGTGATGCTGTTGATGCTCCTTCTAAAAGGGAGCATCCCCGTGAGGAATTTCATTGTGCAGCAACCACTAAAATGGCTTCATATTTAACTATGGTCCAATAATTGTGGGAAGAGGATGAAAAATTACTTCTCAAAGCACCCTTAATCAACCTTAAGTTTTTGTGGGCTTATCATTTGCTGAAAAGATAGGGAAAGTTAGTGGTGGGTACGGACCAGAATTTGAAAAAGCCATTCCAACATTTTCAAGGAGATGCATGTTATGGACATTCAGGGATGGCATATACTTACAAACGAATCTTGTGCAGTTTTTATTGGAAGGGCGTGGAGAAAAGATGTGAGGAAGTTTTTTACAAGTTAAATTCGCCAAAGGTTTAAAGCTAGGAAGTCCCAGGCCTTTTACAGTCATGATATATTCTCTAGATTAGCCAATCATTTGACAAGGAATTAAGATCTGGTATTTGAAGATCTCACTTTTGCATCTTGTGGTAGTTCCAAAAGCACTTACTGTTGTTGAATGATTTGGCTAAAGTTGCCTCTAGATTAGCCAATCATTTTATCGTGGTATTTAGAACTATGAAACAGTTATTGCCATGAAAGGTTTTGCTTTTTTAACACCATGAGGGATTATTTTAATGTGTATTTCAATCCTTTTATGGTTAGAATTTAGCTGCAGACTCGTTTTCTATTCTGACGTGCCATTTGGACAGGTTGCACAGCAAAGACAGAAAGGGAAGAATAAAACAACTCTTCACAAATCTGAAGTGTGGATGCTCTTTGGAAGCAGCACTTATCTAGTGTTGCATTTATGTTGTATGATTGCAAACATGTTGATTGTCATGAACTTCAGTGTAAGTGTTACAGCTTTATTAAGTTGACAAGTCATTTTACGGGTGTTTTGATGGGGGCATTCTGTTTATAGTCGGTTTGAGTTGGGATATTTTGATCTTTTAGGGTTTCTTTTTTAAGAGACATTAGATGCCTACTTTTATATTCTTGTCATCAAGATTTTCAATTGAAGTCTAATGTGTATAATTTCTTAATAGGAATATATATATACTTCCAGAACAAAATGGTGTCAAAATATATTTATTATGATATTTCTTTTATATATTTTTCATGTACAGATTGAGAACTTAAGAAAAATGAGTGGGATTTACTACATTTTCCTTTCAAAATCTCACTCCATATATGATTCCCTCATTTTTTTCTCCACATATTGGAAGGTTTTGATAAAGGGATAAGAGTCCATTATGCTCTGTAAGTTATTTATCTCTTGAAGTTTTTTTGGGTTCTCCTGAAGTGTTAAAATGCAGTAATATTGTCCTTTCGCATTATAAAATTAACGTTGACTGTTAAAAAGTTGACATTAACAGTACAGTGACGCCTTTTGAGACAAAATATACCTTAACTCTTGAGAAAAAAATGAAAAAAATCCGTAGCTGCCCTCACACTCCCTCTCACTTCTCTCCATCTCGCATTTAATACCAACTCCAACATTTGCATACATGTATATATGTATCAATACAACAACAACAATAAAATCTTATCCTACTAGGTGGAAATATATTTATCAATATATATTATAAAATATGAGCATGATATCTTAGTTATTAAATTATCAATCTGTGATATCATTAATAATGTACTAAAATTATATGGTTTTACATGTTCATTTGTTTTTGAAAAATATTATTTTTATATAAGTTATATTATTTTCATAAAAATTTGAAATTATATATTTTTTTGAATAATTTGATTTTAAAATATTTTGATAATGTTGATTTTCTTTATATAGGGGCAAAATGGTATTAAAGAAAATAACACATGGACAACATGGTTTACAAGTTACAAACAAACATGGAACATAAATGACTATTGATGAAATCATAATAGCATGGCTTAGTGATAGTCCTAATATTAACATTAATTTCCTACCAAGTGATGTTAATTCATGCAGAGGAGTCATTGGGTATATGTAGGAAACGAGTGTTGACATAGTGTTTGGTCAACTTATGCTTGCAATTTGATTGTTGCTATCCAGAGTTGCAGGATAGTGCATGCCATTTGTTAGAGCTCTCTGTAGCCCCCCCCAACACAAATTTCCTTTATGCTTTTTCCAGATCCTCTACTACACCACTTGGTACCCTGTCATGTTACATGGTGTACTAGGCCATCGTGCTCGTGACTGATTTGATTAACATCATTCTTCCTACCAGTGATAAGCTAGCTGCCTTCCATCCTTTTAGTTGGTTTTGAACTCGTGCTACTATGGCCTTGTACCTATCTCTTCTTTTTCGAGTAAATGTGATCTCAGCGCCAAGATACCTTCCCAGGTCGTCCACTTGTTTGAACTTGCTTTGCTGACAAATTGCTTTCCTTGCCTGATTTGTCACGTTCGATGAAAAATAGATAACTGTTTTTTCTTGGCTCACCTTATGTCCCCGAAATATCTCCAAATTCCTGCAATCTAGTATCACATCTATCTATTTCAAATCTACCTCTACAAAAAGAACAAGATTGTCAGTAAACATCATATGAGTAATAACTGGACCTTTTATCTTGCTCTCATTCCTCTCCACTATTTCACACTTACTCTATCAAAAATCATATGTGTAAGTTTTTCTATCCCAAGCACAAATATATAAGGGGAGATAGGATCTCCTTACTGGAGTCCTCTTGTGGGTACAAACTGTTTCAGTTTTTTTCCATGCCATAATATACTTGTGCCCTAGTTATCAACACATTTCATTATTCTTTTGCACATCTCTTCTGGACACTTCATTTCTTTCAACACTCTTCAGGAAACTGTCTTGTCTGGCATTTAGCATATTCGCAAGCTTATTGGTCGTCAAAATGTAATATAGAAAAGATTGTCGTTCCAACAGAAACTAAGGTAAAAGTGAATTAATTATTACAATTATGCTATTAATTAGGTTGAGTGCAAAGTTTTTGTATTTTGAAATTTAAATATACCCACAATGAAAATAACTTGACAAAAACAAAATAAAGAGTTTACTTTAAGACAAGACAAGTGTAGGATTATTTATCATCATTGCTCATGAAACTTAATTAGAACCCTCTCAATTAGTATTATAATGAAAATAGTGTTTGTTAAGGTTCATAAACAATTGAAAATGCTTTCTCAAGTCAAAATCAAATTTATACTCCCATTAAAATGCACAATCTCTTACTACACTTAATGAGAATTATCATTAGGCATCAACATTAATTTGACAATGCTTGGCTAATAACTATATCTCTATGTTACTTGCAAACCACCTATTTAATCCATAAACTTCAAGTCTAACATGATTTACTTAAGTTATACATTTAAATTATCTCTCTCGAGCATAATTTAAGTGAACTAAACAATCCATATGTTGGCCAATCAAATGGAAGATTAAGCATGAGGTAAAACAACGCATAATTATCATTGACAACTAAAAGAGGGCAATAATCAGTCTCAATACATGCAATGGTTCAAAATAATCCTAACATGAATTAACTAGTTACTGATAACTAACACAAAAATCACAAAAACCATCCCAACAGCAACCACCAAAATCCAGATCCAATCTCATCGCAAAAAATAAAAGGGAATGAATTAATGATATAACAAACAAGCCCAAGAACAAAGCAGCTCCTACTCCACTCCCGTATGTGGAGATGATGATGAATAGTTCTTTTCAGCTTCCTTCTCTTCTCATTATTGTACGAAATCCAAGCAGGATAATCGGCAGTAGCGGTGATGCAAGGCGGCGGCGACTGTGGTGCAAGGCGGCAGCTTCGACGGTTCAAAGCAGCGGCTTTGATGGCGCCTCCAAACCTTAATCCAAGTCCCTTCACAGTCCTCTCGTCCTCCTATGAAAGTGAATGATTGAAATCCAAGCTTCTCTCTCCCTTAGCTTTGGTTCACGCTCACCTCTGAAGAATAGAAAGAAGTGAACAGTGTTCTGCGTAGCTCCCTCACCCTCTGGTTTCACGCTTTTGAATGTCTTCCAAAGATGTAGCTTTAGGTCATCATTTCCTTAGCCACCAAAACGTTGCGTTTTGCTTTTCCTTGTGTTTCCAAATTCGAATTGCCTCCTCTACCTCACGTGATGATTGATCTGTGCTAGGGGTGAGCAATGGGCGGGCTGGGTATGGTAGTATCTTGTGTTCCTGTCTCTGTCCTGTAGCCATTTGGTCCTTACCTTTTGAAACCAAAATATCTCTTCTTGATCCGGCGTTACATTAAGTTCCTCTTGAAGTTTCTTCTCTAATTCCTCCAAAGATTTAGAGAGGAGGTTCTGTATCAATTTTTGAATACCTTATATTCTTCTTAGCAATTCTTTTTTTCTAGTTGTAATGTTTCTAAATGATTTTTTATGCCAATCATTTAGAACTTCCTTCATTTCTTCCAGCTCTTGTCTTATTTCTCCTCTCCCTTTCCACCATTGTCCAACTAAGGCTTCAAATTCATTATGCACTAGTACAAAATACCCCATTTGGTGACTGGTAAAAATGGCCTTTCGCTACTACATATAAGCAGTAGCGGAATAGACAGTAGCGGTAAGTATGCACCTATAGTGACTGTTTAATTGTAACAGTCACCGTATCTACGGTGAGCGTTCAAGTGTGACAGTCACCGTAGTGACTGTCACACTTGAACTGTCACCGTAAATACGGTGACTGTTACAATTGAACGGTCACCGTAGATACGGTGACTGTTACATACGGTGACCGTTACACTTGAACTGTCATCGTAGATACGGTGACTGTTACAATTGAACGGTCACCGTATCTACGGTGACTAATTTGGTTGCAAATAATTAATGCTATATTGTTTTTTAAAAAAAATATAATTAACTATTCTATTACATGTAGCTAATAATAAGAAAAACCAAAAAAGTACCTCTAATACTATATTGAATCAACAAATTGTACTACAAAAATCCGAAATACATAAGGATAAATATTAATAACAAAAGTTATCAGATTCTTCTACTCTAAATTTGCTAAAGCTATGAAGTATTCTGACCGTATATTTTGTATCTCTCATTTGTAGATCAGAATAAGAGTCCAAACTTTGAAAATGCCGCAACATAAAAAATTATTTGTGTAAGTGATATTATAAAGAAAACTTAACTAACATCCAACTAGTATTATGATTTAGATATAAGTATTGTTACCTTATTAAATGCATCATTGATACCCTTAGTAATGATTTCGTACATATATCTCATCACATAGTAACCACATTCCACATCTTTTGGTTGTTGATGACACTACCAATGCACACAAGAATGACAAAATCAATAAAACTCATAGTGTAAAAAATATTTTTGTTACTTAACCATAACATAAACCCAATTGATATGACTTTGACTTTTCCTTCCTAATAGCTTAGAATGCATTTTCAATGATCTATCAATGTCAAATACATATATAAGAAAATGATATGCCATAATGATATACATTCAAAATAAAGTAATACAAAATACTTACGATTCAAGAATGCCCTTTATATCTGCACTCACTTTTGATTGTGAAGAACAAAACCAATAAATGGTAGACTCAAGTGGGCAAATAACAATGAGCCTCCAATGATTACTATAATGAGTTTATGTTAGTACCATATAAAGAACATTTGAACTTAGCTAAGAGATGGCTTATAAAAAATACCTTTCTATGAATGGTGCAAACCAACACTTCTTACTACCTTCTTTCATTGTTCTTCCAATGTACGACGTTCGCGTACTTGCAGTGTTTCCGCTAGATTGAGTAGTATGTGGGCACAAAAATCCATAATGATCAGTTACACCCAATTCTTTGCAGAGATTATAGAGGTACCTATGAAAATGATAAATTAGTTATTGAAAACTAAGAAAATTATAAGTGTTGAATTAATACTAAATTCATACTTACATGAGAAAAAATTGAATTATGGATATGTTTAACCAATTAAAAGCAATGAGGTCAGCAATGTCTTCCTTGAAGATTTTTAATTCAATAGGCTGCCCTACAATCTCCACACTCATATTAAAGTCAACCATTTTCTCCATATCAACATAAATTGAAGCCAACCGCCTCAAACCATCTTGCTTTGGTTTACCACTTGATTTAATCATATGCTTAGGATTCGAATCGAAAGAATCTTTTGAATGTTGCAATTCCTAATAAATAAATAACAAAAAGTTAGACTACTTCTAGGTCAAATAATGAAATTTTTTTAATTTTGTAAAGAAAGAAGAAAATAAATTAACTCATACCTCAGCTGTAACTTCACAGGCTAGACTTCTATACCAAAGTATGAAATTTTGTCTAGCATCTCCTACTGTTTTCACATCCTCATCGGGGAATGGCACTTGAGCATCAACATCCATAACATCTTCAACCACTACCTTCACCTGATAATCTAGTATCTCTCGATGGTGGATCAATTTTGCAAACTTATATAACTTTCCACTTGCAACTAAACGTTTAACAGGATCCTCCACAAAAAGTAGACATAACATCCCTTCATCAAAATCACTACTTTTCGTGCTAACTGGCATAGGAGATTGTTGTACCTGTGTAGTTTGCATGTATGTTGATGAAAGAGATTTTATCATTGATTGCATTTGCATTATCTTCTCTTGAAAATTCTTCTCAAGTGCTGTCACTCGTGCATCAGCTTTTTTATGTGCTTCCTCTATCATTATTTCCACTTTCTGTAATGGTATACCTTTTGATTCACGAGTAGATGGCGGTCCAAAGTATTCTCTAATACCCACACCTCTAGGCATTCCCCTAACACTACCAGGGTGCTCTTCCTTACCTAATGCTGTGGCCAATATATCTTGTCTACCAGTAGGAAAAAAATTTCCCCTGAGCAGTTGCTTCTTCTAGGGAATCCTACAACATGCAAGAAGTAAATGCAATTAGGAACAACCAACAGTAGAATACAACAATTTTTTAATTATAAAACACTTACAATCTTTTTGGCTATTTCTTTAGCCTCCTCGGTAAGGAACTCCCCTTTATTATCCATTCGTGCTCTCTTCCATGCTTGAGCACGATTAATAGGAGATGGAGGAGAGACATTCCCATCATCATTTTCCCCTCTAACTTTTCTTTTAGCCTCCCACTTCTCTTCCATCATTTTGTTATAAAGAAGTGTATACCCTCCACGAGACAATGTATGGGGGTAACGATTTTTCTTTTGTTTCTCTTGATTTACTTTTCTCCTATAAAGAAATAAAAAAGTATGTGTTAAAAATATGAATATGAAAAATACTAGTTCAATAACATATTGTAATAATACTTACCAAAAAAGTAGTGGAATATCTACTTTCAACAAATTCCATCCATGTCGACTCATCGATATAAGGATATTTCTCCCATGGCTTTTCAAAGTCAGTGTCACTATCAGCATCATCGTCACTTTCATCACCCTTATTGTTAAATATATATTCCCTTGTAAGTTTGGACTTAAATCCCTTCCATCGTTGTCCTGCATATGAGAGCCACTTCTCCTTCATAAATAGAGTCTTAGGTATGTCATAAGTAATCTGCAAGGTGACATATAAACAACGAAGTGATAACATATATTTCAATATGAATGCAAAATAAAAAGTAGGTGACATGTAGTGTGAATTACCGTTATAGTATCCCAAACTTCATTTCGTTCATTTTCTTTCACTTCATCCCATCCATCTATTAAAATACTAATTTTTTGACGTGCAACAAGTCCAACAAAACTTTTGAATAAGCATCCTTCTTTATAATTGATTGGATTCACTCTCTTATCAAACTTTATATGAATCTTCTTGCCTCCATCTTCTTGAGATAACCTAGTGAGCCGTGTGATCCCTCTTTTATGTTTTTTTGACTTTCTCTCTTTATTGTTGATGCTCGATGAAGTCTTCATTTATTCCTTCTACAAAAGTTAGATAGAAAAGATAAATTCATGAAGAACATAAAATTTACAAAAGTAAAGTATGTCATTATAAAAAAACAAACATAAAATGCACCTCTATTGCAAAGGATTTATTAATTCTCCCATAAACCTTCATCATGATCAGTTCTTACACCATGCATATCATGTTCATCATTGTCACTTGTTATGCTATATAAATCTTCTTCATTAAATTGATGATCCAATTGGTTCAGGGGCGACATGAAAATGGAAGTATCACCAAACTCAAAATTTGTTTCATCATTCTCATCATGAACAATCAAACTTTTCCCATGTAAAACCACATACCAATTTTTATCAGTAGGATCAATGACATAATAAAATATCTGTTTTGCATGAGTTGCCATGATAAATGGTTCATCCTTATAACCTACCTTATTAAGATTTACTATTGTAAGACCTGACTTATCTATTTTAACACCATTGTTACTATCAACCCACTTACACTTGAAGATAGGCACCTTAAATTTAAAGTAGTCAACTTCCCATATTTCTTCAATGACACCATAATATGGCATGGATGCCCATTTGGGATTTTTATCTTTTGAACTAGAAAAATGCATTCCTTCAGCCACTACCATAACTCCACTATTTTGCATAGTGCTCTTATCATCTTGATATTTTGTATAGAATGAATAGCCATTGATATCATATCCACTCCAAGTTTTGACATTAAAATTAGGTCCACTAGCTAACCATCTTATTGTATCAGAAATATTGGACTTTTGACGATCTCGCTTAATCCTTGCCCTAAACCAAAGTGAAAAAGTTTTCTTGTGCTCATTTAACAACCACTTATCTGTCTTTTTAGGATTTTGATCCTTTAACTCCAGTTTATGCTCAGACAAGTAATCTTGAACTTCATTAGAGTTATTCAAGATATATATATGTGCTTGTTCCACTTGATCACGCATCATAGGCTTCACATTAGATCCTCGTGTTCCTTTCCCTGTAACTCTTATTCCCTTATGACGAGATTTGGGAAGTCCTATAGGATCTACTTCTGATAGATATTCAGTACAAAAGTCAACAACCTCCTCAGAAACATATCTTTCAACAATAGAAGCTTCAGGTCTATATGGATTCTTCACATACCCTTTAAGGACTTTCATGAAACGCTCAAAAGGGTACATCCAACGCAAGTAGACTGGGCCACACAACTTAACTTCTCTAATCAAATGTACAATTAAATGTACCATGATATCAAAAAATGACGGTACAAAGTACATTTCAAGTTGGCATAAGATAATGACAACATCATTTTGCAATTCATCCAATATCTCAGGGTTAATGACTTTGCTACATATAGCATTAAAGAATGAACACAATTTGCTAATAGTTTCTCTTACTTTTTCCTCCAATATGTCTCGAATTGCTATTGGTAACAATTGTTGCATAAGTACATGATAATCATGAGATTTCATGCCAACTTATTTCAAATCTTTCATTGATACTAGCCTTTTTACATTTGAAGAATATCCTTGCGGCACCTTTATGCCATGTAGACACTGACAAAAGCTAATTTTCTCTCTTTTAGACAACGTATGATGGGCTGGAGGCAAGTATGTCCTTTTTCCATTCATTTCTGGACCCAAATGTGTTCGTATGCCCATTTCAATTAAGTCAAGTCTTGCTTTCTTTCTATCCTTGGTCTTACCCTTTATGTTTAGCAATGTTCCAATAATACTTTCACACACATTCTTTCCTACATGCATAACATCAATACAGTGTTTTACCTCAAGACTTTTCCAATAAGGGAGTTCAAAGAAGATGGATCTCTTCCTCCACATCTTACTCTGGGTTACTTTCTCTTGGATCTTACCCAATACCATATTGATAGGCCTTTTCTTACCCAAAGTCTTCTTGGTCACTTTCATTTGGTTCTTACCAAATATCACCCTTATATCTTTCACCTGTTGATATACTTGTTCTGCGGTGTATGGCTCTGGAGGGTTTCCATGCTCTTGAAATCCATTGAATGCTTTTTTATGCCTCCTATAAGGGTGTCCTGGTTTTAAAAATCTTCTATGGCCAAGATATACTGTCTTTTTTCCATGTGATAGTTGTTGGTGGAATGTGTTATCTTGACATATAGGACATGCATAATGCCCCTTGACATTGTATCAAGATAAGTTCCCATACGCGGGGAAGTCATTAATCGTACAAAAAATCATAGCTCTTAACTTGAAAGACTCTTGACAATATGCATCAAAAACGTCTACACCTTCCTCCCACATCATCTTCAAATCTTCTATCAATGGTGCTAAATAATATCTATGTCGTTTCCTGGTTGCTTTGGGCCTGAAATCATCAATGATAACATAATATACTTACGTTTCATACATAACCACGGAGGTAGATTATAAATCACAAGAAGAACAGGCCAACAACTATGTTGACTGCTAAGGTTTCCAAAAGGATTCATCCCATCTGTGCAAAGTCCGAGCCTAAGATTTCTAGGTTCCTTGCCAAAAGTAGGAAACAATTGATCAATTCCTTTCCATTGAGGAGAATCAGCAGGATGTCGGAGCATTTTGTCACTTTTCCTCTCTTCAGCGTGCCATCTTAAATTCTTCGCCTCATTTGCATTAGCAAATAAACGTTTAAACCTTGGTATTATTGGAAGATACCAAAGCACCTTTGCAGGAGGTCTCTTAGTAATCACATCATCATCCTCCGTATGTTTCTCTTTGTAGCGTGATATACCACAGACTAGGCATGTATCTAACTCCTCAAATTCTTTTCTATACAATACACAGTCATTAGGGCATGCATGTATTTTTTGATATCCTAATCCCATTGGATTCAGTATCTTCTTTGCCTCATAGTTTTGATCTGGAAGTTCATTGCTTTCAGGAAGCATATCCTTCACTAATGTAAGCAACTCTGTGAAGTATTTATTGCTTAACCCGCTTTTTGCTTTCCAGGTCACCAGCTTCAACACAGCTGTTAACCGTGTGTATTTCGTGCACCCTTGATATAAAGGCTTTTCAGCATTATCGCACAAGATGGCATATTTATGTAATTGCTTAATGTCTTCAGCACCAATATCATGGATCATATCCTCTACTCTTTCACCCAAATCAGTATCATCTTCCTCAATATGAGATAAACTACTATTTTTATCCTCACCATGCAAAATCCATTATGTATATGCTTTATAGAAGCCAAAGCAAATTAGATGATCTTTAATTTCCATAGCAACGCGTCGAAACCCATTCAAACACTTAACGCAAGGACAATAGAATAATCCATTATTGTTAGGGACATTGTTCTTTGCAAATTCCAAAAATTGGTCCACACCATGCTCATATTCATCACTTGTTCGCAAAACATTAATCCAACTACGATCCATAGAATTTCCTAATTCAAATAACAACAAACTAACGACTTAAAACCGGAACTTCCCAAGCAGTGGAAACCATTTATTTGATCTTTTTTTCCTAATCAAACACATTCTAAGAAATCTCAATTACATTACTAACTAATAAGGCTATGTAATCTTTTACATGCAATAACAAATGGCATTACAATTTTTTTAATCAAAATAAGACAATGGGTCTCTTGAAACTACATACCTGAAGCAAACAACACCTTCAAGATCTCCAATATATAAGCAATAAAAAGTGAAACCTTTGGATGGTTATTCATGAAATTATAAAAAAAATATTAGTTAGTAATTGGTATTCGGGAGCAACACAAGAAAAGAACCACTTACAAGCTTACAAGTAAATCAAAACATGGGAGACAAATTTTGTTCTACATCAATACACAAAGTATAATCAATAAAAAAAACTAACACTTGTGGGACCAACACAATCCAAAAGGCATTTGATTGGAATTTGTTTTAAGTGCTTTCAAGCAACAAATCCACTGTTCAGGATGGAAAAAAGTCTCGTCAATGTATATAATATAAGCAATCATTTTCTTTGATTTTGGCCCACAAGCTTTACAGCAATAAGACGCCAGAGAAACAGCCATAAGAGAGCAGGAGAAGTGGAAACATAATTGGAGAAGGTATGGCAGAACGAATAATTGTATAGGTACATGGCAAAGGCAGAGAAGACAATGTAAATGCAGCTGTTAGGAAATTTGAAACTGAAAATGCAGAGATCAAATAAGAGATGGAGGCTTCTAAATTGAGTGCTTCAGAGTTTGTGTCGGCTATAATAATTTGTTTTAGCTTTGAAAGTTTAAATTTCCAATTAGATTAGTGAAGGGCAAAGAAACAGAGAGACGTAGAAAACAACACGTAACTGCAATGTGAGGTACTGGGGTCGGCAAATGAACAAGAAAAAATGAAACTTGAGAATTAAGGACGGAGAAATCTGAATCGGAAGCGGTGAGGTCAAGAAGATACCGGTGAGAGAGAGAAACGAACCACAAAATGCGAAGATCAAATCATTTAAACCCTAGAATAACACATTATTTAAACTACTTAAGCAAATACAGGAAAATCTATTGGGACCCTACGCATCAGCAATTAAGAAGGTTGGGATCAACAAAACTCCTTATCATGCAATCAACTCCTAAGAAGGAATTCAAGCCGAACAGAGCAACAATACAACAGTCCGCAGGAAATTATCAACGAAGGACAAATCCAAGAGACAAAACCACAACCACAAAGAATCAAACCAAACCCACAATTAAACCAAATAAATTACCTCTTGTGTTCGTTTGGCCGATTGAAGAAGAGAAACACCACAACCGCACCAAGAATCAGACGAAGAACCACTCCCAACAATCTCTTGACGGCACAGCAAGATTGCACGGCAAAGAGCTCCTAAACTTTTCCGTGACGAAAACACGGCAGGGAGAGACGGCACAGCGAGAAAGCGAAGCCGCAAAGTGGCGAGAATTGAAGATGAGCGATGAGAACTTGACGGCACAAGATAAAGAAACAGCGAAAGAGCCAGGGCAAATAAATTAGGAGGGAACGAAATAAAATAATTTTTTTAAAAAACACAATATATGGTGTCGGGCCAAATCTGGACCAGATGCCAAAGGATATAAAAAATATACGGAAACTATATGGTGACTGGTATTTTTAAGAACAGATGCGGTAGAATATCAATATCTTTTTTAAAAAATTTCTAGATATAACCAACTTTTATATCAATATCTTTTTTAAAAAATTTCCAGATATAACAAACTTTTTAAAAATGTATTAATAAACAACATTTGAACAAAATATTTTCATAAATTATAAAATAAATTTAAAACATTGAAAAATATATAAATTATTATCACATAATCTCGTAATAAGACAATTTCAACTACAAATAAACTAAATGAAATAATAGTAATATAGAATTTAATAAAATAAAAACAACTTAAAAAAATGAAAATACTTATGGTGACTGTTCGTTTTTGGAATAGTCACCATAACATAAATACTATACATTTGGTGACTGTTCATTTTTGGAATAGTCACCATAACATAAATACTATACATTTGATGACTGTTATTTGTTGGAACAGTCACCATAACAATTACCATTACTGGTACTTTTCTAACAGTCACCAAAAAGAGTTGCGGAAAACAAAGTTTGCACTAGTGATGCTTCAACAATGCAGCTTCCATCCTAAATGGTCTAGCCTCCCTTTTCCCAGGCGTGTCTTATGTATATATACAAAGGATGATGATCAGATTGGTTAATCGGTCTTACCCTTACTGATACAGCAGCAAATAAATTCCTCCATTCAAAATTACATAATGCTCTGTCTAATCTTTTGTAAAGTCTTCCAGTCAAATTTATTCTTGGTCCCCTCCATGTAAATTTAGGTCCCTCACTTTAAATGTCTTCATCTTACAACTACTAAAATCATCCATCTATAACCTATAGACCTTAGGCCATCGCTGAAAAGACACCAGTCTCAGAAAATAACAACATCAGGAAAGGCCTTCGGCCTAATAATAATCATCTTCTCAAATATGTATAAAAACCAAGCAATGCAGGAAAGGTGACCAGTCTCTGATAATAATTCACAACCAAAGCCCTCCATCCTGTAGCTAACAATTAAATGCAACAATTTAAAATTAGTTTCCAAATATCAAATTCATTTTTTATGACATACAGAAGCTAAAGAAATGCCTTAAGGTTGGAAAATATACAAAAGCATACATCAAATCACCAGAACACCCCTCACTAAGCCTTGTGAGTATCTGCTGTTGCCTTCCTTAAAGCTCCTGCGCCAGTGGAGCATTTGTTTCCTAATCCCTTTTGAATCACTCCTTAATTAAAACTAACTTTGAAACAAGGTTAACTAACTATGATAGAAAGAAAACTTCTAAAGCCGGTAAAGAGTCTACCTATTCACCAAACTGCCACCGCAAGAGCACGAGTCAAGTTTAGTATTATAGTTGTAAAAAGTGTCGTTCCGCTAGTACTATGTGATAAGCAAGATCATTGAATGCATATCAACCTAAATTAGCGTTGGGTAAAAAGCAAGTGATTGGTTCAAATTTTGTTGACACAAATTGCATAACCTCTTACTACATATTATGTTAACTAGTCTTTATAAACAGCCCACTTCAATTTTACAAAACTTGGTTAATAAGCATCTCTATTACGTTAACAACTCTCAATTCCAATTTGGAATTTCAAGACAAGCTTGAATTCAACCTACTTCTTTACATAATTAATGCTTTCTCAAGCCATTAATTAGGAAAACAAGTTAAGTGTTGGCCACCACTTAGAAGAAATAAAGCTCAAGTTAAACCCACAATATCATATTCATTAATCATCAAAAGAGAAAGGGGTTCAAGCATCAATCCATACAAAGCTTCAAGATAAACCTAGAAGATGAAGTTTAGCTACACATGATGATAAGGAATTCAAGGTTTAACTTCAAATACATGTTCAAATTAGAAAAAAAGTCAAAGGAATGGAAGACAAATAAGAAGGAAGGAAAGGAAATCAAGCGAAACTCTTAAGAAGCTCCAAGCTAATCTTTTTCCCCAAACCTTCAATCTTGATCCCAAGCTCTCTCTTAAAGTGTTTCTTAGCTCCAAGACTTGCCCTATTATGTGTTGTTTGAATTTCGGCCAACTGTAGCTTTTTGTCCCTTTAATTTTTGTGTTTCAGGACCAAAAACACGCAGCTGTACTGATACTGGCTCGTTGCAGTGAACAAAAGTACTTGCTATAGTGAAATGCAGAGAAAGTTGTCTTGTTGTTATGACGATCTCGTTGTAGCGAGCAAAAGTGCTTGCTGCAACGAGATGCGTAGAATGGCCAACCTCAGGATTTGCTTTCTCGCTGCAATAAGCAATTTTGCTCACTGCATCGAGAAATCCAGTATGCTCGTCCCCTATTTTTTGCTTTGTTATTCCTTGTACTCTGCTTCCTTTTGTTCTTCTCCTAGCTCCTCTTCATGTTGGCTCATTTTTCCTATAAAACAGAGAGGGAAATCATCAATTCTTCGAAGTGTCATGGTGAGAAGAGTTTACATATTTTCACATAACGTTCCTCCTTATAACCATATTATCAATCCATATAAGCTCAAAACGTGTGAAAAGTGTGTGAAATATGTGAAATTTCTAAAGGTTAACACTACCATCGTTAAAGAAATTTATAACGTACACAACTAATTGAAATTGGTTAAGGGTCATAAATACCCTAGAAGTTTCATCGAAGGAGCTTCCAATATCCAGAAGTTTTTTTATCTTAAATCCCTTAAAAGTATTATTTCATAACTTTTATGCCCTAAGTTAACAGATAGACAGAAAGATGTTTGTCACATCAGACTGAACGCCATGTTAGATTAAATCCTTGTTGAATGGGTGATGACGTGGCTTAGGTTAAGGTTCTTAAATGCCCTATAAGTTTTTTCAAAGGAGCATCCAGCACCTAGAAGTTTTGTTTTGGATCTTAAATGTCATGGAAGTATTATTTTATAGCATTTATGATAAACTTAATGAGAAGAAAATGAACGGTTGCTACTTAAGACTAAACATCACCTAATAGTCGGTCTTGTCAAATAAATGTTGACTTGAAAGGGATATACGATTGTGAGTTAACGAAAATCTCTATTTTGGATATAAAGTTTGATACAAGTTAAGATGTATTCAACAAGGATTTAATTATTACATATTGTTTAGTCTTAGGTGGCAGACTTTCATTTGCCTCTTTGTTAACTTAGGGTTTAAATGATACGAAATAATACTTTTAGGATATTTAAGATCCAAAACAAAACTTCAGGTGCTAAGTGCCTCTTCAAAAACTTCCAGGGCATTTAAGAACCTTAACCTAAGCCATGTCATCACCCATTCAACAAAGATTTAATCTAACGTGGCATTCAACCTAACGAGGAAAATATTCGTTTTTCTCTCTGTCAACTTGGGGCATAAAAGCTATAAAATAATACTTCTAGGGCATTTAAAATGCAAAAAAAAGGTTTTCGGATGCTGGAAGCTCATTCGAGGAAACTTTTAGGGTATTTAAGATCCTTAACCCTTTAAAATTTCATTAACTCGATCTATGTAACATCCCAAAAATTTAATCAATGATTATTGATAATTTAAGATTTGATTATGGGATAAATTAAAGAAGTTGGAGAGCCTGATAAATAAATCTATGGAATTTGAGGTATTTTTAGGAATTTTAAAGGCTTATTTTCTTCCTCAATTTGGGTAAAATTAGTTAGAAAAATTATTTTAAAACTCAAAAAAGATTATTTTAGGAGGGAATCCTTAGCTTGATATTAAAACAAATTTTAGCAAGTGAAACGATGAATTTATCCTAAAAGAAAATAGGGTTAAGGTGCATTTTGGCCAATGATTTGTTACAAAAAGCGCACTTAGCACAATTATTTTTAAAATGGTCCATATAAGCCAACCTATTTTTAAAATGGGGCAACTTGACCAATACAATGCAGAATTCTGTTGTTCCAGACGCTCCTTTTTGTAATAAATTATTGGTCAAGTTGCCCCATTTTAAAAGATGGTTGGCTTATATGTACCATTTTAAAAGATGATTGGCTTGTGTGGACCATTTTAAAAATAATAGTGTCAGGTGTACTTTTTGTAACAAATCATTGGCCAAAATGCACCTTAACCCAAGAAAATATCTTATTTTGATGATTAAAAGGTCTAGTAGTTTTTCCTTAACTAAACCCTTTTATTTTTCTTTATTTCCTTCTTATTTCTTTTTCCCCTTCCTCTTTTTATTTCCCCTTCCCTTCTCCTCTTTTGACTTCATCCGCTTTCTCCTTCTTCTTCGTTGAGCCGAGAGTGAGAGGGAGGGATCAGAGCGGTTGGGCATCCGACCGTCATCTTTGTCAGGGGGACTTCCTCCCATGACTTTCGTCATCACCACCACCATCTTTCCTTTCTTTTCTTCAACTGATCGAGAGAGAGTCAGCGAGTGAAGGGTGGGAGAAGCCGGTGCCAGCACCAGATCATACAAGTTTAAAACTCCTGTGAGTCTCCGCCTCAGTCCTCTATCCTTTATTTCTCCGATTAGCTATATTTAAAAAATAAGTCTCGGATAAGTTGGAGTGTTAAGAGCTCTAAACCCATCAAATTAAAGTTTGAGCTTCAATTTAAAGGTTTTTTGAAGAGATTTTGAGCTTATGCAAATTCTTTCTATCTTATCTTGAATTTTTTAATTTTGAATGTGATTTGGGTTCTTTGAGGTTATTGGTGGTTCCTAAAGGTTTATTGAGATTAAATGATGATATGAATTGGTTGTGTTTGGTTGAAATTTCACTAAGAGGAAATTCTTATAGTTAAAGTTTTGAATAAGTTAGGGTTTATGAGAAAATTCATTGAATATGAACATTTGATGTTAATTGATAGTTCCTAGGAGTTGATTTATGCTAAATGAAAGTTTTGAGTGATTTAGTTTTGTTGTATTTGGAATTGGTTGTGATTTGGAAGTTTTTGATGATTATATGAGAAGGGAAAATATTGAAATTGGTATGAGGTAATGATGGTTTAGATGTATGAAATATGATATTTGGAATGTGACTTAGAGATATATTGATTGACAAATATGATTGAGAGGAGTTGTAGGACTTGGATGAATATAAGAGGTGTTGAGCAAGGAAAGGAAGAGGATTTTGATTCACTAAAATATTTGAGGATGATTGTTTATTTACAGGCTTGATATGAGTTCAATTTAACTCAATCAAACTGATTAGACATAATTTAGGCTTTGATGTTCAATGGTAGCTTCAAAGAGGCTAGGTCCTGAAGTTGTATTGTTGATGTCACTTGATTATGTATTAATTATGTGTCTATATGTTCTTATGGTAATTGTAGACATCGGTGGATCAAGTTGAGTATAGGAAACATAGTATTAGTATTTTTATTTTGATTTAGTTACAATAGGTAACCGCACACCCCTCACTATGCTTGTGTGTATGATTTTAGTTGGGATTTTCCAATCCCATATATATTATCTATTATTATATGAAAGAAATCCTAAAATGATATTTTTGTATTAAAAGCGTCTTTTGGGTACCGTTTGTACATATGTGGTCATTGTGGTAAGGATGATATTAATCGAAAAATGTTGTGAATATACCAATATTGTTGGATTGTTGTGGAATGTTGAAAATGGGAAGTTGTTGATATCTTATGAATATGTTGATGTTGATTACATGATTATATGTGTGCATATGACTATGCATAGTACCATCACATGATGTTAGCCCTCGATCGGCTAATCGAGTAGTTATTTGAATAGTCGCTTATTGTAGATAGAGACCCTTCCTTTATTATAGACAAGGAAGTCCCCATCTAATTATAGATAGAGGGTTGCCATCCTGATTGTACACAGGGACACAATGTTACCATCATTGCGTAGAATTTTTATGTTAAAATATGAAATATTTATATGTGTGGATATATATTGCGGATTTATGATGTTATCTTATATATATAAAAGTAGAGTAGCGGCGTGCCCTTCTAACACGTATCCACTTGCCATATCGCTCCAAGTGCCCATCCATCATACCCACTAACTCCATCATGCCCAATAACTTCTCATGCCTGCTAACTCCATTATGCCCATCAACTGCATCATGCCCACTAACTCCATCATGCCATATGTGGCCTATAAATTTAGGATTTCGTATTCCATTCTTGTGTACTCAAGTCTTTTATTACTTGCTCTGTCTTTCCTTTCACAAACATGACAAGCTTTTATGATCCTCTGTGTGTGCTGAAACCTGGCCGTTAAAATTGATGCCTTAGTGTCCGCATAATTTGATTATGAACAATTCCAGCACGTTTTGAAAACCATGACATTTCATCTATTGAATTTGTGATGCAAGATGTGGATGTGGGTCTTTTTTTGGGCATATTTCTTAGAATCTAATAAATTTTTTGATAATTTTAATGTTCTTTTTGCTATTATTGTTGTCATCAAAACAAGGTGATAGGATTCACGGGACTGTGCGTAGTGGATTTGTCCGGCAACATAAGAAGAGTCTACATGAAGGTAAAACCTGTGAGATAAGTCATTTTGATGTTGTTCCTAATATTGGTGGTTATCGTGCTACTAAACATCCATATCGAGTTAACTTCCAATATTTTATTGTGATCAAGCTGTGGACAAATGGTGGACGCATTCATATGTATGGATTTTCATTCAAGTCTTTTGCTCATCTACAGTTTAACGTGTTTGATAACATATTTCTTGTGGATGAGTGATCTTTCTATTTTTGTTTTTTATGGTTGATGTTGCATAGCTTGAATGTGTTTTATGGTATTGTGTTTCAAATTTATAACAGATGTTGTCAGGAAGGTTACTGCTGTGGAGCATTGAGAGAAGTATATTATTGATGGCAGAAATCAGATCCGTGTGGACATTAAATTAATGGATACAAGATACATTATTTACAGTGTTTACATTAAATTTCTCAACCATTTGCCTTCATATGTAGTGACATTTATATAATTAACACCTTATTATGTATCATGGAGTGACTTCAATGCACCTTGTGGGGATTATTTGTAGATGAGATAGTTGACTATATAAATAAACATGAATTTGGCCATGTTGTTCTCATTCTTCAATGGTACAAGGTTAAGGAGTTTGTGAGTTAGTGGTTCATCATTAGACAACTGAGTCATTTCACATTAGATGTTTAGTTTAATATTTTGCATTATTTCATGATGTCTAACTTATCTTTCATATAGATAAGAAGAAGTTGTCTAACTCCATGTTTAGTTCATGCAAGTTCATTCATCCTGCTTAGCCTTATGTAGTGACATCTATTTAATTCTCTCATTAATGTTCTTTCTATTATGCAGCACATAGGGACTTCAATGTACCTTGTGGGGACTATTTGCAGATGAGATCCTTGATTGCATGAATCAACATGAATCTGGCAATGTTGTCCTCATTCTTCAATGGTGCAAGGCAAAGGAGTTTATGAGTTAATGATTCATTATTGGATATTGGATGACTAAGGCATTTAACATTGGTTGTTTTAGTTGAATACTTTGCATTTTGCTTTAATGCCTCCATTTTTGTATTATACGTACATATATATCTATATGTATGCATAAAATATATAGAATAAAATCAATTTAAGATACTAAAATAATAGAATAATAATTCATTTATACATTAACTATCCAGTCAAAATATTCCAATATCTATCTATTATATAAAAACAGAAACCTTGGACTCATGTTGCATGCCATCTAGCACACCACATCTACCGCCCCCGTGTTATGGAGTTTACAGTTTACATTAACCCATCATACCTTTCACCCAACCCCACCTCCCATATTTTCTAACCCCAACACTAATTTTAAAAAAAATAATTTTAAAATTGTTATGTAGAGGGAAGTTAAAATTGGGAAGTTACAATAGCTAGCTGGCATATCCTGCCACATGTTCAGCAGGTATCTCGCACCAAGTCTCCGTCAATTAACCCATCGTGCCTTTCACCCATCCCCACCTCTAGTATTTTTCTCCCTCAACATTATTTTAAAATAACTAATATTAAAATTTTCATGTAGTGGGAGTTACAATAGCCAGTGGGTATATTCTACCACAAGTTCAGCGGGCATCTCGTGCTATGTATCCATCAATTAACATATAACGCCTTTCACCCATCCCCACCTTCTGTATTTTCTGCCACCAACACTATTTTTAAAAATATGATTTAAAAATTCAATGTAGTAGGGAGTTACAATTTAATGGGAAGTTACAATAACAGACAGGCATCTCGTGCCAAGTGTCCATCAATTAACCAACCGCGCCTTTCATCCATCCCCACCTCCCGCATTTTCCTCCATCAACACTATTTTGAAATAAATAATTTAAAATTTTTATGTAGTGAGAAGTTACAATTTTATGGGAAGTTACAACAGCCACCGGGCATATTCTGGACATCTCACACCAAGTGTCCATCAATTAACCTATCGCACCTTCCACACATCCCCACCTCCTACATTTTCTGCCCAAAAACTATTTTAAAATAAATAATTTAAAAATTTCATGTAATGAGAAGTTACAATTTAATGAGAAGTTACAATAGTAAGGGTGCATATTCTTCCACATGTCCAGCAGGCATAACACATCATGTGTTCATCAATTAACTCATCGCGTCTTTCACTCTCCCCCCCGGTATTTTTCTTCCCAAACACTATTTTAAAATAAATAATTTTAAAAATTTTCATATAGTGTTACGTTACAATTTAATGGGAAGTTACAATAGCTAGCGGGCATATTCTGCCACGTGTCCAACAAGCATCTTGCGTAGAGTGTCTATCAATTAACCAATTGCGCCTTTCACCCATCCCCACCTCCCATATTTTCTGTCCTCAACACTGTTTTAAAATAAATAAATTTAAGTTACAATTTAATGGGAAATTACAATAGCCAGTGTGCATTTTCTGTCACGTGTATAGTAGGCATCTCGAGCCAATTGTCCATCAATTAACTCATGACGCCTTTTACCCACCTCCTCCTCCTGCATTTTCCCCTCTCAACATTATTTTAAAATAAATAATTTTAAAATTTTCATGTAGTGTTAAGTTACAATTTAATGGGAAGTTACAATAGCTAGCAGGCATATTCTGTCACGTGTCCAGCGGGCATCTCACGCCAACTGCTTATCAATTAACCCATCGCGCCTTTCACCCATCCCCACCTCTCCGTATTTCCCGTCCTCAACACAATTTTAAATTTTTAATGTAGTGTTAAGTTACAATTTAATGAAAAGTTAGAATAGTCAACGTGAATATTCTATCGCGTGTCAAGCTGACATCTTGCGCCAAGTGTCTATAATTTAACCCATGGCGCCTTTCATTATCCACACCTCCCTTATTTTCCGCCCTCAACGCTATTTAAAATAAATAATTTTAAAATTTTCTTGTGGTGTTCAGTTATAATCTAATGGGAGTTACAATAGTTGGCGGGCATATTCTACCACGTGTTTAGTTGGTATCTCACACAAAGTGTCTATCAATTAACCCATTGCGCCTTTTGAATCATCCCATCTCCCGTATTTTCCACACTCAAAACTATTTTAAAATAAATAATTTGAAAATTTCATGTTGTGGGAAGTTACTATTTAATGAGAAGTTAGAATAGCTAGCGTGTATATTCTGCTGCATGTCAAGTGGGCATCTCGAGTCATGTGTCTATTAATTAACCTATCGCGCCTTTCACCCATCCGTACCTCTCATATTTTTCGCCCTCTATACTATTTTAAAATAAATAATTTTTAAATTTTCATGTTGTGGGAAGCTACAATTTAATGTGTTATTTTTCTCATTAGATATTAGTAGAGCTTGAAATTCGAGCCAACCCATCATGGGCCGAGCCTAAATGGGACTAGACTGTTTAGGCCCACTTTATGAAAATAGGCGATTTTTACAAGCCCGACCCTTGAGGTGGCGAGCTATACAGACCTCACTTTTCCAAATGGTTTTTTTCCACTTTTGAATGTGTGTTACTAACTAAAACAATGAAAAATTTGATAAAAAAACATAAAAATGTTCCAAATTATGTTTAAATACCAAGCATTATCACCTCAACAATTAAATATTTTACACATACAATTATACTAAGACAATTAACTCAATGCATAGTTATTATTATGTTTGCGTAATTAAAAAGCATAGATAAATTAAATCTAATAGAATATATTTATATATATAAATGACTAAAACACCATCATATGTGAATTCATGAAACCAATTAAAAATAAGAGCATGAACATTGGATGGAAGAATGGAACTCCTATACTTTGTTAATTATTTAGTAAATGAACAAAATGCAAGAAAAGGCACACAAAAACAAAGATAAGGTGGGCCTGAACGGGCCGGCCCGTCTAAGCCTACGGCCCGACGGGCTGGCATGTTTAAGCCTAACTTCTTCTGGGGCTTTAAAATCAAAGTCCGGCCCTCCACTTTAATGGGCTCAAATGGAGTCTGCTCAAATTCTTGGCTCTAGCTATTAGTAGTGTTTTAGTAGGAAGGTAGGGTTATTTTTCTATCACCCTAATTTTGGGGTTGATTTCATCTAAATAGGGATATTGATTCATAAGAAGGGCTAAAGTATACTTTTGGTTCTTCGTGTTTGTATCAGATACCATTTTGATCTCTTAAGTTTGAAAAGTGCATTCTTTGTCCTTTTTAACTAACGGTCTTAGTTTGACTTAATGGAAACAAATATAAAAGGTGATTCTATAATTAAATTTGGATAAAAATGGTTAGTTTTTAAAATATAAAAATATTATAATAAAAAATTGGGAAAAGACCCATAAATACCTTCAATTTTGGAAAGGACAAAATAGTCCCCAAACATTTTAAAATCGTTTGTCATCAATCACGGAGGAATCTGGGATTATGATTTGTTGAAAAATGACTGAAATGGCCTTGGACTTACATAAAAGAAAGCTAAGAGAATAAAAAACAAGCACAGTCCTCCTTCTTAGGGGCATAGCGGTCTTTGACAAACAATTGGAAATCCCAAACTGATCCCCAGGGTCTGACATGGGATTTTGAAATATTTGGGGACTGATTTGTCCTTTATAATATTGAAGGGTATTTTTTGGTTATTTTCCCTAAAAAATTAACATTTAAGCATATTTTGTTGACATTAATTATAGAATCGCTATTTAAATTTATTGAGTCATCATTATCCGTTAAGTGAAACTAACACTTTTAGTAAAAAAAAGGACCAAAAGTGTACTATTAAAATTTTAGGGAACAAAATGATACCTAATAACCTAATGCTAACATAAAGCACCAAAAGTATATTTTATCCTCATGAGAAAATAATAATACGTTTTTGTTAAGTTAATTTATAAATCATATTGGTGAATAATTTTAAATTTTATTCTCCTACGTTATTGCACCGCACAAGGTCTATTTAATTATCTCATTATTCATATAAGTGTACATTATCATTGGATAAATAATTTAATATCATACTCAATTTGTAAATAAGCGTAGAATGCCCCGCGCATCGCACAGGTTCCGTACTAGTTAATTATTAATGTCACGATGATGTTTTTAATTACTAGCACCTATTAGACACTCTGCTTGTAACACCTACTTGTTTATTTAGTTGAGATAGTGGTTACTGAGACAATTTAACTTACCCTATGTTTATCAAATATTTTTCATATGATCATGCCCAAACAGGGACATCGGGAAGGCTCTGGTAGATCCACACAGATCTTGTGAGTCGGTCAATAATATTTTAGAACAGTGAATATTGTCAAACTGTGTTAGGCATCATTATTGCTTATACATGTTATCTTTTGTAAGAGGAGGATATGTTGATCTAACAATCCAAAGGTATAGTTTGAATGTAATGAAGTATGGTGAATGATTGGGGATGTTTCCTTTAGGCTTGGATTGGAAGTTGGAGTGAAACTTGAGTTCTTGTTTCAAGAGGAAAGAGTTTGGGATTATTGATATGGTTGTGAGGGTGGAGTCATTTAACTAATTTAAAGTTAATTGAGTATGTTTGAATTGATTTATCTCTTTGGAATTCTTGTGGGTTAAGCCCCAAATTCTGAGGTCAATGTCACTTATGATGTGTCTTAACTAAGGGTTTTGTGTTTGGGTATTTGTAGACATCAGGGGGTCGAGCGGAGCTCGAGGATGACCATAGTTTGGTATATTTCTTGTTTTTGGACTAGTGCAGGTAATCACTCTCACCTTACTATACTATTGTGGGTGATGTTATTCAGTATTTTCTAAATCCTTTTTTACATATGTAGGTATTTCCTAGATTATAATATAAATTTTTAAATTTACTTTCCTATCAAATAGTCTACTGGTGATGATTATGATTTGTTGAGATTGATGATTGTTGTTGCATGACATTGAAACGTACCATGGCAGGATGTAACCTTCGGTTGGCCAATCAAGCGATTATTTATACCTATCATTCTGATTATAGATAGAGACCATCTCCTTG
Source organism: Mimosa bimucronata (assembly GCA_037074515.1). Taxonomy (NCBI): domain Eukaryota; kingdom Viridiplantae; phylum Streptophyta; class Magnoliopsida; order Fabales; family Fabaceae; genus Mimosa; species Mimosa bimucronata. Next base: position 126,901 of record CM073438.1, read on the forward strand.
ATTATAGACAAGGAGATCCCCATGAGAATTATAGACAAGGGGAGTCTCCATTCTAATTATAAACAGAGGGGAGGGTGCAATCCTAATTATAGATAGGGGCACAATGTCACCTCACGTTTATTTTTGTCTTATGCATTTGAGAACTGTTATTTCTGTGATGGTATGATCTTGTTGCAGATTGATATGCTGGTGATGATATGGTTATATATATAGATCCACTCTGTGTTAATTAAATATTTTAAATATTGTACCCTTTAGGCTCTCTGCTAACCTACTCTCACTTTTATAATGAGCTGAGTTGTAGTTACTGAGACATATTTGTCTCACCCTATTATTGTTTACATTTTTGCAGGTGATAATGTACAAACCAGGGCGAATGGGAAGGGGACAAGGCTGGCCGGTTCGCATTGAACCAGTGAGTTGGCATGTGATTATATGTTGGACTGTATGTTGCCAACTAATAAGCTTGCATTTGCTTCCACATGTTTATATTTGATTGATTATGAATTTGGATAACTATATGGTCATAGTTGCTTGAGTTTGATTACTGAATGTTGTTGGATTTCTTTTTCATTGTTGTTGATGTTACTGTGGACGGTTGTGATTTAAGGAAGGTTTGTGTACTCACATGCATGTGATTGAGATATGGAATTTATTATTTATGGGCTATGGTATTATTTTGAGATGTGGGCTATATCATTTATTTCGAGATTATAAACCTGAGGCCTGATTGGCATGACTATTGATTATTAGGCATGTTTATTTAATAACCATGTTAGACCAGTTCTTTCTAACATAGGTATACTGAAGGGATTGGTCAATTAAATGCTTAGATGTATAAGTGGCTTTTAATAACCATGTTAGACTGTTCTTTATCTAAGTGCCTGTTTGGCAAGCAATCAGAAAAGCACTTTTCAACCAAAACCTAGGTTTTGAAGGAAAACTTGCCAAATAGTTAGAAAAATTAGAAAAGCTATTTTGAAATCGAAACCTAGGTTTGGGGGGCCAAAACCTAGGTTTTGGAAAAGCTATTTTTTCTCATTACTATCGGTCATAGATTCTCTACACCAAAAATGCCCTTTTGTTTCCTCTTTCTTCACTTTTCTCCTTAGTCAGTTTCGAAAGAGCCGCTGTGCTCTCCTCTCATCTTCCTGCTAGGTTGTTCACCGCTGAGTGATTCTTCCTCTCTTTGTTTGTCTGCTGGGTTGCGATCTCTCTCTCATTGTCCTGCTGGTTTATTCTTGTTTCCTTCTGGGTCTGATCTATTATGACGTGCTTTGCATTTTCCAATCTGTTGTGTGAGAACGGAGGTATGTCTGATCTACTTGAAGCATTTTTTGGGGGTTAATGTTGGTTTTCTTGAGAAGGTTGAGCCTCTGTGTGGGTCTTGTTTTGTTGTTTCTTACCTTTGGGAGAAAGGGGATTTTTCTCTGTTTTTTGGTGCTTATTCTTGGGGTTTTTCCTCACTCTGGTGAGGAATTTTGTTGTCGGCGACTTCTTCATAAATTTGCCGGCTTATGTTGAATTTCTGGTAAAATGACAGAGAAAAGGAAAAAAAATCTACCTGGGTTTTTCTATTATTGTATATTTTTTCTCTTGCCGACAAATTTTTCCTTCCTCTTGAAGCATTGAATTTGTGTTGTTGGTGAACGAGTTTTTCTATTATTGAATCCGTGCTCATTCCTTCCTTAGTCGCATCTAATTCTCTCTGCCTCTATATTAATGCTATTTGGTAAGTTTAATCTTGATTAGAATTTTCAACCTTCTCATTTATTGTATATTGAAAAAAAATTGAGAAATTGAACTTTGAATTGGTAAATTTCTTGTGTTTGTTACATCGAAAAAAGATTAGTTCAGTCAAGAATGGGATGGCAGTGGTCCGCCAGCTAGCTCGTTCTGGTCTTAAACAATCTTAAGCGGTTAGGGTGAGGAATTCCTCTTAACAGTTCATACTAGCAAATATGGATGCACGGCCAACTCTTTCATATTTTTAATGCATGATAATTAATTAAGTATTCTGGAGAAGTAGCCTTTTCTTGGATTGGACCATATAGCCTTTTCTTGGATCGGACCATATGATTAAGCAGTTATACAAATTGTTATTCTGTCTTTTGCCTGTTGTTAATTGTTTGATATTGATCTCAATTACACAATCTTTATATTCTGCACTTTTTAAACTAGAGTATCATCAAGTCATGAGACTTATGCTTCCTAATGAGCGAGGATTAATACTACTAAGTATTTTGTTCAGTATAAATAAGGTCAATGTGATCCCAACAAAAATCAAAGGAAGTTTATGTAAATATGACATATCCATAGGAGTGCTGATTATAATGCCTGGGGGTTTATATTAATCACTCACTTTTCCTTTCATTCTTCTAATTATCCTCATGGCATATTATTTATTGTGTCTAGAATGTTTACCACATTATAGCTTGTAACCATGGTTATTGTTCAATAAATTATAGCAAGTCATGGTTGGTCTTAAAACTTGAAACACTTGAAGACTGGGCAAAATTAGAAACTCTGCACTCTTATTCTGATTTAATATATTTTGCCAAAAAGTTGGCAGAGGTATATTTTAAGGAGCTTGACGGTGCCTTTAAGATGGAAGGACTGTGAATTTTGTGGTCTTTACTAATTTGTCTACTGCAATTATACGTGGACTTATGGTAGTCAATTAAATATGCATGCATATTTTGTTATCATTTAGAGTGCTACAAGTGATCCAATTGTACAACTAAACTATTGGATTTTGAATTGTCCTTGCAGGTAGTGGCTCTTGTTCTCCATGATGACTTAAGTATTGTTGAAGTTCTAAAAGATGGATCTTCATTTGTTATATATGCACTTATTAGACATTGTTGAAGGTTTCACGGAAGATGGCATTCACCTAATTGAAGAAAGAAGAGCAGTGTAGAAGTTTGGTGGTGTTTGTATAGGATCATTAAAATTCGTAACGCAATGTATTTGATATGCTAGAAATTATATTAAAGAGTGACAATTGTATTTAGCATCTTCATGTGTTGTACACATTGATTTTAATAAAAGTAACATTTTCCCTTGTCAACATTTCTATCTTTGTAGGTCTGGATTTGTTTTCTGTTTCCATCTCTGAAGTAGAGAATCTGAACAGATGTAGCATAAAAGGGAGAGAAGTGCATTCAACTACATTCTAGTATTAATGATTGTTTAAGTTTAGTAAAGGCCAAACAAAATTTTTGCAGCATTCATCTTGTTAAATTTGTTTCCTAGTAAATTATCATTGCAAACCCTATGGTATGGTCTTTCCCTCTCTTCCTCATTATTTGGCTGTTGAATGCTTTCTTCTTAAGAGAATCTCCTTAATGAGCTTCACATTTTATCATCCGTGGAGTTTGATTCAACATGAACATGTAGGCTTACAACATCATACCCGTCACTCACATTATGTTGATGTTGAAATATGTCTGCCTTTGAAAAATTAAAGAATATAAAGCAATCAATTTCTCCGCAGTGCAAAACATTGCATGATAAGAATGTAGCTTTTCACATTCATTCAACGTAATATAAATTCAAAAGCAAATTATAAATAATGCAACTTATTTTAAACTCAAATTTCATCTAATGGATGAAAAGTTATTAAGTAGATTATGAAAGCTGCCAATCAATTTTTTGCTATGGTTTCTTATTGCTAGAATTATGGTTTGAGATCTGAAAACTAGAATAAAAAAATGTATTTGATTTACCTGATCTTTCTTGATTTTAATATGCTTGTATCTGACTGTTCTCATGCTAAGTCCTTTTTTCAGGCTTATTTACTTTATCAATTGTTTAATCATATTACAAAATAATTAATGATATCATTTTAATTTGTGCAGTAATCTTTTTTAAATTTTATTATTAAGTAGGGGTGCTCATGGGACAGGACAGAACCAGGACAGGACCAGAACGGCCCCATCCCGTCCCAAAAAAAGGTCTTCTAAACAAGAACTCTGTCCTGTGTCCCGTCCCATCCCAAACTTATCCCGATCCTGATCGGGACGGGATGGGAAAGTCTCAAATTTTTTTTTATTATTAAAAATGGCTGCTTGTAAAAAAATGACCCTTTGGGCTTTTGGCAAACAAAGAAATGGGCCCAATACTACTCCCAAAAATCTGTCTTATACAATATAATAAGCCCTAAAATAACAATAACACACATAGATTGAGTTTGAAAGAAATTTCCATATTAATATATATACTTCAAATTAAAAACATGTCTTCAAATATGAGGTGCTACACATAGAGCATAGTGGCAATGGATAGGAAATTTGAGATTAATAAATGATTGGAACGTAGGTTGGAAATTAGATTGGTATTTTTTTAAAAAAATGTCATATATGCTCACACATGAGACAGATGACACATGTATTTTTTTTAAAAAAATAAATATGGATATACATATATATATTCGGGACGGGATCAAGACGACCCCGTCCCGTCCCGAAGATGCACTCTATCCCATCCCGATTTGTCCCGGCCTGAAATGACCGGGACGGGACAGACCGAGATGGGAAAAAATGTTGAGCAGCCCAATTATTAGGTATATAATTTGATCATTTAAATATTTGAAATAAAATTTTTCCTTTAAATGCAAATACCATATTAGCTATGTCCTTTTTGGTAATTTGCATATTAAAAAGTGATTCTGATAACACTTATCCAAACACTCTCATTTTTTCAGAAAAGCTATTATGCTCAAAAGCTATTCTCAAAAAGCTATTTTCCAGTTTTTTTCTCAAAAGCTATTCTCAAAAAGCTAATCCAAATAGGCCTTAACATGGTTAACTGTTTGGTAAACAAGGTGAAATTTTATTAACCATATTAGGTGGTGCTTTTATAACATGGTTAATTTATGCTATATCGGATTTCTTTGTTAACCATGTTAGGGGAGTCCTTTTTCTAACATGGTTAGTGTTTTTATTATCTATGAGAGTCTGTATTATAATAAGGTTTTGCTTTTCTATAATGGATAATACCTTATGTGATTGGAAAGATCTTTTTCCAACTATGATAGGGTTGCTTGATTTGTATGAAAAATTCTTTTCCTATCATAGTTAGTATTGCTAATTGTGATTGAAATGGATTATTAAGGATTTAATTGTTATTAGTAAGTAGGACTTTACATGTATCGTTAAGGCTTGTTCCCTACAATTAGGGGACTGGGCGGAACCAGTCAAGGTTCACGTCCCGTCCTGGAACCACAAGGGGTTCACTACCCTTACCATAAGTCCCCGTAGGCCAATGAGGTACCTCATCACGTGATGGTAAATAGATCTAATACATCGATGTGCCAATTACTAAAGAATTTATACGTAGCAACAATGATGCATGCCACATGGCCTTTCCATTGTTCCAAAATTGTGTTATGCAATATTTTCAAATCAATAGATATAATGTTTCAAACTATGATACAACCATAACATCATGACAATGCATATTAAAATAATCAGTTTGAAATCATTCATCCACATAATCAATTCAATAAACTAGAGGTTGTAAGAGTTCGAAATACTCTTACCAACAAGACACACACACACAGAGAACAAGTAGTAGGTGGTTACCTCTTGAAGCCAATTCAAGTTTACCACAAGTGAGGTACTTCACCGTGCTCACTGTGACAATCAAATATCTACAAATAATTAAAACATACACACATGATTTAATCAAGTGGCCAAAACACAAATAGGAATTTAAATACCTTCCAAAGTCCTATTATGGCACTTTGGGTAATTCACAAAATCTAAAATACCCCATCATTTTACACCACTTTCATTACACTCAAATTCACACTTAAACCTCAATTCACCTCATAATTAACTCAGACTTAAACCCCATAAGGTGCATTTATGTCACTCTATGTTGCATAATAGTAAGAATTCAATGAGATAATTAAATAGATGTCACTACATTTGGGGGCGAATAGTTGAGAAATTAAATGATGCCCCCACAACAATAACCTTCCCAGCAACATTTGTTACAAATTTGAAACACAACAACACAAAACACATTTGAACTATGCAACATCAACCATATAGAAAAGGAAAACAGAAAGATCACCCACCCACAAGAAACATGTCATCAAACTTGTTAGAATGTAGATAAGCAAAAGACTTGAATGAAAATCCATACATAGGATCGTGACAGCCATCTATCCACGGCTTGATCATGGTAGAATATTGGAAATTAACCTGGAATGGGTGTTCAACAGAATGGTAGCCACTAGTAATAAGAACAACATGAAAATGAGGTTGCCCCCGCTTGCAGACTCTTCTTATGTCATTGGACAAATCTACTACGCATAGTCCCGTGAATCCTATCACCCTGTCTTAATGACTACAACAATAGCAATAAAAGTTATGATAAAAAATTATTAGATGTTAAGAAATATGCAGAAAAAACTATAGACACACATCCACATCTTGCATCACAAATTTTGGTCTTAGTCCTTGAACTTTCAGTCAATTTTGGTCATTAGTCCTTGAACTTTAAAAAAACTTAAAAAAATCAGGGACCAATTGTTATAAATGACACAAAGTACAGGGACCAAAACCACAAACATAAAGTTCAGGGACCAAAAGTCCAAGGACCAAAACCACTGATTTGAAAGTTCAGGGACCAAAACCAAAATTGAGTGAAAGTTCAGGGACCAAAAGTTGTATTAACCCTATTTAGTATGCCACATTTCCAATAAAAAGACATGAATCCCTTCCAGGTTAAAAAGGCCAAAACTCGACCCTCTTTGACTAAACTGATAATAATATAACAGAGTAATTATTTTAGTCAAAACTCTACCCTTCCTTTCTTCCTTTGGTTGTGCCTTATCTTTAGATGTGTAAATGCTCAATGGCAACTTTTTGAGCTTTACCCTTCCCCTTTTTCTTACCAATGAAAGACAAATCTTTAGAGATTTTCTCTTTTGATTGGCTTGACTCTGCTTCCCCATTATATATCTCCATTTGGTTTATTTATCATATCTGCCTCCTTCCTTCTCATCTTCCTTACTTGAGCATGCTTCTCGGTTATAACCATTTTTGCCTCCTACTTCATGTCCATTATTCAATGATAAGCAATCTTGTCCCACTGCCATGCAAGCGTTAGAAACCTCAATTATTTCAAAACTTCAGAACAGACTGAGCAGAGACTAAAGGAAGGTAGAAAAATAAAAGCCTGAAACATTCAAAACTTCTCATATAGCCTCAAATATCATTTCTTCAAATGGACCGAGTAAAGAAGAATTAGAGCACTTCTCCTCAATGTCATAATTATTATTCAGTTGCAAAAATGATCTATTTTTATTGAGCTTACATAGGAAAGAGTCCAGAAATCAGTTGCAAAAGTATAACAAGCAAAAATCAGTTCAGAATATGCTCAACGATCTCAAGTTCCACAAATCAGTTCCAAAAATCAGACATAGCCAATATGACACTTGAAGATAGATGATGTTTAGCTCTTTGGTTTTGACATAAGATCATCTAACTATAGAACCAGAGCGCCGAAAACAGTACAGAAATGCCCAACATACTCAAGCACAGATCCCAACAAAACATAGTCAATATAGACAGCAAGGGAGAATGGTGGTGGACGGGCAAGAGCAAAAACATTCCAGAATTTGCAACTAAGCAAGATAAATTCCATTTTCAAGCTATAAAGCGAACAAAAGAAGCTCACCTAAAAAGCGACCACACCCCAAACAAACAGTGGACGGTGGACATTGGACAGCAGACAGCGAGAAGGGTGAACGGTAAGACGATGAAGGACCAGACCGAAGAAGACAATGCAGGAATGAGGAAGGCAGGAAGCATGATTGGGATAAGAAGAAGGGTTTTGACTTCTAAGGATAGGATTGGAATATTGAAAATATGATATGGGTATTTTAGTCTAGAGTGGGCAGAAAGTTTCTCTCCCCTCCAAAAAACCCCAATTTCGGAGGAAAGCTGATAGAGAGGAAGGGGCCACTATAGGACAAAAATTCTCCCCTCCCCTCCATTTTGTATATCCAAACAAGGTTCTTTTTATCTTATAACCTCTCCTTCCTCCACCTCCCCTCCAAAACCCCCCAACCAAACAGACCCTTAGATTAATTAGGGGTTTTGGTAGAGCCACTTGGTAGCAACATACAGTAGAATCAACGTAAGAAAAATTCATGTCAACTCTCTGCTTTCCCCTCAACATCGACTCTACTAATTTGGATCTAAGATTCCAAAGTGCCACTAACAAGGCTCCGATTCATTTCGAGGAAAGGTCGGCACCGAAGCCAAAGCCTCTCATCTTGCAAAAGGTCACTAATCTGGATCAATATATTGAACGTCCTGATTTTCAAAGCGTGCTGGAATTGTCCATAATCGAATGATGCGGACACGAAGACACTAATTGTAACGACCAGGTTTCAGCACACGCACATGATCAAAAAAGCTTGTCATGTTTGTGGAAGGAAAGAAAGAGCAAGTAATAAAAGAATTAAATACACATGAAGGGAGTACAACATCCTAAATTTATAAGACACATATGGCATGAGAAGTTAGTGGACATGATGCAGTTAGTGGGTAAGGTGGAGTTAGTAGGCATGATGTAGTTAGTGGGCATGATGGACGAACACTTAGCGTGAGATGGCAAACGGACATGTGTTAGAAGGGCATGCTAGCTACTCTACTTTTGCATATATAAGATACAATAATCAAATATTAAATTATAACAAATTCTTAATTAAATTTTTTGGGATATTACAACTGATTATATCCCCTGAAAAATGTTGAGCAAACAAGTGAGTCAATGTTTTAATAACACACTAATCTACTTGCCATACATGTGGTGTGTGCTAGCAAGGTGTCAATGTGAGACATATACCATATCGTCTATTTGCAAATATGCACACCACATCATCACATAATTCACAATACAAATGTCTTTCTCTTTTTCAAAATTGAGTGCATATGTGCATAATTAATAATAACTTAAGCACTTAGTCCTAAGTGCTCTCCTCTTTGAGAGGGAAAATTATCAACCAAAGCTAAAGACCTATACACTACAGTTAAGGAACAAACTCTAAGCCTATCCTTTTTCAAAGATGTTGAAGGCCTATCAGATTGGGATAGATCTTATAGCCATTCAACGGCTATTGATTGCCTTATCACATGATAGTGGGCATCTCTATGCATATGCATACAATCAACAATTCACAACTATCACAATTCAATAATCTACCTCAATGTCACAACTAATGGCATTTTAGTCATCTCATAGTTAAACTATGGCATGCTTAACTTTTCAAAACTCATATCATCTTTTCTAAATCACACTTAAATCATATACATATGCATACTTCAAAATATTGTCTCACATGACATTTTCATATTACATACTAAATTTCTAGATCATTCATATATTCACATTTTCATATTCAATAAACCATTTACTAACCCAACACACGCATACGATAAGTGGAAAATGGTTACTTCTTTGGTGTCCAAAGGAAAATTACCACAAATCCAGTAGCTCTGTGCTCAACTCAACAAGAATGTCTACATATAAGCAATCGCATAAAGCATAAGATTAATATCTTAATCAAGTGACTTAACTCAATTATGGATTCAATCCCCTCTAAGGTCCCATTTGTATACTTTAGAATATCATCAAAATTTCAAAGTTCCAAATGGTTTTATAACACCCAATGCTACTTAAAGCACTCTATCAACTTCAATCACACAAATACCATCCCAAATTCTCACTTTCTTCCATTTTGAACTTTCCTCACTCAAAGCACTCTATCAACTTCAATCACTCAACGCCTTTAGAAATGGGAAAATTTCATATAAGGACCTCTGTAGCCAATTAAAGTAAAAGAATGATCATAAGATTCTGAAATATCACTTAAGGACTGTGGGGGCAAATTGAAATTAATTCATGTTGAGAAAAGACATTCTTGACCCCCTGATTTTCTTCAACATCCCTGACCACTCCTCCCCATCTCTCCCTCCTTTTTTCTCTTGATGGCTCTCGTTCTTGTTTTTCTCCATTACCTTTTTGCTCTCTTAAGTTAGACTTGATAGGATCAATGGTCGCAGAAAATGTAAACGAGAAGAAGGAAATCTGAAGCAAGGGTTATCTAGGAATTATTGGAAATTATTTTCTTATTTAACATCTTTTTGTTTGATTACATTCCAGAGCTTATCACAGTTCTTCATCCCTTACTCTATCCTGCACGAAGCTCGGCATTTCAGAAAAATAGCTAAGACTTGGCACACCACCCATTGCAGCTTTTGCCACTAGATTAGCTCGGTGGTTCAGTTAGAATGCTTCCTCTCAATCCATCTTCCTTATCGAACCATCAGAAGAGCTTTCCTCCGGCGACGGATTTTAAAGCAGCTTCGACTTGAAAGTCCGCCTATGAGCTGATTGGTGTCTGGTTCTTAGGAAGGCGAGGTCAGGTAGGGCAATCAAATTGACTCTATTCAAATTCAAATTGATGATCAAAACTTGAGAATTTTAACACTTCCTTCTCCCTTTGTTTCTCTTCTCAGCTTCTATGAAGAAATTGCATGAATGTTGGGCTTCTAATATTGGAATAGTAGGCGAGCAATTTCACAAGCAAGCTTCTACTTCTCCTTTCAGAGCAAGCGCGGCGTGGTTTTGTTGTGTTGATGGGAAAAGTTGATTTTTGCTTAGCTTTTTTTTGGGTAATTAGATTGTAAATATTTGCGCTTTGGATTTTGGATACATGATCATAATGAAATTTTTGGGAAAAAGTTGATTTTTGCTATGTCCAGACCACAAACAAGGAAATCGTGATATGAACAAGGAAATCTTCATATGAACAAGCAATAATAAATTGACCTTAACATGCTATGTACAAGCCACGAACAAGGAAATCGTCTTATGAATAAGGAAATCTCAATATGCACAAGGAAATCATTATATGAACAAGCAGTAACAAACTGACCTTAACATGTTATGTCCAGGCCACACACAAGGAAATCTCAATATGCATAAGGAAATCTCATATGAACAAGTAGTAATAAACTGACCTTAACATGTTATGTTCAGGCCACGTACCAGGAAATGGCCATACACACAAGGAAATCTCAATATGCACAAGGAAATCGTCATATAAACAAGCAGTAATAAACTGACCTTAACATGCTATGTCCAGACCACGCACAAAGAAATCTCAATATGCACAAAGAAATCGTCATATGAACAAGCAGTAATAAATTCACCTTAAGGCCAATTTATTACTGCTTGTTCATACGATGATTTCCTTGTTCATATTGAGATTTCCTTGTTCATATGGCCATTCCCTTGTGCGTGTCCTGGACAGAGCAAGTTGTAAGGCCAATTTATTACTGCTTGTTCATATTACGTTTTCCTTGTTCATATTGAGATTTCCTTGTTCATATGACTATTTTCTTGTGCGTGGCCTGGACAGAGCATGTTATAAGGTCAGATTATTACTGCTTTTTCATATGATGATTTCCTTGTTCATATTGAGATTTCCTTGTTTATATGGCCATTCCTTTGTGCGTGGCCTGGACAGAGCATGTTATAAGGCCAATTTATTACTGCTTGTTCATATTATGATTTCCTTATTCATATTGAGATTTCCTTGTTCATATGACTATTTCCTTGTGCGTGTCCTGGACAGAGCATGTTAAGGTCAGTTTATTACTGCTTATTCATATGATGAATTCCTTGTTCATATGACGATTCCCTTGTTCATATGACTATTTCCTTATTCGTGGTTTGGACATAGCATGTTAAGTACATCAAATATTTTAGCCACTTGTTCATCCACTTATTCATGAAGTATCCCTATAGGCCGAATATTTCTTCGCGAAACCAGGGCTCAGCACCTTCCAAGGTTTTTGTATGCTTGCTACTCCCCCTACTGATATTATTGGACTGCTAGAAGAGGATCGACGTGTTGGGCACATTTGCACTGGGACAGTGATGTAAGGTTTCTAGATTGTATAAAAAAATGAAATATTCCCTAGAAATGTAAAATAATCTGAATGTAAAGTGAAAGTGCAGATAAATCCAAAATCTGAAATTCAAACAATTAATCGAAATCCAAATCTAATCTAGTGGCAAAAGCTGCAATGGGTGGTGTGCCAAGTCTTAGCTATTTTTCTGAAACGCCGAGCTACATGCAGGATAGAGTAAGGGATGAAGAACTGTGATGAGCTCTGGAATGTAATCAAACAAAAAGATGTGAAATAAGAAAGTAATTTCCAATAATTCCTAGATATCCCTTGCTTCAGATTTCCTTCTTCTCGTTTACATTTTTTGCGACTGCTAATCCTATCAAGTCTAACTTAAGAGAGCAAGAAGGCGATGGAGAAAAACAAGAGCGAGAGCTATCAAGAGAAATGTAACACCCCAAATTTTAGAAAACAGAAAATAGGAAATTACTTAAGATTTTAGGAATGTAACTAAAATATTAAAAATCATTGAAAATGAATTTATGACGTTTTAGGAATTTTTTTAATAAATTTAAGACTTATTAAGAAATAAAGAGAAATAATTAGAAGATAAAATTTAATTTAAAGAAAAGGGATAATAAGGATGTAGTTGAGGTCTTAGAAAGGTATTTAGAAATTAAAAAGCCTTATAAATAAATTTATGAGGCCAGGTGTATTTTTAATAATTTTTAAAGTTTATCTTCTTTATTAGTTAAGAAAAAGTAGTTAGGAGATAAATTCAAATAAATGAATATTTAGAATCTTGGGGTATTGATTATTAATTAAAAAGTCTTATAAATAAATTTAGAAATTAAAGTATATCTAGAAAAATTATTTTGGGAACAGATTTAGGTCTATTTCTAAATGATAATGATAAATAAAATTATGATTTAAGAGGAAAGTAGAAAATAGGAAATGAAAAAGACAATATCTGCCCCTAGTTGAAAATATCTCCAATTATAAGAAGGAGGGCAAGATAGTAAAATACCTGTTAAAAATAAATATCATATCTCTTTAAATACTAGCCACACACGTGTCCTAATTAATCCTATTTCCTTCTTCCTTTCTGCCTCCCTCTTTCCACGTATACACACACACTTAAAAGAAGAAGAAAAAAAATATATACTCCCTCTCACCCGAAACACACACACACATTCACTTCATCACACTCTCTCATTTTCTCTTCTCTCTGGCTCTGAGAAGCGACGGCGGCATCAGCGACGAACGGCGGCGATCGACTGCCTCACACGGCGGAAAACGTTCAAGGAAGCTTGGAGCAAGTTTAGGTAAGCTTGTTCTTCTTGTTCCTTCTCTTTCTGAGCCGTTTCTGAGCGAAAGGGGGGGAAGTGATTCGAATTCTTAGGACGTTTTTTAGGCTTCTGAAATTATAGAAATCTTGCTTGAGCCCTGTTCTTGATGTTTTGAATGTTGATTTTGGGAAGGGAAGTTGAATAGGACCGATTTTTGCATGAAATTCCTCCTCTGGCACTGTTCAGCCGAAGCTAAATTTGGGATTTCTGAGAGTTTGGTGTTTTGAAGCTTAATTGCTTGTGATTTCTAGCAATTCTAAGGTTAAGGGATAGGTTGCATGGTCCAATTTGGGGATTAAGGAATTTTGAATAATTTCTCTGCCTCCCCTGTTTTCTGGTATTCGTCGGGCAAAGAGGGGAAAATTTTCTGAATTAATACCTGTATGAATTAGGAGCTTGATTGGGTGTTTTGAATCTGTGCTTGGATGAAGTATAAAATCTTTGATGTTGTGTTATTTTTCCCTGCTCATTCTTCTGTCTGACCGAAAAGAGAAAAAAAGAGAAGGATAGGATTTTGAGGTTACAATTCTTGATGTCTCATATCTGTGAATGCTTTGCTCTGATAAATAGGTGAAATTGGTGAAGTATAGAATTCTTGTTTCCTTTTCTTGTTTCTGTTCTGTTCGGCCAGGAAAGGAAAAAGGGACTATTGATGTTTATTTTGTTCTGGGAGATGGATTGGAATTTTGTTTATGTATGGTTGATTAATGTTAGGTTATGAAATGTGAAATTCTTGTCTTCTTGCTCCTCTGGCCGTGGGTTTTATGAAGGGAAAGAAGGAAAAATGTTTTGGTAAATAGTTAAACAAAAAAATTAAGCAATGGTTAGTGATATGTTGCAAGCCTTTAGGTTGTAAATCTTTACTGTGTTTGAATTGAATCAAAGGGCTGTTGGTTTATTGGTAGTGAAGAAGGATAACATTATGATGAATTGGATAAGAAAATAGGAGGTTGCTATGTATGTTTGATTGAAGGTTTTAAGGGCTGAAATTCTAATTCTTGGTTGATATTACTGGCTGCTAATTTATTGGCAAGGAAAGGAGAAATAGTGATATTGGTTCAATAATAAATTAAGTTTAATGGAATGAGAAGTGAATTGCTATTCTTGGATATTGGCTTTGGGTTTGAAATATGTTAGGATTAATTGGGTAAAAGGGAGATGATTGGTGGTTTGTTGATTAAAGTTTCAAATCAACATTGTTAAGTGTTTATGGTTGGTGAAGTTAAACTAAGGATTTACAAGTTTAGTTGGAAGTTAATTCATTGCTAAAGGATTTTTAAGGGTTAGGACAAAGTTTTAAGTTGAATTATAAACATGTATTATTGCATTTAGTAGGTAACTTGGAAGTTAATTGTTGCTAAGGGAATTTAAAGATTAAAAGCTTATAATGGATGTGAGTTTATTGGATTATTAATTGATTGATAGTAAAGGTTAGTTAATTTAAAATAGTAAAGATACTCATGTGCTTATGTTTGAAGTTGAAAGTTATCTTAAGAAATAAACTGTTTGAAATGAGCTAAAATATTGTATTAAAGATTATTAACGACTGATTTGCAAGGCTACATGTTCGATTTCTTGTTAATTGTTATGTGTTGGTTGGCTTCAAAGTTTTGTATGAGAATTAAATCGTTAGGATAAAGGGAAAAGTCAAACGGTTCTCTAAGATAATAATAAGATTGTAAAAGGATGCTTAATTGACTATAGAGAATGTTATTTGGGTACTTAAAATAGTATTTCAAATCCGGAATTTATTGGTAGGTATACTGTTTTAAAGTTCCTAATTGATATGAAGGTGATTTAAATAACTAAAGAACATCTTTATGTATTTAAAATATTATAGGAGAAGTTTAAATGAAATGTGGAATAATAAGGATATGAAGTAGGACTATAAGAGTGATTAGATTCTGCTTGAGTAAATGATTTACATTATTGAGTAATCTATTCTTGAGATTTTGTAATAAGCAGAAGTTAAGAATATATATATAAATGAGTGTTTGTTTGTGTGTGTGAATGATTGGAAATGTGCTAATTTAAGTTAGGAATTTAGGTTTAATAGTATTAGAAATAGAAAGGGGTAGTATGATAGGAATGTGAGAGACGTTTAATTATTATACTTAAGATTAGATATTAATATATTATTTTATATCATAAATATTTATAGGACAAGATAGTGGGATTGAATCCACAAGAGTATGAAGAGATAAAGGAGTACAGTAAAGAGTAAGCTCAGGACATAGGTAGCAGTTTATTTCATATAATATTTAATTACAGTTCATTGCATGTATAAATTTCATAATATCTGTAACAATGGTAATTTTATTCCTTAGAGGTTATGAGGGGAGTACTCCAAGGCTTAGGTGGGTCGCTCCCCCTTTGCCAGAAGTTATGAAATCCTGTTGCAGGTAGAGGTACCTCCACTATTTAATGAATATATCGTTAGTAGTGGTTGGTAGAGGTTATAAGGATAAAGATTATTCGTATTGTGAAGATTTATGATTTATTATGCATGAACTCATATGAAAGAAACTGCTATTGGGATTACCAATCTCACCCCCATCCCCAAACATTTTTCAGTAGCGCAGGTTTGGAAGAATCTAGCTGGGAGATAGTGAGATGATTAAGATGAGGCAGAAGTGTGAGAAGAAATTTAGATGAAGAAATTAAACTTTGTAATTTGAAAAGTAAGATTATTTGTATATGATGTAAGATTAAATTATTAAATTATCAGTAGAAAGTATAGAAATTAGAATTGTATAAATTTATTAAGAGATTTAAATTTCTCAAGTATTATGAATTAAGAATAGTTACCCTAAGAGGGTTACCGTATTTTTAATTGTTTTATTAACCACTTTATTTTATAAAGAATTTTAAGTAGTTCTAATTTGTCCGAAAAGCCCATTCCAACCAACAGAAGGTTGGTCAAATGTTTTAAAAGAAAAAGTTTTAAATTTTACGTATTTTTTGGGCTTCTGACATTGGAAAAGTGGTTATAATTCAATTAAAATTACTATAATATAGCAGGAAATTTTAGGTGTTACAATAAAAAAAAGGAGGGAGAGATGGGGAGGAGTGGTCAGGGATGTTGAAGAAAATCAGGGGGTCAAGAATGTCTTTTCTCAACATGAATTAATTTCAATTTGCCCCCACGGTTCTTAAGTGATGTTTCAGAATTTTATGGTCTTTCTTTTACATTAATTGGCTACAGAGGTCCTTATATGAAATTTTCCTTTTAGAAATTTACCATATTTCACACACTTTTCATATGATTAAGAATCTTATTTGCTTGATGATGTATTTATTTGAGAAAATAACATATGAAAATGTGTGAATTCCTTTTAGCATTAAATTGTAAAGAAGTGATAAATTGCCTATACATTTTGTAGGAAATAGATCCAAAAAGAAGATAAGCTATAAGAGGGCTAAAAAGAGAGCAAGAGGCAAAGCAAAACATATGACACCAAAAAAAAAAAAAAAAAAAACAGAGCAAGGCCACTTCCTTACTTTGCCAATTAACAACTTTTGTCCGACAAATTTCTGGTTAAAACTAAGGACCTTAGATTAATTTGGGAATTTTGTAGAGCCCATTGGCAGCAACATACCGTAGAATCAACGTAAGAAAAATTCGTGTCAATTCTCTCTGCTTCCCCCTCGACGTCGACTCTACTAATCTGGATCTAAGAGTCCAAAGTGCCGTTAACAGGGCTCCGATTCATTTCGGGGAAAGGTCGGCACCGGAGCCAGACCCTCTCATCCTGCAAAAGGTCATACTGATTCCCTAGCCTTCAGTTCCAACCGAAGGAAGATCGAAATTTTGAACGGTGGCTCTCGTCACTTCTGGTTCTCATTGACATAGATCAGTTAATGCGCACATTTTCTATGGTCCAACCATTCTCGCTGTACATCTTATTTCTGAAAGATGTCCTCATCATTAGCCCTGGGGGGTCCTTCACGTTGCGGCCGGGTTCTGGGTCCATCGCTGGACAAGATAATCAAGAATGCGGCCTGGCGTAAGCATTCCCACCTCGTCTCCGCCTGCAAATCATCCCTAGACAAGCTCGAAACCCTTTCTGATTCCGAGTTTGCCGATGCCCAATCTCCTCTTTCTGGCCTCTCCTCCTCGGACGCAGAATTTGTGCTTCAACCCCTCTTTCTCGCGCTGGACTCCGCTTACGCGAAGGTTGTTGAACCTGCTCTTGAATGTGCCTTCAAATTGATCTCTCTCGGCCTTGTCCACGGCGAGATTGATCGCATTGATAGCGGTACCACTGCGACTGATTCGCAGTCCAAAGTTGTCTTCAGGATTATTGATGCCGTTTGTAAGTCAGGCGGCCTTGGGGAGGAGGCGATTGAGTTGGGCGTGCTCAGAGTTTTGCTTTCAGTTGTACGATCTCCCCGCATTTTGATCCGGGCCGACTGTCTCATTCATATTGTTAGAACTTGTTATAATGTGTACCTTGGTGGGGTAAACGGTACCAATCAGATCTGTGCAAAATCGGTTCTTGCCCAGATTATGATCATTGTCTTCACAAGGATCGAGGAAGACTCCATGGATGTCCGCGTCAAAAGAGCTTCTGTCAGTCAACTTTTGGAATTCACGGACAAGAATCTGAACGAGGGGAATTCCATACTGTTTTGCCAAAATTTCATTAGCGAGGTACTTGAGGCGAGTGAGGGTGTTCCTTTTCCTGATAGTATGACACTACCCCTTTCGTCGCCACTGGAATTGCAAAATAGCTCTGAATCAGTGTCGCAAGCAGCAGATGAAACATATTTTTCGAGTAATGGGGAGTTTGATAATGAAGGTGGAGCTAGTGTCAGTAAGATTAGGGAGGACGGTATTCTTCTTTTCAAAAATCTATGCAAATTGACTATGAAATTTTCATCTCAACAGCACTCTGACGATCGCATCCTCTTGAGAGGTAAAATTTTGTCCTTGGAGCTCCTTAAGGTTGTGATGGATAACGCGGGCTCAATTTGGCGGGTGAACGAGAGGCAAGTAGTGTTAAGCTTGTAACTCACATGTAACATTTACATTTTATTTGGCTTGTGAATGACCAAGATTATTAGTCCCATTACTGTACTTGACCTTCTCTCTGGGGCATCATACCCGAGACCATATATTCTATGGAATTGAATACTTAATATAGGCTGATTTCTAATAATAGGCATGTGACTATATGTTTCAATTGTATAATGCGGTAGCTGTGTATGCATAAAGTTACCACATGACTGTGCAGGATTCTAAATATCTATTCATTGCTAAATAGTTTATTACAGCTCCAGTCTTTTGTAGCATGTTTGTTGGTGATTGAAGATAAAAAAGGAATACTCAAATGGGTCGTTTTACCATCAAGTCTGTAAATCTTTGATTATTTAGTTGCCAGTGAAGTGCAGTATTTCAAAGAATATTGCGTATGTTGCTTTTAGTTTTGATTATAATTTTATGTTCCTTCTTTTGTTGATAATATGGCATCAAGCTCATTCACTTTAACATGTCGTAGGTTCCTGGATGCCATCAAACAATATCTCTGCTTGTCATTGTTAAAGAATAGTGCGCTGTCAGTCATGGCTATCTTTCAGCTTCAATGTTCAATTTTCATGAACTTGCTATCAAAGTTCAGATCAGGATTGAAAAAAGAGATTGGCATGTTCTTTCCTATGCTTATCCTCCGGGTTCTTGAGAATGTTCTTCAGCCAAGTTTTCTGCAGAAAATGTCTGTCCTCAACTTATTGGACAAATTAGCTCAAGATCCTCAAATTATCATTGACATTTTTGTCAACTATGATTGTGATGTGGACGCTTCAAATATATTTGAAAGGTATCATGTTTTTTGTTGCAAGTACTTTCTTGATTGTGCCATGAGTCTTGACAACTTCCTTTAAAGAAGAATGGGCGTGGATTAATACTTTGCTGTTTCAAGTTGGCATTAAGCTTGGTTGCCAAAAGAGTAGGCTTGTGTCCAGCACCCTAAAGTATTTTTAAGTATGTCCAACACCCTACAATGTTTTATGGTTCATCCAGCACCCTAAATTGCCTTGGGTAAAATTGCACCACAAAATACTTTATGGTGATGGACACACCAGGAAAAATACCCGGAAAAATACTTTAGAATGCTTGATGCACCGGGAAAATACTTAAAAGTTCTATATGAAACCTTAACCAAATTTAATATTCAGAAAAAAATTTAAAGCAACCTTTTTCTCTTCCACGTCAAGGTCAAATGGGGCAATATGGCTTTATTCTAAACCTTTAGATGGGATTAATATATGAACGTATTAACTCCCAAGCACAGACAATAAAGTGCTGTCACTGAAGCAAACCAAGTGTACTTAGTGGTCATTATCTGAGAATATTTTGTTGGGAAGATTATATTGCTAAAGATAGATTATCTGCAGTGTTTGTAAATAATTCTGTCAGAGTACATGAGGGATAATAAATGAAAATTTAGGAAATCAAACCAAACAATATCAATCAACTAGGCGGGCTTATATACGAAAATTAATTCATTGAAAGTTGAAGTATGTTATGAATTCATATTCACAAAGTAAGTTACCCTAGAAATTGCTATGTAATAAACATTTTAGCATGGAGACAAGACATGAAAAAGAATTCCACATGGGTTTCTTGGTTATTTGAATTAGAGATATCATTCAAAATAATTGTTTTGGGATTCATTTTGAAAAAAATATTGAGAAAGTCTTATTTGGGGGGGGGGGGGGAGAGAGGGTACACATTGATGATGGATGAGATAATCTCAAACAAAAAGACAAGATACAGCATTGAACAAAGTAAAAAAAGGCTTGTACAGCTTAGAGATGTTATAGACTGTCTAATTCCTTTGCATATCACTGTCCAATGTAAATGCTCCCTTTGAGGGCTGCAACCGTCCACGTATTATTGAAAAATTGTGCTGGTACCTACTTATGAATTAAATGTCCAAGAAGTGCAATAATTTCAATCAGGCTTCTCAGCTTGGTAACATCAAACAGACATTTGGTTTATGTTGAGAGTAAATACTCAGGGATTGAGACACAATTAAGAATGGTGTAAATGCTGGAAAATACAAATTGATTTTCTCATAACCCTAACACACTCTTTGAAGATGGAATAAGTAAATTAGATGCACCAAACTTTTCGCCAATATAAAAAACAAATAGGCCTCTTATGGATTTAGCAAGAACATCAGCTACATGATCCTTAAAATCAACATATATGGCATTGAGGGTTCCTTAGGGCATCTTTAGTTAAAAGTGGCAATAAATTTCAGTGTGCTTAGTCATCTCTTGAAAAATGTAGTTCCTTATTATATTATGTTGCCAAATCAATCTTTTTATTATCTTTCCCATTCTATCTTGTTCCCAAATCAACCTTCGTATCATCTTCCTAGATGTTCCCCACTGATTCTTTGTTCTTTATTTTTCTTAATTCTAAGATGAAGTTTAACAAAATTGTAGATGTGAAGTCAACAACTCTAGATTTATCGACCAACATTTGAATAAAGTTAAGGGGTATTTTGGTCATCAAAATCGGCTTCCCAAGAAAATCTGAATTTTCCATTAGGGAATGATGGGGGGCCAAATTCCATCATTTTGATGTAGAGGTTCTCTCAAAGTCACAAAATTATCTATCAAGAGACATTTGCATTGATTTCAAAGTTTAATACAATGTAGGTGCTATTTTCACTAGTATTTAGCCTTAACTGGCTTCTATGACAACTAGATGTTAAATATGTGTTCCTAAATGGTGATTTAGAAGAGATTTTTAGTGGAAATACCTTTAAGTTGCTTCTTGAGATTGGCTATTAAATTAGCTAGGTCTAGTGAAAGGGATGAATGCAACACTCTTAATAGTAAATGATACAACCTGAAAATTGGAGTTCAAACGAGATTGTGCTCCAATAGGTACTCAAAGATACCATATATTAGAAGATAAATTAATATGCTTGTCCCACACTAGGCCAACTGTTGGTTTTCCAATATGTACAGTGAGTCAGTTTATGAATAAATTACAATATAAGCCATTTGAAGATAACACTAACTCTACTTGGTTGGAGCCTTATGCACCGAGCCACCCTTTATATAGATGCAAATTGAGAGGATTAGTAATGTATTAAAGGTCAACTCTCGGATATTCTACACACATATAGGACAGCTTGTTTACATGGACAAGAAATAAGGTAGCAATTGTGGCAAGATGTATTTTTGAAGCCGAGCCTAGGGCTCTAGCCTTGGGTATTTGTGACGGAATGTGGATGTGCATGTTAGAGCAAGAAATGAGAATTCATACACTCTTATGGAAGTTTGGTGTGACAACATGACCAAGATTAGTTGTGTATAGAAGATCCACTTTTGACAACTTGGTCAAGTGGAGTAAGAAGCAAGCGATTGTGGCAAGATGTAATTTTTAGGCCGAGCTCAGTGCACCAGCCTTGGAAATTTGTGAGGAAATGTGGATGCTCAGGTTAAAGCAAGAAGTGAAAAATCATATGATTTCACTTAGATGACAACTTGGCCATGATAGGAGGAAGCATGTACATTCTAACAAGTATTATATAAAGAACATAATGGAGGCGAGCATAGTTGATTTGACCTACATCCGCTAAAATGCCCAAGTAATTGATCTCTTGACCAAGGCTATTTTGAGAGTAAGGTTTGCGAAACTTAATAGCAAGGTGGGAAAGATCAATATTTATTTCCAATTCAAGGGGAAGTGTTCACAATGGTGGAAGCCATTAATAAGCACATTAGCTAGTGAACCATCTTTCCCTATCATTATACCTTGTTGTTTGTTAATTTTATTCCTTTTCTGTTTTTTGTAAAATTAGTTTATATTTTATTTTACCATTTTGTTATTAATTTGAATAAAATTGTAGGTTATTAGATAGAAAATCTTAGTTGAGTAGCATGGGATATTTGATGAAAGCCAATGTATACTCTGTACTACTTGGTTGGCATGAAATGGGAATCTCTAGTTTTTTCAATTGTCATCACCAATTTTGCCGACACTATTTGTCGCATGATTCTCCTATTGCTGAGACCCCTATTTTTAGTACCTTCACCCCACCGTTTTCACCATCACTATTCCAATTGTTGTCATCACACGACCATTCCCACCTTTATACATTCGCTTCCATCACTATTGTCATCTTGTTACCATCATTACTATAGCCATTACTGTGACATAGATGGAATTCTCACCCCCTCTCTTTCTAGGGCCTCCTTTCTTGTGTACCAAATTTGACCTTTCTTCCTATGACTTGGCACCACCAAAATGAAGTCATAATTTTCTCCGCCACTACCACTTCCTATAACTATTATTGTTTTGTGACATTAGTGTACTATTATGTAGATTCATAATATGATTTTCATCATATCATCAAACATGTTATTCCGAATGTAATATATTGATGGAACATGATATTATATAAGGCTTATCCAGCAAATAGCTTAGACAATACTATCTATTGCAGCTTGTGATATCAGGTTTTATCTTGTATGGTGCGCCAAATCAGTCCTAAGTCCAGTTTTATTTTTGTATATTTCGTTGATTTCAGCATCTTGTTTTAGTATTTAAACTCTTATAATTCTATCAGATGCTTGCAGGATCGTCAATGGCCTTCTTAAAACTGCATTAGGGCCACCTGCCGGCTCAACTACATCTTTGTCTCCAGCACAGGATATTACTTTCCGACATGAGTCTGTGAAATGTTTGGTCAGCATCATCAAGTCAATGGGAACATGGATGGACCAGAAAATAAGGATTGGGGATTCATTTTTATCCAAAATCTCTGAAAGCAGTAGCATTACAGAGAATCATCTTAGTTCAAATGGAGAAGAAGGAAATGCTTCTGACCACGAGTTTCATCCTGATGTGAATTCTGAATTTTCAGATGCCGCTACTCTAGAGCAGCGTCGGGCATATAAAATTGAACTTCAGGTTGATATTATATCACATAGAGGAGGACAACTTTTATATGGTTGCCAATATTATCATATTGGCAAATTTTAATACTGTTGCCAGTATGATATATCATCTCATACTGCATTGACCTATGGGACATGGGTACTTCTAAATCCAAGGGGTACTCTTACTGGATATGTATGTGAATTGGGGTGCTTTTTTGGTAGTGAGAGAAAGTGATAGAGCGCACACACTATGTATTTTTTTGAATTTAAAGTTTAGTTTGGGTGCATATTGAGTACATTATTATAATGTTTACAAACTTATCTGAGATTAAATCTCACTTTCAACAATGTTACATGAACTTCCACATCATGTCAAAAGAGGATATGTTTGCCTGTATTGATTATACACCAGTAACTTGTGCATCGTGGTATCCACTACTTGGTTTTATATATTACAAATACCGGCATTGTATCTGTAATATTTTTCATCTGCCCTTATGAAATGCATCTGCTCATCTTTCTGACTTTTTGTTTTGCATTTCTATTAATGATCTTCCTGGGTTAAATGCAGAAAGGCATATCACTTTTTAATGGAAAACCTTCCAAGGGTATTGATTTTTTGACAAGCAACAAAAAAATTGGCAGCTCTCCTGAAGAAGTAGCTCTTTTCCTTAAGAACACTACTTCCCTTGATCAAACCAAGATTGGTGACTATTTGGGGGAAAGAGAAGAATTTTCTCTTAAAGTTATGCATGCTTATGTTGACTCCTTCAATTTCAAAGGGATGGATTTTGGTGAAGCCTTAAGGTTTTTTCTTCGGGGCTTCAGGCTTCCTGGTGAGGCACAGAAGATTGATCGCATCATGGAGAAGTTTGCTGAGCGTTATTGTAAATGCAATCCAAGTTCTTTTAGTAGTGCAGATACTGCCTATGTTTTGGCATACTCCGTGATAATGCTTAATACAGATGCTCATAATAGCATGGTGAAAGATAAGGTTTGAGTGCTTAATCTTTTTTAATGTTTCTGGCCTTTAGTCAGAACATCAGCTCTTTTTATATATAGTTTTAAATTGGTAGTTGTAAATAAGGTTGTAAGTCTGAACCTTGTAGGAAATAATTCCATGTTGGCAGAGGTTGGGTTACTTCTATTCAGGTTTATTAATGCTTGAATTTGACTCAATAGCATGGCATTAAAACTTGGACTGCTTGACTGGATAGACTGGTAATCCAGTAAAGTGGTCAGTTGTCAGTACGATTGATCGATCAAATATGGGATCAACCCAACCCGGTTAACCAGTGTACCTTGGCAGGTTGTCAACCTGGTTGCATTGTTTTGATATTCTTAAAAAAATAAAAGAAAAATAATACATTCCTTACTCCTTCTTTCATTTTCAGGTTCTTGCATACCCTAAGCACTAAATTTGATGTAAAATTTTCTAAACTTATAGATTGGTATGCTGCAACTTTGATTTATCATTGAGGCAAAATGACATTACAGTTTATGAATTTGTACTTTAATGCTAGAAATCATAGTCATATGAATATGTTTGTATATTTTAATGAAACTATATTTTTAATCATGTTCGGTGTGACCCTAGTTGGACCACTAACCCTTGAACCATTACGTTGATTGACTCAATGATTGGTCCAGTTTGCAATACTTTGCTTAATAATGTTGGACTTGGATGCCATATAATCATTGCCAATATAGATTGATTTTATGCATGGGAACATCTTATTAAGTCAACAGAATTTTTACTTGAAAAATGGCATTTGATATCTCTTTTTTTCTTGTCGTGGGTGGCAATAAGCTAAATTATTATATATGTGTTCCAGAAACTCATTGTGCATTTGCAGATGACAATGTTTTATAATTATTATTTCTAACATTTAGCTTAGCAAACTGGAAGGTATCTTATTTTCTGATTATGTTGAATGTGGGTTTGACATGGGTTTTTGGGTTACATTGTGTTTTGATGACCTTCCAGATGACAAAGGCTGATTTTATTCGAAACAATCGTGGAATAGATGATGGAAAGGATCTGCCAGATGCATATCTTGGGGCCCTGTATGATCAAATTGTGAAAAGTGAAATCAAGATGAATGCTGATTCTTCTGCACCTCAGAGCAAACAGGCAAATAGCTTTAATAGATTGTTGGGTTTGGATGGTTTACTCAATCTTATGAACTGGCAGCAGAATGAGGATAAAGTGGTGGGCGCAAACAGCCTTCTCATTCGTCACATTCAAGAGCAGTTTAAGTCAAAGTCAGGAAAATCAGAGTAAGATAAAATATTGACCAATTTTGGGATTGCTTTTGTGGAGATGTACTCTCTTAAAAGCTAATCATACTAATTCTTTCTTTTCAGAATTTGTATGCTTTTTTTTCACGCTTTCAATAATGTATGTGACATTTAAACAAATATTTAGCGTGTTAAGGTTATACATTTTGTACATACTGCTCATTTGTGGAGATTCCAATTTTACCTGTTGTTGCAGATCTGTTTATCATGTTGTCACTGATGTGGCAATATTGAGGTTTATGGTGGAAGTCTGCTGGGGTCCTATGCTGGCTGCTTTCAGTGTAACTCTTGACCAGAGTGATGACAGGATAGCCACGTCTGAGTGTTTGCAGGGATTTCGACATGCTGTGCATGTTACGGCTGTGATGGGTATGCAGACTCAGAGGGATGCTTTTGTTACATCTGTTGCCAAATTTACGTATCTTCACTGTGCTGCAGATATGAAGCAGAAAAATGTTGATGCTGTCAAGGTAAACATGACGTAGTCTTGTTCCTGTTGATTGATAGGTTTGATAGTTAGAGATTCTTTGAAGTGAGATATGATTTAAGAACCAACAAAATCATTTCATGTGCAACAATAATGGTCAAATGCTTATGACCATTAGCAATAGTCTAGCCTTCTTGTGCTCACCATAGACTGGTAGTATTTGGCTTCTTTTTCTTAGACAAGTCTGCTGCGTGGAAAGAAAAATATGACTAATACGTATTTTAAATGTGTTTGGGTGACCCATTTAATTTGATGTAAATGTCTTGACACTGCAATGGTCGCATCTCTTTTCTACAGGCTATAATTTCTATTGCCATTGAAGATGGGGATTATCTGCTTGAAGCATGGGAACACATATTAACATGCCTCTCCCGTATAGAGCATTTGCAACTCTTAGGTGAGGGTGCACCGCCTGATGCATCCTTCTTTTCTTCATCTAGTGTTGAATCAGAGGAGAAAGTGCCAAAGACTTCAGGTTTTCCTTCTTTGATGAAGAAAGGAACCCTTCAGAATCCAGCTGTGGTGGCTGTTGTTCGTGGTGGTTCATATGACAGCACAAGTGTTGGGATCAATGCTTCTGGACTTGTAACACCAGAACAGATTAATAACTTCATTTCAAACTTAAATCTGCTGGATCAGGTTGGAAGCCTTGAATTAAATCATGTGTTTGCTCATAGTCAAAGTTTGAATAGTGAGGCAATAGTAGCTTTTGTGAAAGCACTTTGTAAGGTTTCCATTTTGGAGTTGCAGTCTCCCACAGACCCCCGTGTATTCAGCCTCACTAAAATAGTAGAAATTGCGTAAGTTTTCTTTTTCCTTCTGTTATGAAGAGTTGCTCTTTTGCAAAATTAATTCTTTAGCAATTTCATTCTGGATGACATGCCAAAGTTTGTTGAGTGAATGTACAGTAAGGATAGTTTTTTCATGTCAACCCCCATCTCAATTCTGAGCTCTTTTTATTCTTCTTAACCTCTAAAAACGCGTTTTCCGTTGTTTTCTTTCTTATGGTATTGACAATCATACTCAAAGGAGTGTGATATGGATCTTGGCTCTCCAAACGACTTTTAATTTGTAAAATGCATTTAAATTATTTTTCTAAAGTTCAGATATGCCCCCAAGGACTTTTTAATTTTAACATTGAAAGCCAAAAATATGGAGCACAATAGCGTCGTGCGATCCATGTAGCCGACCCCACCTAGTGAGATAAGGTTTTGTTGTTGTTGTTGTTGTTGTTCTTGTTGCATTGAAAACCCTCTAGGTCAAATCAGACTAAATTGGTTGGCATGGCTGTCCTGACCCTACCCAAATTTCCTTCTAGTGGCACCCCTTGCTTTGGCATCATTGGATCAGCCTGGTCATTGAGCTAGAAGAACACTTTTATGCCTGATGAAGACAAATCTCTTGTCAAGATCATAGTGCACAAAGGCACAAACAATTGTTCCACGGTAGCAGGATGACTTTTCAGTGACATATAATAGAGACAGCTTGTGCGTCTTTGCTTAAGATATGAATCTAGGGAGGTTCATAGCTCTTGTTTCCTCTCCTTTTCATAAAGATACAACATACTCACTTTACTTGAGCTACTTTTTTCCTCTCCTTCTGTCAAGCGTATCTTCAAAGCCCTCACTAGAGGAGTTAGGTCTTATAAGACTGCGCTTCATGTCTATGATTTTATTGAAGTAGTCTGGTACATGTAGATAAATCAATCATATAGCTTGAATGCTTGATTTATGTTACATCCACCAACCCATGATTTTTTGCTGATGAGATCGTTCCTTTTTATTGTTCCTACAGAGAGTTATAGCTATATGGGGGAGGAATGGCTTTGAAGGTAGCATGGCCACCTCATGAGTTTGGCCTTGCATATCAACATCACTATTGTAGTTATCACCATTAATCTTAATCTTTTTTTATATATTATTTTCCTGCCGATTAGATTTAGTTTTTCTTGAGAGAGCAATAGCTAGGCAGCATTTTCCCATTTCCACACCTTATCTTGCTTTATTCTTGTCTTAGAATGAAACAAAGATTTCCCTCTCTGATACCTTCATATAATTTACTCTAACTTTATCGGAACCTCGCATTTACGGCTATGGGGGCTAATGCTGCTGGTGCATCTGATAGCTGATTTTTCTCTCGAGGCAAGTGATTGAATTGAACTAGTCTCTTCAAATTGATTGCCTAGCCCTTGAGTAGCCGTTGTATGTTCATAATGTTTTAGATTCCCTTCAGCCAAGTCTCCCATAGAATTTTAGAGCAATAAAGGGATTAGGATGGGACCTGACCATCTCTAAAATGTGTTTGTTCTACCTCTCAGCCCTTTGTTTTGAGGTGTTTTAACACAAGAACTTAGGAGTATGACACCACGTTGGGTGAGGCATGCATAATGGTGGGGTTAAAAAAGTTTCTAGCGTTGTTTGTTCTGGAAATTTTGATAAGAATGGAAACTGATTTTATTTATATTCATAAAAAATGCTGAGAGGTAGTTTTAAATTTCCCTTTTCTAATGGAAAAACCATGTGATTCGAGTGTATCAATAACCATAACATACAACTTTGAGCCATTTAAATATAAATGAATGTTAATACGAGTAAATGGGGAAAGAAGATTTCACATTTTTAGGGATTTGATAGATTTAATGAAGGAAAGTGGTACTTTTATTGATTAAGCATACTTATTTTCATGTAATGGTTTGAGTGGCCTAACATGTAGTTTCACATTAGAACATCCTCATCAAATTTGAAACCTAGCGCCTAGGCTGGCCGGGCTACTTTCTCAAATTGTGGTAAAAACTAGACTGTGCCCCTTGCATTTGCACAAAACCTATGATATGCTGCACTATTAATAGCCTTGAACAGTGCAATTTCTTGTACTTTTATGTACTATATTGATTGATATATTTCTGGCCAAAAAAAAAAAAGATTGATATATTGATTGATTAACAACTTGGAAGAAGTGATATGGTTCATATATGTCCTTGTAAAATTATATTTAACCACTGAAAGAAGTTAAATTTTTTCATATCAATCCTATGAAAATGGGTTTGTTGTTAGTATGACTAGACCAAGACAGGCCTTGTGCACCCGTAGGCCCACAAGCTCTGCTAACCACACCTTTAACCTATATTAGTAGTCATGACTATAACATGTTCATTTGCAGGCATTATAATATGAATCGCATCAGATTAGTGTGGTCTCGCATATGGAGTGTTCTATCAGATTTCTTTGTGTCTGTTGGATTATCTGAAAACCTATCAGTTGCAATATTTGTGATGGACTCCTTGCGGCAACTTGCAATGAAGTTTTTGGAACGTGAGGAGCTAGCTAATTACAATTTCCAGAATGAATTTCTGAGGCCATTCGTGATTGTTGTGAGGAAAAGCAGTTCTGCAGAAATTAGAGAATTAATTGTCCGCTGCATTTCACAAATGGTCCTCGGCAGGGTCAGTAACGTGAAATCTGGCTGGAAAAGTGTTTTTATGGTACGTTAAATTTGGCTGGCTTTGTTTTCATTATTTCCTTGTGATGTTCTTGGTTTCAAAGTTTCAACTTATTCATGACTGTTATTTACAAAGGCTGAAGCATGCTGATTTACATGAAAAATTTTGCCATGTACAAGGTGTTGATAATCTTCTTAATTGCTTTGTGGATTATCATTGAGTTGTTTTGACCATGATTGATTAGGATGTGATTGTAAATAATCTGAATTGGTTGCGTTTTTTTGTAAATAATTAGGGAGATTGTTTTCATAACTTTTTGTCATTAATACGTCATCTTACCCTCTCACTACAAATAATAGAGTTGTGAAATTTAATACTCACCGACTACACCGACACTCTCGTTCTCGTTCTCGTACCTCTTCACTCATGCTTCTCTCATATTATTCATGCTTATTCATTAAAAATTAAACATCTTGAAATTATTTTTCTTGGCCCAAAAAAAGGAAGAAAAGGATGTCAAAGTAGTATATGGCACCAGATATTATGATTCTTCAGGCATGATTTTATCAGTGGGATGCCACTTGGTTAGATAACCTATTGTACTATCCTGATATCCCCAGGGGAAATTAGAAGAAAAACCTAAAATTCAAAGCAAGAAGGTTTAACATATCTCATTGTTAGTATGCAAGAGGCCACAAAAAAAGCTTGCTTTCTGATGTACTAATTTTGGTTCAGGTTTTCACTGTTGCTGCTGAAGATGAGAGGAAGAATATTGTTTTGTTAGCATTTGAGACCATGGAGAAAATTGTGCGTGAATATTTCCCTTATATTACTGAGACAGAAACAACAACATTCACTGATTGTGTTAGATGCCTTCTAACATTTACAAATAGCCGATTTAACAGTGATGTTAGCCTCAATGCAATTGCTTTTCTTCGCTTCTGTGCGGTCAAACTTGCTGATGGAGGACTTGTTTACAATAAGAAGAGCAGTGAGGAGGGCTCGTCAATTTCTGTAGCTAATGGTGTTCCAGTTGTGGAATCTTCTACTGATAAAGATGATCATGTATCCTATTGGAATCCATTGCTATCAGGTAATAAGCTTCATATATGCAGTACTGTGGTTATGCTCTTTGCATCTTGTGAGGTAGAGTGCATTCTTGCTCAATAGTTGTATGTATGTTGCTTATGCGAATCACATATTTCATATTCCTCACAAACACAGCAATTAAGGTTGCTGTAATTTTTACATTTTGGTGAGCTGTATATCAAGTTTAATAGTTTGCTAAACCATTTGTTTCTGCATTAGACCAATCAAGCCTATTTTCTAAAATCTTGCCTGTCTGCTTTTGATTTCTTTTTCTGTTCCAGGGTTGTCAAAATTAACATGTGATCCAAGATCAGCTATCAGAAAGAGTTCTTTGGAGGTGCTTTTTAACATACTAAAGGATCACGGTCATCTGTTCTCATGCTCATTTTGGGATAGCCTTTTTTGTTCTGTTATTTTCCCTTTGTATAATTCCGTATCTGGAAAAAGAGATTCTAGTGACCAGTATTCAGCTTGTATATCTGGGAATTCTGAAGGAAGCTTGTGGGATTCTGAGACTTCTGCAGTAGCAGCAGAGTGTTTAATAGATTTATTTGTCTCCTTTTTCGACATGGTGAGGTCACAACTGCCAGGTGTGGTTTCAGTGTTTATGGAATTTATAAGAAGTCCTGTTCAAGGTCCAGCTAGTACTGGAGTTGCCGGATTAGTGCGTCTTACAGGTGTCCTGGGTAGCAGGCTTTCAGAAGAAGAATGGAAAGAGATTTTTCTGGCTTTGAAAGATGCTGCTGCTTCAACTGTGCCTGCCTTCATGAAGGTCTTAAGAACCATGAATAATACAGATATTCCCTACATTTCTCAGCCTAATGCAGATGAGGAAAGGTATTCAGATCAAGAATTGACAAATGATGATTTTGCTGATGACAATCTTCAAACTGCTGCTTATGTTGTGTCAAGAACAAAGAATTATATTGCTACTCAGCTACTTATTGCCCAGGTTTGTTTCCCTTTTGCTTACACAAATGCATGCATACAAGAAATGCTAAAGTATCAAGTTACATGGGAATGGATTTATGACATGTCAGTTGATTTGTGACTTCTGTCCTTTTTTTCCATTTCCCCCCTTTTCTTTGCACTTCACTGGCTTCTTTGATCTAGGTTTTAGTGGGGACTTGTTGACATGCTTTTTTCAGTTTCAACCCCTACAGTTCTCTCTCCCCTTTCTACCAACTCTCACCCTCTCTTTCATCATTTAATGTGTGTCATCCATGAATCATTGGTGTGGAACTGGGTAGTTTATACTGATATATTTGATTAACGATTAATTTTACTTTCTAGAGCATGGGTGCTGATAAAGTGCAAATTAGCCACTTCTTTGGTCTAGGTTTACTTCAATGGTGTAACAATGCTTACTTCTTTCCAAGTTGTTGGAACTTTTGTCAAATTAGAATAACAGAAGCGAAATTTAGTGCCTGTTTGGCACAGCCTTTTCAACCTAAGTTTGGGCCTAAAACCTATATTTGAGAAATATTCAGCCAAACACAATCAAAAAGTGAAAGGCACTTTTGAGTTGGAAATTTAGGTTTTGATGGCCAAAACCTAAGTTTTGGATAAGCTAAAATTTTATATTTTTGTGCGAAGTACGAGGTAAAAAATGTCATCATTACACATGTCAAGATACAACAACAACAACAACAACAAAGCCTTATCCCACTAAGTGGGGTCGGCTACATGGATCGCACGACGCCATTGTGCTCTATCGGTAACCAAATTTTTAGATATATTATTTATTAAAAGATCTCGCTCTACAACTTCATTGAGTATAAGCCTCGGTCTCACACGTCACGATAAGGCGGACCCCAGTGCCGAAGTGGCTCCCACCATGTGGGCTCAGGGGAAGGAGACCCTATATGTACGCGGCCTTACCTTAGCATTTTACCAAGAGGCCGTTTCCAAAAATGTTATTACCCTCTCTTTCTTAATACATTAAATTTACGTCTTTTTTAGTAATTTACACATAAAAAATCCATCCTCATAACAATAATCCAAACATTCCTTTCATCCAAACTTACGTACTTTTATGTTATTCTCTTGTTCTTTGCAAGGGAGTATTATTACATAGATGCAAAGGGCACTTGTGTTTATGGCCCTGTTTGTGCTTTTCTTTCCTTTGGAAACTTTGACAAAAGAAGGACAACTTGACCATGACTTTCTCTGCTTATTCCTCTCTTAATGTTAAATAAAATTAAGGGGGATGATTTTATTGTCAATTGTCAAAGTTAAACATGACCCACTTTATCAAGGAAAGCCACGTCGGATGTGTGCTTCTATAAATGTGACTTGCATTGCTTTGTACTAAATGTGACTTGAAGCTTAGTAGGAACCGTTTAATGATTTCTAAATTTGACTGTTGAATGAATTAATTTTGAAATCCTTACATGATCCGTCTACAGGTTGCAACTGATCTCTACAAAATGCACCAGCAGTCTTTAACAGCAGTCAATGCCAAAATCCTCCTTGAATTATACTCGTTCATTGCATCTCATGCACATCAGCTGAACACTGATTCGGTCCTTCTAAAGAAATTGCAGAAGGCGTGCTCTGTCCTTGAGCTATCTGGTCCACCCATGGTTCATTTTGAAAACGAGTCCTACTTGAATCACCTGAACTTTCTTCAAACTTTACTTCTCTGTGATCATTCCCTGCATAGTGAGATGGACTTAGAACCAGAGTTTGTAGCCGTATGCGAAAATATATTATCTATTTACCTAAATTGCGCTGGCTTTGTTTCCACCTACAAGTCAGATGCTCAGCTAGTACTACATCGGAAACATCCTTTGAGTTCGGGGAGAAAGGAGGAAATTGCAGCTAGGACATCTCTAGTCGTCTCAGCGTTGCAAGGCTTGAGTGCTTTGAACAAGGATTCATTCAGGAAGTACATTCCACGCTTCTTTCCATTGTTGGTAGATCTAGTGCGGAGTGAACACGCATCTGGAGAGGTTCAACTTGCCCTAAGCAATATGTTCCGTTCATCCATAGGTCCAATGATAATTGAATAAGTTTTGGTTAGTGTACCTCAGATGAAATGTCACGAGATAGCAGTCAGAATTATCTTTATATGCTGATGCTAGAGTTGTTTCTTGGCCGTATATCTATTTATATTTATATATATATATATATATTATTTACACAAAACAGTGGTGCTGTACGGTGTGTGCTATTGTTTGATCGTGATTGTGACATTTTGTAAATGAGAAAAATCATTTAAAGCAGCGTCAAAATATAATGCATACATGATGTTTATATGGCATAAACAACAATAAATCCCGTAAGGTCTCGGGTTTTTGTACCGGAAAGTACACTGGTGTCGGTCAAAACATAACATAATAGACATTCATCCACTAAATGTAACATAAGCACGCCGAAGCAAGATAAAAAATGTTTAAACTATTTGTGGCAATATATAAGTCATTGCAAAATAGCCAAGGAGACCTCAATGCAACTAGTGGGTCTTTGTTGGCTCCTTCCCTGGATGCGTTGCATTGGAACTAGATTCTAAAAAATATTGAGCAACTGGGGTGAGAAAGATGTTTGAATAACTCAATCTTACTAGCCTTACATATACGTGGGTTCAACAAGATTCATATAGCATCATATCATGATTGAATCAAAACTATTTGAAACCATACATATATCATTTTCAAAATATTTTATCAAAACTATGCTCAATATCTTCTCGTAAGAGGGTCAACCACATAACTACCATAACCACAACATAATTGGTACCACGAGCCATTGTCGACCTACATGAGAAACGAATTTATAGAGCCACCCTAGAACCATCAAGGGCCTTATCATGTTATCGAGTGGGACTAACATACGATACACCCAGAACCACAACAAACAATTATATGCAATCAAAATCATCAATCTAAGTCAAAATAGCATCTAACCATCTCATAGTTTAAAAAATATTGTATGCCCAATTTTTAAATCAAATATTGCATTTCAAATATGCTCATCCATAACAATGATATTACATTCATAAGAATCTCACAAGACATTTTATACAAAAATAGGCATTTCATAAGAATTTTCACATATATCTCATGCTCAACGAATCAAGAGCTTGAAAGAATTCGCAAACCTCTTACCAACACAACACACATACACACTTAAGAAAATCAGAAAATGGTTACCTCTTGAAGCCAAATAGAAATTTGCCCATGCTCAAACCGAACAAACAGACCTCTACAAATATCATAGCACACAACACATGATTAATCATTTAATCAAGTGGTAAAATGCAATTGGAGATTAGATCCCTTTTTATAGCCCCATTGGGCACTTTGGGAAAATAAAACCATTTTATTGACTGAAACATTATTCAACTCTCATTAAGCCTCAAAACTACCAAGAAATCCTAATCCCCCACATAACCAAGTCAATTACTCAATTCCTCTCAACTAAGTAAATTTCCCTCAAGTTGAACAAATTCAAATTTCCAAGCCTA
Organism: Mimosa bimucronata; assembly: GCA_037074515.1. NCBI lineage: Eukaryota > Viridiplantae > Streptophyta > Magnoliopsida > Fabales > Fabaceae > Mimosa > Mimosa bimucronata. The sequence goes on from CM073438.1 coordinate 161,879, forward strand.
AACACCTATTTCAAGTCAGTTAACTATCAATTCAATATCATCATGGTTCATCCAAAACATCTACATCGTTACTAAAAGTCTAAAACTCCAATTCACCAACTTAGTCCAAATTTGCCCATATGTCCAATGAATATCAAAATCCTAAATAACCCAAGCCTCACCAATCTAACCAATTCAAAACCATCCATTAACATCATTAAGCCCATTAGAAACTTTAATTTGTATAAAAACAACATAGGATTGAAAATCCCCTTCAAACCCTAACTTTTCAAAACTTTCATTAACCAAAAACTAAATTAGACCAAAACCCAATAAAGAAAACCATTTAAAATCACCCTTGGAATTTTGAAAATCCCCAATACCCTAGATTTTCAAAAATTTGAAATATTAAGATTCATTCTAGGCCAAAATCAAATAAAACCAAACCAATCAAAATTATTTATTAGCATATTTAAGCTCAATGGAACCAACAAAACCCCAAAACAAACTTGTTTTTTCCAAAATCCCTCAGAAACCCTTGGATTTCAAAACTTTAAAAGGCCAAAAATACATTCCAAGGTGGATTTCAACAAAGTAAATCATTAGGATAGTCAAGATAGGTTTGAAAATGGATTAGAAGCTAAAAGAAACAAGAAAACGTGGGTAAATTTAGAAATCACAAGAAACCATAAAAATCTGTCATGGAAAGTTTGAAGAGAAAGGAAGAGAAATGAGAGGGGAAATGTTTTCCTAGGAGATTATAATCTCAAATTGATCCTTGAGACTCCAAATCCCAAACCCTAGCAAAGCTCTTGGTGTCTCTCACTTGGCCTCTTCTCCCTCTCTCCCAAAAATCTTATTTAGAACCACAGTTATTGTTTTTATATTGGCAGTACTTTCCATGGCGAGTGAGGCCCAAACGTGAATCTTTTCAAGATAATTCGCCGCGACGAGGGACATAGAAAACTTCATGCTCTCTTTTGCCTAGCTCGTCACGGCAAGCAGCGGCAAGGAAGGCAAACCCAGCCTCCTCACCATGGAACTCCTCAATTTCACTTGATTCATTTTATGATCCACCATTACACGTATGATTAGAGTCTTAATTAAATCTCTACACCTCAAACTACAACTTATCCTCACACTAAAATCATCCCAATCGATTCCCTAACTACAATTATCATTTAACCAATCCAATCCATAATCCTCAACAAACTATAATTAACTCCATGTAATCACCTAAATAAATCCCAAAGTCTATAATAATCCACTAAACCATTAGAAATTACCCTAATTTCCTGGTTTTAAAACTTAGGATGTTACAAAAATGTTTGTGCCAATTGATGATGCTGACCCGACCTGGTTAGTTGAAGAACATGATGGAAGAGGATATTGGGTGAAGGGGGGTGAGTCGAGATTTTTTTTAAAAGTAATTTTGAAACAGTGATGTAGAGCCCACTAGATGAAAAATTAACAACAATTTATCTACCCACAAGATGAAAAATTAACAGCAATTTATCTAAGTTAATGAAGGTAGCAATTTTGTCCCACTTAAATTGGTTCATAAGTATTTTTACATCTCAATCAAAAAAAAAATGTATTTTTACACCTAAAAAAAGGATATAATGTTAGATGCACTTTTAAGAAAAGTTCATAAGCATTTTTTATACTTAACCCTTAAAATAATTATATAAAAATATTAGTGTGGGCCCCACTAAGTTCAAAATTAACATTTTGTCCATTTTAACGGAGGTACATTTTTGCCCCATTTTAGAAAGTGTACGGACGTGTTTTTGCACCTGAAAAAAAATTATGGTGCTAAGCAAATTTTTGAGAAAAATATACGAATCCCTTTACCCAAAAAAATAATGAATATGAACCATTGAAATTATAATCAGTATTGATAAGAATAAGCTCTTTTTTTTTGTTCAACATAAGAATAAGCTTTCTAAAAGTAGGGAAAGAGATTGAACATTTCTGACTTCATGGCCTTATAGATACAAAAGTAACATACACTAATAATGATGATGATGAGTATTGGTCTAGATAAACTTATTTTTATAAAGAAAATGAGTAATGGTTTTGATAAACTTATTTTATTTGAACAAATTCAAACAGCTATGAAATTGAAACCAATATCCCAGACTGCCACAACAGAGCTTTTGGTATTCATGATGAAATAGTCACAAATACTAAATACAGAAGAGCTATGTTGGACAACCAACAAGAATTTTTCGCGTATAAAGCAAAAGTAATAAGAGAGGAGCTTTGGGTATGGAAGTGGCCAGGCATGCAGCGGACTCGCAGCTGCTGGCAGAAGGTGATCCCAAGTAACCTTACATCTGATTTCTTCTGTGCCTCCTTCAAAGAATGGCTACTGGGGAGAACCTTAATCCGGCCAATCAAAGCAAGCATTGGAGACTCTTCTTTGGAATGCTATGCCAGAAACTACGGGGAAAATCGCAATAGTACCATATTTCTGAATGTCAATTGTACTTCAAATTCTCTTGTATCATCTGCTATTTCCCTTTCGAATCTTGCTTCCGGTTCTGGGTCTCTATTAGACAGTCTCGAGACCTAAACCAATGCAGCTGAAGTTTTACTTGTACATATTAATTTAATACATTCCCTTTCACCCAAAAAAAGCAAAAGTAATAGGTCATGAGGGATTATAAATTAGCCTCCAGCCACTACCAAATGCACCTAGTCTTTCAAACTAAGTCTTGCATTTTGGACCTTCACTGATAACTTTAACTTATGTTCCTCCATATCTCTCAAAACAGACAGCAGGTTTGCCCGATAAACTTCACATCGCTGATTTGTACTCCTCAACTCTGATGTCAACTCTTTGATTTTTGTTTGCTTCTCTTCCTGAAGAAAGAGGATCCAAAAGAGGAAAGGTTTTATATTGGACCAAGTACAGATAAAACCATATCTTTAAGTCTCATACAAGACGTGACTGTCATCCTAGTAACAACGCAGACATGACATACTCCGATTCTTTCATATCCATGACAGGATCAACACCAAACCAATGATAAATTACTTGATCTTATGCAGATTGCAGCAGACTGGAGATCCTATAAGAGATATATCCCTTTTTGGGCAGTCGGCCAGCTTGCAAATCAAGCATACTCAGCAAGAGTAACTCAACTTGATGAAATGAAAGCATGCATTATAAAGCTTTTGAATCAAAATTATCTAGGCACTAACTAAATGTAAAGATCCAGTCAAAGTTGATTTCTAGCTGATGTATCATCTAGATATATTAGACAACCTCAAAGAAAACATTAAATTCAATATCGGTACGGTCAATATTACAATATTTGAAATTTAAGATAGTTATGCAATATAAAACAACTCTGAACCCTTAAACTTTGATAATTGGGGGGGGGGGGGGGGGATTTTACATCATAAAATTATAAGTGTCAGATTATATCACATCCCCTGTCATGCTCAAAAAATAAAATTTCTCCTCTCATTTTCCTTAAATCAAAATACATAATCAGATACCATCAAGTGTGATTAGGTCTTCGTGGATACAAACGCAGGTACCCTCAAGTGTGATTAGGTGTTCGTGATTATTCTGTTGATTTCTCCTGATTAATGTTCAAAGCTTGTGACATAAAAATTAAATCACAAGTTAAAAGAAACTAACCACAGATGTATAGGTCGGCATTTCATCTTCATCAGCTGCAAGCATTCCACTCCTTCCTCTGTCAGCCAGTGTGGAGCCTTCTGTAGCCCCAGCACTTTGATTTTTCACAGCAGAAACCTTGTTAGCTGCTTCTTGCAGATATTTCATTGCAATGTGATAAATGTGAATAGACTTTGCACCTTCTTCCACATATTTGATTGCTTCTTGACGCAAATTGTTATTCCGAACGGTTAAAGACTCATGAGAATTACTACTGTATTCAGATGCTTGCTCATCCAACAGTGCTCCAGTTTTTGCATTCCTTGTCCATCGTTGCAACACATACTGTGGAGGAAGTGTAAGAACATTCTTCGCTCTGAAGACTGCTAGTATGTGCCTACAGATAATTCCTGAATACTCAAACATCTGACAACTGCAGCTAGCTTTCATTTCAAAAGAATTAAAAGTAACAATGTGTGCTTTCTGGTATTCCCCAAATTTGGCAACCCTATAAGTAATTAAAGCTCCAGATTCGTCTGTTTTGGTAGCAGGATTTGCAAGAGTCTCTACTAATTCCTCTTGAAATTTCATGAATATCTTCCTTGTATAAAGACTCGCGGCTTGTTTTTCCATAGGGGACGGCGTTTTCAAAACTGGACTAATATTGGTAGTGTCATAGTCTGCTTTTAATTCTCTTTCATGCCAAGTTGATACAGCTTTCTCATATTGTTTGACCAACATTTGTATGGTAGTAGATGCATTAACATATCCATCAAAGAAAATATTTAAACAGTCATTTCCCTGGTTTGAAGATATCTCCGCAAAGAAAGTGTCCCGCAGGTAAACCGGGGCCCAACATTGCCGGGCATTGTACAATGATTGAAGCCATTCATTATCCATGATGTAGTATCTATTTAGAAGTGATTCCCAGGAAGACTCAAACTCGTCAATTGTCTCAACCTCATTGACACATTTCTTGAATTCTGGTTCAAAAGCAGGATGCGATTGAAACAGATGCGCCAGCTTCTCTCGGGTTTCTCTAAATATGCTCCATTTACAGAACCTATGACGAGTTTGAGGAAGAACTTGGGCAACAGCAACACGTATGAACGGATCCAAATCAGATGTTATAGAGACAGGGTGGCGTCCGGACATAGCTTGGAGCCAAGTCCGGAAGAGCCATGTGAATGAAGACTCAGATTCATTGAGAATCAACGCGCAACCAAACAAAACTGGCTGCCCATGATGATTAAAACCAGTGAAAGAGGCAAATGGCGCTTTGTACCGGTTCGTCTTATAGGTTGTGTCAAATATAACAGCATCCCCAAAATAAGAGTAATTCATTCTTGACGTTCCATCAACCCAAAATATATTTCCACCGGCGTGATCGTTATCACCTTGAACTGCGTAATAGAAAGCAGGACTCTCTGCTTGCATACGCTTCAGATAGTCCAGTACATAATGCGCCCCACCGCCGAAGGGACGCTGTCTAGTGCCACTCATGTGTTTCAAGTTTCAACGATCAACTGCATAACAATAACAAGTGCTCACCTTTTCCCTAAGAAAGACAAAATGCATCGAAGAAAAAAAAATTAAATTGACAAAAAAAAAAATGAACTACAATCCAAGCGCAGTGCAGTACGAAAATCCAAAACTCTGCTGTGCAGAGCCTTGAACCTAGCATAAACTTGCGAAATTCTTCACTGATTTATCATTCTCGCAAGCTAGGGCAGAAAGGATTTGCCAGAAAAAGAGTGGGCATACCTGTTCAGGGAATATTTCACGTTTTTACAGATGGCTCAAGTACTACACAACCGAAGATTAAAAAAAAAAAAAAAAACGTTTTCTGGGCAACTGAGAACCACGGGTCACAGTGGACAGTGGAGGAATCCGATACTACTTTGGTTTCCTTGCCCTTTATTTTTCCCCCTTTCCTTGCCAGACCGCCGTATCGAAGTCGAAACACCCGAAACAAATCTCCTGGCCGCTTACGCTATAGGCCTTGTTTGGTACGATGGAATTAGAGAGATGGAAATGAAATTGGAGTTCGACTCCATGATGATTGTATGTTTGGTACAATTCACAGCCCTTAGAATTGGGTTTAATGTGGAATCCAGGTGGGCTCAATTCCATCCCTTGAGTTTCATATAAAAAGCTTAGGGCTCGTTTGGTACAATGGAATTGATTTTGATAGAATTGGAAATAGATATGGAAATGGAAATGGATATGGAAGTGGAGATGTAAATAAGGAGTAAAAGTATGTTTGGTATGTCATGGAAATGGGATATTATTTTTTATTATAATATGTATTTTCATATATTGAAAGACTAATATGCCCTTCATATTTTTTCAATCTCAAAGAGTCAAGAACCCCACCCACCGCCGACACCACCCACCCACCGCCCACATTGAACCCAACCATAACCAGCACCAAACCACCACATCTCACCAATCAACCACCATAACCGGATCTAAAAATTGAATGGAGCAAGAAGAATAGAAGACAAAAATCAAATCTGCACCAAAATGTTCTGCTTCTCGTCATCACCTTCTCCCTCTCCATATCTGGACCAAACTCAAACCTTCAAACCCAAATGTTCTCACCCCAGGCAGATCTGAAATATGAGGTTGAAAAATCATGCATCATCTCCTCCCCTCCCTCATCAAACGGAGACAACGGAGGGAGAATATGTATTTATGATTATTCTGAGGAAGTAGAAGTCCAAAAATGGTGACTATGGCGTTTTTCTTCCCAAATGGTATTCGTACACTTGGTTAGTTCGACCAAAGAAGAATCGATTCTGGGTTTTCTCCGATTAATTTTTTGTTCTCTCATGTGGAAGAAAGGTATCTTGAGAACCATATGGATTGGTGTTAATCCTTCACTTTCCATTATAAAATTCTCTGTCCATTACTATGCTTTACCAGCTTTAAAAGAGTAGAGATTGCATTTTCTTGTGTTGATTTATTGTTGTCCTTACTCAGGTGACCGGACTTTGCGCCGGAGAATCCATTATCGGAGAAAAACTGAGGAAGGTGGTTGGTGGTGGTCGCCATCGGCGGCGGCGGGGAAGTGCAGGGAGGAAGGTGGTTGGGAAGTGTGGGATGCATGATGTCAAGGAGAGAGAATGAAAGGGTAGTGTGTGGAAGTGAAGAGGTGGAATTGGCAAATCTGAGCAAAAGTTGTGGAAGTCATTTGATGGAATTAGGGTGTATTTGAATCCACATGGATATGGAATTCTCAGCAAATTCCATTGTACCAATCATGTTATAAGTATTGAATTGGATTCCATTTCCATTTCTATCAACCCATTTCCATCAAACCAAACGGGCCCTTAGTTTTATAATTCCAGATCCCATTTCTCCGTAATACCCTTCAAACTGTTCATCATCTCCTACCCTAGCGACCTTACCTTCTCCCTACCACCAACACCAGCGACCTCATGCTCCGGTGACGAGTGGCGGCGACCGGTAACGGTGACCTCCGGTGGATGACAAGATCCACTTCACAAATCTACTTCTTCATACATATCCGACGAAGGCGACATCGACGAGATCCACACCCCCTCGCATCTCTCTACTTCCTTCACAGATCAACTACAACTTTGAACTCCAAGGACTTTCGATGACTTGTGTTCCAAAATCTTCTTTCACAGATCTAGTGTCTCTTCCTCTCCGTCTTCATATTTATTTCATTTTTTTATTTCTTCTTGTTAAACATGATGAAGGTGTCGCAAGTTTGAGGATTTTGAATTTGGATCTTCCCCTGAGTAGAAAAAGTTCCCTGCTTCTTGATGAATGTTTTTCTATATCTTGTTTGATATTTCCCAAAAAGGTGGCTGTAGTTTTGGTGGCTGTTGGGGGTTTTGGAAATCAATCCACGCCATTAATGGAGAGGTTGAATTTTTCGAAGGTGAGGACGATGGGTTGTTGTTACTTTGGGAAGATTTTTAAAATTTTTAAATTAGAAGGGTATTTTAGTCTTTCTATAAGAAAATTAGATCTCATTTCCAAAACATACCAAACATACTTTGAAATTCCATCTCCATATCAATTTTCATATCCATTTCCATTTCTATATCCATTTCCATCAAAATCAATTCTAATGTACCAAACGAGCCCTATAGGCAGAGCTCTTTCCTCGTCTTGGGTTTCCATTCTAGGCTCATCAACCAATTTCCCATCACCCAAAACGACATCGTCCCATTAAATGAAGAATCTAAACCGTGAATCCAAAATAATCTTGGCCATTCATGCTTTCTTCCATGTAACCCAAAAATGTTGAGTGTGTGTGCCGACATCCATGGCGAGGCGAAGAGCAGAACCTCGGATTTAGTAACTGAGGAAGTAATTCACAGAACAAACCATCAAGAGAATGGAATTCAAAGTGCTTGCTTGCAATGTAGCTGTTCTAACCATATGCAACACGAAACTGGGGAGCACCGGAGGAAGGATTTCCCGACGACGAGACAAGACATTTCAATAAGTCGATATCTATATGCATTTTATCAAATAGGTAGCCTGCAACTATATTACATACTAGCTACGTCCTAATTATAAGATCATTTTGACTTTTTTAGAGAAATTAAGGATACGAAATTAATCATTTTAAATTGACCATAGTTATCTTTTTCCTCAAAAGTAATTTATTCTACTTATAAATTAACCTATAGCCTAATTACATATGACATATATTATAATTTAGTGGTCTAATTTGCTTTCTTAACTTCCACAAAAAAAAGTTAAAGTGATCTCATATTTAGAACTAGGGGGAGTATATAGTACAAAGAATTGAGAAAAAAATGAGAACAAATTTTTGGATTTAAAACTCTAGCTAAGCAAAGCACACCTCCCTTTTTTTGGAATTGGAATTTGGACAAAGTACCGAATTAGAGAATTGCTTTAGCATTTGACTCCTTAATTGTGTCGGGGAACATCAAGTGCTCCATTCATGCCGGCGACCTTAGCGGGCTTCGCTGCCACCTTCAAGGTCGCTATCACCGGTGGAGACGTGGTGGCGGAATTGTGGAGGGGGTTGGGTTTGGGTTGATGATTGGATTTGTTGCCAATTGAATGGCCAAGATTCTTTTAGGGTGTGTTTGGTTCGAGGATAGGGGAGATGAGGGAAAATTTTAAAAAGTTGAATTTAGAAAAATTAGATAAGTAGAGAAAAAAGTTTTCAATTATTTTTTCTTAATCTTTTATATTACATCTAATATTTGTTTAATAATTATAACCCCATTTTTTCAATTTTTTAACATTCAATTTTAAAAAAATTTCCCTCCCCTCCCCTACCCCTCCCCTTGAACCAAACACACCCTTAGATTCACAGTTTAGCTTTCTTCATTTAATGGGACGATGTCGGTTTTGGTGATGAGAAATTGGTTTCTCATTGAGCTAATGAGCCTGGAATGGGAACCTCCTTGTCTTTTTTTCTCTTCATCGCTCACCATCTCATCACCACATTGACTAATGAATGGTTACAATTGAATAATTTTGTATGCTATCATTTTTATTATTTTTTTATATTATTCTGCATTTAAACTATCTAGATTAAATCTTAGTAATTTAAATTTATTTATTTATTTTTATAAAGTATTTATCCTAATTTTACTCATTATTAAATCTGAACTGTTAATTATGTCAATCAGCGGTGGTGATAAGCTGATGAGGGATAAGGAGAAAAAAAGATGATGAGATAAACCCGACCCTACGCTATATGAGAGAAATGCCTCAACCCGGAAATTTCAATCTAATCAGTTTTCTTAAAATGATTATTAACACACATAAAAATATGGGAAAATTATTACAAGTCCCGTGTAAAGAACTTAATTAAGATGAGGTCCCACGAAATCACGTAATTAATATTAGGTCCCACAAAATTGTTATCACCTGCTCATTAAATTGTTATCGATAGCTCAAAAGTTGTTAATGAACAAAAGTTAAAAGTTGTCCCAAGTTGTCATTGTGTGGCCAAAAGCTGTTATTTTCAGGCCAAAAAGTTGTTATCACCTGGTCAAAAGTTTTTAGTGACTGAGAATTTAATTATGGGTCAGTAACAACTGTTTGGCCTGCCTATAACAACTTAATGAGCATGCGATAACAACTTCCCGGCAGGGACTTGATATTAATTACGTGATTTCATGGGATCTCATCTTAATTAAGTTCCTTACAGGGACCTGCAATTAATTACCCCCTAAAAATATTTGTTTCAACTTGAAAAATAAACCAAGTCAAAAAAACCTTGAAAAAAAAACATAGCAAACATGAGGTTAGAATTGTTTTTTGTGTCCCAGCTAATTTTTTTAGGATATCCAATGAAGTTAAAATTTAACGTGAGTCCTAAGGTGTTTATTTGTAATTCGTGAGACTACAAAAGTACTACAAGGCCTGCAACATGTTTGAAAGCCTACTTAAAATGTAGACATTTAAATACACTCAAAAGCTTATACATTTAATTTCATACATTATCAATGAATGTCTTTTTTTTTATTGGAATTATCAATGAATCAATGAATGTCTGAGAAAGTCTTTATGGCCATAAAGTCAGATGTTTTTCTCTTACTTTTACTATGGAAACTATGATAAATTATTTCTATTAAGATTATAATATTTTATTTATGTACAACTGAAATAAACTTACAAGTTGTAAACAATATTATGTTTTAGAAAATCATAGAGATTAGAAAAAAGTACATGAGCTGGCATTGTATTTTAAAAGTTAAAAGGAAGAAATCAAAAAGAGGTGAGAAACTACTAATGAATAAAAGAGTTGAGATTTGTGATGAACGTTGAGATGTGAAGCGTAGAATTAAAATTCAGTTGGAAATGTTATAAATTTATATAGTTAATTTATTTTATTTTATATAGAATAGTATAAATTAAAATAAAACTAAACAGGCAATGCATGTAGGTTTGTAGGCCAGTCCTTAAAAAAAAGGCCTAACCTATTTTCCTAAATCAATAGGTCTGAATATAAGCTTGACCTATTAACTAAATAGGTTAGGTTAGGCTTTTTTAAGTGTCTAACCTATTCACATCCCTAGTGAAAAGTATTATTACAAGCATAAATAAATAGATTTAAACTTTTAAAATCATATCTACATATTTCATACTTGTAATAAAGGAAAAATATCTTGGTTTGTAAAGTTTTCTAATAATACTATTATAAAATATTAAATTTGAATAATCCTGGATCTAAGAGCCTATTTGCATGGATGAAAATTTGGCAATTAAAATGGAAAATGGACATTTGACGGACATTTTTGGGGGAATGTAATTTTAGGTAGGAAGCTATTTTCATATAGTGTAAGCGCCCGTGTGGTTCATGGAAAATCGGCCATAGGAAACGAAAAATCAACATTTTCCATTGCTCTTCTTGGTTTGATTGCCGGAATCGTCTCGCTTTCCATTTTCGTCGGGGGTCCAATTTCCATTAAAGACATGAAAGTAGCTTCCCACCTATTTTGGTGGGAACCCACTTTCCATTATGCATGAGAAGCTTCTAAAGACTACTTTGCCCTCACCCATGTTCTTCATCTTCTCCTGCATCTCCGTCTCCACTTAAACACCACAAGGAAGAAGAAGAACAACGGATTTCGACACCTCTTCTCCTTGTTCAAAAGCAAAGTTAGAGGAGACGAGAGTTATTGGGAAGGGAAGCTTGAAACTCTCATGATGTGAAGAATGGTGGATGAAGGAGAAAAAATCGTTTGCATTATCTCTCTCTCTCTCTCTCTATGTGTGTGTGTATGTCTCACGAAGAAGAATGAGGGGTGGAGAACCCTCTTTTCTTTTCTTTTTTCATCTACCTCTTGAGTTTATACCTGTGTGTAGATATTTGATTGTAAATATTGTTTGTAAAATCTGGGTATGAATTGTGACTGAGGTTTCCTAAAAATTTCAACACAATCAAAATCGAATTTGGGCAATCAAATTCGAATTTGGGAGTTCAAAATCAAATTTGGGCAATGAAATTTGAATTTGGCAGCTCACAATCGAATTTGGCTGCTTGAATATAAATTTGACATGAATAGGTTTTTTTTTCACATTTTATTTTATGTTCATAATTAATGTTTATATCTATTTATTGTAATTATCTAAAATATATGAAAAGTATTTGAGATCTGAGAAGTGAGTTTAAACATTTGAGTGCGAGAGTATACATAAGAAAATGGGAGATAAAGCTTTTTTGTTTAAATTGAATTCGTTGAAGCTTTAAGAGAATATGGGTGAGAAATTTTTGGGATACAATACATCCAGTAATTGAAGCCACAAAATTCTCATCATCTAATCATATTTTAAGCATTTTTTATTGTTTAATTTATTATTTATTTCATTTAATTATTAATTAATTTGTTGGATTTGGGGATAAGAATCTTCTATATCTAAACTAGAGTTATTTTAGTGGTATTTTTAAGGGAAAATTTCACTTAAGGACCACTGTAGCGAATTAATTAAAAAGCAGAACCACAAGAATCTGAAATTTCACTTAAGGACTGTGGGGGCAAAGTGACATTAATTTGGACGGCAAAAAGACCATATTACCCTGGCCAAATACTATCCCAAATCTCCCTGCCCTAAATGCATATCCTTTGACTAGAGAAAGGAAGGGAAAACGCGAAAAATTTCAAATTTCATAGGGCCGTTTTCTTCAAGCAAATGAGGGAAGCAGAGCACGAAATCAAATTTCAGAGGGTCGTTTTCTTCAAGCAAGGACAAATCATGTAGTGTATTGCTAGCGGAAAGAAATTTAAAATTTGAGAGTGTCATTTTCAACATATGAACGAGGGAAGAGGAGGACGAAATTGATCGGGTTCAATGAGACCAAGCAAGGAAAAGAGCAAGGACGAATCATGTAGTGTGATTACTTCATCCAGTAGTGATCGGCGATTCTGAAGCTTTGTTCCGACAAGTCGAAGTTGGTAAGGCCGTCCGTTGTTTTTAACATGTTGTGTGGTAGATTGTGTGTTGGAAGTGCCAAAATTTTGAAGGGCCTCCCTTTTTTTAATTTTTTAAACATGCACGGGTTCTTGCATTTTTCCATCATCCTCTTTGTCTCTTTCATCATCAACTCGTACTCCAACTACATCGTCAGGGACAGATATATCAAGGTAAGTTATATGTCTAGATGTTTTGGAAGAATTCTTAATTCTTTGGTAGCATTTGAAACTAAAATTTTATAATAATCATGAACTTGAAGCAGTGAGGATGAATTCTTGGCTACGTAGTGGATAACTAAAAGTGAATTAGTTGCACATATACATGGCGTTCTTGTTTGAAAGCTACATCAGTGAATTAGTTGCACATATACATGGCATTCTTGTTTGAAAACTGCAATTGCTTTCAAATCCAATTGCTATGCCTTTGGGGTCGAAGACACATGTTAAAAAGAATTGCCTTTTGTGGTCTTCGATCCATCTGCTGTGAGGCATATAAAAATCAGCAGTCTTTTAGCGTTGGTCTTCGATGCATCTGGTGTGAGGCATATAAAAATCAGTATATCCTATGAAGAGTAATCATTGCTTGACTTTTTTATTTTTTACCTACTGTAATTGCTGACAAAGGTGTTGTTCCTGTTATTAAGAGAGTGGCGGTTCAGAGGGAGAATAAGTTTGTCAACAATAGAGGGTCATGTAGATCAATTAGCATATATGGATAAATTTAATTTAGGGCAAGAATTAGAGGGGTAGTGATGTACAAAATTTGTTATAAACATGGATATTTATGTGTTTGGAATTTCCAATCCCAAGAATGAAAAAACAATACCAGAATATCTTTGTTGTTCTTGGACTCTGAGCAGACAACAATGTAGTTGTAATTTATGAATATGTCTTCTTCTTTGAAATGTTATGTATATTGTATATACCAAATTCATTCTACAATCCTTGTCTTGCATCATGTTAAAAGGAATCTAGTTTCAGGTTATATCTTGTGCTCTAGAAATATATTGAGGCTTAAGTAGACCTTAAGATTGTAACATATGTGGACTAAAGAATATGAGGAAACAACACCTGCTTGGGGACGTAAATCATACAAAATGTCATAAACCTTTCATGCCCTGAGCAAATACTAGTAATTTAAGTTTATGTTCATGGTGGTGATGTGAAAGTTATGCCATAGAAAGAGTTATTCAAATTTTTAATTAATGCATGTAAGATTACAGGGTCTTTCAAATTAATTGTTTCCTTTTATTGGCCAATTTGATTATGTGCAATTTGAATGTGACCATGAATGCTGAAATTTAAATAGATCATCATCGAATTGCATAGCTGTGATTATGCTGATTCCAAATACATTCTTGCTACCTTATATTAGTGTAGAAGCTGTTTTGGTGCAACAAATTCAATTCTTGCTCTTCTGCATTTTTGTTTGAATAAAGAAAGAATTGGGTTTGCAATGAAAGTAGAATTTATGCTATGAAGTAGTGAATGAGTATAGACATAAGGTGATGAGATTATGATGCACTCATTTGTTTGTTTTCAGGATAATATAAAGGACATATGGAGAAGAAATATGTCCCACTCTTCACCATAAGATGCTCACCACAAAGAATAAAGGATTTGGCTAAGGTTATTAATGAGGATACAGACCTTAGAAGAAAGGTTGAAGAACTGGGGTTTGGGAAGTTATTGAATGTAAGAGGAACCAAGATGCCAAAAGACCTCTGTGCAGAGGTGATTCGTGGATATGATGGCCCCTCAAAACAACTGGTCATGAGGGGAAAGAAAGTAAAAATAACCCCTCAACATGTTGAGACAATGATAGGTTTAAAAAGCAAAGGATTGAAAGTTGAGGCAGTGGCAAGTAAAGAAGTGTTTGAAGATTTGAAGGAGAAGTGTCGCTCACTGACGTACGAAGAAATATATGAAAGGATTAAGAAGAAAGATGATGATTTCGATTTCTATTTTGTGTTGCACACGTTAGGCACATTTCTTTGCCCCACGGGAAGTGGGCGTGTGATTGACAAATTGTTGAAGGTGATGGGGTGCACAGATAAAAAGTGGGGGTAATATGATTGGGCAAGTTATGTGTTAGAATATGTGTCTTTACAAGTAGAAAAATTTGTCAACGAAGGGAAAAAAGGGAAGGCATCGGAAAGTAAAACTTTAGGAGGATGCATTTATTTCCTTATGGTAATTATTTTAATCTTGCATGATTTAATTATAGTAATAGTGATTATTGCATTTGTAACTATTGAGTACTGTCGCACAATTTTGATTGCAGCTATTCTTTTTTGAACATTTTGGCCTAGACGACGAGGTTCAAGATCCAGAAAATGCTCTTGAGCATTGGACAGACGACAAAATATTGAATAGGGTGGATCTTGGGAAGAGAAGCCAGTTTGGCGTTTTGTTGTCAGCCCCCAAGGAGCCACAGAGCCTTCATATGAATTGCCGTTGTTGTCTTATTTACATGACCCGGTGAGTAGTATAAATTAAGTGGGTCCTGATTGTATGATTAATATGTTCCTAATAGTTTGTAAATTGTTACAGGATTTGAGAGATATATATATGAGGTTTACGGGTGAGATGAAGGCTAAGATGGGACAGCTACAAGAGTTTGTTGGTAAAGAATTAATCTAGCTCCAAGAGAAAAGGGCAACCAAAGGAGGGGATGAAGAAAAGGTAGATGAGAAGGTAGGAGACAATACAAAGATAGTGGATACAAAGAAGGTGGCAGAGGGAGTTAAAGGTGTCACTCCAATACAGATGTCAAAAACTAAAAGATTAAAGAGGCGTGCGTGTAGAAATGTCAGTGTTGGTGCTTAAGCAAGTGTGTGTAAATGGAAAAATGCACAAGAGGGGGGGTGAATTGTGCTTTCCAAAGTTAAGCTTGAAATATAAAGACAATCCTTTATACTGGTTCGGCCAAACACTGCCTACGTCTAGTTCTCCAACTCCTCGTTGGGTTCCACTAATCACAGGTTTTACAAACCAGGCTCACCTGACAACCTTTACAAGACAGAGCTTTAGATACCTCTAAACACTCTCCCTTACAAGTTGTAAGACTACAACCCTGTTCTAAAGTCCCAGACTTAAGAACAACCTCAAACAGTAGAGGATTTCAATAAATGAGTTCACTAAATGAACAGATTTTGTTAATCACTGAAGTACAAATGAACTCTCTAAGAGTAATAAAGCTTTGAGCTGAAGGTAGGTAAGGATAGTGAATGAATGTTCACAGTTTTTGTTCGCTACTTCATCAATGCTCAAGCTTTGGCTTTTATATGTCGTCTTTGTCTTTCTTGAAACTTTCAGCTTTGAGTCCGTTTGAATATTGTCGTTGGAAGCTCCTAGCCGTTGGCATTTAATGCTAGTCTTCATCTTAGTCATCTATCTTCTCTTACTTCATTTAATTCTTGCAGAAGATGAGCTATGAGAGATAGGTTGTGATTACCAACTACCTGCAACATTGTACTTGTGTAGCAGCTTTTTCAATAGCGCTAACATCTCATGTTATCGCTAGCTTCATAGAGTGAGTCATGCACTTAGCTTGTTAGCTAAACAAGTATTCATGTGAAGCACAGTAGGTGTTATCGCTAGTAGGATTCATTAGCTCAATGTACACAGATAATATATCAGCTATCAGAATGACTGTTATCTCAGCCAGTGATTTCACTATCGATAGCTAAACTCATTATCGCTAGCAGCTATGTTATTGATAGGTTGTTATTAGCTCTACATAGCCACTTATTTGAGTGTCTAAGTGTTTTACTATCGATAGTTATTTGTGCTATCGTTAGAGTCTATACTAGCGCTAGTGTATTTCATTGGCTCAAACTTTGCTTCTTATTAATCATCTGCTATCGATAACTCTCTATGTTATCGCTAGTGATTATGTTGTAATTTCTTCTAGCTGTTCCTTATGAGGTCTTAGCGATAGAGTCATTTTCTCTTAGTTTATTTGCCAAGACTTCATTAGCTAGTTTTATCTTTGTTTCTTCATTTACTAGCGATAGACTTTTAGTCTAGCGATAGATTATCTGTTATCTGTTCATTTTACTTATGTTATCTATAGTGTCCAGTCCTCATCAAAACTTAAGATTTCTAACAGTGTGGAGCACAAGGGAAATGAGAAACAAACAGTTGATATGCAGCCACGAACAAACGAACTTGGTAGGTCTCTAACGAAGTCTCCAATGGATACGAAGGACAAGGGAAAGCAGGTGGAAGAAGAGAAAAAAACCCTAAAAAGATCAATAAGCGAAGTTAACATGCCTGTAAGGAGGTCGAAGAGAGATAAAATACCTGCTGTTAGATCTCCGTATGTGACAACCTACGTCAAAAAGGGGAAACTGAATAGCAAGCAACAAATGTATCTGTTGCTCACTCAGTGTTGTGCCAAAGAGGACAAAGAAAAGTAAGTAACTTGTTTTGCTATGTGTTGAAAGTATTGATTAATGATAGGATAGCACACTGATACAAATGTTCTTGTAATTGTTGCAGGACTGTGGTTGATATGTATGGTTACTTTTTAACTCGAGCTACCCTCATCTCACTTGGACCCAGCAGTTGGATTAGCACTGGTGTATGTGCACTTATCAATTAGTTGATGTGATGACAAATATGTAGGAAATTATTAAAACATGCTAAGTTTGTTAATGTTAATGTGTAGGTAATGGTTATGGTTGCTCGGACAATGAATGGGGACCAATAGGGGGACCCCGAAGTGATCAAGAGGCACGTATTTGATGCTGATTTCGTGGTAAGATTGTGTTGAAACAACATTCATGTAAAAAAGGGAGAAATATTCACTTGTATGCAAACTAATTGTCTGTATTTGTTGAAATATTTCTTTTTGTATGGGGCGATTGTAAAGGATGACAAATACTTGGAGAAGGAGAAGAATTTGGTACATATAATGCCCGAGCACGTGGGGTATAAGTTGGGAAGCTGTGAGTATATATTTGGACCAATTGTGGACGGTGACCATTGGTATTGTGCTGCAATGGAACCAACAATGCTGAAATTCTATTGGTTGGATTCCTTAAGAGGTGGGAGAGAACCTCCTGAGCCAATTAAAAGTTTGGCCCAAAACATTGTAAATGCAATTAACTTTTTACATGCTAGTATTTCAACATATTCAATTTTCTTAATCTTTGTATATATGTTTTATTGGTTAGAGGGATATGTTCATAGAAATTTTGAAGAAGATAAACCCGTGCATTGCAACAATGGAAGAGGAGGGGAGACAAAGAGCAATCTTGTACCCGCCTGTGCCCATACAAGAGAACACGTACTATTATAAAATTGCCCTAATTTATGACATATCATATGCATTATTGTAATAATATAAATATTTACTTGTTTTACATTTCAATTTTCGTAGGGATGATTGAGGGGTACATGTCATCAATTATTTAAAGAAATGGCCACAGTTGAACTCACCGGAAGACACAAATGTAAGTTTTCATTTATAAACGGAAGATTGATTAGTTTGCTTGATTTGACAATGTGAGTTGTTATTATGGTGTAGAAATCAATGAAGGAGATGAGGGTGGATGTGGTCTGGTGGCTTGTCAACCATGAAAAGAATGCAGCAAAGAAGGACATTTTACAAGAGTTGGAACAATTAAAGGGTGGCACAAAAACTTAGGGCAAAATGTATTCAATAGATGTTTTCCTTTTAGGTTGGCAAAGTTTGACATTATTGGAATTCTATTCAATTGACACTTATGTGTAGATTGTGGTTATTTTGTAAGGAAAGTGTAAATATAGCACCAATTAAAGGGAATTTTTTTTAAGTTTTAATGTTGTCTGTAATCCAATCCAATTGACACCGGGAATTATTCATGCGCACAAGGAAATGTTAATATGCACAAGGAATTGGCCATATGCACAAGAAAATGTCCATATGCACAAGCAGTACTAAACTAACCTAATAACGTGCCATGTCCAGGCCACGCACAATGAATTGGCCATACGCACAAGGAATTGGCCATATGCACTAGGAAATATTAATAGGCACAAGGAAATAGCCATATGCACAAGGAATTGGCCATATGCACAAGGAAATGTTAATATGCACAAGGAATTGTTAATATGCACAAGCAGCCTTAAACTGACCTAATAACTTGCCATGTCCAGGCCACGCACAAGGAAATGGCCATATGCACAAAGAATTGGCCACACGCACAAGGAAATGGCCATATACACAAGAAATTGGCCATATGCACAAGGAAAGGCATAAGGAAATGGCCATACGCACAAGGAAATGGCCATATGCCCAAGGAATTGGCCATATGCACAAGGAATTGTTAATATGCACAAGCAGTACTAAACTGACCTAATAACGTGCCATGTCAAGGCCACGCAAAAGGAAATAGCCATACGCACAAGGAAATGGCCATATGCACAAGGAAATGTTAATAGGCACAAGGAAATGGCCATATGCACAAAAAATTGGCCATACGCACAAGGAAATCGCCATACGCACAAGGATTTGGCCATATGCACAAGGAAATGTTAAGTGCATATGGATATTTCTTTGTGCATATGGCCAATTCCTTGTGCATATGGCCATTTCCTTGTGCGTGGCCTGGACATGGCACGTTATTAGGCCAGTTTAGTACTGCTTGTGCATATGGCAATTTCCTTATACGTATGGCCATTTCCTTGTGTGTGGCCTAGACATGGCACGTTATTAGGTCAGTTTAGTAATGCTTGTACATATTAACAATTCCTTGTGCATATGGCCAATTCCTTGTGCATATGGCCATTTCCTTGTGCGTGGCCTGGACATGGCATGTTATTAGGTCAGTTTAGTATTGCTTGTTCATATTAACAATTCCTTGTGCATATGGCCAATTCCTTGTGCATATGGCCAGTCTAGTACTGCTTGTGCATATGGACATTTCCTTGTGCATATGGTCAATTCCTTGTGCTTATGGCCATTTCCTTGTGCGTGTCCTAGACATACCACGTGGTACAAAATATGCCTGCTCATATATATATGCAAACAACATAAAGTGGTACCATTAACTTGTGTACCATTGAATACATCATGAATTTCATCCTGGTACTTGACACATTTTGCCATCAAGTATTATCCTGAAATTGTTCATCTAGTGACAATTGCTTTACAAAAAGACAACTACCAAAGATGCAACCCATTCCAAAAAAATATAATGGGTGCAATATGTATATCATCACAGCTTCTTCCCCCACCAAATACAAAATATCAAGAAGCTGGTTTAACAACAAAAAACTAAGTGTAAGCATATCAACAAGGATTGGGGTTAGTGCAAGTCTTTACAGTATGACCACCCTCGCCACATCTTGAGCAATGATGGACTTTTCTATCTTGAAATTGCGATTCTTTCCTCCGAACTCTAGGCTTTCCCAGACGACGACTTGTCTTTGGAGGCAACAACTTTTTGTAAGAGGAATCAAGATCTTGGAGTGTCTCAGGTGTTGGCATGTCATAAGTCTCAACTGGAACCATTGGTCTTGCATATATTTTCTCTTGTGCAGCCTTCAAGTAACATTCCTCAACATACGCATATAAATTTTCATGTATGCTCTTAATTGCAACACATGCGTGAGGACATGGCAAGCCAGACATTTGCCAGCCTTTACACGTGCATTCACGTAGGACCAACTTAACCCTCACATCACCTTTCTTTGTTATTACCCTAAAACCATTCATTCCATGATCTTTCACAGTCATTCTTCCACATTTAGACACATTCTCCTGCAGTTTGGCCTCAATATTTGGCCCCACACCATTAACCCAATTCCTCAAAGCTAACTTGCTATTCAACATCTTTTGAGCTAATTTTTCCCTGGCTCATGTATCAAAACAACAATGTTATGCCTTCGCTCAGTCAAAATCCATGCATTGAATGACTCAGCAAGGTTCGTTGTTATATTGTCCCACCTCCTATGCAGAAACTTGCTCCTTGCCCAGCGCTCTATGTCACCATTGATTTCAAGCCACTGCACTAATTTTGGATTGCATGTCATCATCTTTCCCATTGCATTGTTGAACTCGCTGTCTAGTCTTGCATATGTGATAGCATCAAGATATTTCAATGCAGCTTCCTTTGTTTGCCCACTGGTCTTTCCTTTTGCCCTTGTGATTCTCAAGAACTCAGAGCTAAAGTTCTCCTTCAAGTGATGATAACAATATGCATGTCTCTCAGACCCGAAAATGGCTCGAACAGCACTAATTATTGCATGATGTCTGTCTGAAACAATTGTCAATTCCAGTGAACCTACGATCTCCTTTATGTTTTGTAAGAACCACGACCATTCTTCAAGAGTCTCTCCCCCCACAATGGCATATGCAACAAGAAACAACTCGTTGTTTGCATCATATGCTTGTGCCCCCAATAATGTACCTTGGTATGGCCCACTCAGATGGCATCCATCCACATATAATATAGGTCTTGCACCTTCCAAAAAACCTTTAATACAGCATCCATAAGCAATAAACAGTGCTTGAAACCTATCGTCAGTTGATGTCACCCATTTTGCCACAGTGTCGTTGTCACTTTCTTTCAATCTCTCACATACCCACGGGATTAGCGCATAACTATCTTTAGGAAGGCCATGCATCTATTCCAATGCTCTCCCATTCACCCTATAGGCTTGTTGGTAGTTTAGGGTCAAACCATATTCTCTTTGTAAGTCCTTTCTAATTTCATTTGCCGATTTATCTACGCTACACCTCAACTCATCCATGATAACTGCTGAAGTGAGAGTGCACCTCTTTTTGTGGGGGATAACTAGGTTGTCTTATGCATAGTGCATGTGTTCACTCAAAAATCTTCTAACAACTAGGAAAGAATTATTCTTATCGACACTATAAGCTGAAATTTTCCAAGGGCAGCCATCAACTTTGCATTCCACAATCATCTTATGCTTATGATTCTTCTTATAGTTATAAGGAAAGTTGTGTGCAAGGCTGTATTTGTACAATGCATGTCTAAACTCATCAGCATCAGTAAATGTTTGACCCACACCCATGAATATGTCCTTCCACTTTGAGGCATTCATCACCGGTACTGGTGTTGGCAAACTTTCCACAGCTAAACTTCCTAAAGTAGTTGCTCTGTGCCCACTATCACCCATACTCAATGCTGGCACACTTTGTACAGGAGAAGGTATATTCATGAATTCAGTGTCAAAATCCCATATTGGAGGAGATATGGACCTTGCACTGTAATGTGCTCCCAAATGATCTATCCTGCAATGACATTATTCATTAGCATCTACCAAAACTCATTAATCTACATTTGCAGTTAAGGTCAGTAACAAAATTCACAACTTACTCTTGTGGACTGCACTGTTGCGCTACTTTATTCACCTCTTTGTCAATCTTGCAAATGTACACATGACCATTAGTGTCATTGTAGTCAATTAGTTGTGCAACTCCGACGTCGTCAACAAGATCTAACAATACGTCCTCTGCATAACCGACCTTAAACTTCATTTTAAATCCTTCATCTTCATGCCACAACTCTTCTGCTACTAATCGTCGTAGCTCTTCATATGTCATCCCTTTTTCAATTAATCTTCCGCTTATAATACCACCTTCATACATCATTTTGCCGTCTGAATTATTGACACATTCACCTCCGACATGGAATATGCAAAATAATTTCTTCATCAATCTGCTGGCCATTTCTCAGATGCTCCTACAAATAATCATGGTTTCTGTCATTTGAACAAGGTGTAGTAAATTGAAAAAGACATGCCATGTCCAGGCCACGCACAAGCAAATGGCTCTACACACAAGGAAATCTCTATATGCACATGAAATTTGTCATATGAACAAGCAGTAACAAATTGACCTTACAACATGCCATGTCCAGATCATGCACAAGGAAATGGCCATACGCACAAGAAAATCTCCATATGCACATGGAAATCGTCACATGAATAAGCAATAACAAATTGACCTTACAACATGCCATGTCCAGGCCACGCACAAGGAAATGGCCATACGCACAAGAAAATCTTCATATGCACATGGAAATCATCATATGAACAAGTAGTAACAAATTGACCTTGAGAATGGCAAAAACGCACAAGATGGGGGGTGAATTGTGCTTTGAGAATTAAACAAAACTTAACAACACAAAACAATCTTTTATACTGGTTCAGCTAACACAATGCCTACCAGTTCTCCAACTCCTTGTTGGGTTCCACTATACCACAGGTTTTACAAATACATGCTCACCTGCCAACCTTTACAATAGAGCTTTAGACTTCTCTCTAAACGCTCCCCCTTACAACTTGTAAGGACATAACCCTTTCCTAAAGCCCCAAGCTTTAGAACAACCTCAAACAGTAGAGGATTTCAATTAATGAGTTCACTCAATGAACAGATTTTGATAAACACTTAAGTACAAATAATCTCTCTAAGAGTAATAAAGACTTTGAGCTTTTGTGAGTAGAGAGTATATAGGAATATTGAATGTTGGTTCGTCTCTGTGTTCGTGTGAGTGAGTGACTAAGTTGTTTCATAAATGCTCAAGTCTTGATATTTATAAGTCTTCTCAGCTTGCCTTTTCTTTCTGCTTCAAGAGGACATTTGAAATCAGTCGTTGGGAGCTCTTAGCCGTTGGCAATTAATGCTGTCCTTCATCTTAGTCAACTTTCTTCTCTTGCTTCAATTAATCTTCCAGAGGATGAGCTAAGAGAGATAGAGACTAAGTAACGATCACCTGCAACATTGTACTTGCATAGCAGCTTTTTCAGTAGCGCTAGCACCTTTGGCTATCGCTAGCTTAATAGTGTAAGTCCTGCACTTAGCTGTTAGCTAAACAAGTATTCATGTGAAGCACAGTAGGTGTTATCGCTAGTGTATTTCATTAGCTCAATGTTCACAGACAATGTATTAGCTATCTGATTATCTAAGTTATTTGAACAAGTATTCTTCTATCGATAGCTAAACATGTTATCGCTAGTTATCTTATTAGCTCATTTGCTCTAGCTATCTGAATGTCTAAGTTATTTCAAGTATTCTGTTATCGATAGCTAATCATGTTATCGCTAGTTAACTTATGTCACTACTGCTAGCTGTTCTAACATTCTCCCCATTTGTGTTATCCATGTTATCTATGGGGTCTTAGCGATAGTGATAGAGCTTAGCGATAGTGATCTATTGTTCTTTGCTTGCTTAGTCTAGCTTAACTCATTATATTAGCGATAGTGAAGGTCTTAGCGATAGAGATATGACTCTTCTTCAGATTATTGCTAAGTCTTTATTAGCTATTGTTATCCTAACACTTCTATTTGTTAGAGATAGGTTCTAGCTTAGCGATAGGTTCTAGCTTAGCGATAGTGTATCTGTTATCTATAAGATTTTTACTTGTTCAATGTTAAGGTAACCTACACTCTTTTACTTAGTCATTTATCATGATTCTTATCTCAATTTATTCCACACTAAGTTATATGCTAATTGTTCATTTTACTTATGTTATCTATGGGTCCAGTCCTCATCAAAACTTAAGATTCTAATAGACCTTACAACATGCCATGTCCAAGCCACGCACAAGGAAATGGCCATACGCACAAGCAAATAGTCATATGAACATGGAAAACCCCATATGAACAAAGAAAAATCTAATTTCAACAACCCTCAATGATTGGTCTTAAAAATAACATCTACATCAGCACCAGTTTGGCGGGCAATGCAAATGCCTTCACGTCAGCAACATGAACCATGTTCCCATGAAATAAATGAGGTGTAAATGAGATTCGAGAGAGAGACAATGAGGTCCCTTCATGCTTCATTATTTCGTTGTGCATTAGAGAGAGAGAGAGAGAGAGAACAACAGAGGGAGGAAGAAAAAGAGAGAGAGATACCCAACATAAATTAATGCTTGTGCGTGGGCAGAGATAGGTTTGAAGCTCCATTAATCTTCGGCTTCATCTTCTTCAAATCCGCAATCACTCTTCATCGTCATACTTCAGTTAAAATGGCTGTGGGTCTGTGATTTGCCTTTCACAAATGTTTCTCTTTCCCTTTCCCTTTTCCTTGTAGTAATACCTTCTGTCAGCTCAAGGGTGCTAAAGGAAATTAATTCCTCTTTCACAAGGGCTTTTAGGTATTTTAACACAGCCATTTAATTTCATTTAAAGACCCAAGGCCTACAGTGAAATTTCAAACTTTTTTTGTCCCTATCTGACATTAATTCGCTTTAGTGGTCCTTAGGTGAAATTTTCCCTATTTTTAAATATAATGTAGTTATTTTTTAATCATATGATATCAATATTTTTTAAAATTAAAATCTAAGTGATTCTTGTATTTACCAAAAATATTTTATTTTTTATGAAAATTAATTTTTTTTATTAAAAATTAATATTTATTGAAATTATAATTAATAAAAATAATTTATTCATTCATTTTATGATAATATAATTTTAAAATATTTTAAAATTTAATATTAGTGAGTTTAATTAATAAATACTCATTAAGGGTAAAATGGTCATTTGCATAGAATTATAAGTTTCCTTACTCCATTTTCAACCAACTAAACATAAAATTTTCCATTCCATTACATTCCTTTCCTATGATACCAAACGTGTCGACCTTCCATCCCTTTCTATTCTTTTCCATTACTTTCCTTTCCTTTCTATGTAGTCACAATATTTTCTGTAAACCAAACGGGCCTTAATAGAATTTGGCTTCCCACATTGTTTTGTTGAAAGTGAATTTCAATCACGTGAGGCAAAGTCCAAAAGACTCATTCTCTCTTACATGTACATAAAAATTGTGGGCTCCATGAACTGAAACCTTAACACTCTTATTGGTTGGAGAGAAAATTTGAGGAGGAGAAAATCGGGAAGAAAAAATCGTGTGGGCCCTGTAGAAAACCTCCCAAATTTTCTCTCCAATCTTGGAGAGATTTTGGAGATAAAATTCATTTTCCGGAAAGCTCCCTGACTATACCCTGATACTACATGCTTACCGCATCCTTCTCACTAGTTACTTTCCACCGTGATGACGAACAACTCGGAGGACAACGATCATCTCTATCTTCTTGATGGCGGACGACGATAGAGGAAATTGAAGCTCTCATTACTATTGATCCTCCTTCTAGCATCGGTTCAAAGCTTTGCCGAAGTTCCTCCATTGAAGACATTTCTCTTGTCGAAGCTACCAGATCTGGATTCTTTAGGTAAGTAAATTTTGTTTCTGAGTTTGAAGATTGTTATTTGACGATTTTGCATTTTTGTTTTTGTTTTCAGAGTTTCTCCAAATTGAAAACTCTGAATCTGATGATCTTCTTACTTTCGTTCTATTTGTCCTCTACTTCAATCCATGTATAAAATTTTTGTGTGATTCACGGATCTGTAGTGAAATTGAACTTAGAATTGCTTCTCCTTTCCTATTTTGGATTGATTCTTTAAAATACCTCATTATCAGCCTTGATTTGTTGTGATGTGGTCAAGGATTATTTGATTCTTGATATGTTAACTTGATATGCTCGTCTTAATCGATTATCTTTGTCGAGGTGATAGTTCACAGAGTTAGATTTAGCTAGCTAAAAACGATTAGTTCCTTACGAGGGTAATGATATAAAAACTTGCTGTAGCACCATGGACAGGGAAAATAATGGCCTTAGATATGAGATGAGGTTCTCGTTTCATGTCTTAAGATGGCTAGATTGTTCGATGAATATGTCAAACTGGTCTAGCCACAGGTTTGTATGTAAATCAATTTTATTAATGGTGCATGTTGGAAGATGATCTGTTCCTTTAAGTCATCTATTAAGCTGCTGATTTTCTTTGTTCTTTTCATGACTGAAAATGTTATATATTACTTGACTAAATATTTTGCTGTTGACTGTTAAATTCTGCTAATTACTATATTGCTTCTTAATTTGAAGTTCTTTTCTATTTGTCATATTATTCTGGTGGTCCTCTCAGAGAAATAAAGCATTAGGTACCAAACTGATATGTTGCCAAATGCTTTATTTCTACATTATGAAGTTCTGATTTGTTAAAAGTGTTGCACAAATTTGATTAATGGTGAATTTCCTCTAGACTATCATTTATGGTTCCTTTTGATTTATTTTCATTTTTCTCTCTCTTCATTTTGACATGGCAGTTTGCTTAACTCTTAAATTATCATTTTAAGGAATATGCTTAATGCTTGTGTCTATCTATCACATTTGTGTATATTGTTGGTATAAAATGTTGCATATTGTTTATGGTTTCTTTTTATATTATATTGTTTCCTTCATTTAGATTGAATCATGGCATCAAAAAAGAAAAGGGAATCAACCAAGGACAATTTGTGATGGACGCCTGAAATGGATGAAGCGTTCCTTGATTCTTTATTGGAAGAGATGACAAAAGGAAATCGTCCAGAGGGAAACTTTTCAACATATGCGTACAATAATGTGCTGCAAAATCTTCATACTTTGTTTGGATCTCAGATTACAAAGCAACATTTGAAGAATAGAAAAAAGGACATTATCACTACGATTTGGGGTGCTTTAAGACATGTTTAATGGATTAAATGGATTTTCATGGAATTCTGAAACAAAATTATTTGAAGCTGAAATCAGGTTTGGAATAACTTAATTGAAGTGAGTTCTTTATATTTGCATTGTCATTAAGCTTCATGTACACTCTGCTTCGTTCCTGCTCTAACTCTTAATTTTTGTTATCATCTACCGCCTCACTCCTCAGTTTCAGGTTCATCCTTTCAGGTTTTTGTTAGTTTTAACTAGCATCCTTTTAATTTGTAAAGGTATGCCTAAGTCATCTAATGAATTTAAGTGGAACTTTTCTGACAAATAGAAGAATGAGTGTTAGCCCTGAGCCTTGATATTGTTTATTTGTTTCTTGTTTCTAGTTTATTTCTTTATGTGCTAAACTTTTGCACTTTGTTGTATGCTTCTTCTAGTTGTTTATAATAAAAGTATCCTCTCCATTTCCAGTTAGAATTGGTGTTAGCGTTGACATCTAGCATGCTCAGTATAATTTTTATTAAGCAACTTTTATTATTAATGTTTTGGTTTTGAAGAATTCCCTTAGAACTGTTCTCTCATAGATTAATGTTTATGAACTCTCATAAATTATCTTATTTTGCTGAAAAAACCAAGTGCAAGA
This sequence comes from Mimosa bimucronata, assembly GCA_037074515.1. Classification (NCBI taxonomy): domain Eukaryota; kingdom Viridiplantae; phylum Streptophyta; class Magnoliopsida; order Fabales; family Fabaceae; genus Mimosa; species Mimosa bimucronata. The sequence continues at coordinate 189,569 of CM073438.1, forward strand.
AAGTGGAAAAATACTCCCATTTTACATTACGACAAGGTACATGATCTATTTAGCAGAGATAGGGCATCAGGAAATTATGGTGCAATTGCTAAGGAGAAGATGAAGCGATGGGAACATGAGAGCATTGAAAAGGGTCTTACAATTCTTGAACAGAGCAGGCCTCATCATTACAGTGGAAAGGAAGTATGGGTTGAGCTTGACAAAATTAATGGAATTAATGAAGACCAGAAGCTGAAATTCTACTTGTTTTTGTGTAAAGAAGCAAATGCCAACGACACTTTTTTCAGGTTTCCACAGCATATGAGACTACAAACACTTGTCAGGTTAATGAGTGATGCTGGAATTTATTGAAAAAAGTGGCTTAGTTTCCTGGTGGAAGAAGTTTTTTGAAATGAAGCTTATAGGTATGGTATCAATAGTATTATTATATCAATAGTTATAACAGCTGTAATTTTACTGCATGGAGCCGACCACATAATTTTACTACAACAGGTGGAAAATTGATGATATCACAGTAATCTCCCTGAGGATGACGAATGATTTGTTCTACTTGAATGAAGTTTCTCCCATTGGAGCATATACTTTTCTTTTTCCTTTTTTGTAAAAGCTTGGAGTAGCATCTTCGAAGACTTGAATTGTAAAGAAACTACAAGGAATTCTTCATTTCTACTGACTATGTCATTTAACTTTGTATAGCTTACTTTTGAATTTGACACCTTTCCATGTTAAGTAATTGTTCTGTTTTCTTTTATATTTCTTTACACATTTGGTTATGAGAAACGCAAATTGACATGTTTTAGATGAACCTGCACTTTTTGTTGCTAGGAAGTTCCAATCATGACGAAAAAGTTTAGATATAATTAATGTCCAATCTTTGATGAAATAGATTGATCTTATTCCTTAACATGGGGAAGTTGTATTCATTCCAGTGCAAAGATTTGGATAGGAAAAATAGCTTTACATATGCGGATTTGGGATTTATTAGTCAATATTACTAATAATTATTGTAAGTATATTATAACTATAAATTATAAATAAAATAAATAGTTTGAGCTTTATAAAAGAAATTATATTTGAAATTTTAATGAATCAAAGTATAAGAATATTCACATCATAGTGGCATGTTTAGTTTTTTTTATTTTTCTTCGTATTTAGATTGTGTGAACATATATTTGACTTGAAATGAAATATAAAAAATTTCATTTTATTTTATTTCAATCTATAGTGTTACTATTTTGTTTTATTTTATTTTTATAGAATTGCTCAAAAAAATAGTTTAAAAATTAAATAAGGGCATGATTGTCATTATAGACAATATTCATTTTCTCCTCCCCTCTTTTCTCCCCTATATCCAAATACAAGGGGGGATAATATTCCCCCCTACTCCCCCCTAATTTTCTCCTCCTTCCATTTTCTTCTCCCCCAACTTTTCTCTCCATCCAAACATAGTGATAAAGTTGAACCGTGGAGTTTGAGTGCGGAAAAAAGAGACAGATGGGTTTATATATGGGATTACCTTCACTAAATTACTTGATTTTACAAGGGTGCTCAAATCATTTCGCCTAATTTTATCTATGCTTGTTGCAGACCAAGTACGAGGTGTAATTGTATCTGGTTCAATATGTCAAATTGTTAGGAAGAAAGTGGGTTTTAGCATATGCAATGATGGGTACCCCACAGCTAAAATAAAACGTTGCTCATTGTTATATTAAAAAGGGAAAATTAATTACAAGTCCCATATAAGAAATTTAATTAAAATAAGATCCCACAAAATCATGCAATTAATCTCAGTTCTCGCGAAGTTGTTATCACCTGTTCAGTAAGTTGTTATCGACAGCTTAAAAATTGTTATTGAACAAGAGTTAAAAGGTTGTGATGGCCAGACTCCAAGTTGTTATCGTGTGGCCAAAAAGTTTAGATATAGTTAATGTCCAATCTTTGATGAAATAGATTGAACTTATTCCTTAACATGCGGAAGTTGTATTCATCCCAGGCAAAGATTTGGATAGAAAAAATAGCTTTACATGTGCGGATTTGGAATTTATTAGTCAATAATACTAGTAATTATTATAAGTATATTATAACTATAAATTATAAATAAAATAAATAGTTTGAGCTTTTTAAAATAAATTATATTTGAAATTTTAATGAATCAAAGTATAAGAATATTCACATCATAGTTGCATGTTTAGTTTTTTTTTCTTCGTATTTAGATTGTGTGAACATATATTTGACATGAAATAAAATATAAAAAAATTTCATTTTATTTTATTTCAATCTATAGTGTTACTATTTTGTTTTAATTTTTTTTTATAGAATTGCTTAAAAAATAGTTTAAAAATTAAATAAGGGCATGATTGTCATTATAGACAATATTCATTTTCTCCTCCCCTCTTTTCTCCCCTATATCCAAATACAAGGGGGGATAATATTCCCCCCTACTCCCCCCCTAATTTTCTCCTCCTTCCATTTTCTTCTCCCCCAACTTTTCTCTCCATCCAAACATAGTGATAAAGTTGAACCGTGGAGTTTGAGTGCGGAAAAAAGAGACAGATGGGTTTATATATGGGATTACCTTCACTAAATTACTTGATTTTACAAGGGTGCTCAAATCATTTCGCCTAATTTTATCTATGCTTGTTGCAGACCAAGTACGAGGTGTAATTGTATCTGGTTCAATATGTCAAATTGTTAGGAAGAAAGTGGGTTTTAGCATATGCAATGATGGGTACCCCACAGCTAAAATAAAACGTTGCTCATTGCTATATTAAAAAGGGAAAATTAATTACAAGTCTCATATAAAGAATTTAATTAAAATCAGGTCCCACAAAATCATGTAATTAATCTCAGTTCCCGCGAAGTTGTTATCGCCTGTTCAGTAAGTTGTTATCGACAGTTTAAAAGTTGTTATTGAACCAGAATTAAAAGATTGTGATGGCCAGACTCCAAGTTGTTATTGTGTGGCCAAAAAATTGTCATCGCTTAGTCAAAAGTTAATGATTACGAATTTACTTATGGGTCAGTAACAACTTTTGAACAGAAAATAACTAAAGCCGAGAATTCGGGCCGACCCATTTAGGCCCTAGCCGGAGGAGGGCCGGGCTTTGATTTTGGAGCTCAAAAAAGGAAGCGGGCCTAAATGGGCCAACCTATTCGGCCGCTGGCTTTATCAAGCCAGCCCGTGGAACCTTTTTATTGCCCTCTTTTTTTTTTTTTTATTTGCTCAAAGAGTTAAATGGGTGTGTTATTTTTGTAGATATGCATTCGGACAAAAATAATTTAAATGCTTATCAAGTTAGATTCAAGTCCCATACAGCCCACTTTTATACTTTAATTCCTTATTACTAAGAAGGTTAATTAGAATTCTGTTATGTGTGTTGCAGGAGGAAAATGACAAAATTATCTAGTGTGACTTGCTAATTTTGAAATCAATTAGTGCAATTATTGTGTCCGTGGTGTTTGTGGTTTTCTAGTTTATGATTTTATGTTTATGTTATTATGTAGTGGTTTATTTTGTGGTGTGAACCAATTTATTTAAATGTATTATGTCACGTGGACCTTGTGGAACATTCTATATAATTGTGGTTTGACTTCCAGTTTTAGACTTAGTACTTAATTTATGAGTTGGTATATGGCAATATACTAATGCTTGATAAGTTGGTATTTAATATAATTTAGATCATATATATATTTATATTTTTTATTATAGGTCCATTACTTTCGTTAGCAATATAAGCTCAAAATTAGGAAAAAGAAAACATTTAAAAAAATTCAAAGTCTGCGAGCCAACCCAAAGCCCGACGACTCAAGGGCCGGGCTTTACAAAATAGGTTTTTTTAGGGCCGAAACGGCCCGATTTTCCACCTCTAATGATAACAACTATTTACTCTGCCGATAACAACTTAATGAGTATGTTATAATAACTTCCTAGCAGGGATCTAAGATTAATTACGTGATTTCGTAGGACCTCATCTTAATTACTTAATTACCCCTATTAAAAATAGCTCGCTTTCTTCTCTCTCTTTTTTTCCCCGCAAATTATCACGCATTCTTCTTCCTATGGTTTCATTTCTGGTTAAATTTTCGCCCAAAAAAAAAGTTCTGGTTAAATGAGATGGGAGTAGGTGGCAGTGACGTCAAAAACTAAAGTCGGGAATTCGGGTCGAACCCGTCGGGCCGGTCCTTTTAAACCCAAGCCCGATGAGGGCCGGACTTTGATTTTGGGAGCAAAAAAATGGGAATGGGCTAGCCCGTCGGGCCGCGGGCTTTGGCTGGCCGGCCCCGCGGGCCGCCCGTTTAAGCCCGTCTAAGTTTGCTTCTTTTTTTTCAGGTAATAAAAATTAAAAATGCAAATTGTACTATGTTATTATGTATTGGTTTATTTTATGGTTTGTGAACTAGTTTTTTTAAATGTGTTGTATCATGTGGACATTGTGTCCTTAATTATGAAACATTCTAATATTTTATGTAGTTATGATGTATGACTTCTAGTTGTGGTGTATGACTTCTAATTCTGGACTTGCTGCTTATGAATCATATTTATGTTTTTTATTTATACTTGGTCCATTGTTTTTTTATTATCTAATATTTGGGGTAATGAATGATTGTTTCATGTCACATGCTCTTCTTTTCTTTTTCCATTTTCTTGACTACTTTTTTCTGTTCTATTTAATATCATTTTTTTGAATTGTGATATATCTTTGCTTTTGTTGTCTTTATCTAGTAATTAATTAATTATTTGTGTAACACTGCCAATTTTCTATTGTTAATTGGGAAACCACATAAATTTATCATGTTCGTCCCGTTCAAGTTTTACATATACCATTTTTGACAAATTATATTACTTGACTTTGCTGCACAATTGATATTCAACTACCCATCTTTGTTTCTTTAATTCTTTCGCAATGCAATTTTATTTATTAAAGAAAGTCAAAACCTTTCACTAAAAAAAAGGTAAAAACCCGCGGCCCGGCCACGAGCCCGACGACTTAAGAACCGGGGCTTCATTAAAAGGGTATTTTTTTGTTCACACGCTTAAGCCCGACCCGCCGAATTTTCAGTCTATCAAAAACTAGTCTTTGTACTTCTATTCCTCACCGTCAGGAAGACACAGCGAGCTTGAGACAAAAAACCGACCCCACAGAGGAATATAACAGCCTGTGCCGCGAACGCTACATTTCAACTTTCTTTTTCCTCAATTCATGTTGATATGTTTATCTCGCTCCCCTCTGGTTTCTCCAATCACCTGATCTCTCTGTGGCTCTGACTGACATTTCCAGAAATGAGCTTTCTGGTGAAGAATGATAGTAGATTCTGTCCAAGCAGCACGCCGGCACTTCCGCTCTCACACACTGGCGACTCCGAACAACACCAAGGAGGCCTTCGCAGACGGCTCTCATCCCTGTCCCTCAAGATCCAGGCCACCTCTGCTGCGTCCTCTTGGTCATTTCCCAGATCCAAGTCCCTGTCGTCCATGGGAGATCACGCTGGCACCTCGCTCAGGAAATGGTGGGATTGGGGCTCCGCTTGGCTCCTCTCCAGAAAACCCTTATTTGCTAGGGATCTCGAAATGAACGAGCAGGAAACCAAGGTTCTTGGATCCCACGACAGGGGCAGCTGGAAGCATGTTTTCCTTAAGGTTCGATCTGAGTTTAGAAAGCTCCTTGGTTCTGATCCAATGGCTCTTCCCCAGACCTACAGGTCTTCCAAGAGTTTCGATGCAGATCATTTCTGAAAATCCATCTTTTCTCCCCAGATAATGAAATTGGCTTTTGCAATTCGTGTGTTCGTTATTCATGCATCCTGCCCTTGCTTTGATTCGATTATTTATGTTCACTGTTGGTCATAAGGAGTGTAATTAGTAATCTTGTATGTTATAGAATGCAATTTATTGTTCCTGTCGGTGGAGATTCATCAATGTTTTCGGTGTTACAGAACGAGAACTGCTTTTTATCAATTATCCATCCTTCGATTACACACGTAATGCAGTAAGCATTCGTCGATCATCCATAGCAATTATTTAAAAATCGAACCAAAATCCAACTGCTTCGAGTTGGGCATAGCCGAGAATCAGTTTTCATACAACGAGCTGGTTGGTCTTCCCGTACGGGTGATTTTTTTTCCTTTGCTAAAACATTAACAGATTATGCAGAGAGTTCATAAAGTTTTCTAATTACCTGTTTGAATGTGTCATTAAGTAATGAATTTTTCCATTAAGACTGTACAGTTCACAACCCGTGAATAATCCTTGCCATAGTGACTTTGATTCTAATCCAATCTCTTTCTAATCTATGGTAATGTTGAATCATTAAGCCGAGGAGTTAAAATGGATTACTAAATTACAGTAGCCATCTTTACTGAGACCAAAGCTTGGCTTATCATTCTGCGACAAATGTTCACAAAATATTTGATGAGCAACTCATCGTCCCATCAGCAACTGAATGTGTACATTCAGTCAAAAAATTTATAGCAGCAACAAAAAAGACACCAAACAGAGGAGGCATGTGCTTTGAAGCAATGAAACAATGATCATTACGGACATCGGGGTCTCTTCTGCAAACACCAAAAACATCAATTCTTTTCCTGCTTCATTTCGGCAGTACCTGTAGCTATTTATTGTTAAAGCTAATCCAGCATAAGAAATGGCAATGTAATAATCAATAAATGTCATTTTTCAATCACTTTGAAAAACACTATAAGCTATTCTATCAAAATTTTAATAGCAAGATAGAAAGTTACAATATCTTTCTTCAAAAATTAATTTAAATAGGAATATAGTAATGAAATGAGAAAAACTGTTATGGATAGAGTACAAAAATAGGTCTTGAAAAAAATATGATGTACCTTGGATGAGGAGGAATTGGCCATAGAAGTTGTCTTCAAAAGGGTGAATGTAACAAATAAAGGAGCTATATGCATGTTGTTGAGACTTTATTGTCTTTCAAGACAGAAAGGATAGTGTAGAACAATTCTACAAGTTAGCCTAGTTAGAGCACAACCAACAGGCAAAATGAATATTGAAGAGCAGCCAATCATCCAGTTTATAACATAAAGATTGGTAAATACCCAAGAGCTATAATTGCAGTATAGTGATCTTGATACCATGATCATATTTGAATCACTAATTGATCTTTTTGATGCCATACTTTCATACTTAAAATAAATCTTCTGTGTTATGAAATTACGTGGCAGTAAAAATATCAAAAATCAATTACAAGAAAGGCAGAAAATGGGATGTTCACTGTGTGCAGAAGTATGCAATAAAATTTAAACAAAGAAACTGAAATGCCATGTAGCAATTTATAGGAGCATGAAGCTTGAGACAACACACCTCACAGATTTAGGTCCCTTTGAATTCATATTGAAAGTACCTCCCCAAAAGGATGGAAAATTTTACCTTAATCTGGAGAAGCACTTCCAAAAGTTCTACAAAAGACTGAAACCTGCACAGTACAAATTCAAGTTAGAGCTACCTTAGCTTAAACTTCCAAATCAAAAGACTGAAACCTGTACAGTACAAATTCAAGTTAGAGCTACCTTAGCTTAAACTTCCAAATCAAGTCAGCTCCGTAAAAGTTATTTTTAGAAAAAATTAAAGGAATAAAGTTAAAAAGGTAGAATCAAAGAGAAGATAAAAAGAAGTAAATGAATATCCAGGAAGCTTAGTATCTCAGCACCAGGTAGTAGGCAAATGCTGTTCAATTCAAGCTTAAGGATTTCATTTGGACCTTTTATCGAACATGGGGAGGTGGCAATCACCAACGTTTCAAGCATGATCACTTCACATATTCAACAATTTCTCGATCCACATGTGCTACATAAAATATATAAATTTTGTCACATTAATGATGGGACAAGGTAAGATATGCACCTCACATTTTCAGTGAATGTACATAAAGTGCAAGAATGGACATTGCCATTATATTGGAATGACAACTTTGAAATTAAGAGCAAGAGTGTTAGTATTAGCTACTGATGCAAGAGTGGTATGATGGTCTGAGTTGAGAAATTTTAATTTACGATTGCAATATAAAAGATTTATCAAATTACTAACTAAGTGAAACTTCGTGAAATTTGTAATGAACTGACAACATAATTCTAATGCTTAATCAAAGGGAAGCTGTACTGATGAACTGATGATTGGAAAAAAAAATAGCAGAAAATGTGATTAATGACAAATATACTAAAATTGGCCATATAGTTGGTATGCCAATTTTAATTAATGATTGCAATATAAAGGGAATTATCTTCCTAAAAATCAAAGAATAAAAGGCTTTGAACATGAATATCTTTAGCATTTCTTGCCAAAAACTGGCAGGAAGTCGCTTGTCAAAAAATGGAAGCATGAGTTGGAATTATTTTAATAGGAATGGAAGTCGATTGTCAAAAAATGCAAAGCAAAGCCCATTTTGGCCAGTGTGCAACGAAACACAAGAATCACCTTGATTTATCTTCAACCAAATCAAAACCGTGATACATAGAGTTCAAAGCATCCTCAGCAAAATGTCCCAAATAAAAAACTCAACCACTCAAAGGGAACATAAAGAACAACACAATCAGCTATGTAACTACGATTAATTGTGAATTCGAAGTCAAAAAATGAGGGACTGGTATGGGTTCATCTGAGCTGGCTTCAAGCAAATAAAAAATGATAACCTCACCTCCTCACACCGTCATCGACAAACAAATCTCCTCTCCCAGCACCGCCGACGCCTCTTCCTCCTCTCCTCCTCCCCCTTAACCCAAGCCGAATGCCTTCTCAAAACGATCATCTCACCGTCCACACTATAACCGCCCTCAAACTTGCTTTGTCCTATCAAACTTGGACGCGGCTTCTCTCCTCTGCAGAGGAGGTCCGCTGCCAAATCTGGGCCGTTGGATTTTATCCAATGGTCCAGATTTAATATTTTATAAAAATAATTTTAAATCACATAATAAATTTAATCTGTCAAAATTTGGTCTGAACAGTAAATAACTGTAGATTATTATTATAAATTTATATTTTTATTTTTTATTTTTGATTACAATTGTGAACTGTTCAGACCAAATAATGATATATTAAATTTATTAGATTTTATTTTTTATTACAGTTGTGAACTGTTCAGACCAAATAATGATATATTAAATTTATTAGATTTTTATATTTTATCTTTTATTACAGTTGTGAACTGTTCAGACCAAATTTTGACAGATTAAATTTATTATGTGATTTAAAATTATTTTTATAAATATATTTATTTTTATGAAATATTAAATCTGGACCATTGGATAAAATCCAACAGCCCAGATTTGGCAGCGGACCTCCTCTGCAGAGGAGAGAAGCCGCGTCCATCAAACTTGGCCAAGTTTAGAATCGAATGCCTTCTCAAAACGATCCTTCCTAAGGGGATGTTTCTAAAACAGGGGAACAGAGTTGACTGATCAATCTTGACGGTGACTTTGAAATCATCGTGTGATGGGTAGTGTAAAAATAGCTTCTGGAGAATAGCTTCTGAAAAAAAAGCTGATTTTGAAAAAGTTGAAAATAGCTTCTGTAAAAATAGCTTCTAGAGAAGCCGCGTCCATCAAACTTGGCCAAGTTTAGAATCGAATGCCTTCTCAAAACGATCCTTCCTAAGGGGATGTTTCTAAAACAGGGGAACAGAGTTGACTGATCAATCTTGACGGTGACTTTGAAATCATCGGGCTTAAACGGGCCGGCCCGCCACGGGCCGGGCTTAAACAGGCCAAGCCCGTTTAAGCCCGCGAGCAAAAAAGTACCCATTTATTGAAGCCCGGCCCTTAAGAGGTCGGGCTCGGGCCGGCCCGACGGGCTTTCACTTTTTTTTTTTTATATTTTAGTGAAAGGCTTTGGCTTTTTTTAATAAATGAAATTGCACTGCGAAAGTATTAAAGAAACAAATATGGGTAATTGAAAATAAATTGTGCAACAAAGTCAAGTGACATAATTTGTCAAAAATGGTATATGTAAAACTTAAACGGGAAGAACATGATAAATTTTTGTGGTTTCCCAATTAATAATAGTAAATTGGCAATGTTACACAAATAATTAATTAATTATTAGATAAAGACAACAAAAGCAAAGATACATCACAATTCAAAAAATGAGATTAAATAGAACAGAAAAAAGTAGTCAAGAAAATTGAAAAGGAAAAGAAGAGCATGTGACATGAAACAATAATTCATTACTCCAAATATTAGACAATAAAAAAACAATGGACCAAGTATAAATAAAAAACATAAATATGATCCATAAGTAGCAAGTCTAGAATTAGAAGTCATACATTACATACAACTACATAGAATATTAAAATGTTTCATAAGGACATAATGTTCTCATGACACAACACATTTAAAAAAACTAGTTCACACGCCACAAAATAAACCAATACATAATAACATAGTACAATTTTCCTTTTAATTTTTATTTCCTAAAAAAAAAAGAGAAGCTTAGACGGGCTTAAACGGGCCGGCCCGTCAAAGCCCGCGGCCCGACGGGCTAGCCCGTTTAAGCCCGTTACCCTTTTTTGCCCCAAAAATCAAAGCCCGGCCCTCCTCGGGCTCGGGCCGAATTCCCGGCTCTAGTTTTTGATAAATGAGAGTGTTTGGATGGTTGTTGTGAGAATAGCTTTTTTTATGACATGTGTAATGATGGTGTTTTCTGTCCCGTAATTCGCGTAAAAGCTGAAAAAAATAGTTGCCTGTTTGGATTAGCTTTTAGAGAATAGCTTCTGGGAAAAAAGCTGATGTTTAGAAAAAGTAGCTTTTGTAAAAATGAGAGTGTTTGGATGGTTGTTGTGAGAATAGCTTTTTCTGTATAAATTACTAAAAAGGACATAAGTTTAATGTGTTGGGAAAGAGAGAGGATAAGGGTATTTTTGGTAGATCATTATGACATGTGTAATGATGGCTTTTTTTTTACCTCGTACTTTGTGCAGAAGGAGAAAATTGTAGTTTATTCAAAACCTAGGTTTTGGTGGACAAAACCTAGGTTTCCAATCCAAAATAGCTTTTCACATTTTTTCAAGTGTTTGGGTTACCTTTTTTAAAACCTAGGTTTTGAGTCCAAACCTAGGTTTTAAAACCTAGGTTTTGAGTCCAAACCTAGATTTATTAAAAAAAGTGTTTGGCTGCCATTTTTTAAAACCTAGGTTTGGGTGAAAAAATTGCTTTTTTCCCCTTACCCAAACAGGCACTAAAGCAGAGTAAGAGGGAAAAATGATTCTGACCTCAGATAAAGGGCGATGGTACATGGGATCTGTTCATATGACACCGAGTAGGGGTGTGTTTGGATTGCCGTTGGAGAAGTGACTTTTTTTCAGAATGATTTTTTTTAGAAGTGACTTTTGGATAAAAGTTAAATTGTGTGAAGTGATTTATGTTTGGATTTGTGATGATAGAAGTGACTTTTTTTCAATCTGACTTTTAGAAACATGTTTGGATGATTATATTGAAAAGCACTTTTAGATGAAAAATTACTAAAAAGGGGATTATTGTCATTAAATAATACATATCTAATATGCATATATTCTTATTAAAGGCTTAGTTTCTCCCTCATTTTCAGGAAACTAATTTTAAAAAATAATATTTTTAGCTCAAAGAAGTATATTGTGGGAGAAAGTAGTTAGAAATTATTATGGTAAATTTTTGGAGATAAAAAGAAAATTGTAGATTAAAAGAAATTATCTTATTTGAGAATTTTAGGGGTCTAACAGTCTAATTTTCCTACCCACTTTATTAAATAATACATAACAAAAGGCGTGGGACCCACCAGAAGCCAGAAGTCAGAAGCCAAAAGCCACTTTTTTTTACTTCTGACTTTTCACGTTGCAGAAGTCATTTTGGACCAAAAGTCATTCTGAGAATAAGCCAAAACAAACATAAGTAACTTTTTCCAAAATGACTTTTTCTTCTTAGAAGCACTTCTAGGGGGCTAGAAGCTCAATCCAAACATGCTGTAGATCTACAGGGAATAGGGTAGAGGATCTAAATGAGTATGAAAAGCATAAGAAGAGTGGTGACAATCCACACCTCAGATAAAAGGCCGAGCTTGATGTGCTCCTCAAAAATGGCTTTGAGTAGATTTGAGGGAAATATTAGAGCAGGTTTGAATGGTCCATGTTGCTTTGAATATGTAAAAAGTTTTTTGAAACATGGGATTTGAAATTTGAAATTGCACAGAAGCCTGGCTCACTTAGGCTTAGTCATCAGCTAACACTGAGCCCGATGTTGTCTTATGAACAGTGTTTCGAGTGAGGAGCTGTCCATTATTTTTTTCAAGCCGGTGCTTGTGATAGAAGAGATAGAAGAGAATAGAGAGTAGAAAAAGGCGGGAAGAATAAATTTTAATGTTTAATAAATAGATTATATAACCAAATGAAAAATGCTCAAAAAAACATGTGGTAAGTAAAGTACTAGAGAATCATGCCTTCTTATCATGATGAGAGGGTTTAATTCTCGCTATGGTGTTTGGGGAAGGGTGTCTGTCCAGAAAAAAAATAAGTGAGGGTTCCTAAATTAAAGCATGATGGTATAAGATATTTTCCTACCCAACATTAAAATTGTTGGTGTCACCACCTAAACCATCATGTAGTCCATTGAATCTTCCAGCTTCTCTCCAATGCTATGCAAATCCGTTTCTCAATAGCATAAGAAAATAGCAAAATTTATAGTTCGAGTTGTGTCCGAGGATATTGTCCTTAAGAGCTATTCCGCATCTATCGGCAAAGAAGTTGCAGTACTCCCCGAATTAAATGAACTCTTACTGTAAAAGGTATATATGGAGCAGAACTATAGAAGTTATTTCACTAGTAAGGCAAAAATATTCAGGAGGAGGAGTGTAACACCCAAAATTTCAAAAAGAGTTAATAAGGAAATATTTAGATTCTTGGGGTATTATGTAAATTTTAAAAATCCTTATAAATAAATTTGGAAATTAAAGCATATCTAGAGAAATTATTTTTGGAGTAAATTTAGATAAAATTGAAAGGGAAATAGTAATTAAATTTTTTAAAGAAGGGCATAATGGGAAAGAGCAAATAAAAATGACAGTATTTACCTTTAGTTGAAAAATATCTTCTCTAATAGTAGAAGGGGCAAAATGGTACATTACCTATTTAAAATATCTAATTCCTTCATTCTCTTCATATACTTCCACGTGTTCCTTTTTATTCCCTTCATTTCCTGTTTTTCCTCTTTCTCTTTCTTTCTTTCCCCACGACACTTCCTCTGTTCCTCTCACCTCTCTGCTTCTTAGAGCAGCCACAGCGGACGATGGCGAGAAGCAGCGGAGCACGGCGTGAAGCTTGGGTTAGCACTCGGTGAGCATCTTCCCTTTGATTTCCTCTCTTTTCTAGTCGGATTGAGCGAGATTATAGAGAGATCAAATTCGGGTTTGAGGTTTTAGGGTCTGTTAAATTAGTAAAAATGAAGCTTAAGCATTGATTTTGAAGTTTTGGTAAGGATTTTGAGTAGTGGTTTGTTATTTGTTTGGTTTTCTTCAGAACCCTAAATTAGGCACTGTTCACAGACGATATCTCCTTCAATTTTTGGATGTTCTTTGCTTTAAAACTTGATTAAGCATGAATTGGGAAAAGTTTAAGTGCATAGAGTGTTTGGTATGTTAAGTTTCAATGGATTCCCTTCTCCCCTATTCCATCGGATTTCTTGTTCTTCTCCTATGTTTCTTCACTGACGTTCTACTCTGATTGATCTTAAAGGTGTAAATATGTGTTTAAATGATGTTAGAAGTTGATTGTTTTGACTGATGGTTAATGGGATAGGAAGCTATTTAATTTTTCTCTTTCTTCTTGTTCGATCGGCAGATGACAGTGAAGAGGAAGAAGAAATTTAATTGTGTTATGATAAAATTAATATTGGTGATGCATGATTGATTGAATATTTGGGTGTTCCTTGGTCTGTCTGATTTTTCCCTTGGGTGAGCCGAAATTGTTGTTTCTTTTCCTCTGTTCTTTGTTCATGTCTTGCCCTGCTTGATTTGAAATGGAGGAAAGTAGTTCCTGTGGTTTGTTTTGATCCAAATATGATTCTGTCTGGCTGTAAATTCATGTGTTCTGCTCTTGCTCTGGTTACCCTTTTTGTGATTGGTGTTCTTGAACATTAAATGGTGCAGTGAAGGAGGGGAATCGTAGGTGTTAGGCTTGAACTAGAAATTTACGTTTTCTTCATTTCACTTGATTTCTACTCTGATTTGGTTCTATGTGAATTGCTCTGTTCTGTTGAGAATGTTGAGGAGATAGAAGTGGTTTTAAGCTCTATTAAATTAAGTTAGTTTTATAATTTGAAAGTAGTGATATGGATGATTATTTAGGGTGGGATTACTTCCTCTGTTTAATCTGATTTAGAAATGGATGGGATTTTGAAAATGAGTAGAGGATAATGGGAATGAATGTGGTGGAAGTAAGAGGTGGTTCATGTTCGTGTCGGGATGTGATTTGTTTCATTGGGTGGATTAAGTGGATTGATTGATGAAGTTGGTATAAAGATTGTGAATATATATGGAGCATTAACTTCAGGTTTAAGGTGAAGGGAGTTGATTTCTAAAATTGTGATTTAATCTATGGTGATATTTTAAGGACTTTTGGGTGGTAGGATTAAATAATCGAAGTTGTTTAATTTGATGTTAGAAGTTAGCAGAAGGGTGAATTTGCTTGATTATGATTGAAATCATTGTGGGATTTTGATGACATGGATGAAATGGGTAACACTGGGTTGTGTATTTTGGATTGTGATTGAAGAAATTGTGATAGTGGAGTGATTCATTGTAATTCTAATTTGAATATTATGAGATTTATAAATGTTAAAGAAATGCATTAAGTGTGAAAGAAGGGTTAGGTAATTGTGTAAAGATAAGAGAGAGTTATTGAATTGTATTGTGACCCTGGAATTTGAAGTAGGTTATTGAGAATTAAGATTTTAATTTCATGTACCAGGAAGCAAGAACAAAGTTAGGTTTGTGAGAATTTAATTTCTTAAAGTTTAGAAATCTAGTTGTAATATGTTGATTGATGCTTATGGATTGGAAATTCATGTTTTACTTCTGGTTTTAATATTAATAGTATTAAGTTGGGATCATAACTTGTATATTGAAGTTCCATAATCTCTGAGAAATGCTGGATTCATTGTGATGCTAACTCTTTGGTTGATTATTGTAGTGGATTTCATATCTCGTGTAGGGATTAGTTTAATGATTAAGTGTGAATTTATGGATGTAGATGGTTTAAGGAATAGAATATATAGAGTATTGATTCTATATTCAAGGAAAGAAGTTTATTCCTGAGGTTGGAATTTTATCTAGGGTGATTGTTTTAAGGACTTCTGGGAGAATGGATTCTATATTATTTGTAGGGATTAATTGTTCATATTTGATTAGAAAAAAAAATAAAGAGGGAAATAGGGTTTATATACTTTGATTTTCATTTGATTAATTTCATTTTAGATTCTAATTGAAGTTTAGTATATCTAAATGATATTATAGTGTGGGTGGAAGTTATAAATTTCTAAAAGTCTGAATTTATTTCTGTGCTTGGTTCCATGTCCGATGGCTCTATATTTTTGATAGTAGGAAGTAATGATAGGAATAGAAATTAAATTTATCTATGGTTTGTTGTTGGACTGAATGTAATAAGCTGAAACCTCTATTCTATTTCTATTCTCTTAAACAATATTTTTAGTGACAACAGTAAATCAGTTGTAAGCTGTGATTCTGATAAGATTAAAGTTATACTTTACAAGAATAAGGAATTATATAAGGTAGAAGATGGTAATGTTTAATAGATTAATTATGATTAAGTCATGGTGATTTTTATATTTAATTTCGGAAAAGATGACAATGAGAATCAGAATGATTAATTGAAATGAATTATTTTAAGTGACCTTTTAATTTTAAAAGGGGTCAAATAGTCAATATATAAACCTACTTATATAAGATATAAGGAATGGGGTAATATTAAGTATATTAGGACCCGAGAGAGACGTGAAATATGAATAGAGAAGTATATATATTAACCTACTCTTATCATATTATAATGTGTCGATAGGATTTGCATAGTGGCATAATTTAGCCAACAGTGGAAAAGAAAGGAGTTGAGTCAGGATGGAGTTCTGGTATCCAGGTAGCAGTTTATCTCATTACACTCAATTGCATGTATAATTTTGTAATACCTGTTGCATTAAAATGGTAAGTCTTTTATTCCTTTCATGTATGGAGTACTCCAGGGCTTAGGTGGTTCGCTACCCCTTTGTCAGACCAGTTACGTTATGACTTTAAATGTTATAACGAGAAATCCTATAGGTAGAACCTCCACTAGTTAACGAGGATATCGTTATCAGTGGTTGGTAGGTGCAGATCGCACCCAGATTAATAAGATAAATGCTATCATTATTTGTAAATGTTTATAAAATGTATACATGACAATGCATGTATGAAATTTACAGTTAATGACATAAACTGCGATGAACTGCTGTTTTCAGAGAAGCTGGTAGATAATAAGATGGTTGAGATAAGGCAGGAGAGCTGGACAAAGATGAGACGAAGAAAATAAGATGATGGTTTGAGAAGTAAGAATATCTGTAGGAGTGCTTGACTATGGTAGTTGAATATTTTAGTAGGGTTATTTGTATATGATATAAAATTAAATAACTAAATTAATAGCAGAAAGCATAGAAAATAGAAATGCATAAATTTATAAAGGAATTTAAATTCCTAAGTAATATGAATAAAGAATAGATACCCTAAGATGATTAATGTACTTTTAATTGTTTTATGAACCACTCGGTTTAGAAAAAGTTTTGAATTGTTTAATTTGTTTAAAAAGCTAATTCCAATAGAAAGAAGATTGGTTTAATGTTTGAAAAAAAAGTTTTAAATTTTTCATATTTTTTGGGCTTCTGGCACTGAAATAGTGATTATAATTCAATTAAAATGCTATATTATAGTAGAAAATTTTAGGTGTTACAGGGAGGAAAGGTGCACATGAGCTCAAGACCTCAATTGTCTTATCTGTACCAAAAACTCTCTAGCTTAAGCCCCTTATATAGTTTCATATACTATCAATGTTGCCCATAATGAGCATTAACTCCCCCGCGCGATGCACAGGAGCATTATTTTTCAATTATTTACTTTAATTTTATAAACTCTTTTGAATCTCGGCATATGCTACGTGTTTTAAAGGTCCATGATCTCCCACCCAGAAATCCAACTAGAAAGATAGTGATGCACCGTCACCAGGGCACCATTTGACGTGAACTTTTGTCTCTAGCCAGATCTTGTGGATGTTACTCCAAAATGACTAGGAGTTCTTGGGGAATCTTGGTTCTCTTTCAAGAGCATACTTACCTTTCAAAATTCTGACCCACAAAGCGTCCTTTTGCAAGTAGAGTTGGAAGGCAAGTTTTGCAAAAAAGGCTTTGTTCTGGGATTCTATTGCAATCAGGCCACCTCTTCCATGTTTCAAAGGTTGGCAGAGGTCGCTCAACTAATTTATGTCTATCTTTTAATATTTAAAATTGAAATATCACGGAGTATGGATTAATAAAAAGGTTATAAAAGTCCATTGAACTGAAAATCAAATACAGCTATACATGATGATTTAGGTGGTGACGCCAACAATGTTAAGAGCTAGTACTCCTGCATCAATGGTATTGGCTTTCATTAGCGGCAGAGTTATGAGGTTAAGGAATCCCTTTAACTCTTGTTCTAAATTACTAATTTTATTTTGGAATTTTCTTTTTGTATAGGTGTAACATTCACTTTGTAAGACCATTTTATTAACTATAAAACCGAATTTAATACATTTTTATTAGCCATAAATCCGAATGTAACAAGATTTTGTCAATATTAACTATGTTAGGAAAAAGGGTTTAAGAAATAGAATACTAACATAGTTAGAAAAAGAGTTCAAGGTACAAATTTCAGAAATTAAAGTTTAAATGTCTAACTATGATAGAAAAGAATATTATTAAAAATATCAAAAAAAGAACTATCATAGTTAGATAAGAATTTATCTTATTTAATTAAGAGGAGATCTCCGATAGGGCTAGAGTAGAAAACAATTTTGGCAAACACAACTAACATGGATATTTAAAAATTCACCCGTTCCATATACCAATCCATGTTAGAAAAGGAACATTCCACCTTTTAAATCAGTTTATCCATGTTAGAAAGAATTCACCTAACATGGATATAAAATATATGAATCATGTATCTAAATACCTTTGTAAATCTTTCTTTCAAAATATGGTTAATCACCTGAGTAAATCTTTTAAATAAAACATCAAACTCTTTGATCAATTAATTAACGTACTCCTGCCATGTTCAAGTATGATAAAATATCCAGTAAAATCCCAAACAACCATGGCAGGTAAAAAGAAGTTTCCGTCCAACGGTTCATAACCAAATTACAGTTAGAAAAGCAATACCAGTAGGTCTCAGGCCTATATGCTGGAAATGGACTGGTCCCAACCAAAATAATAAAACATACAGTTATCCAAAAGTAAGAATGCGGAAGCGAAATATGAAAGCCTAAAGAAGTATGGCAATATACAACACTTCTCGCATAAAACCCAAAATAAAAACCCACTATGTTTCAGTGAGAAGATGAGGGATCCTTTCCCAAGTACCCGTATATTACGCTCATGACCTGCAAAAAGTGAGATAAACGGGGGTAGCCCCAAACGCAACCACTAGCTATTCATCTACGTGCGGTGTGTGCTACCAAGGTGTCAATGTGGGAAACTATACATATATATTTGAACAATTTGAAATATGAGCACATACCCAGACAATCATGCAGAAATTCGTAACTAAAAATCTTTTACAAACTCAAGGTAAATCATTTTATAAAAGCAATTAAAAATATATTTTACACAATCATCCATAACGTTCGCCCTGCAAAACGTTAGGTTGTCCCCTACAATTAGGTGGACCAGAGTGGAACTCGACGGGGATCTCAACCCGTACCCAGAACCACGGAGAAGTGGAACTCGATGGGAACTACCCATACCCAGCACCACAACGGGGGTAATGCTCGATGGGGGCTACCCATACCCAGCACACCGAAAGGTAGTACTCGATGGGGGCTACCCATACCCAGTACACCAATAATATAATTAGTCCCTGTGGGCCAACAGGGTACCTCATCACGTGATGGTAAAAGTATCCAGTGCATCGATGCTAACTACCACAACATATGCATCACAACCAGAAATGCAATTTAACCAAAGCTAGGCACTTGGCCTTTTCCAATATTTAAAAAAAAAACATATAATGCAACAGTTCCAAGTCAATATATATATTGTTTTCAAAAATGATCATCACAACACATGCCACTTTTCAAAGTACGAATCCCACATGACATTTTTATATAAAAATAACCAATGAAAATCATATTATACATATACAATCATAATCCAAGGTTGAAAGGGAGTTTGAAATCCCTTACCAACAACGCACCCACACTTAGAACAAGTAGAAGCGGTTACCTGATAGCTGGCACCAATCTCACAATAGTGCAGCTCCCCCATACTGACTCCAAACAAGAAACCGTCTACATAACAATCATATAAAAATTAACACTTAAATTAAGTGTTCAAATACAAAGTTAGGGAATTTAATTCCCTAACCAAAAGAAAACATTCATCCTCAAGAAATTTATGCCAAATCCCTCCTTAATTCTCTCTCAATTAAACCATTAAAAGTCCCCCATCCATATCCATTTTAAGACTCCAAAAATCCATTCCTCACATACCTAAGTAAATCTTTTCAACTCCCATAATATCTCAATTCAATCCTATATATATCCCAACAACAGCCTTAATTTAATATCCATAAATTTATAAGAATCACCCATTAACCTCAAATGTCCCTATTTCAAAAATTCCTCCTTAATCATTAGTCTAATCCAGACTTTACCAGTATAAAATTTCACCAATAAATTCCACCATAATCAGTCAGATTAATATCATAATATAATCTTAAATAAACTCCCAAAAATCATCAATTTTTCCTCAAATAAATCAGACCACAATATCCAAAAAAGTTCCCTAATATTAGAATTTCCAAAAATTTCAAATAATTGGAAAAACCTCAAATAAATTATAAGCTCCTTAAGAAAAATCCTAATTCAAATATTAGACTTTAATATAATGGATTTAGATATCCTAAAAACCCCAACTCAGATAAGGCTTATTTTTGAAATATTTCAGATCAGAAAACTAATGACATAGGTGCGTAGAGAATACTTACGGGAATCCGACTATGGTCTTAGTTGATCGGAAAAATCACCGGTCCGGCACCGACGAGCTCTAAAAGCTCCGGTGAATAATATTTTAATATGCTTTCTAAGCCCGATCAGACAAAAACGAGTGGAGAAAGGAAGTAGAATATTGGAGGAGATAAGAGGAGGTGAGGAATGGTGGTTTTCCGGCGAAACTCCCTCCTAAAGTCCACCACGGTGGCGGACTAAGGGAGGAAAGAGGGAGAAAACGAGAGGGAGAAGGGAGGAGGAGGAGGAAGGAAGAAAGGAAAAACTGGGCAAATGGTAGTGGTGGTGGGTGTTATGGCTGAGGAAGAGAAAGAAATAAAAAGAGTGACGGTGAGGGAGTAGATGTAAAAGAGAAGAGAAAAGAAAATGAAAAAGAGAAAGAGAGAAGGAAGAGGAAGTAAAGGGTGGGTGGGTGTGTCTGATGCGCAGCGCAGGAAGAAGGAAAAATAAAAGATGAGGTGAATGAATAATAATAATAATATTAATGAAAAAAGTAATGATGTTTGAGTGTGATTGAAGAGAAAGAGATGGCGTGAGTGAGAGATATGACGTGAGGGAGTGGGGAAATAGGCATGGGGAAGAGAGAGACAAAGAAAAAGAAAAATATTAGGGAAAATAATACACTACTAGGCCCTAAAATTCTCAAATAAGATATTTCTTTTGAACCAAAAAGTTTCTTTTTACTCTCAAAATTTTCCTATAATATCCTTTACTTATTTTCTCCCATAATAACCTCTTTTGAGCATAAAAATAATTTCCCCAAAATTATTATCCTTAATATAAGGGAGAAACTAGGCCTTTAAAATCCTCACAAATACAAAAAAAAATCCCTCAAATATTCTTATAATCTATCATTTCTCATTAATTAATTCCTAATACCCCTACTAAACCTCAATTAATTTTTAGGATGTTAAAATAGGAATAATGGTTGAGTCTCATGTTTTATTTGTGCATCCTTTCATGAAAAATTTTGTGGAATTGCTATGAAAAAAAAATTATGCTTTACTGCCATGCTTGGCACCACCAGTCAAGCATGCATTTTGACATACGTCATACATAATTGTTTTTAAAAGGAGATAAGGTTTATTTTTGCCTCGGAAGTAACCGCAAAAGAGCGCTAAATATCCGGAAGTAACAAGAGGAGCATTTTTTGCTCTGGAAGTATCCAAATCGTAACAAATTTACTTTGAACGTTGAAAACGTTAAGTTTGACCATTAAATCCTCCTTTTTGACCCACCAATACTGATGTGGCTTTGTCAACATTTACACGTCATCTTTTAAAAGTCTATTTTTGCCCCAAAAGAAACCTTCAATGAGCATTTCTACTCTGAAAGTATTCAAGTCATAGCAAATTTGTCTGAACCATTATTCAAAGTTGAATTTAATCATTTAATAACATATAGTACTCCACATAGTACCCAATAATCCATCTCACCATATACTATGAAAATGAATCGTAATTGAAGAGAATCAAATTATGGAATTATGCAAAATTGACATTGTTGTTGTTTAAAAAATTATATATATTAAATAAAGGGTTAAGATCCATTTTTATCATTTTTGGTAGTTAGAGAGGAAGATTATAATAATGAAGCTAGTATGTGTGGAGATGGGGGACGAGAGATTGGGTGATACTTTTCCAGATATAATTTAAATGATTTATAATGATGAAGTGTGTGATAAGTTGTATTATTGGGTGCAATTCTACCACGTGTTATTTAATGGTTGAACTTAACTTTGTATAACAGTACGGGAAAATTTGCTATGATTTAGATACTTCCGGGTAAAAACGCTCTTTGATGGTTGCTTTCGGGGCAAAAATGGACCTTTAAAAGATTACATGTAAATGGTGACAGAGCCACATCAGTATCAACGGGTCAAAAAGAAGAATTTAACGGTCAAACTTAATGTTTTCAATGTTTGGGGTGAATTTGCTACAATTTAGACACTTCTAGGGCAAAATTACTCCTATTGTTACTTTTGGATACTTGGCGCTATTTTGCTATTACTTCCTAATCAAAAATGGACCTTAACCCTAAAATAATATATTGGTGGAAAATGGGTTTAGAAAAATGTGAAATTATTATCTTGTTAAAAATTTTGAAAGTTAGTTATTATTTCAAAGGTACTGTTGGAATTTCTTATTGTTTGATAACATTATATAGTTGAATTCGTGTGTAGTTAGCTCTTAAGATTGTTGGTGTCACCACCTAAAATATCATGCAGTCCAGTGAATTTTCCAGCCTCTATCCAATGCTATGCAAATCCAATTCCCAGTAGCATCCGTAAATAACAAAATTTATAGTTTGAGTCGTGCCTGAGGATACTATCCTTAAAAGTTATTCCGCAACTATCAGCAAAGAAATTGCAGCACTCCCTAGGAGTAAATGAACTCTTCCTGTACAGGGTATACAGGGAGCAAAACTACGGAAGATATTTCACTCAATAAGGCAGAAATATTTAAGAGGAGGAGGAGAGGTGCACCTGAACTCAAGACCTCAAGTGTCTTATCTCTACCAAAAACTCTCTAACTTAAGCACCTTATATAGTCTCATATACTCTCAATGTTGCCCATATTATCAATAGCCATGCAATGCTCTTTTTGAACGTTGGTGGCATAAAACATTTTCAATGAAAGCCGTTTCGTACACTGGGTTTTTGAAGAAGCATAAAGGAAATGAAGATATTGTCTTAAAGGCAATTAAATTGATTGAAATAATCGGTTTTTGAATTGAGAAATTCCAACATCATTTCTTCACTATAAAAACTAGTGAATGCCATTAAAAGCTTTTGGAAAAACCTGTTTAGGAAATTCAAAAGCTGTCATGTCTTCTTCAATCTCCATAATTGATAGATTAAAATAATGGCATATTCCACCAAGTTCAAATTTTATGATTTGTAAAATTTCGCCAATAAAAGGTGCATAAACCATGTTTAACATGCACATAAGGGGTGTAGAATATTAGCTGGATTTCAACTCAGTGGCCTATTGTTGCACGAGTTCATTTCTCCTCTTGACCCATTTAACTATGCTTTGAAAAAATATACTATATTAATTAATTTAACTAACTATTTCAGGTAACTAAATTAGATAAATAGATTATATACTGAGGTACGGAGGGAGTATAATCTAATGATTTGATTTCAAAAAATCATGTAACATATTTACTCACTTTTCGTTCTCTTAACCAAGTATCTTCTCACCTTGTTAAGCTCCTTCTTGTCGATCTCAATAATTAAATAATTTATTTAGTTACCTTAATCATGTCTAATGAGTCTATTTGATATTGAGAAATTCTTATATGAACTTGAATCATTACATTATTTATAATATGTCGAATTATGATACACCAAATCATTTCATTTAATATAGGGTAAAGGGTCAAAAATGATCCTGTACTTATGTCCAAGGTGTATCTGGCACCTTGTACTTTTTTTAGGCTTAAAATTGTCTATCAGCTTTCAAATTCGGGTTAATAATGACTTTTCTGTCAAATTGGCCCAACAGACGTTTCAAATTTGGGCCAATAATCACTCCTTCGTCAAACTGGCCCAACGGACTTTTCAAATTTGGGCCAATGATGACTTATCTGTCAAACTTGCCCAATTTCCATTACTTTTTTATGGGTAGATCCCATACTAGGATTTCACAAGAATCTAATTTTTGTTGGGCCAGTTTGATGGAGGAGTCAGTATTGACCTGGATTTGAAACATCCGTTGGGCCAGTTTGACGGAGAAGTCGTTATTGGCCCGAATTTAAAACGTCCGTTGGGCCAATTTGACGGAAGAGTCATTATTGACCCGAATTTGAAAGTTGATGGACAATTTTGAGCCAAAAAAAAGTTCAATGTGCTAGATGCACCTTGTACATAAGTACAAAGTTATTTTTGACCCTTCACCCTTTAATATAACATGAAAATTTTTTACCAAAAAAAAATCTAGCATGAAAATTTACATAGCATTTAACAAATTAGTCCCACCATCTTCTCTTGGTGAAATTACTCTCTCATCTCTCTAAATAATTCTCTTTCATGCATTAAATGATGTGATTTGATGTATTTTAATTGGACGGACTATAAATCACCCTCAAAGCAAGTTCATGCAACCGACATCTTTAAAATTATACTAAAAAGTGGAGATAATAATTATTTTTACATGTGGGAAATAATTGCCGATGCTAATATTAGAATTACATAATTGGGTTAACATAATCTTTAATCTTAAAGTTTGCCTCCATTTTGTTTTTATTCTGAAGTTTTAAACAAAGGTTTTGGTCTCACAGATTTTATTTTACTTAAAATCTTGGTCACTATATGTTAATAAAATGCTGAACTATTTTGTCTCTAAGAGAACCAAATATCTGACTTAAAATTTGAGGCAACAAAACTAAAATGGAAGCACTAAATATTATTTTTGTTATGAAAACAAAGAAAAATGTTATAGACATATAGATGATGGAGATGAAGAAAGACAATAGAGAAGAGGATAGAAAGAGGGAGAATTCTTATTGCTTTCAAGCTTACCATCATTTGCTACATGCATGGTATTTATAGGCCCACAAGTCCTTAAATTCCTTTACAAAAGTTATAACAAAAGAATAAATCCACATAATGCTGAAATATGACAATGGGAGGTTACTTGTATTAATCATAAGAAACTCCCAATAGGTCATTCATTTGTAGGTTATATGACTTTAAGTGGAGAACTCCAAAAGACACTCTTGAAAGGTTATGGACATCCACAATGTTGTAATATTTATAACACTCCCCCTTGGATGTCCATGAACAAATATTGTGCGTCATTAAAAACTTTACTAGGAAAAATCCAATGGGACAAAAACCAGTGAAGGAAAAAGAGTACACAATAATGATCAAAGCTGCCTCGTTAAAAACCTTACCAGAAAAACCCAATGGGACAAAACCATGGTTAAGAAAAAAATAGTACAACATGATAATTTCTCCCCCTGAAGACATAATCTCTTTTGCTTTTCGACATAAAAACAACATTTTTACTCCCCCCGGTGATAACATCACTTTTGTCCTTTAATCTCGATTGAGTGTACTAAGTTCCCTACATATTTCTTCCAATGCTATTTGAGCGAATCTTCATTTTGGTCGAATTGCATTATCGTCAAATATTTTGCTAAAATGAAGAAGAGGTCCCTAAGTGCATGATTTTTGCTGATGATATAGTCCTTTTGGCCGAATCAAGAGAGGAGATTAATGATAAATTAGAGATATGGAGAAACACGTTGGAGTCGAAGGGTTTCCGTTTAAGTAGGAGTAAGACAGAATATATGCATTGCAATTTTGCAAATAAACAAGTTAGAGGTGATTTGGAGGTTAAACTGGGAGAGCAAACAATCCCTCAAGTGACAAAGTTTAGGTATTTGGGATCAATTATAAGACAAGATGGTGAGATTGATGACGATGTCAATCATAGAATTCAAGCTGGGTGGTGTAAGTGGAGGAAAGCTACTGGAGTTCTCTGCGATAGAAAAGTACCCAATAAGGTAAAAGGGAAGTTTTATCGCACTGCTATAAGACCAGCAGTATTATATGGTAGTGAATGTTGGGCTTTGAAGGGTCAACATGAACATAAAATGGGGGTAGCTGAAATGAGGATGTTGAGATGGATGTGTGGTCACACAAGAAAGGATAAGATTCGGAATGATCATATACGCGAACGAGTTGGAGTGGCACCTATCAGTGAGAAAATGGTAGAAAATCGTTTGAGGTGGTTTGGACATGTACAAAGAAGGCCATTAGATGCGCCAGTGAGGAGGGTAGATCAAACAGTCTGGAGTCCGATTAAGAGAGGAAGGGGGAGACCGAGGCTTACACTTAATGAAGTTGTAGAGCGAGATCTTTTAATAAATAATATATCTAAAGATTTGGTTTCCGATAGAGCACAATGGCGTCGTGCGATCCATGTAGCCGACCCCACTTAGTGGGATAAGGCTTTGTTGTTGTTGTTGTATTCCTTTAACATATCTCCATGATATATATTTCACATCTCCATATTTATTCAAATTCATTATCTGCTTGTGTACCTGCAAAAACTTAATTTTTCCACAAAATTGTGACATGTAAAAAAAAATAGCAAATATTCATATGGGACCTCTATGCTCTATTCATGATTTTGAAAATCATTGTGGAATTTAGTAACTTGATCTGCAGGTCAAGTAATATGCAAACTTATATATTTTCTAAGTAACAATATATTTTGTAAGATAATTCTTATATATGCTTATGGAATTTTCAATCATTCAAAGACTCTTAAGAAAATTTTATCATCAAGTAGGATATATACAATTATTAACGCATATTTTCTTTTCATACACTACCAGACTACTAATATTTGCAGAATACTTATATCCACCTTAAAATAATATGCATTATCACAATCTTCATTGCCTTTGTGAAAAAGTATATTTCTTTTGTAAGATCGCACTGTCTGGAGTCCGATTAAGAGAGGAAGAGGGAGACCGAGGCTTACACTTAATGAAGTTGTAGAGCGCGATCTTTTAATAAATAATATATCTAAAGATTTGGTTACTGATAGAGCACAATGGCGTCGTGCGATCCATGTAGCCGACCCCACTTAGTGGGATAAGGCTTTGTTGTTGTTGTTGTATGTCTTCGCACTCTTCTAGAGTACCTGCCTCCTCAATATGATCATCTTAATTATTAGCTCCTATTTGTCTGAAGTATCTACATTTGGAATCGATTGATTTCTCATGCTTCAGGCATGTCACATATGTTGGAGAATTTTTAGCTGGAATATGAGATTCTATAACTCTCATTTAGGTCAGTAATTATATCTGAAAGATGTTTTGTAATATTGTATGAATGTAAACTATGATGAACTTCCGGTTCATACCAGAGGATCTATATTTCTTAACAATATTGCATTCAATACATTTTCTTTTCCAGCTACTTGATTTCTCCCCCTCATGTTTGGATAACTTTGTTGAATGACAATCAAATAATCATGAGGTATAAGTCTCCTAAATCCATTTGTTTCCTTTTGAAACATCATTTTGAGAGTTTCTTATTCAACATTTATCTCAACTCTGTCTAAATATCCATCTATACAAGTGGTGGATTGATAGGCATATGCATTGCACAATTAAAAACTTTTAAGATGGAAATTATTTGGCTTCTGACCAAAAGCCAATTTTGCCAGGAGAATATTGTTGGCTTGGTGTAAATATGTACTGCAACATATAATATTAAATATGTCAACATTGAAAAAGAAACTTTGTTCTCATAAATATTTCATGGAGGCTTTAATGAATAATTTTTGAATCATATAATCTGGAAATTGTGCACTCAACAGAATGATTTATTCAAACAATCTTGCAAACTCTAAATAATCGCACATGTAACCATTTAATAGATGCATCTATCAAATTTATTGAATACTTATATGGTTTACATGCTATTTGATTGGGCCCATGAGTTTGATATATTTCCAGAAATATAGATCCATTCCAAATCACAACTAATGATCTTTTTATTATAAATTTTCTTTGAGAACAAGCAGCACAACATGATGTTAACTCTTCAAGAAGAATCTTTTGGTTCTTCAATGTATGTCAGTATTTAA
Source organism: Mimosa bimucronata (assembly GCA_037074515.1). Taxonomy (NCBI): domain Eukaryota; kingdom Viridiplantae; phylum Streptophyta; class Magnoliopsida; order Fabales; family Fabaceae; genus Mimosa; species Mimosa bimucronata. The sequence continues at coordinate 217,464 of CM073438.1, forward strand.
TATCAACAATTTGATGTCTCATATATATGACTTGGATGATCAAACAAGTCATGCCAATAACAAATTTAGGGTTAATATAACTTTTGGTCCCTGAACTTTCACTCAATTTTGGTTTTGGTCCCTGAACTTTAAAATTTTTGGTTTTGGTCCCTGAACTTTCGGTCAATTTTGGTTTTGGTCCCTGAACTTTGAAATTTTTGGTTTTGGTCCCTGAACTTTGGGTCAATTTTGGTCTTAGTCCCTGAACTTTCAGTAATTTTGGTCTTGGTCCCTGAACTTTAGTAATTTTGGTTTTGGTCCCTCAGTTTAAAAAAAAACTTCAAAAAAAAAAATTAAAGTTGAGGGACCAAAACCAAAATTACTGAAAGTTCAGGGACCAAGACCAAAATTGACCCAAAATTCAGGGACCAAAACCAAAAATTTCAAAGTTCAGGGACCAAAACCAAAATTGACCGAAAGTTCAGGGACCAAAATCAAAAATTTTAAAGTTCAGGGACCAAAACCAAAATTGAGTGAAAGTTCAGGGACCAAAAGTTATATTAACCCACAAATTTAATTTATTTAGATCAGTAAACTTCTGGTTTACTGTATCATCTTTCTTATCCAACATTAAACATTTTAATTTCCATGTTAAAAATCATAACATGACATCTGTGTATCTCAATACAACAGAAATCCATCATATAGAATACCAATATTTATGGTATACCTTGATTATTTCACTCTCCTTATGAGAGTTTATATCTCAGGATTTGTCAAATCCATTATTGTAACAAATTGTCACAAATTTGTGCATATCCAAATTGAGCTATAAAATGACTTCAATCAAAGTGTAAGCAAAGCAATAGTTTTGTAACCTTAAAAAGAAACATAAGGTAACCCACATATTTGGTACTTCCACACTTTCAAATATCTCAAATTACATTTAGGAACATGGTAATTCTAAATATAATTATTTTATTTGCTTGCCATTATATGCTATTATTTTTATGCAAATTAACAGGTGGATGCAAACAGTTTCATAAATCGCATTATATTCCTTTTAGCATATTTTATTGGTGGCTTCAATGTCTAATGATGTCCAGCACTCAAAACGGATTTAGTCTTAAAAACCTTTTATGGAATTGATGTGTCTTCAATGCCTAATGTTAAAAACTGATTTTATTAAAATCTTTTATGACTATCACATTGAAAAACTGATTCTTCATCGTGATTAAGAGGCTGCCAATATTGGGTAAGGAGGTTATAAAACTAAATTAATATACTCATTGACAAAAATAAAATAATAACACCTTTACACATCACCGTAAAATGCCAGTAATAACACTGATGTCAAAAATCGTGATAAATGCTTACCTGCTGGGAGAAGAACAAATCACATCACATTATGTGTGTGTGTGTATTTGAAACCTATAAAACCCAAACACATCAAATGTAATGGCTTCATAAAACCCATACACAAGAGAACATAAGAAAAAAAAAATTCACGCTGGAACACTTTTTCAACGTTAATAGTATTAATAACACTACTTATGTAATTACACCAAAATTGTTTCCCATGTGAATGTCTATGTAACCGGCAAGTATCATTCATTTAATACAATAAAATACATAATATCCATTTATCCATTTTATTGTTGAAATTAAACAAAGGTTCATGGTTTAAACAATTTTTTTTTTAATAAAAATGGATAATACTCACATATATAATGCAATAATTGAAAGAGGCAATCGCACAAGAGGGGGGTGAATTGTGCTTTTAAAAATTGAAACAATGACAAATAAAAGCAACTCTAAAACTTTATACTGGTTCGGCCAACACTGCCTACGTCCAGTTCTCCAACTCCTCGTTGGGTTCCACTATCCACAGGTTTTACGAGCACAGGTTCACCTGTCAACCTTTACAGAGTTTTAGAATCTCTCTAAACACTCCCCCTTACTACCTGTAAGGCAATATCCCTGTTATAAAGCACCAAGCTTTCAGAACAACCTCAAACAGTAAAGGATTTCAATAAATACGTTCACTTAATGAACTGATTTTGATAAACACTTAAGTACAGATAAAATCTCTAAACAATAAATACAGAAAATAGAGAGCAATAAATGAGTATGTGAATATTCTCGTTTTTCATCGTCTTTTTAATAAATACTCAAGCTCTGTATTTATATCTCTTCTCAGATTTTGCCCCTGGTGTTCAATCTTCAAGAAGCCGTTTGAATTTAGTCGTTGGGACCTCATAGCCGTTGGCATTTAATGCAGCTTCTTCATCGGGCTTAACTTTCTGCTCTAGCTTCAACTACTTCTTGCGTAGGATGAGCTAGGAGAGAGACAAACTCAGCGTTCTGAGCATCCGTACAAAATGTACTATCTGGCAGCTTTTTCAGTAGCGCTAGGTTGATCTGCTATCGCTATCTTCATAGAGTGAGTTCTGCACTTAAGCTGTTAGCTGAGCAAATAATCATTTAAGATATAGAGAATGCTATCGCAAATTTAGTCTATTAGCTCAAATGAGATAAAGACAATATAAGGTATTTCAAAGAATTTTATATCGATAGGCAAGAGTATTATCGATAGCATATTCTTTTAGCTCAATGTTCAGAGTACTAGCTATATCATATCAGCATACATTCTTCTATCGATTGCTAATCCCTTATCTCTAGATACTTGATTGCTTATTAGCTTTAAGGATATTGAGATGTTTATTAAAGGGTGTTTCAAGGTATCCTATTATCGATAGCTAAACGAGTTAGCGCTAGCAACCATGTTAGCTCATTTGACTCATTTGCTCTTGGGCACTAGCTGTCTGAATGATTAATATCTGAAGCACTTTTGTTATCAATAGCTTAACATGTTATCGCTAGCTGATTTCTTTTGTCCACAGTCTTGGTTCATCTTTCTGCTTAGCTATTTACTCATTGTTCTTTTATGAACTTCTAGCGATAAGATACTCTTTAGCGATAGTGAATGACTTGGTGATATATATTAGCTTTGTTATTTCTAAGTCTTCACTTGCTATGGCTCTGTCTATTTGCTAAAGATATACACTTAGCGATAGAGATATTCATCCTTATTGTTCTGCTAAGTTTCCATTTGCTATATTTGAATCTTTCATCTAGCAATATATCTTTTACTCTTGCAATGGTGATCTGTTACCTATCAGATTTTACTTGTTTAATTCAGAGGTAACTTACACTTATGTTTTCTATAGGTCAGTCTTCATCAAAACTTAAGATTCTAACAATAATGACATAATAACACTAATTTAATATTAATATGAATATCCGATAATGTCAACATAAATGACAAATACCATTTATATGTTATAAAAAAATGAAACTTCATATTACTTTAGTTATGTGTACAAAAATTAATAGAGAAAGATCGTACCTTTCATAAAGCAAAGCCCTTTCTGTTTTGTACTGAATATGATAAACAACAAACTCACAAACTTTTAAGTATGAGAAATCAAATAATCCTACACATGCATCTTCAGAATATATAAACATTAGATAGGTATAAATTCACCATTAAGTGACATTTATTAAAACCATAATATTTTAGAATATTATAGACATAACTTCTCCTTTAGGCTCTAACTTTATTAGGAGGTTAGTGCGTATCATAATACCTTATAATAATTTATATCACACAAGCTAACAATAACAAATTTAAACAATAATAAAAATTAAACATAATATAGCCTTCTGGGCTTATGATGATCTCTTTATGATTTTACAATGAATCTGAGTATCTGATCATATTTCTCTATAACTCATTGCCTCTTTTGTTATCTGTCAACTAATTATCACTTTTTGATATTTGTCATCTAATGGTGTTTTTTTTAACTTGACAACCATATATGGCTTCTAGCCATAGTAAAACATTTTCTCATGACTTTATATCCAACATCATTATTTCAATATCAATGAATATTGTTGCCTTTGATTATTAATTTGGGCATTGATCATGTGTAATCATAGCAAAATATTAGTCTTTAGGACTATTGCTTTTTTGTTTAGTGTCATAATTCTCTATAAATTATTTGTCTTCAAGACATACATAAAATTTATTTTAACAATGTAAAGCTCCTTTTTGTCATTTGATACATGAACAGAAAGCTTTATTATTTATAACAATTCAATCGTTATAGTACCATAATTTGATACATAAGTTATGTGACTTCTGGTTATCAAACCACATCAATGTAAGAATTACCTGGGAAAGTGATATGACTTCTTGTCATCTAATAACAAAATATAAAGTATTATGGCTTCAGGCCATTTTATATTGTTAATATGTGTGTGTGCATATACATTTAAGAGCACTAAGAAAAATAATATAACATAACATGAAAAGCTCTTGCCATTTAATAAAGTTGAAAGAACATTTTTATGACAAAATAAACTAAATTCAACCATTTATAATAAAAGTCATATTAATGAAATGAATGCCTAAAACTAAAATAGATTCCAATCTCACAAGATAAAACGTAATAATCAATATGAAACGTAAATTAAATAATGGAAATGTAAAATAAATAATGTTATATACTAAGCAGAAGAGTGAAATAACATAAATAGCAATAAATATAAAAAAAAAATTGAAATAGAAGCATAAACTCATAAATAAAATTGCATGATAGTAACTTAAGATTAACATTAAATGTAATAATAGAAAAGTAAATAAAATAATATAACAAACAGAAAATTAGAGCAATATAAATTGCAACTCAAATAACAAAAAGCATAATAATAAAATAAAGCATCAAATTAAATATGCAATATTCTTAAAGTATCAAATTAAATATGCACGGGGGTGTTTCGTAAGAACTAAATGGCGTATGAGCTAAAGGCGGTAGAACCTTCTAATGTAGTTCATTGTGACAGCCTCTCTAATTCTCCAGAAGAGGTAAGGATATGATGCAATATTATATATATATGTATATTATATACATAGATAAATATATAAACATATAATAGGGAGAAATCAACATAATATTAATAACAATATAAAATACTAAAACGAATAATGATATGAAACTAGAATAAAAAAATTATAATAACAATCTAAAATAAATAACACAAATTTATATATATATATAAATTTATAAACACACATATATATATATATATAGATATAAACACACACGCACAATGATGAAAAAATATAAATAAAACTAACAACATATCTAGTAAATGTGAACAAACAAAATGTCAAAATAAAGGAATATATAGCAACAAAAGAAATATTAATAATGAGAGTAAAATAGCATAATATATAAAGCAAAAAATAATGTAAAAATAAAGAAAGGTATGCTCAAATTTTTAGAGCGAATTCGTGACGTGTTATGAAAACAAAGAAAAATGTTATAGACATATAGATGATGGAGATGAAGAAAGACAACAGAGAAGAGGATAGAAAGAGGGAGAATTCTTATTGTTTTTAAGCTTACTATCATTTGCTACATGCATGGTATTTATAGGCCACAAGTCCTTAAATTCCTTTATAAGAGTTACAACAAAAGAATAAATCCACATAATGTTGAAATATAAAAATGGGAGGTTACTTGTATTGATCATAAGAAACTCCCAATAGGTCATTTATTTGTAGGTTATATGACTTTAAGTAGAGAACTCCAAAAGACACTCTTGAAAGATTATGGACATCTTGTAATATTTATAACAATTTTAACTTTTTTTTTTTTGAAAAACATTTTTGCCTCGTTCCTGGCTGTTATAAAATTTTTATCTCTATATATATATATATATAAAATCATAATGTACCATTGGCATAATTCCGTTGACAGATACGGTCACCGTCTCACCGAGGGGGGGAGAGAGTGCGAGGAGAGGGAATTGTCAAGCTTGGTTATCGGACAACAGGGTGTTGTGGAGAAGGAAACCTTTCTGTGAATCGTTTCTTCGTCGACGTAGACGATCCTAATGGTATGATTGTCCGATTTGCATGTAAAGCCACTTTATCTCAACATTGAATTTAATCTCAGTTTTCTGTCAGATTGTAGCAGCACTTACTCTTTCCCTTACCACTTTTTATTGCTTTCTTGTTCCATCCAAGGTCTGAACTCCTGTATGGATTTTAGGCATATTGAAGTTTTACATACATACATACTATATATATATGTATTTATTTGGCCAACAATTTGTTCTGTTCATATTGCTTTTAGATGAACGTTTTGATGGAATCTATTATTTGGGTGTACTGCGCTCAAATTGTTGAAATTTCATCTTTAAACTTAGCTAAAGTCCTGGTCCGTTGCGTCTTGGATAGACTTATATGGTATCGTATGTTCTTTCTTTGTATACATTATCAGAAAGCTTTAATTTTTTTGTAACCCCGGTAAACTTTGAAGTAAGTTTTTGACGAATCTACGAAGAATTAATATGAATTTTAATTGCTTTGCATCTTATAGAAGGAAAAAGAGGGCGATGGTGTACTGCGCTCAAATTGTTGAAATTGTATGTTTGTGAGGCCTATTATCATTAGATGAACTCTCATCTTGCAATACTTTATGTAAACAGGGAATATCTTTGTCAGTGTTCTCCTTCAGTGACTAAATGTTCTATTGAATTTATAATTCAATTATGCTCATTGCACATGAGATCTCTTCATCTGATGAAGACATTAGGTCATCTCAGCATTTTTATCCAGTTGGCGTACTCACCTCCTACATGGGCAGCAATAATTGCTGGTGTCTTTGTTGTCATTACTCTTACTCTGTCAATGTATCTCCTGTTTGAGCATCTTTCTGCATACAAGAATCCTGAGGTTCTCCTCCTTCAATGTTTAATTTACTGAATTGTTGTTTTGGAAGCATGCATCTGTTTATTACAATATTAACAATTCCTTTCGCTTGCCCTTCGTAGGAGCAAAAATTTTTGATTGGAGTTATCCTAATGGTTCCATGCTATGCAGTAGAATCAGTAAGTTATGTGAATTAATGTTACAATTTGTCTGAGACGCTGAAGTAGTATAGTATTTCTGAAAGGACCGCTTGACTAGAGGATTCAGATTTCCCAATGTAGCTATGGATCATGGGTTCCATTTTTTGTAGTTGATCTGTGAAATTCGAAACTCCTCCTTGTTTCCCTCATTTTTTTATGCTCATGGCATGAACTACTGTATTCTGAATGCTTCTGACTCAAGTTGATGCTAGCAGTTCGTATCATTGGTGGATCCATCAATCAGTGTTGACTGTGCGATACTGCGGGATTGCTATGAATCCTTTGCCATGTATTGCTTTGGAAGATACCTTGTTGCTTGTCTGGGTAAGTTGTTGCAGTAGATTGTACTTTTTTCTTTGGGTAAAACTGCTCAAGCTTGTATGTATCACATATAATTTAATTCAAAGAATATTACAACTAACCCCGGCCCCCAATTTTTTTACATTAATTAATAATTACAATCTAGCTTTTATCCATTTTTAGTTTTAATGAATAATTTTTAATTAAAAAGAGATATATAATTCTGAATATTTGATCGTACTTGTGTTTTTTTAATTTAAATATCTCTACGACTGTATTAGTAATTGAGAAACTCAACACTGTATGATTTTGGTTTGTGATTGAGTTTGCAAGTGTACGATATTGCAGTAGTAATACACACAGAGTATTCCAAGTGTCATGCCCAAGGCTAGTAGGTTATGGCTAGTCCAATTAATTTATATCGAAAGCAAAATTAATATTTGAATAAAAGAAACAATTTCAAAAGAACAGCAAATGATAATTGATTTAAGATGATTTTAACACTTGAAGCACTGGAGGATCAGAGTTCGCCTTGTGAGGTTGCTAGATTGTAGATCTTGGATTAGCTCTTAAGATTATAGGACAATTGTTCATTAGTTGTCCAATTACCTCCCAGTTAATTGATCCCTTTTTAATTATCATTTAATCCGCTCCTGCAATACTCATACAACTAATCAAACCATGAAGTTACAACTTGTCGCCCTAATTTCCTTAAACTATCCCTAGCCTAGTCATTTGCATCAATTTATCTAGATCTAGGTTCATTATTCATCCTCCCATTCTATTAAGATCATCCATAAATTTGATTAGTCGTAGTTCAGTCAAAAAATTAGCATGAAGCACCATGAATTAAATATAATAGAAAAAGGAAACTTAATATATAACATGAAGCTTAAGAAGAGCCAAACCAAAACAGAAGAACTTAGTTTCACTGGTTAGGCTACATCCTCGTCCCACAATTAGAGATTTAGAAACTGATAGGACTGCTTTTGAGAAATTAGAAAAATAATAGAAAATAAATTTACTTTTGTTGGTGTTGCTTATTTGGAGAAAGAATCGGGAAATAGAGTGGCTGTAGGACTACTTTAGTCGAAGCCTATGAGCTGGGGAATGTGCAAGTCACTTTTGGGTCTATAAATTTTCTCGACTGGTTCAGAGAAGTACATAATTGTATATACATCCTGCTATAATTGTACATGTTGATGTGATGGTAGTCAGTCATCCAGGTTTTCAAAAGACCCTTGGGCAAGCTCTTATTAAAAGGGCATCACTAGGTTTCATTTCCAGTTTTCACCTTGAGGACAAAGTGAAGCTAAAAAGGGGAGGGTAATGTTAGGACTACTTTTGAGAAATTAGAAAAACACATAAAAAATAAAGGTACTTTTGTTGGTCTTGCTTATTTTGAGAAAGAATTGGGAAATAGAGGGGTTATAGGACTACTTTAGTCAAAGCCTATGAGTTGGGGGTTGTGCAAGTTGCTTTTGGGTCTATAAATCTTCTCTACTGGTTCAAAGAAGGGGGAAGAGAAGAATTGTGAATTAAGTGGCTGAGGGTTGAGGCCTTTGGAGTGGAGAGGGCCAACCTCTTGAAAGTTTGGCAAATATGTTGTGTTGTATTTGTAAGGGCGTGTCTGTATGTTTTATAGCTTCTGTTCATCTCTTGGAAGTTTGTAATCGTTCTCTCCCTTGTTTCAATGTTTGTATCAGTGTATTTGTGTATTGTTCCTACCATTATGTGATGAAATATTAGCTTTTAATTGTATTTTTGTGTGTGAATCTGTTGGGTCCTAACAGAAACTCATAAAAATTAAATATAGTGATGAACATAGTTCTACATATCTTAATTATAGAGATGATGATAAGAAATTAGAGAGCATATAAAGAATAGAATTCAGCTTCAAAACTCCCCATTAAGTGTGTTCTCTGCCTCTAGGATGCTTCTACAGACTTCAAGTCACTCAAACCAATTTTTAGAGGTATTAGGAAAAGTGATCAAGTAAGATGTCGAGAGATTTGGATCAAGTAAGATGTATAAAGGATGAGGAAGGTAAAGTTTTGGTTACTGATGAAGATATTAAGAGTAGATGGGAGGCTTACTTTTCTAAGTTATTCAATAGATGGGAGAGTTGACAATTAGTGAAGATGGACTTAATAGGTCGTTTTATCGTAGAATTATAGTTGGGGAGGTTAGTGAAGCTCTTAAGAAAATGGAGAATGGTAAAGATTTTGGACCGGATGGTATACCGATTGAAGTCTGGAAATGTTTAGATGAAGAGGGTGTGTTGTGGTTATTTAAATTGTTTAACGAGATTTTACGGTCCAAAAAGATGCCTGATGATTGGAGAAAAAGTACTTTAGTTCCTATTTATAAAAATAAAGGCGATATACAGAATTGTGCTAATTATAGGGGAATTAAACTTATGAGTCATACAATGAAATTATGGGAAAAGGTGATTGAGTATATGTTAAGATTAGAAACTAGTATTTCTGAGAGACGGTTCGGGTTCATGCTAGGAAGATCCACAACAAAGCGATATATCTACTAAGAGGGATGATGGAAAAGTATCGAAGTAGAAGAAGAGACTTACATATAGTTTTTATTGACTTAGAAAAGGCGTATGATTGTGTACTAAGAGATTTACTTTGGAAAGTCTTGGAAAAAAAAGGAGTATGTGTTGCATATATTAGAGTTATATAGGATATGTATGATGGTATGTTGACTAAAGTTAGAACTCCGGGAGGTGAGACAAAAGACTTCCCTATAGGAATTAGCCTACATCAGGGATCAGCTTTGTGTCCATATTTGTTTAACTTAGTACTCGATGTTCTAACTAAGCCTATCGAAGGAGAGGTCCCTAAGTGCATGCTTTTTGCTGATGATATAGTCCTTTTAGCTGAATCAAGAGAGGAGATTAACGATATATTAGAGATATGGAGAAACACTCTAGAGTCTAAGGGTTTCCGTCTAAGTAGGAGTAAGACAGAATATATGCATTGCAATTTTACAAATAGACAACTTAGAGGTAATTTGGAAGTTAAACTGGGAGATCAAACAATCCCTCAAGTGACAAAGTTTAAGTACTTAGGATCAATTATACGACAAGATGGTGAGATTGATGACGATGTCAACCATAGAATTCAAACTGGGTGGTATAAGTGGAGGAAAGCTATTGGAGTTCTCTGCGACCGGAAAGTATCCCATAAGGTAAAAGGGAAATTTTATCTCACTGCTATAAGACCAGCAGTTTTATATGGTAGTAAATGTTGGGCTTTGAAGGGTCAACATGAACATAAAATAGGAGTAGCTGAAATGAGGATGTTGAGATGGATGTGTGGTCATACAATAAAGGATAGGATTAGGAATGACCATATACGCGATCGAGATGGAGTGGCACCCATCAGTGAGAAAATGGTAGAAAATCGTTTAAGGTAGTTTGGACATGTACATAGAAGGCAATTAGATGTGCCAGTGATGAGGGTAGATCAAACAGTCTGGAGTCCGATAAAGAGAGGAAGAGGGAGACCCAGACGTACACTTGGGGAAGTTGTAGAGCGGGATCTTTTAGTGAATAATATCTCTAAGGATTTGGTTAATGATAGAGCACAATGGCGTCGTGCGATCCATGTAGCCGACCCCACCTAGTGGGATAAGGCTTGGTGGTTGTTGTTGTTGTAGGAAAAGTGATCAGATACTTGAGACTATGCCTTTTACTCCCTATTTATACATATAGGATAATCTCATCTTTATAATGATTTAATGGGCCTCCAGATCCTGATTTCCTGCAAATAAATACGAGAAGGATGGTTTATAAAATCAATTAAATATCTATAATAAAATATTTTAATTTTATTATCAAAATCATTTCAGAATCATATCAATTTAAGTGGATAAAATATACTTATAAACTCTTTTTTACACTGAAATTGTGACAGATGTATTATCTTGTAAATCTATGTCGTTTGCTTATGTCTTTTTAGTATTTTCATTTATTTAATATGCCGATATTTGTGTGCACGACTTGCATCTGGCCCCAAAATTTGGAGTTGGGGAGAAAGCTGTGCCAATATCTCTTGTGGGGAAGGGTGAGCTGGATGTTATCCATGTTATCGAGCCATGTGTCACATTGTGTTTACACGACATTCTATTTGTTTGACTGATACTTTTGTAGGCATTACAGAATATATAATTTATTGATTTCATGATTATTTTCAATAATTTGTAACATTTATATGTTATAATATAAACTGGTATTCTCGAGTTATACATGTAGCTGTTCCCACCTTTATTAGTTCAATTAATGTTTTAATGTCTATGTTCTAGGTGGAGAGGAGAGGACCATTGAATTTATGGAAAGAGAAGGTCGTGCCAGTTCAAAAACGCCTCTATTAGAGCACAGCTCTGAGAAGGGATCTATAAAGCATCCATTTCCTTTGAAGTACTTCCTTAAACCCTGGAAGCTTGGTCGGTGGTTTTACCAAATTGTGAAATTTGGAATTGTTCAATATGTATGCTCCTGTTACTTAGATAATATATTCTTTGGACGTTTTTCCCGTGAAAATTTAGTTTTTCTTTAATTCCTCCAAAATGTTTGCTTTCCCTTGCAGATGATAATAAAATCGCTGAGTGCTATTATTGCAGTAATCCTTGAAGCCTTTGGAGTTTACTGTGAAGGAGAATTTAAATGGGGTTGTGGGTAAGAAATTTTGAATGGCTGGAATGAGATTAGTTTGGTTCATCAAATTACATGAACATGTTGAACTAGCTCTGATTTGTTTTATTTTTTGTTATTGTTTTATGTGTCTTGAAGAACTTGTTTATTTGCTCTCTTCATTTGTATTGTAGTCCTTTTAATTGGTTATTTCCTTTCAAGTTCTAAAATTTTCCTTATGTATATATTTTGACTGCTTAGAAGGCAAGAGTCCTTTTACTTCACCTTCACTATCTGGTTGTCATAATTAATGGCTGCCTCTTTTTTTACATTCCTCTGTGTTCCATGTATCTTAGTAGTCTGCATTGTGAATATCTGTTCGAATATAAAGGGATTACTTCAGGTGGTCTCTTGCTTTTAGAATTCCAGCTTTTCTAGGTACAACATGTATATTTGTTTATAAAATCTCAAATATCAGTGTCAAGATCTTCAGAGTCCATTAATGTCACTTCTAAGGAGAGATGGAAGTTAGTTAGAACAATTTGAATTTTACATAAAGAGTAAAGAGCAAATGAAATTATAGATAGAAAGAGAGATAAATTAATTGGGAAATGTTTAGAAGTTTTGCATGTTGCGTTGATTTTGAGGTAACCTATGGGAAATGTAGCTGAAAATTCTTGGCGTGGCATATCAAATTTATACATGTACGGTGTTTGCCTATATTGAGTATGTTTACATGAGATCGCCAACATTAAGAGTAGTTTGGAACTTCAACATATAGAAGAATAACTTCTTTCAGCTCTAGGATATTTCAAACTACAACCTTATGTTTGAGATTTTGTTGATTGTGTCTGCACCTGATTGTCAATTATGCTCTTGCGAATCACTTTTTCTGAGGGATGTCAATTATACCATCATTCTGGGCTTTTGAAAGGAAAATATTCATGTTTAATGTCTTCATAGGCCAAGCTTGTGCCAGCATGCTTTTATAATGTAAGTATATGAAGTATGCAGTTGCATCAACCACTTGAACTTTTTGCCACTTTTGTAGGTACCCTTATTTGGCAGTGGTTCTGAACTTCAGTCAGTCATGGGCATTGTACTGTCTTGTTCAATTTTATGCTGCTACAAAGGATGAATTGGCACATATAAAGCCATTGGCTAAATTTTTGACGTTTAAATCTATAGTGTTCCTCACTTGGTGGCAAGGGGTGGCAATTGCTCTCCTTTATGCCTTGGGTTTGTTCAGAAGTCCTATAGCTCAAGGCTTTCAGTTGAAGTCTAGTGTTCAAGATTTCATCATTTGCATCGAGGTAGATATCTTTCACTGGAATTAGCTCGAACACTGGCATGGGTAATTAAGATGGGATGCTGTAATTGGACCTATTTAAATGTTGTACTGTTTTGTTTTAGTTACTGGTGGCTGTTTGTTATTTGGAAGTGAACTTCAATTGGCTTAAACGCCTTCCTCCATGGCCCAAGGGTGCAGAGCTTTGTATAGATGACTGTGTTATACAAAATATGTTGCGCATAATGCTCTCTTGATGGTTAATGCTGATTTATTGCTAATTGTTTCTTTTCATGTCTATAGGTGCATGTACGGCTATTTAATCTATATTACTCCCTCCATCTCTATATATAAGAGTTCCACTAGCCAAATCACACAGATTAAGAATGTGGTTGAAAATGATAAATGTGTCTTTAAATAATATTGTTTTCTCAAGTTTGGCCTTATTTATGATTGACTATATAAGAGAGAGAAATGTGATAATAGTGTTATAAATGAGTATGAAAGAGAATGAGAATAGAGAGAATAATGATGGGTAAAGTGGGAAAAACCTCATTAAATGCTTTGACAAATTTAGTCAAGCTCTTATAAAAAGGGACAAAACCATTCAAATTTTGGGCTCTTATATGTAGGGACAGAGGGAGTAAACTAGTATGTTGTGACTAAGTTTTTATATTACATTGTTTTTATGGAACAAGATATTTGCTTTGAACCTCAATTTACGGATACTAATGCTGATAACATCAGGCCCTTTGATATCTAAGATTATCAGACTTCCCATAGCTATGGGATGAATATGCTAGAAGGTTCAATATTGCATTTTTCTCTTATTCTTAATTGCTTTGATGCGGTATTTTTCATGTGCTTATCAGATGCTTAAGTTGTCTGGTTTTCTCATACTTGAATTCAAAGTTGAATCTTTTTGCACTTTGAATCACCTTCATTTTTCTATCGCCTATATTTCTATGACTGCTCCAGATAAGGGGAAAAGTAAAGTTTGACAGCTTTTTTTATTCATCCAGCACAGATGGGCATTGCATCGGCAGTTCACCTGTATGTGTTCCCAGCAAAGCCTTACGAGCTAATGGGAGATCGTTTTCCTGGAAGTGTTTCAGTTCTTGGAGATTACTCTGCTGACTGTCCTCTTGATCCTGATGAGATTAGGGACAGTGAGCGCCCAACGAAGCTGCGCCTTCCTAATCCTGATGCTAATGTCAGGAGTGGGATGACAATCAGAGAGAGTGTTCGAGATGTTGTTATTGGTGGTGGTGAATATGTAAGTTTCCTATATCTTAGTAGTAATACGAACTAATTCTGGGCATGTGATGTTGATTGGTCCTTAGTAAAGGCCCCTTCTTCGCTATGGCAAAGAAATAAAGATATTATTGAACATTTAAAGTAGAAATTCTGAAATTGTCTAAGTGGGAGCGATTGGTGAATGATTCGCTCATAGGTGAAACAAGCTGCCTTGTTAATGTGATAGTATTTAAAGAGAAGTTATCAAAGTATCTTGTTGAACGAAACAACAGTGGGGAAAATTATTAAAAAAAAAAAAATCTAATTCATTGATAAAGTTGCAGCCCTCAATTGCATACGGGGTATGTGGAAAGGTTTAAATATGTTTTGGTGAAAATGTGTGGAGTTTAATTGCACTGTATTATCCTTACGATAATTGAAGTTTTTTTCCTAACCTCGCAGTTCTGTTTATTTTATTTGAACGTAATGCATTTTATTGATTTGTTCATTATATTTGTAAATTAGATATTTCCTTCAGTGCATTTCAAATTAATCTTCAATTCCTTATTATGTTGTGCCTGCCTCACTATTTTTCATACATTCAGATTGTGAAAGATGTGAGGTTCACAGTCAATCAAGCAGTGGAACCAGTAGAAAAGGGGATCACTCGATTTAATGAGAAACTACATAGAATTTCGCAAAACATTAAGAAGAATGACAAAGATAGAAAGAGAACAAAGGATGATAGTTGCGTTGCTTCATCATCATCACCTGTAAGGAGGGTGATTCGGGGAATAGATGACCCCTTATTGACTGGGAGTGTTAGTGACAGTGGGGTATCAAGGGGAAAGAAGCACCGTCGAAAATCAGGATATGTGAGTGCCGAGAGTGGAGGAGAGAGTAGTAGTGATCAAAGCTACGGGGGATACCAGGTTAGAGGGCATAGGTGGGTTACCAAAGAGTAACAATTATTTTAGTGAATCGTGTATGGAATTGGAAAATTTTTCCTGGTGAATCTCTGATGTATTAGCCTGCATGGAGAGGAATAATTTCTTTTATACTCAGAGGATGGTTTTTTTGTTTTTGGTGCTTGAGAGTTCTGGTTGATAATTTTCTGAAGTAAATTGTTTCTCATTCGGAGGGATCATGATCCTGTTCTTGTACCATTTCTGTAATAGACTGGTCTCGAGTATTTGTATAGATGTTTATTCTGGCAGCTTCTAGCAGTTGTTATGGCTAAAGAAAAATCTAATGGTTGCTGAGATGAGTTACAGATATCTGTCCATCATGTTCGTTACACTTTCGGTTTTTTGATGGGAATGTTAATGTTACGCTCTCATCGTCGTTTAAATTCAGTTAAGGAGGCCGGCCTGATTTAGGGCCGCAGCTTGTGATCCATGTACGTATAGGTTCGTAAATCTTTCGTCTGTAACACAGGATCGTAACCTTTTTTTGAACTGAACAGGATTGTAACTTTGATCCACTTTAAGCGGATAACTACTATAAAATCCTTCTAAACTTTATTTCATTCATGCAGGTTTGATAATGAAATATTAAGAAATTTGCCTATCCAAGTAGAAAGGTGACTGTAGCCTTTTCCGAAGTTGAAGTAAAGATATTGCTGTTTTTCTGATGTAATAAGGGGAGGCGGAGTATGAGAAACGACTATAATTGCTCTAAAGCAAGTGGGGTGATTTAAATGCTTATAATTAATTGAATAAGTTTAGTTTTTGCAACATCAATTTTATGTCTGGAGGCAATACGAACAAAACTTTCCCCGCAAGCAGAACCAATAAGATGAGTCAGTGGAGAACCAGTGGAATGCTTATAATTAATTGAATAAGTGTAGTTTTTACAACACCAATTTTATTTTGCAACACCAATTTTATGTCTGGAGTTGATACAAACAAAACTTTCCCTGCAAGCAGAACTAAGTAGATGAGTCAGTGGAGAACCGGTGGAAGAAAGTCTTTTTTTTTTTTTTTTTGTAATTATATTACATAAAAAAGATAAATACAATAACAGTAGCACAAACATTAACGAATACTAATACTAAGAAAATTACCCAAAAGTTGCAAACAATCTTGTAAGACTAATCGATAGCAAGTAGACAATGATACTTCTAATGTGAAGATTCACTTCAAGACACTGTCTTTTACATGCAAGGTCAAGTTGTATGCACAAGGATTGAGCATGAACTGCTGATTGACTATAAAAAGCAAAGTCCTCCGAACATGAGATAAAACAGAAGGTCATTTCTCTTGAGATCTTCTTCTAATATTGGAAATATTTCTTAGCAAAAACTTCTGAAAGAATATATCACTTTGAGTTCTACCACGTTTGGAGACCTTGGACTGGGAGAACTTGGAAATTCGGATAAACCAAGTATTAATCATTGGAGTACAATTTGAAACCTCAATTGAAAGGAAGATGATTTGAAATGGTGCCTTGAAGTGAAATCTTGTACAGAGCCATGAAAACTAATCTGAGATGATATCATTTTAATCACCACTGAGGAGTAACCTGTTCATGACTTGCAAGTCTTTGGTTCCTAAAGTACCACGGATAATAAAGTACCCAACAAACCGTCTGAGCAATTGACTATGGACTTTGAACCAAAGATTGAATCAACCAATCAGATAGATGTACCTCTAGAACCCGATCAGATAATAACCCAATAGAAAACGCAAACCAACTAGCACGAGGCCAATGACATTGGAAAAACAGATGAAATGTAGTTTTTGTTCTTGAAGAATGTGACTCAAATAACGAGAAAATGGAAATGCTTAACTTTATTACTGATGTACTGTGTGTATATATACAATGAATCTGTAACCAACTATCTAACTAATTACAGCTGTACAAAATAATTATAGAATTACTATACTACCCATTATTAATAATAGAATTACTATACTATCCTTGACACCCCCTCGCAAGCTGGAGCATGTATATTTTTCATGGCCAGCTTGGAAATAAGATCATGAAACCGAGAAGGATAAAGGGGTTTAGTAAACACATCTGCTAACTGGTCAGCGGATCTAACTGGAAGAAGATGAATAGTTTTGTCTTGTACTTTCTCTCGAACCAAATGACAATCCAACTCAATATGTTTGGTTCTTTCATGAAAAGTAGGATTGGCAGCAATCTGAATTGCAGATTGATTGTCACAATACAAGAGAGCTGGATCAATGTGAGAGATGTCAAAATCATTGAGAAGGTATATAAGCCACTGTAATTCACATGTGGTGGAGGCCATAGCTCGATATTCTGCTTCGGAAGAGGATGTAGATACTGTTGGCTGTTTCTTTGCTTTCCAAGAAATAAGAGAAGATCCAAGGAAAACAGCAAAACCAGTAACAGAACGACGTGTATCTACACAGCTGGCACAGTCAGAATCACTAAAACTCCTCAATTTCAAATCAGATTCTGAGGAAAGGAAAATACCAGCACCTGGAGAAGACTTGATGTACCTGAGAACACGATGTGCAGCTTGCAAATGAATGTCCCTAGGGTCAGCCATAAACTGACTTAATTGCTGTGTAGCAAAGCTTAAGTCTGGCCGAGTACTGGTGAGATATTGAAGACGACCAATAAGCTGACGATAAGTCTGAGGATCGGCAAGAGACTGTCCCTTATCTTTAGAGAGTTTAAGATGAGGGTCCATAGGAGAAGAAGCTGGTTTACAGGCTAAATAACCTGTATCCTCAAGTAATTCTAAAGCAAATTTGCGTTGAGACAAAAATATTCCTTCTTTAGAGCGAGCAAGCTCTAGACCCAGAAAATAACGGAGCTCACCAAGATCTTTAATGGTAAAGGCAGCATCTAATTTCTGCTTGACTGAATTGATTTCAACTAAATCATTTCCAGCAAGAACCAAATCATCAACATAAACCAGAATAGTAGTGAAGGAAGTAGATGAAGCTTTGAAAAATAAAGAATGGTCAGAAGCAGACTGAATATAACCATAAGAAAATAATGCTGAAGATAACTTTGAATACCATTGCCGACTTGCTTCAAATTGTGTGTCAATAAGTGCAAAGAAGTTTTTAAGTTGTGTTCGAGCATCAGATTTAGAATGCAGCAGAAAAATCCAAGTGTATCTTGAAAAATCATCAACAATAGTAAGAAAGTACTTATAACCTTGAATAGATGGAATTGAAAAAGGGCCCCAAATGTCTACATGAAGCATTTCAAAAATGCAACTACTAGAACTAAAGCTTACAGGGAAGGAAATACGCTTCTGCTTTGCAAAATGACATGTGTCACAAGTAATTGAGTGAGGAGTACAAGTAATCTCAAAATTATTTTTATGTAAAGCAGAGAAAGTTGAATTTGAGAGATGACCCAATCTCATATGCCAGAGGGAGAAGGAAGTAGGTGATGTTGTGGTTGCAAGTATTTGAGAATGAGGAGTGGATGCCAACATATCTGCATTCAAGAAATATAGCCCTTCAAAAAGTTTAGCTGTACCAATCATCCGTGAAGGTTAGAGTGAGTGTATCTGACACGAATGAGAAGAAAAGGTAAGAGAACAATTAAGAGATGTGGTTAAACGAGATACTGAAATAATATTGAAATTAAATTTTGGGAGATAAAGAACATTGTGCAATACTAAAGAAGGGGAAAGAACCACAGTACCAGAGTAAGTCGCTAGAGCAGAAGACCCTGTAGGTAGACTAACAGAAATAGGAGGAATTGAATGATATGAAGCAAATAAAACTAGGGAACAACACACATGGTCAGTGGCTCCTGAATCGATGATCCAGGTAGCTTGGTGAGAAAGAAAAGACACATAGTGATTACCTTTGCTAGAAGAAGCAGCGGTAGAGAAATGGTTTACAGAGGTGGATGTTGAAGACTGATTTGAATCAAGAAGATTTAGGAGACGCTGGTATTGTTCAGGAGATAATTGAGGAAGAACTGAGGCTGTGGAAGGAGGAGATTGAAATGGAGCAGGCATGGCAGTATAATTTTCTTGAACAGAGACCGAATCTTGAGTGGTGATATTGTTCACCACGGCAGAAGAACCAGATCGAAATTTGAAGCCGGGTGGGAAACCATGCTTTCTATAGCAAGTTTCTTCAGTATGACGTGGTTTGCCACAGTAGGAGCAAATTTTAGTACTATTAAACTTGGAACCAGAAGAACCTGAACTAGAAGAACCGGATGTGTAATGATGAGAAGATCCAGGTGGCCGAGGTCCTTTGGTAAACAGAATTGTAGGTTCAGACGCAACAAGAAACTCACGTTCTTGTTGAAGAACCAAGGAAAATACTCTGTGAATGGAAGGTAAAGGATCTAAGAGCATAATTTGAGATTTCACAGGAGAAAAACGCTCATTCAAACCTTTGAGAAATCGGATAACATAATCTTCTTCCCTATGTTTTGCTGCCGTGCCACCAGGTTCAATCGGACGAATATTAGAGAGTTCATCCCAAAGGATTTTGAGGGAGGTATAATATTCACTAACGCTCAAATGTCCTTGTTTCAGACCATAGATCTCCTCCTGTAAATCAGCAATTCGAAAGATATCTGACTGAGAATAGCGAGAACGAAGATCGTTCCAGATTTCATAAGCACAATCGAACCAGAGAATGCTCTTCGCGATGGTGGGAGAAAGTGATTTAACAATCCAGCCCTGAACCAGATTGTTACAACGCTCCCAAGCCAGAAACATCTTATCAGAGACCGACGGTGGAGGAATTGATCCATCAACAAATTTCAGCTTATTTTTGGAGAGCAAAGCCATTCGCATCGCCCTCGCCCAACTATGATAATTGGAACCATCAAGCGGCGGAGCAACCAAAACGAGCGCAGGATTTTCGCTCGAATGAATGTAGTACGGGCTACTCTGATCAAGAGATGAAGTTTCAGATGAAGCTTCAGCCATGGAAGCTTGAAGAAGAAAAGGGTTAGGGTTTTGGTCAAAAGGGGAATGAAGAAGACGAAGAGGACGAAGAAAGAGAACCAAAAAGAATTCTTGCTCGTGATACCATGTGACTCAAATAGCGAGAAAATGGAAATGCTTAACTTTACTACTGATGTACTGTGTGTATATATACAATGAATTTGTAACCAACTATCTAACTAATTACAGCTGTACAAAATAATTATAGAATTACTATACTACCCATTATTAATAATAGAATTACTATACTATCCTTGACAAAGAACAAAACAAACATGAAGTATCGACCTGTAAATAATGATTTTACAAAGTTGATTTAACAGGTAAAGAAACCCATAAAATTCTCCACAAGAATAAACTATATCTTGGAATGAGTTTCAATTTTTTAACCTGCTTCCAGAATAAATCAAAGTCAATTCTAAGGTGTGAACAATTCCTTGAGAGTTGCTTATACCCATCAACAACTTTATATCACCCCAAACTATTTCCTCTCCTAGTAAGGGTATCCTTTGAATTAAAAACAGAGAAGGAGATACCTAAAATCTTATTTGCTACCTGAGGAGAATAAAGTTGACAAACTAACTGCACATTGCAACACCCCAAATTATGCTGTAACAGATCACCAACTGTTGCAATTGACAGATGTCGATCACATTGTAAAGGCCACATAAGCGGCTAAAGAGGTTAATTTGAAAACCACTCCCAAGTAGTTAGCTAGGTTGATTCGGCTAAAGAGGCCGCTGCTCACCCTCACCAACACTACCTGAAATTAAACAACTAGGCCATAACTTGGGTTCTAGTTGGGAGGAAAGGGCTAGTTTCTCCCAATGATACAAACCAAATGTTCAAACCCTTGTTAGATGTTGTGCTTACATTAGTGTCCAACAATATATAAAATAAGGCTGCATCCATAAAGAGAATACCCATTCTAACCATTAACAAAAAAGAAAAAAACAGAGAGAAGAAAATAACTAAGTCATGCAAACCATTAGTTTAGTTTATGCCTCTTTAGTTAAAAATGTTAGCCTTGAAAGGTTTTGCAAAAAGATTTGAGGTTGGACTCAGAGGTATCTTAATTAGTTAACAAATATTTTTAACCGAATATAAGTTTACGAAGATTAAGCTGACTTTTTTTTTAATTAAGGAAGCCAAATATATCATTTAATTTTAACATATGTTATATGTATTTAGATTATACATTAGTTTATAAGTAAGGTAAATTAGCTTAACAAAAAATGATAAATATAAATACCACAAATAATTTATTTTGCATCCTCAACCTCTCCAAAAAAATTGACTTGATCTTATATTTAGGTGTCGGAGTTAATTATCATATTCATGAGCACTTGCTAGAGTATAGTATGGGTTGGATTTTAAATGTATGTTTGGCTATTCTCAATTTCTCAGGATAAGACTTTAGAGCATATTTGTTAATCAAAGATATTTTCATCCGTCTTTCATGTTCAATCCACTGTTTTTACGAATTTTGCAGGCACAAACATATCTGCCTCTTCTATTTGTCTATCCATAAGCCTTCACGTCAGTAGAAGATTTTTCTTCGTAAAAAGAAATCTTCAAGAAATACACCATCTAATGGTTATCCTGTCCTTATGATCTTCCTTTATAGGTGTTTGCTTGGAAACAAGTGATAATAGAAGATTCGTGTTTTATTCTTGGATGTCTGAGAGCTTTACTTTATCGGATTATTCAGTCTAGTCTATTTACAGAGGCATGCGTGCTTTGAATATATTTTGCGTTCAGCGATATCAGATTAATCTCTCTTTTTTGCAAGATTCATCCAAGCGGATCATTATTTCATATATCAAATCTTTATTAGGTTTATTTAGCCATATCTCTTGCAAGTTGCAACTCGCTATTACCTACTGATTTTATTAGGTTTGAACGTCTGTTCCTCATCCTCTATCCCTTTGGACAGTGTAACTTATATATATATGTTAGACCCCATTTCGCTCCTTGGGCCTGCCCAAAGGATAGCAAGCCCAGTGACCCCAAAACGCACCATCTCAGAGTCCATGAACATCCACTAGAATTCAAATTCAAAATCGATTGACTCGGCATGACGCAGTAACCCGGACGACGCGGAGGTAGTTGTTAACCAACCTGGATTGTCGCCCTCAACGTTCACTATTCCTCAAATGTCGCCGACATTTTCGGGGGCGATGAAGGTTCCTGAGTAGCTTATTATGGACTGGAATGGCACCAGAAAGGACACGAGCTCAGGGGAAAACACACTGATCACTCAGAACGCTCTCTCGGCTCACTTCATTGCAAACTCCAGTTTATTTCAACTTATTGTACTCAATTTAATCCAAAAAACCTTTGTATCCACCGTTGCCGGTGACCCAGATTATCAATAAAATTCTCTACTTTGCTTTTGAATATTTTATTCCAAATTTTAGCATCAACATTTTGGCGCCGACCGTGGGGACTCCGGCAACAACCTTTTAAAAGCCACCAAGTTCACTCTGCTTGGCAGTCATGTCATCCTCCTCTGATCTCCCAAATCCTGCTGAGCAATTTGCCCGGATCCTGGAAGTGCTGACCGAACAATCTAAAAGGATGTCCCGTCAGGAGAAGCTTGCGGAAGAACAATCCCAACTACTGAAGAGCCAGGAGGAGGTCGTCAAGACCCAGGCCACAACCTTGAAGCGGCTGGAACTGGAGAATCAAGGGCTCCAATCCCAGCTTACTGAATTCTCGGTTAATCGCCCAAACCAGTCACGATCATTCGAGACATCGGGCATCCCAACCATGCCCTCTTTCGACGACCCTAACAGTCCGGTTCCTACAAGGAACGCAGGTAAGCAAGTCAATGATACTGGCCCTGACGCCGTTGCCGCTAATGCAGGTACCAATGGCGACGTCAATGGAGCACCTGTCGCTGGGCCGATGCCATCGCAGAACAGTGATCGTCTCTCTGATAAGGACGTTGAGCACCCTCGGAGCATAGAGCTGACTGAAACAACATAATTGCGCAAAGAGTTGAAGGAACTCCAAAAGGCCATGCTCCAGGTCCCCGGGATTGCCCAGCCAATTGTCCCTACCCGCCTTGGCAGCTTCTCTGATTCCTCGTTTATCAGGTCGATTGCTGAAGTCAACATGCCAGAAAGGTTCGCTTACCCGACGTTGCCTAAGTATGACGGGACCACCGATCCTGACGAACATATGGCACAATACCGACAGATCATGATGGCCGCAGTCGTCCCTTCAGACAAAAGGGAAGCATACATGTGTCGCAGTTTTGGGATCAGCCTGATCGGGCCAGCCCTGACCTGGTGGACCAACATAACCCCAGGTAGTATCAATTCATTTTTTCATCTAACAGAGTTGTTTGTGCAGCAATTTGCCAGTAGCAGGAACCTGCGTAAGACGTTAGACGACCTCTACAGAATCCTGCAATGGCCCGACGAAAACACCTGGCAGATTATGACTAGATTCACCAAGGAGATGGTAAGCATCCCGGAGTGTGACCCAACCGTCGCCGTCCAGGCGTTCAGGAGATGCCTGTTACCTGATTCCGATCTGTATAAGGAGCTGACGAAGCACCAGGTGTTGACATGGTCCGAGGTTCAGTCAAGAGGCTGGGCCCAGATCCATTGGGAGGAAGACGACGGCAACTATCGGCGACAATTCCTCACCCAACAACAGCAATAGAAGGCTGACAACAACTACTGATAGGCGTAGCCAGAGACCAAAGGGTAAGAGTTAGCAAGCTGAGCTATATCCTACAGGTAACCAAAACAGGTCCAAAGGCCAGAACTCCCAAGATGACACCACCAAGCGACCGCCGCCTCCAAAGCTAGAAGAGCATAACTTTTCGGTCACCCCGATCGAACTTGTTAATGCTCTGCACCGGATGGGCGACACTGTCAAGTGGCCAGCTAAGATAAAGAAGCCCGCGGACAAGCGTGACCCTGACAAATGGTGCGATTTCCACGGCGATCATGGACATTTCACATCCGAATGCATTTCCCTGAGGAAAGAGGTAGCAGAACTCCTGAAGCAGGGGCACCTGAAGTCCCTCCTCAAAGGTAAAAATAACCAAAGTGCAGGTGGTGAACAGCGACAAGCTGCGCCAGTCCATCCCCCTCAGAATGCCAGAACCATCAACAGCATCACAGGTGGATCCGAGATCAGCGGATCTACGTATTCTGCAGCAAAGCGACATGCGAGATCGATCCCAAAGGATAACCCGACGGCCAGGCCGCCGATAGAGGTAACCCAGCAAGTTGAAGGACCGATCACCTTCGATGACACTGAGATCGAACGAACGTCCTGTCCACACGATGACGCCCTGGTAATATTGCTCCACCTTGGTAACTTTAACATCAAGCGTGTGTTAGTGGATGCAGGTAGCTCGGTAAACATTGTCTACATGCAGACAATTAAAGAGATGGGACTTGAGTCTCAAATAGTGAAAGCCCCGACAGTCCTGGTATTCTGCAATGGAGTGCCAGACAGGACCGTCGGCGAAATTTCTTTATTAACATGTGCAGTTGGAATTAACCAATTGTTCAAATTTCAGGTGATGGACTGTCCTTCGGCGTTCAACGCCCTCCTTGGTAGACCCTGGATCCACCAAATGCGGGGCGTCCCTTCCACGCTGCATCAAACTATCAAGTTCTCAACCGCCTGGGGTGTAAGAGAGATCAAAGGCGAGCAGCGGGTGGCGCGTGAATGCTACCAGGCCACGATGAAAGGCCAGGACAAGCCTCATGCATCAGCATAGCAATTATAGGTGGCATTGGGATCAACCTCGCCAAACAGCTCCTCATACTGGGCTATGATCTCCTGGGGTTTCCACAGCACATGTTGTCCGTCCAAGTATTCTTTCATCAGATCACGACGGGATTTCAGGTGCACCTCGGCAATGCCCAGATCAAGCTTGTCTTGCAGCTCAAAAATCCTGGCCTCTTTATCTGCCACGTCAGCCTGGAGCCCCTGGATCGTCCCTGTTTTGGCTTCCACCTCCTCCTGAAGGGCGACAATTTCTTTCTCCTTCCCCTTCAACTCGGCTTGCCAAGTCTGGTACAGCATCTTCCTCTCCTCATTGCTCTTCTTAAGGGCCTCTTTGATCTGGTCCCTCTCCCTCTCAGAGGCCTCCAGCTCAGATTTTGCCTTGTCTAGGGCGTCCTTATGCGCCTCCCTCAACAGCGCTTGATGTCGAACAGATTCCAGCACCTGGAAATCAGAGGATTAAGGTTAAATGCGCAAAAAATAATGCGTCAAATAGAGAAGACTTACCCAAAAAGCATAGCGGATAGTCTTTTCTGTTTCACCATCCGGTCCCAAAGATTCAAAATATGCCTTGTCAATTGGCAGGGGCAGCTGCGACAAAACAGGGTTGGCCAGTTTAAAGTCTTCTGAATTGGATGCTGAGGCACCCGCAGGAAAAGACAGCACGACCCCGTCGCCCTCGGATGGCAATAACAACTCCGTCTTCTTCTTTTTGCTCAAGGGCTCATCAAGAGCAACGCCCTTACCCTTGCCAGACGCCGACCTCTTGACACCCTTGGAGGCGACGGATGGATCAGAAGGGCTCCTGATCACTACCCCTACAGGGGGCCACTTTGGGGCGTCCTGCTCACAGCGCCAAGGGAGTTACGGGCGGCAGCCGCCCGCTGTTGAGCATCAAAGGCAGCCCGGGACAAATGTCTCTTAGCAGCCACGCGTTTGAGGGCCTCTGCCACTTCGTCGGCACTCATTTTCGAGGCATTGGTCACATCCGATTTCCCTAAAAACAGGCTCAACGTGAGACCGACGTAGAAAATACGACAAAAATAGACCCCAAGGGAAGCTTACTTGACATGACTTTGGCAAAAACACGGGCGTCGTCTGGAAGATCAAAAATCTTCTTGAGCCTCTCTGGGGTGGAACGGTTGATAAGTAGAGGAATCAGAAGTTCGTCCTCACCTACAAGAACCAAAGTGGAAATAAGGTCAGCCATTCACAAACTTATTGTCAAAAACACAGGGACGGACGTCTTACTGAGTTCTCGCCACTCCCTACGAAGGGAGACACCCGGATATTCCAGACGGGCAATAGGAACCATGATGAACCTGACGTCCCACTGGCGGTCGTTGGGTAGCCTGTCTGCCAACCAAGCAGCGCTATCCGTACGGCAATGAGCCAATGTATAACACCCAGGCCTACTCCTCACCAATTTTTATGTTTCACAAAGGTCAAACATGTCTAAAGTGGTATCAAACTCACAATTGAAGACCCCGACAGCGGCAGCAACCTCCAAACATGAGGCATAAGCTGGGAAAGGGACAGGTCATAGTAAAGGCATATCTCTAAAATTACCCTTGGCAGAGGGAAGGGAGAAATGAAACGAAAGGCTTCTACACTAAGTGCAATAGTGTTATTAGAATAGGAGTCAAGACGCTCGGACCTTTCAGGTAACCTATACTCGACCGACGGGTCAAAATGGTGAAGGTTGGGCAGTAGTTCAATTTCCTTAGGCTTAAGGGAATGAGGGTGACCTGCACCCATAATCCCTTGCCTTCTGGTTAGGGAATGAATCCCCGTATCTTCGGCAGGGCTGCTAGCCTCATTCACACGGATCACAGCCATCCCAAGGTCCATGCCGTCGCCCACAGATCTTGCTTCCTCGCCACCTTCGTCATCATCGGAAACGACAACTAGGGCTTTAGAGGCAGAGGATTTAGAGGAAGGCCGACGATACATTAATCGGCTAGAAAGCCTCCTCCTGAGCGAGGGGCAATTTTTCCCTCTTCTCTAACGCGGGGCTAACAGAGGGGGTTGTGTCTTCTTCCACCATGGTCTCATCATCAGGAGGATGAGACGAGTGGGAAATGGGTGAACTCTCTTCGTCAGAAGGATACCCGACATAAGAAGGGTTTGAACTCAAATCAGACATTTAGAACAGTCAAGAAAAAGCAGTAACGCAGACGGAAAACCAAAAAGATGACCAGAAACGAAAATCCAAGATGTACTTGGGAAGACAGCGTAGCCCTAACCGCGGGAAGCAATGGAGAAAATGGGGGAAACTTGCAGAAGGAGTGGAAAAAGTGGAGGCAGTTCAGTTTTCCCATTTAAATCCAGCCTGACGACGCCGTTGGATGACGCCACACCCTCAAAGCTGAATCACAGCCGTTCGACGTGGAGGGAATCAGGCAGGCGAACCGTCAAACGCGATTTCAACCGTCGGATCACTGTAACCGCTACTTCCCAATGCAAACGGACGTTGACATTAAAAAAACCAACTTTTGTCCAAAAACACCCCTTAATCCCAATTGGAGGAGTTAACTATGAAAGAAAAGAAAACCACTCAAAACAATATGTCTATCATAGTTAAAAATAATTCAACTAAGTTTGGAAATCTAACTATGATAGCACACGACTATCATAATTATTAAAAAGCTTTAACCAACTGATCAAGTCTTAACTATGATAGAAAACGAAGAAACTAAATCAAAAAAGTCTATCATAGTTAGAGAAATGGACTAGTTACTTGAAAACTAACTATGATAGAAAATAATCTATCATAGTTATTAGAAAACAAGATATCATTTGAAAAACAACTTATCCATGGTAGAAAAAAACATTCCTACATCAATTTTTGGATCCTACATGAACCCTAGCTAAAAAAAGCTTCAAACAAGTTCAAATCAAAGTTTAAACGTTTCCCAACCAAGATGGATCATAAATTAAGGATTAAAAGAAGCTTAGAAATTAACAAAAACATCTTATAAACCCAGATTTTTGGAATTATGGAAAGCCCCAAAAATTTCATCAAGAAACTTGAAGAACACAAGAAAATGGAGGAAAGAAGCTTAGAATCACTTACTTATGATGAAACCCACTTGATTTGGCCTTAAGAACCTCAATCTTCAAACCCTAGCAGAGCTCCTTGCACCCTCTCTCAGCCTCTCCCTAAAAAATATAACATATAGAACCCAAAATTTCAGAAAACACCCACTTATGGGCGTCAGAATTTTCGAAAATTCGTCCTGGGTTCGCCACGGCTAACCCACGGTGAACGGTACCATCAGAAATACTAGGATAACTTCGAAAATTCATACCTAATGCTATAGGCCTCCAAAAATCGCAATTTATGACTATATAGAAAGCTTATGATGTCTACTTTCCAATGAAAATGGAATTGACCAAAAATATGTTAAATATGATTAGTTTTGATGATGTCAAATATATATTCAAATATAATGAACAAAAAATGTGTATAAAGTATTCATTCCTACTTTGACTAACCATTATTTTATATAGATTAGTCAAACAAGGAATGAAGCTATTATGCTTGTTTATGAATGATTAATTTTGATGATGTCTGTAACATCCTAGAAATTAATTGAGGTTTAGTGGGGGTAATTGGGAATTGATTAATGAGTAATGGTGGATTATGAGAATATTTGAAGAATTTTTAGGTATTTTTGAGGATTTTAAAGGCCTAATTTCTCCCTAATTTTAAGCACCATAGTTTTGGAGAAATTATTTCTAGGCTCAAAATAGGTTATTATGGGAGAAAATAAGCAAAGGATATTATAGAAAAATTTTGGGAGTAAAAAGAAATTTTTTGGCTCAAAAGAAATATCTTAGTTGAGGATTCTAGGGCCTTGTAGTGTATTTTTCCCTAACCTTTCTCTTTTCCTGTATTTTTCTTCTTCCCTCCCATACTTATTTTCCGTCCTGCACATGAAAACTTCCCCCACGTGCTCCCTCTCTTTTTTTTTCGTCTCTCACAATCACCCATCATTATCAACTTTTTCTCTCTCTCCCTCTCTTTTTTTATTTTAATATTTTCCCTCCCCCCTTATTTTCTTCCTCACTCTCCCGTGCTCCCTCTTCCTCTTGCTTAGCCTAGACGCCGACCACCATCACTACCCAGCTTCTTCTTCTTCCTTCCTCCTCCCCTTCTCCCTCTCATTTTGTCTCTACTCTCTCCCTTAGTCCGCCGCCATGGTGGATTTTAGGAGGGAGTTTTCTGGAGAATTTCGTCGAGAAACCACCATTCCTCTCTCCTCCTCCAACCTTGTACTTCCTTCCTCCACTCATTTTTAAACCAATTCGTGCCTAGAAAGTATATTAAAATAATTGTTCTCTGGAGCTTCCGGATCTCGCCGGCGCCAGACCTGTGTTTTTTTTCCGGCCATCTAAGATCATATTTGGACTCTCGTAAGTATCCTCTATGCACTTATGTCATTAGTTTTCTAATATGTAATATTTCAAAAATAGGCCTTATTTGATGTGGGGTTTTTGGGATATCTAAATCTATTATATTGAAGTCTAATATTTGACTTAGAATTTTTCTTAAGGAATTTGCAATTTATTTGAGGTTTTCCAATTTATTTGGAATTTAAGAGATTGGGGAAAATTTTGGGGATATTGTGGTCTGACTTGTATGAGGTTAAATTGATGATTTTTAGGAGTTTATTTAAGATTATATTGTGATGTTAATTTGGCTGTTTTGGTGAAATTTTTAAACTGATAAAGTTTGAAGTGGGCTAATGATTAATGAGGAATTTTTGAAAGATGGACCTTTGAGGTTGATTGGTGATTTTAGTTAATTTATGGATATTAAACTAAGGCGGTTGTTGGGATAAATATGATTGAATTGAGATGTTATGGGAGTTGAAATGATTTACTTGGGTATGTGAGGTTGGATTTTGGGATCTTATGATGGATATGGATGGGGGACATTAATAGTTTAGTTGAGAGAGAATTAAGGAGGGGTTTGGAATAAATTTTTTGAGGATGAATGTTTTTCTTTTGGTTAGGGGATTAAACTCCCTAATTTTGTACTTGAACACTTAATTTAAGTGTTACTTTTTTATTACTGTTTTGTAGATGGTGACTTGTCTTGAGTCGAGCAAAGGGAGTGTGGTTTTACTGCGGTACCTTGATATTGTGCTTGAAGGTAACCACTGCTACTTAGTTTTTGTGTGTGTGTGTGTTTTGTTAGTAAGAGCTTTGAGATTATATTTTTATTATGAAATTCTGGTTTCTGGTGATATACATATAGTATGATTTATATTGTTTATTTTGATATGAAAATATCATGTGTGATTTTTTGTTAAACCTGGCATATATATTTGTGTATCGCATCATAAATTTTTGAAAAGGATATATATGGTTTTAAAATATTATCGCATGGTTTTTGAAACACTGATAAGGCCAAATGCCTGATTTGTGGTTGTATTGCCATTACTGCTTGTAATGCATATGTTGTGGTAGTTAGCATCGATGCCTCTGATACTCTTGCCATCATGTGATGAGGTACCATGTTAGCCTACAGGGACTAATTATATATGTTGTGGTTCTGGGTATGGGTTGAAATCCCCATCGAGTTCCACTTCTCCGTGGTTATGGGTACGATTGAGATCCTTGTTGAGTTCCACTCTAGTCCACCTAGTGGTAGGGGACAACTTAATGTTTCGCAGGGCGAACATTATGGATGATTGTGAAAAATGTATTATAAACTATTTTATAAAATATTGATATACATGAAGTTGTTAAATGTCTTCCTAGTACGGATTACTACATGATTATCTGGTATGTGCTCATATTTTAAATTATGTATATATATTATAGCTTCCCACATTGACACATTGCTGGTACACACCGAAACAAATAGACTAGTAGTTAAGTGGTTAGTAGACATAACTGTGTCTACCTCAATTTGTTGATTTGTAGGTTCTGGTCGAGTAGCTGATACTCAGGGAAAGGAGCCCTCATCTTCTCACTGAAACATAGTGAGCTCTTATTTTGGGTTTTATGCAAGAAGTGTTGTATATTGCCATACTTCTTTAGGCTTTCATATTTTGCTTCCGCATTCTTATATTTGGATAAATGTATGCATTATTATTTTGTTTGAGACCAGTCCAATTCCAGCATATATGCCTAAGGCATATTGGCATTGCCTTACTATTTTTGAATTAATTGTGAACCGTGGATCGGAAAACATCTCATATCCACCATGGATATTTTGGGGTTTCTCCGGATATTTTATATATTTTTTTAACATGGTGAATTTACGTTAAGTAAATGGTTAAAAATATTGGTTTTAATTGGGAGTTTTGAAACGTAGAATGATCTTTTTCTAACATAATTCAAGTTATAAAATGGGTAAATTATTAACATCCATATTAGTTGTGTTAGCGAAAATTGTTTTCTACTCTTGCCCTATCAGAGATTTCCTCTTAATTGAATAAGATAAATTTTTATCTAACTATGATAGTCATTTTTGGTATTTTTAGTAATATTATTTTCTATCATAGTTAGATATTTAAACTTTATTTGAAAGAAATTGGTACTTTGAACTCTTTTCTAACTATGTTAGTATTTTATTTCATAAACCCTTTTCCCTAACATAGTTAGTATTAATAAAATCTTGTTACATTCGGTTTTGTGGTTAATAAAATGGTTTTACAAAGCGAATGTTACAATGTCAAATATATATTCAAATATAGTGAGCAAAAACTTTGTGTAAAGTAATTATCTCCTACTTTGACTAACCATCATTTTATGTGAATATCTTGTATAGATTAGTCAAACAAGGAATGAAGCTATTATGCCTATTTATGAATGATTAGTTTTGATGATGTCAAATATAGATTTAAATATAATGAGCAAAAATTTTGTATAAAGTAATTATCTTCATATAATGTATTTATCTTCTACTCTAACCAATCATTATTTTATGTGAATATCTTGTATAGATTAGTCAAAAAAAGAAAGAAGCTATTGTGTTGGATTATGGAGAATGATCAAGAAGAATGAGAAGAAAGATTGAAGAGGATTCTTGATTACACTTGATTAGTACATGTTTTTATCCACTAATTATGGGAAATTAGCATTTGTTCTAGGCTATTAAATGGGGATTCAGGTACTTTTATACTTAAGGTTCAAGATTAGAGAGTTAATTGCATTTTCATTATAATTTGAGCATATTAGGCATTTAACTCATGCATTTATTTTTTTTTCTGGACTCGAAATACTTCACATGTGCTTAAAATTTCCATTGTAGGTGCATAAAAATAAAGGTCAAAGCAAGAACAAAGCAAAATAGGAAACTTCTGCAAAAAATGAAACTTTTACAAAATAGGAAATTTCCTATTGGATTGGTTGATTGGGTTTGCCTAAAATATTTCATTTTCGTTATTTCTACAAGAATAGGCAACCCTAGGCTTGATTGAGGTTAAGAAGTTTCCTAATTGATTATTCTAATCACAACTTCCTATTTTGGCTAGATTTCTTGAGAGAAAGTGATTGGATCTTCCTAAATCTTTCTTATATGTTATGGGGGGGCCAAATTAAGCAACCGGAGGCCATTTTGGATAGTTTTTTAGTGCTTTCTTGTGCCATAGAGAGGGGAATCCGAATTTCCATATTTATTCACCCATTCTCTCTTTCATCCCATAATTCTTTTCCCAAACCTTTCCTATTTGTTAATCCTGGTAAGAATAGGACATCCTAGGCCAATTTGGAAGGTTTTGGGTTGCCTCTTGTGCTATATATATGCCACCAACGAAAATTTATGTCTCTTCTCTCAAATTTTCGTCCTCCTCTCTTCTTCTCTCCTCCTTGCACGAAATTCATCCATTCCACTACACTCTCATGGCTTCAAATTCCAAAATCCAGTCCATGTTGATCAAGAGCATGAGTGGCTAGGCGCCTTTATGGGGATCTTGATGGAGGAAGGCAAAACGGAGCTTCAACATCTTTAATGAGGAGTTATTAGTTTCTTTTCTTGTCCAATCTCATCTATGTATTTTAATTCCGTATGTTTTGGTATATGTATATGTTTTTTGAATAAGTTATTTTTGAATTTCTATTGGTCATGCATGTAATCAAGCGATTCCTTTAATGTGTATGAACCTAGCGTTGTTTTCATGATATTATGCGAAAGATATGCTTCATTTATATCTCCTTTGGATTTCTAGAATATGTTGAATGCATATGCGATTGTATGTGTGTTTAGACACTAGGTCCAACATTAGATGGTTCGATTTACTTCTAACAAGAGTCTCTTTGCATGTTTATCATGATTCTTCATTAACGAGTTGGGAATTAATAGTTATTTGATTAATTAATTGAATGAGCGATGCGCCACATTAATTAGTTAATTAAGTAACTGGACTAAAAGTGATTGCCTTAGATTTTACATTAGAACTTGGATTAGCTCCTCCCTAGAAGTGTGAGTCGATAGTTTATCACATGTCATCCCTAGCCAAGAGAGCATCCCATCATTCCATTCCATCATCCATCTATATTTATCCTAAAAATACCAAAAATAAGCTTTATATTCTTTTTATGAAAAAATACCAAAAATACCTTCTCTTAACCCTCAGTCTTTTTATATATTTAATTGCATTTAGTTTCCCTAGGATAGTTCATTAGACTCCTTGAGAGACGATCCGAGATCGCATCACTATAGTGCAATCCTTGGTAAAAATAATATTTTGCATTTGAACCCCAAGGCATATTAGGAACGGTTCAGATCAGGAAGTTTAGGAAAATTGGGGGTCTTTTGTGATATGAGTTGTTTAGAAATTAATTGGTGGTTCTTAGAGGTTTATTAAGGTCATATGATGAGATTAAATTGATTGGTTTAATTGGATCTGCACCTAGGAAAATTTTTTGTGGTTAAAGTTTCAAATAAGTTAGGATTTAAGGAGGAATTCTTTAAATATGAGTATTTAAAAGTAAGGTTTATTTTGGTTATAAGATGATATTAATTTGGTTGGGTTAGTTGGATTTTCTCTTGGAGGAAATTTTTTTTTGTTAAAGTTTTCAATAAGTTGGGTCTAATCAAGAAATTCTTTGATTCTGAGTATTGGAAGTTGATTAATGGGTTCAAGAGGGTTAGTATATGCCCAACAATAATGTTAATTGAGTTGGTTTAGTTAAATTTAAAGTTGAATGTGAATTGTAGATTTACGAATGCCATATAAGCTCGAATTAACTTGGTCAATCCATGATTTTGGTCATTTGAGGTGGGATTATGGAATCTAAGGATTTATTTAGGTTCAACGATATTACCGATGAAGTTTTCTGGTTAGATGTGGAGTAGGATATGATATGGGAAAAATTGAAATTTCTTATAGGCTTGAATTTAACTAAATTGATCCGTAAAGGCTTTGAGGTACAAATTGTGGATGACAAATGGATATTGAGGTTTAGAAATGATTGGGTAATGTTGGTGATTAATGCTTAGGCTTGAGTTGTGTAATTGTGATTAATGGTTAATTATGGACTTGGTAGGATAAAGAGAAAGGTTGAGAGTTGTGGGTCAAGTTAAAAAAGGGCGATAATTTTTAGTTAGGGATTTTGATTACCAAATGGTTAAGTGGCTTTTGATTGATAGTTAATTATGCTTGTATGTATGTTATTGTAGAGTTGAGTCGTGATGAGTTAGGCACTGGGGAGAGCTGCGCTATTGTGAGATTGGTGCCAGCTACTAGCTAACCGCTTTCTGCTTGTTTATGTGTGTATAGTGTTAGTAAGTAGATTTGAACTTATATTATTTGATAGCTATGATGATATGTGGAAATAGACCTTTAGTGATTATTTTTATTATGCAACTGTGTGGTGGAATACTATTTATGAACTAACATGAGCTGTGTATGAGCATGTTTAGAACTGATATCTGTATATTGGATTTGAAACTGTTGCATTGTGCATATTTTGGAAAGATGAATTGGCCAAATACCTTGTGAATTGGTGTGTTGCATATCTGTTGATGATTGATTGTGTGTGACATTGGTGAATCTGATTATTGCCATTACGTGATGTGGTACTCTGTTGCGTCACATGGACTAATTTTATATTAGAGGGAAGTGGAAAGTGTACCCTCTAAGGGGAGAATGCCCCTCATGGTTTTAGAAAGGGAGAATGCCCGGACTATTCTATACCATGGTTCTAGAGAGGGGATAGCCCCTCGGCTAGTTCCACTTGTTCCCAGCGACTCGTACAATGATCGCATTGGGTGATTGTGACTATTTATTGAACATACAATTTGAAACTGATTTAGAATATATCACCTTGTATGGCAAAAGATTTTGGAAACTATTTTTGAACTGGTGATGTGCATCTTAATTGAGTATCTGATCACACTAGACACCTTGTTAGCACACACTCATATGTAGGCATGTAGTTAGTGGTTACCGTGAGACTACCCCCTTTATCTCACTCTTGCAATTTTTAGCACTGATGTAGGGTCTTATGGAAAGGATCTGGTGACTACTCATGAGAGGTAGTGAGTTTGCCTAGGCTTCGAGTCGGAGTAGTATATTGCCACACTTTTTTTAGGCTCATGCATTCTGTTTAGCTTCTACTTAGTTTATTTCCATTGTCTTGGAATTTGACATGTATTTTATTTGTGACATTTTCATTTAATGTTTCTTGGATTTATCATGCTTTTGTTATTATCTGCTTTCTGCATAACTATATGATTTACAAATTCTTTTGGGACTGGTCCAACTCCGGCAAATAGGCATATGGCTTCTGGTTTTGATGAAATTATGTCGGATCTTGAATTATTTGATTTATGTGGTCATGACCTATTATTAATAATGGCAAGAACATTATGTTTTAAAATGATTGTGATGGTAAATAAATTGTTTAGACTCTGGTTGTGGGATGTTTCATTTACAGGAACTATTCTTATAGCATATGATCTTTTTAATCACTATGATAGGACTATTCTATTCTATCATGGTAGACGGTGAAAGTATTTTGGGAAGGATTTATTTATGTTATATTAGGTCTTTTTAATATCCATGTTGGGTGAGCTTTATCTTTTTTTTTTATGATACAGTGGCCAAGCTAAGCTTGGAAATTACACATCAATAACCACGTGGTCCTCATAGCTCCTTAGCTTATCTTCCTGTAACATCTGAATGCATCCATGGTATGGTTCTGTCAAAATGCTTGAACCTGTTACAAGTCTTTGTGCATCTTTAGCAAGTAAGTCCGCACATCTGATTGCATCTCGTCATGTATATCTTAGCTCAATATCCCAGTCCGAGTATAGTATTTCTCTGATCTCAGCAATTTCTTCCTTCAAAGGGTGATGTTGTCCTCCATCTCTCATAATCATTGGTAAGCCTCAATTGAATAAGTATAAGCAATGATTTTTTTGAAGTTATATTGTTTACATAGCTGTAATCCTGAGAGTATTCCCAACAATTCAGCTGTGGTTGGTGGGTTGAATCCCAATTTGCGTTGGAATCCTACCACCCAGTTCCCACTTGAATCTTTGATTAACCCTCCACAAGCTGCCATGTTGTTGCAATCAACCGATCCATCCGTATCTAGGCGCATGTAAGATGTTGGTGGTGGTTTCTATCTGTCCTCTTCCTGTCCTGTGAAGTTGAAAATCTGGTGCTTGAACGTCCCCTGCTGCACTGACTCCATGAGATGAAAAATGCCTTCATGACTTATATCTCCTGCTCGTCTTCTGTTACCTTCCAGAATTCCTCTGCATATGTTTTTCCATAAAAGCCATCAAATGGTGCTGAAAGTTTGATTCCATGGCCATCTATTAAATCTGTTGCTCCCATAGTTTTGGGATAAATTCTTCCTGAGCCAAACCTGCAAGTTAGAATTGAAAAAATTGAAAGAATTGTGAGGATTAATAAATTTCAGCCACACCTCCCTCGCTATCATACAATCTCGGAGAATGTGTAAAGTGTTTTCCTCTCTTTGACACTCAAAGGGACAAGTTCCCATTCCTGTTAAACCTCTTCTAGCTCTAAGTGAGTTTGTGGGAAGTCTCTCATGAATTGCTTGCCATATGAAGAATTTTATTTTTTCCGCCACAGGTAATTTCCACACCTTTTTCCATTGCATCGAAGTATCTTGGATATCTTGGCTAGTGATCATGTTGTAGGCTGCATAAACACTAAACTTTCCATCCGAAGCATGTCTCCAACAAATCCTATCTTATCCTCTTCCTGTTGCAGGTTTAACTTCAGTAATTTGTTGATTACCCAGGGGGAAAAATCCTCTCAAAGCTTGTATATCCCAGCGCCCATTTATTACAAAGTCACTTACTGTTGCCCATGGTCTGATCAGGTGAAAATTTTTCTCAGCAAGGTGGATAAGTGGTTCGTCTAATGGTGTCCATAAATCCCACCAAAAGTTACTTGACCTTCCATCTTTGATGGATCGCCCAACTCCCCTACTGAATTCTCCCCATACCGATGTGATGCTGTGCCAAACATCAGAGGAGTTCTTTTTCTTTAGGACCACCGGATACTCCCCACTTCCACACCCATATTTGGCCCTAAGACATTTGACCCATAAAGTATCTGGTTTTGTCAGGAGACTCCAGCATAATTTCATGATAAATGCTTTGTTTTGGGCTTTCAAATCTTTAAGTCCAAGGCCCCCTTATTCCTTTCTCTGCTTGACTTTGTCCCATGATATGAGATGCATTTTCCTTCCTTCTTGGTCCAGATTCCATAGGAATTTCCGACTAATTTTTTCTAGCTCATTAATGATCCCTTGAGGGAGGAGAGATGTCTGCATGTAATAGCTTGGGATAGCTAAGAGGACTGCCTTAATCAACACTGTACGTCCAGCCATTGTAAGTAACCGGCCTTTCCAGCTAGCCAATCGTTTCTGAACTTTTTGGACAATAGGCAAGTATGTGCACTTTGTGGGTCTCTTATGAAGTAAAGGAACTCCTAGGTATTTCCCCAAGTCGCCCGTAATACCAATACCAAGTCTTTGGCTCATCTCAAGAGCCCTATTTATGTTGGTATTTCTGGAGAAAAAAACTTTTGACTTTGATAGATTGATACGGTGACCCGAGATAGCACAAAATTCTTTCATTATTTCTTTCATTTTATCAACCTGCTCCAATGATGCTTCTCCAAACAAAATGAGATCATCAGCAAAAAATAGATGAGAAATTGGAGGAGCTTGCCTATTGAAGGATAGCCCCTTCCAGTTCCTTTCTTGCAACTCTTTGTTAATTCTTTGCCCAAGCCGCCCCATGCATAAGACAAATAAATAAGGGCTAAGAGGATCTCCTTGTCGAACCCCTCTCGATGGGATAAATGGGGGGGGGTTTCCGCTCCATTCCAAAGGACCTGCATTGCTGTAGAGGATGTGCATGCCATGATAAGATCAATCATTTCCTTTCTTATCCCAACGCTAGCTAGGGTATGGTGAATGAAGTCCCAATCCAGCCTATCATATGCCTTTTCCATATCCACTTTCACTGCCACAAAACTCTTCTTTCTTTTCTTGTTTCGCATTGTATGCATGGCTTCCTGAGCTATTACTATATTGTCACTACTTTGGCGACCCGCAATAAAACTGCATTGTTGCGGTTGGATTAAGTATTGCATAGCATCTTTCAATCTTGTTGCAAGAGTGAGATAAAGGGGGTAGGCTCACGGTAATTTTTAATATGGATGAATTGACCATAACGTTGGCAAATTCATCCATACTGGGTGAGCTTTATCTAACATGGATGAATTGACCATAACGTTGGCAAATTTTTAATATATATGTTAGCCTTGATTTTAGGAAGCTTCCTTTTTAACATGGATAAGTTAAATATATGTGTTGTCTTTTTATCCATATTAGCGTCGTTAAATTACTTAAACTCTTTTCTAACATGGATAGATTTAATTTATATGCATTGTTTTATTATCCATGTTAGCCCTTTAAATTTACTAGATTTCTTTTTTCTAACATAGATTACTTTTTATAAGATTAAACTCTTTTCTAGGTTTTATTATTATTTTGAAAGGATTTTTTCTATCATAATTAGACCGTAGTAATTGTTTTAATGGAAATCTTTATGGAATTTCTTTTCTAATTATAATAGCCTTTTACTAAGCAAAATCATTTTCCTAACATAATTAGTATTTAGATAATAGTTTTGAAGTTGGTTATTGGTAGTTAAAAGTGTGTTTATGAATAAAATGTTACAGATGTGATGTCACGCCATCACTGGAAACCACTACGCAATTTGTCCAAATTCTTCTGTCCAAATTCCTTACCAAAAGAAGTCAATATGCAATCTATTAATTCCAATCTTATTTATGATCAAGCATCCCTCCCACTTTTTTAAACAAGTGTTAGCAATTTTAAGGGTGTAAGCTATAGAAAAATCAACAACAAATTGTCATTTATTATTAAGATTCCCAAAAACAAAACTACCATGAGTTCTTACATGATGTTTTGCTTCCTAATCCACGTCTTTTATTATCTCCGCCAATAAATATCTTTTCAACAAGTGGTGTGCTTTGAACCAGTGTTTCCATATCCACTCAAAACTTTCCCTTAAGGTGTGCTTCTACCATACCTGAGGAGCATAAGCATTGATCATGCTAATTGTATTATAACTACGAACTATCATTCTCAAGGATATGATACACCTCCAATCATTTTAACTTACACCTTATTCTTGTTCCACATTTTATCTACAACGATACCAAAATTGTTCTTTAAACCCACTTTTCCTATGTACCAAAATTGTTCTTGTTCCACTTTTCATATTTAGCGGTTGAGCTGCGCAGAATTCACTATTCAAGAGCAATATGAATGCATTTCAGTATCTCATAAATACATCTAAAGAAATTAAACAATGGGAAGCAAGAAAAATAGCAGTGCATATCACCGTTACCTCTTTGAATTGGAAAGAGAAGAATGGAAAGGGGCAGTGCAAGAATCAAGTTTTAATTACTGTCAAATAAAACTGTTAAACCGTGTTAACTATGTACCCAACTATCCGCATAAATTACGTTTTCCATTTTCACAAACTCATCTTTCAGAAGTATATATCCGTTTGCTTTGACTGTGCTTTAAGATCCTTCAATTTCTTCAAGATGTTTGTGAAGTAGTCCTGCAAATACTTCTCTAATGTAATTATATCTTTCTGATCCACGCCAAGAAGACTATATGTCTCTGCCATCGGAACAGAGAAAACTGTGTCGCTTGTTAGCACCTGCATAGTTTCCATTGCGATGATTAGAATCGCTTAAGTTATATTTAACCACCAGTAAAGGAAAAAAAAAAGTGCTATCTATATACATAGGAAACAAGGTGCTCAAGATTAGTTGATAATTCAAATGTACAACTTATGCAGCTGTGAAGTCAATAAAAAAATAGCTCATTCAAACTTCCATGCCGAAAAACTCACAGTTTAATATTTATGATTTTCAAATTGTGTTCAATGTGTGAAACGTGTATAAATATTTAAGGGTCTGAACATCCAAGAATCTCTCTCAATCTCTTTCATATGGAATTCTCACTGTTTTATAATTATACAAGGCAAAGAAGTATCTAGCCAGGAAGATAAAGCAGAATACAACATGGGAAAGTGTACTTAAATAAGCTACAGTTATCTACATATTCGGTTAACCGGAAAGAATATTGTTTATGATTTCAACAGGGAAGGCTGCGGTGACATATAGACAATGAATAGGAAGCTTGAGGTGAGTACGCCACAGAGAAATTCAAGAACACATGTGCATGTGCGTGCGAGTGTGAATGGAATCAATGGAGGTCATGTATAGGACTTTACACCCTTGAAGAACAATTCCCGTGAAATTCGTTATATGAGATAACACGTTTTCAATATTTATGAGAAGTGCAGGAGTTAATATATAAGTCACGTTTTCTTCACACAAAAAATCTGCTAGGGAAATAATACCTCTGAAAAAGATAATCTATCGGCAACATCATTTGTCCACTCAAAAAACCGGGTCAACTGACGAGTAAGTCTTAAAATGGAGACTGGAACTGTAGTCACGTTAGCATCTTGACCGGCAAGCCTCTCACACAATGTTATCACCTAAATTCAACAATGAAAAAGATCGGTGAGCAAGGCATATGATTACGAGCAAGTTCACTACTTTGGCTTAACTCATAATATGTATACCTCTTGCGTTGTCCATGCACGAGGACCAGCAAATGTAAGAAGTTTCCCATTTACTTTCTCATTCCGTAAGGCTATAAATGTCAAGCGAGAGATATCCTACAAAAATGTAGAAATTGATTAGAGACCTGGAATAAGAAACCGAACAGAAAAAGGGACCAGAGATGAAATACTCAACCTGAGTGTCCATGTAAGCAATTCTTGTTGGGGCATCAGTACCCCAAACGGACTTCTCTTCCAGGATTGGAACCGCGTACTGCCCAATAAGACCCTGCAATATTTTGCGTCAAAATTTTCAGTGTTAGCAGCAGAGAAGAAAAATCTAATACATGAATTTCCATGCATGCTTTTGATCAGATTCAAAGTGCATCACCAATGAATAAGTCCTTTCCAAGAAACTTTGCCTTGTTTATGTACATTCATATTAGGAAAGGGGTTGAAAGACGTAAGATTATAAATCTGATATCACATTAATGATAGCCTTTTCAAAATTGCTGCCTAGCCTTATAATTTTCCTACTGTCAGCGATGATAGTCCGTCTATCAAACAGAAGATATCTTGAAAATTGAAATGTGGGCTAAAAATATTGCCGAAGAAAGGGCAAAACATCAATTTCTGGGGGGGGAATTACTTGCATGAACCCACATAAACGGATGATGATGTGTTGGAGGCCTGAATCACGGAGAAACTTCTCGGTGCAATGCTTGATCTCCATCAGTGGAACCTCAGGATGTTTATCGCAGTTATGGATGGAATAGAAGACATATTTCTGAATTCCCATTGCCT
Source organism: Mimosa bimucronata (assembly GCA_037074515.1). Classification (NCBI taxonomy): domain Eukaryota; kingdom Viridiplantae; phylum Streptophyta; class Magnoliopsida; order Fabales; family Fabaceae; genus Mimosa; species Mimosa bimucronata. Next base: position 259,498 of record CM073438.1, read on the forward strand.
TAGCACATTGTATAAGAGCAACTTTTCCTTCCCAATCTACCTAAACAGAATGAAAGGATAAAGGCTGCTGCTAGTCAGAGCGTTGTGATAAAATAAGTGTGCATAAAGAAAGACAGGGATAAAAGACTCCATGTGAAGCCTACAGTTTTAATGGGCTCCTCAGGACGCCCGGTGGCACAGTCGATCACCGTATGTATTCCAACCAACGTGGCAGGGATGGTCTCTGGCTTACTGAGGTCTGCCTGCTCAAAAGGAAATGCACTTAGTAGCTAATGTACAACCAGTGGGAGTTAAAAGATATTGCAGTTGAGGGTGGTCTGGTACAGAAAATTCTGAATGAGAATGAAAGATAAGTAAAGAAATAGCAAATCTAATTAGAGAATGACGCATGATCTGCTTCTAAGTTTGATAATAGAAATTGGCATCTTAATTGAGGTGAGAAAGTCAAACAATGAGCTTAGGTAGATGGCGTAGGTAAACAAGGGAGAAGGAATGCAATAAAGGAATGGAGGTAAATAAGAATAAGAAGAAGGAGAAAATAGGTACATTGACAACAGTGGCTCCCCAATCGCGGAGGAAGTCGGCGGGAGCAGGCCTGGGCCTGACGAGGCAGCGAACATCGTAACCTTCGTCAAGAGCGCGCCTAACGACCTGCCTGCCCAGAGTGCCGGTGGCCCCAACCACCAGGATACTAGTTGCCCTCACAGGAGTCCCAGGACCAAGATTCACCGCTGCCGCCGACTGAGCCTGCGCCGTGCATCTCACAGGGCCACTTGCATGCAACATGGCTCCTGATATCGCAAAATGCATAATTAATTAGCTCAGAGAGAGAAATCCCTACCTACCACCTGAATCTGCAGCATAAATTAGGATTAGAGGAGCGGAGCGAACCCGTGGACGTGGAAGGGAGAAGGAGGAGTGGCTGGGGCGATACTACAGTACGGCACCATGAGAGTTGGGCGTATCGGTGAATTGGGGCTGGTTTTGGAACCTGAGCAACCCTCAGCGCCATACTTCACTCAGATGAACAACCAGAAGCAGGATCGGGAGGAGGAAGGAACAACAAGAGCCCAGCCCATAGATCATTATGATGCCACGTCGGATGATTAGTGGATCAGGTCTCCCGCTAACGTGTCCCACTCCTTTCCACTCTTTTTTTCCCCCCTTCCTTTTCTTCTTCATCTAACGTCAAAATGACATTACCAGGGTATAATGAAAAAGAGAATGTACGCTTCCCTGGTTTACAAGCAGTCTTGCACCACATTCTTGAGGCCATGAAGTGGTTTATAAACATGGGAAAATTTTAGTTATTTTATTATTATATTATTATAAATATAAATTCTCAGAGTTCTTTAACACAATCCTTATATTTTTACACGTCGTTATTTAGATATGGGAGACTCTTAAAGTGAATATGATTTGACCTATCATGTTACAGTAAGAAACTTCAAAATTATTCTCATATGAATTGAATAATTTTAATATGTTGTGTTGTGCCCCTTGAATAAAGAAAAAAAAAATCAAGGTTCGGGTTGACATAAGAATTTCCACTCCTTAAACATTTATCTAATATCAAAATATGACTGAGTAGTGAGAAGGTGTCAACTACAATGGTATTGTTTCATTTGTCTGGAAGCATTCATAGACAACAATATTTTTTAAATGCAATGCAACCTCAAGAGCTTAGAATGGAGGCTGTGATTCTCTTTTTCCCCTCTAACGAAGGCTGTGATTCTTTTGGACTTTTGGTAGGTAAGAATCCACCAAAGAATTGGCTGGAAGTCGATGAAATAGAATAGCATGGTATTTTTATTTACTTCCTCGTTAAGATGCAATTCAAAGCTTGAGAATCCATCTGAATGATCATATAGTAATGAATACTTTTCTTATATTCAAATTTTCTTCATCCAAACAGCCTTAATTAGGGAAGGAAAGCTATGATGAAAGGGGGTCGGAACTGCTGAAACTTGATCCTAATATAAAGAAAACATTGAATTCTGTGTGTAGTTAGTTAGACTATAAAGAGAGTTTTGTGAATTGGTTTTTCCTATACTAAATAAAGCATTTTGTTAGGGCCCGTTTGGTTGCCTGAATCTCAGCGTAGGAAAAGGAAAATATAGAGGTTTCTTCCGCACAAATGTGTTTGCTTTGTAGAACCTCCGAAAATTCCTTTTTTCCACCAAAAATGGTGGAACCCAATTTCCGGCATTTAAAGGAATCCACACAAGACCAAAGTGCCATAATCTTCTTTGACCCTCTGGAGTGTAGGTCTTCATCGTGGAGTCTGGGTTCTCATTGTGGAATCATCATCAGGTATGAGGGGGGGAAGGAGGGAGAGGGAGGGGGAGGGGAGGGGGAGCACAATAGCAACGGATTGATGTGGCTTATTCTTCATCAACAGAAATTATATTGTGAGAGAAATGATGGAAGTTTTCTTTCGTGTTCACTATTTCAGATTTGGTCTTTCCTCTTTCTTTGATTTTTTTTGTAGGTTGGGTTTGCTATGGGTTTTTGAGAGTTGAGTTTGACGACTTGCTTTTATTGTGAATTTTTTAATTGTTAATCTGGGTAATGGACTGTATAACTGAGATTCTACAGAGTTTTGTGCAAGTACATTCGAAGTTGCGCAATCAAATTCGAATTTGACACTCATTTGCTTGCATATAGATTCAAATTTGAACAATCAAATTCTAATTTGCAGTCTTTGATAGTGCGTAGAGTCGAATTTGGAAACTCAAATTCGAATTTGTGCAGGTAGATTCTGCAGAGTTTTGTGCAGATAAATTTTTTTTTAACATTTCATATTCATTGAAATTATAATTAGTACAAATAATTTATTCATTTATTATTATGATTATTTGATTTTAAATAAATTTAAACATTTATATTTTGAGTTTAATTAAAAAAATACTTTTTAAGGGCAAAATGGTCATTTTCCTATAATTTTGAGTTTTTTACTACCATTTGCAACCAACCAAACATAAAATTTTTCACTCCATTCTTTTTCTTTCCTGTGCATACCAAATGTGTCGATCTTCCTTTCCTTTCCATTCATTTCCTTTCTTTTCCATTATGTCCGAATATTTTCTGTGAACCAAACGGGCTCTTAGTGTTCATTAAAAGAGATGAATTTATTGGTGTTTGCTTTAAAATCATTACTTTGTTATATGTAAAATGCAATGTCGCGTTTTGTTAATTAGATTTCATGGAAAACTAATTGTTGCCCATTTTGATTGAATATGAGTAGGCTTGACTAAAAAGTGTATCACACAATATAAGATCATTGAGCATATATATTTTTCCTGTTGAGAAGTGCCTCATTTGATGGCCATATGATTAGAGTTTGACCAGACATAGACCAAAATTTCAAAGAAAGTAACTCAATGATTGAGCTTAGATAAGACCAAATTATTTTGCAAGGGCATTAATGTGCATGCATTCTAAAAACAAGAGATTAACTTGAGAACAGTAAAATATATAATATGCAATATTGAAATGTAGTAGAAAGGCAAACTTGAGAAAATTAAAATCTATAATATGCAATATAGAAATGTAGTAGAATGGCAAAGGTGTGAATAAATACATTTGTGTTTTTGAATAAAAGGGCACAAGAAAACATACACAGAAGACATAGCTAACAAAAGCCTACCACTAAAATTTTCTAAAAGGGTAGCTTTATACTCTTTGGGAAGATTATCATTCATGATAGCAGTTTCAACATTTATATAAGGGCAAATATACAATTTTACCAGTGGACTATCACCCCAAGAGCTCTGGCTATAAAAAAAAGTGTTTCGGGGTGTTTAATTAGACATAAGGTTTTAAAAGTGGTGCAAGATTACCAACAGCGTTAATGGGCTCAGAACTGCCGCTTAATGCACCACATCTGGCTCTTACGTAATATGACACCTCACCTTTTTTGTCAAGTCATATTTTAAAAATAAAAAAAAAAAAAAAAACCCATTTTTTATTTACTCTTGGCCACACACCCTCTTCTTCTTCCTCCCCCCCCCCCTATGTTCTTCGTCTTTCTCCCTCCTTAGCCTATCAACCTCTTCTTATTCTCACCCTCATTTCCCTCTATCTCCTCCTCACTCCTTCCCTCTCTTCAACATCCTCCCATGGTTCCTCCCGATGAACAACCATGCCCTCCCTCTTTTCTCTCGCTAACTGCCTCCAAACTTCTTCCCGTTGCACCAACACTGCCAGCGGCGACACCACCACAAGCCTAATCATCTCCCTCCTCCTCCCATCCCATCGCCAACGATAGCCTCCCTAGATCCACCACCATCAGCTGGATCTTGGCCCACCCCCAAAGTTGGGCTTTTACCATTGAGCCCAATAGCGTCGGCCAGAACTGTGACATAATCATGTATAATAAGCAGGTAGCAATTTGTCTAATTTACCCACGGAAGTTGATGCTGGGATTGGTTTCTGGTGATCAGCTGCAAGGCTACTTTTAAATATGAGGTGAGAGGCATTTTCGTGGATAATGGAATGGCAAAAACCGATTAATTTATTTAATTTATATCTTGGGCCCTACTTAATCATGAAATGATAGGTTTGCGATGTTTTCCTTTTTCCAAAAGGAATTTGGATAATAAAGTTTTCTAGTATGCAATTCGAACAGGGACTCTGTAAGCTGGTTTCAATTAATGGACACGGTGATCGATATTATAGAACTAAATATTTCCGAACCAAAACAAATTGGATGAAGAAGGAATCCGACGCGTTTAGGTATCTAATCTAAGAAGTAAAGTGATCATTAAAGAAAGCCAGCTGAGAAGCCTTTGCTTTAACAGAGGGAATTGAAAATTGAAGCCTCTCACGTTTTATATATACACACACACATATACATATAATATTTTTGCAGTGGCTACCAGTCATGCAGTATATCCACCACATGGGAGAATGAACTGAACGAAGGAGAGTCACATTGGGGTAGCCCGTGAAGTAAGTGGATTGGATGTACACGGAAGGTTCGCAACGTTGACTCCTGTGGGTATGGGATCTTTATCTCTTGCAACCAAAGAAAGTGAATGGCGATAGCAATACAATCCTGGTTTCTAACGCCACAACCGTTTGTCCGTAAAGTTACAGAGTTAACCCCAAAATACCTTTCTTGTCCTTTTGGCTAAGATAAATTGTAGAGTTACCCCAAAAGAAAAGTGACGGGAGTGAAAGCAAAAATGTTTTCTTTTGTAGAAAAAAAGGCAAAAATGTTGTTGCAATATAAGTGTGTTTGAATTGGCTTTTTTTCAGAAGGACTTTTTCAGATGTAAGATTGGAAAAAAATCAGATTATAAGAAGTGATTTATGTTTGGATTTATGATGATCAAAGTGACTTTTTTTCAATCTGACTTTTAAAACATGTTTGGATTATTATTTTGAAAAGTAAGTTTAGATGAAAATTTACTAAAAAGGACATTATTGTTATTAAATAATACATATATAATATGCATATATTCTTATAGTTTAAAAAGAAAAAGTGAAATTTGGGGCTTTTTGAGGATTTTAAAGGCTTAGTTTCTCCCTTATTTTAAGGAAAATAATTTTAAAAAATTATATTTTTAGCTCAAAAGAGGATATTGTTGAAAAAAATAGTTAGAGATTATTATGGTAAATTTTTGGAGATAAAAAGGAAATTTTAGATCAAAAAAATATCTTATTTGAGAATTTTCGGGGTCTAATAGTTTAATTTTCCTACCAACTTTATTAAATAACACACAATAAAAGGCGTAGGACCCATCATTCTTCTCCTTTCTCTCCCCAAAAAGGACTTTTGAAGAAACTAGAAGCCACATAGATCAACTTCTCACTTTTGCCGGTGGAAAAGCCCTTTTGGGTTAGAAGGACTTTATCAAATGAATGTACCCAAACATAATTAATTATGCAAATTTGGCTTCTCCGACCGAGAAGTACTTCTTGCCCTAAAAAAGCCAAACCAAACATAGCCATAAATCCTCATAAATGTTCAAAAAAGATACGACCTTTTATTTTAAGTTTCATTAACGGTGAGCATCGGTAATTATAACCAATTTTGGTAAGGGTAAGAGTAGGTAGATAAAAGTAAGTTCGTTTGGTACATTGGAATTGATTTTGATGGAAATGGAAATGGATATAGAAATGGAAATGGATATGGATATGGAGATAGAATTTCAAAATATGTTTGGTATGTCTTGGAAATGAGATATAATTTTCTTATAGAAAGACTAAAATACCCTTCTAATTTAAAAATTTTAAAAATCTTCCCAAAGTAACAACAACCCATCGTTCTCACCTTCGAAAAATTGAACCTCTCCATTAATGGCGGGGATTGATTTCCAAAACCACCAACAGCCACCAAAACTACAGCCACCTTTTTGGGAAATATCAAACAAGATATAGAAAAACATTCATCAAGAAGCAGGGAACTTTTTCTACTCAGGGGAAGATCCAAATTCAAAATCCTCAAACTGGCGACACCTTCATCATGTTTAACAAGAAGAAATAAAAAAATGAAATAAATACGAAGACGGAGAGGAAGAGACACTAGATCTGTGAAAGAAGATTTTGGAACACAAGTCATCAAAAGTCCTTGGAGTTTGAAGTTGCAGTTGATCTATGAAGGAAGTAGAGAGATGCGAGGAGGTGTGGATCTAGTCGATGTCGCCTTTGCCGGATATGTATGAAGAAGTAGATCTGTGAAGTGGATCTTGTCATCCACCGGAGGTCACAGTTACCGGTCGCCGCCGCTCATCACCAGAGCATGAGGTCGCTGGTGTTGGTGGTAGGGAGAAGGTAAGGTCGTTGGGGTAGGAGATGATGAACAGTTTGAAAGGTATTACGAAGAAATGGGATCTGGAATTATAAAACTGAGTTTTTTACATGGAACTCAAATGATGGAATTGAGCCCACCTGGATTCCACATTAAGCCCAATTCTAATGGCTTTGAATTGTACCAAACATACAATCATCATGGAGTTCAACTCCAATTCCATTTCCATCTCTCTAATTCTATCATACCAAACAAGGCCTAAGAGAAATTCCCCGAGGTTGAGGTTATGGAAATAGATCCCCAAGTATCAAATGGGCTCAACTGTTACAACTGTTTGCCTTTTTATCACCGCAGTCCAGCGTACGTGTCGCAGCGCAAGCATCTGTGGGGGGAATGAAGAATGAATAGTGTGAAGGCTAGCGGGTCAAGAGTCAAGACTCTATTTTTTTTTCCCCTTCCCAAAGCCGAAAAGGAGACACCGAGTTCCACTCTGTCTTCTCAGAGTCAGAACAAGAACCAGCTTGACAAATAGCATCGGCCATCACAGTCATCCGTCCATGGTCTGTGCGATCCCTTAGCAGCAGAGAAGTGGTTGGAGCCATGGGTTGCTGCCCATCTTCATTTCAGACCGAAACTCACCCAGAAAAGCAGCAGAATCAACAACAGCCCCCTCACCACCATGTTCACACTCACAACCACAACCACAACCACATCCATACCCAACCTCACCCGCCACCCTCTCTCACCGCCGACCCATCCGCCGCCGGTGGGGTCCCCTCTTTCTCCGAGTTCTCTTTCTCCGACCTCAAAGCTGCCACCAATAATTTCAGCTCCGACTTTATTGTGTCTGAGAGTGGAGAGAAAGCACCCAACCTTGTCTACAAAGGTCGCCTCCCCAACCGCCGCTGGATTGCCGTCAAGAAGTTCACCAAGGCTGCATGGCCCGATCCCAAGCAATTTGTGGTATCCCCCTCACTTTTTCCTTCTTCTGAGGTTTTCCTTTTTCCAAGAACATTTCCATACCTAAATTATCTGCTTCTTAGGATGAGGCATCAGGTGTTGGAAAATTGCGACATCGCAGGCTTGCTAATTTGATTGGCTACTGCTGTGATGGAGATGAGAGGCTCCTTGTTGCAGAATACATGCCCAATGACACACTCGCTAAGCATCTTTTCCACTGTATGTACAATCTGTTTCACAAACCTTCTACTGGCTTTCACCACTTCAGTTCAAGTGTGCCTTTTTAGCTCTCACCTTTCGGCCCAACCGTACTCACCAATTTTAGCCGTGTATTTTTGGACCTTTCTTGTTACCTATTAATTTAAATTCTTTTGTCAAATAATTATGAAAGGGGGTCGAGCTTCGCTGTTTTTTTCTACCTCTAAATCTGAGTGACTACTGCTTATTAGCTGCTGCTGTGGTTGGCTTTTCAAGTTTTCCCATCCATGTTTTCACAGTCTTGAAAGATCATTGGTATAGATTATACTAAGGTTAATCTAATCTATATATTGTTTATAAGTCTTTTTCATTGCCCACAATGGAATCAAGAGTTAAACTAGGTGGGTTGCTGTTTATCTTAGTTCAAGCTTCAGTTTTTGTTGTTTATTTCAGGGGAAAATCAGACCATTGAGTGGGCCATGCGCTTAAGAGTGGCTCTTTCCATTGCAGAAACTTTAAATTACTGTAGTTCTGAGGGTCGCCCATTGTACCATGATTTGAATGCTTATAGGGTTCTTTTCGATGAGGTAAAGTATCCTTGTTATTATATTGTGACTCTGTTTAATGGTTTCCATAGATGTTTTGTTTTATGAGTTGTTGCTTATATCATTAATGATATACTGTGTTGATCATTTGTTTTATTGATGGATCATTTAGGAAGGTGATCCACGTCTGTCATGTTTCGGTTTGATGAAGAACAGTAGGGATGGAAAAAGTTATAGCACGAATCTCGCTTACACACCTCCTGAGTACTTAAGAAATGGTACTACTGGTCCTTGCTTCCTTGACCTCTATTATGTAGCTTCTCTCTTATTCCTCTACTTAATCAAAATACAATTTAATTTGTGAAAAAGAATAGCAGCAAATATGTATCATGACCCTAAGACCATCTTTCTTGTTTTCTTTACTGCCTTGTTTATTATACTCATAGTTATCTCATCGTCACTACATCAAAATGCAGGAAGGGTCACTCCTGAAAGTGTCATTTACAGCTTTGGTACTGTTCTCCTAGACCTACTAAGTGGAAAGCACATCCCTCCAAGTCATGTAAGTGACTTAAATCTGCTAATACTTTTTCTGTTTCTCTGTTCTTGTTTACCTAATCATCTGTATGCTGTCTATAATTTTATTTTTTACAATCAAGTACATCCACTGGATCTTCTATCAAAATTTCTCATTGACATATGATAATATTAGTAGTTAGTTTCCTCCGTGTGGACTTGATAATTATACTTGCCGTGGGTTGAGTGTTGAAAGAAATTCGGTAGTTATAACGGTAATCTAATTTTGAGTAGCCTTTCTGTCACTTACAGCTATTCATTTATCTACTATATTATGATTTTGAGTGGCAACTTCTTTTGTTAGGCAAGCTCAACTACCCAACATAGGAAAAATATCAATTTATGAATAGAAACCTTGCCAACTTTGCCATTTTTACCATATTTCAATATTAGTTCCTAGTGGGCTGGCTTGCTGTAAAACTTTTGCATGTTCTTTCCACTTATCATCATAAGCCTAAACCCTATTATAGTATTTAATTTATTGATTATATTTTTGTGTAGAACCTTGTCATCATTTAATAGAAATCTACTATGCCCTTTTAGTGGTGTTAGAGTTTTGACCAACATATATTGTTAAAATTGGGTGATACATGAAAAGTTATGTCACTGTATATCAATTGAAAACATATTTTCATTACAAACTTCAGAGGTTGACTTCTTTCACTTTTAATGGTTGGCCTTGTTGAAATTTTCAGCTACTGTTGATATGGATCCATGTTAAAAGTTAGTATACATACATACATACATACATATATAGGTTTAACTTAACCTGTTTGATGGTGGATCTGGTGCCATATGGAGTTATCTGATTCTGGTTGCAGGCACTTGACATGATACAGGGGAAGGCCAACATGCTTCTTATGGATTCTCATTTAGAGGGGAAGTTCTCTAAAGAAGAGGCGGCAGTAGTTGTCAATCTGGCGTCTAAATGTTTGCAATATGAACCCAGGGAGCGGCCTGATACAAAGGAATTAGTCTCAACACTTGCTCCATTGCAAACAAAACCTGATGTAAGAATCCTTATGCAATCTGGAGATTGTAATAAATTAAGATTAAATTAATGATTTAATTCATATGAGCGCCCTTTTCTCAATATAGTCCCCCAATCAAGATAGTCCTCTGCAATAGGTAAAGTCATAGCCTATTAGTTACTCAACAGACATGGTTTAAACAAGAAAAGCAACTGTCATTCTTTAAAACAGCATATTTTTGCTTGATCTCTCAAAGCCTTTCTGGTCCAGCAAGATCATTAAATTATGCAAAAAAAAATGTTGTTTAGGGCAATATGACATCTGAGCAAGTCCATGTCCATATCATAATTGACAGTCATACAAACTCTTGGTTGTTTAGGAGAATATGACATCTGAGCAAGTCCATGTCCATATCATAATTGACAGTCATACAAACTTTTGTTTGACTAGTCTATAAATATTAAGTGGCTATTGCTTTGATTAACACAAAGGAAATGATTTCTTTACACTTATTGGAGATCATTGCAGCTATGGACCTTTGGATTTAATTTGATGGTTCATATTTACTTGCTTTTAGAGGTATAAATTAATCTGTATTATTAAAATGTAATCTAAACCATTTGGAATTGTAGTGCAAATGCAATGGAGGGGAACACAATGAAGAGAAACCAAGTCTTAATGTAAGGGGTCCTTTTGGTTGGAGCACCAAATTTGGAGAATTGTGCTTTCTAAAAAATTCAGAAAGTGATATTTCATGGACTAAATCAATAATCTATTCAACAAACAATTGTCATATTAGTTAATCCAATAAATGAACCTTTGACGCTTGAAGAGCTCTAGTTGATCTTATGTTGCCACCTAGTCACCTAAAATAGACAATGTTATTGGATGCTTTAGTTCGGCCAAATCTTTTACTCAATTTATACAACTTTAGCATTAATTAAGTTATTTCCTTAATTTCTCAGTCGTATAAATTCGCTTGTATGAGACACCTTAACTGATTATCACTAAATTGAATCTAATTTGACAACCTAGATTTTAGGCATGGGCAATGCTATTTTGGGTAAAAATACAAGCCAGGTGATCTGCACATGATTCAAAAAGGGGATTTCTATATATGATAACCTTTTTTATTTAACAAGTAGCTAGTACTCCCTTTGGTCCTAAATATAAGACCTATTTGGGGAGGTGAGTTTGGTCCTAAATATGAGACCTCTTTCTAATTTTTCTCAACTTTTCCCTAAATTATCCTTATTGATGCCCTTAATAATAAAAAAAGAAAGAGAGTAAATGTGGGAGTAAAGTTAGATGGTTAGGGTGTTTAGGTAATGTCATTTGATTTTAACTAACTTAACTAACAACCTTAATCTAATCAAATTAGGTAATTAGGTCTTATATTTAGGACCGGAAGGAGTACTATATAACATGGTCAGGGATAGCATGAACTCCCCATGCCTGATATATTTAAGTAGCCAAAGTTTTTAATGTGTTCTAGTAGGACTGTAGTTTGGTTTTTGCAAGATTGGTGCTGGCTTTAGAGTTTTATGGATAAACTTGAGTAACTCAAAGTGGAAAATAAAAATAAATCTAGTGACGAACTGCTTCATTGAAATTGATATATGGTACAACCTTTCAAATCAGTGTCAAGAAAACACAATTACATTATTTTTGTGGGAGCGAGAGATTGTAAAGAAAGCACTACTTGAAATCTCATTTTACTATTATTACGTTTATGCGCAGAAAGAACCTTTGTTAAATCATTTTAATTTAAAAATTGTACTAATTTTCTCACTGCTCAAGTGCTCATAGATGCCATACTCTGATATCATCTTAACCAGGATCAACAGTCCAAAGGAAATTATGCATCCTTCGTACTTTTTTATCAATGTATATCACATTCTGGTGCATTTAAAACTCATCAAGACTTTCTCAAATAAAGCATAAGAACAAGAGATTAATATATAAATGTATCATTGCACATAGATTGCTAATGGGTGTTGATACACAATGTTTTTTATTCTTGTGAATATAATATGTGATTTGATCTTGTGAAATCAGCATATGAGCTACAATCAAATGTTTTTTTTAGCATATACTTCACCTTATCTCCCATCCCTAGAAAGTTCACTACTTTACATACTACTACCTCCCGCCTTAAATATTGATCTATTTTCCTAATTTTATTAGATCAATTATGTTAGTTAAGTTTTTTAATATGACATTGTTTTTCTAGAATACACTATCGTCTTCTTTAATCCCCCTTTTTACTTGATTCTTGTTGAGAGAGCATCAACAGGAAAAATCGATAAAAATTAGAAATATGTACTACATTTAAGACTTAGATCAACTCCCCATTTAGGTTAGAGGGAGTATTTGTATATGTAGTGATATAGAACCTATCTAAAAATTGTTTTAGACAGACTGTCTGTTATGCTTTTTAATAGTGAAAAGCATTTTATTGGATCAATAATACATAATGACCAGACTGACAATGCCAAACTCAGCGTGCACAAGGTTGATGACTAGGCCAGTATTATGTGGCGGCTGCCTTTGACTGGTGGCTTCACTGTAGCTTGGCTAGCATACCCTTCCTTTTGTATTTTTTTTTTCTAGCTTGAAACATCTCAAGTCATTTCATGCAGGACCTCTGATTTCCCTGCGCATTCATTTTATGCTTTGATTTTCCTAGCTGATTATTCTTCCATGAATGTGAACTTTGGATTTATGCACATGTTTCAAGACTTTATTTTAACTATTGAGAGTGCGGATGCATACTTATTGTTCAGGATAATTTACTTAATGATTTCTGGAAGCCAATTCTCCCTCAAATGATGTGAATCTGTGCTTTGGCTATCTAGAGCTACATGTTAATTTGCGAATATGCTTTGTAGAGTCTCTAGGAGTTTTCCATTTGATCTGTGGATGCTCTAATGCCCCAAGTGCTAAAATAACTCCAATTGATTTTTGGGTATAATATATGAGAAAATTCATGATTTTTGGGTTTAGGGTGCCTTCTAACCTAAATTTGTGTGGAATTTTGTGGCTCTATGCCTTTTGCATCTTATTCTGTCATTATTGCTACTTCCTTTTTACTTGCAATCATTGTGTATGTTTCCTACCAGTTCACTGCCTTAGCTGTAGTTGAAAAAATTGAGCTTTAGGACAAGTAAAGATATCTTCATCGGCCTTATATGAATACCCATGCTCACTAATTGCTTCTTTAGGCATGAGAAAGAAATCAAAATACATCACTTCGGTTCATTAATTTTCTAGGTACCTTCTTATGTTATGCTTGGGATTCCGAAGCATGAGGAAACTCCATCAACCCCACAGCGCCCGCTTTCAGCCATGGGTGAGGCTTGTTCAAGGATGGACCTCACTGCAATACATCAGATCTTGGTTGCAACGCACTACAGAGATGACGAAGGGACTAATGAGGTAATTGATTGCTACAATTTCAATACTAATCCCCAAGTTACAGTTTTTACCTAAAGCTTCGAATTTTTTGGTTTGGTTTAGTTGTCTTTCCAAGAGTGGACCCAACAGATGAGGGATATGTTGGAAGCAAGGAAACGTGGAGACTATGCATTCCGTGACAAAGACTTCAAGACAGCAATTGAAAATTATTCACAGGTGCAACTCAGCACTTTATTGGTCATTGCTTTTAGCATGAGATTTGGAATAGAGATCCTTATGGTTTGTGTTTGATGTAGTTTATCGATGTGGGAACAATGGTGTCACCAACGGTCTTTGCTCGGCGCAGTCTATGCTATCTGTTATGCGATCAACCAGATCCTGCTCTGAGAGATGCAATGCAAGCACAATGTGTTTATCCAGACTGGCCTACTGCATTCTACATGCAATCGGTTGCTCTAGCAAAGCTTGACATGCAAAAGGACGCTGCTGATATGTTGAATGAGGCTACTGCTTTGGAAGAAAAGAGGCAAAGAGGAGGTAGAGGCGCATAGTACTGCTGGCTTGCAATTTGCAATACGTAATTGAGGTTGCCAAAGTTTGTATAAAAGCTGAGCTCCCCAATCTCAATATTGAATTTGTTTAAATTCAACGTGTCTGCTTAGATGGCACACCTACTTTTGGTTGATTGACCAACTCATAGGAATTAATTGTCCATATGCACGCTAAATTGGGAAGGGAATCTTGGTGATTTTTCTATATTCAATCTCTTCAAGTCTTCTCTGCGGCCCCGCGCAATATGATTGTTATAAGGACCATTCTTATTGCATGTGGCAGCAGATGGTGCGATTTGGGTTTTGTCTTGGTGACAGGCAATAAGATTCTTATATACTCCTTTATCTCCAAATTACTACTTGTACATAGACTAAAGGGAGGCTCAATGGTATAGTTACCACAGAACCATTGGTCCTTGGGAGTAGCAAGTCCCGACTCATTAGAAGAGCTCACTGTGTGAATGAGAAATCCGCAGGTCATTCAAAAGTTTGGTTATATGCAAGGGGAATATATGGAAAGGTTTATCTTTGAAATATGAAATGCTGTCATCTCCAACAATTATGCAAGAAAAAAGATCATAATTTAAAAGTTTTTCTGACAGATTCTGCTTGCATGAAAGGATCATACTAGGACAACCTTCATGAAACAGATGGCCAATGGGCCGACCACTCAAACAGCTTTAGACCCAAAATCCTAGTATCTATTCGGCTCGTCTCCTCTAGCCCATTGAATCAGAAACCTGATTCCCTTGCTTCTTGATTTCCTGCTAGGCCCAAATTTTAGGCTTATTTTGTTTTTTCTTTAAAAAAAGACAAAATATTGTACCAAAAAACTGAGCCTAAGAATAAGAAATCTAGATTGATCATAACTAAATCAATTAATTGGTTTATATCTGAGTATTTGGTCACCGAATAGTTTGATTTTCGTGTAAGAGAGGAATATATCCATTAGTCATCCATAGTCATAATGAGCATATGTCTAATTAAGTAATTACATAAAGAAGCAGGATTAATGTAAGGCGAACGCTCTTAATGGGATGGAAGATGGTAATGAGTAATTAAGAGACATAGGCTACTAAATATGGTTTAATTGCAGCAAGGAAGAATTAGACACTAAAAATTGATCAAAGTTGTGATAATCCCAATCACCATTTAAGATTTAGAATCACTACCAAGATTAACAATAGTTTAAATTTATTTTCCGGGCTAGAGCTTAGCTTTTAATTTTATTTAATCTCTGTGACTGTCACAAGTTTAATTTGCGTGTGTGTGTGTGTGTGTGTGTGTGTGTGTGTGTGTGTTGGGAGGTGACCCATTTTGAGCGTATCAGACTAACAGCTTTGCATAAAACAATACCCAACCTGGCCCAACACAAGATTCACTAGCAAACAACGTGACAATGTGAATCTGTAGACGGTCATATTTTCTTAACTCCAACATCACATTTCTTACTCTCCTTAAAGTATCCAATGGAGCACTTAGTTGGGGGGGCCAGAGCACGTGATAATTCATTTTTAACGCAAATATGGTATCCAATAGTTAATGAATATTTGAGATAATAAAATATGCAAGGATTACATGAATATATATGGTGACAAATTGGGCATATATGGAAGTGTAGTGATGAGTGTTGGGTTATAAAATCTAGGAGAGGAACGCCTCCGGTCCTTATGTTATTTTCTCTCATTTTCTTTTTTTAATAATCACTAGATCTTCTTTCAATGGTTCAGATTTAGATTTATATAAAATATATTTTAATTGATTTTCAATAACTAATGATATTATAAACACCAAATCTGAACCATTAAAAAAAGATATAGTAGTTATTAAGAGAAAAAATTATACCCGGCGGCATCCAGCATAACGAAGACAAAAATCTCAAACTTGCAAATCTATATTCCAGAAAGGAGTGGTGCTTGTCCTGTGTCTTTTTTTTTTTTTTTTCCTCTTTTAGTTCTTTGTTATGATGATGCAGTGTGATGGAACAAATAGGAATGAGAAAGATGGATGATTTCCGTATGAGACGAGTGGCATATTAATATAGTACAGCCCAGAATGAGGCTGCTCACTCACATTCAGTTACATTATAATTGAAGAAGGTGAGGATGGGGCAGGTCCTCGCTGGCAAATAGATTCCCTCCCAAAATTACCCAAAAGGCATTATTATGTGTATATATATGTGGGAAAGGAGGAGTGATATACCCTGAGAATTAAATAGCATTGGGTGGCACAATGGGATGCAGATCCTCCAGGCTGAATGAGCTGCCGGCGGTGGCCCTCTGCCGCCAACGTTGTGGGTTTCTCCATGAAGCCATTGGTGAGCTTTATGCTCTCTCTGATGCTCACCTCTCCTACATAAACTCCCTCCATTCTCTTTCTCTCTCCCTCCAACTCCTCCGTTCCATTTCCCGTCATCAGGCGGGGTCTCATCAGCCGCCTCCCATGAATAATAATATTTACTCACCCTGCCACCTTCACAACTCTTGTGATGATGATGATGATGAGGACGACTTGAGGCAAATAAGAGAGGAGGAGGGCATCCCTGACTTGGAAGAAGACGAAGATGATGAGGTGACACCACAGGCATTTCTCAACCAAACTATGCTGCCCATGGGTCATGATGACGTGGAATTGGAACATGAAGTGCAGGCGGGGTTCGGGGAAGGAGGCGGCCCTCCGGATGCTTTTCAGGTTCTATTGCAAAGGGCTTCTGAGTGTGCCATGGAAATGTCTCCCTTACTTGAGCCACGCCCCCTTCCATATCCTCCCAGACATGCACCTTATTATCAAGGTACGTACGTATATACCTCCTCTACTGTAACCCACTATCTTCGTCTCCTTTTTCTCTTCCTGCATGCTCTTCTTTCATTTGTGCTCCCCACTACTACCACTCCTTCCACCCCATATTCCATTTGCATTAAGTTAAACTGATGTCCATGTCTTCATATTATTATGCTTACCCCTTATATATTAAAATTTGAATTTTATCAATCCATATGAACCAGCCTTTTCCAAGATGTTAAAATTAGCTGCTCTCCCGCTGTCCTTCTTGGTGTCACAACCGTCATTCTCCAAAGTATACCGGAGCCCTAGAAACTTGGAACTTGATGCAGATCTGTTGACCAGGTCACGCGGTCTTTCTTCTACTTTGCACAAGCTTCATCTCTGGGAGAAGAAACTCTACAAGGAAGTCAAGGTATTCCTTTCTTTCTTTTCTTTTGTTCCCCATGATCTTTTTACCAATTCCCGAGTCAGAAGTTTCTTCCACAATATGCAATTATTTACTCCATCAAGCATCTGCTTTATTTCTCTTTAAATAGCCTATATATTTATTAACTTTCTGTAGTTTTTGTCATCAATTCATTA
This sequence comes from Mimosa bimucronata, assembly GCA_037074515.1. Taxonomy (NCBI): domain Eukaryota; kingdom Viridiplantae; phylum Streptophyta; class Magnoliopsida; order Fabales; family Fabaceae; genus Mimosa; species Mimosa bimucronata. Next base: position 276,839 of record CM073438.1, read on the forward strand.
CTTAACTTGTAACTAATAATAAGGATTTGATCACTCATATGGTTTTGTTCTTTGCCGCAGACACTGTCTTGTTAATCATTAGAATTTATTGCTGTGTTTCCGTTCTTAGGCAGAGGAAAAGATACGAGTCTTGCATGATCGAAAGTGCCGTATGCTGAAGCGTTTGGACGAATGGGGTGCCGAATTTCACAAAGTTGATGCGACTCAAACTTCAGTTAAGAATCTATCCACAAAAATAAAAATGGCCATTCAGGTTGTTGATCTGATTTCTGTGAAGATAAATAAGATAAGGGATGAAGAGTTGCGGCCCCAAGTGAATGAATTGATCCAGGGGTACGTATGTTTATTGTACACCTCTATCATGAATATGTCTATTTTCCTCGTTGGCTACATGTTTTTACTATCTGACCAAACGTTGTGGTTGTCATTTTTTCAATTGCTTTTGCATATAGGTGCCAATTAATCTTCAGTTAGCTATAATCGCTTTTGTTTTTCTTCTACTCAATTGATTATATTGTTGAAATTTAAAGACAGCCTTGTGAATTTATACATGTTCATATATGCCTGTGCATCAATATGGCATATATATGAATGGACACATTACCATCAAATGATAAACTTTAAGCCAAGGTAGGTAAAGAGAGCGGGAAAATATGATGGTTATTGAATCTTCTCATCATTAAGACCAAAATTCAATTGTTAATTAGAATCCTGGGTGAATTTTCAAGGTTTAGTTTGGTAGACTAGTTAGATATGATAGCTGGAGCATGTTCTTGGCTTATTTATTGTTCTCGCGTCATTTTTGGTTTATTGTGTTGCTTTCTATTCGATATGTGGACACTTTTTTTTTTGTATAATTCAGGCTAACAAGAATGTGGGAATGCATGCATGAGTGCCACCGTAATCAGTGTGAAGCAATTAGAGAAGCGGGAAATGTTGGTTGGATCATGGGATATAGGAAGAAGAGTGGCGATGCACATGAAGCTACCACGCAGGTGGAACAAGAGGTGATCAACTGGAGTCTGCAATTCTGTAGGTGGATAAGCGCCCAAAAAAGGTATGTTAGAGCAATGAATAATTGGCTTCTGAAATGCCTAATGTATGAACCGGAAGAAATAGAAGAAGGCGGCCTTTCCCCGGGAAGAATGGGAGCCCCTCGTGTGTTCGTAATATGCAATAGATGGAAGCAAGCTATGGAGAGAATGAGTGAGAAGGAAGTTGTAGAGGGCATGTATGGGTTGAGCCGGAGGGTGGTTGAGAAGTGGGAAAAGGAGAGGATGGAGAGAATGCTTGATAAGGATGTTGAGGGAAATGGAGAGAGAGAAGAGCATAAGCTAAAAAAGCGAATACAGGCAGAGAAGAAGAAAATGGTGGCGGCATTCAGGGAAGTCGATATCATATATAATGATGATGAAGATGAAGAAGAAGATGAGGGTAATATTGCGAGTACCAGTTTACAGGCGAGCTTGCAGCAGATTTTAGAGGCCATGGAGAGGTTCACAGGCACATGTGCTGCCCTTTACCAAGAGTTGCTGCTATAAACAAGCCATTAAGCTAAGAGCGAACAGGCAGTAGTACTGTAGTCTGTAGAGCATATGCATGCATGTTAAGTGATTTCACATGAGGGAAGCCGTTTTCTTTCTTTTGTCTGTTCACATTTTGGTGGTAGATATGCAGAGTACATGTCATGGACTCATGGGAGTCTGCGGGTACTTGTTCTTTTTTTTTTTTTTTTAATCAAACTGTGGGTACTTGTTTTAGAACCATATATATATATACACACATATATATGCAAGTGATGTTTAATTTGATGTATGAAGGGCCATTCTTTTTTGTGGCCTTTAGGTACAGTACTACAGTAATGACATTAAATAAAGAATATGAAGGCCTGATTAAAACAGCTTGAGCAACATGTAAATGGGCTATTAAGGATTCTCTGCTGCATCAGTAACTTGGGCACATGTATATGGACTAAAACACACGCACCTGGTTTTCACTGTTCCACAACTGCCCAATCACTAGCCCAGAATAAAAAAGACGCTTTATGACTTATCTGCCATCGGATCACGTCACTCCAACAAGGATGATTATTGTGAGGATAATTGCCTATAGGTCCCAAGTAACTCCTACAAGGATGATTATTATTGGGACAATTGTGTATAGATCCCAAGTAAGAGAATTAATTTTATAGAGGTATCAAGGAGTTATTAATGATAACTAATAGTATTAGTTAATAAGTGAAGAAATTGTCAATGAACTTGTCTGAAATTAATTCTCTTACTTGGGACTTATATGCAATTCTCCCATTATCATTTTGCTCAGTTTCGGGTTTTTTTTTTAATTTATTGTTTTTTTACATCAAATCAAAAGAAACTCTTCCATTGAACAAAAATTATTAGAATACCTCATTTTCTATTCCCTTCCCTTCAATCAAGCAAGTGATGTTTTTTCATTAAACCAATTACAACACGCTCCCAAACCATAACTAAGGATTAAGAACAACTTTTTTCAATACATATGTCTAGCTAGGATAATATGCCAAAGACTAATTGTGTTTGTTTGCAAAAATTTTAGGTACTCAATTGATAAAAAGCAAAATTTAAAAACGAAAGTGATAACTGAGACTAATATTAAGGACTTAAATTTTCATGAACTGTCAATGTCAATATTCTTACTTCTCTTTTAGCAGATGCTACTGAGCCTTGACATTTTCTCCTCCCTTCCTCTCATACTGCTCTTTCAGCACATACGAACCTTAACATACGCTTTCCTCTCTTATCCAATCATACTCCATCATCTAATTAGTAACGGAAATGTGTGTCTATGTAATTTAAAAAGCCGCACCCCTCTATTTAATTTGCCTACCAGTTGTTCAATCAGTCAAATAAATAATGCACTATAAAAATTTATCATAAACTTTACTATTGGCAAATATGAAATATGGTTAACAATCACAATAATATAATGTTAAAGTATGAATTAATAACATATATATGTTGGGTTTGTCTTTGCATCACAAAAGTTTAAGCTAATGTGATGGAACTCAACTCAACATTGTATATCATTAATCCACATCTCACAATCTCGATGTGGGACTTTGTATTTTTCTTCTAATATTCACACTACTAATTTTTTTATATCTTTTATTTTCATTTTTTCTTTGCCTGGGCTAGTACTTCTTTTTTAATCTCAGAGGCCTTATGTTTGCAAATATGTCTTTTTTATCCCATTGATCAAATGGCTCTGATACCATGTTAAGGTATGAATTAATTGCATTTATATGTTGGATTTATCTTTTCATCATAAAAGCTTAAGCTAATGTGATTGGACTCAACCCAACATTATATACCGTTAATCCACCTTTCACACTTTCAATGTACACTACTACATAAATACTCTATTGTAACGCAACAATAGCAGCGCTTACAAAAAGCAAGTGATGGGATATGTATAAGATGACCTATACCAGCTCTTTAGAAATAAAAGTGATGGTGCAGGTATAAGCATATCCCAGCATTTAATAGTTATAAGCGATGGGATAAGATCCTTATTATTTTTATTAATATAAAGTGTTCCATGTGTGTTTGTTAAAAAGAATTCCATGTTTTTTTAATTTTTTTTACGTATTTATTAAGTATTACTTTTTATCCCAGTTTTTAAATGATTCATTTTTTTTAATTTTTTAACATATTTTTAAATAATATTTAAATCCAAGGGGCCTTTTAAAAAAAGGGAAAGAAGCAATATAAAAGTGCATAAAGAGGCCTATCCCAGCGCTTATGATATAATAAGCGTTGGAATAGGCCCCTTGGGATATTAATTTTATTTAAAAAATATTTAAAACAAATTTTAAAAATACTGAGGCCTTTTAAAAAAAGGGAAAACAATATAAAATTACATAAGAGGCCTATACCAGCGCTTATGACCTAATAAGCGCTGGGATAGGCCCCTGAGATTTTAATTTTATCTAAAAAATATTTAAAATAAATTTTAAAAATACTGAGGCCTTTTAAAAAAAGGACAAATAATATAAAATTACATAAAGAGGCCTATCCCAGTGCTTATGACGTAATAAGCACTGGGATAGGCCCCCTGGAATTTTAATTTTATTTAAAAAAATATTTTAAACAAATTTTAAAAATACTGAGGCCTTTTAAAAAAAGGGAAAACAATGTAAAATAATATGCAATACAAACATTCTCTTTTGTCTTCCCTATTTTCAACATAGGGGTAAAATAGCTACAGTAGTATTAATTGATCACAAATTAGATTTATATTTATGAACAAAAAATTTGTGACAGTTGGATTTATAATAAAGAATAGAATGGTACATTTACATATACACAATACTCATATTAATTGTTTCTTTCTTTCTTTTTCACATTTAGTATGGGTAAAATGGATGTGATGGAATTAAATGACCACAAATTGTATTTTTGATAAGGAACAAAATTTGTACGGAAGTTGAACTTAGAAATAGGAACGGAGGAGTGGTATATATATATATATATATATATATATATAAACAAGAGATCAAAGGACTAGCCCCAAAAGAAAACCGATTTGGGGTAGGTGGCGTGTTTAGTGGGTATGGTTATAGTCCCTCCGATCTAAAATATAAATATAAGACTTGTCTAAAATATAAGTATAAAAGATAAAATGAAAAAATTATAGTAATAAATACTTGTTTTTTATTTATACTCTTATATATTAAATAATGAAAAGAATGGAGAGAAAGTGTGTGTAATACTCCCTCCGGTCTTAATTATAAGATTATTTTGACTTTTTTTTCAATAAAAAAAAGTAGTTTCAGTCCAAAAAAAATATTTTTTTTCTTATGGGGGGGGTTGGTTTTGTTTGATTATAATGAAGAAGGGGACAACATTATTCATGAAGAAAATGGCGACAGCCGCCGTAGGCCCCACAATGTAATGCATTATCTTGACCTTGGATGGAATATTCCAAGGGAACAAGCCACCGCCATTGAACAGGCACGTGGAGCGGACTGGGGAGATGTGCACGTATGATATTGATATATAGCTTTACTCTTTTTATATAAATGAGCTCATATCCCTCCATTCTCCGCATCAAATGCAACGCATGATGATGGATAAGATTAGTAACAAAACGTGGCTACTGTGGTGTATGCTAATGCTGCTCTGCTTCACAGTGGGAGGGTTAGCAGAGCAATGCGGAAGACAGGCAGGGGGTGCCCTGTGCCCCAATAATCTGTGCTGCAGCCAATTCGGTTGGTGTGGTTCCACAGATGAGTACTGCGGCCGTGGCTGCCAAAGCCAGTGTGGCGGTGCTCCACCCCCGTCCGGCGACATCATCTCCAGGGACACCTTCAACCAGATGCTCAAGCACCGCGACGACGGTGCCTGCCAGGCCAGAGGCTTCTACACCTACGATGCCTTCATTCAGGCCGCCAAGGCCTTTCCGGCCTTCGCCACCACCGGTGATGCCGCCACCCGCAAGAGGGAGGTTGCCGCTTTCCTGGGCCAAACTTCCCACGAGACCACCGGCGGCTGGGCCACCGCTCCCGACGGCCCTTACGCCTGGGGATACTGCTTCAAGCAGGAGCAGAACCCCAGCAGCGACTACTGTGCCCCCAGCGCCCAGTATCCATGTGCTCCCGGCAAGCGTTACTATGGCCGCGGCCCCATCCAACTCTCCTGGTACAAACATATATGTTTATTATATATATTTATTTACAATTTACAATAGACCGACCGACCGACCACACACATACACATATATATACACACACTCCTATTACTTAAATAATAATGTGATGTGCCTGAGTGAGTATGTGATATATAATTGAATGGTATATACGTAGGAACTACAACTACGGGCCGGCGGGCAGAGCGATAGGTGCGGACTTGCTGAACAACCCGGACCTGGTGGCCACTGATGCTGTGATATCCTTCAAGACGGCGCTGTGGTTCTGGATGACACCTCAGTCCCCGAAGCCGTCGTGCCATGACGTCATCACGGGCAGATGGACTCCCTCCGACGCCGACAGGGCGGCCGGCAGACTTCCGGGGTACGGAACCATCACCAACATCATCAACGGTGGGCTGGAGTGTGGCAGAGGTCAGGACTCGAGGGTTGCCGATCGTATTGGATTTTACAGGAGATACTGCGACATCCTTGGTGTCTCCTATGGCGACAACCTCGACTGCTATTCCCAGAGGCCTTTCGGCTCTTCCTTCCTCATCGACGTCATCTAATCTCATCTCATTCCTTCTTCTTTATATGAGATCTCAACACTTCTCTTATTATCAATAAAATCATCCCTTTTCTCTACAATTTTAAACCAGTCCATATATCCATATCTCACTAGTTTAGACCCCAAGTCAATTCAATTTCACCACTTCCCACTCGTTGTTTTTAAATGCCTCATGCTAATAAAACTAACGGTGCCTGTCAATTGGTATGGACATCTCCCCCACTCTTTCATGAAACAAAAGATATCCTTAATTTATAAGGTTGACTAGAAATCGCCTTTGTCTTGTCAAGAGGAGCGAGACAGAACGAAAAGGCCCTGCGCTGCTATTATTATCATGGGTAATACAAACCTATACGCAGCAAAATTCAAAATATTTTATCAAGTAAGGATCCTTAAGTTCATGAAATTTAAGACACTTTTTGCCGCTTGATCTTTTAATTTTGGCCGCCCTCAATTTCATGTACCGTGGAGTTAATAAAAGGCCTTTATGTTGTCAGAAAGAAAACAAAATGCCATGCTGCTACACAGGGCATCAAATTTTATGCACAATCATAAAAAGTTCCTCAAGTTCATTAAATGATTTTTCCCGTTGATCTTTTGGATATCATTATGTTCCTTATTATAAGTCCATCCTAACTATTTCTGACATATTAAGGAGTGGAAGTTATAGTATTAAATATGACATATTTTAAAACAAATTTCTAACGTTACCTTTATTTAAGAATACGTGTTAAAATAATATTTTATGCATTATAAACATTCTCTCACATCTTCCCTAATTCTAATATAGGGGTAAAATAGTCACAGTAGTATTAATTGATCCTTAACCGGACTTATATTTATGAATAAATAATTTGTAGTAGTTTGACTTATAATATGGAATATAGTGGTACTTCCATGCTATAGCTTTAATTTGTATCATGAAATTGAAAAGAAAAAAAAAAGTAAATTTCCTTTATCACAATACATTGATCTGTGAACGAAGTTTGCAAAAAATTCAAAATAAAATGCTATTATAACAAATTTTAAATTAATATTAAATTAACTTGTACATATATTAATTCCTACTATAGATTAAGAAAGCCATTGCTAGAAAAACAATATTATTGCATGCTGCGTCCTTCACGTTGTTCAATCCAAGATGAGTAGCAGTCATGCGCATGGAGTAATTTGACCTCAAATAACCTTAACATGTGAATCTTGTAAAACTGTTAAAATCAAAATGTCTTGAAAAGCTTTTAGATGCTTCCTTCATTGCCTTCCTTATTCGCACGCATATTTTCAATCATTATTGCTTTTTTGTTGAATACACACATACACACTCTACTATATAACTGTTATCTAATTCTAATCATTTAGTATCTTGAGGAGGCAAGTAAATAAATGAGAAGAAGACCGTAAAAAAATAAAAAAGAAAGGATAAAAACAGAACATCAAGTAGTCATTATTATATCTTCTCATTATCCGTAAAAAATGTATAAAAATTAAGTCGTTGCAATATGTATATATATAGATATCATTTTGACATTTTCATAGATCGATTCTTCTTGTATTATTGTGTCCGATTCATAAACATGTCACATGTGTACATTGAATTTGGACAAAAGACGAGCTAGGATGCACATGTCATCAAATGAATAATGTCAAAAGTAGTTGGTGGTGCAAGTTTGGGGTGAGTTAGAAAATTGGTTCGGGCTAATCTTTTAATTTGAAGCTTCAATAATGCCGTACGATGTGGGGCTCTCCTGTCCGCACGCCACCATCTTATGGATAGATCCTCAAGTATCAGCTTCCCCAGCTGGACAAGCCCTTTCTGCTTCAAAATTCTACATGTTTTCCTTTCAACTGTATGAAATACGGACCATTGTATTATAATATTAGAGAATATTTGAGTTATTGGTGCACTCTAGTGTGGTTCTGCGGGTTCTTCTAATACTACGTAGTAAAATGCAAAACAAAACAAATTGACTGAAACTTTAAATTAAAAGAGAGAAGATCGGGAGAGAACAGGGCGACGTGAGGGTGTGCAATTAATTAAGGCCATCGTGACAACATACATTAAGATAATGGGGACAAGAGTGATGAGCCGCCGCAGGCCCCACAATAATATAATGCATCATGCACAATGGTCATCGTAGCCTCCGCTTTGTAGATTTGAATTTGGAATATCCAAAGGGAATAAGCTAGCTAGCTCTCCTCCTCATCCGTACTCTTTGAAGGGAAATATATAAAAAGGAGGTCTCAAATCAAAAGGAGGGAAGAGATAAAGAGAGATGGAAAACGGTAAGAAGAAGCGGTGGGTAGTGTTGTGCGTGGTGGTGGGGTGGTTCATAGTGGGAGGGTCAGGAGAGCGATGCGGAAAACAGGGAGGGGGTGCCTTGTGTTCCAACAATCAATGCTGCAGCAAATTCGGGTGGTGTGGTTCCACCATGGAATACTGCAATCCCAACACTTGCCAGAGCCAATGTATCGGAGATGCCCCTCCTGCCGGCGATCCCATCAGCGACATCATCTCCAGGGAGACCTTCGAGCTCATGCTGAAGCACCGCGACGACTCTTCCTGCCCTGCCAGAGGCTTCTACATCTATGATGCCTTCCTAGAGGCGGCCAAGTCCTTCCCGGCCTTCGCCACCACCGGCCATCATGATGTTGAGACGCGCAAGAGGGAGATGGCAGCTTTCTTGGCCCAAACCTCCCACCAGACCTCCGGCGGTTGGGCCACCTCTCCCGACGGCCCTTACTCATGGGGCTACTGCTTCAACAAGGAAGTGCGTCCAGTCACCCCTTTCTGTGTTCCCAGCACCCAATATCCTTGCGCTCCAGGCAAGCTTTACTACGGCCGTGGACCCTTCCTACTCTCCTGGTACTATTTATTTGGATTGAATACACATGATATGATATGTGTGTGTGTGTCTGTGTCTGTGTCTGCATGATTATAATTGATTTGGGGTGTACGTACATATACACGTGTATATATAAAAGATGAATGAAAGAATGAATGATATAGGAACTTCAACTATGGAGCGTGCGGAAAAGCCATAGGAGTGGACTTGCTCAACAATCCCGACCTGGTTGCTAGTGACCCTGTTATATCCTTCAAGACAGCGCTGTGGATCTGGATGACACCTCGGTCGCCCAATATTCCATCGTGCCACGGCACCATCTCAGGGGCATGGACGCCCTCCGCTGCTGACAAGGCGGCCGGCCGACTTCCTGGTTACGGGGCCACCACCAACATCCTCAATGGAGGGCTTGAGTGCGGCAGAGGTCAGGACCCGAGGGTTGAGGATCGCATTGGATTTTACAAGAGATACTGCGACATACTTGGTGTCCCCTATGGCGACAACCTCGACTGCTATTCCCAGAGACCATTCGGCTCTTCCTCACTCGTGGACATCATCTAATCCCATCCATTGCCCTGTATATATTTGTACCCGACTTCCTCAACAGATCTCACCTCCCATTCTATCTTATTCAATAAAATCCTCTTTCCAGTGCTACTTCCCGTTTTCATTTTTTTCCCATCTACAGCACCTGACACACTTTTCATTTACCACAAATACATGAATATATTGCTTCTTTCTTTCTTGCCGCATACATATCCGTGACTGGTTTAGAGATCAAGTCCATTAGGCAACACATGTACCTTGCTTCGCCATATATTAGAACATACCTTTGTGCTGTCATAGAGAACGAACGAAACAAAAGGCCTGCTCTTATATCTTTAAAAGCACCTGAGCTATATTTTAATATTTTAATATTTTAATATATTCGAATATTTACACACACATTCGAATATTTTAATATATCTTTAAAAGTAAGATCCTCAAGTTCATGTGGTGACACTTTTATTTTCGCGCGATCATCTTTGGATGCACCTGAGCTATTATATGGGTTCCCAACGAGAAATCACTTCTTATCGCTGAGATGAAATCTGGACCATACAAAATTTGATATGAATGGTCCAAATTTAAAATTTTTAAATGACCATTTTTTTAAAGATAAAATTAGTTTTTTAACAAATGACAATTATAAGATAAACTTTATTTTTTATTTTGTATCTATTAAAATAAAAATTTATTAAAAATATTAAAATAAATTTAAGTAAATATGGACCGTTGAAATAAATCTGGACGGTACATATTAAGATGAGAAAGCCATTGCTCATCTTTATGATGAGTTTGGAATGTGAATCCCTATTTTATATAGTACTCCCTCCGTCTATATATATATAAGAGCAAAAAAAAAATTGAATGGTTTTGTCCTTTTTTATGAGAGTTTGACTAAATTTGCTAAAGCATTTAAAGAACTTTTTCCTACTTTACCCATCATTATTCTCTCTATTCACATTCTCTTTCATACTCATTTATAACACTATTATCACATTTATCTCTCTTATATACTCAATCATAAATATGGGCAAATTTGAGAAAACAAAATTATTTCAGACACATATATATATATCAACCACTTTCTTAATCTGTGATTTTATCTCATTGGCTCTTATAATAAGGGACGGAGAGAGTATATATTGATATATTGCCTTTTTTCCATATATTATTGAAACACCTTATATTAATATATATTCAAAAAATTTAACTATGGGATTCATTATTTTTAAAAAGATCTTTTTTAAGTAAAAAGTGATAGTTAAAAAATTATCTTTATTTTATATTTTATACCCATTAATATAATATTTTTTGAAAATATAAACTTTTATAAAATCAAATCTGGACCATACATATATCAAATATGAGTCCAGATTTGATTAACTTTTAATTTCATGCTAAGCTTTATGCTTAGCAAGGAAACTAGTTTCGGGCTCTCCCAGTAAGGAGGTCTGGATGATTTATGCTCTTTCAATGGCTACAACTACTGTAAAATTAGCTAGAGATTATTCAAGTTATTACACTCCATCGTGTTTTTGCTGCTTTACAAATATATCTTTAAAAGTAAGATCCTAAAGTTCATGTAGTGACACTTCTGTTTGCGCGGTTCATCTTTGGATGCCCTTGAGCTGCTATATACTTTTCCATTCATAAATATGACATATTTATCTAATTTTATTAGATTAAATATATTAGTTAAATTAGTTAAAATAATGGGATATTTTCATCAACACACCCTAACCACATTCCTTCCTTCATATACCCTCCCTCTCTTATATTGTTTTTAATTGAGGAGTATCAATAAGGGTAATTTAGAGAACATGTGAGAAAAATAGAAAGAAGTCTTATATTCATGATTGAGATCACCTCTCTAAATAGGTCCTATATTTAAGAACAAAAGGAATCGTATATATTGATATATTGCTTTTTATTTATTATTGAAACACCTTATATATTAATATATTATAATTAAAAAATTTAACTATTGGATTCATAGTTTTTAAAACAATTTAAAACATATCATATAATAGCTATGAAAACTATTGGAATATTTAATTATAATGAAGTTAGACGGGCTTCATTCATGATTTGTGGAGGTTTTCTTGACAGTGAATAAGAAGATCGGTTTTAGGTAGAATTAGAGGCCATTCTTCTTCTTTTTCTTTGGGAAGAGAAGATGAGGAAGAAAGAGAGATGATGAGGTGTGAACCAATGGGTCACTAAATGATGATGTGTTGTGAAATGTGGCATGTTTTGACTAATTTAACAGTCAACTTTAACATTACAAATGGCACGGTAAAATTAATATATTTTGTAAATTTTCAGAGCAAAATTTATCTTAAAAAAACTTTTGGATATCCATCGCTCCTTAATGAAAACTTCAGGGAAAATTTGACCATTATTCCTAATTAGAATGACCATCTAGACTTGTATGGAACTCGGGGAACTGGCCTTTCTTTATGGATAATTATTTCAAGGCTTGGATAAATATATTGCTTTTGGAACAAGATGAGGATGGACATTGTAACATCCCTTATTTTTTTAGCACTTCGAATTTTTTTGGCATTATGATTTTTGTAGCACTGCAATAAATTATAATTTTTATTTAAAATTTATAGTTTAATTAACTTATAAGCTAACATAGAATGTTATATATAAACTAATAATACAATTGTTAAGTTCTTACAAAAATAATCCATACTTCACTATTAAAATTTCAGTCACTCACATTTTAGATATTTCCGAAGGCATGAGGCCACCTTATTATATTTATTGGTTTTTAATTAATGAAGCGATTACGAGCAAATTTCTTAACTTAAAAAGTGATTTAGAAAAAATATTCACTAGTTACTCAAAATTAATGTTAAATTTCATGAGAAGGTATCGTTGGTTTTGCCATTTTGGGTTAAAAAGGAGTTTTGTATATATCAGTGGGTTGTAGAAGGCCCATATGGTATATGGTGTTGGAGATAAGCCGATGAGCCTATTTAAAGGGAGCACTGGAAGAAGCCCATGGTCTTTTCTTTTGAGCTCATGAACGTTTGTACTTTGTAGTTTGTACCGACCCTGGATGGATAAAAGACGAAGGGCCTGTTTGTTTTCTTAACAAAACCTAGGTTTTGTTACCAAACCTAGGTTTTAAAACCTAGGTTTGAAATGGTAGCCAAACACTTTTTTCTGATAACCTAGGTTTGGACTCAAAACCTAGGTTTTAAAAAAGGTAACCCAAACACTTGAAAAAATATGAAAAGCTATTTTGGATTGGAAACCTAGGTTTTGGTTGCCAAAACCTAGGTTTTGAATAAGCTACAATTTTCTCCTTCTGCACAAAGTACAAGGTAAAAAAAAAGCCATCATTACACATGTCATATTGAAATACCTAAAATGCCCTTATTCTCTCTCTTTCCCAACACATTAAACTTATGTCCTTTTTAGTAATTTACACAGAAAAAGCTATTCTCACAACAACCATCCAAACACTCTCATTTTTACAAAAGCTACTTTTTCTAAACATCAGCTTTTTTCCCAGAAGCTATTCTCTAAAAGCTAATCCAAACAGGCAACTACTTTTTTCAGCTTTTACGCGAATTACGAGACAGAAAACACCATCATTACACATGTCATATTGAAATACCTAAAATGCCCTTATTCTCTCTCTTTCCCAACACATTAAACTTATATCCTTTTTAGTAATTTACACATAAAAAAAGCTATTCTCACAACAACCATCCAAACACTCTCATTCATCAAAAGCTATTTTTTCAGCTTTTTTTCAACTTTTTCAAAATCAGCTTTTTTTTCAGAAGCTATTCTCCAGAATCTAGGTTTGAAATACCCAAACAGGCCCGAACAGAGAGAAAACCCACAGCACAAGTAAGTTGTTTGAAGCTTTTAGATTTAAATTTATGATAGTTTATACTTTAAACCAAAATAAATGTCGATAAAGAGGTGAACACTGAGGAAGCCGTAAAAAGGCGTCCATGAAGTGATTACAGGTTTACTTGTTTGATAAAAATAAACAAAACAGCAAGGTTAAGACTAATTTAGGCAGTAGGCGGTAATAGAAACATATTTGTGAGGGCATTGAAGTTTAGAGGGGGAACAAATGAGAAAAAGAGAAGGCGGGCGGATGTAGGAGGTGAGCCTGAGGTTAAAAGAAATGGCAATAAGTATATGTACAGACAATGAAGGACGGAAAGAGGGGAGTGGAAATAATTAAGGAAGAAGAGAAGAGGAATCAATCAGGTGAAGTTGAAGAGGGAGGAGGGGGAGAGTTGGGGCCAGAAGAGGTCTTGGTTCCAGTCCATGGGAATGGAGGGAAGGTGGAGGTCTGATATGGTGTGATTGGTTGGTAAGAAGGAGGAGATTTTATGGTCATGATGAAAGGAGTCAGGCTCAGTCTCAGGAGATTCTTGCTTGAGAAGCAGAGTGGGGGTGTCGCTGGAGCTGGAGGGAGATTCCTCCAAGGCAGCCCTCTGCTCCAAGACCTTCAAGGAGGTGGCCTTCCTGTAAATCTTGCAGAGCACAATCTCCTTGGGGAGGGGACATGTGTCTGGGAGGCGATACTCGTTCATGACCCAGTCCGTCTTGCACCCGCGGGGAGCTCTGCCCCTGTAGAACACCAGCGTCTTCCTCAGCCCTAAGAGTCGCTTTGGGTCGGAGAGGCTTCTGATTTTGCGGTCTGACCCTGTCGCCTTCCAGAACCCTTTCTGGGTTGTCCTGTTTGGCCTTCCCCCACTCCCCTGCTTCTTCTCCCTTGGCACGAAGAAGTACCATTCTCTTTCTCCCACCTTCGCAAGTCCTATTTTATTTACACACATACATATGCATTCAGTAAGTGATTGATTGATTGAGTAAGTAGCTAGTGGAGGCGCACACACACACACATATATATATATATATATATGCGGACAGACACACACACAGAGATATAGAAACACACATACCGGGCAAGTCCCAAGGATCGTGGCGATAAATGTTGAGGAAACCGATGATGTCGAAACGGAGCTTATTGCCCATGATGGTGTTCTTGAGGTAGAAATCCAGCAGCTCTTCTTCCGTTGGGTGGAATCGGAAGCCTGGCAGTTCCATTTCCCCTGTCATTCCTGTCTCTTGTTCCTCTTTCAAATTGAATCACCCTCGGGGCCTCCTCCTCTTTATATATACCCATACCAACATTCACTCAACGCTCCAGATTTCTCCAACTCAACATCATTACTTCTTTTCTTTCTTTCTTTGTTTGTTTGTTTTTTTTTTTTTTTTTTTTTGTGGTCACTGACCAGGTTTAAGGTTAGATGGTCAGGGTGGTGGGACCCACGCGGCTTTCCATTAAATCTACTCAGACTCACTCCTCTGTGGGGTCCTTGACTTTCCTTTCTGCTTGCCTTTGGACTCTTCCCCGGAATTTCCTCTCATTTACACTCATGCACACACACAAACACCCCCCCCCCCAAAAAAAAAAAAAAAAACATGAACAAGAAAATCCTTCTCAACGGAAATCTAATTTGCGCTCTCCTTCTCCCAAATGCATTCTCTTATATTTGCAGCGAATTTAGGTTATTTAAACTGTTATTCTATATGTTTTCTTTCTTAATATATTACAACCTACCTTATGCTATTTAAATGGATTTTTTAAATTGAGGTTTATTCCTCATAACAGAGGTTTATCATGCTGCCATATACTCTTGAAAGCATCATTCGTACTGTATGTATCCTGCAGTTCACAAGTTTATGACCAGAAAAAGAGCTTTAATTGTTTATACTTTATACCCTCTAGTCCAAACACAATTAATTATCCATATACTTCTATAGTCTCAAAGAGTCCTTCACAACTGCTGTGACTGTTTTCCTAAACAGAGTTGTCAATCTCAACCCCGGTAAAGTCTCTTCTTTTGTGGATTAATGAATTTCGAAAACAACACATATCATCCATTACAAAACACATAATGCAAATATAAACATCCTATGATCCAAGCACTAAAAAAAACACAGAATTATTTGGCCAAAAAAAAAAAAACACAAAATTAACCAGCTCTGGAATTTACCGATGGAATTTTCGTCGGTAAATTTTTTTAAATTATATTCCACGTGTCCCTCTTAGTAGCCGCTACGTGTCACCTCTCACCGCCTCCATGTGTTGCTCCCACAAATTTTCAATTGTGACGGAGTGGAGACTCGAACCTCCAACCTCTTAGGCACGTACTTAGGGCTGCACACAAAACCCGGAGACCCGGTGGCCCGACCGGACCCGGCCCGGCCCGAAGCCAATTTGGTCCTGGGACATATTGTCCCGGAACCATAACCAAACAGGACGGGACCAACCCGACCGCCGGGCAGGACGGGACCAGGGCATAGATATTAAGACCAGAGGCCCGGCCCGGCCCGGAGATATTATTATTTTTTAAAAAAAATAATTTCTTTTTCCCAATTTAAAAATATACCATATAATATTTAATACTTAATACACAATGTAAAAATATTTAATTAATTATTTTTCCCAATTTCTTTTATTTTTTAATTTATTTCATAATATTTACATTATTTTTTAATAAAATAAAAAAAGTTTAGGACCAACGGGACATGTCCTGTGGCCCGGAGGACATGTCCCGCCCGGTCTTGGTCCCGGGCCAAACGAGACCGGGCCGGGCTTCGGGCCAAGAAAGCTAGCCCGGAGATTTTTAGGACGGGACTCAGGGCATATACCTAGCCCGGTCCCGCCCGGTCTTTGTGCAGTCCTACACGTACTGATGCCTTAACCAGTTGAGTTATGAAGATCCTATGATATTATTGCAAACTATTATATTTATAATATTCAAGCTTACAATATTATAATTATATTTGATCTTATATATACTTTACATTATATTTAAATTAATATTTTATGAAATATTTTTAATTATTAATATATAATTTACATATTAATAGCTATATTATTTTTATATAAATAATATTTTATATTCATATACATTAGACTATATTTAGTATTTTTTTACCTAATAATATTATATTTAGTATTTCCATTTTATATTTATAATAAATTTTTTTTTTGTGAATTGCTTTTATTATATGAAATTTCTTAATTATTATTTTATCATATATAGTTTATTAAATTATAAAAAAAATTCATTTTTTGTACTAATATTTATTAATAAATAACATAATATTTAATAACATAGTATTTTCCGTCAGTAATGTTTTACCGATTAAATTTCGTAGGTAATTACCGACGGAAAAAAATCCATCGGTAATTCCATTGGTAAATACCGACGGAAATTTATTCCGTCAGTAAACAGATATTTTTTTGTAATGAAACTTTTGGGTTATCTTAATCAAAGGGTTTTATTTTATCGAATTTGGATCCATTTAATTGAGGGATATTAATTTAATGGTGCTGAGGTGTGGGAATCAACATAAGAGCTAGTTAACTAATTTAGATTGATTAAAAATTAATTATGTTGGTTATTTGTAACGAATTTATATAGGCTTTCTTAAAATATTATTTTCAATCAGTAACACCTTTGGATAAAAACCCCTTAGTGTGTGTGCATTAAATAAAGATACTTTGAAAAAAATTATAAATTTAAGAGACAAAATTTATAGTAAGTCATTTTGTGACGAAATCCAATCTAATGGTTGATATCCCCTCAATTGTTCCCATTTTATCATCTTTTTTCACCTTTTGGTTGATCAAGAGATCACATATTTCTGTTCCCATTTCACCAACACACCCTCATGGATCCAAATTAAAGTTCCAAACAATCTATTGAACTTGGCTGAGTTTATCTCCTGTTCATTTTCCATCGTCCCTAAAAAAAAAACAGCTAGCATCAGTTTCGTAAACTTGTGTCATAAATTAAGATTGATTGGTTTGGTGGAAGTCAATAAGATATCAATTAGTAGAAATTGAAGCCAAATGAAAAGGTGCAATTCATTCGGACGGATGCAAGATTGCATACCAAAATAGTGCAAATAATTTGTCTCTTCTATACATAATTGATTCCAGGAATCGTATCCAACTCTATAAAAAAAAGTGTGTGTATCTATATATATATATATATATTTATGATTGGTGAATGAAATTGAAAATCACATGTCGTTCCCATTCATTTTTCTGAAATGAATAAATAATTTGATGGTGATTAGTGTGAACCTTGTAGGTAATTGCGGCATTCACCTTTTCATTGATTATATCACATCTAAACTTTCTCGATGGAATGATTAATACGTACACATGCAGTACTATTGTTTATTCTTTACTTGAATAAAATAATATATATATATATATATGATCAATCATGATGGAAAAATTAAAAATACACATATATGATCAAACAGTGCAGCATGCGACATGTCATTTTAATTAGAAATATTTTTGCAATATTAACGTTATAAATTTTTATCCATGAAGCAATTGTGGGAATAACATGATAGTTGTGTGAATTCAGTTTTTAGTTCATACAAAAGTAAAAAAATAGAAAATAATTATATATTGGCTATATGTCTTTTATGCCACATATATTTAAGGAAAGATTAGTAGTTAATCAAGAGAGAATTAGGATGTGTGTGATTATTGGAAAAGAGCGGAACGGGTCCAAATTACTATTTGTGCAATAGTTGACGAAGTCAATTTGTTGTCTATTGTGGGTGTCATGACAAATCGAAAGCATAAATCTTGGAAAAAGAGTGCATGGTGGGGTTTTTCCAGAGAGATATAATTCTTAATTCAAACGCATATACGCGTTTGCAACATTATTTTCGTTTTCAAGCCTCACATTCTTTCCCTCTCTCACAAACCATCATGTCTTGATAAAACGCTTTGACTTGCAAGTCTTGTGCGAAGACTTAGAGAGTAGTCTTTCCCCATTTGAAGTGAGCTGGATTTAAAGGTTTTCCATAGTTTTACAAGATAAAGTTAGTTTTAACCAAGACCCAACACATTCCAAACAGATACTAAGTATATATACACATATATATTAAAATAAATTCTGTATGCATATGTATTTTTATAGAATTTGATGTGGACAGTATTATTGATACACACACACTTTGATGATATGATATTGATGACGATGATGCTTCATGTGTGATAATTAAAGGGAAAAAGGCCATTTTTGGCCCGGAAGTTTTCATTTTGGACCAATTTTGGCCTGAAAGTTTTTTTAGGACCTATTTTGACCCGGAAGTTAACAAAACGTAACAATTTTGACCTGAGCTACATGGACAGTTATGCCACGTGGCAGACGCTGGTTGGCGTATCTGTTAGCCCAGGTCAAAATTGCTATGTTTTGTTAACTTCTGGGTCAAAATAAGTCCTAAAAAAACTTTCAGGCCAAAATTGGTCCAAAATGAAAACTTCCGGGTCAAAAATGGCCTTTTTCCCATAATTAAAATAGACAATATTATTGTTGGATATCATGTTATCAATCGGGCAAAGTAATGGGATTTGTATTGGAGTACGTAGGTACATACAAGACTTGTTAGTATAAGTAGCTTCCTGCGCTACTTCCTCGAATTTTCTCAACAAACAAGAAGCTTTGATTTGTGTTCAATCTACTTTACATATGAATTTCACCGGTCCTTTTTTAAGAACGGATGCACGCAGACTAGTACCTACACACTTACCTCACCGGAAATTTCGTGGTACTCCTTTTGACACATGCTACTATGTCCATTATTATTAGTTCGCATATATTTAACAAAGGGATGATTTTTCAGTGTAGTTGCCACCATTAGCACAACACTTTAAAAGCTCTCCCAACCTTGTCCCCTTCAATCTCACCAAACCAAAAACAATTTCCCAAACTCCATGTCCGGCTATTCAACTGAACCACACCAAGTCACTAACCCCTGCGATAATTTGCTCAGAGGTTATATAAAATTATTGAAGTAAGATTCGATGTCATGATTAAAAGCTGTAAAATACATGTTACTATATTTGGTTTCAATCATATGTAGTATATAAATATATTGATAGTTGGGATCATCCAATTTATGGGTTGCTCTACATATAAATTACACCCAGTTATGGTAAAAAAAAAATACCCAGTTGGATTTGTTTACCATTACAAAACGAATATATATAAATTTAGAATATAATTAATCTATATTTCAATATAGTATCAAACTCATTCGATCAGTGCGATAAAAAAAAGAGAAAAAAGAATATTTGAAGATCTGAGGCTTCTAAGACTCATAAAAAAGTACAAGTCCAGGCAAAAAAAAAAAAAAAAGAAAATAAAGAGATAAAAAAATTATTAGTAGAGTGAATATTAGAGAAACATAAAAAGTCTCATATCAAAAGTGTGAGAGGTAGATTAATGGTATATAATGTTAGGTTGAGTCTCATTACATTGGTTTAACCTTTTGTGATGAAAGACAAAACCGACATATATATAAATATATATATATATAATTAATCCATATTCCAACAATACTTACCAATGAAAAAAATACAAAACGAAATTCCATAGACAATCATTTTATGTTATTCCGTGGAAAGTATAATCGCATGACTTGACTGTAGGAAAATCGATATGCCATAGAAGACAAGTCAATGCATGAAGAAATTGGGGGATGGACTTGGTCTCGCCGATAATACTTTCCAAGATGTTTGTGTGTGCTCATCCAACGTAACCGTCGAGGTCAGAGAGGCCAAGACATGAGCTTCCATTTCTAAAAGCACTTTGTATGATTGTATATCCCCATTTCATTTCCCCTGTCAATCAAATAACATTTACACGTTATTTTTGGTACGGAATAGAGAGACTTGCTCTCAATTAAACAATATATTGCCGAAATTTCAATTAATAGATACCTTCAAAACTTGAAAATCTCAAATTAGACATTCCTTCAAAAACATATTTGTCATTTGCTCATCAAGCACAGTAAATATCTGAAGAAGTGTAGTAAAATTGATTTTTAATTTTGCTTTTTTTTTTGGATTTTTCTGAAATTTCTGCTTATATTAATATCATTGTCCCCTCATCATACATGCCACATTTTATCTGATCATGGAAAGCCACAAACAAATGCATGTGTAATGAAAATAAAAATCACACTATCGTGCCCCAACCTACTGGACAACTTGCGAAACAATACAGCCATCATCTATGGCCTAAGTGATAAGGAATTATGCCTTATCATATTAAGAGAGATGGTTTGATTCGTTGGTGCTTGGGGAGGCATCCGAGAGCATGGAAGCCTAAGTTCATGTATGAAAGTATAAGGTATTGCTCTACCTATTATTAGTATTACATAGGACGAATCATTTTAAAGCCATGACTTAATTATCTTGTGTTAATTAAGCTTAAACCCTTGCCTAAAATTATTAGCTGATAATAAAAAAACTCTAGACAACTTTCAATTTTCAATATATATATATATATATTATTATGAATTATACAGAAAGATAGATGAAGAGAAAATAGGGAGAGAAAGAGAGAATAAGAGCCGTTTCCATTCACTATTCAAAGGCGCCAAACTACACAATATAAGCCTTCTATTTAAAGGCATGGCTCTAGAGTTACAATATATAATATAATCAGTATTAACGACAATATGATAATAATAGGTAATGGGAGATATGGACATTCATGTTGACATTATATTTATAACATTCCCTCTTGGATGTCCATACTAAACATGTGCCTCGTTAAAAAACTCTAATTTAGTAAAATCCAATGTGACAAAAATATTAGTAAAAGAAAAAGAATATAATGTTTAGTAATACACTTCCTATCATCGAAGGGTTCAACTGGGGAAAATGTTGGATATTTAACCATTTTGGTGAGTGTTCAATTCCTGGGGAGTGCCACCTAGTTGTGGTTCCAGTAGCGATATTTGGGGAGGCATCTCCACAGTTAAGTAAAGTTAAGTGAAACCTACCCGTGTGGACAGAAAAAAATGGCTTCCTTGTTATGCTTTAGAGAACCCACAAGGACAGGTCCGAGTAGATCATAAGTAAGAACTTAAAAGTCCTGCCCTTGGATTATGATTGGGCTCAACCCCTTTCCTAAAATTTGTTTATAAACAAAACATGGGTCATGCAATATTTAATTGAAAAAATATGTAAATGCTCACATTTACCCAAGATTTTATTCACCAGTGACCACTAATGGATTTCATAATTTAGGCTTCGAAGACCCAAAATTCATTTGGTCTATTGGGCATGACTCTGTTCAAAATATTTGATAGGCGGCCATGCATGGGCTGGGCTGGGCTGAGCTGCAGATTGAATAAGCTTGAGAACTGGCCCATCTAATATTTGGACCAATCTTTTGGACCCTAGCCCCGGCCCTAATCCAGTTAACCCCAATACTCAAACAAGTAGGGGAGGGGTGAGCAAATTTTGAAGGAGGAGAAGGAGTAAAGGAGAAGGCGAAAACCATACTCTATTTGATAGGCAAAATAAAATCTGCATTACAATAGAAATAGAACTACATCTAAAATTAAATTTCAAATTCACAACAATCATATAAAATCAACAGAATGAACTCATCCCTTGTCCTCCACAAACTTAGGACCCATTTGGTTCAACACCAATAGCCCCTGCAATGCAATGCATTGAAGTGCAATAAGAATGCAGTGCAAAACTAATTACAAGGATGGTGTTTGGTATAATCTTTGAAAGGGGTGTAATGAGTTACTTTTTTATATTAATTTAAAATTAATATAAATGAGGAAGACCATTTTACCCTTCTTAAAATACCTAAATTATTTTACTGATTGCGGAAAACGGAAAATGGCCGAATGAATAAGACCATCTG
Organism: Mimosa bimucronata; assembly: GCA_037074515.1. Taxonomy (NCBI): domain Eukaryota; kingdom Viridiplantae; phylum Streptophyta; class Magnoliopsida; order Fabales; family Fabaceae; genus Mimosa; species Mimosa bimucronata. The sequence goes on from CM073438.1 coordinate 299,227, forward strand.
CGAAAAACAGCGTAATCATGGATGTGTTTGTCATTGTCGCCGATTTGTCACTGATTGATGCCGTTGCTTCTTTTTTATTATCAAAAGTCGTTTATTTATTTATTATCAAAAATCGATTGATATCATTGCTGCTTTATAGTTGCTTTTTTATAGTTTAGTATTTATTTATATAAAGAAAGACCATGAAATCTTGCTTTCATATCCCATCCCTTCTCTTCACCGTCAATCTTGAATATATCCCTTGAAGGGAAGAGAATGATTAAAACAAAAACTGCCAAGAGAGAAAACAAGATTAATCAAAACATTATTTTTCAAATTGCTCGAATATCATATTAATATCAGATGATTATTCAAAACCTAATAATGATTCAATTCGCTCAAATCACTGGAGAAAAATATTTTGTTTGTAAATAAGAACAAGCATTAAAAAGCAAGAAGTGCAGAAATAAAAGAATTACAAGTGACGATGAAGGAGTAACGATGAAGAACGTTTAAATCGCTAAAGGAGAATATGAACTGAAATAGCCGCTCACAACGAGAAGACGTTTTTGTAGGTAGTTTTATTTTGACAATGTAGTTATGTTTTTATTTTGATTCAATTGAAAAAGATGTTTTATTTTGATGATGTTAATGTTTAGGGGTAAATAGTCTTTTCACTTGTGTTATTGAGGATAAAATTGAGATATTACAATGCATTGCAGGCCTGCAATGAGGATTCATAGGGGGGCCCTATGAAAGGAGATTACCAAAAAATGTGCAATCATAATTACACCTGTAATCTCTTTTACCATGTCTAAACTCAACCAAACAGGCATTCTATGGTGATGCAATCTATATTACAATTGTAGGGGTGCAACTGGGTTGAACCAAACGGGCCCTTAAACAAATGTTATATATCCCTACTTATGAGGTGTAAGTGCAACATTCCAAAAGTTTAATTATTGATTAGGTTGAATTATGATGATTAATTATGCATTAAGGTGATTTAGGTTGGATTGAGAACTAGGAGGTTTAAGCAGTTAGGCGAGTGATTTTGGGCCTTTCGTCGTGGGTTAGCCACGGTGAAGACCTGATTCTGGGTTTTTTAAAAGACGCATCAGCGTCATACTCATATGTGAAAAGGAGAGGGGAGGGGAGGGAATTAAGAGAGGGTCCATTTTGCTTTGCTAGGGCTTAGGAGGAGGAAGGTTTAAGGTTGTTTAGGAGCCTCTAATTCACTTGGTAAATGTTCTAATATTGATTTCTTCCCTTCCCCTTCACTATTTTCAGATTTTTAAGCTTTGGGGTTTTAGAGTTTATGAGGATTCCGAAATCTATAGATTGTTTGGTGGTTTCTAGTTTATCATTTGAATCATCTGAGCTTATTGAAATGTTCTAAAGGTTTAGTTTCATTAGATTTGATCTTATGTTAGATTTCTCGTGACCTAAAGTTTGAACAAGTTAGGGCTTGTGAGAAATTTGAAATCTATTATCAATCTTGAGGATTTAATGGTTTCCCTAGGTTTATTTAGGCCTATCTATGATTTCTTTAACACCTAATTTTCCTACTATACTTAGAACATTTTAATTGAATTATAACCACTTTATCAATGTCAGAAGTCCAAAAGTACGAAAAAACTTTAAACTTTTTCTTTCTAAATATCAATCCAACTTCATTTATGTTAGAATGAGCTTTTCTAACAAATTGGAATAATTTAAAACTTTTTGTAAAATAGAGTGGTTATTAAAACAATTAAAATAACTTGAATCTTCTTAACTTATCCCTTTTTTATAGTGCTTGGGGAGTTAAAACCCCTTACACTATACTCGTATATTCTCTAGATTATATATAATATTTATCTATCTACATCTCTCCTACTATAATAACATAATAGCTATCTACAGTGATACAAAATATAGCAGGCATTCCTGCTTTTTCATACTACCTAATCCTCAAAAGCCTACTCATTTCCCAGCTTCTCTGAAACAGCAATTTAAGGCAGTTCATTTCATTCATTACTATGCATAATAATTCATATTCATAAATACGTATGAACGTTACTAATAAACATTAACCATGTATGCTAGTGTGCTCAAAGCACTGCCACACAATTAATGTAAATTTATTTTCCTATAATTATGTGGCATGTGAAGCTCAACCTCCTGAATATAACTTTTCAGTTATATCTAATCTGTACTTGGGGTAGCTAGCCCTCTAGTCTTGGAGTACTCCGATACACTGAATATTTCTGATAAGATTAAAGTGGTCTTTCGACCCTGAAGTTTACTGTAAATTTATAAAAGATGTTATGCAATTATTAATACATGATAGATGATATTGAATGAAATTGCTACTGACTTCAGGAACTACTCGCAAGCTGGTTCCTTTCCTGCACGATGACTCGAAGATCCAACTCTACTTTCTTTCCCTATAATTAGATGTACCATATATAATATATTAGTATCTATACTTATTCGTAGTAGTTCGATGTCTCTCAAGTTCCTATATTACTACCCTTCCCAAATCTATTATATGTTCCAATCATAGTCTCTAAATAAATCATTAATTACACTATCACTAAACAGACATTTACAATCATCAAACAATACATACATATACAAAATGCAAACATAAATATATCCTTATTACTTTAATATCAAGCTTACTTCATATACATCCATCTAATAGCAATTGTAGATTTCCAACCATCTTATGAACAGATTTTCAACCAGCTTGAACTTTAAATAACCCCCTTGCAACAACCAGCACAAGCAAAGCAGTGAACATATATAAAACCACAAGTTTCATTTCATTAGACTTTTAAACATCTGTATAACTTTGAAATTACTAGTCTCCCTTTCTTAGAATCAAAATCCAAAACTTATAGAATGTAAATCAGTAACATTCAAACTCAAACTCCAAATTAAAGTTAGAAGATTTCATGCAACACTAATTTATTTCCATGAGAACTTCACTTCTTACTTGTCCTTCATTTAGTTGGTGATTCCCTTTCAAGAACCAATATCAAATTTCTTTAACACAAGAATTGTCATTGTCAATTCTTATAACTTTCAAAGAATTTAAATAACATTTAGTCCTCCCAATAAAACTCAAGAGCTACAAAGTTTCATTTCCTTTACTACTTAACTGCATAATTCTAAAACAAACAGAAACCTTAATCCTATATACTCTTAACACATAAAATACTTACATTAGACTTAAATACTTTAAATAATAATCAGATTAACACATTACCCATATTAAACTAATCACTATTACCTTCAAAGATGTAACACTTGCAGACCAACTTTGCATAAACACTTATTTTACCATTTTAAACTCTCACCATGAAAACCTTTGTTTTATCACTTGGACCCTCAATCAATCCTTAATTTCATTGAATCAAGACTTTAACAACCAAGACTAATCAACCTCAAGATCAAACGGTCTTTTAAACAAAACGCAACCCACATGTACTTATCACACAGCAAAAATCATATTTGGAAATCACAAACCAAAGCAAGTCAAAAGCATTCACATACAACATCTATTCCTCTGTTTTCGGCATTTCTCTTTTAATAAAACCCTGCATATATTTGCAATTCTTTCTCAAACTAAACTTACTTGACCTTTAGATTTCATATCTTTATTCATGAGCCACCATCCTCATTTATTAACCCTTAAAGTTTTCAGTTAAATACCACAACCTCTATATTTGTTCTAACTCAATAAAATCTTGATCATCCAAAGTTCTACATAAAAATCAATTCAGCCATCCATTTAAAATAGCTACCCTATTTTAACAGATTACAAACCTCCATTACACCATGCTCTTTCCAAACTAATTCTTTACTGTTCTTTAGGAATATTAACTTCTTCTACCCTTTCATTTCCTAAAACACAATAAGGTGTATATATATCAAGACATCATCTTAAGTCATAAAGCATATTTTAACTCTTATCTATCACACTGTGAAGTCTAAAACAGAGCCCATATTTCAAGGCTACAACTAGTTAAATCATAAGAAAATCATTTCATTAAATCTTGAAAATCCCAATATAGTTCCAAGTGCTAAAAGCTTCTATGAGCAAGGAATTTAACAGGAATACAAATTAAAAGAAACCAAGTACAGCGCCTGCAATGAATTCGAACTCAACAATCAGATGCCAAATGGTTCACCAGGCTTAACAACAACCACTGAACCAGGCAAAACAAAACAAGAGGAAACGATAAATAACAAATGATGCATATGAGAACTAAAATTCATGTTACTCCATAAGGATGAGGTAGCATAAGATACTCACATGTATTATTAAACTATTTTGATACATTCCATACTCTAATCTCAGAAAAATCGAAGCTCATGCACAGAAATAGCAAGAGGGAGAAACAGGGCCCAAGGAGTTGGGTTTGAATCACTGCATAACATATCCAATCAGACATGCAAGCAAGAAAGTTAACTCGATTGTATTCTTTGTTAAATTTAAACATCTATTTTGCTTTGATTTGAGAGGAAATCCGAAGAGCTCCTCCTGTGAATAGTGATTACCGTCTGTGAGTTCAAAATCCCACCAAGAAAATTGATGAAAATTCAAACTAGTTATCTAGGCTCTAGCTTTGGTTCAATTGCTTTAAAAATCACAAAACCCAAAGATTCTTGCATTACATACTACATAACACACATTGATGCAGCCAGAAAATACAGATATTCAGACCATTCTATAAATATAAAATAGAATAATTTCTCTTCCTTAGAAAAACTCAGGACAAAGCAGCATCACCATTACAGACTTCTTTAACCCATCCAACGTTAGCTACTGTCTTATCATAAATCAAAACTATGCTGATTCACACAATTTTAAACTTCATTATATCTCCATGACAGACCAATCGGAACAGATTCATGTGAAGATAAACAAATTACTACCTCCCCTACCATGAACCCGCCGAACAGCCAAGCAAGGAGCAAAGAAAAATAAGCCACTTCATCCTTAATTGAAATTAATCTTACACAATTAAACATCAATTTTCATCCTCCTGTTCATGCTCAGAAATGAAAATCACAGAGGAGCATAGGTTCAAAGGGCAAAGAAATCGGCGAAACAGAGAGAAGAAGGACAGGAATATCAACATCACCCAACATCAGAAATTTCAACACACAAGACACTCTATGAACTTAAACTTACTCCTAATCACATTTAATTAAGCTCTCAACCGATTTCCACCCGAATCCATCAGAGAGGGCGTTGGTGAACAGTGAACCAAACAAAGAAACTAGAGGAATCCAAAACAAATCAACCTCCATTCATAAAATCACTTCTGAAAAACTTTAAATTAAAGCTTAAGATTCCATCATAAAATCACTTCTGAAAAACTTTAAATTAAAGCTTAAGATTCCATTTCATCAGTTTAGAATCTTCAAAAACCCCAACCCCAAATCAGACCTCACTTGGAAACCACTTAAATCGGAGAAATATAGGGTAGAATGGAGAAAAGAAGGTTCACCTAAGGTTGAATCGAAGGTTGTATGCGTGGTTGGAGATCCTCGCCTTCGGAAATAGTCACGGTCGCCGGTGAGCCTCGCTGGAACGAGAGTGTGAGAGAAATTGAAAATATGTTTTTTTTGGGGGGGGGGGGGGGGTGATCGAGAGGAAGGGGAATAGGAAAAGGAGAAAGTTATTTTACAAGGTTATAGTTACTCCTCCGTTCTAATTATAAGAGTCAGTTAATTTTTTTTGAAGAGATTAAGGAAGCAAATTAGACTCCTAAATCTTAATATATGTGACATGTAATTAGATTATATGATAGTTTATAAGTAAAATAACTTAGTTTTGAGGAAAAAAGATAAATATAAACAATTTAAAGTGGTGTATTTTGCATCCTTAATTTTTCCAAAAAAGTCAACTGACTCTTATAATTAGGACCGGAGGGAGTATTTTATAAGGATATATAAGGTTAGTTTACCATTTTGCTCCTTCTACTATAACTGAAGATATTTTTAACTAGAAGTAGATATTGTCATTTTCATTTCCTCTTTCCCATTTTACCCTTCCATAGTAATTTTATTTATCATTTCCTTAACAAATTTGATATGAATTTATTAAAAAAATAATTTCTCTATATAAGATTAAATTTTCAAATTTATTTATAAGGTTATTTAAAATTTAAACAATACCCCCAAGAATCTAAATATCCCCTTATTAACTCTTTTTGAAAATTTGGGGTGTTACAATTCCAAATAGATTGAATTGTTGAGATATATGTTGAATTGCATCTAGGGTCATTCAAAGTTTTGGGATCCTTGGGATAAGTTGAGTGGATTGAGTTTGATGATGATTGGATGATGTAATGTTGGTTTTATATTAACTGATGTTGGTAGTCATCCTTAGAAGTTAGAATTTGTTGGGATAGGATGAATTGGGATGAAAGATTAAGTTTGGCCTAGGTATGAATTGGGTTGCGATGTGAAGAACGAGAAGTGGATGATGGTTTAGAAGTTCAATGGAATGGTATGGATTAAAGATTTATGATTGAGGATTTGTGATGTTTTTCTTAAATATTGATTATGTGTTATGTTCAAGAGAAATGGGTTCTTGATTCAAGAGAGGTTATTGAGGATGGATATTTTTTATAGGCTTTTTATAAGTTTAAATTAACTCAATCAAGCCAAACATAAGTATCTAGACTTCTATTTTGTAATTGGAACTTCCTCGGGCTAAATCCCGAAGTGTGAAATCAATATCATTCAATTATATTGATCATTTGTGTATCTGGTAATTGTAGACACCGAGGAGTCTAGCTGAGTTCAAGGAGTTCGCAATCCTGGTTTTTCTTTTGTGTTTGGCAATTCCAGGTAACCACCATCACCTTACTACATCAGTGTGTACGTATGATGTTAGTTGTGATTTCAAAATCTATGGTTATATTTTATTGTGATATGATCTGAGTTTTCAAATAATATTTTCATATTAAAAATGTCTGTTGGGTACTGTTTTAAATGACTATAGTTACTTGGTATATTGATATTGAGAAAGTATATCGTGGTGATAATGACATGTTGATTAATTGTGGTTGAAACATATGAATATGATATGTTGCTGGAAATTGGTGTTATCTGTTATACATATTGATATTGATTTTCTTCTGATTGTAGACAAAGACACTTCCTTGATTGTATACAGAGACATTTCCTTAATTGTAAATAAGGAAAACTTTTGATTGTGGACAGGGGCTGGCCATCCTAATTGCAGACAGGGGCTCAGCATCATTCATATTACATAAACTGAATTGTGATATGTGCTGTCAAGAATATGTAAATATGATTATATAAAATAATTAATTTTTGTGATTTGGCTATACTATCTATTATTTTTACACTGAGGTACCCAATTAGACACTCTACTAACCCACACTCACTCGTGTATTGAGTTGAGTGATGGTTGCTGAAACAAGTTGTTTCACCCCGTGGTTATATATATTTTTGCAGGTGATCATGTACCGTTTGGAGCCCAGGGAAGGGGCCGACCAAACCACACTAAGCATGTGAGTTGGACATGTCTTTATTTTGGACTTGTATAATGCCAAAACAATTTAGGTTGCATTTTACTTCCGCATCGTTATACTTTTAATTACCTATTATCTGGATGATTGTATTAGAATATTTGTCTAACTTATGACACTTGCTGCTTTATGATTGAGTGATTCTGTTACCCCATGACTTTTTGGTTTTTGTTTGCTAAAAATTATTAGGTTACCATGCAGGTGACTTATTCTCTGGTGTAGTTATATACTAAATTGTTAAGTTATTCTATGGTATGGGCTAATTTGTTTTATTATGGGATTGTAGACACAAAGCCCGATGTGTGAATGTATATGTTCTTTTTAATAACCATGTTAAATCAGTTCTTTCTAATATGATTATATTGATTGGTTTGTAGTTGAATGATAAGCGTTGTATGATCATTTTTAATAGGGTTAAGGGTCAAAAATACGCATATGATCTTGTCAAAAGTTCATCCAGCATAAAATGTTTTTTCTTTTTACCAAAAATACACATGAGTTTTCAAATTGGATCAAAAATCACATTTCCAGTTATATTCCAAAAAAAAAGTTTGGTGTTAGATGAACATTTTTACAAAATCACGTGTATGTTTTACCCTAATATAACTGTAGATGTGTATTTTTGATCTAATTTGAAAGGTCATATGTATTTTTTGTCCAAAAAAAAAAAACATTTGGTGTTGGATGAACTTTTGACAAAATCACATGTATATTTTTTACTATTAACCCTTTTTAATAATCACGTTTAGAGCGGTTCTTTTTTAACATGGTTATCTGTTTAAGAATATCATGTTCCAGCTTAGTAAAAAAATTTGACATTTACTTTTCACTGACAATCTTATCCTATTCAATAACATTTCAAGACAGTACTCAATCGACTTTTATGAGCTAAAGGCACGAGGTTCTTGAGGCTTCTTATGCTCTCATGCCGCCAACTGCAAGAACATTCAGTGAAAAGTATACATTTTACGAGTAAATTTAGCATTATATCGAAATGACTCATTTTCCACTTGACTTACATGGAATGCTTGCCTTCTTGCACCTCTTAGTTGAGGCGCTTTACACTCATTCACACTCATCATACATAACCACCTAAAACTAGTTCAGTATTGTTCTATATGAAAGCTGATGCGGAGTTATAGCGTTTTGAGTTAGGCTACATGAGAGCAGATTATTGACAGACGTTACAAGAATAAATTTGGGCCCTTAGCCAACAAAATATTAGAGTGTCACCGGATGCCCTCAAATGAATTACAGGTAGGCCCAGCATTTTGTTCATTGTAAGCGCGCTTGTCCAAAAAGCCACTTCAATCTGGACATCGCCATCGCCGGACAGTCAACTGCTGATGTTCCCAATTATTCTTTGATTGTATATATGCCATGCTGATATCAGAGAAACCACAATAAAACAAGGTTGCACCAAACTTAATTTACTAGGAAGAAACAAGATCAGTGGGTTTAGATTAAAGCTTCTGCTATCAGATGAAACATATGCCTCCAAACATAACATAAGCACATCTTTTATGAGACCGGTCATTGTTATTACTACAATACATAAAGCAATATATGTAGATACATACATACATACATACATACATACATATATATATATAACGAAGATAAAGTACAGAGCAGCAAACCTTATAAGTAGATGCTGTTCAATGCTCATTTACATCAACTTTTGGTCTTTGAAGAAAGTCGAGTTTGAGCAACTTGGTGAACTACAACGAGATAAACATACACGAAGGCTGTCAGTAATAGTAGTAGGGTGCTCAAAAATCAAGTGAAGAAATAGACTGGAAGTTATTTCATGCAGCAGATGTTTAGTAGAAACTGACATCAACCAGAACTCTGAGTTTAAAAATGCAGATGCACACCAGAATCTCACCTGAGATGTCTTTAGTTCTAGCTCATCCCACTCTAAGTAAGGATTGCTTCCTTCCACAATACCTGTTCCAGCATATATCCATGCTCCCATATCCTATGAAAATATCTTGTCAACATTAAGTCTTGTGATAAATCTCCTGACTCGGGGGAAACTAAAAAGAATTTTTTTTTTCTTTTCATATTATAAGATGGCCAAAAACTATAATTATAATACCAAAATATAATTTTTCTCATCATGTGTAGTAAGGCTCTAGAAAATGGTATTTCATAATCTCTGAAATGCTTTCTATTCAAATAATAATTGACAGATCAAAAAATGATTTGCAACTACGTTTTCAAAATTTAGCATAGGCCATTGTAAAAAATCTTATCAATGTATTCATCAAATTGTAGGTAGGGATTTCACACTCATTTTTCAAACTTTATGACTTATTATAAAATGATTTACGACTGAGTTAAAAAAATTTACAATGGATCATTGAGAAAACTTGTTGATTTATTCATCAAGTTACAGAGATTTAATACCCATTCTTCGAAATTTAAAATTGATTATAGAATGATTTCCAAACTGAGCTTTAAAAAATTTCACATAGAATACTGAAAATAAGAAAAACTTAATTGTGTTTAAGTAAATTAACTTTGAAATTCTGATCACTAATATTTTGAAATGTTTTTGTCCTTCATTGGCATTAATTTCCTCCTATGGTCCCAAAGTGTTATTCCCCTACATTCAGTTTAGCAGTTATTCTGTGTACTTACACAAGAGTTATAATGACATTCTATTCTATCCATTGTCTCAAAAACATGAAGCATTACATTGGAATACGATCAAAACCGTAAAACATGTTATAGCCAACCTTTTCCACCAAAGCTGACCTGATGCCGACAGCAAACTCACTCTCCCCACCTCCAAACCAACCAACAGGTCCAGCATACATTCCTCGATCAAATACTTCTGAAAGTAATGTTTGAAAGAAAGTAACTTTTCCCCCATGAATTGAAGCCAAATATTTATCAATCAGAAGTAGTTATGCTTCCCAATTTTAGTCTAAGTAAATACAAACTATGTCACCTTTTTCAATGCGTACAATTAAAAAAGCATAGTTACATTTTCCCATTTCTACTTTATTACAGGCTATGACTTTTTTTTGCCAAAAGATACTCCCTCGCGACTTAAATATAGGGCAATTTTACTTAATTTGATTAGATTAAGAATGTTAGTTTGGTTAACATGTTTTTTTTAAAATACCCCCCAATCACCGTCTTTAATTTCCTCCCCCTCCCGATTATTGTTGAGGGAGTATTATTAGGGGTAATTTGGGAAAAAGTTGACAAATTAGAAATATGCCCTATATTTAAGATCAAGATCAATTTCTTAAATAGGTCCTATATTAAGGATTGTAGGGAGCAAGACTTATCCCCTAGCTAATCAAAATGGTCAGGCTCAAAGGTCATCCGGAGAACAAACACGTTTGGATAGTTAAATTGCAAATGAATATAGCATAAGGAGTACAGGATTTGTATGTACCGGTATCTGCAATTAAAATTTGTGCCTCTTCTGTTGGAAACCCACAAACTGCAGGACTTGGATGAAGTGATGACAAAACTTCAAACTGGAAAGGAAGACAAGGACCTAATTAAATGAAGGGTATTCAATACGCATACTTCCATGAGTAGTCTGGCACTCATATTGTCGTACTGTTACCTCATCTTTTTCACTTCTTAGCCTGCCTGCTAATTGAGCAAATAAATGTTGGATCCTTGGGAGTTTTCTTATTGCTTTGCTTGGTTTCACCACTACATTCTCACATACTGCCTGCTCAGCAGGATGATACAAATATCATTCTCAGACTAAAGCACATAGGTACATCATATGGTTCCCCTCATAGTAATTAAACTAACCAAGGAAGGCCTAAATTGACAACAATAAGATGAAGAATGACGGGCAAAATAAATTAGCGTATAGAGCATTAGTGAATAGAGTGTACTGTCATATAGAACCAAGATAATTTTGCGTTGATTTTTAACTTATATTGCATTTCCACAAATTAATAATCAAGGTCAAGCGAGGTTCTAAATGGTAGTTGGGAATACTTTCTAAATTAACCCAGTAGTTGTTCTATCAGGTTCTTTACTTTCGCAGCGTGAAGACGTGACATTGGGACCAAGCTCTAAAATTTCACAACATAATATGCAAAAATTGCATCAAAACATATTCTTTTTCATACATCTCCCTCTCATTAATGATTCTCAAAGGATTTGATGACAAATTCTTTCATAAACAAAAACCAAACATGCATAAGTCAACATCTCCACTCCTCCAACAGATCAGCAATACAAACTAATAATGAAGATTATGAAGATAAGTTTACCTCCAATTTACTTTTTATGGTCTCTCTTACTATAGTGAATTCCATATCCTCTTTTGGACTGTAAATAAGAGACAAACAAGTTAATGACAGAAATTGTGGAGCCAGTTACAGATGCAAATAGCAGAAACTATGGGCATCGTAAAAAAAAAAGTCTAAAGCAGCAATTTTGATAAGCTCTAAGCACAGATAGAACCTGGAAAGTAAATCTAGTGCAATTTGATGATCTAGGGTTGTTGTTGCACCTCTTGCACGGGTTCCAGCCAAGGCCTCACTAGTTATGTGAAGCCATTTTCTGTGAAATAGTTGCTCCGGCTATTCATGAAGTTTATACAAATCAAAAATGAAACAGGGAAAAAACAATATATCACTGCTGACTCAATTCAGCAAACAGATCTTAAATTTCATTTCTGAAGCATGCCATCAAGGCATAGCATGAAACGATGTATGCAATCAGCAGCCAACATAATTCATAGTTAGATGGGCTAATGCTTACTGTGTTTCCAATAAAGGCCGGTGCATTTGGCGGCTGTAAGAAAAACTGGTAAGCATCTGCACCTTCAACCTTCAATAGGTTTGGTTCAGATACTTGACAAGTGTGATGGAGAGATAACTATAGTTACGTAAGATTAGATTCCAGTACCTGTAAGGATGCTAACCACGAAAGAGGATCAATGTCAGCAGTAGGCACCACTCTGGTACTTCGAGCTAGCACAACCTGATTTTCCATTATGTTATGATATAGTAATGTAATAGCAATAATATAGCAGTAAAGCAAGACCTGGCGGGAATAATAATAATAATAATAAAACTAACAAGCGTGGAATGCGAATTAACCTTGGTTAGTAAGGAGTAGTTTTTCTGTATCATCTGCAAAGCTCTGTTAACAGCAAGATCCCATTCTACCATACAAGGAACGTTATGACTGATTATTATGGATGTTCGAGGAGCCTGTTTTGGAAACTTCACAATGAAAGAAGAAATCTGCGGCACAAAGATGTGAGGTTGCAACAAAATCCGGTTCTATATTTGAAACACAAAGTACATATGCACTGACCTTGCGAAGTGTTGCTCGGAGTGCAGTGATAGCGTTTTCCCATGACCAGGAAAGAGCGTTATCCCACGCAATAGTTGCAGCAATCATCGACGTTCCTTCAAGCTCATCAAATTCGACCTGTCATTTTTTTTTTTTGGGTATCTCGAGCTGCTGATGCTATAAGTACTAACGCGAAAGACATCACAATGATATAGAATAGCCATTGGTTTGGAGAAAGAAAACGAAGGTGGATACCTGAGGGATTGTGAAGTAAAAAGAACCAAAAGGGAGCCACTCGGGCGACACCTTAGCATATGGATTGAAACGTATAGCTCCATAAGCTCGGATTAGTGGGCTTCTCTCGGAAAGAAACCTGCACACCCAAAGTTTAAAACGAATTATTTAAGGGATCAAAGCACGTGGATTTAAGTGGTAAACAGTAACCTTTTGATGGAAAGCCAGTCGTGGTAAGAAAAAGGATGTGGCTGGCGGAAGAAGATGGCGGAACCGACACCGGCGACGCTGACCAACTTGTGTTGGTAGGACATAGACATTGAGCTGTGACCATTTCCAAGGGAGGGATGCGTCGCTCGACCTGAGAAAAAGCAGCGAGGAAGCAAAAGTTCGGATTGGGAATGGAGCCAATCAATAGCCTCAATCTTCTCTTCAATCGCCACCTTCAATCCAATTGTCATATATATGAAACAACATTCAGCATCGAGATAGTCTCTTTCTTACAGTCATTCAGCCCGACTCGATTACATTACGATGAGTTACTTGCTTAATATGCATGAGATTTCATAAGTAACCGAATAAAGTTCCATATCTTGTTCTATCTCAACAGACAACAGCATATTATTTTGCCTATTGTGTTCTCGCAGACTTAAAATGTTCATTTTGCTCATGATCATGTGTGTTTTAACGATTTTTATCCAAAAAAAATAAAACAATAAATAAGCCCATCAATAATCATGCAATAACTATATTAATATTTTCAAAATTTGACCATCCAGCATCCAGAAGTTGGCCCCCAAGTTCACTCAAAAAATCCAGAATGAAGAGCAGAGATGGAGGGAGAGGGGGAAAAAACAAAAGGAAAAGGCACTGAAAAGGAATCTATTCCACGTATATTTTTAGATAAAAAGTAGAAAAAGAAGTGATTGGGCATTGGATGAAAAAAGACTAGCAAATGAGGAGATAGTATGAACTAGAAAACAAGATAAGGGCAATAAAGAAAGTGTGTCACGTGGAGAAGGGAAGGCCTGAAAATGAGTGAAGGAGGAGAGAAAGTAGAGACCTGGAGACGGATGATGCCGGAGGAAGAAGGAGGAGGTTGGGAAAGGAGGTGGCAGACGGCGGAGTTGAGAGCGTCCACGGCCGCCGCCGGCGATGCAACTGAGGCAAGAGTGCGAGTTTCAATGGTACCAAGAGGGATTGTTGGGAGGTGAATGACGCCATGAGGTGTGCAACCATTGAGGGAAAGAGAGCATGCCTTCAATTTAGGCCTCTACACAAAACAACAACAACAACATCACAAACGCTTCATGTTGCTCACAAGTGTGTGTGTGTGTGTGTCTGTGTGTGTGTATGAGATATACAGTGGATGACAGCAGAGAGAGGGAGCTCAATTACGTGATGACGCATAAAACGAAGGGATTGCCTGCTTGATTTCGAGGCTGCACAAAAAATGGTGATGCTGCATTTTCCAGATTTTGGATGGGTGGCCCATTTGGGGCTAGTAGCTCCGACCGCCATTGCCAGCTGAGCAGTTGTGGAAGCGGAGCAAGTGATAAGCAATCTTTTTGTCCAATCACCACCTGAAATGATATGGTTCCATTCCACTTTGGAATGTGGGCCCTCCCAGCCTCCATAACGTCTGGACTATCTCGTTAGTGGGGCCCTTTCTTATCATCTTCGTTTGAATTTTCCCAACCTGATGTCACTCTTGGCAATGGTGCTCTACAAAGAAGAAATGTGTAATACACCTCTATACTAGAATAAGGTTTATTTTTAATTTGTTGGCAAAAAAAAAAGGTTTATTTTAAATTATTCTCAATTTTTTTTAAATTAATTTCTATTATAAGAGATGTAGGGTGGGGATAAGGGTAGATTGATAATATTATGTCACTTTAACTAACTTAACTAATTTTCTTAATTTAATTAAATTAGTTAATTAAGTTTTATATTTAGGAGAAGAGGGAGTCTTATTTTTGTTCTTATAGTTGAATAAATTTGATTATTACAGTTTTGAATTGTTAGTTTTAGTTGCCTGTGTCATTTTTAATCTTTGTTCATGTAATGTCTTTTTTGCATGGTGAGATGGTTTAAAGATTTTGGGTGTACTTTCGAACCGAAAAGGTTGAAAGCCTGAAATGAAATGGACCAAACAAAACAATAATTCAGCAAAAGTTTGCTCAATATAAAAGACCCTTAGGGCCTGTTTGAGGTAGTTTAGAATAGCTTCTGAAAAAAAAAAGCTGATTTTGAAAAAGCTGAAAAAAGCTGAAAAAATAGTTTTTGATGAATGAGAGTGTTTGGATGATTGTTGTGAGAATAGTTTTTTTTATGTGTAAATTACTAAAAATGACATAAGTTTAATGTGTTGGGAAAGAGAGAGAATAAGGGCATTTTAGGTATTTCAATATGACATGTGTAATGATGGTATTTTCTGTCTCATACTTCATGTAAAAGCTAAAAAAAGTAGTTGCCTGTTTGGATTAGCTTTTAGAGAATAGTTTCTGAGGAAAAAGTTGAAAAAAGCTGATGTTTAGAAAAAATAGCTTTTGTAAAAATGAGAGTGTTTGGATGGTTGTTGTGAGAATAGCTTTTTCTGTGTAAATTACTAAAAAGGATATAAGTTTAATATGTTGGGAAAGAGAGAGGATAATGGTATTTTTGGTAGATCATTATGACATGTGTAATGATGGCTTTTTTTTACCTCGTACTTTGTGCAAAAGGGGAAAATTGTAGCTTATTCAAAACCTAGGTTTTGGTTGCCAAAACCTAGGTTTCCAATCCAAAATAACTTTTCACATTTTTTTCAAGTGTTTGGCTTACCTTTTTTAAAACCTAGGTTTTGAGTCCAAACCTAGGTTTATTAAAAAAAAGTGTTTGGCTACCATTTTTTAAAACCTAGGTTTGGGTGAAAAAATTGCTTTTTTCCTTCCACCCAAACAAACACTTAATTTAAAAGGACAGTGTTATGCAGTTGTTGTGATGACGTTAGTATAATGGACTATGCAGGTTTTAATACTTCTATATTTCATACTGGGATAAAGACAAAAAAATCCCTTCCAATTTACAAAATCTCAAATAAGGAATTTTGAGTTGTTAATAGTTGTTAATACCTATTATGAAGTTGTTAATACTTATCATGAAGTTGTTATTGAGATTTTACAAATTGGAAGGGATTTTTTTGTCTTTTTCCCTTTCATATTTTGCAGGTTTATGGTCTTGTGTTGGTTGTAATGGTAAATGGTTTGTAATTTATGGTCGGTGGTACATGTTCTGTATGGTGTGTTTTACATGTTTATTTTGGAGCTCATTATACTTAATTATTGTGTTTTAATATTAAATTGATATTTTATCAAAAAAAATTTAAAAGGACATAATAATAAACAGTACTTTTTAATTTTGAAGATACACAAAATTCTAGGCAAAACCCATCTCGATTCCAAACTACAGAAAGCGGTGCAGTATTTTGTTTTGGCTTTCAGGAGCAAAGCAGCCTGCTAGTTTCCAATTTATGTAAAGGATGAGCATGAATGGAATTGGAGTTGAATTGGTTTTTCAATTGAGTACACAAGCTTAATGTTTTGAATCTTGAATGGAATGGAATAGAAATACTGCTATTTAGACTTTTTTTAAAAGAGAAAATTTTATTAAGGAATGAAATTACAAAGGGCTATGCCAACTAGAAAAACAAAAGCTACTCTCAAAAGAAAATAGTAGCGTTTTAGGGACACCAAAATATGTTCAAAACGTTAATATAGTCCTCTTGTTGAGCATACACTCTAAAATGGTGAAAACGTGATGGTTTTTAAAAAACGTTGATTTTGATAGCCCCATTGCTTTCAAGGCGTAATCTATAATCTGATTTGTGCACTTGCCAAGATTAGAATACAAATTAATAAAGAGTGACATTGAAAAGCTTCCTAAATAGAGTAAAGAAGCTCGCATTCAATTAAGGAGAATTAGAATCGAACTTCTTTTTACAGAATACACTGTAACTCGTTGGAAGTTTTTGTTACAAGTACTAATCACTTAACAACAATGACCTACTATATCTACCTACATGCCTCACTTTTTCTTAATTCTGTTTGATTTTATCTGAAAAAGAGAGAAAATGTTACATTTAGCTGTTAACCCCATTTATTACGCAGCTTTCAATTAAAGCCCACATTCATTACACAAAAATCAAAGCGCCCCGGGAGGCGGCCCACCCCAAATAAAAGAGCAATGTCCTGGATTTTGCTTTGGAAAGAGGCGGCCTAGCTCGAACCCAGCATTGAAGGTGAAGCTAAAACTCTTCCCTATTCTATTTTTCCCCCTTCAGTTAAAGGGCACACATTTATGATTTGAGCTTACAGTAGGGATATTATGTCACCCTTCACCTAAATAGAGTATAGGGAGAATTTTATTAAAGGACTGCTATAGCAACATATTTTCTCTTCACTTCCAAACAATTTTGAAACTTCAAATCAGTTTCATTGGGTCAAACCCGGGGGATCAAACCATCATTCTCTCTCCTCATCTCCACTTTCCTCTTTCTTTTTTCTTTTTCTTTGAAACTCTTTACCTTTCTTTCTTTCTTTTTTTTTTTTGATATAAAAGAAAGCATTAACACCTATACTATATTACAAGAAGGAAACAAACTAAAATCACATAAAGGAACTAAATGAAATCCAGGTGGCATCTGTAAAGAACGCTTAGCAATGATATCAGCTTCCATATTGTGTTCTCTAAGAACGTGTTGAACATCAATCAACCACTCCTCTTCAGCATATGCTGACTTTCCATAATTAAATTCCAGTTGTTATGCATATCATAATTGTCCTCCTTGATAAGCGTAATTGCATCTATAGAATCATTTCTCAAGCAGACTTTTTTATGATTCACATCCCAGGCCCTTCTAAGGCCCATAAGGCATGCCCAAAGTTCTATTGTTAGCTGATCTCCATCTTGAATATTAAACATAAAAGCTTCAATAAAACTCCCTTTACAATCCCTGACAATGCCACCACAACCTGCCTTGCCATCCTTGTGAGAATACGCTCCATCCACATTTACAAACACCCATCCTTCCATCCCCAACCGGTAGGGGTGAGTATCGGTTTTTCGGTTCAAAACCGAAAACTGAAAACTGAGAAAAAGGGAAATCGAAACTGAAAAACCGAATTGTTTTCGGTTTGGTTTAATGGTTTTTTCGGTTTCTTGGGCCTTTTTGTTGCACAACTGGGCCATATGAAAATTAAAAAAAAAATGAAAAAAACACAAGAAGGGATAAAACAGGGGATCTTCTCTGCAAATTCAAACCCTTAAACAGAACCACTCATTTTATTTTTCGAATGAATAAGCTATAATCAATCCCAACCAGTATTTACAAACTATTTCTCATCAGAATCAGACTAACATTGTCCCTAGAAGTTCCAATACTCAACATTGTAAAACAGAGCATAAACAAACATGAGACTCTCAAGAACAACTCTAATGGACTCTTGACTTTGTGTAGGCACTAATCTGCTTCGCTTTTGAGAAGAGAATCGAAGGAAAACATTAGTGATCAATGGAAGAAACGGAGGAAAAATATGATCCTGGCCGAACTCTCAAGAAAGCATAATTTCTTCAAGAAGCCATTCAAAAATCAAAATCCAAGCTATAGCTAAATCAGTTCGAAACATGAAGTAGTTAAAAGGAGAAGGGTCTTACCGGAGCCCTCTGTCACCAGCACCAGCAAGGAAGCCCCAAATTTCTGATAACTTCTCCATTTTCGGCCAGATTCGAACGAGAAGAAAATCGAAGAGGAATTGAGGAGGAGGATGGTCTGAAGAGCTCTCAAGCCCAGTCTCTCTCTCTCTCTCGTCACCGGCCACTCTCACTGTTCTCTCTCTCTCTCTCCCCCCGTGCTAAATCGTCTTCGACACAAAACAGAGAGGAATGGTTACGGTAGTGTCCGATGGTGATGGAGCTATCGTGGTTGGAGAGTGAGAGGGAGAAGAAGAGGAGAAGCCGAGGGTTTGAGCCAGGAAGTCAGGGAGAGGGTGACGATGTTGATGCCTGATGGTGATTGATGAGTGATGATGGCTGATGAGTGATGAGATTAGATGGATAGTATTTTGGGGCTTTGGGCTTTGGCTAATTTTTTTAATTTTTACTATTAATCCTTTGGGCTTTTGTGTGGTCTGGGCTTTTTTTTAAATGGTATCCTTTTTCGGTTTTCGGTTTCAAACCGAAAATTATTACCCAAAACCGAACCATAAAATCGAAAATGATGAAAGTAGAAACCGAAACCGAACCATAAAACCGAAAAACCGAAAACCATTTGGTTTGGTTCAGTTTTCGGTCCGGTTCGGTTTTTGCTCACCCCTACCAACTGGTATTACATCCCATTAGTCCCGCTAATGGCTTGTTTTTTGGCTTGATGCATATGATGTTTGGCTGCTTTAAAGCTAGACAACATGGCCTTAGCCTTTAGAAGGATTCCATCAACTCTTGACACTTTATTGTCAAAAACCCTTTCATTACGTCGTTTCCAAATGAGCCAACAAATAGTAACAAAAAATTATTTCCAACGCCCATCATACTATCCCACATTTTTATTGAGATTCATAAAACACCATTGCCAAACATTGCAGTTGAAGAATGTGAACTTAAAATTAGACTTAACAAGTGAAAGCCACATTGACTTAACCTCATCACAATCACGTAGGATATGTAAAGAGTCTTCAACATCATGATTACACCAAATGCATGGAGATGACTCACTGATTCCTCTTCGTCTCCTCTCATCATTAGTAAGAAGCTTATTATGAAGTGTAAGCCATATGAAAAACTTACACCTTTGAGGAATACCCAACTTCCAAATTTTATTCTAGACAGGGTTGACTCTAGAATCATCAACCAATAAGAGATTATAAGCGGATTTAGTGGAAAAAATTGCCATTCTTTTCATGAGTCCACCTAGCTACTTCGTTCCCTTCTTTAACAACACTTTCAATTCCTTGAAGCACATGGTCCCATGTAGCTTTTATCCCTTTCCATAGATGCGAGCCAGATCTCAATCTATTAATATTGGGAATAAGATCATTACCACATTTGTACTTGCTCCTTATGACCTTTGCCCACAAAGCATTTTTGTGATGAATCAAACCCCAGCCAGCCTTCATCATAAAGGCTTTATTCTGTAATCTAGAATGACGGATTCCCAATCTCCCTCTTTTCTTCTCTTTACATACCTCATTCCATGCTACAAGATGAGTCTTTCTATTCTCATTATCTTATCCCCAAAGGAATTACCTAGCACTCATATCAATGTCATCACAAGTAGAAATGGGAAGATCACTTGTCTGCATTGGATAAAGAGGGATTTCCTGTATCACTGAAGAGATAAGAGTATTCCTTCCAGCAAGAGAGATAGAATTTGCTTTCCAAGTGCTTAGTCTAGATTTTACTTTATCCACAATAAATTGGTAAGCAGCCTTCACCCTATCATGATGCAGAGGAACTCCAAGATACTTTCCAAGATCATGAGTGCTAGTAAATCCAAGCTCTGCACTAAGTTGGGATGCTCGATTATGATTAACATTTCGAGAGAAAAAGATTTTGGACTTAGAATGACTAACCTTTTGACCTGAGATACCACAAAAAGTATCCAAGCATCGCTTAATCACATCCACCCGTTCCAAAGATGCCTCCGCAAACAAGATAAGATCATCTGCAAAAAATAGATGAGTAATAGGCGGACCATCTTTATTAAGCCTGATAGGTTTTCACTGCTGATTATTTATCTCCTCCTGTATCAAATGAGCCAGTTTTACCAAACAGATAACAAAAAGATAAGGAGATATAGGATCACCTTGTCATAAACCACGAGAAGGAGAGAACTCTTGAGTCTTACTACCTTTCCATAAAATTTGCATAACTGAAGACGAAATGTAGTTATAGATAATATTCCTTAAAGTTGCCGGAATTCTAATCTCCTCAAGACAACTCATTATAAAATTCCAACACAAATTTAAGAACAGAGGGACCTACATACTCCCATTGAGTTTGAAAAAAGAGAGCATTCAATCCATCTGGGCCTGGAGATTTCAAGGCCCCTATATTAGAAATCACTTGATTAATTTCATCATTAGATACCTCTCTCCCCAAGGCATTTAACTGATTCACATCCACAAAAGGATATGTTCCTTGTCCTGAGAAATGAGGACGATTATCATTTTCTTCGTCAAAAAGATTCTGATAAAATGACATGGCCTGAGCTTTTATTTCCTCCTTATCAAATATCCAATCACCCGCATCAGTCTTTAGAGCTTTAATCCTATTTCGCTTTCTTCTCGCATTAACTCTTGCATGAAAATATCTTGAATTTCTGGCTCCAAGAATATACCAATCACATTTAGCCTTTTGAGCCCAAAAAAGGTCTTCTTGTAGTAAAACATCTTCTAATTCTCGCCATAGTTTCTGAACCAACAATTCCTTAGATTGTCTATTGAATCATCGATTATCAGAGTGATCTAACCCCTTTAAGCGGTTCATTAGATGCCTCTTTTTACGTCCTAAATGTCCAAAAACTTCATGACTCCAAGATGAAACTGCAGATTGAAAATTAGAAATATTCTCCTTCTAGTTCCAGGTCCTATGCCACAATTCTTTTACAAAACTAGAAAATTGTTCATGAAGAACTCACAAAGCCACAAATCTAAACGCCATCTCCGCACCCACCGCCGACAACCTTCTTCCCCCACCTTTGGCGGCCATCTTCTCCAACCATTGGCGAGGATGCCGTGGCAGTGAGATGAGTGTGATATATTTCATCATCTCCATTTTTCCTCATATCTACACTTCTGACGACATATTCGGTCTCTTTTTAATCATCTAATTTTCCTCTGTCACCCACCTTTTGCTTCTGTATGCATCTTCTTGTTTAATATATTAATGGTGGAGAATAGAGATGGAGAAATGGTTTGCGGTGGATTGTGGTATATTGACTTTCTCAAGTTTGTTTGGGTGTCTCATATCCAAGCTTCCTTAAGTTTGATACATGTTGGTGTTAAATTCTTGTGTTAAGATTGATACTTATCTTTGGATTGTGATTGTGGCAGATTGAATTTTCTAGGTTGAATTTTGATAGAAGATGGAGATGAGTTAATGAGCTATTTTGTGAAGGTTTTTTTATTTTTGATTTATCCAGGCATTGTAGTCTTTCAATATGAAAGTCAAACTTCATTTCCATCAAAATCAAGTCAGTGTACTAAACGAGCCGTAAGGTGTTTGATAGAGCGCCATGAACAAGTAGATAAAACGTCATAAACAGGTGACTAAAACATCATGAACAAGTGGCTAAAACATAAAAAAATAAGTAGTTAATTTTTCATGAACAAATGACTAAAAATTCATTAACAACGAAGGTGTATGTCAGGAGCGTCTGACATCATAAAATTTTTGAATGATCTTAAATACATATAAACTTTAAAATTTAGACCATTTTTAACAATGACGTTAAACTATGTTAAATTATAAAATGCGGGACCGACACTTATACACGTGTCATTCATTGTTTTCATTGCTGATTCCTTACATACTATCCAAATCTATTACTGGCTTACGTGTCATTTTCTCAATGGCCAATATTCCATCCCACTTTGACTTTTTCTTTCAGTGACCAACCACATCGAAAGACTTGCTCCCAATCCAATGCCTCATCCCTCCAGTCTAGTACTTCCTCCGGTCCTATATATAAGACCACTTTGACATTTTTTTGTAGAAGTTAAAGAAGCAAATTAGACCACTAAATTATAACATATATCACATGAAATTAGATTATAGGTTAGTTTATAAGTAGAATAAATTAATTTTGAGGTAAAAAATTTTTTTTGGGGGATTGAAACTGCTTTTTTTTGGACTAAAAAAAAAGTCAAAAAAGTCAAAATGATCTTATAATTAGGACCGGAGGGAGTATCTCATAAAGGCTTCACAAAAGCAAAAAATCCTTCTCTTTCCACCTTTCCTGCTTTCTTGGGTCTATGGAGTTATGTGGCGCATACTTCCCCTACGGCCGCTGACGCGCACTCCTGTGTAATGCTTTCCCTTCTCTTGCGCCAGCTCCAGTTTCACTACAATGGTGGAGGAAAAGCAGAGCAGAGGGTGTCTAGTGAGGTGACGTTGATGGGCGGGGCCCATCAGATGTGGAGTGATTGCCAGAGTACACTATAGAGGAGCATGTCTTCGGGTTCGTCCTGTCTGAGAGGTAGGAGTATGTTGGTGGCTACGATGTTTAATTTTGTGTTGGGAGTTGAATATTCTTGTATGCGTGACGACAAGATTATTGAAGATTATTATTCTGGGTGCCACTCCTATGCTTTTTTGATTTCTCTGAATCTCACTTTTTGCAACAAAGCAAGAACTGAGAAGCAAATTATGGCAAATGTGAGTGACTTTGGATGCGGCAAAAATTCACACAAAGTAATAAACTTGAAATTAAGCTCAAAAATAAGAGAAGCAAATCTAGATCAATTGGACATGGAGTGAAAGATAAGCTTCGATGAAGCAATGTGATAACTCCCCCATATTATTTAGTAGATTTTTAAAAATATTTTATTGTGATTGGGGAGTCATTAATCCAAAAATTGAGAGATTTTATTGTGATTTAAAAATATACCAAATTGATATATTATTTAGGAATTTCTTTTAAAACATCTTGTTTTGAATTAAAATAGGAAAGTACAAAAAGAAACAAGTTTCAGTTTTTTTTTTTTTACTATTATTGTTTTTATTTGATTTGATTAAGGTTCCCTCTTTTGTGTTTCTTTTGGCAGCCACACGCATGAATCTTCGTAAATGGATCAATCATCATCATTATGGTGCAACCAAGAAAAAGGAAATAAAAAAGGCAACTTAATTTATATAAGGATGAGCTTAAAAATAGGAAGGGGTGCTAATTCTTTCACACGGAAGCAAGAGGCAACAGGCGGCACGCGATGGAAAGAAGCTAATTTTGTTTTAATTTGGAATCATCTATTCACGCTGAAGAGGCTGAAGGGAAGGGAAGCATTATCACACACTATTCATCATCAATCCTAAAGGCGCTGAAAGCACACGCGATGGAAAGAAAGTAAAGCGCAGGAGTGAGGAGGATTTGGGCATTGTTCACTTTTCTTCTTCACCTGAGTTCCTTAAATTCTAATTCGTTTATGATTTGGAATTTAAAACTCTTTGTTGACGCTGAGATGATTTTGTTCAAAACTATGTGTGGTTAATTTTTCTTCACAATTTAGAGTATTATGAACTTGTCTGTGACTTAGAGATTTTTCCCATTTATTAGTTATACTTAGTTGTAATTCAATTTTTTTAATCTTACTAATATTGATTATTGTTTAGTGATTGACCACTATTAAACATGTTTTGGGAATTTAGAATTAAACTCGATTGAAGAAATTTTAAATAGATCATGAGATTAAATAATATGGAATTATATTTTTAATCTAATTTGCGTATAGGATAGAGATATACCTAGAAGTTACGTATAGTCAAATCAGAGTGTTTCCAAAGTAAATTGCATTTAGTTAATTTGTGTGAGACATTGCATAATTAATCTAGGTGAGGATATCAATGGATTGACAGACATTTATAGACACTAGTTCTCTAGATTAGATGATTAAGTTAAAGCATAATTAATGTAGTGGGAATAAAATCTAAGAAATAAACAAAGGAATAGTGACTCTAAATTGTTTGTTAACGCTTAAACTTAATCTGTGTGAATGTTTTTTTTTTAGATTTTAGTTATTTTTTCTTCAATGGTTTGAACTCAATTCTGTCCTGCTTAATTTAAACAAAAATAAGAGATTTAATAGTTAATTATTAATTATTTTGAGTATCTGTAGAATTGATCTTTGATTGACCAATTTATTATTTCTATGACCCATCATTTACGGAGTTTAATTAAAATTTTTGGTAGTACATGGATGAAGGAGGAGGAGGCTACCTGCGAGAAAGAGTGAAGAGCCATGACACGACTGATGCTGCGAATCAGGGAGGAAGAAGGAATGGCTTTATTCGTTGACTCATGGTGATAGGCTTTAAATGAATCAGTGGTGAAAGCAATGGCAGCTGTACAAGTGTGGGTCCCGCATTTTATAAACTAACGGCGTCATTGTTAATAATGATCCAAATTTTAAAGTTTATATATATATATATTTAAGATCCTTAAAAAACTTTATGGTGTTAAACGTTCCTGACATAAAACTTCATTGTACATGTGATTTTTGATCTAATTTAAAAGTTTAAAGGTATTTTTTGTCTAATAAAAAAAACATTTGGTGTTGGATAAACTTTTGATAAAATCACATGTGTATTTTTTACCCTTAACCCTAAATTTTTTTCTTTGAAATTTTAAGTTAATCCTTTTATATTTAACCCCATTAAATATATGCCTCTATTTTCACTTATTCTCTCTTTAATTATTTTTTATTCATTATTTAAATGAAGTGATTTAGTGTATTTTAATTGGGTAGATCATAAACCACGGTACATTGGATTTATGTGGGAATTTTCCCTTTTTATACACAATATTGTGATTGAGCCACGTGATTTTAGTAGTTTTCCCTTATAAAAAAGACCCCATTACTGGTAGGGATATTAAATTATAAATCATAGTAAATCATAATGGAAAATTTCACAAATGTTAACGTTGACGCAACGAATCCTTCATTGTTGGCCTTGGAACAAATACAATCCTGCACAGCCATGATTGTAGTAATAAACATTATCTTATATATCACAAGAATCCAAGAACATCAATTATCAATATGCATAACATGTGCTTCATGTTTCCCTTTCGGCAACGAAGTTTGAAGAAAGTACTAATGTTTTTCGTTTTTTAGGGGAAAAATAGTAGTAAAATTTGGGAATGCATTATGAGATTGTTTTTTGTTTTGATAAAGCATCGTGAGAATTGGGAAGCGATTAGATTTCAAGACCAGGTAGCATCACCACAGGGAGAACAGCCCTCTTGAGCAATGTCAGTGATCTGAACGCCAGTGTCATAGACTTTTCCTGCTTTCCAATCAGCAGGTAACACCTTCTTTGCCCACACCCATTTTCCATCGTATCCTGATGTCACCACTATCCTCATTTGTAATGCACCTCCTGGAATCTTACTTGTGTCCCATACTGCCCCATGGTTTCTGCTCATGAAGCTCCAGTTTGATGATTCTACCTGCAACGTAACCCATTTGTCAACAACATGTATCTATGTCTCAGTGAGAATGGAGTTCCCTCGTTTGGCAACTGGACATACCTGAGCAATATCAACGGCTACTATCTCTGTTTGACCTCCTTGGTACAGAAATTTAACTGCCAAGTAATATGGTTTTTGGCTTGATTCTTCCACCCTGACCGCCAAGTTCTTATTGTTGTACTCACACGGAACTCTGCTTTCACAAAGGCACACGGCAAACAAAACCGAAAATCATTACTCCACTACGTTAGTTCAAGTGAAGTACATTGATTTGAATTTAGTTTACCTCTTATATTCAACATCCGAGATTCCAAGCTTCAAAAGTTGTTGACCGCTACCCTTCTGAGCCATGGCCTCGAAGGCACTTCTGCTTAGCACAAAATCAGTTTCATTATGGGTATT
The DNA here is from genome assembly GCA_037074515.1 of Mimosa bimucronata. Taxonomy (NCBI): domain Eukaryota; kingdom Viridiplantae; phylum Streptophyta; class Magnoliopsida; order Fabales; family Fabaceae; genus Mimosa; species Mimosa bimucronata. The sequence goes on from CM073438.1 coordinate 325,918, forward strand.
GAGATCGGTCAACACAACTCTGCTACCTGATTTGGTACACAGATTTGAGCTCTTGCATCTTATCTGCACAAATTATCCATAATTCGATGTCGACACTTTTCTTGACTATAATAGGTGCGATCAGTAATAAATAATATTGGTAACCCACAACTTTAGATGTAAATTTTTTATTACCTGAAAGCACGCACCACAACCAGCTCCATTTTTGTACAAGGAAGGAACACCTGCTGCAAGGTATCCGCCACTTAATTCTAACGCCAAGGAGCCATACCCACATGCCCCAGCTGCATCAGTTTTACAAAACCATGTTATATCCTGCTTGTCTGTTTAATTAAAAGATGCCAATTAACTCAACAAGATGAGAAAAAGGATCGCTGTTACAGGAAAGAGCAGCGTCTCCATAGAAATAAGCCGCCTTAGTTTGGTGGACGCAGCGATCACAAGCAGAAGCAAATGAAACAAGAAGGAAGATAAAGTAAAGGAAGAAAGCCATGTTTTTGTGATGAGGAACACAGAGGTGGACCTGGGATATATATAGCATAGTCAAGTTGAATTGGGAGCTTGGAATGCATCAAAGTGGCATCACCAGAGGTGGGAAAACGCAAAAACAAAAAAGAAAGAAAGAAAGAAAGAAAAGAAAAGGCTTAATTAAATGGAATATTATATGATATCTTTTAATTTCAATGTTGCTTAGTGGAAGTGAATGAAAGGAAGACGCATTAACTTAATGGAGTCTCTTATGTACCAAGCGAATCCGCACATACAGCTGTGATGCAGATGGCCGTGTGATCTTTGGTAACTAGATGAGCATCTTTATTTAAGCATTTGTGCACTGAGTTTTCGTCCCACTTCCTTTATGACAAGTTCAAACTAATAATCTTGGAGATCAGGAAATTCTGCTTCTCAAGTGAGGTCGCCTTTCCTGTTTTCCCTTTTTACCCTATGGAGGAAAGATAGGTATGTTTATCTTACTGGGAAGCAATATGCAAAAGCAAAGTTATTACCCCATTTGCTACCTTTTTTTTCACTTCAAATCAGCAATATAGCCGTAGCATCAATATCTTTCCTTCGCAGCATCAACTTAAACTATTAAATTTACTCCACCAAGGCATAATCTAACGGTTGATATCCCTCTACAACCAAATTTTACTGTTCATAAGGGGTAGATGGCTAAGATTTGTCTTGGAAAGTCACTGGGCATCATGTAAGAGGAGAAGCTAGATATAAAGCTAGAGCTTTTGGCCCTGCCACTCTGCTCTTCATCTGTCTTTTTCTGCTTAGAGCAACATCACTCAGCAACATTTTTCAAATATTACATCTCCCGCCTATGCGCCATCTTTCCCTCTACCACCTATATAAGTCAATGGTATGGTCCACTAGCCCACCTCATCCTGCTTATTTGCTTCCATATTCATCTATCTGTTTTAGTGTGATAACATTGTCATATTTGACGTTGGGGTTGGTATGTGGACTAAAAAGCAATCTCCTCTCCATTTCTTCTTCTTCTTCTTGATAACATCTTCTCCATTTCTTTAATTACAACTTATTTGTTCAACACCATACAATGTAGCCGATACGTTGTTTCTTATCCCCTCCAGGGAGCTCGCATGCTTCTATCCATGAAGGATCCCAAAACGATTGCTAGATTTGGTTTTGTTTTCGAACGCAGCTGCCACAAGATCTCATCTTTCTTGAAACTCAGCCCGGGGATGGCTACCACATTGAGGTCTCTTAAGCTACAAAGATCTAGCTTAGGCGCATGGTTATTACTAACCATTTGTTTAACATCAAGTGCCCTTCAGACTTTTCGTGGGATCTGTTCGTAGACCATGGTCTAATGGGTAATGTTAACTTATGTGTTGTGGGGTGAACTGATTCGTCTAGAGGTCAGAGCCTTCAAGGCAGGATTGTGTAGGGAGCCATCCACTTATATGACTATGTAGATTCTGCTGCAACTAAGTTGTCTCATGAAGCGTCTGGATGTTCAACTATCTATTTTAATTCTGCCACCTATTGTGCAAATTAAATTGTCTAATTTTTAGGATTTTATCATTTAGTTGTTTCATGACGCGTCTGGATGTCCTTAATGCTTTCTACTTCAATCAGTGATGAATCACCTTTGATTCACATGTTAGTTCACCATTTTATTCTCTTGTGATTTTACTTAGTGCAAATTATTGCAATTAGTGGGGCTTTTGTAATTTTTACTGGAATAACTTAACAACAAACAATTACACATGCAAGAAGAAGTAAATATTTAAAAGGGTCACATGAAAGTTCCTTCTTGATGTTCCCACTCAATGACCAAAAGGGCTAATGAATGCTGTGATATATTTTAAGGTAAGAATAACATGTGAGTGCTGAAAGAGCAGTTTACACGAGGGCTAACACTAAGAACCCTGATAAAAAACACAACTTAAAATATGGACCATATCAATGCAAGATGTATTTCCTCCCACAAATGTTAATTAAAAATGTATAATTAGTGATGTTGAGGGATAATTCTTAGTGCTCAAATTTTCGTGGTACAATGGAATGATAGGAATTACAATAAGCAAACGTCAGCTGCGCTGACAAAATTAAATAAAAAACTGTCTAACACTTTTGTCCATTAATGATAAATCAATTAAACAAGAACCAAAATTGTTTGCCCAGTCATTATTAATTTTCACATGCTCATTCTCTTGAAAGCATATTCTTTTTGAAGCAATTTTATTCATTCTCAATTAATGCTACTTATTTTTTTGTCCCCATTGTTTCATTCTCATTTACTATTTAACATATATTATTGTAGCACCCATCCATTACAAACTTCCGGTAATATTTTTGTTATTGATATGGATTTTGTCCAGATTCAACTATTTCCCTCTGTCTGAACTAATGATGTCTCAGGAAAATAATATAGGGATATCTAATAAGCAAGGGAGGCACCTATTTCTAGATTAAACTATTTAGTTATATGTACTGCTACATTTAACATATATTATTGAAGGACACATTCATTACAAACTTTCTGTAATATTGCAATTTGTGAAATGGATTTCGTCCACATTCAACTATTTCCCTCTGTCTGAACTAATTTTGTCTCAGGGAAATGATACAGGGATATCTAATAAATCACTACATAATAGGATGTGTCAGAACCTATAGTTCTTTTTAATTTCATGTCTGAAAAGCTTCAGTTGATGAATGGAAACTTTATTTGAACCTCACTGCCTTTCACGCATCACAAAGCATATAATCTGCAGTAGTTTAACCCCTTCAGATTAGACATCACTTTTTTCATAAACCGGGTAATCCCTTCCTCTACTCCAGTCCTTTCCTGTCCTTAGAAAATTTTTACACACAATCTTTAATTGACCACTCTTTGCCTTATTTGTAGCATAAAACATATAATATATGTAGCTATTGCACCTACAATTGGGAACGGATATGCAATTTTTATTCATCCTCCGAAGGTTTGCTTATTCGGCTAAGCCCCTCCTCTGCAATGATCCTTTATTACTCTATGTTTTGACCCCTCACTGCCTTTTATGCATTAAAAATAATATTTGTGCTAATTTTTTGTTGTTAATTAATAATCAATCTCTATTACACATTTACACGCTTGCATGTTTGTGCTTAATCTCTATTACAAGCAGTTGTCTCATGGGCAATGCCAATTAAAACAGTCTATTTTCATTAGCATGGCATGTGTAAGAAATCTTCATAATTCTCTTGCATCTATATAGGTGCTCAATATGGTAACCCTCTCCTGTATTATATGATGCATATGACTATATGAGTTCAGTGCACTAAATTGTGACCTATCAGGTGGCTACATTACAGCAATATCATCTACAATCTGAAATCTACCACCCATGACTCATAGCTATGACTTTAATGTTTATGGATAACACACAACTGTCTTCTTCATTGTACACCTCAGTAATCCTTATCCTTAACAGAGTAATAACTCCTTCATGATTAGACCTTTCATCGGTTAACCAAGCACCAAACCTGCCTGCTAATCACTACAACTTATTGCTTAGCTGTCAGGTGCCAGGGTATCACTGTGATATCAAGATATTACAAGTTTGCAGGGTCAAAATGATGACAGGTTTGCATACATCCCCTTGTATTCTCCCTTCTCTATATTGCATCACTGTTGGAAGCACTTACAATAGAAACCACGTAGTAAACTTAAAGCTTTTTACGTTTTCTTGTCCAATATTATCTGTTTTCTCAATATGTATAATAGTGCAAAACAAAAAATACTTTTATGGGGACTCACAGCACATCTCAGTGCTCACATTACAGTGCAAAAAATTTGTTCACATAAAATGTCAATTCATTGTCATGATTGAGTGCCTTTTTTATGTAAAGACAATAAAAGATTCTTCCTACAGAGGTTCTTAACGTACTCTTCCACACAGGTTGAACCTGAGAAGTTACATCAAATGCTTGTCCAAACTGCAATTAATGATTGTTCAGAAAAGTAGTTTTGCTTTATCTTATCCCTTCATGCAGCTTCCTAACATTATCTTATGGAGAGACTTGTATTTGAGTTGTCATTATTCCTGTCCATTCCCTTTATACTTTCACACCGTTTGACGCAGGGATAAGCGCACACCTTCTATAGAGGTTGCATTCATCAACATCATCTGACAATGCTCCAACAATGTAGATTTATTCAATTCATTGCAGCTACTAATGTTTAGCTCATACTTTCAGGCCAGATAAGTTTATTACACCTATTTTCGCTATAATTTAGCCTGATAGAGTATTCCATGAAGAAACGTGCATTGATCCCACGTATCAGTAAAATATGACAAACCTAGATATTTGTGCAGAAGAGAGAAGATACCATGCAGCATTAGGAGCTTCTTGTCCTTGGCTGATTTTACTTTATACATATAATAATTTTAGAGGATCAGTTCACTTTGCAGGTTGTCATTCCCATCTTGAAAGCATCATTTTTTTAAAAGCGTACATTTTGAATCACTTTTAATTAATGATTGTCAGGCCGATACAAATTGTGTAAGAAACTCCAAGTTAACTTTTCGGGTCCCCATTCCCTGCTCATCACCTCTCCTCTCATCAACCTTCTCATCACCCAAAACTACACCGTTTTGGGTGATGAACCCAATCTTCTTCTTCTTTTTTTTATAAAAAAAATATAAAAGTAAATATAATTATAATAATACTTTTAAATCTCATAAATAAATTTAATCTGTCATTATTTGGTCTGAACAGTTCACAACTGGACAGTTGTGAACTGTTCAGACCAAATAATGACAGATTAAATTTATTTATGAGATTTAAAAGTATTATTATAATTATATTTACTTTTATATTTTTTTAAAAAAGAAAAAGAAAAAGGAGGTTGGGTTCATCACCCAAAACGGTGTAGTTTTGGGTGATGAGAAGGGTGATGAGAAGGAATGTGATGCGCAGGAAATGTGGATCCTAACTTTTCCATGAAACCCTGTCATTTATTGTTCCTCATTACTTGCAATTAATGTTATGATTTTATCCCATCGTCATTTCTATTCCCCCCAATCTTGAAAGGGCTAATAATTTTAGATAGGAGTAACACACTTCATGCTTTGAAAATTTATTTTGTTATAGGGATTATCGATTCCTTTCTTCAGGAAAATGGGAAGAGTTTGTCAGATTACCCATCATTTCCACAGCCTATTGACACGATTCAACAAGATTACACAAGCTGCCTTTTGTTACAAGAACTATCATATGATCGAGCAGCTTTGCTTGATTCTTCGGATGAAGCAATCAGTCACTTGAACTCCAATCAAAAAATAATCTTCAAACACATAATCTCTTAGGTGGGTGATAGCAATGGTGGTTTCTTTTCTTTCATTTTTTTTCTTGGATATCGAGTCCAACCAATTTTTTAACGATAGGGCTATACTTGCCCCAACAATAAATGTTGTGAAAGAAATAAATGAACACGTCCTCTCTCTATTACAAGGGCAAACACAAGATTACTTTAGCTGTGACTATTTGTAAAGCAACGGAAGATGCTAATGGGTTCCATAATCTTTACACAACAGAATTCCTTAATACGATTAATAGCTCAAGTATGCCCCAACATAAATTAAAATTCAAGGTCAAACCACCAATCATGTTCCTACGAAACATCGATCAATTTCAAGTCTTTATAATTGCACACGACTCTGGGTGACAAAGTTAGGTGCTTCAACGGTTGAGGCAATAACACTAAATGGTTCTCAATCCAAATGTTAAGGTTTTGATATATAGAACGGACATGAATCCATCGGAGTTTAGGTGGCCCTTCATGATATAACGGATACAATTCCCAGTTTCATTATCATTTGCAATTACCATAAATAAAAGCCAATAGCACGCTTTGACAAATGTTGCAATTCACTTGTCCAAACCTGTTTTCATGAACAACCAACTTTATGTAGCATTGTCACAAGTAAAATTGATGGACAGGCTTAAGATCTACGTGCCAAACAATGGCCCAGATGAACAAAGGTTTACGACAAATGTTGTTTTAAAGGAAGTCCTTAGATACATCTAGAAGTTTATTGTATCTGCATTCCATATAACGAAAATTTAATATTGTAGTTGCACATTTTCCTTTCACAAACAATATTAAGGTTTATCAAAATTGTTTATTTTGTTTCGTTGTTGTTCAAAGTTAAATTCTTCCCACGCAACGTGGGGAAGCACCAGCTAGTTCCTTTACAAAGATATCTTTTTTTAACAGTGTGAGAAGCGTGTGATACTTGTATTGCACTCAATCAGATATCAACTTCTAAAAGTTAATACGGCACTGGACAAAGATTTCTGGCTGATGATGATGATGAAGCAACAAATGCATGAATACAATGATAGATGGGCTGTGATATGATATCTTTTGATTTTAAGGTATTGCTGCTGCTTAGTGGAAGTGCCTAGAAAAAGGAAGATGCAATAACTTATGTCTGAAACTAAGAGCACATGTTGCAGTTTCCAATTCGCCAAGTTACAAGCAGCTAGAAATAAATGTTGCCTTGCATTGCGAAAGTTTGGATTCACATTCCACTTCATTGCAGCGATCTTTAGGTGGATTTGATAAGTCATAAGCCTTTGAAACTAAAAGAGCCAATGTGATCGAAACCCACAGCTAAAGACCTCAAAATTTAAAAATGTTAATTAAAAACATTAATCTTTTATTGACATTTTGAAAAACAATTCAACCAAAAAAGTCTTATCTTCCAGGAGTTAAAATCTTAAAGTTTAAAATGAAATGGTTTTTAATTAATTTTTTCTTCATATTCATTCTTCTATATTTAAAATTTTAGAAACTAAGTTTTAGAAAAACAATATGTATGAGCTGAAAATCTCACAAAAATAAGTACGAAAAATCGTTTAGTTGAAAAAATTCCAATCAAACTTCTATGATTTCCTGGTTTACTTAGGAGTTAGGATTTTCAACTTAATTTTTCATAATTTTTTACTAACGTGTGAATTCGGAAGATTTTGGTGAATAAACATTTTTAACTATTTAAAAAAGGAACCAAAATCCTTAATTGATATTTTAAAATTTCAATGTCTTAAAGAAGCTAACATTTATGGCTGTGTTTGGTATGACTTATTTTGAGGAAATAAGATCTTATTTTGATCAAAAGAGCTTAAAATAGGGAAAATAATTTTTTTGACTTATTTGGTTTAACTTGCAAAAATAAGAACTTATGGAAAAATAAATAGAAGCTATTTGAAAGAGCTTATTGAAAAAATAAGAACTTATGGAGGTGAGCCCACAAATTCTGACTTATTTTCTTACAGCCAATCACAACTAACCCAAACATAGATCTCATTACACAATCTGACTTATGAAAAATAAGTCACTTTTAAGTCGTTTTTTTAATAGCTAATCCAAACATAAATCTCATTACACAATTTGGCTTATTTTCAATCTGACTTATATATAAGTCACTTTTCCATAAGTCAATCTAAACACACCCATAAGTTGATGAACTTGCTCACAAGGATCATCGATGATGAAGGTCTAACTTTGAGCATATATCAGCAGCAACACCTAGTTGCATGTCGTTAGCTAATCCCTTTTCTCGCACAATTTAATTGTGGTCATTGTATTGGTCTAGTGGTGTAAGGTTCCGTTAAATCCATTGAGGTCTCGAGTTCGAATCCTAGAGTAATCAGTTGCTTGGATGCCTGATAATAAGATTCAAATTATGCTCTGATTACCGGTTAATATATATATATAAAAAAAAAGAAAAGAAATAAAGAGTATCATTATCATTCAACTTTAGAACCAAATTGCCAATTTTTGAACTATAAATTATGAGCTACGCAAACTGAATCTACAATCAAATAATAATGACACAATAACTATACAATTTTTCCAAAAATAAAATAAAGTTTGAAAGAAAGAGAAGGCTCTCACGTAACAGTGTAACGTATGTTTCTCATGGTAAAAAAACTGCTTCAAATTTTCGGGATCCCGACATACCAGTGATAGGCAAAGGAAGGCGTGAATACTGAGTACTGAGCAGCAGGAACAGAGGAGAGCACGCTTAACTTACATCCATTATCAAAACTACCTCCTATGATATCATCCATTATCAAAACTAACTCTTATGATATCTCATGCACTATGCTTAGTATTAGGAAATTCCAGCAATCCCGCATTGAAATGCGTCGAATCAAATATGGCAGTGAAGACCATCATGATCAATCAAGAGCCCCAACTCGCTTGCAAAACTTGACACTGTACATTCTCTACACTATTCCAATCATCTGGACATCCTGTCCCCCTAACTTGTAATACTCACCGCAAAGATGAGTGACTCAATAATAGCTGTTAAGGGTGTTTCGTCTCAGTTTCCCTTTTCGGAAAGAATGGCTACAAGCTCTGAATGAGCCTTTTCAAGGGCATCTGCTAAATTCTCAGGCTTCTTACCACCTGCCTGTGCAAAATTGGGCCTTCCTCCCCCTCCACCACCACATAACTTTGCTATCTGTCCTATAAATTTGCCTGCCTGAATTCCCTGACCGACAATTCCTGGGCTGAAAGCAGCAACCAGACTAACCTTATTTTCACCTGGACAAGATCCCAGTATCACAGCTGCTGGATCTGGTATTGTTTCTATTAAATATTCTGCTGCATTTTTTAGTGCATCAGCATCAACATCATCCAAGCACTCAACTAATACCCTGAAACAAAATTTTCAGATATCAATAAAATAGCCGTCATACATCTACCCCAAAATAGTGCATGCATTTCATTTCTCCCCCCTCTCTAATTTGTTCAATGATTTTTTTAAAAATATCAGGATATACATAATAGACATTTAATGCTCTATCAATGATACGATGGAATCACTACTTCAGAATTGTCAAGTTTCCATGGTTAAGACACAAAAAACTTGAAGGAAAAAAAATTAAGGCTCAGAACTCAAAGAACCCTTTCCCTTTTCTGTGTTATTTGAAAGGGACATTAAGCATTCAATCATTTTAAAAAAAAAAAAAAAATCTTCATAGTCGTTCACAGGATAAAATACCCTCTACCCTAACTTTAGGCAACAAAGGGAAACATATGAAGAAAATTACCTGAACTGCTTTGAATTTCCCACCAACAAAGCTTTGCTTGCAATAACTGATGCTTTGTAGACAGCAGCTTTTGCACGCAAAGCAGAATTTTCATTTTTCGCTTCCCTCAACTCCTCTAAGAGGTTTTCTACCCTTGTTGTTACTTCTTCAGGTTTCACCTTCCCAAGAAAACAATCAAGACAAGTAAAGTCAATATTACAGAGCATGTAGTGTATACGATTGGAGTGCACATAGAGGAAACCAATGATGACATATTCTGAATAAAAATTCCAAGCGACAGTTTTTGCAATTTTTTACACTTCAGATCAAAATTATAAACATGAAATCTAAATAATTTTTTTTTTGGACTGAATGAAATCTAAATAATTAAATACTGATAGTTACAACTTCCAGAGTAAGATCCTGCCCTGTCATAGGCACTTCGTAGAATATAAACAACTCTGATACTTAATGCAGATAGCCATCATAATCAATCAAGTAGGAAATTTACATGCTTCTATATAAGAACATCAATCCAAGAAATGGCCAAAATGTTCAGATGGACGTAAACAAGTATATGAAGTCCATGCAGATGAATATGAATGATCCCTCTTACCTGATTCACCCAGGGATCAATTATAAATTACTCAAACAAAGAATTGAGAGAGGCAGAGATTACAAAGCATACTTTAAGAGTGGAACAGAGCTGCTTAATATAAGAGTCTCTGGCAGTAACATATTCAATGAAAGCTTCACCAGCTACAGCTTCTATACGCCTGATTCCAGATGCAATACCCTGCTCTGAAATTATCCTAAAACCACGGATTTCAGAAGTATTACTAACATGGGTCCCACCACAAAGCTCCATGGATACACCAGGAACCTCTACAACACGTACCTGCAATAAAACAAATTCACTGATGATAACAAGAGGTTAAATAAAGATACCCAATCTTAAAAGTGGTGGGGAGCCCCTAGGATCAAACTTGCTTAGAAAGTTCATTACTTTCGCAAGCTTTTCAAACTCTTAATTGATTCAATTTTTTGGTTGGAGATTACTAATATGAAATCTTCAGTTAAATATATTTCCAAGACAATCATCTTCCAGGAATGGTTGGGAACCGACTGCTATAAAAATGGTGACTAAAGGCAGAAGAGCCACGGTTGGAGGATTAGTTGTATTTTGCAATCCATCCTTGATAGTCCAGGATATAAATTTCTAGATACATTCTTCATGATATATGTATGTTAGATGCTCAGAATGACAAACAGAAGCAAGCTAATTAATAAATTGAAGTTGAATATCAGAAAATATGCAGTAAAACCTCTTCTCCATATTTTTCTCCAAACATTGCAATAGCTCCAGCATTTTTTGCGTTAACAAGAGGCATCACTTTGGTTTGAAGAAGAGTTGCATCCCCGATCCATCCATTGATCAGTTCTTCAATTTCTACAAGCTCACTGTCAAGAAGTGGTCGATGGAAGTTGAAATCAAACCTGAGCCGATCAAATGCCACCAAAGAACCAGCTTGTGATGTCTCTGGACCAATAACTTTTTTAAGTGCAGCTTGCAGTAAATGAGTAGCAGTGTGATGAACCTTCAAAGAAAAAATGAAATTTCCATGGAATTTAGAGGACTTACAAAAAAAAAATGGCAAGTAACTATAACAGAGCATGTAAGGCTTTGATTTTACTGCATAATAATAGTAAAGATGTACTCATTTGCAGAAGAAAGATTACATAACCGTTTTTGTACCTTGGCTCGCTGCCTCAGTTTTACATCCACTGCTGCCTCCACTTCTTTACCAACCTCTAGAAATCCCTCTCGAACTGTTCCCTTATGAACAAATATGTTACCTACGGATTTCTGAACATCTAATATCTCAATAACAGCCTTAGGTTGATTTTCACCCTCATGAATATATAGAAAACCATTATCTCCAATTTGCCCCCCTGATTCAGCATAAAATGGAGTCTTATTGAGCAAAACTTCCACATCACTCCCTTCACTAGCCATGACTGCAGGATCACCATTCACCACAAGACTTTCCACTATAGCTTTAGCACAAAGGCTGTCATACCCAACAAATTCAGTGTCACTTGCATTTTCTGCAATATCTGCCCCATTTTCCATAGCAAGTTTGACAGTATTGTGTGCAGCTTGAGATTGACGCCTTTGCTTCTCCATTTCAATATCAAAACCATTCAAATCGATGATCACACCATGTTCCTCTGCCACTTCCTTTGTTATTTCAACAGGGAATCCAAAAGTATCATATAAAAGAAACACATCTTCACCAGACAAGCAAGGTACAGTTCCAGTTTTTTCTGCACTTGATAAAGCTTCAGCAAGTTTCTCCTCAAGCAACTTTTCTCCTCTCTCTAATGTTTGCACAAATCGAAGCTCTTCTCTCTTCAACTCCTCAAAGATCTGGGGTGCTCTGCTCTTCACATCAGAAACAATATGGGTACTTAACTCCATTACTTTCTTAGCAATGACAGGTAAAAATGCTCCTTCAAGGTTTCCCAAACTATCGCCCTTTATACCAAGCAGTCTGCCTATACGGACAACCCTTCTGATAAGACGCCGAACCACATAACCTCTCCCAATATTTGATGGGACAACCCCGTCAGATATGAGATATACAATTGCACGCATGTGATCACCTATAATCTAAGATATAAAAAGAAAAGTGAGAGAGGGCAAGCAACTAGTGGTTGAAGCCTACTACCAGAAATCGTAGTATCTGTTATTTAAATAAAGCCATACTTTCAAATTCATCTTTGTCTGATCATCAGCAGCAGCATATGAAACATTTGCTAACTCAGAGGCTTCCTCTATTATGGGATAGATCAAGTCAGTTTCATAATTGTTTGGAACCTGCCAAAGTAATGAATAAATACAGATAGAACTTTATAGATATACCTCTATTCATCTAGATATACTTTTGAGAATAGAATTGGCTAATGATATGTTACTTTCACATCAGTGCAAATCAATGGATACCTTTTGAAGGATGCGGGCCAATCGCTCCAGGCCAAGCCCAGTATCAATATTTTTCTGCTTTAGAGGTTCAAAAGAACCATCATCTTTTTTATTGTATTGCATGAAAACTAGATTGTAAAACTCTATGAACCTTGTATCATCACCAAGATCCTGCTTTCATCCCCCAACCCAACCCACCCAAAAACGCAAAATATAGTTAGACATCACTTTGATGTGGTTTTGAGTTACTATAAAAAACTTTATGCTTACAGCGTCTTCATATCCTCTCTCAGGATGAAAATCATAGTAAATTTCTGAGCAAGGACCACAAGGACCAGTTACTCCACTGGTCCAGAAGTTATCTTCTTCGCCCAACTTCTTTATACGATTAACTGGAACACCCACCTGAAGGAACAAAGACTGTGTAGTTAACATATCATGTTGAGCCTGGCCCAGTACAATATGTTGGTTTAAAGCTCATGCCCAAACGAAAACTCAAAAAATTCAAAGAAAGTATTTTAAGAAAATAGCAAATAATGTTCAGAGTGCCTTTTTAAGCTAACCTCATCAGACCATATAGCAAAGGCCTCATCATCATCTTTATAAACACTTATCCACAATCTGTCGGCTGGCAAACCAAACCTGTAAGTAAATGAAGGAAATGCTAACTTTTTGATACATTCTGAGAATATTAATATTAAAAAAGGAAACATCTTATCCCATTTTACATAAGGAATAGCAAATATATTACAATTAGTTCAGAATGTGATGTGCATAACAAAGAAACACGAGCTTTCAAGAAATACACTGTTAAAAAATGACACGATTGATTTTATTAGTAATCTCTGAAAAACCAAGTCCTTACTTCTAGTAAAAACCCTCACAATATGAACACCATAAGAATGTGGCATGTCAACGGGCAAGATAATACAGCAATTTGAAGACCAAAAAGTTGATTACAGGCCCATACATACAAGGAAAGCAACAAAAAATGCATATTGATCTCCTTGACAGTTATGTCATTTTTTCAAAATTTAAAAGTGGAGTGCTAGTTCAATTGGAAAAAGTATATTCAGTGGTGATTTTTCTTTTTTACAGCAAGCTGAGAAGAGAGGATGAGCTCGTGTTTTCTCAACTTAAATGGAAATTGTCACCACAACAATTATTTTACGAAGAACAATTTAATTTCAGTCCTCTCAACCATTTACTGTACGAAGAAAACACAGAGTATAGTACACCAAATTAGATGACACTTGAAGCTTACTCCATGGTTGAAAGCTCCCATGCCCATTTAATTGCTTCTTTTTTGAAGTAATCGCCAAAGCTGAAGTTTCCAAGCATCTCAAAAAATGTATGATGTCGAGTTGTTCGGCCTACATTCTCCACATCATTCGTTCGTATGCACCTTTGTGCAGTTGTAGCACAAGGTACTTCTCTAGGAACCTGAGCACAATATGCTTGTACAGTTGAAACTTGATACTGCCGCTGGTCCTTGTAAATTTTACGACTGACTGTAATAATAAAAAAATTTACATCTATAGTGCACAATATTCAAACCTTCCCCAAAAAAATGGGCTTGAATTGAAGCATTCCGGCTATAGTTAAGAGAACGGTGGGATCATCAGGGACCAGAGAAGCGCTAGGGAGGACCTTATGACCGCGGGAAGCATAAAAAGTAAGAAATTTATGGCGAATGGAATCTCCACTCACAGGGTTGTCCTTCGGTTTCTCCACTAAGAGGTCTTCAGCAAACGGTGGCGATGACGCTGAAAAGCCATGCGATAACTATCATATCCCTTGGACATGGAAGAATAGGTACATTAAGAAAGATTAAGACTATGCACGTGATTAACTATAGCAACCTGATGTGCTCCTCGCACGGAACAGCAAGCCACGTCGTTCTCTAACAGTTCGAGTACCGGGCAACAGTTTGCTAGAACATTTTACAAAGCCTGCACCAGTGCCAACGAAGCAAGGATTGATTTCAAGCTGCAGCATCATCCGAAGAAGCACATATTTGATAGCACAGGTAAACAAAGGAAAGAAGCCCAAAGACATGGCAGAGAGATGCTTTTTACTGTAGCTAATTTGGTTATTTCATACTATCCTCGGTCAATTTAATCCATAACATGCTACAATAAAATAAAGAAAGAAAGGAGTAAACTGCTTTGTTAATACAAGTCCCTGAAGTATCGGCAAATGTTCAAGTCGCAACTTTCAGAACTGAAATCCAGTAATCGACAGAGAAGCACCAAGGAGAAATGGAGAAAATTTCATTTGAGAGAAGTAAGCATTCAACAATCAACACGCAAGTGGCTTCTCGGCTTATGAAAATAATAAAGCTCAGTCGATGAGCAGAAGTCCTCAGATGCCAGAACATTAGGTTACAGAATCACTCGCAGTGAGAGAGCTAAAATGAAAACTGAAGAATTTAGTGTAGAAATTACCAGTGGAGACCGGGAATTTGCGGCTTCGGAAGGGAAAAAATGTGGATGGTGGGAATGAAGTGGAAAAAGGAGGCGGGAAGAGATCACTGGGGAGAGGATGTAGAATCTGTAAGCTTTCCATGGCCGGAAACTGGATTATGCGTTGAAATTGGCGGTTAAATCCGTTGCTGTCGGAATGAAGGGAAGGCAGAGGATAAGAAACGATTGGGAGGTAATGCAGGCATTTCGAGTTTGGACTTTGGAGACGCAAGCGGCTCGAAGGCCTCCACCTCACCACGCAGGCCTACTGGGAACAATGTCATAAACTTGCAATACGCAACAACGTTAAATTACTTATTGGTAAAAAAAAAATAAACAACGTTAAATTACTCTGGTCCATGAACTTTTAAAATTTATGGTTTTAGTTATTAAAATTTCACTTAATTTTAATTTTGATTCCTGAACTTTAAAAAAAAAATTTGGAATATGAAGAATCAATGGTTATAAAAAAACGTAAAGTTGAGGAACAAAAAACAAAATTGATTTAAAGTTTAAAAAATAAAAGTACTGATTTTAAAGTTCACAAACTAAAACTAAAATCGAGTGAATAAAAATAGTATTAACACTACTTAAAATAATCCAATCATTTAGTAGATTTGTCCTTAAATTTCTTTCTCAACCGCGTTAATAAATTTTACTTCAACAACCCACATGACCCATGCATTTCTCCCCTTACCAACACATATGAAAAAGAAAGGGAGAATGGCAGAAAGCACCACTCAAATCTGCATATTTTATTGATGACTCGCCGTAGGTTTTTTGGGAGTCATCAATTAAAAATTTAAGAGATTCTGTTACGATTTGAAAAGATATTAATTTGAGACATTAAATTGGGATTTCTTTTTAAAATATCATATCTCTAATTAAAATAGGAAAGTTAAATTTAAATTAAGAAAATAAAAGAAAAAAGAATATTTAAAAATCTAAAAAGAAAAGTTTAGTAATACTTATTATTAATTAATTAATGATTTCCTTATTTTATTTTAATTTAGTTTTGTTTTTATTTGGTTTGTTTGGAGGCAGCCACTTACACAGCATTTTAAAGAAGGGCATTAAGGATACCCGAAGGGTAATGTGGATGGGGAAAATTAATTTGGAGTTCCATGGAAGACATATAAATATGGAGATGTCCCACAAAATGGTCAAATTAAATTTTAGGGACCTGATTTGTATTAAATCCCAAAAATCAAATTATCATTTTGCCCCTTTTCTGAATGACAAATTTTGGCCTCTCGTAACAACGTTTTGGCCTTGTGTAAAAACTTTTAAGCCTCACCCATAAGATGTAAAAATTTTGAGTAGTAACAACTTTTGGCCTCTCCGTAATAATGTTTTGACCTTGCGTAACAAGTTAATGCGCATCACTCACAAGTTTTGTAATTTGTTAATATGTTTTATTTTAGCACAGCAATAACAAAATGTAATTGTCTGAATGGTTGATAAAAAATAATTGTCTAAATGACCACTTTTGGCCTCTCCATAACAATGTTTTGGCCTTGCGTAACAACTTTTAAGCCTCACCCTATAAGGTGTAAAAATTTTGGGTAGTAACAATTTTTTTCCCTCTCCGTAACAACATTTTGGCCCTGCGTAACAAGTTAATGAGCACCACTTACAAGTTATTACGCAAAGCCAAAACGTTGTTACAGATAGGTCAAAAGTTGTCATTCAGATAAAGGGGCAAAAGGGTTATTTGGTTTTGAGACTTAATATAAATGAAGTCCTTAGGGACCTAACTTTAGTTTGGCCATTTTGTGGGACCTCTCCTTAATTATTTATCTTCTAAGGGACTCTAAATTAATTTTCCTTTAAGGATACCTGATTGAATAAGAAAAAGGAAAGGAGGAAACAATTGATTTGGGCAGCCCTACACATGTGGTGCACGATGGAATTAGAAAAAAAGGAGACCTAATTGAATTAAATTCTTCAGCGTGAAAAAGGGATGAGTCGTCCACTGTTTCTTATTCTTCATTGTACAAAAAAAATCAATTAAATTGAAGAGAAAAAGAGTACTAAGTCTTCGATCTTTTTTACCATTGATAATGGCCGGAGCAAGGACGAAATGAACTTTAATGAATTTAATTAAATGCTTGTGAAGCTACTCTTGTCCTGGATTTTTATAGTTTTTGATTATGGATTAGTGGATGATAATTTAATCTTTATTTGTGTTAATGTCATATTTACTGATTTAATTGTGTGCTTAGTTCTCCTAATGTAAGAGACATCTGATTGGGACTGATTTTCGTGTTTTAAAGGAGCTTGTACATAGGGAATTTAGACTAGACCTTCAGTTAAATCATTTAGGATTAAGTTGTTGAACTTAATTTGCTTGTAGTATAGATATATACCTACCGAACCTTCAGAGTCATATTAGACTTGCATTTAATTTAGTCTGATGAAGTAATCACCTACAACATTAGGGATTAACAATGCTTTTTAATGGATCAAAAGACACCTTAGGTAATTAAGAGTCCTAAATTAGCATATATAGTGGTAACTACAATTAAAGGGAGAAATTAGACAATAAAAAATAATCTAAACTGTCATAAACAAAGTCATCACCTTTTGGTCCGTAGCCGTAGCTTCGATTTGTTTCCTTCTTATAGTTAGGATTTAATTTTTTCATTTGATAATTGTCTTCATTGTGTCTTGCTAAAATTAAACGAAAGTGTAAAGTTAATACTCAACCAAGTTGTTGGTACTAAGTCCCCGAGGGTACGATACTTTACTCATATTTTATTACTTAATACAGACCGTACAGTTATGGAGTTTAAGGTTATAAATTTTGTGCCTATCATCTATATTAGGACTTTGGATGGTTATTTGTCATGAATTTCCTCAGGTGCTTAAGTTTTGTTGTGACCTAATTAATTATAGATTTTGTAAAAAAAATCTCTCTACGTTTGACCACCAGCAACCAAAGCCTTGACAGCTATTGATGAGAGAATTAATGCCAAGGGATGGTAATCCTGATATTAATGACTACTTTACTTAACAAATACTCCCTCAGGTCCTTATTATAAGAGGTAGTCAACCTTTTTACACATACCAATAAAACATGTTGGAATCATTTATTATGGGTAGATTTAATAGAGTTTTTAATTGTCACCCTTACTCATTTTTTATACACATTTTCTCTCCCATCCTTGCATTTACTAATATATAAGGGTATTAATGGAAAACATGCATTATTACTTTGACTTTTGCATGTTATCTCTTATATTTTGGACCAGAAATTTGTCCATATTACCTTTTATAATAGGGACCGGAGGGAGTACAACTTAATTTACTTACATTAATTGACAATAGAGACTTCAGAAGTTATAGTTAATACTGAGAAGTCGAGTTTCGGTTCTTGGTGTTAGCTAGTGAAACCTAAAGCTTGTTGGCCAAAAAAAACCTAGAGACTAAAAGCTACTCCATTTTAAGAGCTACTCCCTCTGTTCCCAAATATAAGATCTATTTGATTTTTTTTGAAAAATTATGAGAAAACTAAATAAATTATTCATAAATTGATTTGTCTGAATTTTTTATTTGAATTAGTTTATTTGACTTATAAGTTTAAATGTAATCTAAGAATACTCAAAATACATTATAATTAAATTACTCATTTTGCTTCCTTAATTTTTTCAAAAAAAAAAGTCAACTAGTTCTTATATTTAGAAACGGAAGAAGTAATAACTTTAATATATCAAATGGCTGCAAAAGCTTCAACACTACAATGCTTGCTGGAACTATATTTTGAGAAGTTAATTTTGGTTTAAAATGTTGATGGTAACATGGAGATCTATTATTACTTGCTGGAAATAAGTCTAGAATCTATACTGTCAAGGATGGTTTTTCCTCAAGTCTCTGATAATGCTATTCTAGGATACATGATTCTTTCCAGAAATACTTGTGGTCTAATTCTCTTCCTCCCAAATACATTCTGTTTATTGGGAAATTGGTGCATAAAGCTATCCCTTCATGTGATATTTTGAGACATTATCATCTAAATATTTCTGAGCTATGTTTGTTTGGTTGTGTAAAATTCTACTTACTAAAACCTAAATAATCCCCTAATAAACACTTTTAATCACAATTAACAATAGTAACAATGATAGGAAAATGATTTTTCATAAAAATCAAATAACCTTATCATAGTTAAAAACAATTTTACCCTGACTATTCAAAGTGTTATCAATGATAGAAAAGGCAAACCTTAATATAACATAATCATTATCATTGATAATAAAACACCTAACCATGTTAGAAAAGGATTTCCCTAACATGGTTAATAAAAATTCACCTGATTTACCAAATAATTAACCATGTTAGATAAGGGATAACTTAACATGGTTATTAAACCACACGTACACACAAACATATCATCAACCAATCCATACAATATAACCATGTTAGAAAGAACACATCTAACATGGTCATTACACAAAACCTGCTCAATTAAACAATAATAATAATCAATCGGGCCTCGGGTCTAAGTTCTCGAAATAATAATCTAGCCCACAACACAAAATCAAAACACCATGATATAGAAAACATACTCCATATCACACCACATGCATGTGATTACATAATTCGTCATAAATACTACCGTCGACAATCATACAGATTCAACCAGCATCACATAAACAATTCAAGTTCATACCAAATACAGTCATCCAAAACATAATCAACTAAAATATAAACCTCTGGCCGACCATAGGCTCAGTTTGGATCGGACGGCCCCGCCCCCTTCCCCTTCCCTACGACCTGTGCTGTGCATGATTACCTGTAAAAATGTAAACCACGACAACTCAATACAAGAGTGTGAGTGGATTAGCATAGCACCTAAAGGGTACCGCATCTGAAAATATTTAATTACCAATAGAGTATATACATATATATATAACTATACCATCATAGTAATATCAATCTACACCATAAGTCACACCTTCAGAGAATTAACAATCTGGAGTGAATATAACATATATATACATGATGTGACACTGTACCATTGTCTACAATCAGGATGGCAATTTCCCCTCTGTCTACAATCAGAATGGCGATTCTCCTCTGTCTACAATTAGAATGGGGAGTAGTCCCTGTCTACAATCAGGATGACCAGTATAAATAACCGCTCGGTAGGCCTACTGAGAGTTACATTGCGCGATAGTACAACGAAGTGTCATATGCAACAATTTCAATATCGACAATTAACCTCAAGTATTACACAATATCGCATTCACAATACTCAATAAACTTAGATAATCATAGTTCATCAACAATATTAGCCATGATACTACATTTAATATAGCAAATCTCTTGATATCTTTATACTTAAAGAGTTAGGATCTCAAAGGTACCCAATAGACGGTTTTAATACAAAAGTAACATTTGAAAACAATTTTTCATGATAAACAGATATATACATATATAAGGGATTTTGGGAAAATCCTAACTAGCATCATCCACACTAATATAGTAAGGTGAGAGTGGTTACCTGCGCTTTTCAAACAAAAAAAATACCAGAATAGAAAGATCCTCGAGCTCGGCTTAATTCACTTGCGTCTATAATTACCAGAAAATACATACACACGGTCAAGACACATTTCAAGTGGCATTAACCCTACACTTTGGGACTTAGCCAAAAAGAAGTCCCAATTGTACAAAGAAATTAAATTACATTGGTCTCGCTTGGTTAAGTTAAATTAAACCCATATCAAGCCTATAACAACATTTGTCCACAATAATCTATCGAATCAAGAACCCCTCTCCTTCTAATTATAGACACTTAACCAACTTTAATTCAATCCATCAACCATAACTCTTTCAACTCATCGTATCCTATGGAACCTCTAAAACCATCATTACACATTCATCATACCAAGTTCATCATTTCCCCTTCTCACATAGTCACCTACAACTTTCAAATCATAATCAATTCCAATTACAACCAAACTAAATCAATCAAAACCATCATTTAATATAAACAATCTCATAGGGACCATCAATTATTCTGAAACCACTATAATCACCCAACATATCGAGAGTCCTACTCATTTGACAATTTAATCCTCCAAAGGTCCTTCCAAACACAAATTCCAACTAAACTAACCAATTAATATTATTATATAACTCCAATAAACTTATAAGGATCATTACATTACCAATAATCACCATCAAGTTCGTACTACCCTTTAGACCCTACGATTTTCAACAATTACAAGAGTCAAAGCCCTTCTAAACCACCATCCCAACAAGCCAAATAGATATATAACACCATTTAACCTTAATGAACCCATAATAGAATCGGTCGATTTTAAAGAATTTTTCCGTACACCCTTACTCATTCAAGCTTTAAATCATCCTAAAATTCATATAGGTCTAAATCTAACCAAACCAAACCATTAAGAATATTTATTTAACATTAATGGGTCTATCTAAGCCCCCAATTAATTCCAAACAATCCTACGCACCTGAATTTTTTTGCAAAAACCCAAACCAACTTAAACTTTATCACCATCAACCCAAAAATCTCATCCAATTCTAAGTTCAAGCAAATGAATTCAACCAATATTATCATTGAACCCAAACAACCCTCTGGAAACCATAAATTAAGCTCAAATGCTCATGATCAAAGAATTCCTTACTTAACCTAGCTTATTTCCATTTTAAACAAGAATATATTTACCTAAGAACAATAATCTAAAAGCCAATCCTCTCAAGCCCTTCAATAAGCTTAAATAAGCATATAGGAAACATTGAACCGTCAAACTTCACCGTCAATTCCATAGTTCATCATATACCCTATCATATTCAATCTTTGGTGGAGCAGAAACTCACTTAGAATTAAATCTAACAAAATCAAACCATTCAAACTTTCTGTTAAGCTCCAAGCAAGTGCAAGAAATCAACCAAATCACTAAACTTCTCAAAATTTTTGAAAACCACTCAAACCCTAACAATTTCTTATAAAAATATTAATAGCAAAGAGGGAAGAGAAAGGAGGGAAAATTACCCTATATCGCAAAGTTCACCACTGCCTTCGAAACCCCCCAAAGAGCTCGCCGAAAAATGCAGTGTAACCACTCCACAACTTCTGATCTCTCTCTTTCTCTCTCATGCAGGGCCCATTGAAAGTAGAGGAATAGATGAATTTGGGAGGAGGGAAGAAAAAAAATAGAAGAAGGATGGAGGGTTGTGGTGTTCTCGCCTATTGCCAGCGACAGCGGCGGCGTCAACGCCACCCCAATTTACTCCCCCTACTCTACTAGATCTCACCCTCCATGGAAGAAGAAGATGGATAATGGCAATGATGATGTTATTAGACACGGGAGAGGAGAAGTTCTCCCTCTCGCCAGCAGGCAGCTTCGCCGCCGCCTCTCTTCTGTCATGCCAATTGAAGAAAAAGATGAAGAGGAGATAAGTGTGGTGCGATGGAGAGGGTGAGGAAGAAGTGAATCGGGGAGAGAGAAAGGAAAAATGGGAAGGAAATACTAATTAGGGGAATAAAAAACAATAGATAAGGAAGAAAAATTACTAATAAGCCTTCTAATCATTAAAATAAGATATTTTACGATAAGATAAAATTCTCATTTCACTTTCTAAAATTTATTATAAATATCAACTAAGTTTTCACTCCCATTATGATCTATTTTGGTTCCAAAAATAATTTCTCTAACTCAAACTTTCTAAAATTAAGGGAGAAACTATGCCTTTAAAAGTCCCAAAATACTTCATTTTTTATGAATTTTATTTATAAAACTCCTTAGTCTCATTTATTAACCTCAAAATCACAACTTAAATTATTATAATTCCTTAATAAAAATTTTAGGATGTTACAAGTTGTCATCAAGAGGAAACTCTTGAGTATTTCTTCTGCCTATTCCCCTTTCTCTAGAGCAGTTTGGTTTGAGTGTTTCCTCATAAAATTTGACAATTTTTGCATTCATCAATTTCATGAGTGGTTAAAAGTTATCAAGAATCATCTATCTCTATTAAAAGATATTATAATTCTAATCAAGGTTATTTGGAGGAAGAGAAACATTGCCTTACATAAGGGTAGAACATCTTCCCCTCTCATTGTTGTGCAAAAGATCAAGAGCATTTCATCATTCTCTGAGCTAATCCACTCTCAAGATCAAGATCATACTTATGAGGCCCCAAATAATTCTATGTATCCTCTGCATCAAGTCATGAACGATAATGGTTGAACCATTGTTCTTCATAGAGTTAAGAGTAGACAAGTTACTATGTGTCATGCTTGGATATGCCTCCAAGGTCAATCATCATTACAGCATTTTAAATAGATCCATAAACATCTAGGGGATTGCATATTTAATTACAAATGCCTTCGTTCATCACTCCTTAGATTGTAAAATCCTCCTCATTCTCTCCTAGAGTATCAACACTTCGGATTGTGACTTCAATCAAGCAACTGGCTCAAATAGATAGTTAAAGGAAAGGAGATGAAAATATAGTCTTACTGGATATTATGGCCTTTTTACCCCTTTTACTTGTTTAGATGTAGCAATAGTAAATCCTTCGTATGTCTTTTCCTTTTTATCTTCTTTATCGCCTTTGACATTATCATTGTGCTTGTGATGTACTTTAACTTTTATTAATCTCATTTGGCCTTTTCTAAAAAATAATATACAAGTTTTAATAGTGCAACTAGTATTTTCAAATGTATAAGTTGTAACTTTAGGTTTGCAGGTTAATGTTTCCAAGTGATATCTACTCCGCCCTAAAAAATAAATAATTTTAATTATATGAAATGACAACACTACTACAAAAAAATCCTTTCACGGTGCCACTTAAAAAAACACCGCTTTAGATCTAACACGGCGTTTATTCTACAAAATTCCACGCTAAATGAGGATCAAATGCAGCGCTTATGAAAAAAAAAGACGTGTTTTGTGAATAATTTTTTTAAAAAAATTCCATTACCTAGTGCGGCATTCATTACAGTAAACGCTGAGTTAGGTTTAGAAAGAATAAAATAAATTAAATGATCAATTGCAGCATTTATCTAGAGAAACACCGAATTTGATCAATTGTTTTATAAAAAAATTATATGCCTAGCGCGGCATTTTTTAAAATAAACGTAGAGTTAGGCATTAAAAAATTAAATTTTCCCTCCCTCTAAAATATTGCGCCCCCAACCCTCTTCTTGCTTTTTCCCAGACCTCTCTCACTCTCTCCTTCTTCTCGCCTTGTTCTCCCTCACCGCCACATTAAAGAAAACTTTGCCTTCCTCCTCTGCAAGAAAACTTCGCCTCCACTGCCGTATTGAAAGCCATTTTCAAGCCTACACCATCACTCCCGTAAGCCTCCTATTTCCTCCACCGCCACCGCTGCATTGAAAGCCATTTCCAAACCCAAACATTTAGCCTCTTCTTCCTCATCTTTCTTCATCTTCTCCTTTTCCTAAACTATCGTGTTCATCGCTGCCATGTTCGCCGCCTCCTCCTGTAACATCCCAAAAATTTAATTAAGGATTGGCGGTAAATTAAGAGTTAATTTGGGATTAATTAAGGAATTTAGGGAGCTCTATAAATAAACTCACAAAAGTGGAAGTATTATGGGGATTTTTAAAGGCCTAATTTCTCCCTTAATTTGAGAAAATTAGAGTTGGAGAAATTATTTTTAAACCCAATAGAGGGCCTATTGGGAGAAAAATCTTAGAGGATGTTTAGAATAAATTTTAGAATGAAAGTGGGGGGACTTTATCCTAATTAAATATATCTTATTTTGAGAAAATTATAGGCCTATAAGTAATTTCCCTATTCCATCTATTTTTATTTATATTATAAACCCTAATTCCTTTCTTCTTTCCCTCCTTCCTACTGAAACCGTGACCCTCCGTTCTTCACCATCACTCTCATTCTCCCTCCATTCTTCGAGCCGCCCAGCAACAAGAGAAGGCGACGGGGAAGCTCACCGCCATCGGAACCAAATTTCTATAATCAATTTATACGAATACCTGGTTTGAATTGACAGATTGTGGAACAAAACCTCCAAGTTGATAAAGTACCGCGGCATGATTTGTGGATAAAAAATACTCAAAAAAGGACGGTACTATTGTTTCTGAGGAGGTCAGAAGAGTTCATGAATGATGTGTAAGTAAGTATCTTGGGCTTTGCAAGATTTTTTTATTGATGACTTTGCTCTGTTAATAACTAATAATCCTTTTTCTTATAAACCATGTTGACACAAGAATTGCATGACGAGGTCAACATAGTTGGTCCTGATGATTTTCTCAGCAGAGCACTAGATCACCTAGACTATCCAGGCCGTGTTTGGGGTGCTAGTCTAGGGTCACAACTTCATCCTACTTTGGCAGCCAAAAGAGGCACATAAAAAAGAGAATTTTCTGCATTGAAAGAAGAATTTAATGCTATGAAGGAGCAAATGTTCAAAAAGTAATAAGGCAACGATCAACTTTATGAATAGCTCCAGCGAAATCCTTATGTGTTTGATCAAATGTCGCACTTCATGCCACAAAGTATTGTTCTATCATGTGAAAGCCCATGCATAAGGGATAGCTGTGGTTTGGTGCCCGAGGTCCTTATTCCTCAGGTAATTGATGTGTTTTCTACTTATAAACTTTTAATGTTACTATTATATTATCGGTTGATAGCTAAAGTTGTGAACTCTTTTGTAAGGAGAGTCAAAGTACAAGTCACATCTGAATCGATTTTTTGATACACCAGTTGCAATCGACATTGTCTACAACACTTCAAACATGGTTTTGCACAATTCACCTTTGCCTAATAATACACTTAGGGTTCTGATTGAATACTCTTGCAATGATGGGGCAGAGTTACCATTCCGTACTCCAGATGATATGACCAAGGTTGGAGATGTTATTGGTGTTTTTGTTGCTTGTCCCCGTTGGTTGGATTCAACCATTACCACAGGTGGTTATTTACTAATTAGTTTACACTAGCATTCGTTGTATTGGACGAATTATGTTTTATTTACATGTCTTTATAGGGCACACAATCTATAGGCAAGAAAGTTCAAGTGGTTGCTGGCAAAGATACTTGTGGTTCATCTGGTTCATTGAAGAAAAAAGGAGTTCACCAATTGAGCCATTGTCACAGGTGATTATTTACCAATAATTCTAGCATTCTTCATATTGCAATAAAATTTTATATGTTCTATTTACATGTTTTATAGGCCACACGATCGAAGGGCCAGAAGAAAATATAGGTGGCTGCTCCAATTATTGAAGATCAAAGTGCATTTATGTCAAATCGTGATGATTGCGAGTGTTTGCAACTAATGTATTTGCCCAAACAATTGCAACGATTCCATTCGACTGGCATATATTTGGCCAATGAAATATAAGTAAGCTTATTGATAGAGAAGTTGTCAGGAAAGTGCTAGATCAAAAATGGATTAGCGCTTCGATTATCAGTTTGTGGATCAAGTATGTGTTGCCATTGTGGTTTAGTTCAATGTCATAAGTTTTACACCTATTGCGATTTGGTATGGTTTCTATGAAGGAACTTGTATGAAGATGTGATGATCGACGGTTACAAGTTGCTATCGAGTTTATAAGCCCATATGCAGTAGCACAAATTAAGGGCACGAAACTTCAAGACCAGACGGAAGCAATTAAAGAGCGTTTTTCTTCCAGAGCATTAAACATAACGTTTTTCTTAGCTCCAGTTAATGTAGGGTAAGTCTATACGCATTATTGGTTTCATTGTATTTTTGCCAACTATATATATATTTCATCATAACCCTTTAAAACATTTTAGGTCACATTGCCTTTTGCTTGTGATCAATCCGACTGCACCCTTGGGCCCCATAGTTTTACTATTTGGATCCTATTATATCTGGTGAACCGGAGTCTAGTGAAGATTTGTTGTTCCTCTTCGATAAGTGATTTTCAACATTTGAATGCGTTATATTATTTATGATTTTATGACCATAGCTAATAAAATTAATTTGTTTCATTTTCAGTGCATTGACTGGTTTTTGGGCCTCTCAAGGATTGAGTTATTCCAGAACATTTGACCTGAAAGATACCTATGTGTGGAAGAAAGTCAAGATTTTATAAGTTATTCAAGTTTTAAAACAAAATAGATAAATCATAATGTAAAAGTCATAATGTTTTTGATATAATGTTTAGTATTTTTGTTACAGCGCCCCTTCCAACCAAATAACAATGATTGTGGGTACTACTTCATGCAGTTCATGAAGGATGTTGTAACACATGATCGAAATGACATTTCTTTGAACGTAAGTTTTATAGTTTTTTTCAGTTCTAATTGTGTTTTTATTTGTTAGGTTTTAAGTTATTTTAATTGTCATGTAAATTTTTTTTGTGCAGCATTACCCATATGCACGTTGCGTCATGTTATCCAAGGAAAAAAATGGATGAACTAATTGAAGAATTGCGCAGCTATGTATATCTACTTTTCTCTCAAATTCTACATTAGATAGATAAGTTTAGCTAGCTTAGTTTGTTAATTGGAAGATTGAATTTAATTAGCTAATTAATTAACATATTAGTTAATTTGTAGTATATATAGTAGTAGTTACCTAATTAGAATGGTTGCTTTAATTTGTATTCTTTGGATGAGTTTTTGGTGTATATATGTATACGACTGCAATTTTAGAACTGATGTAGATGTGGGGTCTATATAATAAACATACACTTTATTTAAAAAAGGGTACAAAGTCTTAAATAGCCAGGAAGTATTATCTAAGGAGCTGCTAGCACCAGGAAGTTTTTTTTGGACCTTAAATACCCATGAAGTATTATTTCTGTAGCTTGAATGACCAAATTTAACAGAGAGGGAAACGGACGTTTGCCACGTCAGATTGAACGCCACGTCATACGCCATGTCAGACTGATTGGGTGATGACGTGGCTTGGAGAAAACTTCCGGGGCATTTAAGAACCAAAGAAAAACTTACAGGGTGCTGGATGCTCCTTTGAGAAAACTTCCGGGGCATTTAAGAACCTTAACCAAAGCCACGTCATCACCCAATCAGTCTGTCGTAGCAAACATCCGTTTCCCTCTCCGTTAGCTTTGGGCATTCAAGCTACGAAAATATGACTTCATGGGTATTTAAAGTCCAAGAAAAACTTCCTGGTGCTGACAGCTCCTTAAATAATACTTCCTGACTATTTAAGACCTTTTACCCTTTAAAAAAATATCCCTGTGTTTTATTAAATAAGCACCACGATATGCTATCACGACGCTTATTTAATAAAATGCCGTGTTTGGCCTCACCAAAAGCAGCGTTTCGCTACGTTTTTGGAACGCCACGATAAAATAAAATAAAACGCTGCGATAGCCCTTTTCTGTGGTAGTGCAACAAAGAGTTTATTAGTAACTCAAAACCAAAATATAAATTTTCAAAATAATAATAATAATAATAATTGTCACTACTAAAGTTTTTATTGTCTTACAATTAAAATCGTTATTTCTTAGAGCGAAATAGTAAATGTTGATCTTCAAGTCACCACTAACATTTAAAACCCAAATCTAATTGTTCAAAATACTTATCCTCACTACTATAAAACTTTTGTTATGATTTAATAAAAATAAGATTGTGATTTCGTATAGTGAAATAATTATTAATCTCAATATCACTCCTTTGCCAATAATTATCTTGTCATAGGAGCTCTGATGGCCAATGCCAAGAGTTTTAGCAACTGACGATGCAAGTAATTTTTAAAAAACAAAAACTGTGGATAATTAGATCATCATTTCGCAAATTAAGCTAAATTTCAGAATAGTACTAATTATGAACTTCGAAAAAATTTAAGTATGCAGATTTCAGTGACATTTTTTCTATTATTAATTCTTCTATAAAAGTCACCACATGCGGATGGTACTCAGTTACGTACTCACTCAAAACTAATGCAATATTAGCAATATTTGATTTCATTCTAATGACTACTGACTAATCGAAACATAAGTATTTGACAGATCAATTCCGTAGACATTTAGGAACAGAGATCATCAATAATTTCACGCCTGCTTCTATGATTATTTCTTTTTCTTTTAAATTTTGGCAAATTTAAGTGACTGCTTCAGCCAATGAATATGGGCCGTAACTTTTTAAGAAAAAACTGAGACGTTGTACTCAACATGACGTTGCAGTGACCTGATCCATATGGGCCCAAAATGTCAATGAATAATGCCTTGATGATAAGCAGATACCTGAGCTACGTGGCATCAAGTCCTGAAGAAAGAGTTGGAGACATTAAAATTAGTGGTAGTTAGTTGGCATACAAGTCCCAGAGAAGGAAATGCCTACACCTGAACCTGTGTTAGCTAGCTAGGAAACATATAATTAGGACCACAAGTCCAGTTCCAATTTGCCAAAGATTGCACATGGCAATGCGCCATATCAGCACAACAGTGTGAACAACACAGTTCATGGAGCTTGTGTGCCTATATACATCTGAAACAATCGGCCAGTCTCGTACATCGCCAATTCTAATTCCCTCCTCTACTCTAGAGAGCTCCTTATCAGTGAGTCGCTTCTTCAAGTTCAATCATTAAGAAATAAGCATGATCAGCGCGAAGAGGCTTGCTAATATGGCAAGAAAGTGGCAGAAAATGGCAGCTGGAAAGCGTAAGAGGATATCGTACAAAAGAGAAGACGTGGACATGTTTTCTTCAGCGGCAAATAAGGGCCATTTCGTGGTTTACAGTATAGATCAGAAGCGATTTGTGGTTCCCCTCAAGTATCTCAAAAGAACCGTCTTCAAGGAGCTG
The DNA here is from genome assembly GCA_037074515.1 of Mimosa bimucronata. Taxonomy (NCBI): domain Eukaryota; kingdom Viridiplantae; phylum Streptophyta; class Magnoliopsida; order Fabales; family Fabaceae; genus Mimosa; species Mimosa bimucronata. The sequence goes on from CM073438.1 coordinate 355,688, forward strand.
CTCAAATGGTCTGAGGAAGAGTTTGGATTCGACCCCAACGGACCTCTTGTGTTGCCTTGTGAAAGCGTCGTCTTGGAGTATGTAATCTCATTGGTCAAAGAAAGAGTCCCAGAAGAATTAGAGAAGGTTTTGATCGCTTCAATGGCTACATGTCATGGCCTTGCGTCATCTTCTTTTGCTCCAACACATGCCCACCAACAATCCATAATCCGTGGCTATTAGGCACGTTTTGATGGCTATGCAACTTGATCTGGGCCTTCAAAACCAGTGCTGCTATAATACTGTAATAAGATCCCAGAATGATGGTTATGCGCTTATCACTTTCTTTTTTGTTGTGATGTTGCCATTCAAGCTAGTAACGTTTATCCTTAGTCGTATACGACGTACTTGGTTATAGAATCATGCACGACTCTCGAAATAATTCAACTCAAGAAATTTAAACCGCTAAATAAAAACCAATGACCTTCCACCCGCAAATCCTACTTACTTCTGCGTGTCAAAACTACTACCTATTCACATGTTTCAGATTAATGGATGACCAAGTCATTTAAAATTAGATACAATTAATTCATATTAATGAGTTGGTTTTATAGACTTGAGTCCTAAACCCACATTACAAAATCTCCCTTCCACAAGTTTGGCCTAACAAGATACTCCTAGAGCCTTTGGTTTCACAAATTTTACATGAAGATTTTATATTGAGAATACCGTAGGAAAAGGTAGGGCATTCAAATTTGAAATTAAAAGTATTTCTCTCTTTTAAAATATATATATATATAGTTGTCAAGACTACACCACATGACATATATTGACGTGATAAGTAGTAATAATATTGAAGGATGAATGTTTGCCGTCAGTGTGTGGTCCAACTTGGCCCCTTTACACGTGAATATAATTTGAGGACAATAATGGGTTTGATATGCAGTCCAGAAATGGTACATACTACTACGGTGTAACACAGTTGTTGAACGTTTTGGCCCGACTTGCTTCTATTCCGTTCACTCTTTGCTTCTGGTTGTCCCTGAGGTTCACCATTAACAGCATGCATTTGCTTAATCATTGATCATTGGGTGATATTTCTATCAGACTCATTGATCATTAGAGGTGTGTTCTCGTCAAATGATCAAGTTAGGGTTTATTTCAGTTATCATCAATCTTGGATAAAATCTGAGAGCTTAAACTTTCCTAGCAATTTCCAATTATTGAAGAACAAAGATGATTATTGGGCTATATTACTATCAGACTCATGCACCAATTTCAGAGTCAATAATTTGCCACATATTTCTCTCTTTTGGGTCCAATGATGTTTACATCATATTTCTAGTCTTATGTTGTAGTTTGTTTTATTTCAAATTTTATTTCTTATTTTGTTAATATTTTGCTTGTAGATTGTTGGGCCTTCTACTACATATAATAGAAGGCTTTTATTTGTACAATCTTTTTGTCTTAATCCGGTTGCCTTTTTTTTTTTTTTTTTTTGAGTAAAGATGACAAGATTCAATTTTGATGTTTGTCTACATCAGTAGCTAGACTTCAGCTTCCTATCTCTAATCATTATACAAGTTACTTCCCCCTGTAACAAGTCCAATCTCAATTGCCTAGCACAGTAATTTGGTGCTTCCTCCAATATTCTCCACATCAATCCCATTATTTGGGCTTGCTTTGCTAATATATCAGCACACTGTATTGTCTCTCTGTCAGCATGTCCTATCTCCAGATCGGAACTAGCATACACTAGAATTCTTATTTCTTCAATCAATGACTTCAGGGGATGTGATTCCCCACACTTCCCAAATATTAGCTGTAGGGTCTCTAATGAGTATGAAAAAATCTTTACTTTATTCAGCCCATACCCCCTGCACAGATATAGTCCCGCTGCAATTGCTTGCAATTCCGCTTCCACCAGTGAAACAAAACCAATCTGTTTCTGGAATCCTATCACCCAGTTTCCACATTAATCTCGAACAACTCCTCCACATGTTGCATATCCCTCCTGCGTTCTGGATCCATCCACATCAATTCGAACGAAACTGGCAGGTGGGACTCTCCATTTGGTTTCCGTTCGTTCTGGTATATTGAAGATTTGATGCTTGTATTTGCCGTTGACTGCTTCCTCCATCATGCAGTGTAGGCATTTGTGGATGATATTTCTGGGATGTTCTCCACCTTTCTCAAAAACTTAATCACATCGGTTTTTCCACAGCGCCCAGCAGACATGTCCAAACACTTTCAGCCACTGCCATTTGCTAACTTTCTTTGCACCTGGTTCATGCTCTTCGTTCCACCTAAGCCATCCCTGCAAATTATTAGAAAAAAAATACAGAATAATATAATGGGTTAAGTAAAGCCATCCACACACTAGTTGCAATCTCACAATCCCTCAAAATGTGTAGTATGGTTTCCTCACTCCCACACTCAAAAGGACACTCTTTCCTCTCACTGAAGCCTCTCTGATATCTGAGTAAGTTTGTTGGGATTCTCTCATGGAAAACTTGCCAGATAAAAAACGATTTTCTCTGGAATAGGCCACCGCCACAATTGCTTCCACCATGAGGCATTAATGGAAGATCTTTGACTCACAAGGAAATTGTACGCTTCTTGAACACTAAAGCTACTATCCTTTGAGATCCTCCACTAAAAGATATCCTCCTCTTGAGAATTGGGTGGTCTCACTTTTGTAATTTTCTCCACCACCCAATTTGGTAAAAATCTGTTCCATTTTCTCACGTCCCACGAACCATCCTCTTTTACAAAATGTTTCACCTTATCCTGAGGGTTTATCTGGTCAGGATTTTTTGTGACAATGAATTAGTGGGCTGTCAAGCGGGGACCATAGGTCCCACCACGCACTGGTGGTCAATCCATTTCTGGGTTTTCGCCCTAGTCCTTTGCAAAAGCATTCCCATACTTTTGTAATCCCATCCCAAATAGCTGATTGTTTGGACTTCTTCCTCACTACCGATAAGATACCATCGCCGCACCCATACTTATTTCTGAGGCATCTGACCCACAGAGTTTCCGGCCTAGTTAACAAATTCCAGCATAGCTTCATGATGAAAGCTTGATTCTGACATATCAAATCTTTTATTCCTAAACCCCTTTCCTCTTTCGCTTTCTTAATAGTATCCCAAGAAATAAGATGTAATTTACGCCTCTCTTGATCATGTTTCCAGAAAAAGTCTCTACTCATCTTGTCAATATTCTTGAGAACATTCTTTGGAATAAGGAGAGTTTGCATTTGGTAGTATGGTAGAGAGGAGAGAACTGACTTAATAAGAACTGTTCTACCAGCCGTGCTAAGGAACCTACCTTTCCACCCCGCCAATCTACTTTGAACTTTATTGATAATAGGCTCAAAAGTCGGACTATTGGCCCGTTTATGGAGTAGCGGAACTCCCAAATATTTCCCCAAGTCTGTTGTTATGCCAATACCCAGGCTCTGACTCAAAGTATAGGTCCTGTTGACATGTACATTTGATGACACGAACATCTTAGATTTTTGCAAATTAATTCTATATCCAGAGACCTCACAGAAGTACTTCAAGGTATTCTTGATAATTTCCATCTGATCTTTTGATGCTTCACTAAACAGGAATAAGTCATCCGCAAAGAAAAGGTGTGAGATGAGAGGTCCTCTTCTGCTCATTTTTAAGGCCTTCCAATTTTTTGATTCCACCTCATATCGAATGAGTTGTCCCAATCTCTCCATGCAGATCACAAAAAGGTATGGACTTAGGGGGTCCCCCTGACGAATTCCTCTCGTTGGGTTAAAACTGTCTGATAAAGACCCATTCCATGCTCTCTTCATTGAGGCTGATTCTACACATTGCATAATCAGATGTGTAAAATTTTCATTTAGGCCCAAGCTCTTGAGATTAAACTCAATAAATCCCCAATCTAATCTGTCATATGCCTTCTCCATATCTACTTTTATGGCCACATACCCTTTCGTTCCCCTTTTGACCCTCATGGAATGAATAGCCTCTTGGGCAATGATGATGTTGCCATACCCCTGTCTACCCTCAATGAAGCTACATTGTTCAGGTTGAATAATATAATTCATCACCTTCCTCAATCCATTTGCCACTGCCTTTGTGATGATTTTAAAACATACATTACATAATGATATGGGCCTAAAATCTCTGATTGAGCTTGGGTGATCAACTTTGGGAATCAGAACGATACTTGTTTGATTAATCTCCCGTACTCTCCTAGGCTCCTCCACTATTTTAAAAATCATATCACAGACCTTTGATCCTTCCACCCCCCATTGAGTTTGGAAAAAATGAGGTTGGAGACCATCAGGCCCCGGAGCTTTAAAGGCACCCATTTCAAACGCTGCATTCTTGAGTTCTATCATTGAGAATTCCCTTTGTATGTCCCTAAGCTTTGCTTCATTTAACATGGGGAATGGAACTGGCCACATTGTAACAGGAGTGACCTCAGTATCCTTGGTATATAGTTTCTTAAAAAAATTCACCGCCGTGTTTTTTAGAACTATTGGATCTGTTACCCATTCTCCATTCTCATCCTGTAATGCCTCAACTTGTTTCTTTTCCTTTTCCCCACAGCTTTCGCGTGGAAAAAAGCCGTGTTCTTGTCCCTATATTGAAGCCAATTGCATCGGGCTTTCTGGTACCACATTAATTCCTCTTGATGAATGACTTTGATGTATTCTTGCCACAATTTCTCTTCCAATTTAGCCAAACCAGAATGAAAATTTCGCTGCTTAGCCTTATCCACCCCCTCCAATCTCTTGATCAATTCCCATTTCTTTTTTGGGATACTACCTACTACTTTTTGGTTCCATTCCAAGACCACTTTTTCAAATGCATTTCTCCCTTCCAACTAATCCCTTCCATCCCATGCATCCTAAACAATGGGTAGGAAGTCATTTTCTAGACACCACGCTGCCTGGTAGCGGAAAGTATTTTGTTGACTTGATCTTTGCTTATTTATCCCCTCCGATAGCACTACCACTCGATGGTCTGATTTATACCTCAAATGATGATAAGCCTTCATATCCGGATATGCTATTTCCCATTCCAAGTTGCTAAAAGCCCAGTCTAGCCTCTCCTCAATTTCATTTATTTCCCATGTAAATCTATCGCCAACCACCGGAATTTCTATTAGCCCACAATCTTCTATGCAATCTCGAAATTGTTTCATACCATTAACATTAGGCGCAGCTCCACCTTTTTTATCAGATGAATCTAGGAAAGTATTGAAATCTCCCATTATTACCCAGGGGCCTTCCACTATATTTGAGAGATCTCTCAAAGAATCCCAAAGACTTATTCTTTTCTGCATAGTTGTTTCCCCATATATCATTGTCGCTGTCATGACTCTCCCTTGCCTTTTGTCCAGTAATTTGTAGTGAATAAATTGGGTGTCCGAATTAATATACTCCACATTTGTCTCATAATCATTCCATAGAATCCATATCCCACCTGCAAATCCCATAGCTTCGACTCTAATACAGTTTGTAAATCCCAAGCCTTTTGTAATTTTATCAACTTGTTGCCCACTGACTCTAGTCTCAATCAGACACATTACCTAAATCTCATACTTCTTTATTATTTCTTTCAACATACGTGGGAATGCACGGCCACCTACCCCACGACAGTTCCAAAATGAAATGATCATTTAAAATATGATAATAAGAAAGAAAGGTTATAAAATCATGCCTTATCAGGTGGCAGGTCTCCTATATCTTCCCCCTTCATCCACTTTCTTTTAGCACAATCCACTGCCTTCTTCATTGCCATTCTAGTCTGGTTCGAGATCACCTCTGTTCCTGACGCCATCTCTGGTATTTCCTTGTTCTCATATTCTACTTCTTTCTTTTTAGTTTGATTTAGGTCCGCCGAGATAGCAGAGCTTGCATGATTTGCTTCTCCATCAATAGACCTGCTTATTTCATTTGATAATATTGCCTTCTCTGTACTTTGGGTAATCACCACGCTATTTGGTGAATTCGCTACATGCCCACTCACCACTATGTGTGCTCGTCGGCCCACTTCTTTAAAGACTTCTCTTGTTTGCTTACTTTCCGTTTGGGCCTCACCTATCTTGACTCCTCCCCCACATATTTGGGCTTTCCCTTGAGATACTTTCACAATGGGTCGGATATTTTCCTTACCTTTGGGACATATGTAGCCTTGACCTCCAATTTGCTTTTTGGCCTACTTTTTGATTTTCTTTCGGTTGCACCTGCAGAAGATCCTATGAGATTTTTTCCTTCTTCATATAAAACTATTTCTTTTCCTGTCACCACACTATTTTCCATCTGCATCTGTCCATCATCACCCTGTTCTGCCTCATCCCTTTCCATTTCCTCACTTAGGTCTGCTATAGCTGCGAAACGCGAGGTATAAGGGCCATTTTCTAATCTCTTTTGCTGCTTCATCTGAACCCCATAAGTCTCCGTACTACCCTTGACATTTTCCCTCGTATACCTCATTCGATTTGACCCACCTACCATCATCCAAGGACCAAATGCTTCCCCATTGGCTGGAGTAGCCATTTTTTCCGTTCTGTTACAGCTTTCTGGCGATTCATAATAATTCTCCGACTGGCCTTGTGAACGTGAATTTCTACTCATTTCATTACTTGGACTGCCCTTCCATGGGCACACTTCCCTTCTGTGTCCATACCTTCCACAAGCAAAGCATATAAAATCCAACCCCTCATACTCCACATTAAAAATAGAGGAAGCCATAATTATTCTAGGTACTAGTTTTTTCCTTAAATCTATTTCTACACAGAGTCTTGCATATTTCCCTCTCTCTACTCTAGCTCCCATCTCATCGGTATTACTTTGGGTATGCAAGTCGACTTTTAAAGTCCTGCCCACCATGTTACCTAGTCTCCAAATGTGTTTGAACGTGTAGTAGTGGAGGGGGATATTTGGAATCCTTATCCAAGTAGCAATCCGACCAAGTTGGTTGTGAAATGGATCAAAATATGGAGACCATCTTTGCACTAGTACACTATGATGGAACACCACCCATGGCCCCTCAAACAAAACTCTTTTATACCTTTGCCCCCAAGTTTCTGGATCTGTAAACTTGACAACATAGTAATTGTTAGGTACATCAATTAAATCAAAATCACCAAATCCCCACAGTTTGGTAAGTCTCTCCTTTAACCTGTAATAATTAATTCTTGCTCCTAGCACAGTGATGATCAGACTATTGTTCCATTGTCTGCATCCCTCGTTAAACTCTTCCCCTGTAAGTTGCAAGGAAGGATACACACTCATTAGTTTTTTTATTTCCTTCGACGGTTTTGGGACTTTCCATTCAGTATCTATCAAGTCAGATAACAATGGGTCTTCCTCCATATCAGAGGCGCTATGTGCTATGCCATTGAAGCCTACTCCCCTAAATCCAAGTAAAGAATCCCTGTACGAAACTTGCTTCTCTTCCATACCTGGTAGTTTCCTTTCTCCATTCCCATTCATCAACTCATTTCCTTCATTCGTATCCTGCATACTTTCTGACATAATGGAGTCTTCCTTCACCTCCTTCTTATGTTTCTTGGCTGATGATACTATTTCCTTCTCTTCCGGTGGCCTGTCCGGCGGAATCTTGCGGACAGCAGCGTCTTCCATTTGAAAATCAAAACTAGAAAGTTCCTCTGGCACGAATCCCAAGAGAGAGAAAAGGCACACCGCCCCGGTTGCCTTTTTATATATATATATATATATATATATAAAAAAAAAAAAAAAAAAAGACTCACCGTTCACATGCATCTACTTCATTAGCATTCCTTCAAACATATCACTTGCCAAGCAGCTTGATTTTATTCATCCCTCTTGCTGTCAAATCCATCATCTCGTCGGCAGGCGTTCAACCCTTTCATATGATCTTCATCTACTGGTTTGACCTCTTTTTGTAACTCTGTTTTCATTTTTAAATCCTTAAAAAAGGAGTTTATTGATCATTAGTACAGAATTAGTCTCCATTTGGCGCACCTCATTTATCACCCTTCTCTTACTAGACCAATGGGTGGCACTCAGTATTTCTCCCAGCATGCTTTCTTCTTATCGAGTTCACACAATCCGTAAAATCACCGAAACGATCAAACACCCTATGAGACAACTTTTCATACTACCCTAAAAAAGTTTACTATAGTTCTATCATACTCCCTTCGGTAAGTATATGGGCTAGAGTGGAAGAAACCATAAAACAGTACGTGGAGAGCACTAACACTTGAACTGGAGCCACCTAAATGCCCACATGTCAGGGAGGGACACCGTTGACACATGGCAACGTATCTAGCGGCTCCTGCCAATGATTTTCGTATCTCCCAATGGTTTCGAGGCCATGATCACATCGATGGTGGTGGTTCCACAACTTGACATTAACATCGGTTCTTATCGAGAGATTTTTCAGGTTCCAACAAGTGTTTTAAAGTCTTCTTGAGAAAGGAGCGTGCAATAAGCTTTAAAAACTCGGCTATGTATAACATTGGGATGAGTGGAGCGAAGGAGGAAAACGAAATGAAGATACATGGGGAAGTAGAAAGAATTGACAGCGAGAACTTCAATTACTAAAATTCAATAGCCAAAGAAACAGGTCAATGATCCTATGGGCCCTATTCCTAATCATTCAAAACTAATCAAATCCAGAAAGATAAAGATAACACCCCTCACAATAAAAGTAAAAAATAGAAGACTCAATACCCCTAAAATAAATTTACAAATGCAAACCTTGTTGATAGATACAGCCCCACCAGAAAACCTCTTCAAAACCTGACAATACTTTAAATTGACCGAAGATAATGATATCCGTATTCAAATAAAAAAAATCCTAATTCAAAACAAAATTCAAAGGTATCCAAACACTCTAAATATGCTAACTTCCATATGATTAAAAAAGAACAGTTGAATCCACAAAGCTACGTCGTCTATTTGCCACTATGTTAATGAAATGTGAAGAATTTAAAGCTAAGTATGATTACCAACATAAGGCTTAGCATAATCCAGATCCACTATAATTGACAATTTGATAGTGGGTTGCCAAATGAATATGGAAAAAACAAGCCTACTTACGTTTCCATCACTCATATTATGGGGCCATAATATTTTTGCATGTACACAGTGAGAACAAAGCTCTGGATAAACTGCTCGACATCGCCATAGGTAAAATCTTTTGACATGCCCGGAAAGGATTAGATAAACTACATTTTATTTAGACTCCTATCAGGTGAATATACAAGCTCTGCTGTAGGTCATACATCCCATGTAAATGATATACTCCTCCGGCCCTAAATAGAGGACCTAGAGTTCGTAGTGCAAACCAGAGGCAGTATTTATGAACTGCCGAGCCAAATGAAAGCTCTCTACAAATCTGCTTTAAGTTACAACCATTGATCATTCACTCTGCAATCTGCAAATGCAAGGAAATGAGTATGCCAGATATAGCTTTGAATCAACAAACTAACGATGTTTTTAACATAAACACCATAACCTAAAAACAAGAAAAATTGAAAAAAGAAAATTTGGAAATCAAGACTGTAGTAGCAAGCAAAACGTGAACAATAACATTCTGAAGCATTCAAAAGACCATGGGATTCGCATCCAACCAAGAAAATTGTTACTTACTTGATTAAGAGGATTGTCAGGAGATTTCTTCCATAGCTTCCATATCATGTCCTTATATTGAGTGTGTGTAAGGCCTGGTTTCTCTTCTTTTAACTTGGGAAGCTCAGCCTCTTCGAAGGCCTGCACCATTAAACAGATAACAAAAGAGTGACTAAAAAGAACTCAGGAAACAGCATAAGCATAATCCAGCAAATCTTATCATAAAACACATCAAGCAGAAAATCTACTGGTAAACTACTCTCATGTCAGAAGCATGTTCCAGGTTGCCAATCAGAACAGAAAAATAAATCACAGATTTTGTTTGCAAATTACTTGCATTTTATAAAGAAGCAGGTGTAGTGCATTTAGGGCTTGATAGGAAGGGTGGATTTGAAATGAGTGTGGCTGATTTGTGGGATTGTTTGAGCATCTGAGCCATTGATTCAATGTTCAAATTTTAAGAGTTACTGCAGTAGAATGGGTAAAATTGGTTCAAAAGCATAAAAGTTCTTCATAAGGTTTCAAGCATGTCTAATCTCACATTGGAAACATCCAAACTATGTGGTCATGTTTTTGGCGGTTCCCCAAAAAACCAAACATGCACTCCATTTGTTTCGATATTTTTTTTAAGGGTTAATATAATTTTTGGTCCCTGAACTTTCACTCAATTTTGGTTTTGGTCCCTGAACTTTAAAATTTTTGGTTTTGGTCCCTGAACTTTCGGTCAATTTTGGTTTTGGTCCCTGAACTTTGAAAGTTTTGGTTTTGGTCCCTGAACTTTGGGTCAATTTTGGTCTTGGTCCCTGAACTATGAAAGTTTTGGTTTTGGTCCCTCAGTTTAAAAAAAACTTCAAAAAAAAAAAAATAAAGTTGAGGGACCAAAACCAAAATTGCTGAAAGTTCAGGGACCAAGACCAAAATTGACCCAAAGTTCAAGGACCAAAACCAAAACTTTCAAAGTTCAAGGACCAAAACCAAAATTGACCGAAAGTTCAGGGACCAAAACCAAAAATTTTAAAGTTCAAGGACCAAAACCAAAATTGAGTGAAAGTTCAAGGACCAAAAGTTATATTAACCCTTTTTTTAACATAGTTAACATCACAATTCAAAATTTCACCCTTCAATCCCACCCCAGCTCATTCATCAAAATTGAAACATCTAATCTGAGGGGAGTAAGATGTCACAACCCCCCCCCCCGGTGGGGCGCACCAAAAAAAAAACTTCAAATCAATGAAGTGGATTTCTTCACCCCACCCCATTCTCTACAAACAGGACCAATTCGGGTAGTAATGAAATTTGCAGAGACAAAGATCTTCAGAATAGACAGAGCCATTACTCTCAAATAAATCTCCAAGACTGCAATTCATATTAAATTAAGAAATTGATATATCATTAACATTTTGTCATATAAATCACTACTCACAGCATGGCATTTTATATTATTGCAAAAGAATGACAGCTTGAAAGAGTTATCTGAAATTGTAAAGAATAGTTAGTTAGGATTAGCTGGCCTAGGGAGATTAGTTAGTTAGCGCCTTACTGCCTAATCCTCAACAAGGTATGAGATATATAATCCTACCTATCCTAAGTGTACTCTCATCTTTTGACTAATAACAATTTGGATCACTTGATCCTTCCTTTTCTCCCTCTCTATTCTTCTGCTTCTCTTCTCAACTCCTCTCTTTCTCTTCTTTTAACCTCCCTTTCTCCTATATTCTCTTCAACCTTCTTATCATATCCCTACGAAAGTAATTGCATGATTATTTAGAAACTCAGCTAACTAACAATGTTAGAAGAATTTGTACTTTTACAGTTACAACAAAACCAAAACAATGCGCCCAGAAATACAAAACCCTATGGTTTATAAACTCAACCAAAAGTCCCTGATGTGATCAGCAAGAGTTCAGTGTGCCATTCTACTCTTCTTGCCAACAAGTACAAGCAGCAAGTTACCAAAAGACGAAACCATTGCATTAAAATCAACCAGAATAATTCATGAGAATTTTATGTTGCTCACATATTATTACTACTGCCTCTACAAACAAAAGTTGTTACTCTTGTATCGTCAACATTGCATTAAAATCAACCAAATTAGTTCAAGAGATTTATTTACCATGTACAAGCGACACCATCCATTTAGATCCATTTAAAAAATAGTCATAACATACTTCTGATCATAAGCGCGAGTTAAGTTAGCTTAAGCCCAAACTCACAGAATCACAGGTATGTTGTAAAACAAACTAAACCCAGAATTTAAAGTCGGAAAGAGGGGACAACATTAGATTGAAATCGGAACAGCAAAAATGAATAAACGGGAATCAGACGAACCTTGAAGGAGGCCTTAAGGCGCCTCTCGGGATGCTTGTCAACCGGCAAGTTATCAGCGACACTCATCTGAGCGATGGCATCTTCAACTGTCCTAGCCTCGATGATAGAATCGTCGCGATTGGTGTTCGTCACAAGCACCATCCTCTCATACTCCTCCTCCGCTGCGGTGCGGGCCTGCCGCTTCTTAGCCTCGTCAGCCTTCTTCTGAATTTGGGCCTGCTCTGCCTCACGCTGCCTCTGTAGCTCAGCCTCCGTCACCTTCGGCAGGGGGATAGAGACCCGGTTAGCCTTCTTGTCAGGCTTTTTCATCGACTTGTCGATCTCCTTCTCCTCTATCTCGGCTAAGCGGCGGGCCTCCGCACGTCGAGCGGCTGCTTCGGCCTTTTTCTCGGCCTCTTCCTCTCGCTTCTTGGCAGCGCGGGATTTGGAGCCCTCGGCTTCGCGCCAATACTGATCCTCCTTCTCGCGAGAATCGCGTTCCTTGCGCTCGGATTCGGCGGCGCCCTTACGAGCCCTGGCGGCCTCAGCCTTGCTGTTGACACCCATCTTCTTCGGCATCCTTGTGGCTCTAGGGTTCCAATCCTCTACGGCGATCGCCACCACAACCACCGTCAGTGATTTAGAGCCTGTTTCGCTTAGCTGCCTTTCTGACTTCTGAGTTCTGAGCCCAAGCCAATATACAAGGTTCCCTAAATTTATTTTTTTAAAAAAAATAATCAAGGATTATTATAAATAGTCAAATATTCGTGGTAGATTTAGATATTTTTTAAATCCAAAATATAGGATGAGGATTATTAGATTTATATATATATATATATATATAGAAAAATATACAGAAAAAAACAAGAAAGGGAAGATAATGTTAATATATACTCCCTCTGATCCTTATTATAAGGCACCAACTAACAAAATTTTTGGTCCTTATTATAAGGCACCAACCGCCACATTAATTACATTTTTCCTACTTTACCCTTGTCATTAATGAATGTTCATAGTTTAAAATGTTAAGTTGTATCATTTAATGAAGGGTGAAGTTGGAAAATATGGTCAATTAAGCCTAAATTTAAGGACCCAACTACCATTCCTTGGTTTGTGAGAATTGGTAGTTGGTGCCTTATAATAAGGACCAGAGAGAGTATTATAATAAAAATAAACAAATGGCTACAATATGTTTTTAGTCCTTTATATTTGTATTAAATTTCATTTTAGTCCTTTAAATTTGAAACATGCATTTGTAATACCTTTTTTGTCTAATACCGTTAGTTTCATTTAACGAAAAATGTTGACTCATCGAATCTAAAAGACGTATATGATTAAACGTAGATTAAAAATACTACTTTTTAAAATGTAAGCCCAAATTTAAAGGACTAAAAAGTATACTTTAATCGTTCCTAAATATAAGATCTTTTTTCAATTTTTCTCAATTCCCTCCCCCCCCCCAAAAATTATCATTATTGATACTCCTCAATAAAAAAGTAAATGAGGGAGGGTGGGAATAAATGCATGTGGTTAGAGTGTTTTAATAATATCATATGATTTTAACCAACCTTAATTAACATCCTTAATCTCATCAAATTAAGTAAATAAGTCTTATATTTAGGAACGGAATGAGTGTATGTTTAGGTTAAAGCATACTTTTGATCCTTTATATTTGCATCAAGTTTCATTTTAGTTATTTAAGTTTGAAAACTATACTTTTAGTCCTTTTAAATTAACACCGTTAACTTTTCTAACGAAAAATGCTGACTGGGTACATTTAAAATGCTGACATGATTCATAAAAAATATGCTGACAGGGCCACATTAAAATGTTGACATATTATAATCAAATTGAAAATATTACAAATAAAAAAATTGAATAAAACCCTAATAAATCTTTAAGATCCGTCAATATTAAAACTCCCTTAACTCTGAATTGTTATCTATATTGTTTTAAAATTTCTTCAACGAGTACGAGTCGACAACCATCCATTACAAACAGTCAGCAACCCTCATGAAGAATAGCCACGTATTATTTCCTGATTTTTCATTTTTAAAGGTTATTTACTTCAGAATATAAAAAGTGAATATATTAAAAGATATTAAAATTTGTATGTTAGCATTTATTTGGTGACTAAGCATTTTAAATTTATCAAGTCAGCATTTTCCGTTAGAGAAGTTAACAGTGTTAATTTAAAAAAACTAAAAACACACTTTTCAAAGTTAAATGACTAAAAGATGACACTTTCCAAACTTAAAGTACTAAAAGTATACTTTAAGTATTTAGGAACAAAGTTACCTCCTTAAATATGTCTTACATTTAGGAACGGAGGTAGTACATAATATGCCAAACTTTGACATATTCCATGCCTCCTCTTAATTTAAAAGAAGGAGGCATGCTTCTTCCTTTTTCACCTGAAGGAGGTAAAGTGGAGAAAAGGAGGGAGAATTAGAAATACGCAACCGCTCAACAAACTTCTTTTAGTTTAGGGTTTGAACTTTGCACGTAATTCAGGTAAATTAAATTAAATTGTTAATTAGATCTTTCCAATGATAAGATCAGTTTACCAATTAAGATTAAGTTTAATTATTGAATTATATAGATTGGTCATTAAATTGGGGGCTTGAGCTTGGAGTTGAAAACTGTCAATAATTTTTGTTGCTTTGGTGAGATGTAACTACTTCCCTCTCATTTTGTATGCTTACATGTAATTTTTGTAGTGATTTTTAAACTCATATAATATGTCATTTTTAAATGTCTCATGAGATTCAATTTTTGAGAAAAAAAGGGTTTTATTAACCACCACACTCTTAGATCAATTGGTCGTGGATTATGCTAGTTTAAGCAGTGGTCTCAAGTTTTAGCCATGAGTATGCAACCACGATAATTACTTGGAGTTAGCGTGGTTCCCCCATTTTGGACCTACATTCCCATGAATCAGATTAGTTGGTTGCTAGTAGCGCCGGATATCGGTGAATAAATCCAAAAAAAATGTTTGATTATCATTCATTGGGTTAAGTATATATATATATATTGAAAATGAGTTGTGTCAATGACATGTTGGTAATAACTATTTGTTTGATTGCTTTTTAAATGCTATAAAAGAGAGTGGTAGATGATGAGTTGATGGGAGAAATTTAATAAGCAATTACTAGTTTCACTCTTTCCTATCATAGATAAGTTAATTAAGTGGGTTTCATCATTTTTAACCATGATAGATATTTTGAAGTTATATTTTATCATTTTTTGTCATGGTTAACTCGTTTCAGTAACCATATTCTTTTTAATCATGATAGTATTTATATTGTTTGGTCAAACTCCTTTATATCATGTTTATTGTTTGAAAATTCGGTAAAAGCTTTTCTACCATGGTAGACTTTTATTACAATGTTTTCTCTTTCCTACCATAGTAGGTAGAGTTATTAAATTATTATTTTGGTTAAATGTTTAATAAATTATAGTTATAAAAAAAGACTTTACAGTTTTTATGAGAGGGATCAATTAAAGTGTGATATCAATTATTCATTATAAGGGTCCGATTCTTGAATAGTCAACACCGCTTCTTTTGCTTTTATTGTAACAAAAGATTCCCTTTTTATGTGGAAAATGCCTGTATCAAAAATTATGACTTTATGTATTGACAATTTCTCAATATATTGTTCATTCGCAACAAAATTCGTATTAACAGCTACTCTATGAGGAACTTTTTTATGCAGTGCTAACGATTTAATAGCTATCTTTGTAGCTCCAGAATGTTTCAGTTTATACTCCTATCTATTATCCGGATATACCTAAAAAGATGTACGGTCTAATGAGGCTACTACGAAATATTTACTCATTGGTGGGGCAAAATCTTTTATTGTGGTGTTTTCTCTTTCCTACCATAGTAGAGTTATTAAATTATTATTTTGGTTAAATGTTTAATAAATTATATTTATAAAAAAAGACTTTACAGTTTTACGAGAGAGATTACTTAAAGAATGATATCAATGATTCATTATAAGGGGTTTACCACTTCCAAAATGGTGTCAAACCTAAGCTAAATTTTAAAGGTGATATTCTGCGGTGTTACACAAGGGGAGATGCCGACGATGGTTAGATAAATACTCCCTCCGATCCTAATTATAAGATCAAGTTGACATTTTTGTGGAGGTTAAGGATGCAAATTAGACCACTTAATTATAACATATGCTACATGTAATTAAATTATATGTTAGTTTATAAGTAAAATAAATTAGTTTTGAGTAAAAATATAAATGTAAACATTTTAAAGTGGTTTATTTTGTAACCTTAATTTATTCAAAAAAGTAACTTGATCTTATAATTAGGATCGGGGAGTAAAAGATATGGTGATCGAAGGAATTTCTTCCTTCCATGCCCCATCACTTGGATGGAGAGAAGTTTTGGTAAAAGCTCAAATCGAATGATCCAGAAATTTGGAAATGGAAGTATAGTGAGCCTGCTATGGGAAGAAGCTATATATAGAGCCGGGAATTCAAGTTGAGCCCGTTTAGGCCCTGGCCCATGGAGGGTCTGACTTTGAATTTGGAACCTCCAATAGGAGGTGGGCCTAAATGGGCTAGCCATTGGGCTGCAGACTTAAATGGGCCGGCCCGTTTAGGCCCTCTTATTTTAGCCCTTTTTATTGTGTAACTATATTGTTACTTAATAATAATAAAAAAACAAAAAATAGGAAAAAACTTGATATTTTTTCTTTATAAGAAGGAGAGTAGAAGGAGAGCCTACTCACAGTGAAACACAATCAAATATCCTCGATGTTGATGATAGCACTGATGGCGAAGAACAAGACAATTTCGCTAATTCTTAATGTTTAATGTAGTTTATAACTTTCACTTTTTTTGTTTATGATTTTATGTAATAGTTCATTTAACTGTGGTATATTAACTTTATGTAATAATTTATTTAATTGTAGTGTGAGGTCTTTATGTAGACCTTATGGAACATTTTATTTAATTGTGGTGATATTTCTAGTTCTAGACTTAGTATTTAATTTATGAGTTGTTGAGTTGGTAATGCACTAATATTTGATATTTGAATATAATTTGGATCATATATATGGTTTTTATCATAGATTCATTGTTTTAGTTAGCAATACAAGCTCAAAAAGATGGAAAAAAGCATTTGAAAAAAATGAGGCATGTAAGGCTCAACACCTCAAGGGTTGGGCTTTGCAAAAGGGGATTATTTTGTTCACGGGGCCACTCCGATTTCTCGGCTCTAGCTATATAACCTGAAACCCAACTTTTGCCGCCATATTTCTATGGGAATTTTTCTTGTAGGCCCAAAAAACATTAAGATTTTATTTTGGATCCAGTCCATGTTTTCAAGGGATGTGTGTCACTATACGTATTATCCGAACACTTCAGATTTAATAAAAAAAGTGACTAACACTGTACCAGAACATGTAGCAAACTTGTAAGAATTGGGACTACGTGAAGGATTAGTCCACATTTACTTATGCTTCAAGAAAAATATGACCTCTGGCAGAAAAAAGAAAAAGAAAAATGTAACCAATGAAATGAGGATTGAGTCTTGTGAAATGAGCTAAGTCACTCTCAATATGTCAAATTGAGGTTGAAATTCCCACCAAAAGAGGTGTCTGTATTTAGTGGCTGCCAGGGGTGAGCAAACGATTTTTCAGTTTGATTTTGAACTGAAAAAACCGAAAACTAGCTGACTTAAAGGCCATTTGCTGCCTTTACATTAAGCGTATAGATCATCAAAACTGTAGTGTAGTGAAAAGAGTGTCGTTCCGCAAGGATTGTGCATTGAGTAAGCTAATTAGTACTAGTTGTTTACTTAATTGGAAAGGAGTATGAAAGTTGTTAAAAATTGAGTTTGAAATAAAATTCAAGTTGTGAATGGAATTAGAAAAGTAAAATGATTGCAAAAATACTTAACCAATGGAATAAAAGCCTAGGGTCACTTATCCCCATTCTTACTTCATGAACTAGTTTTCTTCCCGTCTTTTTAGCAACCTAATGAATGTATGTGTGAGTCCAAGATTCTATTTCATTTAAAAAAGCTTTCTCAAGATAAAATCAAATTTATACTAGCATTAATCACACAATCTCTTGTCACAATCAATGCAAGTTATAATTCACAATCAATCTCAATTAGAAATGTTAGGTTAGTAACTATATCTTTACGTTACCAACTAACCATCCATTTAAAACCATAAACTTCAAGCCCAACATGATTTTATCTAAGTTTTAAAACAAGATACACTTTCTCAAGCCATATTTCATTTAACAAATCAAGTGGTGATCAAGCACTTGTATAAAAAGAGGGCAAGATGAAAATCCACACATATATTTCATTCAGCATAAAAAGAAAGGGAAACACAAGGTTCAATCCATAAGAATAGTTCAAAGCAACCCTAGAAAAAGGGTTTTAGCTACACATAAGTGAATCTAAAACAACAACTAAATGTAAATAATAGTTCATTGTAGCAGAAACGAAAAGAAGAAGGAAGGTAACCAAGAAAATTAGAGCTCAAATCTCTTCAAAACTCCTTCAAATCAAAGCTCCAAGCCTCCAATCTCTCCCAAGCCTTTCAAGCAGCTCTAAAACCAAAGTCCCTGCCTCTAAGGGGGTCTGATCGTGTTTTAGCACGAAAATCTAGGTTAAACTTCTCAAACTCCGCCCAAATTACGCAAAACGCAGAATTTCATTGGGTCCTTGTCGTATGATGCCACGGCAAGACACAGAATGTTGCCTTTGAAGAAAGGGATCGCTGTGGGTTGCCACGGTGAGACACAGAATGTATGCCTTCTTCATTGTCTGTCTCTAAATCCTTTTGCTCCGCTTTTGTTGTTTCAGGGTCTTTCTTTGCTCTTGCTATTGTCTGCCTCTTCCTACACGAGAGGGAAATGGTTGATAAGTTCTAAAAATTCACTCATAGAAAATTTCACATTAATGTAAATATTTCTTTGTTTATCTTTGTCTATGAGTTTTGTATCCTTTTTCAAAGCTATAATATCAAAAACATGTACAAGTGTAGGAAAAATGTGATTGAATATGTGAAATTATGGAGCTTATCACTAGCCAAAAGGAAAACCAAAATAAAAAATGAAAACCGAAAAACCAAATTGTTTTCAGTTTGGTTTAACGGTTTTTCGGGTTTTTGGGCCTTTTTGTTGCAGATTTGGCCCAGACAAAAATTTAACAAAAAAATATTTAATGTATCTAAATAGTTTTACAAATTCTACATCTTGCCCAAACAACTAAACTTT
Organism: Mimosa bimucronata; assembly: GCA_037074515.1. Classification (NCBI taxonomy): domain Eukaryota; kingdom Viridiplantae; phylum Streptophyta; class Magnoliopsida; order Fabales; family Fabaceae; genus Mimosa; species Mimosa bimucronata. Next base: position 374,840 of record CM073438.1, read on the forward strand.
TAATTCAACATGTCCAAAAACAATTTATTTAAGCAAGGATAAAATTTGTTCTTCTTCTTGTATTATCCCAGTGTGTGTGAGAGATTTCTCGATTCTAAATATCAATTATGATCAGAGTTTACATTTTTTTAGAATGTTCAATATTGTTTAGGAAAAAGGGAAATATTTTCGAGGGAAAAAATTGTGAATAACATCCAGCACTTAACAAAGGCAGTTGTAGGTGACCCTAGGCATAAAGTAGAAAACCAATCAAATTACCTTTTCCTAAAGAAGGTTCTTCTTCAAAAGCCACTAAAGTGGTCAGGACAAACCAACAGCAACACCTACCCGCCAAATATACACGAGTCTGGCTCCTCTCCTTTGCTCTCTCCCTCCTCTGCCTTTCTTTTCACATCCAGACCATTGGATCTTTGATCCAATGGTCCAGATTTAATATTTTATAAAAAAAAATATAATTATAATAATACTTAAAAATCTCATAAATAAATTTAATCTATTAAAATTTGGTCTGAACAGTAAAGAACTGTAGATTATTATTATAAATTTAGATTTTAGTTTTCATTTTTTATTACAGTTGTGAATTGTTCAGACCAAATAATGGCAAATTAAATTTATTTATGATATTTTTAAGTATTATTATAATTATATTTATTTTTTTAAAATATTAAATTTGGACTATTGGATCAAAGATCCAATGGCTAGGATAAAAAAGAGAGGCAGAGGAGGGAAGAGGAGGGAGAGAGAGCAGAGGAGAGAAGCCGGTTCCAAATATACACCATGAGAGCACCTTCCCACACAAAAAAGTCCACCACTGGTAGGGATGCCCCAATCATTGTTTACTAATTTAGCCCTCAATACAAGACACCCCAACAGTACATTTATATGCCCTATCTAATACCCTCCCTGTCCCAAAGTCTAATCACATCTTAAACCATTCGTTACTAAGGATAATCAATAATCTTAGAAAGAAAAAGAATATAATTAAGTAACAAGCTTGCATACTTTCATCACTTCATCTTTCACATCCTTCTCCTTCTTGTACAGGACAAGCTTTTCATTCTACCGTTGTAAAACACAAATCCATTTAGAAATGTGAATCTGAGAGAAAATTGTTACAAGATCGATTAAAGCTGTACAGGGAGAAATTGAGACAATTTTTTAGTGAAAATGAATTAGATCAACTGGATAAGATCCATGAAAATAAAGACCTTTTGCATCTTCCTGCACTAGAAGAAGTAGATGAAAATAGGGACCTTTTGGATCTTCCTGCATAGAGAATAGTGCCGATGAAGAGAGGCCGAGTGCGGATCTGGTTCATTGGCGGATGGAGGTCGAGGAACTGAGGGAGAGAGGCCGAGAGGGTGATGATGAGTGGTAAGGAAGGAAATGATGAGTCTTGGAGCGGAGGGACCGAGGGTCGCTGTCGAGCTTGAGGGACTAAGAGAGGCTGAGAGGATGATGATAAATGATGACTGACGAGGGAGCTTGAGAGTTAGCTAGGATTTGTATAATATTTTGAGCTAATGGGCTTGCTCATTTGGGGTCTTGGGCTTTCTTATTCTCCTTTAAAGTAAATATTATTGGGTTTGGTTTTTTTATAATGCCAAAAGGTTTTCGGTTTCAAATCGAAAACCAAAAATTTTGAAAATGGAAACCGAAAACGGAACCAAAAACCAAAAAACCAAAATCGAAAAACCGAAAGTCATTTGGTTTGGTTACGGTTCGGTTTTGCTCAGCCCTAGTGGCCGCCAATAGGGCTGTTCAAGTACTGGGACAAAACCAGGACACCCTTTGTCCGAGTCCCAGTACCATAAGAAGGCCGGGACGCCATTTGTGTCCCGGTCCTGGTCATGGTACTAAAGGGATCCTTGATTAGAGTTAGGAATATAGGTTCAACCCGTGGGCTCAACCTACCATCCCGCGGGTTATAGCAGGTTAGAGTTGGGAAAATCTCAACCCATAAGAGTGCGGGCTGCACAGGCTTGACCCATGTAGCCCGCGGGTTGCCCGGCTGGCCCGCCATATATGTATTTTTTTTAAAAAAATCTCATTTTAATTCATTATATTATTTTTTTAGACACTTCATTAAAATAAATTGTGGTTGACACAACAAATTGTGGTGTTTGTATGATATAATCTAAATTTTGTTAATAATATTGTTGGTAAAATAAAAGTAATAAGATGTCAATACAAAAAATATGTAATTTTGGAATTAATGTTTTTACGGTATTTGAGGTATTCTACTTTTTTTCGAATGAATGGGGTATTCTACTTTAATTTATGCAATGTTGATGTATTTTTGTTGATTAAGAAATTTATTTAGTCTCTTTCGATATTTAAAAAAAAACAGGTGGCGGGTTGGCGGGCAAACCCACCAACTCGCCGGGCAGGGTTAGGGTTGGGGTTTTTGCAACCTATTAAGGTGTGGGCCGACGTAACCCGTGATTGGCCAGCCCGTGGGTCCCAGCTCTATTCTGGACCCATGGGACAAGGCCGAGACATGGACCAAGACCGGAACGTCCCGATTCTCTTTGACACAATCTGCCTTATTAAGAAACAAAAAGAAAAAAGCACCTATGTATGTTTATACTTTAGTTACTAATAATATAATATAATTAATTTTTTAATATCACATATATATTTATGTGTAAAAAAAGATTAATCATTCAACAACCATTCAGTCCAATAAATCCTTTTTAACTACTTATAAAGTCTCCAAAATATTATAACGAAACAAGACAACAACCATAAGTCTATAAACATTCAAATTCAAAGCAACATCATTGTTAAAAAAAAAAGAAATTCAAAGCAATAGCCAACAATTCAGCCATTCCCTACTTATTCGATCCTTCCTCTTTATTAAGGATTGTGGAATGATGGAAAAGAAAAAAGAGGTGTGCATCTTTAAAGGTTAAACCCTAAACCTTAAATGATTGAATCAATCAATCATCAATATAATTAAATGATTTTGTGAAGAAAGAGGGAAAAAATATTTGGGTAGGGAACTGATTAATTAATTGGGAAAAACAAAGGAATAAATGCATGTTGAATTAGGAAAAAAATTTAAATAATAACTCTATTTATGGTGCCGAGACGGGACCGGGAATCCCAGAGATGTGACCATATCCCAGTTTCGTCCCGGATTTAATTTGATCATGGTACTGTTGATCCCAATACTGAATCCAGTTGGTCTCGGGAAATTCCAGTCCCAACAGGTCCGAGACAGGATCGGGACCACTGGGACAGGAACTTTTTGAACAACCCTAGCCGCCAGTGCCTCCAATATGATTGTCTTTATTAGTATGATACATTTACTTAACAAAAAGAAATATAACCTCATCATTGTAAGATGTGCTTATATATAGTGCGTGGCAATATTTCGGACGCGACTTCTCTCCTCTGTCGCGTCCCTCCTCTGCCATTCTCTTCCAAATCTAGGCCATTGGATTTTGATCCAATGGTCCAGATTTAATATTTTATAAAAATAATTTTAAATCTTATAAATAATTTTAATATGCCATTATTTGGTTTGAACAGTTCACAACTATAATAAAAATTAAAAAATCTAAATTTATAATAATAGTCTACAGTTCTTTACTATTCAAAACAAATTTTGACAGATTAAATTTATTATGTGATTTAAAATTATTTTCATAATTATATTATTTTTATAAAATATTAAATATGAACCATTTGATCAAAATTCAATGGCCCAGATTTGGAAGAGGATGGCAGAGGAGGGACACGGCAGAGGAGAGAAGCCCCGTCCCAATATTTCAAACTTGATTAACATTCGTACGAATGTCCATGTGTTTAGAATTGAAAAATGTACCACAATTTTATCTTTGTGTAATTTAATTTTAAACTTCAGTTATTAATTGAATCAATTCACAATTACAATTTTGATGTCATCTAACAAAACAATTCATTATCGGAATAACAATGAAAAGAAAATACTATGAAGTATCCATTCGGATCGTGCAGATGAATCCAATCCATATTGGCGTTTTACTTTATATTTTTCATATATTGCTAAATCATCTACCTGTTTGTGTTGAAGATTTAAGGGAAAATTAATTATAGGTCCCATGTAAGAAACATAATTAAGAGCATGTCCCATGAAACATAGAAATTAATATGAAATCCATTGAAATTTAGGTAATATTTATTATTTTTGAAGTAGTAGGTCCCACATTAAATAATAAAAAATCACATCCTCCCTCCACCCCACATCTCTTTTCTCTCTCTACATCGGATGCCTCACCCCCAGCTCACTCTCAACTTCCACACCCTTCCACTCATACAAATCAAGGAAAATCTTAAATATCATTAACTCTATCTTAAAATTCAACAACTTTTCTATTTTACTCTTACTTAATATCAACTACACTATATGAGGGTAAAGTCAACATATAATAAATGTGAGTAATATTATACATTCATATGAAAAATTTAATAAGGTTTATTGTACACTCATACTCTATCTTCTCTTTACATTTGATATGTACGAGCAAAATGAAAATCAAATATTTATTATATTGAATTTTACATATTTACCTTTTATAATGTAAATAGAAAAATTCTCTTGTGACCTCTTTTATTATGAGAGAGTATATTAATTCATGAAACGCTTGAACTGTTCAATAGCCAAAAAACGACGAAGGTGCAACAATACATAAATTAGCTCTCTGATTTGAAATATAACCAACATCTGTAAATTGCATAGAAACACGATGTATAGTAGCATATTTGGCAACGTTTCGTTCGCGATGCAAAAGCTGGTTAGAAAATAATGATGATAGACACTTTACATTTGTGTTATAATTAAAGTAATAAGAAGTGTTAACAACATATAAAAAAAATAAACAAGTACTCCAATCCGTTCCTATATAAAAGATCTATTTTAGTTTATTCCTAAATATACTATCTCTTTCTAAATTTCTTCAATATTTCTTCAAATTAACCCTTTTTTTTGCCAACCAAGAAAAACATATCTTTAATTCAAGAGCAATCCAACAGTCTTACAAACCCAACAATCATAAATAAAGATAAAACATAACAAAAACAAAAGATAACATTCATCCAGGATCAACATTAATGTTCCCGACATCATTTTCCAAAATCTTCCTCGGCTGATCAGGAGGTGACATTACCCACTCAAAAGGGCAAGACCGATCTAAAGAAACTTTAGCAATTCAATCCGCTATCAAATTCGCTTCCCTATGAATCCAGCAGGAAACATGATTTCTCATTAGTTCTCTTGAAAAAGCAATATCTTTAAAGAGAGTATCACATCTCCAATTAGGTGAATTTCCTTTGTTAACACAGTTAATAATAACCTGATTATCGGACTAAAAAATAACGTCCTCCAACTGATTGTTAGATGCATAATGGATCGCATCTAGAAGAGCTAAACCTTCAGCAAACAAAAGAGTCTGTTTGAACAAGTCTAGCGCCTCCATCCAAGATCCATCCATTACAATCTCCAACAATAAATGCAATAGCAACTGTGTTGTTATTTGAGTCAAAAGTAGTCACAATTACTCTTGATGGAGTTACCTGAAGGTTTCCTCCAGGTTTTCCCACCATCATTAAGCTCAAAAGCATTAGTTAGCACCTGTACTATTGAAGTCCAACCCTTTACATTCCAAAATTCAGCCAATAACTTTCCTGCTTGAGATATAACAAAAGTAGGGTTTGGTGTATTAGCCTCATAACTAAATTCCTCTCTTTCCAAATGTACCACAATAAGCATGCAATTAGAGCCTTTTGCCACTGGGACATATTCAATTCACACAAGCATTATACCAACCAAGATTTTAAATTTGGATCCTGAAGCCCAGCAACATTGAGAGATAAATCACATCCAAACCAAACCAATCTTACCCAATCACACAACAAAACAATATGTGAAACAGGATTCTGAATTTTTATTGCAAATCATGCACAAATCTGTAACAGAGCATTTTCTTTTAGCAGATTTCCAAACGAGGGGATAGCATTTAATAGAATTCTCCATATAAAATTTCTACTTTTATAAGGCACTTTAACCTTCCACATTTAACCGTATAACAACTCACTTTCCCTCCTGTCCAGACCCATCTATCCTTTCTAGACAAAGGGACCAAAATATTTCGAATTGCATTCTTCTCATTCTCCGAAATCCATCCTTCAATTAGGAAAAAATTCCAGTTTCTCCCCACCTATTTGGCAAGTCCAAAATCCAAGGGTGCCTCCACACTCTAGTATCTAAACCGTCACCAATACTCACCATCAGATCGCCTTTCAAAACCTCCCTTCCTGCTAATACACTAGACCACAACCAAGAGGCTAACCTCCCCTTTATAGCCTCCATAAAACCACATTTTGGAAAATATCTAGCCTTCAAAATTTTCACCCACAATTGATTTGGCTGCTGCAAGATTCTCCAACCCACCTTAGCTAATAAAGCCAAGTTAAATGCCTCAAAATCTTTAAACCCAAGGCCCCCATCTAATTTGCTCATCTTTAACTTTTCATTGGGAAAATTTCATTTAAGGACCACTGTAGACAATTAATGTAAAAGAAGGACCACAAAAATCTGAAATTTTACTGCAGGACCTAGGTCCTTAAATGAAAAAAAATTGTTGTGTGAAAAGACCTAAAAGCCCTTGTGAATTAATTTCACATAAGGACCTGTGCAAAAAGTCTTATGACGCTAACGCTAACACTGACGCTGACACGCTAACGCTGACGCTGACACAACGTACTTCCTTGGCTGACAACGTACTTCCTCTTGCATATGGCGATTTCCTTGTGCATATGGTCATTTCCTTGTGCATATGGTCATTTCCTTGTGCGTGGCCAATTAATTTCAAATAAGGACCTGTGCAAAAAGTCTTCTGACGCTGACGCTGACACAACGTACTTCCTTGGCTGACAACGTACTTCCTCGTGCATATGGCGATTTCCTTGTGCATATGGCCATTTCCTTGTGCATATGGTCATTTCTTTGTGCGTGGCCAATTAATTACTCCTTGTGCATATGTGCATTTCCTTGTGCATATGGGCATTTCCTTGTGCGTGGCCAAGACATAACACATTATAAGGCATTTCCAGGCCACGCACAAGGAAATGGCCATATGCACAAGGAAATGCCCATATGCACAAGGAGTAATTAATTGGCCATATGCACAAGGAAATGGCCATATGCATAAGGAAATCGCCATATGCACAAGGAGCAATTAATTGGCCTTATAACGTGCTATGTCCAGACTGCGTACAAGGAAATGACCATATGCACAAGGAAATGGCCATATGCACAAAGAAATCGCCATATGCACAAGGAGTAATTAATTGGCCATATGCACAAGGAAATCGCCATGTGCACAAGGAGCAATTAATTGGCCTTATAACGTGCTATTTCCAGGCCACGCATAAGGAAATGGCCATATGCACAAGGAAATCGCCATATGTACAAGGAGCAATTAATTGGCCTTATAACGTGCTATTTTCAGGCCACGCACAAGGAAATGGCCATATGCACAAGGAAATCGCCATATGCACGAGGAGTAATTAATTGGCCATATGCACAAGGAAATGGCCATATGCACAAGGAAATCGCCATATGCACGAGGAGTAATTAATTGGCCATATGCACAAGGAAATGGCCATATGCACAAGGAAATCGCCATATGCACAAGGAACAATTAATTGGCCTTATAACGTGCTATTTCCAGGCCACGCACAAGGAAATGACCATATTCACAAGGAAATGACCATATGCACAAGGAGTAATTAATTGGCCTTATAATGTGCTATGTCCAGGCCACGCACAATGAAATGACCATATGCACAAGGAAATCGCCATATGCACAAGGAAATCGCCATATGCACGAGGAATTACGTTGTCAGCGTCAGCGTGTTAGCGTCAGCGTCAGAAGACTTTTGTACAGGTCCCTATCTGAAATTAATTCACAAGGGCTTTTAAGTCTTTTCACACAACAATTTTTTTTTTCATTTAAGGACATTGGTCTTGCAGTAAAATTTCATATTTTTATGGTCCTCATCTGACATTAAATTGCTGCAGTGGTCCTACAATGAAATTTTCCCCTTTTCATTTGATACCTAATGAATTTTGTGATTAGATTCATCCCCTTTCCACCAAAAACAAGAAATAATGGCATCCAATTTCTTTAAAACATTTTTAGGAAATTGAAAATAATTAAGACACAGAGTATACAGGAATAACATTAGCCACAGCCTTAATTAGCACTTCCCTCCCTCATTAGAAATGAAGTTTCTCTTCCAGCCTCGAATTATTTTCCTAACCTTATCAAGCACAAAATCAAGAGCCTGAGCTCTGGATCTACCCCAAATTATTGCAAACCAAGATAATTACCCGGCATATCCATAGCAGGGATTTGGAAAACATGGTACTCCTCAATAATAATTAAGAGAGGAAGGGTAGAAAGAAAGTTAAAAAGTTAGAGTATTTTGGTAATATCATATGATTTTAATTAACTTAACCAACATATGTAATCTAATCAAATTTGATAAATTAGTCTTATATTTAGGAACAAAATGAGTATATTAAAAAGATTCCTTGTAAAAAGCGTTGAACATTGGCTAACAGCTATTTTATCATGGCTAATTTCTTGTCGGATGCCCTTATAGTAAGTAGGTATAGGAAGTTAGCTTCCAGTGTTTTATTGTAATTGGAAAAAAAATATGTTGTAAAGGGATACGATTTATATTGTTTCATTCACTTTGAGTTTAGGAACAATGTGTATGCAAATCAATTAATCAATATAATTCATTATACAACAAAATAGACTTTTCAGGAAGGAAAAAACATATGGAGACTAGGAGCTCTAGGAGGATATCATATAAAGCATCAGAGATAATCTTATTAAATTATATGATACTTCAAAGATAACTAACGCTCACCAGAAGGTTTATGTTATGTGAATCTGTTATTTTTTTCTCTCTGATTTTCTCTCTGTACTTCTCTCTTGTTCCTGCTTCCTTGCTGATATTTGTCTGTAATTCTGTTGCTATTCAGGACCTTATTGATCTTTGGATGTATTTTCAGCTGTGATTTGTTGTTCACAGTAGTGATTAATATCACTGAATTATCCAGATCAATTGGTTTTGTTTGGTTTGCATTTAAATTTTGCTTCATAATTTCTAAGTCCATAACAGTTTAAAAATTTAAAAATTTGGTATATAGGAGTAAAGAATACATGATAAAATGTATACTATATAAAACTATTATCTCAGAAGTCAGATGGGGACGCTAGAGTGTGTTTGGATGGAGAGAAAAGTTTGGAGAGAAGAAAAATAAGAGGGGAAAGGAGGGGATTGATTTTCCCGGTTTGAATTAGGAGAAAATAATAACGGAAAAAGTGGGAAGAAAAAAAAATATGTGGATCCTATGGTTTTTTCTCCCAATATTTTCTCTCCAAGATGAGGAGATTTTGGAGAGAAAATGACTCTTTCATGCGCTACCCCTTGCCCAGCCGCATGCACCGCCACCGCGATTCATCTTTTTTTTTTTAAACTGAAGCCATTGCGATTCATCACATCAGCCGTGTATATATATATAGATATTATCTGTCTTTCATATAAAAAAATTTTATCTCATCTTTTATATGTTTTCTTAATTTTGTTAGTTAAAAAAATAAATTTATCTATCAACTAATTGTTTTACAGTGTACAATTAGATTAAAATCTCTATGTCATGTTTGTTTGTGATGGGTGAGACTACAGATGAGGTGATAAATCAATTTCATATAAGAATTTCTCTTCTCTCAAATACATGTATCATTTTTATTCTTAATACACACTCATATTTATGAGTAATATTTTAATTAATATTCATTCGACCTAGGTGGAACTATTTATGTCATTTTTTTGCGTAGATTAATTATTTTTCTTTCTAAATGAAGTAAACAAAGCTTCAGTATTTTAAGAGATTTTTTATTTTCCATTATTTTAATTTGTGAAAAAATATATTTGGCTTAGTGTTTTGATTTTAAATAACATATAAAATTATTTCATTTTTTTTCATTTTAATATTTAAATTGATGGTGTTATTACTTTATTAAAATTTATTTGTCTTGACTTTATTGAAAAAATTGAGTTGAAAATTAAAAAGATATTATCGTCATTTTAAATATTATACATTTTCTCTCCTCCCACTTTTCTAATTTTCTTCTCTCTATCCAAACACAAGCGCCCCCCCCCCCCCATAACATATAAAATTATTTCATTTTTTTTCATTTTAATATTTAAATTGATGGTGTTATTACTTTATTAAAATTTATTTGTCTTGACTTTATTGAAAAAATTGAGTTGAAAATTAAAAAAGATATTATTGTCATTTTAAATATTATACATTTTCTTTCCTCCCACTTTTCTAATTCTCTTCTCTCTATCCAAACACAAGCGCCCCCCCCCCCCCCCCGGCGCCCTTTTCTTCCCCTTCCATCTTCTCCTCTCCCGACTTTTCCCTCCATCAAAACATAGTGCAAATGATCAAATAATATAACTGGATTGAATGAGATAATTGGTTGTTGAGAGAAGAAGGTATGAAAATGAAGGAGATTAACGTCATATACTCTCCTGCTTACGCGTACTAATGCTTTTGTGAAGGGACCAGAAGAAGCAGGTCAACTTCAACACTGCCCTCCACCTTTAAATTTTGTTTTTATTTTTGACCGTTACGACCTCGCTAACAATTCTCCAACAACCAAGGCCACTCAATTCAATTCGGATAAGATGGGAAATCGCACTAATTTATCCAAGTGTAAAATAACATAGTATAGCCTTATTTAGCAGTATTAGCAACACAAGATCATTTTCCATTTTCCGCTTCAACACCTCCAGCAGGGCCGCCGCTTCAACTTCATCACCTCCCATGGCCACTTTCCGCGGTGGTGTTCACGAGCAAGAGGATACAAATATATATGTGTGTGTGCATGCGATGCCGGGTTTTATTGTCCCATTTGTTTATCTACTACCTTCGGTCATAAATATAAGAGTCAGTTGACTTTTTTTGGGAGATTAAAGAAGCAAATTAGACCCCTAAATCTTAATATATACGAAATGTAATTAGATTATATGATAGTTTATAAGTAAAATAACTTAGTTTTGAGGAAAAAAGACAAATATAAACAATTCGTAGTGGTATATTTTACATCATTAATTTTTCCAAAAAAAATCAACTAACTCTTATAATTAGGACAGGAGGGAGTATTAATTAATCTTATCGTGATAAATAGTTAAATACATTTTTAATCAATCCCCAAATCTTGGTTCTCCATCATTTAATTACATCCTCTCTCATCGACCGACACAATGTAACACACAGATAGATACACCAACGCTGACCCCCATTCTCTCCACCTTCGCTTTCAAATTCCTTCTCTTTTTTTTATCTTTTATTATTGTACCCCCTTCAAATATGGTTCAACCTCAAGGCACTCAAAACGTGATCAAGTTAATAGTGTTTATCGAATAAATTATTAGCTGTAAACTGTGAGATAACATTTGATAAGACACAAAATGATTGGACAAATATATATAAAAAATGTATAGATTGTATTCAATTACGAATACAGTACATAGACTGTGCAGGTGGGTTATCCCATATTCAGAATATGCCAGCCTCTGCCATATTCTGATTGACATAATCGTTCCACTCAGATCACCACGCAGACAAGGTGTTTATGTGAATCCGCTTGGGTTTAGCACTCACGACGCCGTTCGACAGCGCACACATCCCCACCCGACAATAATAAATAATCAAGATTAGCACAAAAAATGACAGATTTGGGATAAACTCCTAAACCTTTTTCTTAATATTGTTAAATGTATTTAATAGTTGGAGCTTCCACTCAAAAATCTGGGTCACCCTCTCCTTTAAAACCCAGCCCATCCTTCCTCGTACATTACTCTTGTTTTTTACACCCTCCTTTACCAATTCTGAATCGAATCAATTTCACGTCTTCTCTTTTCTTTCGTTTTATGCGCCTGGTTATCAAGAACAAGAAGGCCTTCTGATTGAATGGCAATGGAGGGTAACGAGAGCCGAGCGAGCGGAGTGCAGGAAACAGCGTCGTCTCCCGCTCAAAACCGCCAACAGAGACAGAAGCTTGAAGTGTACAATGAGGTCCTTCGTCGCCTCAAGGATTCTGACCACGAAGAGGCTATGCAGCCTAACTTCCAACATCAGCTCTGGGCTCATTTCAGCCGACTTCCTACACGGTTCCTACATTTTCACCCTTCCTCCTTTCTCTTTCTTTCATCTTCTCCCTTCTTCACTGTTGCTCTCTTTTTCCGTTCGTCCATTCATTCAATTCGGTGTTCCAGACGTTAGTCCCACGCCTCCTCCCTCTTTAAGCTTCCTTCATTTTTTATGTCTGGTCACGATGATAACGATAATACCTTACAAACCAAGAAGAGGAAAAGAAAACGATGAACTTGTTACTTCATGGCTTTTATTTAATACGTGAGAGTCTAATTATATTCCCTCTTGTGTTCTATTGTCTAGTTCTCTTTCAATCCACTGCGAGATTACTGTGAATTCTGTTTTCTTGCTGCGAGATCTTCCGCTAGCCCTATACTTCATGCTTTGTTTTCACATATCTGGTGGGATGCATTTCACAGGTATGCATTGGATGTGAACGTGGAAAGGGCTGCGGATGTTCTGATGCACAAGAGACTACTGCATTTAGCACAAGTTCCTGCTAATAGGCCTGCGATTGAAGTTCGCCTGGTCCAGGTGAGCGCCGTTGGTTTAGTTATTTATAGCTTGTCTGTTTTTGATCTTGATGCTTGGAATCAATATGCTTGTACTTCTTGGTGCTTTCTCGTGGTCATGCGGCATGATTTCTTGGCATGCTGTAGACTCCTATTAGTCGTAAATTATTATCTGATTATGTAGTGTAAATTGTAAACGTATGCCCGTGCTCAATAGATGTTCTTCTTTCACTCTGGAATACGTAGCGAAGCCTCTCTTTCAGAACAATGTGATCTCATATCAGGCTCACTATGTCCAGAAATGGATTTCGGATGGGCACTGCATCTAATGCAGTCTCCTTTACATTAACCTAGAGGACGCATTACACCGATTTAACTGCAGAAGAGTATTCATGTAAAAAAAAAAAAAAAAAAACCTCTGAAGTCTGCGAGTGTTATTGGGTACCCTGTGGAACAACCCATTCTATGGACTATAACTTTACAAAAAATTGTTTCCATAGAATAACTGTAAAACTAATTTCAAATGCGAATGGAATGAGTGGGTTTTGAACCCTTTGAGCGACAGTGCACATTTTTGTATGAGTCCGAAAGCAATATACTTTGCAGAACTCAAAATCAAATCCCACCGGATCAGGACCAAAACTAACCTATCTTGTATTAATTTGAGATTTTCATGCTTGCAGTGGTTGGCTAGAATCTATTTTAGAAGGAAACTGGGTGTAGATTTAAATGTAAATTATCCTGAATAATTTGCTCCTCTATATTTTCCTGAATTAATTTAGACTGAACTTAAAACAAAACAGGAATATCTTTTTTATAATAATGTCCATTTCTTGGTTTGTGAACTATTATATTTTTGTTTTATTTGTTATCTGATTTAACTTGATTAGTTTTAATATTAAGTGGTATGGTGAAAAGGGAAAATCTATAGAACAATAACTTGATTGCAGGTTCAACCCATATCTGACGGAAGCTTGGATGATTCTGTCCATTCAGAAGCTCCTGGTGAGGAAACTGGTCAAATCTCTTCAAAGCACTCAGGGAGACAGAGGTAATTTTTTTCTTACCTTCTTGTAGGTCTCCTAATGCTTTAGTAGAATTTTTAAATGAAATTATCTTCAAACACCAGTTATACACGTGTATATAGCTGTACTGATTAAGCATTTTAGAGCTTGATGCTTGCAGCGAGTTATTCTTATCTCTTTGGAATTTTTTAACAGTATTCATCCACCTCCTGCTTTTGGTTCTTCTCCAAACCTTGAAGCCCTGTCACTTGAAGCAACTAAGAGTGAAGATTTAGAGGTGGAACACTCTATACATGCTGGTGGACAATATTCACGGTAAAATTTTCATCTCAAGATGCTTTTAGGGGTAGGCTTGGATGATTTCTGCAGCCTGTTGAGTTTTACTTTTATTTTATGTAAGAGGGTATCTGAAGACATTACTCAGCTGATATGTATCATATGTAATACATATCGACATTATAATAAAAATTTTGGTATATCTGAGCGTCAATGTACTTAGTTCTTGTTACATAGTGTTAGGAAATAATGTGGTTTAGGAAATATAATTGTAGACCCTATTGGTAATGCAATGTGCTATGTTGCAATGGACTGCAATGCAATAATGATTACCATCAATGTGTTTGGTTGATTATTAACAATATGTGGGGAGATTATTTTTTATATTTGATTAGTACTCCCCATCCCAATTGCCTCCTACCTCTTCCTTCCTCTGCCAAAACCATCCAAAAATGTAAGCACCTTTGTCAGTGGAAATTGAAAAATCTTGAGGAGATCTTTTTTCAAATGAAATGGCTTTCATTGATGAGATAATTATGTACAGCTGCTAACACTACGGTATCTACTAAGCTCTATCTATAAAGCTGGTGAATAATTACACCAGAATGTGTAGTATCAAAGTTTCCTAAAGTCTGTTTCACAGGATTGTATCAGCAAAATAGAATGTCATCTATAGTGAATTCCTCCTCTGCAAAGATCCTCTTGTTTCTTGCTTCCCACAATTTCCAGCACGTTACAAAGATTTCTATTTTCCAGGTCACATGCGTCGTTGAATCTTGAGGAGATCTTAATTAGCAGCAAAGTTGCTTAATAATAAATTGAAAGGAAAAACACATAAATCAAGTTTTAGCATGGGTTCAAAACATACAAAGAGGGAATATATAAACCAATCTTCCATATAGATTGAAACCACAAAAGCAGAAATCTAAAGCTTGTTGCAGCGACTACAGATCTGAACATATGGAGAAAACAGATCTGAGGGGGAGATGTTTGCAGCTTCGTGTGTTCATCAGAGATCTAAACAGAGGGACATGGTCGGCGTTTGCAACTTTGAACATTGATCGTGAACGATGAAGAAGATGATGGTATTGGAATGAGGGAACAAACGATAGGAAGGAGATGACAATAATGGTGGGAGGAAGAAGACAGAGAAGGGCTAGAGATGGAGAAACTGCTTCCTATGATCGGTGGGGAGTGGGTGCCCTTAGGTTTGCCGTCACCAATGGAAAAGGGAGGGGGCAAACAATGAAAGCAAAAAAAAAATGATTGGAGGGTAAATAGGACATTTAAAAAAAATGCAATAGATGTTAAAGAAGATTCATAGGAGGGGAGCTATGAACGCACATTACCAATTTTTTCGTAATCATCATTACCATGGTAATGCCCATTACCATACTAAAGAGAAACCAAACACATTTTATTTGGTAATGCAATCTTCATTACTGTTACATGCCTGCAATGTAATTGAACTAAACAAGCCCATAGTTAATTGATTAGAATCTGAATCAATCCCAACAAATCAAGGATTATGATTAGGGAGGTTTATTTTCATTTATTATCATGATTTTCTCCTCATGTATACACACCCCTATTGTATATCATAATAAACAAGTTATTTAGATTATGTTTCACTCTTTAGTTTACATGGTATCAGAGCCATACGACTTGTGTTTATTTTTTCAAGATCTGGAAATTTTCTGCTTCAGTGCGACAGTATTGTTTATCGCTACAGTACTTTGGTGTTCGGTTCCCCTTTTCCTGGAAAGTTTCTCGGAGCATGTGCCCCATCATCGTGCTCAGGGGCCTCCGATCTGTGAAGCCCATTTTTCCGATGATGTTCCGGCCACTCACGTATCTCCATATGCCTCTGTCATTTTCGCCTGGAAATTCACGCGCCAGTGCGTGAAGTAGTTTTTCGGCTTCTCTTTTTCCAATCGGCTTAGACAGTCATTTTCTGACATATCCCTAGTGTGATCGTGTTTATGGTTGTGTTTTTTGGGATTTCCAGTTTTCCCGTGGAATTCTTCAGTTTCCGGCGAGATTTTCTCTGGCATTTTCCTTTCTTGGCGTCGTCTTCTTGTTTCTGGCCATTCTCTGGTGTTCGTATGTTATATGGAACATTTTCTTTCCAGATTTGGGTTACTATTCTTGATTTAAATAAAAAAAGGCAAAAAAAAGTGCTTCTAGTGAAGATTGGGTTCAGATTTGGCTATTTCTCTATGGCTCTTGTGATACTTGTCTGTTCGGCGTATTTGGTTATGCTCTTGGTGTGGCTACTAGGCTACTTGATACACTCTTCTTGGTTAGAATGTTTTTTCTTTGACATTTGGTTGAATCTCATTGTTTTGGGCATTACATTTGGTATTTTATTGTTTCTTTTGAGCTACTCTATGGCTGATGGTTGTGGTGATTATGTATTGACCAACATGGTTTTGGGTTCTACTACGGAGTATGCACAATTTATTAGGTACCGTGAGCTGCAGAAGAATGATACCCCATCTGTGTGTGGACTTGTCGCATTAGTTACTTCAGAGACGTGCCTTGTCTCTGCTTCCTCTAAGTGGGTTCTAAATTTGGGTGCTACTAATCACATGACAGGAAACTGTTATCTCTTCTCTAATTATGATTAATCTGCCACCTCATCAAGTATTACCATTGATAATGGTTCCTGTTCACGTATACTTGGATCTGGTTCTATCGATCTTACCTCATTGACTCAGTCATCCTCAGTATCGCATGTTCCTGATCTTGCTTTTAATCTTCTTTCTATCAGCCAACTTACTCATAAGATTAATTGTTGTGTCTCTTTTTATCCTGATTGTTATTTAATTCGGGATCTCGTGATGAAGAAGATTATTAGTAGAGGCTATGAATCTTGGGGCCACCATTTTCTTGATGATCAAGTATCTCAAGTGCCTCAACCAATTGCTTACCTCGGCGTTTTGAACCCTTTTGAAATGCATTGTCGACTTGGTCATTTGTCTCTATCATCAATAAAAGAGTTGTATCCTCAATTCGGCATGTGTCAGTTTGCCAAACACCATCACCTTCCACTTAGGGGTGTTCACAGGACAGGACGGGACCGGGACAACCCCGTCCCGTCCCATGTCCCTTCCCGTCCCGAACTTGTCCCGATCTCAATTGGGACGAGACGGGACGGGCCTTGTTCCGAAATTTTTTCCCAGTTAAAAGAATTGACCCAAAAAAATTTTTTTTGCAGAGCAACACACTTTGTGGGTGATTTTGTAGCATAATTAAATCTCCTCCAGTGCCATGAGCACTCCATATTAATACATAATAAACCAAAAACATAATAATTAGAGCAAAAAAAGTAGCAACAACTACACATTTAAATAGAGTTTGAAAAAAACTTCAAATGTGATGTGTTACACATAGAGCATAGTGGCAGCGGATAAGAAATTTGAGATCAATGAATGGTTGGAACTTAGTTTAGAAGTTAGAGTTATATTTTTTAAAAAAAAAGTCATATATACTCACACATGAGACAGATGACACATGTATTTTTTTTTAAAAAAAATATGAACATACATATATATATATATATTCGGGACGGGACGACCTCGTCTCGAGTCCCATCCAGTCCTGAAGCTGCACTCTGTCCCGTCCCGGTTTGTCCCGTCCCGAAAATTTTCGGGACGGGACGGGACGCGACGGACCGGGACGGGACAATGTTGAACAGCCTTACTTCCACTCATGCCTAGAGCTAATAAGCAGCTGCATCACCCTTTGAGTTAGTTCATTCTGATGTGTGAAGGCCATGCCCTGTTGAGTTGAAGCCTGGTTTCAAGTACTTTGTCACCTTTGTTGATGATTATACGGGTTACCTAGTTATATCTCATGGAAAAGTTGTTTTGAGCTATTCTCCCATTTTTGTGCCTTTTGTGTGAAGATTAAAACCCAATTTGGTGTCTCTGTCCAGACTTCGAGAAGTGATAATGCTAAGGAATATTTTTCCGGAACCTTTCATTCTTACATGCTTTAAGATGGCATTCTCTATCAATCCTCATGTGTAGATACACCAGCCAAAAATGGTGTTGCTAAACGAAAAAATCAACACTTACTTGAGGTTGGCCGCGCACTTATGTTTCAAATGAATTTTCCTAAGCCATTTTGGGATGATGCGATTTTCACTACTTGTTTCCTCATCAACTGCATGCCCTCTTCTGTTCTTGGTGGTAAAATTCCTTATACGACTTTGTATCCCTCACATTCTGATTTTCCATTGATCCTCAAATTTATATACGGGATGTTCGGCCTCAAGTTACCAAACTAGACCCAAAGTCTCTTAAATATGTTTTCTTTTGGTACTCTCGTCTTCAGAAGGGCTATCAGTGTTTTTCCCTGATCTTAACCGCTATCTAGCATGTGCAAATGTTAATTTTCATGAATTTATTTCTTTTTTCTCTCGTTGGTCTGCATCTTTTGTCCCGTTCTCTCCAGACGAAGACGACAGCCTTTTGGTTTATCAGGTCATTCAATCGATGCCGGTGCCAGCACCTGTTCTTCCACCTCGACTCCCTATTACACAAGTCTACACTAAACCTCATTATGAGAGTACTGCTGCTCGCCTAGATTCAGATCCTTGGTTGTCTGCTTCGTTATTAGATCCTGCATTGAGCTCACTTGTCCTGGAGTGTCTTTCTGATTCAGCCATTCTATCCAAGATGACTCTGACTTCTACACCTGATTCCTCTGCCATGGACTTACCCTTTGCCCTTTGGAAAGGTAAACGTTCTTGTGCCTATCCTATTTCCAACTTTGTCTCTTATGATCACTTGTCTCCTGCTTCTAGTGCATTTGTCAGTTCTATAGATTCTATCAGTGCCCCTAAAACTCTTCATGAGGCCTTAACTCACTCGAGTTGGCGTGCTGCAATGGAAGAAGAGATTATGGCTCTTGATTGAGCTGGTACTTGGACTTTAGTGGACTTACCTGTTGGAAAGAAGGCTATCGAGGGTAAGTGGGTGTTCACGGTTAAAACAATGGCCTATGGCATCCTTGAACGTCTAAAAGCTTGACTAGTTGCTAAGGGGTGTGCTCAGACCTATGGTATTGATTACTAGGACATTTCTATGGCGAAATTGTCTTCTGTTCGCCTTTTCATTTCTATGGCTGCTACTTATGGTACCAGTTAGATGTCAAGAATGTGTTCTTGAATGGTAATCTTCTTGAGGATGTCTATATGGAACAACCACCTGGTTTTGTTGCTTAGGGGGTGCGTAGGAAGGTTTGTTATCTTCATAAGTCTCTGTATGGTTTAAAGCAAAGCCCTCGTGCTTGGTTTGACAGATTCAGCTCTGTGGTTAAGAAATTTGGTCTGTATCAAAGTAAATATAATCACTCTGTGTTCTATTAGCGGATGACATTGTGTTTACTGGTAGCAGCACAATAGGCATCTCATCTCTTAAGGTTTTTCTTGATTCTCATTTCCAAACGAAGGAGTTGGGTCCGCTGAATTGCTTTCTTGGAATTGAAGTTATGAGAGGCAAGAAGGGAATCCCCGTTAACTCAGAGGAAATATGTTCTTGATTTGCTTAAGGAAACCGAGGAACTTGGAGCAGCACCGAGTAGTATTCCCATGGTTTACAATCATTTTCTAGAGATTGATGATAGAATACTATATAATGAGCCGCCTGAGGAAGTGAGGAAGAAGGTTGACCCTGAGAATGTCAAACCATTTGAGTTGCCTAAACGATATCGCGGATTGATTAGGTAATTGAACTATCTCACAGTGATCCGTCCTGATGTAACCTTTTTGGTTAGTGTTCTGAGCTAATTCATGGCAGCGCCTACTGTTGCCCAGTGGGAAGGATTGGAGCATGTTTTATACTACTTGAAAGGGCAACCTGGTTGTGGTATACTTTACACGTTTAATGGACAAAGATCAAATGCTTTTCTGATGCAAATCATTGGGGGGGGCAAAGGCTACAAGGAGATCTGCTACAGGATATTGTGTGTTTGTGGGAGGAAATTTTGTATCGTGTAGAAGCAAGATGCAATATCCCGGTCCACTGCAGAACCTGGGTATGGAGCTATGGCACAGTCAACACGAGATTGTGTGGATTCACCAGTTAACGAAGGAAGTTGGCTTTGCCACGTCATTGCCTGCTAAGTTGTGGTGTGATAATAAAGCCGCTCTACATATAGCTTCTAATTCGGTGTTTCATGAATGTATGAAACACATTGAGATTGATGGTCACTTTGTGCATGATAAGATTAAAGAGAAATTTATCCCTACTGGACACGTGAGGTCTAGTGACCAATTGGGTGATCTATTGACTAAGGCCTATCTTTGTATTAAGTTGGGCCTGATTAACATCCACGCTCCAACTTGAGGAGGAGTGTTAGGAAATAATGTGGTTTAGGAAATATAATTAATTGATTAGAATCAGAATCAATCCCAACAAATCAAGGATTATGATTAGGGAGGTTTAATTTCATTTATTATCTTGATTCTCTCCTCATGTATATATACCCCTATTGTACATCATATTATACAAGTTATTCAGATTGTTTTTGACCCTTTAATTTACACATAGGAAACACTCAAAGGTACTTGAGGTTAGAGTACTGATGAGTATCATCATCCACCAGTCTACTGGTATTACAAACTTACTTTTCTGAGATATGCCTGTACAAACTTGTACCATATGTATGTATAAAAAAAGTTGTACCATATGTAAATTATATATTAACATTATGATAAAAACTTAAATGATTTTTGTAGTTTCCAGTCGAGTTGTTTGTTATTGTTTTTCCCTTTGAATTTCGTTGAGATGTAAAATATCATTGTCATTGACAATGTTGTAGGCCCATGCATGAAATCACCTTCTCAACAGAAGACAAGCCAAAGCTTCTCAGTCAGGTATATGATAACTTTTGCAATGAAAATAATATGCATGTCAGAACTGTCTCAAATTGCTAGCAGATTGGAGCGTATTCTTCTCTGTCCATTACAGGCATCATCGATGGTTGTCAACAGTATGTTGGGGGGCAGAGATAATTGAAAATTCCATAGTTTAAATACAAATAACTACCCTACTGTAGTTATTTGAAAGTTGAACCTTACATGTTGAATGGGAGTGTATTTTTTGTGTTAAGAGACTCACAGGTCTTGTTTTATGTGCAGTTAACTTCTTTGCTTTCTGAGATTGGACTGAACATTCAAGAGGCACATGTTTTTTCCACAAGCGATGGTTATTCATTAGATGTGTTTGTTGTTGATGGATGGCCATATGAGGTATGTTGTGCATCATTTGCCTTCACTGGAATGTGGGTCTTATGTTGGGTCCACATTGGGTGGTCATCATTTGTGCCATCACTATGATGAGATTTGATTGTCCAATTTTTTATTTTTATTTTTATTTTTATTTTATTTTTTTTGGGGGGGGGGGGTTGGTTTCACTTATTTTAAGTGATTTTACATTGCAAGAAGTAAATATACGAGAGGAGTTTTGTCTCGTGAAGTGAAACCATATTTTTTAAGTGGAGCCAAACAAGCCCTTACTGGTCTAGATTTTAAGTCTTAAATTTGTGATTTTTAAGAAATAAATTTAACTCTTAAAAATGTAAAAGTTGGGAAATTATGTATATTTTAAATTTTGTACTTATTAAAATAATATAGTATTTAAAACATTATAACAAAATTAGATTAAATTTAAACCGTCTAGATTTAATCTAGATGGTTCATTTGAACTGAACTGGATTCTTCACTACTTATGAATAGTGTGATTCTGTATAAATTTTATATTATAAATAGATAGATAGATAGATATGTACTTGGCTACCATGGGTTCATAATACTGAACTAAATGATAGATTCTTCTGAATTTTAATGTCGTTAATCTTAGATTTAATTTTAAATTACTGAAATTCGTGCTGAAAGGCATACTTATAAAATCCAGATTCATCTAAACCATGTTATAACTTGCATTTCAGTTCACAAGCACTTACCTGGTTAACTTACTAGCTTAAAGCTTCTTCTTTTCTCTTCTGAGATACAATATATCATGTATATTACTATTTGCCATTACTTTGTTTTCTTTTAGTATTTAAGATTGTGAATGTTTCGGTTCATAGGCCACTGCTTGACAGACTGGTTATACTAAAACAGGAAACAGAACGACTTAAAGCAGTTTTGGAGAAAGAAGTTTTAATAATTGAGGCAAGTCAGGCATCTTATTGTGTTCATAGACCATTGCTTGACTAATGTTTCAGTATATTTAATCTTCATAGATTGTTGATTACTTGCCAAAATGTTTTATACTCTTCTCTTCTGGATTCCAGTTTTCTATTTTTGAAATGATTTGTTGCTAAGTGACCTTGGGGTTCATTTCAGAGTCTGGCATGGCCCATTCAATCAGTACCTTCTGTTGATGAGCCCTATGTGAAATGTGAATCCGATTATTTGACAATACCTAATGATGGGATGGATGTTTGGGAAATAGATCCTAAACATTTGAAATTTGGAAGTAAAATTGCATCTGGATCATATGGTGATCTGTGAGTATATGTCTGTCAAAGTATTCCTTTTCTTTTTTTGTTGGCACAACATTTTCTGATTATGAGCATATATTATTGATATTATTAGTTCAATTAACCAGTACTATTAAAACAGATTTAAAGGTACATACTGTAGCCAGGAAGTAGCGATCAAAGTTCTCAAAGCTGAGAACGTAAATTCAGATTTACAGAGGGAGTTTTCCCAGGAAGTCTATATCATGAGGTTTGTATTAGATTTGCACTTGTTAGCCATTAGATATCTATCTACTGTTAATTGAGGAGGATTTGATCTGACCACTTATTGGGGGAATTTTTTCGCACGTTATAAGTTGATTATGGATTTCTTTTGTGCTATTGGAGCCCTGAGCCCTGTGTTTCATTTATCTTCGACCATTTAAATGTCACTACACCTCTGTTTTTAAAAGATCTGTTCATTGTGGCGGTACGTCTCCTATCTAGCAGTATCAAGGTAATTGAGCAGCAAAAACATATAATTATTGTTGTTGTTCAGTCATGATATGTAGAAATGTAGTTTAGGAAAAGAAAAGGACCAAACAAGATATTTAGGATATAGAAGGACGTGTTGGCAATGTGTACTGAAACATTTGCAACCTCTGCTTTGACTAATATCTTTAAAACCATAGAAAGACATTTTACTCTTTATTTTGGTGCACTTCAAGGCTCGAGCAACTGTTTCCTTGACTCAACACCTCTTAACGTGGCTAACATTTCCTTAATATACCAGAGTTTGTATTGGCGAATAATATGAGAATCTGCTTATGCTAACCAATGGTGGCTTGAAAACATAAAGAAGTTAAGTTAGCGATCATAGTGTCCATTTCAAAATTTAAAACAAGCATTTTGTCACAGTCATCTCACTTTAACAACTCATTTCTAAACCATGTTTTTTGGCGCAAGACTTCACGTGACAAACTTACCATGAATTAACTAAACTGAGGAAAAGGAGGAATAGGTGATGTTGGAATTGTTTTCTGTTTTGTTTGTTTTTATTTTTCATTCTATCCATATGTATAGTTTAATCTTATTTCTTGAGCCTGCAGAAAGGTTCGGCACAAGAATGTTGTGCAATTTATAGGGGCATGTACCAAGGCCCCAAGTTTGTGCATAGTAACAGGTGAAATCCAGTGAGTTACATTATTTTATTCAATGCAACAACGGAATAGAACTTCTGTAATCCTGAATATTTAGCTATAATCATCCTTCTTTAATAAGGTTTTTTCTGTAATCAATTTCAGAATTTATGTCTGGCGGAAGTGTGTATGACTACTTGCATAAGCAAAAGGGTGTTTTCAAATTTCCATCCTTGCTCAAAGTAGCAATTGATGTTTCTAAGGGAATGAATTACTTGCACCAAAATGACATCATCCACAGAGATTTGAAGGCTGCAAATCTTTTGATGGGTGAAAATTCTGTATGAATTCCTCCAACATTATGATTATCATGATCTAATCTGATGCTTTGTCTACTATGAACCATATGTATTATCAATAAAACCAATTCAATAAGCCAGACATGCTGAAGTGACGGTTCTGCATGCATTGCTTAGCAGGTGGTCAAGGTTGCTGATTTTGGGGTTGCTAGAGTGAAATCTAAATCTGGAGTTATGACAGCCGAAACTGGAACTTATCGATGGATGGCTCCCGAGGTATCTAATGTTCTCTTAACGGTGACACTAGTTTGTTCAAATGGTTTAACTACATAATTTGGTCGTTGGAACAGTTAATTTTCTGTTTAACTATCACGTCCCTACTGAACTTTCAAAATGTATATTTGAAAAAGGAATAGACATTGTCTAGGTCAACAATTTTAACCTTGAACACCTCTTTTAGTACGATAACTGATATTCAGATTACAATTAAAAATATCTTTTCAAATGATTGCTAGTAGCGAGAAGTTTCATGAGTTTGTGACTTTTGCATTGAGAGGCGAAGGCAACTTAGTAGAGTGAGCTGAAAGAAGGGATTTAGCTATTTTCTTACATAGAAATAGGGGTGAGCAATGGGCGGACTGGGTAACCCGAACCCTAACCCATCGCCCGCCCATTTAACATTAGGTGGGTATGGGCTAGCCTATACCCGAGCCTCAACCCATTTAAGCCCGTACTAAATGGGTTTGGGTTAAATGGGCAGGCTAAATGGGTTATGGGTAAACCCATTAATCCCTTGACCTATTTTTCTATTATTACAAATTTCTAAATTTCTTATCAAAGTTAAAAAATTCAAGCATCACATTCACATATTAAAAGTGACAGTTGGATTCACAACTCCACATCCATGTTGACATTATAATTTGTTGCACAAAAGAACTTAAATTTAGACAAATACCATAATAACATCTTTTTAAATTTACAGGAGAGGAGTGAGGGTTTTTCTTTTTGACATTTTACAATTTTAAATTTTTACTTATTGAAATTTATAGGAATGCCAATGGTCACTGACTCACTCTCACTGGACAAAATTAAAACAAATTAAAAAATATATATAAATGGGCGGGTATGGGTAGCTCAAGGGTGTGCCCATCGCCCGCCCATTTAATTCTTAAATGGGCTGGGTTTGCACCCGCCCATCATGGGCTTTAATTGGGCGGGCATTAAATGGGTAAAAATTGCGGGTAATGGGTTAGCCCATTGGGTTTCGGGTATTTTGCTCAACTCTCTACATAGAAATATTATCTAAGTCTACGTTGTAACACACACACACATGTGCACACACGCACACTGCGGGTCTCAAGTGGTGCGAGTAAATTGATTTTTATCATAAAAGCTGCTTTTTGAATGATTTAGTGACCAGCATTCATTACGATCTGCAAGGGTTTTTTTTGTCGTTTTTTTTTATTTATTTTTGGCCAATGAGAAATAGCGCATGTCAGCTTAATTTTTTAACACGTTCATTTTGATTTGAAGGTTATTGAACACAAGCCATATGATCATAAGGCCGATATATTTAGTTTTGGGGTTGTTTTATGGGAATTGCTAACCGGAAAGGTATAGTATATCTTGTTTTTACTACCTTCTGATAGTCATCACTCAGACTGTCTTTATTTAAACTATTTTTTTTCGTGTCAGATTCCGCATGAGAATTTGACTCCACTACAGGCAGCTATAGGAGTGGTTCAAAAGGTAATCATATAACTATCTTCAGAAAGTGGTTGTAGATTTACCTGCTAGATGATGTCGCCTTACTTCTGTCTGGAACTACTTTCTGTACACCCTAAAGAAAGAGGCGTACATGATTCAGTGGAAAGATATCGATGGTGGCTATATGTTATTCTTGCTTTACATGAATTTCAGGGTCTACGACCCGCAATCCCCAATAATACCCATCCAAAACTTGTTGAGCTTCTTGAGAGATGTTGGCAGCCAGATCCAACGCTAAGACCTGATTTCTCTGAAATTATAGACATTCTGCAACAATTGGCTAAAGAGGTACTAGAACAAGTCGCTTTCTTTATTATGAGCTGACAATTAAGATAATCACAATAATTTTATCATTATCATTGTTATAGCTTTTAAGGTATCAACAGTTTGAATGCCTCAGTGCAAAAAAAAAAAAAAAAAAAGTTTGAATGCCTCGCATGGCTATAACTTTTTGCTTGGAACAGGTTGGAGATGGAGAGGATCCACGAAAAGAAAAATCTGGAGGAATCTTCTCTGCCCTCAGACGAGGTCATCACTGAAAAATAAAGGGGAATTGACGCTGTCCATAGGATTTGATCAAAAAGTTTATTTCCTGATTATTTTTTAATTGATGTGTACAGTATTTTCTTCACAGTATCGTGTTGCTAATATGGTAGATTGCTCGCCTCAACAGAATTTTCAAAACCAAATGGGAAAATTAATTATTTAATCCTTATAGTTTGATCGAGTTTGCGACCTGTGGTTTAACTCGTCGCAACTTAATCCTTATAGTTTAATAAAAGGTAAAGGGTAAAAAATGATCATTTATTTATATGTTCAAAGTGTATCGGGCACCTTGTATTTTTTTTTGGCTCAAAATTGTCCATCAACTTTCAAATTCGATCCAATAACGACTCTTTCATCAAATTGGCCAAACAGACGTTTTAAATTTGGGTTAATATTGACTCCTCTGCCAAACTGGTCCAATGGATGTTTCAAATTCGGGTCAATAATGACTCCTTCAAACTGATTCAATAAAAATTAGATTCCTGTGAAATTCTAGTGTGGAACTTACCCATAAAAAAGTAACGGAAATTGGGTCAATTTGATGGAGGAGCCATTATTGATCCGAATTTGAAATGTCTGTTGAGTTAGTTTGACGGAGAAGTCATTATTAGCCCGAATTTGAAACGTTTGTTGGACCAATTTGATGGAAAAGTCATTATTAACCTGAATTTAAAAATTAATGGACAATTTTAAGAAAAAAAAAAGTATAAGATGTTAGATACAATTTAAACATAAATAGAGGTAGAGGGTCATATTTTTAACCCTTTACCCTTTACCAAATTTTACAAGAAATTTGAGTCACTTATGACTTGTCCTATGTGGCAGAGAGAGGGATGAATTTTGTCAAAAGCACAGCAAGAACCTCAGCTTCTCTCCTCCCTCGTACTATTTTACTAGACCGCTTCCTTCTTCCTTTCCCTACTTAATTTTCCACCTCCTCCTGCAACTGCATTATTAAGCAAACTAAGTTCCAAGACCAAATGTGATGGCTCCGGCTAGGAATAGCAACCATTTTGACCACCTAGAGGATCTTTAGCTATGCTTCGGCGCGCCGGCGTTGGAGGCAAATTTTCTTATTTCCTCCCTACTAAGTTGGTCCTTCCATACCCACCAGCGATTTCGTCCTCCACCTTCTCCTATTCATTTAGCCCCGCCGCTTCTGTTTCATCTTCATCTGATTTTCAACCATTGCCTTCATCTTAAACTAAAGGTATGTGTGCGGGTTCATCCGAGTAATTTTTTACATGAGGTTAACATTGCATTTTGCTGTGCTGGAGCTGTTCACATGAAACGCGTCTCAGATTTTGAAAGAGTGGGCGAATAGCTTAAAATTTATGAAGAAAGATCGGAGGTGGGTGTTGGAGTTGCAGGGGAAAAAGAGAGAAGGAGGAGAGAGAAAGGGAAAATAAAATGACATGTGTGCCACTTCAGAAAATTCAACCCTCCTTTTCTGACACATGGATGGTTTTTCAAAGTTTTACTGAGTTTTAACAGTTTTAAGGATTGAGTCGTTGCAACTTAAAACTACTGTGATTGAGATATAATGAGTCAGTTGAAGAATTAAGTCACAATTTGGTTAAAAGTATAAAGATTAAATGATTAATTTTCTCAAAACAAATACTTTTGCAACTGCGTTTTATCGTAAAAAGAGCCGAAGTGACGGTATAATAATGATATACATACGTTAAAATAGTAAAAAAAAATTGCTGTTTTTTTTACTATGTTAGCCTTCTTTTAACCCAAGCACTGAGGATAATTCTATATGAATGAGTATTAAGTACTGTAACTTGAGTAACTAACTATTCAGCGGCTTTACGGATAGACATTATTGCGCTGGCAATATTACCTCATGCCTACTCAGCCGACTCCGATGTCCACGCACGCACACGTTTAGTGTTCACTTGAATTGAATATAAGCATTCTCTAGACTCTTGAACACAAATTAGCGTATCTAATCGAGGAATTCTTAGGTACTCCTAGAGTATTGCCAAACTTGTACTCTTACCAATAAGATGGGTACACATGCCGCAGCTTTATCACATGTGGTTGCTGAGGTGTGAGCACTCTCTCCCTTTTTATTTTAGTAATTTACCTAAAAACTTGTGCATTTATTTACTCTTCATTTTCTCTCACATCCAATCTCCATCCCTCTCCTCATCCCAAATCTCTACCCCCACACCCCCTTTGAGGCTCCGAACCCCCCGGGAAAAAAAAATCCCCTCCCTCTCATGTTTTTATTCATTTTTCTTCAATAAAATCTGGATACAAACCAGAAATAATAAAATTTTCCCTTCATTTTTTCCCATTATGAATTTATTTACCTTTTATGCTTAATCAAACATTGTAATTAAAATTATATCTGACATTAATTAATGTGTTGGTACTTTTTTATTTTAAGTATATAGTCAAATAATAACCTTTTGCTCACATATTTATTTCCACCAAATATAGATTTTAAAGATAAATACATATGTTCTGTTACTTAATAAAAAAAAAAAGGTAGGCAGTGGATTTACTATGATCTTAAATAAGTAAATATGACATTTCCATCAATTTTGCCTCCTAAATTCACAATCTCTCCTAAAGTATTCTTTTGATAGCACATGTTAAGGTGCCTTGTGAAGAAGTGGTTCCAATATACACATATTTATTCTATTAAACTTGCATTTTGTTTTCAACATGATTTGAAAAATAAGTATGCAAATTTTCAAGACAAATATGCAAATTTAAGGGTTCACTTATTGTCTTGGAAATTTTGTTATTTTTGTTGGAAATCAACATACTTAGCTTAGAAATTTTATAAAAAATAAAATTATAATTAAATATTCAATTAAGAAAAATTATAATTACAAATTTAAAATTAAATGAATTGGCAAATAAAAATTTTAAAGAATGAAAGGAAATCAAATTTAAAATTTTGTATGAAGATAAAGAAACTTGAAATTTTTTATTATTACACATATAATTTTAAATACAAGGTTTTATTAAGAGTAAAATGTAAATAAAATTCTAAGAATAAATAACAAATCAACTCCAAGTTTAATTTGATTTAGCTTGTCCTAGTTTTTTTCTTCTTACTATTTCTGATTAGTATCCAGATTTAAATAAAAGTAAATAAAAACCAATGAACAAAAAAACTGGACCGGACGGTTCAATCGTAAACCGGCCAATGGTCCGGTCGAGCTCCAAAAACCGGAGGAGTTTGACCCTGTCAATGGCCGAGTCAACCCGGGTTGAACCTGTCAAAATCGGCCAACCCGGGGTTGAACCGGGTTGGCCCCCTTTTTAAAAAAAATAATAATTATTTTATTTTATTATAATTCACCTAATTCTCACTTCACTCAATTTTAGAAATTAGGAAACTATAATACTTTAAATACTATTTTACTTGCATACACTTAATATTTAATTATTGTTACTCTTAATATTTTATTTTAGTCTGTGGATTGTAAAATAATATTTATTTTCACGTGTAATCAACTAATATTTTCTCTTTTTCCCTTTATAGAAACATTAGAATATTCATATTTGATGAATCATGCATACCTATCTACATTTACATTTTGATATTAGTGATTATTAATGTTAATATCAATAAAATTTTATTATTTTAATATAACCGGTTTGACCCAATCCGACCATTGACCATTGAACCAGTGCCTCATCCGGTTCGATGCCCAGTCCGGTTTTTTGAACCTTGATAAAAACATGAGAAAGGTAAGGGAGGGGAAAAGAGAGGGGTGGGAGGTGGTAGCATGGGGGGGGGATTTGGGATAAGGAGAGGGATAGAGATATGTTGAGAAAATAGAGTAAATAAATGCATGGGTTTTTAGGTAAATTATTAAAATAAAAGGGGGGAGAGTACTCACCCCTCAGCAACCACATGTGTCCCCATCTTATTAGTGAGAGTACAAGTTTGGTGGTACTCTGGGAGGAGGAATTCTTGCATGCACCAGGTGCACCAGCATCATTTATACACTGGTCAATAGAATTACACCACCTCAAAAATTTTAGCACATGTGTCAGCTGATGTTTTTCCTTTTTAAAATATAATATTTTAAATAATAAATATTTCTCAAAATCTATGCACCCTTAATGCTCTGAAATCTCTGTTACCTTCTCACCCTCTCCTCTCTCTCTCTTCCCCGTCCTCCCTCCACGGATCTGAC
Source organism: Mimosa bimucronata (assembly GCA_037074515.1). Classification (NCBI taxonomy): domain Eukaryota; kingdom Viridiplantae; phylum Streptophyta; class Magnoliopsida; order Fabales; family Fabaceae; genus Mimosa; species Mimosa bimucronata. The sequence goes on from CM073438.1 coordinate 405,280, forward strand.
TGGTTTTTTTCATTTGTAGCTACGATATTCATGTGCTGCAAGCTAAAACTCTTGTGGTTGATAATATTTTTGATTTATGCGTTAAGGGTGGGTTTTTAAAATTAGATTTTGGGATCTGATTGCTGCAGAGTTCTGAATCTAATGAACAAAATTCTTAGAAGTCCCATTGTTTTTTTTTTTGCTTTTTTCTGGAAGGATATTATTAATGCATCAATAAAATTGAAGAAAGGTTCCATCTTGTTTGTTTCTTCTGGTAATACTAGTAGGCTTTCATTTTGATCAGTGGGATTTGAAAAAAAAGGTGAATCGGTGGTGGACTGGGAACACGGTATAGAGACCAAAAGATCCCTTATTGTCATCTCCATCACTTCAACTTGAGAAACCCATAAGATGAACCTGCACAAAACTTAGCAACAATGCCACGAACATTCTGGAATCTTTAGTTTCACTGGAAAAAAACACACACCATGAATCACCTCAAACACCAACAAGCATCTAAAAAACAAGGATCAAGGAAGGATTTGAGGTATAAAGAAGAGAAATTTCAAAAATGGCATAAAGGAGAGAGGAGGAGGGAGAGAGTGGCCGGGGGGAGTTTGACGAGGGAGTGGCTGGCTGAGGGGGAAGACTGGAGAAAGAGAGAGGATGAGTCAGGGGTAGGTGAGAGGGAGACGGAGAGTTTGACGGCATCCAATGTGCACAAATTTTTAGGAATGTGGATTTTAAAATATTGTATTTTAAATAAGGAACACATCAGCTAACACATGTACTAGAATTTTCTGAGGTGGTGTAATTCTATTGGGCAGTGAACAAATGATGTTGGTGCACCCAGTGCATACAAGAATTTCTCACTCTGGGAGTACCTAAGAATTCCTCTATCTAATCTAAATGTATGATATGTTGTCATGCTCAGGGCATATAACACGAGGATGATATGTGATTATTCTCATTGAAATTTTATTAGGGAAAATTACAACCATGTCCATCATAAGGGAATTAATCACAACCAGGTCCTAAACAATCATCAAATTACATTAAAGTTCTAAGGGATATGGATGATATTAAATGGCTCGTCATTGACAATCCAATAGTTGTCAATAACAGCTCAATGAGTTGTCAATGCATCTCTTTAAAAACTTAGTTATCATTGACAACTCAATGAGTTATTATTGACAACTATTGCGTTGTAATTTACAAGCCATTTAATATCATCCAGATCCCTTAAAATTTTAATGTAATTTGATGATTATATGAGACCTGGTTGTGATTAATTCCTTTACGAGGGACCATTTGGATATCTGATTATTTCTAGGGTGCATTTGAGAATACATCATACACATGAATATAACAAGCCCCCGAACCCGTTCAATATATGGACAAGGAGGCTAGCCTTGTTAACTCAAGGGCTGAATGAGTTGAACGACCATGATTTTGAAATTATTTACCATGTTGATAATGAAATTTAAATGTCCACAATGACGTGTCCAATGATCATGAGCATATCGATTGAAGGCATTTATTTGGTGGAGTGAGCATGCTGGCTAAAGGATAAGGCTCATCTTTTAATCATATTCACCCTGTATTAGTAAAGCAGGTCGGCCAAGTAACTTGCCCTACGAAATTTAAGAAATGTAACTGCTAACTAGTGAATTTCGCAATTATTTTGGATCATTGATGCTGATGAATAGGACAACGCACTTTGGAGCTGGGAGCTTGGGTCTAAAATATAGTAAGAGGTAACATGGTAGATTTTTTGGTCCAAAATATAAGAAATATCATACAAAAGTCAAAGTAATAAATGCATGTTTTCTATTTTTACTTTTGTATATTAGTAAATGTAAGGAAGAGAGAGAATGTGTTAATAATAAATGAGTAAGGATCAAAATGGAAAAAGTATTAAATCTACCCATAATAAATGACGGGTAAGGGTGTTGATTTAGTACTCTGCTATTATGAAAATTGCCGCAAGCATAAAAAACAATTTCAAGTAGCAGATGCGGTACTCATCAATTAAATTAGTAGCTTGATTAATAACGCTGTTAATTGGTCCAAACTTCCGTTAGAATTGGCTGACGTGACATTTTTTTTGCCCTTTTGATGTGGCATTTTTCTTTTATTTTTTTAACAATAGGAAGATAGGGCCTTTGGCCCCCAAAACCGGATTCCCCTTGTATTTAGCGCCTTTTTCTGAGTCCCTGACCTTCTCAACTGGACCAGGTAACCCAGGTTTATTTATTTATTTATTTTGGACCAGGTAACCTAGGGCAACCGACTAATCCAAAGCGGGGTTATATATGCTATCTGGCTTAGTTGAGAAAGCCATGGACTCAAAAAAAGGTGCCGGATATCAGGGGGAATCCGGATTTGGGGGCCAAAAGCCCTATTTACCTGTTGTTGTAAAAAAAATAAAAAAATATACCCGGGTTATCTGGTCCAGTTGAGAAGGCCAGGGACTCAGAAAAAGGTGTTGGATACCGGGGGGAATCTGGTTTGGGGGCAAAATACCCGATCTGTCTGTTGTTACAAAAAAAATATAAAAAATTAAAAATTAAAAATAAATAAAAATGTCACATGTCTATGCCACATCACAGGGGCAAAAAAAATGTCACATCAGCCAATTTTAACGGAAGTTTGGACCAATTAACTGCGTTACTAATCAAACTACGAATTTAATTGATGAATACCGCATCTGCTACTCGAATTTTTTTTATGCTTGCAGCAATTTCCATAATAGTAGAGTAATAAATCAGCACCTTTAGCCATAAATGGTTCCAACATGCTTTATTGGTATGTGTAAAAAGGTTTATCACTTCTTATAATAAGGATAGGAGGGAGAATTCTTGTCCGCCAATTAAGTACCACTATGTTCCTTATTATAAGTCCAACTACCACAAATTTTTTTGTTCCTAAATATAAGTCCAGTTTGAGATCAATTAATGCTATTGTGACTATTTTACCCCTATATTGGAAATGAGGAAGATGAGAGAGAAAAGTTATAATGCATAAAATATTATTTTAACACTTATATTAAATAAAGGTAAAGTTGGAAAAATAAGATATATTTAATACTATAACTTCCACTCCTTTGTATGTGAGAAGTAGTTAGGGTGGACTTATAATAAGGAACACAGTGGTAGTTAGTTTTGGCATTTTATCCTCTTTAGCAAAATCCGAGTTCACGTTTGAAGGCCAGAAGCTTGCCACATATACCAGAAGTTGCACTTGCAAGTTGCAACAAGAACGTGCTTTCAAGAGTGACGTCCAGTATTAGAAACCGCGCTTATTACAGACATAACAAGCGACGCCGCTCATTCCTCCGCCCCTTCCCACTGGTAAAACCGAGTGAAGACAACAAATGATAACCATTTTGATCTGAAGGCAAGGCATAATTAACTCATCACTCAAACATAATGCCGTGCCAGCCCCACCCTCCTCTGTCTCGACTCCAACTCAAAACACTGCCCACATATCTTACCTGGCCCTTGCTACGCTCGTTGACCAAATCTTTGAATCTCCCCCCGTCTTCTCTTACTTTTTTTTTTTTTTTGATAATTGCACATAAGTCTCAAGTAAGAGAATTAATTTTAAAAAGGTCCCAAAGAGTTGTTAATGACAACTATTAACAACTGCAATAGCCTCGACTAACAAGCGAAGAAGTTGTCAATGGACATGTCTGAAATTAATTCTCTTACTTGGGACCTATGTGCAATTCTCCCTTTTTTTTTCTGGCCAAGTCCTCAGCTTTCTCATCAACAAAATATTCTGCTGTTCCTACAGCATACTCCATCCAGTCCTATTTATAAGAGTCCGGCCGTCAAATCACTCTTCTTAAGAAAACAACTAAAATTAATTAAATGTGTCTAGAATGTTCATCTTTTTCTAATATTACCCTTATTTATGATAAGTCTATTAAGAGAGAAAAATACACGAGCATTAATAAATATGAGAGAGTTTTAAGGGTAAAATAGAAAAAACGCATTAAATGATGAGAAAATATAGGGTGAACTTTTATATTTTGGATCATATCAATTCAAATTTCAAACTCTTATAATAAGGACCTGGAGGAGTATTTGTTTACACGTATCATAATTTATGTAGTTCATATTTATTATATTCACTCATTATTTCGCTGCTTTCACTGTCTGTCCTTGTTATTATAACTTACAATTTTAGTACCATTTTCAGTTCAAAAGAATGACTGCCATACGAAATTAATTATTAATTACTCCATGTGGTTCTGATTATTAATCATACAACTTAACCTTTTTAACTTTTAATATCCATTAATGATAAGAATAAAGTAAGAAAAAATAATTAATATGGTGATTGGTGCCTTATATTTGGGGTATAAAACTTTGTTAGTTGGTGCATTATAATAAAGATCAGATACAGTAATTTGTGTACAATACATATCTTTAACACCAAAAATTATGGGAAAATTGATTAGAGGTCCCATAGAAGAAATATAATTAAGATGAGGTTACATAGAGTTGTAAATAACAACTTCTGGCTTGACAATAACAACTTTTGGCCTGATGATAACATTTTATGGGACCTCATTTCAATTATATTTCTTACATGGGACGTTTACTTAATTTTCCCAAAAATTATTTCAACTATATTCTATGGCTATGTTTGGTATGCAGGAATGGGGTGAGGGATTGGAAATGAGTTAGGGAATGGGTATTTTTTATTGTCTGGTAGGTGGTATTGGTAATACTTGGGATTGAACATTCCCACATATGTGGGAATGGGCAAACCCACTTCCCTCTGATATTGCAATTTCAATACTGGGATTGAAATTTTTCAGGACAAAAATATCCTTGGTTATAATATTTTCAGACAACATTACCCCTCTTATTTTGACCTAATTAGGTTAGGATAATCTTCTCATTGCATCTCATCACTCTTCCTCCCTCATCTGTCGTTCTTCTCCACTGGCATATGTCGTTTTTCTCCACTGAATATTTCTTGAGAATAGTGAGAGACTATTATTGATTAAATGAGAAACTAAATCTAATTCTCTACTGTTCGATTTTTTTATTCATCTATATTTGGTTTCTTTGTTATTGGACTGTTATTATAGTTTGTCTAGAAAACCTTTGTTCCATACCTTGGCTTTATCTTTTGTTTTTACACTGGAGTCAGTCTTATTACATAAAAGACAAATTTTAGCCTAATATTATTTTATGTGTTTTGTTCTGCTTGTGTCTATCTGTCTTATTTAAAAAAAATTAGATTCATTTATACCACAAGCATTTTCTATTATCCTTATTTCCTAGAGCGTGGTTGAACTACTGAAGCATAGGATGCATTTCTTTCATAGAGGGGTTTTTTTGTGTTTACATCAACTAGGATGAGGTGGCAGTTTTAATTATTTTTTAAGAGGGGTATTATAGTACTTTTATGATTTGTATATGGTTATAAAATATATTTAATGCATCCATTCCTTCCCAATATTGTTATGTACCAAACATGATTTTAAAGTCTCTTTCCCAATTTCACCCCCACCCCCAATCCCATTCCCATTTCCACTCGTACTCCTTTAAATCCATTGCTTCGTACTAAACATGGCAAAAATATAAGTCTTGAAGAAGAAACATTTTAAATGAAAATGTCACATAATGCCTAAAAGGAGAGAAACCCCCGCATTCTATTAACTGAATAAATAGTGGAACTGGGTTTTAGCGTTAGTTGGAAAGATGAGTTTGGGGCGCTCCTCCATTTTGGACAGTTTAAATTAGATTTGGATGGTCTATATTTAATATTTTACGTATTTGATTTAAAAAAAAACAGTTACTTTAATATGTACAAAATCTAAAATAAAGATAATATTTTAATTATCATTTTATCAAAAAACAGATTTTTAATTTAAAAATCATAAAATTAAAGATATTAAATATCGACAGTGTAGATTAAATCAGAATGGTCAAGAGTGGAGAAGTACTCTCTACTCATTCTTCCAACTAGCACTGAAACTAATTCCATAAATAATATAGATCCTTGTGTAATTTTCATTGATATTTAAATTAATTAAATATAGGCGTAAACAAGAATAAATCCTATGAAGTCAGGCTGAAGCTTTAGAGATTAACCCCCATTTACTACTATGAATTCCACTCTATTCCTTATTATAAGTCCATATTAACTATTTCTCACATATCAAAGAGTGGAAGTTATAGCATTAAATATGTCATATTTTTCTAACTTTACCCTTATTTAATAATAGGTGTTAAAATAATATTTTATCCCATATAGGGGTAAAATATTCACAGTAGTATTAATTGATCCGAGACTAGACTTATATTTAGAAATAAAAAATTTTGTAGTGGTTGGACTTATAATAAGGAACAGTGTGGTATTTCATTAATTCACTAATTATTAATTTTTTTGATCTGAATTCACTAATTATTAGTAATTGACTAAGTAATAATATGGCCTGCTGCAGTATTATTTATTGATATTAATGAATGATGATTGATTTATTGGTAGGAAAACAGAAGGCCAGGAGTTTAATGGGAGTAATTAGGCGGCATTTGGAACTAAATCAAACCTTAGGAAGAAAGACAGCAGAAGCCGATGCGCTAGCCGTTGTTGTGTCACAGGTTTCTTTCTCCCTATTCCTTATTCCCTATTCCCAAACCCCACCCCCACTCACACACTCTGCAATTTTCTTCCCTCTGATCATCACTCGCTGCACGCGTCTGTCAACTTCCACTCCACAACCTTCCATTTCATCACCAACACCAAACACTTGCTTTCCCACTTTAATCCCTCTTTATTATTTTTATTTCACATTCCTCTCATCTCCTTAAATTCCAATGGCTTCTCTCAGAAAATCCTTCAAGTCCTATTATTCTTATAAACACCCCAGAAAGATCTCTGACGACGCAGACTCCGCCCACGAGCAGCTCTCCTCGTTCAAGAAACTCCCCACGATCATTTCCCTCTTTATCATCATCTATGACCTCTACCACCTCCCCCCACAGCCCCGAGGTTGTCGTAAAAATCGACGAAGCTGACCCCGGAGGCCAACAACAGGGTGGCAAGATTTGGAGAGAAACCAGCTACGACTTCTGGAACAACAATGGAGGAGACGTCAACAACACTACTGCCACTGATGGCGCCGCTAGTACTAGTGGTAATGACGATGTTAGCTTTGATCCACCCTCGATGCTCATTGGTAAGTTCTTGCACAAACAGAAGGCTTGCGGTGGCCTCTCCCTCGATATGGATTTAGAGATGGAGGAGTTCCAGCATGACTACAAGCTCCCTCCCGTCGAAGAGTCTCCCCAGCAGCAGCTCAGTAACATCAAGGTCTCCTTCGAGGAACCCACTTCCAATGTTGTTGAGCCAGCCAGTGATACCGTTAGACGAAGGTGTAGGGAGTCGCCGGGTCCCACCGAAGTCCATAAATCCCCGAACAGCGATCAACCATGTGGTAATGGCGAGGTGGTGAGGTGTACATCAAACGCCTCTGTTGAGAGGAATCTTTCGTTGCAGAGGAAATCTGCTTTGCTGAAGGCCGCCGCCAGAAACAAGTCCAGATTGATGGACCCACCGGAGGAGCCCGAACGAAGGTCCGGTCGGGTGGGAAAGTCAGGGCAAGTGTTTTCGGGGATGTTAGGGAGGAAAGGTGAGGACGACGAGGACGACCCATTTTTGGAGGAGGACTTGCCCGATGAGTTCAGGAAGACCCATTTTAGCATATGGGTTCTGCTTGAGTGGTTGAGTTTGATTTTGATCGTTGCTGCGCTGGCATGCACGCTGAGTATCCCAGTTTTGAGGAATAAGTTTCTCTGGAAGCTTCGTTTATGGAAATGGGAGGTGATGATCCTGGTTCTTATTTGTGGGCGCTTGGTTTCTGACTGGGTCATTCGGATTTTGGTCTTCTTCATCGAAAGGAATTTCCTTTTGCGGAAGAGGGTCCTCTATTTTGTTTACGGTGTGAAGAAGGCGGTCCAAAATTGTCTCTGGTTGGGATTCGTTTTGATTGCCTGGCATATATTATTCGATAAGAAGGTTGAGAGGGAGACTAGAGGCAACGCCCTTCAATATGTCACCAAGGTCCTGGTCTGTTTCTTGGTGGGTACTTTGGTATGGCTGGCAAAAACTCTTGTGGTTAAGGTTATGGCCTCTTCCTTCTATACAATCACGTATTTTGATAGGATTCAGGAGTCACTGTTTAATCAGTTTGTGATTGAAACGCTGTCGGGGCCTCCCCCGATCGAGATTCAGAAGTCGGAGGATGAGGAACAAAAACTTGCTGATGAGGTTCAGAAACTGCAGAATGCTGGGGTTAACATCCCTCCTGAGCTCAGGGCAACTGCCTTTTCCACGACCAAGAGTCCAAAGGCGGCTGCTACCAACTCTAGAACTCCTCGGACCATGAAAAGTGGAATGCTGCAGAAAAGCCCCCGTCTTATAAGTGGAAAGTTTTCTCGCCCACTCTCCCATAAGTCAGATGATGGGATTACTATTGATCACCTGCATAAGCTGAATCCCAAAAATGTCTCTGCCTGGAATATGAAAAGGTTGATGAATATGGTCCGGCACGGCACTCTTTCTACACTGGATGAGCATGCACTTGATTCAACTGAAGATGATGAAAATGCCACACATATTAGAAGTGAAAATGAGGCAAAAGCTGCGGCAAAGAAAATATTTCAGAATGTTGCCAGGCGGGGTTGCAGGTTATTCCTTGATCCTTTTAAATTAATTGTGTGTACTAAACTAATTTCTTGTTTCTCCATCTGTTGTGCGTATGCAATCTTAATCTCTGCCGCACTTAGTATTGCAGTTCATAGAATGATTCCTGATGGTTGGGCTGAGTCTTGGAAGCTGGAATTGCTCCTTGACTAGTCCGTTTGCTGGCGTTAAGGCTTGTTTGCTATTGCATAAGAGAAAAGTGTTCCTGATTTGCAGAATGATTGAGTGTTTGGTTAAATAACAAGAATGATCAATGACCAAGTTGAACGTCATATGTTGTTTTAATCCTTCCTATTGTATGCATTAATGATTGATGACTTCGCAATGATTTATAGTCTTTTCTTCTCTGCCTAACTGATGTGAACTCTAGAGGATCCATGCACCTGACTGACAAAGTTTTTTGTTTTTCTTTTCAGGTTCATTTACCTGGAAGATTTGATGCGTTTTATGCGGGAAGATGAAGCTGAGAAAGCCATGGATCTCTTCGAAGGAGCATCTGAGTCTGGGAAGATAAGCAAATCTGCCTTGAAGAACTGGGTGGTAAGAATTTTAGTGACATCTGGAGCTTTGATTTTGAAAACAAAAGAAGGGGTGGAATATGTTTTGTCGTCTATTAACAACTAGGTTGTCTGTGTGAATTCTTTACTATTTTTGCTGTACGGTATCATTTACTTCTTAGGAGCTAAAGTTCACAGTACTGCCATGTTTGGATCTCACTTCTAAAAAGAATGACTTTTGATAAAAAGATATTATGTTTGGTTAGGCAAATTTTCAGAATGACTTTTAATAAAAAATGACTTCTGCAACGCCAAAAGTCAGAAGCAGAAAAAAATGGCTTTTGGCTTCTAACTTCTGACTTCTGGTGGGTCCTACGCCTTTTGTTATGTATTATTTAATAAAGTGGGTAGGAAAATTAGACTTTTAGACCCCTAAAATTCTTAAATAAGATAATTTCTTTTACTCTAAAATTTTCTTTTTATCTCTAAAAATTTACCATAATAATTTCTAATTACTTTCTCCCACAATATACTACTTTGAGCTAAAAATATTATTTTTTAAAATTATTTTCTTGAAAATAAGGGAGAAACTAAACCTTTAATAAGAATATATGCATATTATATATGTACTATTTAATAACAATAATGTCTTTTTTAGTAATTTTTTATCTAAACTTACTTTTCAAAATAATCATCCAAACATGTTTCTAAAAGTTAGATTGAAAAAAAGGCATTTCTATCATCACAAATCCAAACATAAATCACTTCACACAATCTGACTTTTATCCAATCTTACTTCTGAAAAAGTCATTCTGAAAAAAAGTCACTTCTCAGAAGCTCAATCCAAACACACCCAGTACTATCTTTATGTATATATCTTATTCTCACTATAATTCCTTGTCATTCTATTAGTAAATACTCCTAACATTTTGACACTAATCTGTTCTAGCTTGATGATGAACTAATCTCCCTAGTGCACACAAGTGCAGATATGAATGATCCCAATGCAATTAGTATTAATTGCCATTTTCGTTTATTTCTTCTTCACCTGTTCATGCAACTATGTAGTCTTTTGATGGTGATTGTTTAAGGGGAATGAATTTTCCAATGGGCGATCTTGGTCTCTGGTTTATTGTTGCAGGGTTTTTGTTTATAATAAGATACAGTTGTTTGTGTCTAATACTTATGTTAATGTTCTATATATTCTGAAAATCCAGGTAAATGCCTTCAGAGAGAGGAGAGCACTTGCCTTGACATTGACTGATACCAAAACCTCAGTGAACAAACTTCGTCGAATACTCAATTTTATAGTTGCCATAGTTGTACTGGTTATTTGGCTGCTAATACTGGGAATTGCCACCACCAAATTTCTTCTCTTTGTGAGCTCACAACTTGTTTTGGTTGCGTTTGTATTTGGAAATACCTGCAAGACGGTGTTTGAAGCAATTATTTTCTTATTTGTCATGCACCCATTTGATGTGGGAGATAGGTGTGAAATCGATGGGATCCAGGTAATGCTAGGTTCTTAAAGCATTATGCTTTTGCTTATGCATGACCTAACTTCTTTATTTGACCTCTTTACTATCTGATTGCAGATGGTTGTGGAAGAAATGAATATACTGACAGCCATATTTTTAAGATATGACAATCAAAAAATAATCATTCCCAACAGCGTCCTAGCCACAAAGGCCATTCATAATTATTACCGGAGTCCTGACATGGGAGACGCTATTGATTTCTTCATACACGTTTCTACCCCAGCTGATAAGATTGCACTCATGAAACAAAGAATACATAGGTATGGTTTCTCTTGTATTGTTTGTATGCTTTTGGTGCTGTTATGGTGTGTGCATCTAACATGAAATTTGAAATTTGTAATGACTACAATGCAGCTTCATCGATAACAAGAAGGAGCATTGGTATCCCTCATCATTTATAGTCTTCAGGGACCTGGAACAATTAAACATGATAAGGATATCGATTTGGCCAACTCATAGAATGAACCACCAAGACATGGGAGAAAGGTTTATGAGAAGATCCCTTCTGATTGAAGAGCTGCTCAGGATATTCCAGGAGCTTGACATCCAGTATCGTCTTCTTCCTCTCGATATTAACATCAGAAGCATGCCTACCACTTCTGAACGGCTTCCACCCAGTTGGGCCACAATCACAAGTTGATTAGCAGGAGGATCTTCAGTTGCAAAGTGCTATTCAGCAGGATAGGATTAAAGAGTTTTTCCGGATATTAATTATATTGTATATCAGTGTATGGAGCTTGTTAAACAAGTGGCCCGGTGGATTACCAAATAATGCTCAATTGAATAATTGTCAAATACTGTACAAAACAAATATAATAACTTCCTTATATAGCTATCTTGAGCCAACAAGATAATTGGGCCTAGGCCTGTACGCACTAACCTAATACCCATTACTTACATCAGAAATAACAAATTGTACACCAATATAATGCATTTAATTATATTCAACACTCCCCCTAAAGTTGGGAACTCTATATTCGTAAATTTTCAACTTGTTAAGAATATAATTGTGTTGTCCTCCACTTAAACGCTTTGTCAGTATGTTAGCAAGCTGTTTCTCTGATCTAACATGTTCGAATTCAATCATTCTAGACATCAACTTCTCTCTAACAAAGTGATAATCAACCTCAATATGCTTGGCCCTCTCATGAAAAACCGGATTTAGAGCGATATGAATGGTGGATCTGCTATCACAATAGACTCTGACTGGTTCTACTCCATGAATATGCAGCTCTTTTATAAGACCTACAATCCATGTAAGTTTTGCCATTGCCATGCGTAATGCTTTATATTCCGCCTCTGCTGAAGAAATAGACACCACACTTTGTTTGTTTGATTTCCAACATATGAGTGAGCCTCCAAACTTTACAAAAAAAACTTGTAACTGATCTTCTAGGATCTGCATCTCCAGCATGATCTGAGTTATAATAGCATTCCAATCTAGAAGAATCTATTCATGATATGAACACTCTTTTACCAGGACTATCCTTTATGTATTTCACAAACCTAAGAGCTGTTTTCATGTGTGAATCCTTTGACTGCTGCATAAATTGGCTCAATACCTGCACTGGAAAAGCTACATCATGTCTGGTAAGTGTAATGTATAATAACTTACCCACCAACCTCCTGGAAGGCCCAGCATCTTGAAGAAAATGACCGGTCTTAGTCTCCTCTGCTGTAAGTTTGAGATTTTGCTCCATTAGTGTTGTCACGGTTTGTGATTCATCAAGACCTGCTTGATTTAAGAGTTTTGTTGCATAGTTTCTTTGATTGAGTATAAATCCATGATCAGATCTGAGGACTTCTAGTCCCAAAAAATATTTCAATGACCTCATATCCTTAATTTTAAATTCTCCATGCAAGAATTTCTTTACATCACTTATGTCCTTAATACTACTTCCAGTAATCATTAAATCATCAACATAAGCTAGCAAAAACAGCAACCCCGTTTTCAATTTGTTTATGAAACAATGCATAATCATACTTACTTTATTGAAAACCACCTTTAATAAGTGAATTAGTTAATTTCTCATTCCATTGCCTAGATGCTTGCTTCAAATCATATAGTGATTTTTCTAATTTACACACCTTAGAAGAACTTGTTTTCTTTTCAAGACCTTGAGGAATAGTCATGTAGACTTCCTCATGTAGATCCATGTAGAAAGGTATTATCCACATCCATTTGGTGTATTTCCCATCTATTTGTTGCTGCTAATTTTAGCACTGTTCTTATGGTCACTATTTTTACAACCAATGAGAAAGTCTTATAAAAATCTACTCATTCTCTTTAGTTATACCCTTTTGCAACCAACCTAGCCTTAAACTTATCCACCTCACCATTTGCTTTGTACTTGATTTTTAAAAACCCATTTACTATTTTCCATTACTTTGTTTTCTTTTAATAATTAAGATTGTGAAAGTTTCGGTTCATAGGCCACTGCTTGACAGACTGGTTATACTAAAATAGGAAACAGAACGACTTAAAAGTAGTTTTGGATAAAGAAGTTTTGTTGATTAAGGCAAGTCAGGCATCTTATTGTGTTCATAGACCACTGCTTGACTAATGTTTCAGCATATTTAATGTCCATGTATTGTTCATTACTTGCCAAAATGTTTTATACTCTTCTCTTCTGGATTCCAGTTTTCTATTTTTGAAATAATTTGTTGCTAAGTGACCTTGGGGTTGGTTTCAGAGTCAGGCATGGCCCATTCAACAACCAGTACCTTCTGTTGATGAGCCCTATCATGATGTGAACTGTGAATCCGATCATTTGACGATACCTAATGATGGGATGGATGTTTGGGAAATAGATTCTGAACATTTGAGATTTGAAAGTAAAATTGCATTTGGATCATATGGTGATATGTGAGTATATGTCTGTCAAAATAAACCTTTTCTTTTTTTGTTGGTACAAAACATTTTCTGATTATGAGCATATAATATTGATATTATTATATCAATTAACCAGTACTTTTAAAACATATTTAAAGGTACATACTGTAGCCAGGAAGTGACGATCAAAGTTCTCAAAGCTGAGAATGTAAATTCATATTTACAAAGGGTGTTTTCCCAAGAAGTCTATATCGTGAGGTTTGTATTAGATTTGCACTTGTTAGCCATTGGATATCTATCTACTGTTTATTGAGAAGGATTGAATCTGACCACTCACTAGGGTAATTTTTACGCACGTTGTACGTTGATATGGATTTCTTTTGTGCTATTGGAGCCCTGTGTTTCATTTAACCTCTACCATTTAAATGTCACTACACCTCTGTTTTTAAAAGATCTGTTCGTTGTGGCGGTATGACTCTTATCTAGCAATATCAAGGTAATTGAGCAGCAAAAACATATAATTATTGTTGTTGTTCAATTATTGTGAAACATTTGCAACCTCTTTTTGGCTAATATCTTTAAAACCACAGAAAGACATCTTACTCTTTATTTTGGTGCACTTCAAGCAACTGTTTCCTTAACTCAACACCTCTTAACGTGGCTAGCATCCTTATATCTAAGAAATCTTTGCCCTGTATCTCGGCTTATACTCAGCTTCTCATACCTTTTCCCTGTTCATCTTAGCCGAATTGTTTGTCTTGGGCTTTGTGCAAAAAGCTTTGTGATTGATGGCTGTTTTCCCAGGTATTGCTTTTTTTCCCGCTCAAAACCATCCTATCTATATTTTTGTCTTTTACTTGTTTATTTCAAAAACCTTTCACTTATTGTCAATCACTGTATTCATTGTATCAGCTTTTTATTTTCCTTTCTCACTCTGCTTCCTCATATGTTTCTCTCCTCTCAGGCTTTTCCTCCCTTACCCAAAAACTGGTCTTTTAGCTCAAACTCATCATCTTTGTTGACAATGAGTTTATATCCTTACCATGGTGCATCTCACAGGAGAAGTGGTTACCATTCCCGAACTTACCGATGGGAGATGTGATGGTGTTCTTGTGTTTAAGGTTGAGAAACATTATCTCTCTTTTGTACTTTCTGTAGAGTATGTCCAACTTGGTTTTTTTGCCTAGAAATGTAGCACAATGGGTCTCTCCTTTTTGGGATGCTGGATTGTTCAGGTTTTCTGGGTATCTCTGTCCAAAAGAGGCACTTGCAGCTGCTTTAGGAGAAAACTACAAAACAGTACAACTGGTATTATATGTTTCAGAGGTATATTGGCTTGGTTGTGTCTTCCCATGGGTTTTAATATTGGTATTTTTCCATTTATTAGAATGACATGATATTGGTATAATTTTATGAACTTGTGCAGGGTCGACATTTTGTTGATATAGCAAAGATGATGCAATTTGAACACATTGTTGCGTTCAGCTCACTCATTGCTTCAATCCAAAGATGTTATGGCCTGAAGAGATTGCAAGAGGTAATTTGTAGTGTGAGAGCATCGTGTGCATTGACTCTTGCAGCCTCTGCTTGATGTAGAACAGTAGAGGAAAAGGAGAATTATGAGAGAAGGGGAGGGAGAGAAAGCAACAAGATAAGTGACTCTTACAGCCTCTGCAATTTTAATGAATGTAGTGATGTTGTACTTATATTTTATCTTATTGTTGAGTGTAGTAAGGATTTGCAATGTTTTATTAGCCTATAAATGAGTATGTAGCGTATGTTCACTATGTTTAGTTACAATGTGTCCTCAAGAACTTATTATTAAATAGTTTGTTGCTTTGTGCTGTAATTCAGGTATTAATGTTAGTTTATGAACTTTGTGGTGTTATTTGTTTGCAACGTGTGTGTTTAGTGTGATAAATAATTATTATTGTTGTTGGGTTTAAAAATTTAGTCATGTACGATGTGCAAATGGGTTTCTTGGTTTAAGTCATATAATGTTTAGTGATTACGATATGTTTGGAAAAAAAAACAGGGTAACATTATGATTGTGGATAGGCAATTTTTTTAATGGAGTATAGGCAAATGCACCAATAAATGATGAATGCACCAAGAAAGGTTTCATGTAATGCCACAATCATATTAATGTGTACAAGAGACTAATAATAAGTAGAAAAGGAGGGCAAAAAAAAAAAAAAAAGAGTAGAAAAGGGCTTGGATGCATTCATAAGATAACAGCAAGCCATATAGTATTTCACACCCATTACAATATAAAGGCCCAATACAGAGGGAAATTGTTTTCCTTATATCTTACCTGAGCATTATCAAATGGGCCAAGAGTTTAGTAGATTCTATCTATTGGTCCATATCTTCATCATGTCTAACATACCTTTAAGTCAATCTTCCACAAAGCCTAGATCGATTCCTAATTCAGCGGCGCTAGGTAGCCGTATATCTTCTCCCTTGTCGTCTAAATGTGATGGATCCAAGTTGGCGTATCTCTCATAGATGTTGTCTAAGCAACTAGTGGATGCTTCCATTGTTGGTTCAGATAAATTTTCATTTTCTAAGCATCGTTGATGGCTTTGGGAGTTGGCAGATGTTTGTAAGTTTGATTGTTCCCCTATTTCTGTTGTTGGCATTGGCTTGAATGATATTCGAAGAACCTTAATGTAACATTTGTTGCATATGTCCCTGATGACCAACGGATCTTATCTGTTTCTGGGATATTCATCAATAGGTCTTCGTTGTTCTCTTTACGTGTCTCACTGCACTCATTTTTGAAATCGGTTAAGTCATATTCATCCCAGTAACGGTTTGAGAACCCTTCTTCCTTCATCAAACAATAAAAGCATCGCAATATGTCATACTTTGGTGACTGCCAGCGGTACGAGCCAACAAGTTCGGATTTGCCTTCAGTGACTTCTATTCCATCTACCATTTTTTCATACACCCCCTCAATAAATTCATACCTCCCAATGTCATATCTGTATATGGCAAAGGTACCAAACTCTCTCTGGGCGAAATTTGATTCACGGAGGTGTAGTGGACCGCACCATATTCTGACTTTGTCTGAAGCTATGTTTCTTCATTGACGAAGGAAAGCCCTTACTTGATGTTCACAAAATATCTTCTTCTCTAGCAGTACATACTCCACTTTCTTTCCCTGAATGTTTGTTGGTGCCTTTGGGTTTGGTATGTTGAGTTAGATTTCGATTTGTTAACAATATGTGGTTTTATAGTTTTTCAGATTATCAAATTTCTTCCCGCCAATGACCCACCCTTTCTTCTCACATAGCATAACTGGCGTAATGCATTGTGTGTATTAATTATTTTCCTGTTCATGTACAAAACTGAAATGATTTCTTCCTACTACTTGTCATTTCCTATGGTGTTACAGTGATATTTTTCTTAAGCATTACTAATATATATCATGTTAAGTGGCAGCTACTTTGTATGCATAACTGTGATTCATAACTGTGATTCAGTATGGTTGCTAATCTTGAGTAACTGTTGATGATTTTTTCCTTCAATTTCACGTTTCCTATTTAGTGAGTTGACACATAGTAAGGTCTATATATAAATTAAGTTCTTTTAGAAAATGGAGTATGTTTTTATGAATATGAATTAGTTCTCTCCGTGTAAGTTTTGTGTTTACTTTTCATTTTTATATTGTTATTATTTTTTTTGTATATATTCTATAGTATTTCCTTCAATGTTTGTCCATTATTTTGGCTTTTTATGTGTTAGTTCGATTCATTGCCTATTATTATCACCATTCTTCCCTCCAACCACCCATTTTTCTTCCATTTTGTTGCTGTTTGTACACAGATCTGAAATGACAACTTTGTATGTGTAACACCCCAATTTTTAGAAAATAGAAAATAAGAAATTATTTAAGGTTTTGGAATATAACTAAAATATTAAAAAACATTCAAAACGAATTTAGGATGTTTTAGGCATTTTTAATAATTTTTAAGGCTTATTTTCTTTATGGAATAAAGAGAAATAATTAGGAAATAAAACTTAATTTGGAGAAAAAGGATAATAAGGATGTAGTTGGGATTTTAGAAAGGTACTTAGGAATTAAAAAGTCTTGTAAATAAATTTATGAGGCCAGGTGTATTTTTAATAATTTTTAAAGTTTATTTTCTTTATTAGTTAAGGAAAAGTAGTTAGGAGATAAATTTAAATAAAGGAATATTTAGAATCTTGGGGTATTGGTTATTAATTAAAAATTCTTATAAATAAGTTTAGAAATTAAAAACATATCTAGAGAAATTATTTTGGGGACAGACTTAGGTATATTTCCAAATGATAATGGTAAATAAAATTATGATTTAAGAGAAAAATAGGAAATAGAAAATGGAAAAGACAATATCTGCCCCTAGTTAAAAATATCTTCAATTAAAAAGGGAAGGGCAAGATAGTAAAATACCTGTTAAAGAAAAAAATATCAGTTCCTCTTTTAATTAACACCACCCACGTGTCCTTATTTCTCTTATTTCATCTTCATTTCCCTTTACTCCCTCTGTCTCCCGAAATCTCTCTCACTCTCATTCTCTCTCTCGCGTTTCTCACTCTGCTCTCTCTCGTTCTCTCTTTGCTCTCTCTGTTCTTCCTTGTTCCAGCGGCAAGCTCCGGCGGAAACGACGGCGATCTGCGGCGGTGAGCAGCTCGAGAGTGTGGGGAACGCCGACTGAGTTGTGGGTGAGCTCTTTTCCTCCATTTTCTTTCTTCTTTTGTCCGACTAAAGTGAGGGAGTGAGGGAAGATTAAATCAGATTTTTGGGTTTATGAAGTTTCTAAACTCATCAAAAGGATACTTAGGTTTCGATTAATCATTCTTGGGAACGGATTTGAACAATAGGGTGGCTTTGGTGAGATTTTCCCAAATTTCTTCCTCCTGTCACTGTTCATCCGTCGCTGTTCTTGTTTATTCTGGGCAAGAATTGAATTAAAGCTCAACTAAAAGATGATTGGGAGTAGGTTCAAGCGTATAGGGTGTCTTGTATGTTTGATTTGTTGAAGTTTGATTTTTTGTTCTTCCCCTGTCCTTCTCTGTTTGGCCGAATCCTTGCTCCTATTTATGTGATTGTTGTTCCTCTGTGATTTTCGTTTTTAATCAGGATTAAGAGGATGAAATTGATGCTTGATGGGGTAAGATTAATTCTAATTTGAGTGGTAGTGGGTTGCTTGTTTCTTCCCTCTTCGGTCCAATTCCTTTCCCTTGTTAGCTCGAAATTTCTATTCTTCATCTTTGTCTATTCGTTTTGTGCTTTGCTTGGTCTGTAATGTTCAATAAATAATGATTTAGGTATAATAGAACTGATATTGGATTGTGTTGCTGATAGTGGTGAAGGAGGATGTGGATTAAACCTTGTTGGTTATGGTTCATTGATGTTGGATTGTTAAGTGTTTAATTTTTCTTCTCTTTTGCTGCTTGGCCGACGGGTTGGTGGTAGGTCTGTAGAAAGTTGCTATATAATTTTGCTTTCTGATGTTGCTAGCCGCTGGGTTCAGTGGTAGGAAAATAGAAACCTGTGGTGCTTTGTTGCTTGTGGTTTGATTTT
Organism: Mimosa bimucronata; assembly: GCA_037074515.1. Classification (NCBI taxonomy): domain Eukaryota; kingdom Viridiplantae; phylum Streptophyta; class Magnoliopsida; order Fabales; family Fabaceae; genus Mimosa; species Mimosa bimucronata. The sequence goes on from CM073438.1 coordinate 424,429, forward strand.
GATTCTCTTTTTGTTTTGCTATGTTATGATGTTTTGTTGCCAGATTGATCAATAATGGTATTAGCTTAGTAGGGATGGAATTTAATTGAACGTGAAGTAAGAATTAATGGTTTATTGTGTTATGTAAATTCATTTAATTAATCATGGGATCCTAAATGAGAGAAAAGAGTGGTGACTTAGATTGTAAAGTATGAAATTAGCATGTTGTATATGGGTTAGAAGTTTTGTTGTTTTGCCCTACGTTGTTGCAAGTTTATAATCAATTGATGGAGTATGTAATGATAGTTAAAAACTAGAAATTGAAATAAATTATGCTTAGAATAGAAATGGGTTGAGGAAGTATAATTAATGAAAGGGCTTATTTCTTTATCAGGAAGAGGGAATGAAAGTGATTTAATATGGGTGCAATGAAGTTTCTATTGTTAACTAATTTGATATTGCTGACAAATGGTAAGAAACTATTTAGGTGATCTCGTTATGATATGAAAGAGTTGATAATGATTTAATTAAATCCATGGAGCTTAGTGGTGTTTGTATGTAATTAAAGGGATTAAGGTTGTTGCTAATGTATAATTAGTAATTGGAATTGAAGGTAAGTGGGTACGAAGTTAGGGTGGTTGTTAAAAATAAGGAAGGTTGTTTAAAGGACATAAATGTGTTTTAAAGCACTAAAACATCCATTAGAATGATAAGATGTTTGTGATATGTTAATTGGGTAAGGGACTAAACCCTTAACAAATATTTCTGGAAGGATTTTCTTTGAGTAACTAGTGTTTGAAGTTTCCAAGTATGAAATGAGTTATAATTTCAAAGACTTCCCCATTTTATTGTTAGGTTACAGAAAATAAGTTATTACATTAGCAATTGCTAGTTAATTGTGATATAGGTGACTATTTTGTTAAAGGTTTGATGTGGAAAATGAAATTAATGATCTTGATAAGAAAGAAGTTGAAAAATGTAGAGATAAGAAAAGCTTATTGTAATTTTGAAGAATTGGATTCGTATAGAACAAATGTAGAGGTTAGGGTCTTACTAAAAGAGAGATATATGTGAGGTGAATGCTTTTGACTTGCTTTGAGTTTGTTTGGTAATTGAATTATGTAAGTTATGTTTAGTAATAAATAAATCTTGAAGGAGAGGAAAGATTAATAACTTGTACTATAAAGTATGAAATAAGTAAGTTCTTATAGTATAGAAGCTTTAGTATTAATTGAATTAAAGCTATATTACTTTGCTCTATTATGTTGTAAGTTTATAATTGCTTGATGGAATTGGTAATTAATGATGATATTCAAGAAATGAATTTTCTTTTAATTCTGTTGAAGATGATTGTATGATTAACCATTTACCTGGAAATTAAGATTTAATTATATTAGAGATAGAAAGGGGGTAGAGTTATAGGAATGTGAGAGACGTTCGATTAATATACCTAAGTTTAGATATTAATATATTATTTTATACTATAAATATTTATAGGACAAAATAGTGGGGTTGAATCCCCAGAGTACGGAAAAGTGAAGGAGTACAGTGACGAGTGATCACAAGAACCAGGCAGCAGTTTATTTCAGTAACAATTAAATTGCATGTATTATTTTGTAATATCTGTTGCATTTAGTTGGTAAGTTGTTATTCCTCAGTTGGAGTACTCCAGGCTTAGGTGGTTCGCTACCTCTTTGCCAAACTAGTTTAGTTATAACGAGAAATCCTGCAGGTAGAGCCTCCACTAGTTAACGAAAGTATCGTTATCAGTGGTTGGTAGGTGCGGATCTCGCACACGGATTAATAGGAGTAAGACTATCATCATTTGAGCAGTTTTATGAAATATATACATGACAATGCTAGTATGATCATATATGTTAATGAAAGAAACTGCTATTGGGATTTCCAATCTCACCCCCTTCCCCAAACATTTTTCAGTTTAGCAGGTTGAAAGAAGCTAGCTGGGGAAGAAGAGTAGACGAAGAAATTAGGATTATAATTTGAAAAGCAAGAGGTAGTAAATATTTTAATAAGGTTATTTGTATATGTTGTAAAAGTAAATTATTAAATTAATAATAGAGAGCACAGGAAATAGAACTACTTAAATTTATTAAGGGAATTAAATTTTCTAAGTATTATGAATTACGAGTAGACAATCTAGCAAGGTGGTTGATTTAACCTTTTCCTTACGCCTTGGGGTTAAAATCACAATAATTACCAAGGATTGTGTAAAGTGGCACAATCCCGGATCATTTCACTTGAGGAGTCCTTCTAAACTACCTGAGCTAACTAAATGTAATTGAAACAATAAAAGGTATGGGGGTTTGATTTTGAAAATTCATTAAATAAAACTATTGACAATTGCTATTACTTGTTTTTGTAATTTTCTTTTGATTAAAAGGGAGAAAAGGGTTTGGATTAAGGGAATTTATAAAATGGGCTTTGGTAGTGTATCGGTGGCTCTCACGCTTCATTAAAATTGATATTGGGAGTTAAAAGATGCACCAAGTCTAATTGAAAAATCCCCAAGCAACCACTAGGGGTCCACTAGCCCTAATTAATGACTGATCAAGCAACCACTTTCTTAGCCATTACTTAGGGTTAGTGTTAAGCTCCACTTAGTGTGTGTTGGAACATGAGTTTTGAAAATCGATTCCTCTCAAGAATGTACAACCACAACATTCAATTGGATAAATTAAGCTACACAATCTAGCAACCACTAAAAATCATATAGCATCACAAACCCAATAGGAGATTCAAACATAGACATCATTCAATTAACATAACTCAATATCCAACACAAATATTCCAATTTAAAGACAATAAAAGAGGAAAAACATGTCTCCAATCCAGATATACAAGAGAAATGCAACCACAAAACTCAATACATAAGGAAAAGAGCATGGGAAACCAAGTAACTCCCCTATTTCGCCCATTGAAGCTCGAGCACCTTCACACCACCAAAGGGCCCAAGTCCTAGCCTCTCATGTCCTCAAATTCGTGGCAAAGATGACCCATGATGACAGCCTCCATGAATGGAAGAGAATGAAGAAGAAATGAGGTGGAAATGGAAGGATGAAGTGTGATGTTGCAGAAAATCAGCAACAATGGAGATGGAAATGAGTGGAGAAGATGAAGATTTGAGTGAGAATGAGAGAAGAGGATGAAAACCCTAGGAGAGCAGATGTATTTCGTGCTGGAGAGGCTTCAAAACTGAAGGAGGGTCTGTTTTTAACCTTATATACTCCCCCAAAAAACCCTAAAACGCACAGCAGAATTTCAGTTTTCGGGGCCTCGCCGTGAGCCTCGCCTTGGGAGGTCACGGCGAAGGGCAGAAAGTTTCTGGTCCTCGCCTTGACTCCTCACGGCGAGGCTCACGACAAGGACAGAAAAGGTGGTTGAGTTTCTGGCCCTCGCCTTAACTCCTCACGGCGAAGCTCACGGCGAAGGACAGAAAAGGTGGGCCAAGAGTGGCATTTTCGTAATTTTCTCCAAATTTGACAGATTCACTTTTTGAGCTTGTTTTTGACATTTTCAACCTTTTTCTTCAATTCTCTCATGATCTGTAAATGAAATAGGCCCAAGGTAGCATCAAAATGTTCTTGAAAATGGGTTAAACAATAAATCATGTTAATTATGTCCAAATTGCCCTTGACTAGAACAAATTTCAACAAAGTGTGCAAAAGTCATAAATTAACCTAATTAGGTGCAATTACCCCAAGAACATGTAATAATCCAATGATTTTATCAATGAAAAGTGTATAGAAATATGGTGCAATCAGTGGTGTATGAATAAGTAAGAATGCTTGCTAAGTTATGTACCACCATAGTTAGTTAATTTAGAATTTAATTACCTGTGAGAATGAATATAAAGAATTAATACTTAACCGTATGTAAATGTATGTATTACCCTAATGACGCTGTGCATCCTGGTAGAAGGGTTATCAACTGAGGTAACCCCAACGTTTTAATATTGGAAAGGCGGAAACCTATAAGTAGATACAGAGAACCCATGAATGGGTTTTCGCTCCCCACACACTATCATCAAGGGGAAGAAATTATAAGGGAACTTCAGCAATTTAATTATGTTATGTACCACTTTGATTTATAAAAAGATTTAAATTCTAAGTTGTACGAAAAGCCCATTCCAACTGACCAAATGGTTGGTTTAATGTTTTTAAGAAAAAGTTTTAAATTTTATCGTATTTTTGGGCTTCTAATTTTCATAAAAGTGGTAATAATTCAATTAAAAGGCTATAATATAGTAATAAAAGTCAAGGTGTTACAGTATGCCCATTGTAGTTGTTATTTTGCATACTATCACAGTATTATTTCTACTAACTCTTACCAAAATCTATGCTAAGCCACATGTACATTATAGGGGTATGGTTTGCTGACTCTTTACAAATCATGTCAATCGTATAGGTTTGAGTTATCTAACATATTGAAACCTTGTGAGGTCTATTTTTGTTTTTTTATTACTGCCCCAGTCCTTATCTGGTGAGATAAACCCTTATTTTTTTGGTTTGAAATTTGAAATTGTTTGGTTTGGTATCTTAGCGTGTGTTCCTCTTACTTATGAATTTATTTATCTTCATAACAAAATGTGAAATGATATATGCTTTTCCCCAATGTAATTGTAGTTGGTTGTAGTGTTGCATTAGGCTTTCTCTGATCCTGTGCCAAAGTTATGTGAAGCCTCTCATAAATTGTTATTTATAATACTTAGTGTGTTGTTATTCATTTTTATTGTTTTTCTCTGTCTTTAGATATGGTAAGTTTCCTGTTTTTTTAGGTAGACTATGATGTGTATAGGCCTTTTTAGGTGTAATCTATTCTTACTCTACCATTAAGTAACACAGTTGCTTCTCACATCATACATAAATCTACTAAGTAGCTCATTGACAGATAAATGGTTACATGATGTACGTTGATAGATGGATCTTTATTTCCATCTCTTCAGCTGTATATGTATTTTGAAATTCAATAACAAATATATTTTATTGTGTGTTTGGAGGGAAAAAGATGTATCTTTCAAGATTTTCCCCTCTTGCCCCATTGTAGTTGTTATATATTCTACCCTTACCCGAATTTTGTATGGTTGGAGAGAAAATGATTGATGTTTGAAAGATTTCCCCCCTTTTTTCGTGTAGTTATTCTCTATATATACTTGTACATATTATTTTCATATTAAACCTTTCTGTATTGAAACACCAAACCTTCTTGCATACATTAACACATTTGCTTTCTATATCACAATGTCCCGTATTTCCTTGCTTAAAGATTTACATGATGGCTCAGATAGGTGGACGATAGTTGTGCACGTGCTGAGAAAGTGGAATATTTTCACAAATCCCCTTCTGATCTGTTTTGCATATCTATGTTGTTGGTTGATTCTGAGGTTAGTGATGAGAACATTTTCTGTTTTGTCCACCATTTCTCTATGATGTATGTATAGTTCACTGATATATGTTATACTTTTACTGTTCAGGGCACTAAGATACAAGCAAGTGTTATTAACAAGAGTCTGCTCGATCATTATAGGACCAAGGTGGCTGAAGGACACACCTACCTATTTGCCAACTTTGTTGTGTCTTCTAATGAGAACTTGTATCGGGCTTCCACTCATGCTTTCAAATTAACATTTACTCCGAAAACCCATGTTGTCCCTAGGGATAATGCTTTTTCGGAGTATTCGTATTCATATTGGACTCTATCTCAGGTTCTTCAGACTAATGAGAATAATATTGTTGATTATCTAATTGGTGAGTTTGTTTTCTGTGTGTTTTCCCATGTTTTATATTCTATTATGGAATGATGATATTTTAACGTTTTTTTATCATCAATCATGAAACAATGTGCTTGCAGATGTAATTGCGTTTGTGAAGAAAATGGGTTCGTTTGAGGAACATCGTAAGGACTCTGAAACAAAGCATAAACTCCGCATAACTTTGACAGATCTTGAGTACGTAATCAGTATATGAGTAGTATATGTTCCTTTATGATTGTTGACAACATGCTTCATTTAGTCGTTTTTTTATTGTAGGGACAATGAAGTGGAATGTGTATTGTTTGATGAGGTTGCATCTGATGCCTATATCTGCCAGTTTGAAAACATTGATGGTCATATTGTCATTGTTTTAAACCTTGCAAGGATTGCATTTTCTGATGATGGTTGTCTATTCTGCATTTATTTTTGTTTCAATGTTATCAAAACACTTAATGTTCTGTTGGTCATATTTGTATTAAATTATAAGACTTTTATTTACGCAATAATTTATTGTTCTTCCTTGCTCAGGTAAGCCATAGTTATATAACTCATTTAATGCCACTCGAGTTTCATTCAATCCTGCTATTAAAGAGGTCAAAGAGTTACTTAAATGGTGAGATGTTTTGTCCAGCTTTTTAATTCAATGCTGTAGTATATGTCTTAATTTCAGCTGTCTATTTTCATAGTATGTCTCTTATAAGTAATTTTTGTTGCAGTGCTAAGGAACGCACCAGCCCTATATTGTTAACATTCAGTGATCTTGTTAGCAAAAGAATGACACAACCTACAGGACTTTCTTTATCTGACAGCCAGAACAAGATATCAATATGTGATATCATAAACAAATCCATTGTATGTAATGATTAATGAGTTCGCTGCATTGTTTGTTTACTGTTTCATATTTGTTGTTTTTATGTTGTTGCGCAGGGAGATTCTTTCGTCATCCATTGTGAGGTATATAATCTTGAAACAAGACATGGTTGGATTTATGATGGCTGCTCAAAGTGCTCCACGAAACCTAAACTTGAGGGTTCTACACTTTGGTGTGCTGGTTGTAAGAAGAAGCTGGACTCTATTGAGTCAAAGTACTGTTTATGTGTCATACCTTTACTGCTACTTGATACACTAATGTTTTTTCTATTTCTAACGTAATGTGTTATTTGTTGTAGGCTGAAGTTACATTATACTGTCAAAGATGACACTGGAAATGTGTCTGTTATTTTTTGGGATAAGCTTGCGGCCCAGTTAATTGGAAAATCTGTTGTGGAGATGAAGAATAAGCTTCATGATGTATTGCTATCATTAGTATATTATTAGTCATGAAATTTTAAATATCATTTAATGGGGTAATTTTGCATCTTTTTAGGAGAATCGAGGCTATGATTTTCCAGATGAACTTGACAACCCGGTTGGTAAAAGGATGCTTCTCGAGCTGAAGCTTAATGAATATAACAAGAAATATCCTAATGCTTCAATTAGTGTCAATCAATTTACTGAATGTGAGAATCTGTTGGACCAATTGATAACTTCTGGGAATTCATGTAATGTTAGCACATTTTCCTTGAGTTTTATTCAATCATTGATAAATTTTGGATACTCAAGATAGGAAAATGTTCATTTGATTTTTGGTTGCACATCATTGTTTATTTATGTAGATTTTGATTATTTTTATAGATAGTTTCTTATGTTGTTTTATGTAAATCTTGTAGGAATATTTTGATACAATAACCAAGGGATCCCAGATTAAGAAGAACACTTAAAAAGGGGAGAAATTGGGGCCAGAAGCTGAAATTTCAAGAAAAAAGGGAAAATACGAGTTTCTGGACGAATTGTAAAAAATACAGAAAAGGACCTCGAAATTCCCAAATTACAGAAAAGGACCCCGAAATTCCAAAATTACAGATAGGTCCCAGTTCGCCGCGGCGAAACCCACAGCGAACTCCCTCTGTTTTTGCCCTCTTTGGTATTTTTCGCCGTGGGCTCGCCGCGGCGAACTGCGTATTCTGCTGCTTGTTTTGACAGAAAAGGCGGACTGAAATGAAATAAAAGCTAGGGTTTCGATCTCACTCGACATTCTTCGAATTTGGGAACATTTTGGGAGTGTTTTGCTCTGCTAGGGCTTGGAGTTTGGTGGGGATTGAGCTAGGTCTTGGAGCTTTGAAGAGATTTGGGCTTCTCCTCTTGGTTTATCTTCTCCATCTTCATTCTCTTCTCTTGTTCTGTTTTTTGTGATGATGTATATATATACTCCCATGGAGTTATTGAACATGAGTAGCTAAATACTTTGATTCTAAGATTATTTTGAACCCTTGTATGGATTAACTCTTGATTCCTCCTCTTATTTTGTGATTAATGAAATGTATGTGTTTATTTTACTCTTCTCCTAATGCTTCTAAGTGATTGATCACCATTTAGATGTTGGGTTCACTTGATTGATGCTTGAGAGGGCTATATTGAGTGTAGAACTTGGGTAAAATAGTGTAAGGACTTGAAGTTTGCATGATGAATGGATGGTTCAGTTGGTAAGGTAGAGATATACTTACTAACCTTACATAATCACATTAGGATTGTAGCTTGAAAATTGGATCTTATTAATTATAACAAGACATTATGTAATTAACAAGATCAAACATTTGTTCTTGACGTGAGAGCGCTTGTACAAGTACTCTATGAATCCTAGATTAGCACATGGTTTCCTTGAGAGCAGCTTTGAGAGGAGGTTAATTGAGTTTTAGGAAGTACAAGGGGGATAGACAATCTTAGGACCCAATTTGTCATTGAAATTGAAGAATCATTTGTTTATAATTTTGTTTCATTTAGGATAAGTTTATTTTCATAGTAAATCTTCAATCTCAGCATTTGTATCACTCACCTTAAGCGAGAGTGTGACAATCAACTATTTGACCGGGTTTTGGAACCAAATCCTCGTGGGAACGATACTCTACTCATCACTTTATTACTTGAAGCGACCCGTACACTTGCGGCTTTAGAGGCCAAGACCAATTTATTGAGGCTTCTACTGAGGTTTGTTTGTTATTTCTTTGTAGCTTTCGTACCTTATCATCTTTGGCCATTTCAGCATGTAGTATTCATTGTTCATTTTTGTTTTGTTCCTCGTGCTGCCTATTGTGAATCTGTCGGATGAGGTAAATGATTTTAATTAATATTTGTTTTTTTTAATTTTGTAAACATATTTCCTTATCACTGTTTTTTAAAAACTTTGCCATATGATCCCATGTCTTCACCAGCAATGCTCACATGTCCTACAAAAAGAGTTCTTCCAAATAAGGTTACTACTGATGTTTCCAATGCTGGTGATCAAGATTACACTAACAAAGAGAACAAGAAGATATGTGAGCTTACTGAGGATGTACCTCCAATTGCCGCAAAAGAAAAAAGAAGGAGCAATGTCAAGAGGACAATTAGTAGAGATGAACCAGCACACTTAAAGGAAGTCACCTTGAACTCTTCCAATGATAAGAGACTCCTTAAAGTTATAAAGCAAGAGAAATGATTTCGTCTATTGTGCTTATGTTTGCAGCTTTATTGTGTTTCCGTTCTGTTTTAAGTATGTTATTTAAGGTTGTCATATCTAGTACGTACGTGGCAATATGTATTTGTGGTAGAGATATTTTTATCATTTCAGTCTATGTAAAATGCGTGCTTTCATTGTGATGTAGCTTTGTGTGTTCTGTAATAGGTTGTGTTTAATGAATGTTTATGTTTTTATGTGTTTAAGTTTTTGCTTATGATTTATTTTCATTGTGCTTTTTTTAATAGAAGCAGATAATATATATTAAAAAATTTAAGATTTGAATATGAAAGCAGATGGCCTTTTTAGTACACTCAATAAAGATGGACAAAAGTTTGGCCAAAAAAAAAATAAAGATGGACAAAAGTAAGATGGCCTTTTTAGTACACCCAATAAAGATGAACAAAAGTAAACATTTAAGTATGAACAAGTAAATATTCGTCATGTCGCTTTTCTGAGTTTAATCAATGAGAAGATGAATTGTGACAAAGGTGTGAGAGCTGTTGAGGTAACCCTTTGAACACTTTTGTTGCCCTAAAATGTTTGAAGATATGAAGCATATTATAGAGAATCAAATAGTAGCAAAACAAATTACTGGGCTGAACATGGACAGCAAAAAAAAAAGGCCCATACTCTTAGGCTATTCATTTCTGCAACACAAGTCCACAAATCTAATAGCCCATATAGATAATTTCCCGATTAACTATTGAGCAGAGATATGAAACAAGTAATGCGCATAAATAAATTGAGACTTTATCAGCAAGATACTTTAGTAATTATGACCTCACTGGTTACATTTTACCACGATGCTATAATGTTTTTACCTTATAATTAAAAAGTGCATGTTGTATAGAGACTTTGTCAATAAGTACCTTTTTTAATCAAATCAATAGGTACTTGGACATAGATATATGGATACAATTGTAATGGATATGTAATTTTTTTAATGATACATATTATAGAGTAGTTATTTTTTACAACTTTTTATGATGATTTTCATTGAGCATACCTATTAAGAGATACAAATGACACGAAATATATCAAAGTAAATGGACATTTATTTTAAAATTATTCAGACTTCATACATTAAGTTTTTTGAAAAAGTTTAGAGTGCATTTAACTAACTTATTTAATACTTTTAGTACTATATAAAAAGGAACATTATTATTATTTTGAATAAATAAAGAAGTAAAAAGTTCAAAACACGTATGTGCCATTTTTAATATGTTGTGATTTTTAATATATTTCCATCACTTTGATCAAAACACTTCATTGGGACTTTGACATTAATTCCTACTAAGGATCCTATGGTGTTACAAATAATAAACTAATGAGCTATATAGGTTACATAAATGATAATTCTATTCTACAAGTCCATGTTTTATAATTCCTTACATTGGACCTTCAAGTTCAAAAGTATACATTACAAGTCTATATAAACTGTTAGGCTTCTTGCCATATCTTTTATTTTGTGTTGTTGGGCTTCATGCTTAATTATGTTTGGTACCTCAAATTTTTCCTAGTTTTGTCCATGAGTGATGTTAACTTCATGAAAATGACCCATTTCTAATGTCCTCCTTTGTTGAAGCAATCGTCTTTCACTGTATGCCTTCATTAGGTCTTGCAAAGTCAAGTCTTATTCAATCGTTGCCTTATATCTACTCCTCATTTCATATCTCATATGTTGTTTACAAACACACACCTATCACCAGTAAGCAAAATCGTACAATTCACTCCTTCGCATCTGTTACCCTTTGTTGTCCTTTTGTAGATCTTGTATAAATCTTAGATGGAATTTACTTATCTGCCTAATATTATGTCCCAAGAATTTGAGATTACAGCGACAAAGTTTGTTGCTTTGCCGTCTGTTTTTCAGTGCTCGAATCAGCTCTCTGCACCTTCATGTTATTCAGGTATTTTACCTACATCTTCATCTTCGTTCATTGTTAGAACTTATGCATTTAATGGGGCCGTGTGTATATTGTGTATTATTATTTAAACTTCTTGGCATGACTGTTATGGTAAAATTATGTTTCGTGTTAACATTTTTACAAATGCTGATATGCAATTTTTCCTATTTTCATTTATTTTCAACTAGATTGAATTGAAGTATCATTAGGATCTAATAGTGGACACTCGTCTGTTACTTCAGGTTCGAATGACAACCTTCATCACAAAAAAAGAAGGTCAACTGCAGTTCTGAGGGAAATAAGCAATAATTTCTCAAATTTGGAGACAAGATCTATCAATGGTTAAGTATTTTTATTCCTTTGAGATTTTTATTGTTCATTTTATACAATTTCAATATTTACATGTGATACATACAGTTACACCAATTAATAGTGCCCGGTGGAGAGGCCTTGAAAACCTTCCTCCTAGAAAGTCCAAACGCACAAGAACAAGAGTTAAGCAAAATCAAGAAAAAGGTTTGACTATTTAATTATAAATTTAATATCGTTAATATGTACAACTATTCACCATAATTTGGTTTATTCATTTATCATATTTCCGTGGGTTATTATCTCATTGGGTGATTGTTGTGAAATTTTGTTTCATCCTCTTAGGTTATAATGAGCTACCGATTAACAATTCTTCATGTGTTTCCCAAATAAGTTCACTGCCAGAGTCAGGTAAATGTGTTAATCTATATATCTATGTGTACCTATTTATTTGAGGAAAGGGTTAGTTGAAAGCATACATCAGTTAATGCCATTTATGCATTCATTAGTTTCTTTAGCTCATGTATATTTTCTGTGTCATTATTGTAGTTGTCACTACTTCTGAGTCTAATCTAGGATCTGATACATCATTTAATGGAAATCCTCCTCAGCAGCATTATTATCGTGACATTACATTCCAATTCCATCCTTATGACAGTGATATAGAAGGCGATGATGAACTTCATGGAGGTTTTGGTTGGTTCATCTTTTTGTACATTATTGTATATGTCTCAATCATTATTGGTATGTTGGAAAATATTAAAACAACTTCACATTTTAACTTATTGTAGGAAATCATAATTCTACTAGTCAACATCCACAGTTCTCCTCTGAATCTACATAATTAATATCAGATGCAGGTTAAGTAAATTTACTAAGTGGATTCGTTCAATTAATTAATATGTTACAACTTATATGATAATTGCCTTTTCTTTCATTATTTTTTTAGGCTATATAGATGAGGGTGATCCAATATTTGAATGTAAATTTTGTGGAGCTCTCTTATGGTATAATGAACGTACAAAGAAGGATAGTTCGCACAAGGATGCTCACACTTTTTCTCTCTGTTGCCTAAAGGGCAAGGTTGTTTTACCTCTAATGAAACCACCTCCTCCGTTGCTCCACAGTCTTTTCTTTGATAAGGATTCTCCTACGTCTAAGAACTTTATTGCCAATATAAGGCAGTACAACAATATGTTTTCATTCACTTCAATGGGAGGAAAAATTGATCATTCAAAGAATTCTGGAGGTACACCTTATTCTTTTGTGCTTTGTGGTGTTAATCACCATAATATAGGTAGCCTTTGCCCCACTCCCAGTGCAAGACCTGTTTATTCTTAGTTATATATATATGACACTGAAAACGAGGTCTCTAATAGGATTTCTGTTGTTAGGTATGTCTCTTTCATTTCTTCTTAACATGAAGAGTATTATATTATAATCTAATTAAGTTTGTGATCTTTTTTCAGTAAATCCCAACCAAATGTAAAAATTGATGCATCAATTGTAGGTATGATAAAACAAGAATTAGAAGCTGTTAATCCATTTGTGAAACAATATCGGACAGCTTCGTCTATGCTAAGCTGTACACAACATCCACCTGTGAAGATGTGCCTCATCAGCTCAAGGAGTACTGATGGCCGGAATTATAATATACCCACCGCTTCTGAAGTTGCAGCGTTGATTGTTGGTGATATTGATATGACATTTAACGTTTGAGATATAATTGTTGAGGAACATTCTGGTACTCCACAGAGATTAAACGAGTTACATGCATCTTATCTTCCTCTTCAGTATCTACTTCTTTTTCCTTTTGGTGAGGATGGTTATAGGGATGATGTTCCGCATAGGGAGGAGACGTTAGGTGCTACGAAGGTTAAAAAAATGTTGAGCATGCGTGAATTCTTTAGTTTCCGTCTAATGACGAGGAAACACGAGACATCTGCCCTTCTTCATTCATCTAGGTTACTTCAACAGTTTATTGTAGATGCCTTTGCAATGATTAAGTCGTAGAGGCTGTTGTGGGTCAGAACACATCAAAAGCAACTAAGGGTTGACTTGTATCAAGGTATATCAGATGCGGTGCTACGTGGGGAAAGAAATCCTTCCTCCATTGGAAAGAGGATTATTTTACCTTCATCGTTTACTAGAGGAGCCTGGTATATGATTCAAAACTATCAAGATGCCATGGCTATATGTAGGTATGTTGGGTATCCAGATCTTTTCTTAACCTTTACATGCAACCCTGCTTGGCCTGAAATTCAGAGGTATTGTGCACTTCATAAGTTAAAATCTTCTGATCGACCTGAAGCATTGTCTAGAATATTTAAGTTGAAATTGGATTGCTTGATGAAGACATTAAAGGATAAATGGATTTGGTCCTGTACGTGCAGGTTTGTGTTTTATGTAACTATTTTTTTACTGCAACTTTGATTAAAGATTTCCTATAACTCCTTTGTTCTTTTCTTCAATAGTAATTGAAGTTGTTTTCTCTTTTCAGACATCTACACAATTGAATTCCAAAAGAGGGGTTTACCACATGCGCACATTCTCTTTTGGCTAGATCAATCGTACAAGATGGTTGATCCTTCTTCCATTGATAAGAACATAAGTGTTGAAATACCGAATTATACATCTTCTCCACTTTTTTTATGAATTGGTTAGAAAGTTCATGATTCATTGTCCCTATGGGCGTATAAAGCCTAATGCTGCTTGCATGAAGGGGAATAAGTATAAGAAGAAATTTCCCAAGCAATTTAATCCTCGTACTGTAATTGATGATGATGGCTTTCCAACTTATCGACGTAGAGATGATGGCAGAACTGTTAATGTAAAAGGTGTACCTTTGGACAATCAATATGTTGTTCCTTATAATCCTACTTTGCTGTTAATGTTTCATGCACACATAAATGTTGAAAAATGCAATCAATCAACTGCAATTAAGTACTTATTCAAATATATTAGCAAGGGAAATGATCGAGTTATTGCAGCTATTTTTGATGGTCAAGATGAACAAGGTGGGAATATAGTTATTGATGAAATTAGACAATACTATAATTGTAGATATATTTCATCTTGTTAAGGTGCATGGCGTATATTTGGATTTAGAATTCATCAAAGGCATCATTCTGTTGAAAGACTAAGTTTTCATTTGCCAAATGAGCAATTCGTGATATATGCAAATACAGATGATGTTGAGGAGCTTTTGGATAAGCCTCACGTATGTGAATCACAGTTCCTTGCTGGGTTTGAAACCAACAAAAAATCTCAATTTGCACGTACGTTAACTTATATTGAGTTCCCTATTCATTTTGTATATGAACGATCCAGCAAGGTGAGTCTGTTGGTCGTATCACACATGTTTCACCATCTTCAGGTGAATTATATTTTCTTCGAGTGTTGCTAACAAAGGTTAAAGGACCAACATCCTATGATAATATGAAGACTGTTGATGATGTGGTTCATAAGACTTTTAGAGATGTATGTGCTGCACTTGGTCTTTTGGATGATGATTCAGAGTATATTGGTGCCTTAAAGGAAGTCTCGGTTTGGGCATTTGGGAATACATTGCATAAGCTATTTGTTAGTATGTTATTGTGTTCATCTCTTCAACAACCGCACAATGTTTGGATGCAGACTAAACACTTGCTATCAGAAGATCTCTTCTACTTTGGTCGTAATGACCCACCACTACTATAAAAAGTACTTTTAACGTCACAAATTTTGGGGGTTTCCACGTCACTTTTTCAGGGGACATTGAATCAAGTGACATGGAAAATGGACTTTTAACGTCACATAAACAAGTGACGTAGAAAGTCAGAGAAACAACGTCACACATAATATTATGTGTGACGTTGTAAGTTGCTCGGAGAAACCACGTCACACATAATATTATGTGTGACGTGGTTTCCTGGAAACCACGTCACACATCTTACATTGTGTGACGTGGTTTCTTTTTTTTTTAAAAAAAAACGTTTTTAATTTTTCTATTCCCCGTTGATATACATACATTTAGGGGAGAGTAACGAGCGGGTACGGGTGACCCGTGCCCCTACCCGTTACCCGCCCGTTAATAATAAATGGGTACGGGGTAAGCCCGTACCCGTGTAAAAATAAACGGGGTGAAATATAAACGGGCCCAATAATAAGCGGGCTAAACGGGCGGGGCCCATTTGCCCGTTTAGCCCGCCTCTTTTTTTAAAAAAAAAATCAGCTTTTTTTTTCCTTTTCTTTCCCAGCGTCTGGGCCAGAAGGAGTTCTCACCATTTTTTTTCTGCGCACACTTGGATGTTGGATCAAAGGAGTGATTTATTTATTGCCATCACATTTACTATTGCTATCATTTGGATTTGAGCTAAGATTCTAAGAGCACAACATTCTGTCAACATAATTATAACCACCGGAAAAAAAAACCTCAAAGATTTAGAAGCATGCTTATCACTTATCAGACAAATGAACCATCAACCAATATCAAATATAAAACATGCATATGTTAGATATATTTTAAACATCATATAGAAACATGCCATATAAACTTTTAAAAATAAAGCTAAAAGTCCATCAGATTTAGTCTTTGCATGCACTATGAAACGTGCATTATCACTCGGTCTTTGCATTAAACATCCACTGATCCACACAAGAAAAAGTGTCTAAATAAACTAAAATTATTATTATAAAAGTCCATTCTCCAACATCCAGCTAGCAATCCTGATTTGCAATGATAAATGCTAGCAATCCTGAGTTCTTGACCTGTTGCAATGACCAAAAATACCTCAACAGATTTCAGCTCTCATGAAAAAATGCCTCAAACAAATTTCAGCAAAGCAAAACAAAGCTTTCAGATCATATAAAAAAAATAACTTAACTGGATTAAGTCTCACTAGTTGCATTTGAGGCAGAGGCAGAGGCTGAGGCAATTGCTTTAGATGCTGCTATATCTAGCTCTACAACAAAATTTAGAAAGAAAATATGTAATGAATGAAATGATACAATTTATGTAGAATCGATAATGAAATAATAAGTGAATGTACCAGAAACAATAGATGCAGTCTCATCAAAATTATCAACATCAAGGTCATTGATCTGGGGATGTTTTGTGGATAGCCAATTTTGGGCACATACAAGTGCTTCAGCCATCTTTGCAGAAAGAGAGCTCCTAAAAGCATCTAGTATTCGACCCCCAGTACTAAAAGCCGATTCTGATGAAACAGTAGAGACCGGTGCAGCCAACAAATCACGTGCCAACAAACTTAATATTGGATATTTAGAAGCATTCACTTTCCACCATGATAAAACGTCAAATTTGGGATCACGAAAACCACTTAATTCAGATTGCAGGTATTCATCCAATTCTGAAATTTTCTCAACATTACACTATTGATCTGCCTTGACTAAGAATTCTTTCATTGTAGGATCCTTGAAGGTCATTTCAAGTGCTGCCTCTTGCACATTGTCCCCAGGAATTCCACCACCCTCTTGGTCCATTGTACTTTGAGATGTAGAAGATCCATCAGGTTGTACAATTGCTGAATAATGATCATATAGACGATGCAAGACACTCGTCGTCTTCTTCAACATAGCTTTAAGCATTGTAGAATCAGGAAAAAGCTTTTGAAATGCAACTTTGACATATGTCAATTTATATCTGGGGTCTAGAATTGTAGCCACAATCAATAAAGGATTCATCTTCTTAGCTTTACCCCAATACTTATCAAACTTTGTGAGCATTCTACTCGCCATTTCATTTAAAAGAGAGTGGGAATTACTTGCACTTGACCTCAGGTTTGTCTCGATAGCAACTATGTGTTGAAAACAAGTGTTTGTTGTCACATAATTTGATCCAGAAAACTTCAACGTCATTGTGTAAAACAATTGCAAGAAGCCAAGGAACTCAGTGGCAACACCCCAATCATATGCACCAGGGGGGAAGATGGTATATTCATAAGCATGATCATCATCATATTCAAGATCAAGCAAGGCGTAATCATCTCGGCTTGAATATATTCTGACCCTCTTTTTGAAATAATCCCTATAATCTTCATCTTCTTCTCCCATCCTAGTGAAAACTTTGCTGAACTTTACAGCACTTTCAAGCATAAGATATGTTGAATTCCACCTAATAACATCACAAAAACCATAACAATTAATATTCATCATATTAAATAACAACTCATTCAAAATAAGGCAAAATAGTTATTGAAAGTACCTAGTAGGGCAATCCAAGCAAAGTAGGCTTTTTGACTCAACTCGTTCCTTTTCAGCAAGCATAATGAATTTACGTTTCCTGGAAGGGGAAGATTTCACAAACTTGACTGCACGACGAATGAGCTAGATGGACTTGTTAATATCCTTAAGACCTTCATAAACAATCAGATTTAATATGTGAGCTGCACATCTCATTTGCAGAAACTCTCCATCACATACTAGATTCAGTTTACGTTTCCTCAAAATTGAAAGTGCTGAATCATTCGCAAAAGCGTTGTCAACTGTGATTGTAAACACTTTAGCAATGCCCCATTGGAATAAACAATCCTCAAGTGTCTTAGCAATTGTTTTCCCTTTATGATCTTCAATCTCACAAAAATTTAGAATTCGTTTCTGCAACACCCAATCATCGTCAATCCAATGAGCAGTCAGGCACATGTAGTTTGAGTTCTGTAATGATGTCCAGCAATCAGTGGTGAGAGATACGCGGACTTTGGAACGCTTGAAATATGTCTTCAAGATCTCTGCTTCTTCTAGATAAACGTTGTAGCAATCCCTAGCAGCTGTCCAACGTGATGGCAGTTGAAACTTAGGCTGAAACTCTTGCAATAGGTCCGAAAAACCCTCCTTTTCCACAGTTCGGAAAGGCATCTCATCTTTAATAAGATATTTAGCAACCGCCTTTCTACCCCTCTCCTGACTAAACAAATGATTTGTCAACGTTTTATTGAAAGAAGCTGCTAACAAACTTTGTCCCTCGGTATCCCTGTTTGGATTGCCTTTGCACTTGTCGCCATAATGATGCAGTCCCATCATTGGAAGGATGGCTAGCATAATTTTTAGGACAATAGTTGCACTTTGCCCTGGGTTTGCTTCCTGTCTCTCTTATTGGCATTCTTGTAAAATGCGACCAGACATTAGATGAGTCCCTCCTTTTTTTTCTAGGCCGTGTTACTTCTTCATTTTGATCATCATTGTTTTGATCCTCATCATTTGTAGTGTCAGTTCCAATTTCCTCTCTAGCA
This sequence comes from Mimosa bimucronata, assembly GCA_037074515.1. NCBI lineage: Eukaryota > Viridiplantae > Streptophyta > Magnoliopsida > Fabales > Fabaceae > Mimosa > Mimosa bimucronata. The sequence goes on from CM073438.1 coordinate 443,158, forward strand.
TTTTCGACTTGCTCTTGCACATTTTCTTCAGGAGTTCTCACCATTTTCCTTGTCACCTTGAGTTAGCAAGAGTATAAAAACTATAGATATGTATGCTTTAATTACCAAGCCTTCAAAATTCACATCAAGTTCAAGGGGATTAACTCCAACCATGCAAATACTCATAATGCCCAAGGGGATTTGCAAAAGAACGCACACCCAAAATCAGAACAAATATGCAATCCATCAATTGAGAAGCAAAGCAGTCATAAGAAAAATAGTGGATATCTTAAATTCAAGAAACACGCAAATTCAGATTTTAATTAGACTCGAACTAGGATTAAGTAAATGTGCAGAATGAGGAACGAAACATATATAGACAGTCAGCTTTACCTTGACTACAGGACGCTTGAGTAGCTTGCGGTGATCGTTCAATGCGAAAGAAATCAACAATTTTGGTCTGAACCAGAGCAAAAGCTGCATTTTCACCGCGAGGAGATTAGTGTATTTTGGTAGAGGGAAGATACTAATAAAAAATGGGACAAACAGATCGTGAAATAGCTAAAATAAATCATGGAAGTGATATAATTTTTACAAGCTGCAAATTATCATCTATCTCAGCCAATGAACAGCTTGTAAATTGGGGATTATTCGCGCCAATCAGCAGAAAGCCCAAGGAAAAAATAAAGCTAAACTCAGTTCTTTTGTTTTGCTTTGCATGATTAAGCCCAAGGAAAAGGAAGAAGGACGCGATACCTGGTTGTGATTGCTGCCTTGCTGGTTGAGAGGCGACGGCGTTGAGCTGAGAGAGGCTGAGAGAGGCGACGATGCTGGGATGGGAAGACGGTGATTCGAGAGCTCCCTGAGAGAGGCGACGGGACGGCGCTGCAAGAATGGAATAGGAGGAATGGGAGGCTGATGCTCTGTTCTGAGAATGGAATGGGAGGAATGGGGGAGCTGCGCAAGGTGTTAGGGACTTAGGGTTTGAGTCTTGAGAGTTGAGGGGGTGTGAGCCGCGCGGTTCAAGGGGACATGGACTTAGGGATTCGAATGGTAAAATGGGACAGGGGAGAGAGTCAGGCGCCAGGGGGGATGGAGAGTTTTTTTTTTTAATTATATACGGGTAACGGGCGGGTAACGGGCCACCCGTGGCCCTACCCGTACCCGTACCCGTACATTGTAAAACGGGCGGGCCCCGCCCGTTTTATCCACGGGCCCGAAATATGCGGGCTTCGACGTGCAGAAAATTGCTGGCTGCGGGCGGGGCCCGCGTGTTCCGGGTTCTTTGCTCACCCCTACATACATTGCAAATGTCTAAATGCAGGTCAACAGATAATACATTATACACAAAATTCAAGTTCCAACAATGTACAGAGCATAACAGTAAAATGCTATCACTACTATACAATCACCAACATAGGCCGAACCAAAGAAAATAAGTCGAATCGAATGAAAGGAAAGATCACCAGCACATAATTTTGATTCAGATTGTTACATAATCAAAAATAAAAGGAAAAATTGAGCAATACGTTCATGAATCGCATCAATGTCTTCGATTGTAAATTCGTCGATTCGGTCATAAAACTGCAACAATAATGGATACTATGATCAATACAAAGTTAGATAAAATATCATATACAAAGCCACTTCTTATAACGGAGATTAATCCCATCACAAAGAAGGTGATCCCTTATATCATCAATGCTCTTACGATAAGCATTTGCACACTTCACACAAGGGCAAAGATACATGCCATTCTTACTGGACACGTTTCTTTTGGCAAATTCAATAAATTCTTCCACACCCATCTGATACTTTTTAGTGGTTCTCAATGCATGCATCCAACTACGATCCATTCTATTAAACCTATGCCATTTCCAACAAACTAGTCAAGTTTATCTCACTACATTATTGGGAAGAAATGGGCATGCTATGCATATCTTCACTTCATGCAAATTTTTTAAAAAATTTGGTAAAGCCTCCTCTTGTAAATGTGACATCCAAAAATTACATTTACAATCCAATTTCACTCCAGTAATTTGAAGTGATTTATAGAAGCAAAACCAGCAAGTAAAATGCAACAAAGAAACAAGCAACAATGCAACGAAATTCACGACGATTTTAGTAGTAACAAGATCAATTAGACAAAATAAATCTTCAGCAATTTGAGAACAAAAACCAATAGCAAACCAATTTACGAGACTTATAAAACATTTTGGCAAGTATGAAATATTTGCAGTAACTACAACGTAACAACATTTGCAAACCAATTTACAATTGAACATTAAACATTCTATGGCAGACCAATTTACAAGACTTACAAAACCATTAAATATTCTATGGCATTTTTTGCAATTTACAATTGAGAAAAAAAGGCAGCAGATTTAATTATCAGGAAAAAAAAAGGAAAAGAAGGAACCTGGATGAAGTGAAGCTGCGAACGGAGGCACGATTGAAATTGCTGAACCCGATAGGAAAACAGAGCTGAAAAAAAACTTTGAACAAGTAAAAAAAAGAACCCGATAGAAATTGCATATTTAATTACCAGAAAAAAAAAAAAGAAAAAAGAAAAGAAGAAACGAACCTGCAGCGGGAGGGTGAGGGGGATGAGGGAGCTGTGGGCGGCTGGGCGGGGCGGGGAAGGGGGAGCTGAGGGCCGCTGAGAGGGAGCTGTGGGGGGAAGGAAGGGGGAGCTGGGGGCAAGGGGGAAGGGGGAGCTGTGGGCTGGGGGGTGGGGGAGCTGGGGGCACGGGGGGTGGGGGAGCTGGAGCTGGTTTTTGTTTGGGGGGGCGCGAAATGAAAAAAATGGGGGGGCGCGAAATGAAAAAAAAAGGAGGGGACGTTTTCCACGTCACACCAAAATTTTGTGTGACGTGGAAAGTGCTTTTCAACGTCACACTTAAAATTAAGTGTGACGTTGAAAAGTTTCAACATCACACTTAATTTTAAGTGTGACGTTGTTTCTTTCCTGAATGCACTCCTTTGTTTTCAATGTCACATTTTTAAATAAGTGACGTTAATTGGTGACATAAAAAGGGCTTTTTGTAGTAGTGCACATACATCAAGTAAGCTTTTCTTGTATACATAATTTTTTCCTGTATTACACATTGTATTTGTAATGTTTAATTGAGTTGTGTTGTATGTGATTATGCTTCAGATTTATCGGTGTCGCAAGATGAAAAGGATAATGTTGCACTTCTTAAAATTCAGGAACTTCTGCAACAAAATGGTAAATGCCTGGCCTTCAAGAATATCCATCGATGCCTTTACCTGAGTCTATCACTCCTGTTGACATGTCAAATTATCTCATTCTGCAAGAGTTAAATTATGATAGAGCTTCCCTTCATTCTGAAGCAGACAAACTTATTCAATCTTTGAACAATGAACAACGGCATATTTTTCACAAAGTTATGTCTTACGTCACAACTGGTGCTGGTTGGTTCTTCTTTGTATATGGCTATGGGGTACCGGAAAAACTTTTCTGTGGAATGCCCTTACTTCATCCCTTCGTAGTTCTGGTGATATTGTTCTTGCTGTTGCATCAAGTGGCATTGCTGCTACATTGTTACCTTCTGGTCTTACTGCATACTCAAGGTTTGGTATACCTATTCAAATCTCTGAGACGTCTGTTTGCTCCATACGGCAGAACTCGCCACTTGCAAATCTTATTATTCACACTAAATTAATTATATGGGATGAAGCTCCTATGGTGCAACGGTTTTGTATTAAGGCTTTTGATCGTACTCTTAGAGACATTATGCATTGTGATAGGCCATTTGGTGGCAAATGTGTTATAATGGGAGGTAATTTTCGACAGATTCTTCCAGTCATTCCAAAGGGCTGTCGTGCATCCATTGTTGATGCTTGCATCAATTCATCACATTTATGGGATTATTGTACAATATTTACTCTTAAAAGAAATATGAGGTTGGCTGCTAACTCCTCATCGAATCAAGATGAAAAGTTGCGTTGGTTTTCTCAGTGGTTATTAGATGTTGGTGATGGGAAGATTGGAGATGAGATAGATGAGATAACTGAAATTGAAATCCCAAGTGAATTGTTAATATCCCATACAGGTGATCCGATACATGCAGTTGTTATGTCAACATATCCTAATCTTTTGCACAATCTCGAGAACAATGAATACTTCAATGCTAGAGCAATTCTTGCTCCAACACTTGAAATGGTTAACCAAATTAATGAATACATGTGCTCTCTATTACCAGGGGAAGGTCATGAGTTCTGTAGCTGTGACTCTGTTTGTAAGTCTTTTGTGGATAAGGATACATTTGATGCTCTCTACAACACTGAGTTCCTAACACATTAAATTCTTCTGGGTTGCCATCTCACAAATTGTTTCTAAAAATTGGCATGCCAATTATGCTTTTATGGAATATTGAAGAGTCCTCAGGTCTTTGCAATGGTACTCGACTTCGTATTACTCATCTCGGGAAGAATGTCATTTGAGCTGTTACACTCAATGGTTCTCATCGTAACGAGAAAGTCTTAATCCCTAGGATGGATATGAACCCTTCTGGGAATCGATGGCTGTTTAAGATGCAACAAAGGCAATTCCCTATATCTATTTCATTTGCAATGACGATAAATAAATGTCAAGGACAATCACTTAGACATGTTGGTCTATTTTTTTCTAAGCCTGTCTTCACACATGGACAATTATATGTTGCATTGTCTAGGGTTAAGAGAATGGATGGTTTGAAGATAGTTGTTTTTGATGGAGAAAATGTCAAAACCAACAAAACCACAAATGTTGTCTATAGGGAGATATTTAGAAATGTTAATGTTTAGTCTTTCATGGGGGAACAAGTCAAGATGCAATGACATCTCTCATTTTTGTTGCTGCTGCATTGGCAATCTTGTATCCTAGTCTTGTGAAGCCAAGCATTGCCAATTAGTTGTTCATCCATTGTTGATGTTGGCTATGGCCATGAATGAGAAATATGGCTCCAATATTGCTGGGCTTCTTGCGGAGGGTATAGAGAATACATGGACTGATTGGGGATATTTAGAAATGTTAATGTTTAGTCTTTTATGCATCATATTTGTTTAAATTCCATAAATGTTATTATGTACAGTTATGTTTGTATTGATGCATATGCTTAACATATTGGAAGAAATTAATATTGCTTGTGAATGACATTATGAACAAAGTGTAATATGCATGTAGTATGCATTGATGTTTGTTTATTGTTATGTATTGTTAATATTACGGCCATACATGTGTTGTTGGGAAATAGAGCTACCCGTGCAACGCACGGGGTAGCACCGGCTCGTTTCCTTAATATACCAGAGCTTGTATTGGTGAATAATATGTGAATCTGCTTATGATAACCAATGGTGGCTAGAATACATAAAGAAGTTAGCTATCATAGTGTCCAATTCAAAATTTCAAACAAGCATTTTGTCAAAGTCTTTTCTGAACGAGTCATTTCTGAACCATGTTTTTGGGTGCGAGACTTCACATGCCAAACTTACCATGAACTAACTAAACTGAGGAAAACGAGGAATAGGTGATGTTGAAATTGTTTTCTGTTTTGTTTGTTTTTATTTTTCATTTTTCATACTATCCATATGTATAGTTTAATCTTATTTCTTGAGCCTGCAGAAAGGTGTTCGGCATAAGAATGTCGTGCAATTTATAGGGGCATGTACCAAGGCCCCATATTTGTGCATAGTAACAGGTGAAATCCAGTGAGTTACATTATTTTATTCAATACAACAACGGAATAGAACTTCTGTTATCCTGACTATTTAGCTTTAATCATCCTTCTTTTATAATGTTTTTTCTGTAATTAATTTCAGAATTTATGTCTGGCGGAAGTGTGTATGACTACTTGCATAAGCAAAAGGGTGTTTTCAAATTTCCATCCTTGCTCAAAGTAGCAATTGATGTTTCTAAGGGAATGGATTACTTGCACCAAAATGACATCGTCCATAGAGATTTGAAGGCTGCGAATCTTTTAATTGGTGAAAATTCTGTATGAATTCCTTCAACATTATGATTATCATGATCTAATCTGATGCTTTGTCTATTATGAACCACATGTATTCCCAATAAAACCAATTCAATAAGCCAGACATGCTGAAGTGACGTTCTGCACGCATTGCTTAGCAGGTGGTCAAGGTTGCTGATTTTGGGATTGCTAGAATGAAATCTAAATCTGGAGTTTTGACAGCAGAAACTGGAACTTATCGATGGATATCTCCCAAGGTATCTAATGTTCTCTTAACGGTGACACTAGTTTGTTCAAATGGTTTAACTACATGATTTGGTCGTTTGAACAGTTAATTTTCTGTTTAACTATGCCATTCCTACTGAAATTTCAAAACATATATTTGAAAAAGGAATACACATTGTCTAGGTCAACAATTTTTAACCTTGAACACCTCTTTTATTACGATAACTGATATTCAGATTACAATTAAAAATATCTTTTCAAATGTTTGCTAGTGGCGAGAAGTTTCATGAGTTTGTGACTTTGTGTACTGATGTTGGCATCAGAGTGCATTGAGAGGCGAAGCAATTGGTAGAGTGAGCCGAAAGAAGGGATTTGGCTATTTTCTTCCATAGAAATATTATCCAAGTCTACGTTGTAACACACACACACACACATGCGCGCACTCACTGCGGGCCTCAGGTGGGGTGAGTAAATTGATTTTTATCATAAAAGCTGCTTTTTGAATGATTTAGAGACCAGCAGTTTTTCATTATTATCTTCAAGGTTCTTTTTTTTTTTTTTTGGGGGGGGGGGGGGGCACCCTTCTGGAAAGAGGTACTACAATTTAGATGAGAAATAGCTCTTTTATTTTTGGCCAATGAAAAAAATAGTGCTTGTCAGCTTAAGTTTTTAACACGTTCATTGATTTGAAGGTTATTGAACACAAGCCATATGATCATAAGGCCGATATATTTAGTTTTGGGGTTGTTTTATGGGAATTGCTGAGCGGAAAGGTATGGTATATCTTTTTTTACTACCTTCTGATATATTTAAGTGAGTGGTTGTAGATTAAACTGCTAGATGACGTCGCCTTACTTCTGTCTGGAACTACTTTCTGTACACCCTAAAGAAAGAGGCGTACATGATTCAGTGGAAATATATCGATGGTGGCTATATGTTATTCTTGCTTTACATGAATTTCAGGGTCTACAACAAACCATCCCCAATAATACCCATCCAAAACTTGTTGAGCTTCTTGAGAGATGTTGGCAGCCAGATCCAACACTAAGACCTGATTTCTCTGAAATCATAGACATTCTGCGACAATTGGCTAAAGAGGTACTACAACAAGTCACTTTCTTTACTATGAGCTGACAATTAAGATAATCATAATAATTTTATCATTATCCTTGTTATAGCTTTTAAGGTATCAACAGTTTGAATGCCTCGCATGGCTATAACTTTTTGCTTGGAACAGGTTGGAGATGGAGAGGATCGACGAAAGGAAAAATCTGGAGGAATCTTCTTCGCCCTCAGACGAGGTCATCACTGAAAAATATAAGGGGAATTGGCGCTATCCATAGGATTTTATCAAAAAATTTATTTCCTGATTATTTTTCATTTGATGTGTACAGTATTATCTTCACAGTATCTTGTTGCTAATATAGCAGATTGCTCGCCTCAATAGAATTTTCAAAACCGAATACAAATTCCTTCTACTTCCGCAACGGCTTTTGTATTGTAAAAAGAGCCGAAGTGACGGTATAATAATGATATACATACGTTAAAACAGTAAAAGAATTGCTGTTTTTTCTTACTATGTTAGTGTTAGCGTTTTTCTTTTAACCCCAGCTCTGAGGTTAATTCTGTATGAATAAATACTGTAACTTGAGTAGCTGGCAATATTACCTCGTGCCTACTGAGCCGACTCCGTTGTACACGCATGCACACGTTTAGTGCTCACTTGAATTGAATATAAGCATTCTCGAGACTCTTGAGCACAAAGTAGCGTATCTAATCTGAACGTATGAATGTTGTCATACTCGGACGTAAAAACAAGGGTGATATGTGATTATTCTCACTGAAATGTATTAACTGTTTCGATTCCCGATTGTTTTTTGTGTGCATTAGAGAATATAACAAGCCCCCGAACCCGTTCAATATATGGACGAAAGGCTAGCCTTGTTAACTCACGGGCTGAATGAATTGAACCACCATGATTTTGAAATTATTTACCAAGTTGATGATGATATTTAAATGTCGACAATGAGCGTGTATAATGATCTTGAACATTAATTGAAGGCATTTATTTGGTGGAGTGAGCATGCTGGCTGAAGGATAAGGCTCATCTTTCAATCATGTTCACCCTGTATAAGTAGAGTAGGTGGGCCAAGTCACTTGACCTACGAAATTTAAGGAATGTAACTGCTAACTAGTAAAAACTAGTAGTAAATTTTGCAATTATTTTGGATCATTGATGCTGAATATGGACAGCCTAACAAGTTTTCTTGATCTTTTTTATAAGGTATTTGTTAATTTTTGAGGTGTATTAATTTTTTTTTTTCATGTATGCCCATATTTAATAGGAGTAGTAGGAGAGAGCAATAACTAAATAGTAGTAGAGTTTAGTGTAATTAGTGGGGTTATATTGTAAGTCACTTGAATTTTAAGAAATATTTAATGTTTTAACCAATTTTATTAGCATATGAAATTTATTAGTTAATACCTTATAATAAAGACATGAGTGAGTAGTCTTGTCCGTCAATTAACTAGTTAGTTTTGGCCCTCTTTTAGCTTCAAAGGGCCCGTGTACATGCTTGCAGGCCATTGCCCATTCATAGGGCTAGAAGAGAAGTTGCACTTGCAACGAGAACGTGCTTTAAGAGTCACATCCAGCACTAAAAACAGCACTTACTGTAGACTTGGCAAGCAACAACGTCGGAATTAGAAGAAATAGAAACCAATACGAATAATTCAATCTGTATCAAGCAACTAATTCATTGGTCATGTGCGCTTATAATAGAGTAGGAGTAATAAGGATAGAAGCACAGAAGGCTGAATGCATTGGCCATGAAGACTGAGGAGCTAACGGTCTCAAGCAGCAGAGGCTGAGCTGGAGACGAAGACGAGCACCGCCGAAAGAGGTAGGTGTCCCCACGCACCCATTCATATCCGAATAAAAAATAAAAAGGATCCTAAACCTCTGAATTTTCATCCTAACGTTACTTCCCAAACGAAGAAGCATCATCATTATTCATTACTCCCAGGATACATTCCGCTACCACATCTTTTTCTTGTCCACAAAAACAAAAAATCGATTAATATCAATAAATACGAATTCCCAATCAGAACCCATTTGTTACCACAACTTGACCACATATATTGTATTCTCTGAGGCCACTCCCAGGGGGATTCTTCAACAAATTATCCATGCTTGGATTGCCAGCATATCTCATCTAATTTTTTGGATATCCAATCCAAATAATTAAAATAAAAATATTTTTTTTAAAAAAAAAAAATCTATTCTAGGTTCAAACCATTATCTTAAAAAATTACATACGATGATAAAATTTGAATTGTAAAATCTCAAACTAAAAATGTCCTCTAATTTTACAACTTGCTATTAGAGATAGCCAAGCGCGTAATAGAATACTCAAATGAAAGAACAACTGGTGATTATTGATGCTTTAGTAAAATGGAGTTGGTGATGAAGTGAAGGGTATGGAAGGACATTCCATTTGTCTCGTGTGTATTTGGGTCATCAGCCTCAAAGCTTGAAAGTTGAAAGAGGGAATGTGAGAGCATGACCCTATTCATAAAATAATGCAAGGGAGGTGACTACGACAGGGGCTATGTCGGATTGGCTCCACGTACACCACATTCGGCGCTTCAATCATCGCCTGCTGGCCCCCTTTTGAGGGTTCTTAGCTGTATTTTACTAATTTTAAAGCCAATCTTGCTATGCATCTACTTTTCTATTCCGCTCAATTGTTCCTTTATGTTGCCCTCTTTTGCAACTTTAACAATAGAAGTACCTCTTAAACCAGTAATGTATAATGTGTTGGTTGAAGTGAAAACCATATGTACTGTGTAAGTTTTAAAAAGAAAAATCCTTAATCAAATGAAAAAAAAAAAGGTTTCTCTCAAAAGGCTATGGCATTGTTTGGACTTAAACTACTTTTACTTAATTTATACCACTATGTCTTTATTATAAATCAAGCCTAACTACTTCTCACATGTCAATGAGTTGAAGTTATAGTATTAAATATGTCATATTTTTTTAAAAAAAAATTAATTTTACTCTTATTTATGAATAAGTGTTAAAATAATATTTTATATATTATAAGCATTCTTTCTTATCTTCTCTATTTCCAATATAGGGATAAAATAGTCATAGTAACATTAATTGATCCCAAACTGGATTTATATTTTACAACAAAAAATTAGTGATGGTTAGACTTATAATAAGGAACTGAGTGATAAGTTATAAAACTAGGATTAATAACTTGATTGTCTCAATCCAAACAAGCTTTTCTTGTAGATGACATTGCACTTAACTTTATCACTATATAAAAAAAGGGTTAATGGTTAAAAATACATATGTGATTTTGTCAAAAGTTCATTCAACACCAAATGTTTTATTTTTGACAAAAAATACACATGACCTTTCAAATTTAATAAAAAAATACACATGTACAGTTATACTAGGGTCAAAAATATGCATGTAATTTTGTAAAAAGATTCATCCAATACTAAACGTTTTTTTTAATATAATTGTAACTGTGAATTTTGATCTAATTTAAAAACTCATGTGTATTTTTTGGTCAAAAAAATATTTGGTGCTGAATGAATTTTTGAGAAAATTATGTGTATATTTTGTACCCTTAAAAAAAAACGCAGAAGACCGTGGATTCCAAAAAGATAAGCTTTTTAGGTAAAAGAGCCAATAAATTTATAAATCACAATGAGACTAAGAGATTCAACAGGTTAGGAATACTTCGTTTTTAGAGGGCGAGCATGTCCGTATTGAAGGATTGCGACGTGTCGTATTTGGCTTCTTACTTTCCAATTTCCATACCCACAAAGGCAATTTCAGGCTCTCATCCCCACTACGCAACTGTGCATACAATACCTTAATCGACGCCGCTCATCCCTCTCCTCCCCTTCCACTATTGAAAGCGAGTGAGGGTAATAAACGATTATTTGAAGGCAAGGCATACTTAATTAGCTTATCAGTCAAAAATAGTGCCGTGCCTGTCCCCCCCTCCTCATTCTTAACTCCAACTCCAAATATCCTGCCCGCAAATCTTACCTGACCCTTATCAGTGCGTTTGTTGACCCAATATTTGAATCTTTTCTCTTCTTTGCATTGCTTAAATCACTTCAGCTTTCCCATCAACAAAATATTCTACTGCTCCTACCATATTTGTTTGCACCTATCATTTTTTATGTTGTTCAGTGTTCACATTATTACATACCCCTCATTTAATTTTCATCTCACCGTTGACACTTGACTAATATATTTCGTAACCCAACTGGCTTTACCTGTCTGTCCTTGTTATTACAACTCACAATAATTTAGTATACCATTTTCAGTTCAAAAGATGACAACCATGAGAGATTAATTACTTTGTGTACACTACATATCTTTAGCGCCAAAATTAATATTTTCCCCTACAATGTTTTAAAAGTCTTCAAGAACAAACTTTTTAAATGAAAATGTCACATAATGTCTAAACGAAGAGAAACCCCCGCATCCTACTCACTGATTCCCTGAAGAAATAATATAGATTCTTGTAAAATTTTCCTTAATATCTATATCTATATTAATTAAATATATGCGTAAATCAGAACAAATCACATGTACTGAGGCAGGATTAGAAATTAACCATCACTTACACCGAATATTTATTGTTAAACACACTCTGCACTTTACTAATTCACTCATTATTAATTGACGATTGATTAATAGGAATATGGCCTGGTGTAATTATTTATGGAAAATTTGAAATAAATGAATAGTGATTGATTTGTAGGCACGAAAACAGAATGAGGAGGAGTAATATGAGTAATTAGGCGGCATTTGGAACTAAATCAAACCTAAGGAAGAAAGACAGCAGGAGCCGTTGCGCGCTCGCCGGTTCCTCTATCTGTCTCTGACTCTCAGATCTGAGGGGTCCCTATTACCATATTCCCTATTCCCAAAGCCCACCCACTCACACACACTGCAATTTTCTTACGTTTTTCTTTCCTCCGACCCTCACTTGCTCCACGCGTCTGTCAACTTTCACTCCAGAACTTTCCATTTCATAAAACAAACCCCAATTTAATTTCTTCAATCTCCGAACACTCGCTTTCCCACTTTAATCCCTCTTTATTATTTTTAATTCACATTCCTTCCATCTCTCGCTGGTCCCTGCCTGCCTGCCTGCCTCATTAAATTCCCATGCCATGGCTTCCCTCAGAAAATCCTTCAAGTCCTACTACTCTTATAAACACCCCAGAAACATCTCTGACGCCGACTCCGCCCACGAACAGCTTCCCATTCTCCTGGATCAAGAAACCTCCCACGATCATCCTCCTTTACCATCTATGACCTCAACCACCTCCCCCCATCGCCCCGAGGTTGTCCTAAAAATCGACGAAGCTGACCAACAACAGGGTGGCAAGATTTGGAGAGAAACCAGCTACGACTTCTGGAACAACAATGGAGGAGACGTCAACAACACTACTGCCAGTGATGGCGCCGCTAGTACCAGCGGTAATGACGGTGATAGCTTTGATTTCCGGCAAGGTGGGGAGGATCCACCCTCCATGCTCATTGGTAAGTTCTTGCACAAGCAGAAGGCTTCCGGTGACCTCTCCCTCGATATGGATTTAGAGATGGAGGAGTTCCAGCATGACTACAAGCTCCCTCCCGTCGAAGAGTCTCCCCAGCAGCATCCCAGTAGCATCTCCAAGGACCTCAAAGTCTCCTTCGAGGAACCCACTCCCAATGTTGTTGAGCCTGCCAGTGATACCGTCAGACGAAGGTACAGGGAGTCGCCGGCTCCCACCGAAGTCCATAAATCACCGAAAAGCGATCAACGTGGATCGCCGGCTGTTGGAGATGGCGAGGTGGTGAAGTGTACATCCAACGCCTCTGTTGAGAGGAATCTCTCGTTGCAGAGGAAATCCGGTTTGCTGAAGGCCGCCGCCAGGAACAGGTCCAGATTGATGGACCCACCGGAGGAGCCCGAACGAAGGTCCGGTCGGGTGGGAAAGTCAGGGCAAGTGTTTTCGGGGATGTTAGGGAGGAAAGGTGAGGACGACGAGGACGACCCATTTTCGGAGGAGGACTTGCCGGATGAGTTTAGGAAGACCCATTTTAGCATATGGGTTCTGCTTGAGTGGTTGAGTTTGATTTTGATCGTTGCTGCGCTGGCATGCACGCTGAGTATCCCAGTTTTGAGGAATAAGATTCTCTGGAAGCTTCGTTTATGGAAATGGGAGGTGATGATCCTGGTTCTTATTTGTGGGCGCTTGGTTTCTGACTGGGTCATTCGGATTTTGGTCTTCTTCATCGAAAGGAATTTCCTTTTGCGGAAGAGGGTCCTCTATTTTGTTTACGGTGTGAAGAAGGCGGTCCAAAATTGTCTCTGGTTGGGATTCGTTTTGATTGCCTGGCATATATTATTCGATAAGAAGGTTGAGAGGGAGACTAGAGGCAACGCCCTTCAATATGTCACCAAGGTCCTGGTCTGTTTCTTGGTGGGTACTTTGGTATGGCTGGCAAAAACTCTTGTGGTTAAGGTTATGGCTTCTTCATTCTATACAAGCACATACTTTGATAGGATTCAGGAGTCACTGTTTAATCAGTTTGTGATTGAAACGTTGTCGGGGCCTCCTCTGATCGAGATTCAGAAGTCGGAGGAAGAGGAACAAAAGCTTGCTGATGAGGTTCAGAAACTGCAGAATGCTGGGGTTAACATCCCTCCTGAGCTCAGGGCAACTGCCTTTTCCACGACCAAGAGTCCAAAGGCGGCTGCTACCATCTCTAGAACTCCTCGGAACATGAAAAGTGGAATGCTGCAGAAAAGCCCCCGTCTTATAAGTGGAAAGTTTTCTCGCCCACTATCCCATAAGTCAGATGATGGGATTACTATTGATCACCTGCACAAGCTGAATCCGAAAAATGTCTCCGCCTGGAATATGAAAAGGTTGATGAATATGGTCCGGCACGGCACTCTTTCTACACTGGATGAGCAAATACTTGATTCAACTGAAGATGATGAAAATGCCACACAGATTAGAAGTGAAAATGAGGCAAAAGCTGCGGCAAAGAAAATATTTCAGAATGTTGCCAGGCGGGGTTGCAGGTTATTCCTTGATCCTTTTAAATTAATTGTGTGTACTAAACTAATTTCTTCATCTTTTATGCATGTGCAATCTTAATTTCTGCCGTACCTAGTATTGCAGTTCATAGAATGATTCCTGAAGGTTGGGCTGAGTCTTGGAAGCTTGACTTGCTCCTTGACTAGTCCGGTTGCTGGCGGTTAAGGCTTGTTTGCTATTGTATATAGGATTAAAGTGTTTCTGATTTGCAGAATGATTGAGTGTTTGGTTAAAGAACAAGAATGATCAATGACCAAGTTGAACGTCATATCTTGTTTTAATCCTTCTTATTGTATGCATTAATGATTGATGACTTGGCAATGATTTATAGTCTTTTCTTCTCTGCCTAACTGATGTGAACTTTAGAGGATCCATACACCTGACTGACAAAGTTTTTTGTTTTTCTTTTCAGGTTCATTTACCTGGAAGATTTGATGCGTTTTATGCGGGAAGATGAAGCTGAGAAAACCATGGATCTCTTCGAAGGAGCATCTGAGTCTGGGAAGATAAGCAAATCTGCCTTGAAGAACTGGGTGGTAAGCATTTTAGTGACATTTGGAGCTTTGATTTTGAAAACAAAAGAAGGGGTGGAATATATCGTGTAGTGTATTAACTACTAGGTTGTCTGCGTGAATTGTTTCTGATTTGGCCGTAGAATATCATTTACTTCCAAGGAGCTATAGTTCACAATACTATCTTTATGTATATATATCCTATTCTCAGTATAATTCCTTGCCATTCCACAAGCAAATACTCCTAACATTATGAAACTAATCTGTTTTAGCTTGTTGATGACCTATTCTTGTGTTATCACGTCCTCTCTCCCTAGTGCACACAAGTGCAGATATGAATGACCCCAATGCAATTAATATTAATTGCCCGCTTTTTGTTTATTTCTTCTTCACCCGTTCATGCAACTATGTAGTCTTTCGATGGTGATTGTTTGAGGGGAATAAATTTCCAATGGGCGATCTTGGTCTCTGATTTATTGATGCAAGGTTTCAGTTTATAATTAGATAAGTGTCTAATACAATACTTATGTCAGTGTTCTATATATTCTGAAAATCCAGGTAAATGCCTTCAGAGAGAGGAGAGCACTTGCCTTGACATTAACTGATACCAAAACCGCAGTGAACAAACTTCATCGAATACTCAATTTTATAGTTGGCATCCTTGTACTGGTTATTTGGCTACTAATACTGGGAATTGCCACCACCAAATTTCTTCTCTTTGTGAGCTCACAACTTGTTTTGGTTGCGTTTATATTTGGAAATACCTGCAAGACGGTGTTTGAAGCAATTATTTTCTTATTTGTCATGCACCCATTTGATGTGGGAGATAGGTGTGAAATCGATGGGATCCAGGTAATGCTAGGCTCTTGGCATTTATGTGTTTGCTTATGGATGACCTAACCTCTTTATTTGACCTCGTTACTGTCTGATTGCAGATGGTTGTGGAAGAAATGAATATACTGACAACTATATTTTTAAGATATGACAATCAAAAAATAATCATTCCCAACAGCGTCCTAGCTACGAAGGCCATTCATAATTATTACCGGAGTCCTGACATGGGAGATGCTATTGATTTCTTCATACACGTTTCTACCCCAGCTGATAAGATTGCACTCATGAAACAAAGAATACATAGGTATGGTTTCTCTTGTATTGTTTGCATGCTTTTGGTGGCGTTATGGTGTGTGCATCTAACATGAAATTTGAAATTTGTAATGACTACAATGCAGCTTCATCGATAACAAGAAGGAGCATTGGTATCCCGCATCATTTATAGTCTTCAGGGACCTGGAACAATTAAACATGATAAGGATATCGATTTGGCCAACTCATAGAATGAACCACCAAGATATGGGAGAAAGGTTTGTGAGAAGATCCCTTCTGATTGAAGAGCTGCTCAGGATATTCCGGGAGCTTGATATCCAGTATCGTCTTCTTCCTCTTGATATTAACATCAGAAGCATGCCTACCACTTCTGAACGGCTTCCACCCAGTTGGGCCACAATCACAAGTTGATTAGTAGGAGGAGGATCTTCAGCTGCAAAGTGCTATTCAGCAGGATAGGATTAAAGAGAGTTTTTCCGGTTATTAATTATATTGTATATTAGTGTATGGAGCTGATAATACGGATCTTGTGCGATATTACCTGCCACCTCATGCCTTACTTGTTCTCTCTTTCAAAGGCCATGATTAGTAATACAGTTTTACTTTTTAGGAAAAACGAAAGAGAAGCGGATAGAGAAAGATGCTTCTATGAAAAAGATGATTTTTGGGCCAGACATGTATTTGACAATTGACATTTGACAGATAGAAAGAAATCAGAAATATTCTTTTGCATTCGGAGTTTGAATAAATGAAATAATTAAGAATGAAAATGAATATAATAATTGGATCAATGGTATGAATCAGTGTTGTAAGAACCGGACCGGGCGGTCCGACCGGTTGGACCGTCGACCGCTCCATAGGTCGGTTCGGATTTTATGGTCTGACCGTTTATTGTGTTAAGCCGGATCGGGCCGTTTCCAGCCGGACATTGGACCGGGAACCGGAGTTAAACCGGGAACCGGAGCGGTTTTATAAAAACCGGGCGGTCCAATCTAAAACAAAAAAAAAGATGAAAAAAAAATAAAATCAAGCCCAAAAAAATCCAAGTTCTTAAAAAAGAAACCCAAATTCATTAGCTTCATATCTTTCTCCCAAATTAAAACCCCAACAACCATTTGAAAATCTTATGGCTGTGAAATTTGATCTCCAAAACTCCAACCAATTGGTGAATATCATCTCTCTCATCACCATTCCTCTATTGTTGATGTTTAACGTCTCTTCCAAGCTTTTATTCTATATTTAGCACTTGTTGTCTTTCTACATTTTACATTTCTTTTAATATTTTTATCAGTTGCATATTATATCTCTTACCTTTTGCATAACAGAAATTGCTTGTGTTCTTAACTTCCTAATTCTTCTATCTCGACAAAAATTTCTGCAACTGTGATCCTCAAATGGTCCTATATACCTTCTTTGTTTTGCTTACCTAAAGACAAGAATAATTGTTTTCTAAGTCTGTAATGGCTATTTATTTCTTGGTCAATGGTCTTTCATTAAAAATTAAGAGGTGAAGGAACCATAATTTGTTTATATTTAATTTACATTTAAAAATCATATATTTTTCCTTAATTATTACGTCATCGGTCCGACCTTCGGTCCGACCGATCGGACCGTGCGAACCGTGACCCGATGCCCTCTTCGGCTCACCTTCCGGTCCGGTTTTTACAACATTGGTATGAATGTCTTGCAAAAATATCCAAGTTGAGATTGGATTAGCTATTGGCTAACCATGTAATTTGTGTTTTTACAATATTTTAGTATAACAAAATATCAAGGGAGAATCTCAAATAAATCTAATTAAAATACTAAATCCAAACCTTCGATTTTAACAAATATCTGATAAGGCCTATAGACCTTATTAGAGATTCTTCATTTTTGTTACAAGATCAAAATACCCTCTATATTAAAAAAATTGAAAACAATCTCCTCTGTACAAGCATCATTGTAGAACAACCTAATTTCTCACTGGTTTCTCCAATTAATTTCAGCTTTCTTGAGAGGTATGAATGTTCTATTTGTCCCATCTTAAAAATTGGAATGATTATACACTTCTTCTTCATGCTTTGTCCTTCCATCGTCTTCTTCCCAATATCAGGAATACTATTAGAAATAGTAGAAGGCCTCTTGATGGGACCTACCCATCCCTTAATTCTTCTTTCTATTTATCTCCACACAGAATTATACTCATGCTACGTCTCTACTTCTCTGCTCTATAGAAAAGAAATTTGTAGCCATTACTCGTTAAACATATGCACTCACTTTTTCCACTTATTTATTCATTAGGTTTATTTGATTGTAGGTATCATATTCAGTCTTTTAGATATTCTCCAAACCTCAAAGCTTGAACATAGATCAACTTCTTCTCAACGGATTATAATGTGGCTAGGGTTTTTCGATGGGTGGTGCAGAGAAGAGATTATTTTAAATTTTTTTAATATTGGGGTTATTTTAATCTTTTAACAACATTGGAAGATCTCTTACCAGGCTTATTGGTTTTATTAAGGATTTGTTTAAAATCGAAGGCCTAGATTTGGATTTAGGTATTTTAATTGAATTTATTTGGGATTCTCCTAAATATCAATATTCTTTTAAGATGGCATTTAAAGTTTTCTCAGAAATCAATAATTATTTTTAAAATAGTTAAAATTGTTGTTTGCATGATATTTGTCTGAATATGAATTTTTTTCTTAGCTCTTTTTTTGTCTGATTGTGTTTCCCAATTCCGTTTTTCGAAAAGCAACCCAATTTATTTAAAAAAAACGTAATAAGATAGTACTCCCTCATTCTTAATTATAAGGAAAATTTTAAATAAATACCCTTTAAATATCAAAATGACAAAAATATACCTCAATATACAAAGAGACATAAAAGAGATTGTTCCCAATTTGGGATAAACAATTTTAAGGCAAAAAGACCAAAATGTCCTTGCCTCCATTAACCACTCAGATTTGGCCATTAAGGCATTAACCACTCCTGTATAACGATTAACCACTCTGGTGTAGTCATTGACCATTTTGCTGATTTATTAGCTAGGCTCAAATGAGTTTCTTTTTGTAAAAGTCGTTAACTACTCGAGTATAGCCATTAACCACTGTTGTATAACGACTAACCACTCTGGTATAGCTATTAATCACTTCGCTGATTCATTAGTTGTTCTCAAGTACGCTTATATTTGTGAAAGTCGTCAACCACTCGTGTATGGCCAATAACCACTCCTGTATAGCAATTAATCACTTTGGTATATCTATTAACCAGTTTGCTTTGAAAGAAAATGGAGACAGGGGCATTTTGGTCTTTTTGCCTTAAAATTGTTTATCTCAAATTGGGAACAATCCCTCTTATGTCATTTTGTATATTGAAGGTACCTTTTTATCCTTTTGATATTCAAGGGGTATTTATTTGGAATTCTCCCTTAATTATAGGACCAAGTTGGCTTTTTTTGTGAAAGTTAAGGAAGCAAATTAAACCACTAAATTATAATAGATACTACATATAATTAGATTATAGATTAGTTTATAAGTAAAACGAATAAGTTTTGAGGAAGAAAAGATGAATATAATCAATTTAAAGTGATTTATTTTACATCCTTAATCTCTCCAAAAGAATTAATTTGATCTTGAAAATATGGCTAAGTTGAGCCATGGATCAAAACCTCCTATGCATCAAATGCATGAACGTTGTGTACACTGAAGTTTTCCGGGGATTGTGATGATTGATTTTAGAGTTCAACATTGGTTAGCATATGTGGAGCTGTTAGTTATTGTCTATTATGAATGCAATATCCGATTATGTCTTTGTTGACATGTAATTTGGTGCAAAGTAATTTGCTCATCATTTCTTAAATGTGTTATATTTTTAATATATCTACTCGCACAACCTCGGGGAAGTGCGATCTAGTTTTGATAATTAGAGCCACCATGGACTGGGAGTATCTCCATGGATATTTAAATTCAGAGAACAAAAACTCATGAAAGGCACAAATCGTCCTTTAAGGCTGCAGGGTTGAGAAGAGCTCAGATGGCTGGAACTTCATTCACCAAACTGTAATTAATATTTACTTTTGGTTAAAGGTGTAATTTTAGGTATGAAGTATTACGCTAGGTACACTCAACAGTGAAATGAATTTTTCGAACACATTTTGGTAATGAACAATAAAACTAGGGGCAAATTTAGTAACACCGTTAGTTGACCGTTAAATTTGCCTACAGAAGCTGATGTGGCAGAACTGAAAATTTTAATTAAGGACTAGTAGTACTTTAAGAATTGATTTTGCAATCAATTAAGGAGTTTTGAGAGTTTTATAAATAAATTCAGAAAAATGAAAAGTTTTTTTTTGGACTTTTAAAGGCCTAGTTTCTCCCTTAATTTTGGAAAATTAGAGTTAGATGAATTATTTTTGGACCCAAAAGGGATTATAGTGGGAGGAAATTCTTAGCCAGTAATAAAGAAAATTTTTAAGAATTGAAGGGATAATTTTTGGCCCAAAGAATATATTCTATTGCAAAGATTTAAGGGCGTAATAGAAAATTCTTTATCTAATCTACTGTATTTTTCTTTAGGCAAAAAATTATTCCTTCAATTTTTAAAAATTTTCTTCATTACTGGCTAAGAATTTCCTCCCACTATAATCCCTTTTGGGTCCAAAAATAATTCCTCTAACTCTAATTTTCCAAAATTAAGGGAGAAACTAGGCCTTTAAAAGTCCAAAAAACTTTCATTTTCCTGAATTTATTTATAAAACTCTCAAAACTCCTTAATTGATCTCAAAATCATTTCTTAATCTACTAGTCCTTAATTAAAATTTTCAGTTCTGCCACATCAGCTTCTGTAGTCAAACTTAACGGTCAATTAACGGCTTTACTAAATTTGCCCCTAATTTTATTGTTCATTATCAAAATGTGTTCGAAAAATTCATTTTTCTTCTTAGTACACCTGGCGTAATACTTTCATCTATTTATTTGATAAAATGTTTTATTGCACTTGTTACAAACCTACAATCAAGGCAAAGCCCAAGGGAAATCCAAACAGAAGGCTTCTATTTCTTTTCTCGTTCCGATAGTTAAGTTTAAACTAATTCTATACATCAAGCCTCTCCCAACAATATAATACTCCATCTTTTAAATAATGAACTTTTCCTTCTCATAGAAGATAGTACTCAAATACATAGTGTGGTGCTTAACTTACAACCAATTGAGTTTTTTATTTTATTTTATTTGGTTAATGGGAAAGGCACGCAAAATAACTAAATTATAGCAGATTATATACTAGAAGTTTACAAATGGATTAAAAAAAGATAATAAATATAAATATTTTAAAATAATTTCTATCAACCTATTGTTTCCGGAAGTTGGGTTGGGTTGATTTGAAGGAAGCGCTGAAAAATGAAGGGAAAAAGGGGGAAAAGGAATTGGCGGGATTGCGGCAGGAGGGGGTTGAGACTTCAGACTGGGGCAGGGTCACTACGAGAATGTGAGTGAGGAGTGAGGAGTGAGGAAGATGGCTAACCTTACGAGCCTCCTCCACGAACTACGAGAACGCATTGCTGCTTCTTCATCCTCTCCTACTCTCAATAAGGCTGACCACGACAATAATGCTTTGGAGCTCAGGTTCCGCGCTGTCCTTCCTAATCTTCTTCGTGCTCATGTCAATCTCATCCCTTCTTCCTCCGGTATGCTTTCTCCCCACTATTTCTCTATCTTCTCTCCCTTTCCTCCTTTTACTCCAACGTTCATTTTCTCTTTCGCAGCTAATGAGAGAGAAGTGATTGCCGTGCTGAAGCTCATCTCTAATGTAGCAAGAAATTTTCCTGCTGTCTTTCACCATGGCAAGGCTACTGCCCTTGTACCAATCATTGCTCGGATATTACCTTTCTTTGCAGAACCCGCTTTTGGGTGAGTTCTTTCTCAGGAATTTCACTTTTTAACCTTGGAGCTTCTTACTTGTTCTCTCTTTCTTCATATTTCCATGGGCATGGCTGTTACTTATTTCTGTATTCATGCCAATAATTACTTTTATGAATATTTCCAACACACCCCTCCTTGCAAAAGTAATCTGGATTCAAAGAGATTGAATTTATTTTTCACAATGCAAACTCTACCATTCGATCATAGGAGCTCATCACCTTGTGAACAATGAATGGTATTCATGTAACAAGTATATTTGTTGCTATTATAAGCGATTTGGGATGCTGTAATCTCAAATATCAGTTTCATATAGTGAAGTCTTCAGCTTTCCTCTCTCAACTAATTCTTTCAAAATTTTCAGCTTCAGAATCCAGATATTGGTTTCTTTATCATGACTTTATATGTCTGTGAGCATTAAATGGTTGACAATAAAGAATGTGATAAAACTTAGTATTAAGGTTTGTTCAATATATGAACTTTTGTCTGATTTTCAAAGGTTTTATTGGGCACATGATGCCTTCATGGTGTTGCTTGCCATTGAAAGTTTTCTCTCTCTCGTTTTTTATTTGGTAATATGTAATGGTCTGATGGAAACTGTTCCCCGTCTTTTACCTGTATATTTTTCATTTTATCAAACAGCTGCTTCTGAAGAATGATATACAATTTCAGATCTCGTCATGGGGTAATCTTTGAAACCCTTGGGTCGCTTTTATCTTTGCTTCGAACTGGAGCACGAGATGCATATAGACAATTTTGTGTAGATGCCATGTTAGTCATTGAAGGTATGACTGTAAATTTATGAATTACAATATTTAGTGTGTCACCTTTTTCTTAAATACTTAATCGGTCTTTTCACAGGAGTCGGGATGAATTACAATTTTGTGTTGATGTCATGTTATTGATTTTGATTGATGATGCTGTAATGTATGTTGTCTTCGCAGATATTACACACCTGGCCTCTCTCTGTCTTCATGATGCTGGCAGTGCACAATCTACTAAGCTAAGGTTAAAGTGCTTTTGTGGGTCCTATACAGGAATTGTCAGCGATCCTGCTATTATTGTAGACCTCCCATCAAGTAACAAACCTGCTGATGGATGTGGCTTATTAATTGACTTGAGTGACAAAAGGAGATGGCAGCTTTTTGCAACATGGGTTTTAAAGCTTCTCAATAAATGTCTAACAGAAGGAACACTGTATGTTGAAGGCTTGGTCAACACATCATTTGTCCATGCTGCATGTTCTCTTTTATGCTATGGGGACGCTGCTCTGCATATGGTGGGTAACTGTTAACCTCCAATCTTTAAACATTCATCAGCTGGGTGATTGAACTTGGAATTCAATATGTAAATTGGTTCATTTGAATTGTTAGAGGTAAAAATGATCTGACCCTGAAAATTATGTCTTTTTGGAAGGCATGTTTTGACTTTGTGGGCATCATTGTAACGGTGACAAACTATCATATCATACCCTATGAGAATTTTATCCGGTCAATAATTACCATCTTGAGTGTTGACAAAGAGGGGCTTCCTGTATTCAGGTTTGATACTGTTCGCCCTGTTCAACGATTTATTTAGAACTGGGCTTTAATAGTAAATCTGGTTGTATTTATTTACTTTTAGATTTGTTCATAACTTAGGCTTCACCTGCAGGAACATTGCTTATGATTCATCCATGGGTATTTGCCTCAGTTCACTCTACTCCAGTTGCTCAGAAGATATTGTCAAATCAACAGCTGCTGATTTAGTCCATGTGTTCCTGCAATCATTGTTGAGAACAAAAAGCAACGAACTCAAGGTTAAGATTAATACTTACATTTCCTTAGATTACCTTGCTTTCCTATAGAGGTATTCAGTAGATTGGGGTAGTAACTGGTAAATTGTGTACAGGAATCTTATAGTACCTTTTTTTCAGGATGCGCTATGCACAGTGTATGTGAGGATTGTTAAAGTTTGCCCTCCTCATACTTGGCGGCTAGAATCTCTTGTATCTGCGCTTTATTATACAGAACCATTCTTGCCTTTAATAGAGTGCTTTCGAGTAGCTTTGTCTAATCTTGGTCCACATCTTGTGGGAGCGCAAGTTTATGATAAGACTTTAACCATGACAGCACAAGAAGATAACCTCAGAGTTGGAGAAAAGAGGCCCATTCAGGAGTTGGACCAATTAAGGGTTAAACGTAAAAAATTAAATGAAGATATAATTGCTGATGCCAATGTTGTGACCCAATGCAAATATCTTCATATGGTTACTGTACCAATGAGAGAAGATTATGCTCACAATATGAATAAATTTCTTCTGTCATTTATTCAAAATTTAAATGCTCCTGCTATCAAACCTTCTCCCGTGAGACCGAATATAGCATTATCAGCACTTAGCATGCTTTGCATTGTCTTCTCTATGTATCCAGATATGGATTTGTCACTCAATATCTTCCAGCAGATGCTTTCATGGCTTCCTTGGATAGTTGAGCAGGTACATTGAGATTGCAGTTACTAATTCATGCTATCTGGTATGTTTCCTTTTGAATAATTACATTGTCTGTCAATGTAGGCAAAACATGAGAAATGCATTAATGTTAACATCTCCAATTACCTGGAAGGAATTCACAGCATGTTGCTTTCACAAAGTAAGCTTTGAGCCTGTCCTTCATTAAAATTGTTGATCAAGTTGTACACCTGTATACACTTTCACTTCTTTTTCGGGGGATGCGCAACTTTACCTTTGATTTTCATTTGATTCCAACTGAACTTTAGGACTGCCGTCATTCTCTTTAGGAAGAAATTCTATTTTTTGAACTAGAGACTTGTATTTGATAAAGTTTTTTTATGGACGATTAGTCTTACGTAAGCATTACTTCTAACGTTGCATATGTTTTGGACAAGGAATTTAATGGTTGGGCAAACATGAAGCTTGTTTTTTTATGATATGTTTAAAAAATGTTTTATTGGGAATTTGTTCAACTTATATGTTAGTGTTGAGAGGCTTATTAAAATGATTTGCTTTCAAGTCTTACATTGTATGTAAGGTTTTCTTTTAAGTGTTCTTTAATTTCTTCCTTCCACATATTGTCTTGTGTGATGGTTCGGTGGTTGGTTCTTTAATAGCTGCAGACTGGTGATGGACAACCAAGCATGCAATGTTTTGTTTCCATTTAGTTTACCATAACATCATTTCATGCTTGTGAGTTGTATGATTTTTGTTCACGTGACTGATGAATTAGGTGCCTCATTTAGAGAGAAAAAATTATTACAACACGGCAATCATGATGCAGACGTTTTACATGTACTGCTGAAACTTCCTTGGACTCATAGGCTTCTGGCTGTTTGTCATCGTTGTCCATGGAAAACAAAATGTCTATCTCTTCAAGTTGCATCTAAGCTTGGTCCAAGTTTGAACAATGAGGTTGTTCTAGAAGTTCTAGATTTGGGTCTTTTTGATGAAGCTGAAGAAGTAAGGATTGAAGCTGTCATTTCTATGCCAGTGATGGTTTTGTGGTTTGGTCATGATTTATTACCTCCAGTCTTTGAAAGGATGGAGTAAGTAAATAGTTGAAGTTGAATTTTTCCTTTTGGCGTGCATGATCACAATACTTTTATATGAATCGTCTTTTGTCTGTTGATTCACAGTTATGATTTGGCTTTGAGTTTCTCCTTTGTTAATTTTAATGATAATTATAGATAAGTTGTTCATAGATGAACCATTTTCTTTCCTGTGATGATATAATCATGGTATTTTGTGTCAATTCTATATGCCTTCATGGTTTTTCTTTAAACTAATTCAACAAGTCCAAATGTTAATGTGAACAATCATTCAGAAATCAGATTAAATGATGTCATATCATTCTTCCGATTGGGGGTCAATAACTATTAGTAGAGTTGGATCTTTCTTTTTGATATTGTGGTCCAGTTTGAATGAATATTCCGCATTGGAGTTTCAAAGTTTGGATCTTAGTCCTTGGAATGATCTGTCCCAATGGATCCATCTTTTCATCAATACTTTATGGTTTGGTTTTCTTTAGTCATCAACACTTGATTTTCTGATTTTTATTTGTGATGTAGTTCCCGTGAAGCTTCCTGTTTCTGGTCAAACTAATAATTTTTGTTATGTTCATAGTGAATTTTCTTTAATCTTAAAAGAAGTATATTTACTCGAGGGAATCATCTTTTCTCTATGAAGAAAAATTACTCAACATTAAAGCACTTTGTAGGCTGGTTTACAAATGAAATAGAAAGTGAAACACCCAGCAAACGGGAAACCATCCTCCTGCATTCAAAAGGCAAGCCTATCCTTATTACTCTTAACTTTTTTCTTCCCCCCACGACCCCTTGCATCTCTTCATATCTCTAATCTTCTTTTTCTTCCAGTTCACCCCACCACCTCTCATCAGGTCGGAGGTAATCAATTTATGATACCACAGTGCTGGGACCATTTCATATTTATTTTCCGGAACCACAGTGACTGAAACCACTTTGATTTTGGCCCCCTTCTTTGTGTCGTTTCCTTTTTTGTTGTAAGTCTTGGCCAAAGGTCCATTGAAATAGGCTCCACCTGTCCTTTTTTTTTCATTTTTGTTTTTCTCAATTTGTGTTGGGGATTTATTTGATTCTAATATGAAGTAGGAACATATGTGCTGTTATATTTTTATAAAAATGGGGATTTGATTGATTGAACAACTCAATATAGATTATCATACTCGTTGGCACTAAGAACTTCTAGGCTCAGCGTGACCTAGAGGTTTTAGTTTGCTGTAAGTTAGATATGGAAGTATTTAAGATCATGGATTTGTAAGATATGATGCATATATACAAATACACTTAGTCATGCATCCAAATGAAAATTAATCAGCGTGACTTCATTAATGCACATATTTCATAAGGTTTAACTTGAAGTCTTCAACTGTATTTTGTGCCATATTTCCTGGGTCTGGCTGTCTTTCACAAGCTGCTCTGCTTTGGAACTCTTCATGCTCTATTAGCTACGAAGCTTATGCTACACAATCTGGATTGACTTCCCCCCTTAAGTCAGTTGTTATTCAAC
The DNA here is from genome assembly GCA_037074515.1 of Mimosa bimucronata. Taxonomy (NCBI): domain Eukaryota; kingdom Viridiplantae; phylum Streptophyta; class Magnoliopsida; order Fabales; family Fabaceae; genus Mimosa; species Mimosa bimucronata. The sequence continues at coordinate 470,030 of CM073438.1, forward strand.
CCTAGTCTGGTTTCTTGATGAAATCAGAACAAATTATTTTTTCAGTCCTTTTTGTGTTATGTTTAGACAGATGTGATATCTCCATCATTACGTCTCATGTTATATGTTGGATTATCTATTAGCAAATTTCACTTTTATGTGTAGTTTGGATTGTGGTTATTTATGATAATTGCGCACTGGTTGTTGAAGTATTTTCCTGTAATAAGCATCGAATGAGATGTCCAAAGAAACTTTCATTTAAATCTAATGGTTGCTTACTTTTTCAATATTGAATCTGCAGGTCTTTGAAGAGAGATAATGCCAAAGTAAAAAAAATTGTTGCTAAATCTCTTGGTCTTTTGTCATGCCTTTATGGATGTAGTAGATCTGTATCTGGTTACACAAATGAATGCAAATTTTATCTAAATGCAAAAAGTGAAAGGACATGTTGGACAGTTGATTGTTTACTGCAAGGTTTCAGGTGCTCAAAATGTGATAGAAAATTAATTTCCAACTGTGATGAGCATCATCCTACTATCATTTTTCGATCAGATATCCATGGAGATATCAATTTTGATTCTAGTTTTATTCAACTGCAGTCATTATTTTTTTACTTTCTTTTTGATGGGTCCTCAGAAGATGTCCAAGTTTCCTGTGTGGCAATTATTAGTCGTATTCTTGCACATGGAGCTCCTGATGTTTTGTTGAGAACAAGGTCTGAATGGATAAAATGTTTGAAGTTTTTACTAATTGACAAGAGCAAGGACTTGAGAGAAGCATTTTGCAGTCAAATCAGTTCCTTGGTAGAGGATCGTATTTTGAGTTTAATTTTTTCAGAAGAGACTGAAAAAAGTAAGGAAACGATATTCTTGGATATGATTAAACATGCCATGGCAGCAGCTGAAAGTCCCCTAATATTAGAGACTCTTATGGAATGTACATCAGAGATCATGGGTGCTGTTGGTATAGATAACCCACTTTTCTTGTGTTCCCTTATACTATTGGTTGATCAGCTTGATAATTCACATGTGACTATAAGATTGAATGCTTCAAGGTTAATACATAGATCCTGTTATCTGCATCTTAAAGGAGGACTTGAGCTTATTCTTTGCAAAGATGTTCATATTCGAACCCAACTCTTTAATCATCTCTCTGAGAGACTTACTAGCCGTCCACTCTTAGTGAGGGAGTTTGCTGAAACTGTCTTTGGTATTGAAACTGAAGAATTTGTCAAGAAAATGATTCCTTTTGTTCTCCCTCAGCTTGTGGTATCTCAGAAGGATAATAATCAAGCACTTCTCACCTTACATGAGTTGGCCAAGTGCTTGAACACTGATATGGTGCCTCTTCTAGTGAACTGGTTGCCAAAAGTTCTTGCTTTTGCTCTTCATCAAGAAGATGACCAGCAATTACTTGCTGCGGTGCAGTTTTATCATGCACAGACTGGTTCTGACAAGCAGGAAATATTTGCAGCTGCATTACCTGCACTTTTAGATGAACTAATATGCTTTACTGATGTTGATGATGCAAATGAGATAAACAGAAGGTAATTTAAGTGAACTTATGAGTCTGATGTTAATTTTTGGCGCAAGTATTCAAAGCTAGTTTAAACTGTGAAAGAACCCCCTTGACCTTTCCAATGTTGACAGGGAATTCTGTTAACACCTATTGTCATTTATTTGATTATTTCAGTAATGGAACATGACATGTTATTGATCTCAACCACACCTTAGAGATTCTGGAGTTTACGGAAGAGGGAAAGAGAACTACAAGAATTGACTGACCAGTTATGAAATGATTGTTGTTTCCAATAGTAATCTAGTTAGGTGCTGCTCAGGTACCAGTTGACATTTTGTGCATCTATGAGCAAGGCCAGTGGCTTTGCACTTGGGATCAAACCAAAGGGACCCTCATGAAGTCCCTAAATGCTCTTTTTGAAATTATTGAAATCAAATGACTTGAATACTTCACAAGAGCTCTAACAATTTGAAAACTGTAAGCGATAAATCCCAAGTCCAAAAAGGCTGATTTGATATACTATTGTGCAGCATTCTAGCCTTGACTTAGTGAATTCTTCAATGCACTTGCCCAAATTATTTTTCACCACCAAAATTCTATATGTAGTCTAATATTAATGTTTTTTTGGCTCTTACTGTCTTGTATTTAGTAACAAAAACTAATGGATATGTTGTGGCTATGGCCAGCAATTATCAAGTTCTGCGTAGCAATTCCTGTATACTAAACTTCTCTTCTAATAATTGACAGTTTAGTGGAGTACATAGCTATTCTAGGAAACTGAATAATGTAAATTTTAGACTGCATGACATTCTTGTATTTATCTATCAGGTTAGCAAGAGTGCCTCTACTAATCAAGGACATTGCTAAAGTTCTGACTGGTGGGGAAGATCTTCCAGGATTTTTGAGGAATCACTTTGTTGGCCTAATTAAAAATATAGATAGAAAAATGCTCCACGCTGATGATTCTGTGCTTCAGAGGCAAGCCTTGACACGTATTGAGATGTTGATTAAAATGATGGGCTCTCATCTTAATACTTATGTGCCTAAACTGATGGTTCTACTTATGCATGCCATAGATAAAGAAACACTTCAAGGGGAGGGTCTATCTGTCTTGCATTTTTTTATTAAACAGTTGGCCAAAGTTTTGCCATCTAGCATTAAGCATATAATCTCTCAAGTTCTGGCTTCCCTTCTTCCTTTCTTGGAAAGAGACAGGGGAAATCCTTCAATACATTTTGAAAAGGTGGTAAAAATTTTAGAGGAACTTGTACTGAAGAACAGTGTCATTCTGAATCAGCATATACGCGAGTTCCCTCCATTGCCTAGCATACCTGCTCTAACAGAAGTGAACAGAGCAATTGAAAAAGCTCGTGGATCAACGACCTTGAAGGATCAATTGCGAGATGTAGTTGATGGTTTAAATCATGAGAACTTGAATGTGAGGTACATGGTAGTGTGTGAGTTGCATAAGCTTTTGAACCTGAGATGGAAGGATGTTACAACTCTCATCATTGCTGAAACCAGTTCTGACTTGGATGTCTTGAGTTCTTTGATCACATCTTTACTTAGAGGGTGTGCAGAACAATCCAGAACAGCCGTTGGGCAGCGATTAAAGTTGGTCTGTGCTGATTGTCTTGGAGCCCTTGGTGCTGTTGACCCTGCTAAAGTAAAGGGATTTTCGTGTCAGCGTTTCAAAATTCAATGCTCTGATGATGACCTCATATTTGAGCTGATCCACAAACATCTAGCTCGGGCATTCAGATCAGCACCGGATACTGTTATTCAAGACTCAGCTGCATTGGCTATACAGGAGCTTCTAAAAATTGCTGGTTGTGGGGCATCACTTGATGTGAATGCATCAACTTTTACATCACAGGCACAAAAGGATAAAGAAACTTTGTTAGCTGTTGCATCTGAGATTGAGGGTACTGATGGTAGGAGTAGGATGAATAATAGGGGCCAGAGATTATGGGATCGGTTCTCTAATTATGTGAAAGAAATAATAGCCCCATGCTTAACATCTAGATTTCAGCTTCCTAATGTGGCTGACTCAACATCTGCTGGTCCTATTTACCACCCATCCATGTCATTTAGAAGATGGATATTTTTTTGGATAAGAAAACTAACTGTGCATGCCACTGGATCTCGTGCATGCATTTTCAACGCTTGCCGAGGTATTGTGCGTCACGATATGCAAACAGCAGTATATTTACTTCCATACTTAGTTCTTGATGCTGTCTGTCATGGTACTCAGGAGGCACGTTGCGGCATAACAGAAGAAATCCTTTCTGTTCTCGATGCAGCTGCGTCAGAGAACAGTGGTGCTTCAGTTCATGGATTCAGTGGTGGGCAAAGTGAAGTTTGCATTCAAGCTGTGTTTACTCTTCTTGATAATCTTGGACAGTGGGTGGATGATATTGAACAAGAGCTTGCTCTTTCCCAGTCATCTCATTCATCAGCTAAGCAACAAAAATCAAAGGATCAAAATTCAGTTTCTTTGGCTGATCAGGAACAACTTGTTCAGTGTAAGTATGTCTCAGAGCTATTATCTGCTGTTCCAAAGGTGACTCTTGCTAGGGCTTCCTTTAGGTGTCAAGCTTATGCAAGATCTTTGATGTACTTTGAATCTTATGTGAGGGAAAAGTCAGGTGCTTTCAACCCTGCTGCTACGAGGAGTGGCATCTTTGAGGATGAAGACATTTCACATCTTATGGAAATATACAGTTGTTTGGATGAGCCAGATGGACTATCTGGCTTGGCAAGTTTATGCAATTCATTGAGGTTGCAGGATCAGCTATTAATAAATAAAAAATCTGGGAATTGGGCTGATGTTTTGACTTCATGTGAGCAGGCTTTACAGATGGAGCCTAACTCAGTTCAGAGACATTCAGACGTCCTCAACTGCTTGCTAAACATGTGCCACCTTCAGGCGATGGTCACCCATGTTGATGGTCTAGTTTCTAGGATTCGTAAGTACAAGAAAGCATGGTGCATGCAAGGTTTGCAGGCAGCCTGGAGGCTTAGCAGGTGGGAATTGATGGATGAGTACCTCAGTGGAGCCGAAGAAGATGGCTTGCTTTGTAGCTGTTCTGAAAGTAATGCTTCATTTGACTTGGACGTTGCACAGATTCTCCAGGCAATGATGAAGAAGGACCACGACTCAGTTGCAGAGAAACTTGCTCTATCTAAGCATTCACTAATTGCTCCCTTAGCTGCTGCAGGCATGGATTCATACATGCGAGCTTACCCATTTGTTGTAAAACTTCACTTGCTACGGGAACTGGAAGACTTCCATTCTCTTTTGGGTGGTAGCTCTTTCCTAGAAAAATCTTTTCATTTGGGTGATTTAGATTTCTCTAAAATGATGGATAATTGGGAAAACCGACTTAGATTTACACAGCCATCACTCTGGGCTAGGGAGCCACTTTTGGCTTTCAGGAGACTGGTTTTTGGTGCTAGTGGTCTTGGAGCTCAAGTTGGGAATTGCTGGCTTCATTATGCAAAACTATGTCGCATGGATGGTCATTATGAAACAGCTAACAGAGCAATTTTAGAAGCCCAGGTCTCTGGTTCACCTAATGTCACCAGGGAGAAAGCTAAACTTCTGTGGAGCACCCGCCGGTCTGATGGAGCCATTGCAGAGTTGCAACAATCTCTGATGAACATGCCTGTTGAGATTTTAGGCTCTGCTGCGATATCATCCATTTCTAGCCTTTCCTTAGTACCACTTAATCCACCACATCTTATCTGTGACAGTCAAGCAATAAGTGAGAGCAAAGATATAGCCAAGACCCTTCTTCTCTATTCAAGGTGGACTCATTACACTGGGCAGAAGCAGAAGGAAGATGTAATGAGTCTTTACACCAGGGTAAGGGAACTGCAGCCCAAGTGGGAGAAAGGGTACTTCTATATGGCTAAATATTGTGATGAAGTGCTTGCTGATGCTAAGAAACGCCAGGAGGAGAACCTTGAACTTGGTCCTAGAAATGTTCCTGCAGCTTCAGTTGTTGGCTGTTCAAATTCAAATGTTGAGAAACGTTGGTGGTCCTATGTGCCTGAGGTGCTGTTATTCTATGCAAAAGGGCTTCACAGGGGGCACAAAAATCTTTTTCAGGCTCTTCCAAGGTTATTAACCTTGTGGTTTGACTTTGGGAGCATGTATCAAAGAAGTAGTTCATCTAACAAGGATTTGAAGAATGTACAAGGGCAGGTTGGCAGAGAATTTATCTCACATTTTTGTTCTCTTTGCTGCATTGAAATTCTTCCTATGCATTTTCTTTTGCATTGATGCTACTGCCTTTTTTTTACTTTGGCAGGTAATGAGTATTATGAGAGGCTGTTTGAAGGATTTACCAACATATCAGTGGTTGACGGTGCTGCCTCAACTGGTATCAAGAATATGCCACCAGAATGAAGAAATTGTTCGACTAGTCAAACTTATCATTACCTCAGTTCTCCGCCAGTACCCACAACAGGGACTATGGATCATGGCAGCAGTTTCAAAGTCAACTGTTCCTTCAAGGAGGGAAGCAGCAACAGAAATAATACAAGCTGCTCGTAAAAGGTTCAGCCCAGGAAGCAATGAGAGCAATTTGTTCGTTCAATTTGCCAGCTTGATAGACCATCTGATCAAGTTGTGTTTCCATGCTGGCCAGCCAAGAGCAAGGACAATAAATATATCAACTGAGTTTAGTTCTCTTAAGAGAATGATGCCGCTGGGAATTATCATGCCCATTCAACAATCTATGACTGTTAACCTGCCTATCTGTGATGGAAACCTGAGTGATTCACTGACGTGCAATATCTTTTCCCATACAGATCTTCCTACTATATCAGGCATTGCTGATGAGGCTGAGATCCTTTCTTCTCTTCAGCGACCTAAAAAGGTATGTTGCCATGGTTTTTATATCTTCATTTTTTTATTTGATAATCTTATATAGTTAGTGCACAGTTAACTAATGATTGGGGTAGCAAGCTTTCATTGCATGTGTGTACCCTAAAGTCTTACCCATCTAATGGAAGAGTGAGGGTATCATCATTGAGGAAAATGCATTTCAGGATGAACCATTTCTGAGAAAATTAAATATTTTATTATCATCTTCATTATTATTGGATTTTGGTTCTGAATGCACTAGGGGCAGATATCTTTGCAGTTGCAGTTCGCAGTATGTATCATCTATGTAATAGCTGTGTCTGTGTTCTTCAGATAATTCTAATAGGCAGTGATGGTCTTGAACATCCATTTCTTTGCAAACCTAAAGATGATCTCCGAAAAGATGCCCGCATGATGGAGTTTACTGCAATGATCAACCGATTGCTATCAAAGTATCCTGAAAGCCGTCGAAGGAAGCTTTATATTCGTACATTTGCTGTGATTCCTCTGACTGAGGACTGTGGTATGGTAGAGTGGGTGCCCCACACTCGTGGACTTAGACAAATTCTTCAAGACATATACATTACTTGTGGAAAGTTTGATAGGCTTAAAACTAATCCTCAAATCAAACGAATTTATGATCAATGGCAAGGTAAAATGGCAGCTGATGAGTTGCTGAGGAACAAAATTCTGCCAATGTTTCCTCCTGTTTTCCACAAATGGTTCTTGACCACATTTTCTGAGCCTGCAGCATGGTTCAGGGCACGTGTTGCTTATGCTCACACTACTGCAGTTTGGTCCATGGTTGGGCACATTGTGGGACTGGGTGATCGGCATGGTGAGAATATTCTTTTCGATTCAACCAGTGGTGACTGTGTTCATGTTGATTTCAGTTGCTTATTTGACAAAGGATTGCAGTTGGAGAAGCCTGAGCTTGTGCCCTTTAGGCTAACCCAGGTTTGAGAAACGTTGAATTCATAGTATATTCAACTTGAATGTCTTTCTTCAGACTTTCATGTGTTTCAAATCCAGTCTACCACTTTTTCTTTACTCTAATGAAACTATGATATCAGTGGTTATTCAAAAGCTTGTGACAATGGTCCATTCTTTTTTATTACTTAATGGCACTTAAAAGTGACTGTTTTATGCTAATTACTTCCTTTGTTCATTCTGGAAATTGACCACCTGGTATTTTTGGATTCTTTGATGGAACCTACAGAACATGATTGATGGCTTAGGCATCACTGGATATGAGGGTATTTTTTTGAGGGTGTGTGAAATCACGCTTTCTGTACTGAGGACACACAGGGAGACTCTTATGAGCGTGCTTGAAACGTTCATCCATGATCCACTTGTGGAATGGACAAAGTCTCATAAATCAAGTGGAGTAGAAGTTCAGAATCCACACGCACAGGTCTAGTATTATTTTCTTCTTTCATTATTGGAATAAGTTTGGTCTCGATGAATTTTCCATACTGCACCTGAATGGTGACTATGGTTCTGTGATTTATTGGGGTTAGTTTAAATTTTCCTTAGAGCCCTTGCTGTCAACAGCTCGTTTGGTAGACAATGTTGTAATTATTAATAATGCACTCCCTCAGGTCCTTAATATAAAATTAAGTTGACTTTTTTGGATATATTCAATATGCTAAATAAATCACTTTAAAATATGTATCATTTTTTTTCTCAAAACTAATTTACCTTACTTATAGACTAACGTATAATCTAATTATATATAACATATGTTGTAATTAAGCGATCTATTTGGCCTCCTCAATTTCTACAAAAAAAAGTCAATTTAATCTTATATTTAGAACTGGAAGGAGTAGGATAGATTAAATTCTAAGAGAATGCAATTAATGTACTTTTCCTACTTTTTGCAGTCATTTTTTGCTCAAATATTACATACTAGGTTCCTTGGTTATTGTTTGGGAAATATCATTAAAGTAGCTCTGCTATAACTGATAATTGTTACTATTATATTAATTTTACAAGCAGATGTTGGTGTTATAAATAGATTAGATTTGCTTTAACTTAGCTTATTACATTAATTTGATCAGCGTGCTATAAGTAACATAGAGGCAAGGTTACAAGGAGTGGTAGTTGGTGTTGGGGCTGCCCCATCATTACCCCTTGCTGTAGAAGGTCAAGCTCGTAGGCTCATTGCCGAAGCAGTTTCTCACAAGAATCTAGGAAAGATGTATATATGGTGGATGCCGTGGTTTTAAGTAATCGATTGATTAGAAAAGATTCTGGCAGGTATGATGTCGTTAGTTTCATTTCCTTATGTCATTTTAATGTTTGAGTGTTGTATCATGTATGTACATTCTTGTGCGGAGCAGTTATATATGATCTCCTTGTCTAGAATGTATCTTGCTCGTGTTTTAGTACCACTATATCCTTGTTCTGTCGTTGTCTGTGGGGCTGCTTGTGCTTCATAGATGTAGTAGTATACGGGAGTGTTTGTATCTTAGGTACGTCTCTCTTGGTAAAGATATTTGGGTGAAAGTGCAAAAATACGTAAATTGGCAAATGTGTATATGACACTAATAAAACTTTGGGGGCATAAATACTCATCATAAATTTAAAAGGATGCAGAATTGTTTTTTCCGTTAAAATGAGTTAACAACAGTTAAGTTGAGTTGTAGGTCCCACAAAATTTTTCCACTAAATGAGTTAACAGCCGTTAACTCATTTTAACAGAAAACACAACTTTGCACCTTTTTAAATTATGATGGGTATTTATGCACCTGAGGTTTTATTATGGTGTCAGATGCACATTTACCAATTTACCATAGATATTTTTGCACCTAATCCAAGATATTTATATGCTTTGAGTATTTTGGAAGTATATGATTAGTTTTTCCTATCAGAGTTAACATTCTCTTTGGCAATGGGCCACCTGGTAGTTCAACCTATGGGATTGTTAGTGGGTGGGTTTAGATCAAACTCAACGAACTAAACTGTTGCAATGCTTTCTTGGTTTGATTTCGTGGAATAAAAGTTTGAATTATACATCCTTTTTTTTTTTAAAAAAAAATAATCTTCCTATTAGTGACCACAACACATCTTATTTCATAATGTCAATGAAAAACTTTTTTGTTACTGCAGGTTTGTCTAGTGACAGGTTGGAGTACAAGGGACGACCACATTGATCTGTCCTAACCTAAGATAGTTTTATAGTTGCCCACTTGCTGAATACATAGGAATATGCTGTTTATGCTTTTGTCCTTGCTTTGGTCACGCCACCAGTATGCAGGGAGTGGGTGCCCTATAACAGCATGCCATGAGCTTGGTGTTATGAGATGTGTAGGAATTTGAAAGCCGAACCAAAACCTGGAGTGATAGGAATTTGACCACGTTATGATGGAGTGAATGCGTGTTTGTTTTGCCATGAATACTGGTGGCTCAGAATTGAAACTAGAAAGAACACGTTTTCCTGTATTCGTTTGTATATAGTCGCTCACCTTACTTTAGATGAATGCTTAAAATTTTGAATCTACATGTGTGGTCGCATAAAAATATGATGTTTCTGCTTGTGTCTCCGACGCATTTTTCAGCTATATGTTGTTGGGATAAGCCACAAGGGGTTTACTATATTTTCTTTACTGTTTTGGCTACATGCATTAGTATGCTTCAAACATTGTAATTGCCAGCACAGACCTTAGGCTTCAGCCTTCCATGCATATATTAATACAAGTCACTGAGTAACATGTTTCCCGTGACACGATTTTCCCCCGTTTCTTTGACAATGAAAGAGGCCTAACTCTGCGACCTGAGTATTGTTTGTTGGGCTGGATTTCATCCACTTAAATCATAATGTTTGTTGGGCTGGATTTCATCCACTTAAATTATAATATAAACATTAACTATGTTAGAAAAGAAATTAGCTTAGTAAAATAGTTAACATAGTTAGAAAAGACGTCTCAAAATGGATTCCATTTAATTCAAATCGTACGGGCTAACTATGATAGGAAAAACAGCTTCCAAATATAAATACAATCTATCATAATTAGAAAAAGGAGTTCAACTAATAAATTAGATATCCATGTTAGAAAAGGATGAAAATAAATTTAAATAACGCTAACATGGATTTCAAAAGCAATAAGTATCACATTTTATTTATCCATATTAGAAAAGAAATTTTCCAAAATACAAAACTAATTCCCAAAACATAAAACTAATATAGATATTTAAAATCACCACAAACCCAAATTTAAGCCACTACAACCTCGTTACAACCTCATCTCTAATTCATAATTAGAATTCAAATCATCTTGGTTCATTCCAACATACCAGCAGCACATTGAAAATAGCGAAGCCTTTGTAAAGAACAAAGCCCACATATGTAAAATAGCCATATAATCCCCATTGAACTAGAACTTCAAGCTTAAGCACACTCAATAAATTCCAGCAGCACATTATGTTTTCAAATGAGGATAAAGTAAAGAGTGTAATGAAGCTCTTGCCACAATCAACAATATCAGAATGCATAAACCCGTTTTTAGAATATGTAACCAATAACTCAATCCATGAAATCCGTTTCGAAGCAGTGCTATCATTGAAGATGTGATGATCATGTTCCCAAGACAATTCAATCAAATTGTAAATTTCATGCAGAGCAGATGCAAATCTATTTGCGGCAATAGGCAACATAAAAGCACAACTCTCATCTGCCAAATATTTCCATGTCCTGTCATTTAAGCACCAAACTCTTACAGAGATTCTAGGATCAGTTCCAGGATTGAAAACCATATAAAGACAGATAAGACCAGTACAGTAGTAGCATGCCAACATAGGAGGAAATTGAAAGATATTGGCAACAAAAGTCCAGCAATAATTTCTCCTAACTTGCACAAGTTCAAAAAATAACCGAGATGGCCATGCATAACAATCATGGTACTGCAATAAGCAATAAGCCCAGTATAAATCCATTTTGCATAAGAAGGACAAGCCACAGAACATTCTGTAATTTCTTTGTCCCACTATAAAATTCATAAATGAGATCTAAGCCAATACTCCATTGTTGTTGAAATTCAGTTCCAGAAAAGAGAAATAGAGTAGAACTCATAGCCACACAATTGTAATATATGGCACTGATATGAAGTTGTTGAGCTGGAAAATCCACAATGTCATTTTTAATGAAAAAATATAAAAGCTGAAGAGATTCCATATGATCGATGGTCACTAATACCAGAGAGACCAAGCCGACAATTAGAGTTTCTTTCTCATGCATTCTATGATATCTAAACCCACAACTCAGTAAAGTCCACAAAATCAAATCACCTTCAAACACCTCAATAAAATGACGGTGTATAAAGTGCCTCTCCAACATAGATAAGAGGGAAGTTCTGCTGTAACAATAGTTGAAAGGAAGCAAATATTTGCAATGAACCATAGAACCAGGATCGAATACCAGTTTAGTTTGCAAGCTAAGAGGAAATCTCCCGTAATGAGTTGAACTGCGACAAGCTATCACTGACATCCCATCGTGTTCTTGACCGATGAAAATTCCCTTGCGATAGTAGCAGAATGATCCTCTAGGGCAGATGGAAGCACATTGAAGAGGCTTGGATCGGGCTAAAATTGCTTGGGTCCAATTGTGAATGTAATGAGCAGTTGGAAAGAAGTAGAACCTAAGCTGTAGTGACCTGTCTTCTTGAACAATAGGTGGATTCTGGATTTTAACAAACTCATCGGCATCGTCGAGTTATCGATAGCCACCTCTTGGAGAAACGGCGTAGAGGTAGAGATCACAAGGACGGGATCGTCTATCTCGCCGATTTGTTTCGAAACAAATTGCATCTCACTGTCCTTGCACATTGAAACTCCGTTATTGTCAATACACAGAGAACAGTTGGATTCCATCTCAGGCACTGTGGTTGATAGAGACGAAAATTGAGAAGAACTTGAGTGTAGAATATCAATGGAAGAATCTGAGCTCATTTCCCTGGTGATCGGCGCAGATAGATGCTCATCTTCTAGGCCTGATCGCCGCATCCTCTCAGCAATTAGATTCTCGACCTGGTCAAGAAGAGAAGAATACACGGATTCCATGCGATCCATGTTTGCAGTCATACGAGAAGCAAATCGCTGCACTGTAGCCTTCAATTTCTGGATTTCAAATTCAAGCTCGTCCAGTTCGCTTTCATCAAAATCGTTGGTCAGTAACTCTCAATGAAAGCACCATTTGTAATGTTCTAGATTTCACAATTAGAAATAACACTACACAATACAGTAATAAACTGAAATACTTGTGATATATTGAATGAGTAATAAGCAAATTACAACCAGTATTGTCCAGAGAAAAGCTAATCACAACAAGTTACAGAAACACAATTGAGATAGCACAAGTTCAGAATGGCAGATGGGCGAACTACAGAACAGAATAGTAGAATAGCAGAAGAAAGGAAGAACTGAGATATTCAAGAGAAGAGAAGAGACATGCAAGAGGCCAGAGAGAAAAGAAGATGCAGAGAGTGAGAGCGCCAACGAGAGACAAGACATTCCAAATTCATTTCCGTTCCCCTTTTCTAATGTTCTGCCCCTTCCTTTAAACACTTTTGCAATTGCTCTAGTCTGGGCTAATATTTGGGCTTTATTCTGGCCCAATACTTTGGGACCATGACATGTTCCATTATACTGTTTTAGCAGTCTCCATGTATAATAAATCTGTCTTATTGTGATTAGTTGATTATAATTATACTTTAATTCCACAATCTGGAATGCATACTTATTTTGACTTATGGCTCCTTAACTTTTGCGTTTGTTTTATGTTTTGAATTGCCAAAATGAAATATGTCTTCAGGATGGATAACTATTAACCAAAACTGTTCAACATTGAGATCAAAGGGCTTGTTCATATTAGTAACACTGTTTTTGGCTTCAAAGAACGGTGGCCATTGTATATACTATAGGGCACAGCTGGAAGTTACAAGAAAGTGTAATTGTGCATTCGTGTGTGAAATAAATTATTCTGTGGACATGTTCGTACAAATTTATTTATAATCTTTTTTGGTCCTTATTTAATAAGAAAAACTCTTGTATGTGATTTTTTTTACAATTAAATTGTTTATTTAAAATCTGATAAAGTGTGTAATTTTTAGTTTTTACATATCATAAGCGGTGGGTTTTGGGGGTCGAAATAAAATATTAGCACTTGAGCTCCGGAGAGGGACTTTAATCGATGCATTGTTCACGTATTTTTTTATATGAAATTATACATATTTTTTAACAATTTAATTAAACAAAAAAAGTTGAAAAAATATTTAAAAAAAATTGATGAGACTCCATTATAAAGGGTCAGGGTTGGCATTTCTACATCTCACTAAAGTGCGGGCTGCACCAACCCAGTTCGTATAACCGTGGGCTCAGGCCAGCCCGCGGCCATATTCTTAGCTATGAAGGATAAAAGATGCGAGAGTACGTGGATACTACATATATACAGGTAACTTTTACTTCTGTGCTTCTTGTGTTTTGTCTAATTTAATCCAAATATTGGTTTATTTTCGGCCATTGAATGAATAATTCACTCATTACCCATATATATATAGGATTTGCTCAAAACGGTTTTGATGAGATGCATCGTCTCGAGGCATTTCTGTTTTGTTTTATGCACGTTGATTTTGCCACTCGCGAATCGCATTAGAAGGAATAGCTCGGATCCATATGCTCTGAGTGAATGCAATCATCTGCAATCATGAATGAAGCAACTAATATAAATAGCCAGCTTGATGAGAAGCTATAGATCTATTATCACCATTCAAACAAGGGAATGTTGAATTGTTAATGGGTGTGAATAATGTGAGAGCACTACTGACCAGTGATACCCCAAGGCACATGATGCCGAAACCTGGGAAATAGAAGGGTGCTTCTTCCGACAGGAACATGGCTACACAGGAAATAGAGGAACAAGTAATTAGTTAGTTTAATTTTGTTAGAACTTCATATTCGACTTTGGACGCCTAACCTACATACATACCTGTCAGTGGAGTGAAGATTAAGGGAGAAATGATGTTGGCGAAGGAGCTAATGCCTAAAAAGCATCCTTGAACCATTCCCTAAACCAGACACTAATCAGAGGATAAGCTGATAAAAAGGTATAATAATACGGCCATCAAGCGTTATAAAAGAAGAACATCCAAATACCTGATCTGTAGATCCAGCCTGTTTAGATACAATGCTGTTGATCTGTATGTATGTCATATATATGAAACTAAAGAGATCAGAATAGTGAGCACACTCCAAAGTTTGATTTAAGGGAACAAAACAAGAGATAGAAACGTACACAGGAGCGCACCAAAGCTCCAAAGGCAGTGCAGACTCCTAGGGCATATGGGACCTGCATGCATGCATGGTTCATGCAAATCATTCCAACAAGTAGAACTATCTCCATATATAAAATATTGAGCGCACGTAGGGAGCTCTACGTTTTGCAAGCCATTAATATTAGTACATATGGCTTATCTTAATTAGTTCTGTGCACTGCACAAGATTAGCTCTAGCTATGGTTGTGAAGAAAATGGGAGGGGGGCCTCGGCTGCCCCTAATTTTTGGGGCAGCTGTTGTATATATATATATTTTTTTATATGATTAAATTCTACACTAAAAAAGTGACATTTTGATATATTATAGGCAAAAAACGGATATGTCTTCAATTTTTTATGATTTTTCAAAGATTAGGTACTCTTAATTAAAAAAACAGCCTTATTTTTTAGTACTTAATCTTTGAAAAATTATAAAAAATTGAAAACATATCCGTTTTTTGCCCATAATATATCAAAATGTCACTGTTTTAGTGTAGAATTTAATCATATAAAAAAACAAAAAAAAATATACAACAGCTGCCCCAAAATTTAGGGGCAGCTGAGGGGGGGGGGGGGGGCAGCTGAGGCCCCCCATCCGAAGAAAATATAAGCAATTGTGAAAGTATGTAGTTAATTTGAAGAGAAATTAAAAGTACGTGCCCATGGCGCCCAGGATAAGCTGTAAACAAAACTCTGCAATGATCAAATATGGAGAAGCGTTAATACGATCTAGATCTCTCTTGTAATTTGTGTTGACACATGAATATGTGAGAGGCGATGTATGCTTACAATGATGCTGCCAACAAAGAGGCCTATTGAAAGCAACTTTTCCTCTCCTATGACAGGTACTGATATGGGCATTAATAGCAGCTGCATGTAGAGTTACGTTAATTGTACATGCATGTCATAACTAAACAACTAAATTTGAGCTACCTCCCATTCAAAGAAACCGAAATTGGGAAACAGGGCGAAGGCATATATATCTATATACTTGCACTAGAGTTGCTCCAACCCCAGTGATGAGCATCAGATCGGCGAACTGGTTCTTGCTGAACTGAAATCGATACTTCAAGTAGTACTGCATGACGTGGACAAATTTATAAACTATGTGCTGCTTTGCTATTGAATTCTACTAATTTGTATGTATAGGCAGTGATGTGATTATTATATACTCCCTCTATTCCTAAATATAAGACCTATTTACCTACTTTAATTTATTTAAAGAAAAGTTCATTAAAAATATAAAAAATGTCTTATATTTAGGAACAAACTCACCTCCCAAATAGGTCTTATATTTAGGAAGGGAGAGAGTAATTAAATAAATTACCGGCACAGACACCAGCAAACCGCCATCAGCTAGACTGTTAAAGAAGTAAACAATGGCTGCTTTCCAGAACGTGGGGCTGCAAAAGTAGTGAAACTTGATTAATTCTCGCTCTCGATCATCATCATCATCATATATAAACTCTATAATTGGTGGATTTCGTCCAAAAAGTGATGGTTACGTACGTACCTGGAGTTGAGGAAGGTAATGAGATCCCTCAGGGATGGAAGTGTCATGAATAATGGTGGTGGTGGTGGTGAGTCCAAGTTGTCACCCATCTCTTCAACACTCTCTTTCAACATTGGCCGCCTCACAACTAAGCTTTCGTCCAGAAATATCCTCATGTACACAGCTGAACTCATGCAACATAAAGCAGCCACCTGAAGAAAGCCGGTCATAGATATAGTAGAAGTCACGTACAAGTAAGTAAGTGAGAGTTAGAGAAAGAAGAATATGATGATGAAAACCTGAAATGTGAGAGCAGTGGGAAGGAATCGAGAAGCTAAGGTTCCGCACACGAATGATGCGGAGCTGACACCTCCAAGTATCCCGAACGCAGATGCCCGTTTTCTCTCTCCAACACTGTCCCCCTAATCATATATATTCATCCATCATCATCGTACTTATCAAACCCATGGGTGGGAATATATACCATTCACAAGAGTTATAGTATTTATGAAATTCATTTGGGCATTGATTGATGGGTATATACCACGTAGGCAAGAGCGAGGCAGTTGACGGAGCCTTCGCCCACGATGGAAGTAAGAGTCTTGACCACATAGTAGGCGTAGAAGAAGCTTGTCCCCCTGCTGTATCCCAATATCGCTGCAACATACACACTTGCATTGGTAATATGAATCCCATCATGATGCTCAATTTACTTTATACATTGTTCACAACGTACGTACACATGACACAAGAGTAAATGGTGGAGCAAAAATGATGGGTGTGCATCGTGCAATGATAAGTGAGGGCCAAAAATGGTGGACCCCTTCAACACTTGGGAATGACAACGCGCGCGTGGTCCCAATCCCAACAAAGATATTCTAAATAATGTAGTATACGTGGAATTGGAAAGGCACATAATTAATTAATTAATAAAAGAATAAAGAAATTAAATACGAACCAAAGGGAAAGATGGAGAGGGTGAGTGGAAGGGTGAGGAGAGCTTTTCTGCCGTACTTGTCCGACAACTTCCCTATCAACGGCGTTGTCACCACCGCTCCCACCCCCGTTATCTGCACGCATTCATTCATTCATTCATATATATCACATCTATATCTATATCTTCTAACTTAATTCATTCATAAATATACACCCATCCATTTAATCTGATCCTACAAAGGCCTACAGCCACAAGAGACAACAACAGCTCCCGCAGATCCAAAGTAAACGACCACGTCATTTTATGCAAGCCCAGTTCGTGATATTCTATATTTATATAGCTGCTTTTTTCTAAAAAAAAAAAAAAAAAAAAAAAAAAGAAAGCACTAAGTGGGGATAATTTCAGAGTAAACATAGGCTGGGATTTGGAATATCCGTGAGCATTGGGCATCTGAAACAGATATTTTAGTTAAATACTATAAAATCTATACTATAATATTAAATTATTTAATCTAAATCTATATACTGCTGCCTGAGGACGGCACACTAGCTAGTCGAAGCCGGCCACTTCATGCATAAATGATATTAATTTACATATACGAACACAAACATGAAGACGTTTCGTTTATGTATGTGTAGATGGGGGAAGAGGAATAAGTGATGATGATGAACATGTCAAATAATAAATATATAAAAGAATAAGAATACTTAACGGCCTGCTGGAATCCGGTGAGATAAATAGCAAGAGGGCAGTGATGTTCATCAACGGGGCATAGCGCCGACACCGTGACGTCGGTTATGGCCGGAGCCACCATGAAAGCTGCCGTCCCCCATAGAAACACCGTTACCAAAAGCTCCCTCAACTCCTTCTCCATCTCTCTCTCTCTCTCTCTCTCTCCCTCTCTCTCCCTCCAACTCTAACGCGTAACGACACACACACACACTTAATAGAGACATGCTTTTCTAATCAAATACTCCCCCACGTCCTTTCCTTCCTTTTTCTTTTTCTCTTTCCTTCTTGTCCAAATGTGATCGACAGCCGACGCCCGACAGTGACTTCTATAATCCACTTTTATTAACCTTAAAATGCAAAACACATGCAGCTTACTCCTCATCAAGGGTTATTCCATATCGTTGATTAAAAAAAAATCAACGGTTATTACATCAAAATCCAACCCCTCCATAACTAATTAATGATGTAAATGAATGACAAAATTGTATAATCATGTGAAAAATTCAATGATGTGATATATAATAAATATAATATAAAAATCTACTCTTCCTATCTTATAAATAGTACTATAAGAGTATATGTAAATTTACTTTTGAAATAATAAATGATGAATATACTTATAGATTATTATTTCACTCAATAAATGTTTACATTTAGGAAGATTTAAAAAATTAATTGAATCCGTTTATTTGTTTTTTTTGGGGGGGGGGGGGGGGCTAGCATCAATACATATTGACAAATATATTTGGCTCTTTCTTTCAGTTGATGATCGTATATTCTTTATTAGTTAATTGGCTTAGAAATAAGTTTAATGTGTCAACTAAAATAGCGGGCAGTCAAGATCGGGAATAATAGGAATGAATGTTGTTATGGATGAAGAAAGGCTGTATTGTTATTGAGATGGAGTGTAGTGGTTGGATTTACGCTGATGTTACTAGGTGGTGCGTCAGGAGGTTGACGAAATTGCCGAAATTCATTATTTACTTCATGATTGAAGAGATTGCCATTAATAAAAAAAGAAGTTACAAGTAATCCACAACAAATCACAAAGCCCGATAATGAAAGTGGGCCGTTTGGACCGCTAAGAAAGATCTTGATCCAATGGTGTTCCTAAACTGGTTTTGGTGCTCGTCATAAAGATGAGTAGATGGCTCTCATCCACTTGGACCGTCTAGATTGTATTTGAATAGTTCAGATTTAATATTTTTAAGTTTGTGATTTTTAAAAAATAATTATTTTTATGGTTACAAAATCTAAAATGAAGATAATATCTTAACTATCATTTTGTCAAAAAACATATTATTCATTTAAAAATCACACACTTAAAAATAATAAATCTGGTCTATCAAGATTCAAATATGGACGGTCCAAAGTGGAGAAGCGCTTTCTACTCATCTTTACGATGAACACCGAAACCGATTCCGTGGTTTATTTGGAGGCGGAGCGTTTAAATTTGGATAATACGCCCTACCTTCAGTTCCCATACAATCATAAATTCCGTGCACTGTTCTACACTGCCTCTCTCGTCCTCGTGGCTAGCTACAAACAGTACTAGTCCTTTCGCCATCAAAATTAAAAGAAATAAAAAAAACGTGGATAATGTGCCTTCCTTGGAGAAAACTTTCTAAAAATGACCGGGGGTGGGGCCAAAGGGGTTGCTGATGTGTACAAAATGTTGGTGATCACGGCACTCCCATGTACATTGTATTCTTTGCACAAAACCAGAATCTGCTGGTGCTTCTTCGTCTTGGGAAGAGTCTGAACCGGCTGAAGCAACCCTCGTTTCATGTTGAAATCCTTAATGTTAGCTTTTCTAGCTGCTCCCTTGTCAATTATGTAACTTTTCTTTTTCTTCTTGGTCAGAATATGCAAACATATTCTGATTTTATTCTTCGTCTTATAGAGCCACAAGCAATCAGGTAGTTAGTTAAATGTCCCGACTAGATGGATAACTGCCTTGAACCAGTGACATGCAGACAAGGATGCATGCATTATGATGATGAACTTTAGTGACAATGTAGAATATATATAACCCTTTGAATTGAATTAAATCAGGAACTAATTTAGGAAGCTTTATTTGCTTAGAGCCCCGGTATCCGGCACCCTTTGGATACCCACTAATCCGAAGTTTGTCTCGAAAGGGTTGCTAAGGATCAAACCCAGGACCTGAAAGGCGGGGAGGTGCCTTACCCCACTCTTTCTAACCAACCTGTCACTGGTTCTTAGCTTGATCTAAGAAGCTTTTATTGATAGAGTACTTAATAAATATTATTGCGTTTAATTGATATTTATTTAAGAAATTCTAGTTCTTACTTTAAATTGTTCCCCAGGTTTAGTAATAAGTGGTAGTCCTAAATTTTAGGGAGTATGTCACTGTAATTGAAGGAATATCTAGATTTTGTTTATTATTTATTTCAATTTTCAAATATATTCAAACCTATAAACATAGGCGGGTCGGGTCATCATATGAGAAGATAATAAGATTTGAGAAATAATTATACTAGTGGTTCATATAAGAATTATTTAACTAATTTAGAAAGATTTGAAAAATTAGCTAGTTAAAATAAATGTTTGTAATAAATTGGAAAAGTTGCATTCACGTTTCGAGGAAGGTAATATATCATAATTAAGTTTATTAAAATGATTAAATTACTACGAAATCTCAAGGGATTTGAGAGTAAGAAATTCCAACTGTAAATACAATTATGCTCATAATACCAATTTCAATAACCCTCCCTCACTTTTAATTGACAAGTGGGAATAATTTTGTTTTATTTGAGAAGTGAAAGAGTATACATTAAAGAGCGTGAGAAAATATTATTAACAACGGTAAGAACAAGGTTATCAAACCCAGACCAGGTATTGACTCGATCGAGGCATTAGGTCAATGGTTAGTGGGTCAACTCGTAATAGACTATTGGAGGGTCAGCCTGGTGAAAAATAAAAAATAAAAAATACTGTAAAATCTTATTACATTTTCTAAAATTCTAAACAATAAATTTCATATCATCACCTTAAATCACTATCAAAAAATCGTTATAGTATCATACATTATTCACAATTTGTTTGATAAATTGACGTCATATCATATTGAAAATAAATATTTTCTACCTTAAATATTAATTCAATACCTTGAATCACTAACAAAATAATATATCAATGTATCAAATATATGTCTTCCACCAGCATATTCCTCCAGATTCCTTTCTAAATGCCCAGATCAGTGACAGTGTGTAAGCCGAAGATTGTGGCCGGCTCCAGACACATTTTACTATTCACAAGCTGATGGGAAAATTCTTGGGTTCTGTGCAAGCCAGAAAGGTCCTTGTCATGAGCTGCTTGTAAGGCAGAAACTTCATTTACAGCCTCCCCGCCAATGCCCCATTCAACATCCACTTATCCTAATTTGAATTTCACCTCCCACCCATCACCTCATTTTGAAATTTGAAACTCATTAAATGGTTGCCTTATGACCCTTCGGTTTGAAGCCTTGCTAAATATTGTATGCTTCTTCTCTGCTTTCTAATACTCCATCACCACAAAAATCTGCTCTGCTTCTTCTCTTTTTGTTAAATACACTTCATCACCACATAAATCTTCATTGTTGGTTAGTGTAATGATGGATATCGCTGTTGGTGGCGATGTTCTTGTGGAGGCTGCAACGGAACGAAACACGATGTGTGGTGGGTGAGCACATGCAGGTTTTCTAACTGGAGAAAGATCTGTTGTTGGGAGAAATGGAACGGTGGTTGATTTGTCACCTTCCTAAACGCCTTGGGGTGCAAATGCAAAATATTTATTTACCAAGGATTGCACTATAGTGGTGCGATCCCGGATTATCTCTCAAGGAGCCTAATGAATTAACCTAGGAAAACTAAATGCAATTAAAGCTATAAAAATCGGGGGTTAAGAGAAGGTATTTTTTGTATTTTTCATAAAAGAAATATGAAGACTTGTTTTTGGTATTTTTTAGGATAAATATGGATAGGTGATGGAATGGGATGATGGGATGCTTTCTTGGCTAGGGATGACACATGACAAACTCTTAGGAAGGAGCTAATCAGGCTAAGTTCACACAAGTTGATATAATTAGTCTTAGTTAAAGGAATAGGTCAATTAAGACACCACTCAACCTCAATAGACCAATTACATTAACTATAATCCTATATCAACTAGAAGTAGGTTCCAATAGATAGAATAACTTGAGTCCCGTCCAAGTCACTTAATATCCTTCGGATCCAACAACCAATTAATGTTAGACTATAATCAAGCCATCCAACTTATGGAACTCTACCTAATCATACTCATGCACATAGACTCGATTAATGATCTAGTTCCTTTAGGCAAGTTTGATTAATGGAATTACCTAGCGCTATGGAAACTCAACATTAACAAACTCAAACCCACAAATCATTCCCAAGTAACATAATTATATGAAGCACAATGGACTAAATCACCCAACAAACATGCTAGATAATAAAATCAACAAAGACTAAGCATAACATGATAATTTAGGAAGATAAATGAAATTAGAACAAAACCAAATCAATACATGCAAATAGAGTTCAACAATTACATGGTCTCGAATCTCTAAAACAAATGAAGTCTGAATATAAGAAGATCAAGTATTCAAGGAAACAAATGGAAATTTATGACTACATAATTGGAACTAACAAAACTTCCCTAAAGTGGATTCAATGCTTGCTTCAAGTCATCCCATCGTCCAAGAGAGCATCGGGCCGAATTAGTTCATCAAAGAGAAGGAGGAATTGCCCAAGAGCAGCTGCGACTCGAGCTCCATGAAGAACCGGTGAAGAATTGTGGAATGGAGGAAAGAATGGGTGGAAGAGAGTGTGAAATTCGGCCTTTCCCTTGTGAAATTCGTTGGTCTCATATATATATATATAGCACAAGAGGCAACCCAAAACCTTCTAAATTGGCCTAAGATGTCCTATTCTTACTAGGATTGACAAATAGGAAAGGTTTGGGGAAAGAATTATGGGATGAAAGAGAGAATGTGTGAATATATATGGAAATTCGGATTCCCCTCTCCATGGCACAAGAAACCACTTAAAAACTATCTAAAACGGCCTTCGGTTGCCTAATTTGGCCTCCCATAACATGTAGGAATGATTTGGGGAAAACCCAATCACTCAATCTCAAGAAATCTAGCCAAAAATAGGAAGTAAATGAATTAGGAAACTTCTTAACCTCAATCAAGCCTAGGGTTGCCTATTCTTGTAGAAATAACAAAAAGGAAATATTTAGGCAAACCCGATCAACCAATCCAATAGGAAATTTCCTATTCTTCTTGATTTTACTAATTAGGAAAGTTTAGAGGCCAATCCATTAAGCTCAATCAATCAATCCAATTTCCTAATTAGTAATTTCTTATTATGTAGAATTTCCTTTTTTGCAGAAGTTTTCTATTTTGCATTGTTCTTGCTTTGACCTTTATTCTTTGCACCTACAATGGAAATTTTAAGCACATGTGAAGTATTTCAAGTCCAGAAACAATAAATGCATGAGTTGAATTCTTAATATGCTCAAATTATAATTAAAATGCAATTAACTCTCTAATCTTGGATCCTAAGCATAAAAGTGCCTAAATCCCCATTTAATAGCCTAAAACAAATGCTAATTTCCTATAATTAGTGGATAAAAACATATAATAATCAAGTGCAATCAGTGGTTGATGAGGCAGAAGGAGAGGCCAATAGATGTTGGGCATGATGATGATGATGGTGAGTATGGGTTTCATTGAAGAAGGAGGAAGATTACCAGGGCGTTAAAAATTTTACAAAGTCTGTCCTGCTCCGTTGTATTTTGTAGCTGGTCTCCTTTCAGTTTTTTTTTATCTTAGTTGCTTCTATAATATAAAAGATTGACATATACTATGATTTTGCTGAATGATTTCCCTTTTCTAATTTTTGAAACAGAGTCTCTGCCAAAAGTTTATCATAAATGCTGGCCCAGTATTTAGGCTGCTACGGAACACTAAAGACTATTCTAGATCCCAAAACGACTTCAAAGATTCATGTATGTGAACATGCTGTCGTCTAGGTGTTTAAAAGCTTTCTACAGTTTTGTTTAAGGCTACTAATGTTTCCTTCTTTTTACTGGACACTTCTTTGAAAATATTACATAGGTTCTTGGAAACAAGTAGTAGAGCAAATTGCTTGAAGTTATAGATGCCAGGTAAGAATTAGTTTTTATAAATTTTATGTTTTTCTATCTCCATGTATGTTATAATTTTCATGCATTTATATATACAATTTTTCTTCTTCCAGTCAACCAATGCATTATGTGTTTCTAGGATGATTACACTATCCTATCGAATACCAAATAATTGTGTTCTTCATGAAGTGAATTGACAGAATGCCTTGGAGGTACTTGCATAGTCTCAAGGAAGGAAGAAAAATAAGCTTGCTTTTTTTTAAAAAAAAATTAATATTTTATCGGGAACAAGGCAGATCATTGGCTTAATTTTTAAGGGATTTTGTTGTGTGCAACAAGTTCAAGTTTCTTGTGTGGTTGGATGAATTTGATTGGATGCTACATGGCTATACTGTGAAGCTAGCGTCATTAGGATGCTACATAATTGGATGAAGCTAGTCTCATAATGTTTGTATATTGCGATGATGCCTAATCATTTGATTGCTAAAATGAGGATTTTGTTTCTTTCTTGGGTTTTAGGTGGCTACATTAAAGGAGAAGGCAATGAGAGCTTATGATCATTTCTAAAAACGAGCAAGGTTTTATAAAAGCAAATTGTCAGGTTGTAAATACTTTCCTATTGGTTTATTGTTTAAATGTTTTGTGAATGATTATAATTATTTGTATCATTATGTTTCCTTATGTTTTATGTATGCTCACACATTCTTTTCAGGTTGTAAATTTCTTATCGGTCCATCGTTGTCTTTCCTTATGTTTTATATGTATGCTCATATATTCTATTTTTATTTATTTTTAAATATCGTTATGTTTTATTTATTTGTTTATTGCTTCTGTTACACTTTCCTTATGTTTTATCTATTTTGTAATTTGCCTGTATCTGGATTTTTGTTTTGCTGATAAATTTAGTGTTGATGCTGAAGTGATGACACTAAAAAAATGTTTAGTTTTTTCATATCATTCGAAATGTTCTTGCAGGAATTAGAATAAGATCAATGTTCAAGTGTTCAACTTTGTTTGAGTCTTAGCATGACACCTTTCGTTTTAATTACACAACTCATGAAAACAGGTGTCACAGTGAGATGCATATTCTTACTTTTTATTCCACCAGAATTGCATAGTGACAACACATTTCCCCAAGATTCTCTATTCAATCGGTCGCCTAACATGTTCAGGAAAATGTTACTTGGAAAAGTAGTGTACCATTTTGTTATAAACTTTGGAAATCATTACATTAAACTCTTTCTACATACATCTTACGATTTGTTCGTATCAATACATGTAAGCCAAACTGATAATATGGTCCAACATAATAATTACATGTCATGGAAATCGTTTTGAAGAAATCCGTCATACTTTGAGCAGTCTTTGCGAAGTCCCATATTTACTTGAGGGGCAAAATGATATAATATGTATAGTAGGGGTGTCCATCTTCTCCCGGTCCCGGCATTCCCATCCCGGTCCCGCCCTTTCGATATATTAAAAAAATCAGAGATATTAAAATCAGAGATATTTCTCGGTCCCATTTGGGCTGGGACCGAGAAATATCTAGGACCGGGATAGGCCCCAGGAATTCCCGGTTCCCGGTCCCGGATATATTAAAAAAATCAGAGGTCTGGGCTCTTAGCCCAGAAGTGTTTAAAAAAAACTGTTCAATATTAAGCCCATAGCCCCAATTTAATTACATAACCCCCACCCCCCTAATTTCCCCAAACCCTTCACTCCCCAGTTTCACACCTCACGCTCTGGCATTTGAGATCACTCTTCTCCTCCTCTCTCTTTAGAAGCCGTCCGAACCCTAGATTCAAAGTTGACATTGGCACACTCTCCTGCGTGCTTCTTCTCTCTTCTCGTGCATGCTTCTTCTTCCCCTTTGTCGTCCCTCTCTGAATTTTTAACAGCGGGCATGCCTCTTCCTCAGGTAAGTGAAGCATTTAAATGGGGTTTGGGGTTTGAGCTTGCTAGGAACGATGATTACCAACATAAAGTTTTAAACAAATTAACCATATATTTGTGTGAATTATTTTAAGTTTTTAATCAAATTAATTCAACATAAACCCGTCCATCGCTTTCATGTATGTCTAGAAGAGAGCACACACTAGTTTTTTTTTGCGAAGCAAGCACTTTGGAAGGCCTTGGGCCTTAACATTTATTTATATCTTCTCTTCTCTGCTCTGCGCATTTGGTTTTATGTGAATTAATCTAAGATGAGTTCTATCGTTCAGGCAGCTTCATCCTTAGTTTTTTCACCAATTAAATTGATTTCCCTTTTGCATTTTGATTGTGCCCCTGATTCTGTTTTTTCTTTCTTTAGTTTTTTCACCAATTAAATTGATTTCCTTTTTGCATTTTGATTGTGCCCCTGATTCTGCTTTTTCTTTCTTTTTTGTTTAGGGTGTCACCAAGTCTCTGGCTATGACTATGCTCTCTGAAATTGGCAATAAAACATTTATTGCTGCTGCGGTTATTTTTTTTGTTTGAGGGGAAATCTGTGTTGGGTCTTCTTCAGTGTTTGGTCTTGTGTGATTTTTTTTTGTTTAAGGGGAAATTTTTGTTTTTGTTGTTTATGATTTCCAATGTATCAGGATATGAGGAAAGATTATCGTGAAAAATTCACGATTGTGCCACAATCACATTTGTAGTCTCTGGTTTTTATTTAACTGAATGACTTTTTTTATGGCTTTTATATTTGGTTTGGCTATCCCGGGAATTTCCGGTAATTCCCGGTCCCGTTCTCGATCCCGGTGGGACCAGAACCAGGACCGGGAGCCTGGAATAGGGATTCCCGGTCCTGGTCCCGGGTTTGGACACCCCTAGTGTATATTAATAGTTAATTACAAGAAAGCAATGACACCATTAACACAATATAAGCATCCTGTTCTACAACATTTAAGTTAATGTTTACATATAAATTTTTAACTAAAAAGGTTCAATTAAAAATATGGAATATGTTTATTACCCCTTCCTTTACCTTTTTAACTGATTGTGGTTTATATATGCATACATGGAGCTCATTGAAAAATGAACTTGCTTTAAATTTTCCTTAATTTGTGCTCATATGAGAACATAAGAATGATGGAATTATAGTTGATATTATTGAGGAAGAGGAGCAACAAGATGAAGATAGGGAGGACAACAATGATGAACGGAAGAAGAAAATGCCGAAGAAGTGAAAATGATTTTTATTTTTCTTCTTCCTGTAGATATATATTTACAAATGAAACAATGAGGTTCAATATTGAGAGCAACGAGCATGTGCTTCCCCGTGCGTGGCATGGGGGGCTTGTGATTACATACATCAATTACAACGTGAAAGGGAATAAATTCCCAACATAGTGTCTTTGGAATAATTTGAATGAAAAAAGTCATTATACAGAATCTGAAAACAAAAGCGAATAATAGTCAGTGCACCATTAGTTGCAACGTGAGCATAAAACCCCAAAAAATGCAAATCAGGTTTTGGCTCATTGCACTTATGAGTTCACATTCCTGAAAATCTCTCGATAAACGACATTTGTTGTTTTGTTGACAATGCCATTCTCACCATGCAAGATAACAATTCTGAGACCATCCATGCTCTTGACTCTAGACAAAGCAACGTATAGTTAGCCATGAGTGAAGACAGGCTTAGGGAGAAACAGTACAACTTGCCTAAGAGATTGTCCTTGACTTTTGTTAATAGACATTGCAAATGAAAGAGCAATAAGGAATTGGCGACGCTGCATTCTAAAAGGCCGGCCTTCTGAAGGGTTCATGTCCATTCTAGGAATAAGAACCTTTTCATCATTCAATGTAATAGCACCAACCACACTCTTTCTAAGATGTGTTATGCGTAGACGCATTCCATTACAAAGACCAAATGCTTGGTCGATATTCCTTAGCAACATAATAGTGGCACCAACTTTAAGAACTAATTTGTGAGGAGGCAAGCTTGAACAGTTTATGGTGTTAAGAAACTCAGGGGTGCACAAGTCATCAATGGTATCCATGTCATTAGTGGACCTGCAAACTGAATCGCAAATTAAGTACTCATGCACATCACCAGGAAAAAGGGAACACATGTATTCATTTATTTGGCTAACAACATCAAGTGTAGGTGCAATTATTGCCCTGTCATTGAAGTAGTCATTAACATCGAAAGAGTGCAAAAGATTAGGATAAGTAGACTGAACAATGGCTTGAATTGGATCAGCACCTGGAGGTATCAATAATTGGGGAGGTATCTCAATTGCTGAAATACCATCTAAATCTTCCCCTATATTTCCATCACCCACATCCAATAGCCATTGGGAAAACCAACGCAAAGCATAATTATCACCTGATGACACATCAGCAAACAACCTCATATTTCGTGTCAAGCGCATTATTGTGCAATGGTCCCATAAGTAAGAAGAATTTATGCAAGCATCAATAATGGATCCTCATGATCCTTTAAGAAGAACAGGAAGAATTTGACGAAAGTCTCCACCCATGACAACGCATTTACCACTAAAGGGACACTCACAATGCATAATATCCCTGAGAGTACGATCAAACGCCTCAACACAAAAGCGCTGAACCAAGGGAGCTTCATCCCATATTATCCACTTGGTCTGAATCAGTAGATTGGCTAAAGGTGAATTTTGGCATATTAAGCAAACAGAAAATTCATAAATTTGTATAGGGATTGCAAACCGAGAGTGTGCAGTTCTGCCTGAAGGCAAAAGTGTAGTTGCAATGCCACTAGATGCAACAGTCAAGACAATGTCTCCAGATGCACGTAAAGTAGAAGTAAGAGTATTCCAAAGAAAAGTCTTACCTGTGCCACCATAATTGTAGACAAAAAAAACCACCAAGTCCATTTTTAATGAATGACATAATGTTAGAAAAGATGGCATGCTGTTCTGAGTTGAGAGATGATACCAATCGAGTGGACTCAATTTTTAGGGCATCACGGTCATAATTTAACTCTTGCAAAATAAGGTGGTTTCAAATGTCAAACGGAGTTGACGAATCAGGCAATGGCATTGGAGGGAAGTCCTGAAGGCTTTTACCATTACGTTACAACAAAGAATCAATCTCATGAAGAGCAGCAATTTCTCGGTCACCATTGGTAAATGATAAGCCTATAGAAAAGAGTGATGTCAAGTTAAACAAAATACTACATAACATGGTTGCATTTAAATCAAATATAAAATTTTAAAAACTTGCCTAAAATGTTAGGATCTCGGCGGTCCACATAAAACATATCCTCAGAAAGCAAGTGCTTGGTTTTAGCCCAGACGTTAAGAGGTTGTTGAAGAGAAGAAGCCAACAACATACTAACAAAAAGTTTCCTCAATGTGGATCCTATGGCCCAAACAGAAGCTTCCTTAAGAGTAAGAACATACTCGGCATCATCATCTAATAAACCTCTGGCAAAACAAGCATCTTTAAAAGTTTCGTGAACAACACCATTAAATGTCTTGATGTCATTATAGCAAGTAGGGCCTCTTACCCTAGTAAGTAGAACACGAAGGAAGTACAGTTCTCCAGAAGATGGTGATACATGTGTAATTTGTCCGATTGACTTGCCTTGTCTGCGCCTCTTCCAAATTCGACTACTGTTATCATAAACATAGTGCTTAGGGAACTCAACATAAGTCAATGTATGGGAAAATGATTCAGCCTTGTTAGTATTAAACCATGCAAGAAATTGTGATTCACAAACTCTCGGCTTATCCAATAACTCCTCAACATTATCACTGTTGGCATAAATAATGAACTGCTCATTCGGTAAATGGAAACTTAGTCTTTCAACTGAAGGATGCCTTTGGTGAATTTTGAAACCGAAGATACGCCATGCACCCTCACAAGACGAAACATACCTATAATTATAGTATTGCTGAATCTCATCTACAAGAATATCACCATTTCGTCCTGTTTGGGAATCAAAGATTGCAGTGACTACTCTATCATTACCCTTACTAATATATTTGAAAAAGTACAGCAATAGATTGATTGCATTTCTCAACATTTATGTGGGCATGAAATATTAGTAGCAACGTGGGATTATATGGAACCACATAACGATTGTCCAACGGTATCCCTTTTACTTGAATAGTTTTACCGTCATCACGCCGTCTGTAAGTGGGAAACCCATCATCATCAACAATAGTTTGATTGATGAAATTCTTAGGGAATTTCTTAGTACACTTCCTACCTTTCATGCAAGGAGCATTTGGTTTGATTGACCCACATGGACCATGAATCATGAATTTTCTTACCAGCTCATATAAAAGAGGTGAGGAACCAATATTAGGTATTTCAACACTAATGAAACAGTCAATAGTAGCAGAGTCTTTAATATTGCAAGATAGATCAAACCATAGAAGAATGTGTGCATGGTGAAGGCCTCTCTTTTGGAACTCAATGGTGTATATATCTAAACATGGAAAGCAAAAGACAAAAAAATAAGAAAGAGTTATTCGTAAATTAAAGGAGAAATAATTGGAAAATAAAATAAAATTGGTATGATTATTTAAATAAGATGAGACAATAACCTGCTTGTATAGGACCGAAAATGCACTTATCCTTCAATACTCTCATCAAGCACTCTAATTTTAACCTAAAAATTCTAGACATAACATCTGGTCGATCTGAAGGTTTCAAACTATGAGAGTTGTAGTAGCGGTCGATTTCTGGCCAGCGAGGATTGCATGTAAAAGTCAAAAAAAGATCTGGATATCCGATGGACCTACATATGGCCATTGCATCTTGATAGTTCTGAATCATGTATCTTGCACCTCCTGTGAAAGAGGAAGGTAAAACAACCCTGAGTTTTTTCTGGTGTGTTCTAACCCATAATAAGCGTTGCAATTCAACCATTGTGAATGCATCAACCAAAAATTGAAGGAGAAGTCTAGAAGCATGAAGAATTGTAGAAACTTCATTTCGCCTAGTTATTAGACGATAACTAAAGAACTCACGCATACTCAACATTTTCTTCACCTTTGTGGCTTGTAATGTGTCTTCCCTATGTGGGACATCATCTCTATAACCATCTTCACCGAAAGGGAACAAAATAAGGTACTGCAATGGAAGATATGATGCATGCAACTCATTAATCCATTGAGGATAGCCACTATGTTCCTCAACAATAATATCTCGTACATTGTATGTACTGTCTATATCATCAACCAATAAGGCAGCAACTTCAGAAGCAGTTGGAATGTTATAAGTTCGTCCATCATTACTTCATGAGCTAATAAGGCATAACTTTAACTCTGAATGGTTAGGAAAGCTTAGCATAGATGAAGCAAGGCAATATTGTTTGACAAAAGGGTTAGCTACATCCAGTTCATCCTTTATCATCTGAACAATATTCGGATCAATCATTGATTTCGACTGAAATTTGCTGAAAGCAATTAATCAACATGAGTACAAATTGGATGCAAAAAAGTAAACAAAGATATGTGTAGTAAGTGACATACGTGACTGCAGCAATTCTATTGGAGACCTCATTCTCAGTGTCATAAATGTATAATTGGGAATAAACCGGTCTGGAACCTGGAGCAGGGCAGAGGCTGCCTATATTGTGGTAGTTCATACCTCCCAAAACAAAGGAATAAGGTGCATTGCCACAATTCTTTGAATGATCCACTCCCCCCAATAGAAGTGAATGAGAACATATTATTCTATCGCCTTATATTGTCAAAGAAATTGCATGATTCAGTTGAATTCTTGTCAAAGAACAAACTTTTCAACATTGCAGGAGGTTCTTTCATTGGGGGCAGCACAACTTTGCCTTTTAGACAACAAAGAGAGAATGTGTGAGCACTCTTGTGCGTATTATCCTTCTTACAACGTTCATTGTGCCAAAGTAAGGCCCCGCAGAATCTGCACTCATGGATGGGATCACCCTCATCTATATACACTGGTACAGCAAGCAAAAAAATTGTAGAAGGTTAATGAAAATGGACCATGATCAGTAAATGCCTTTATATAAGGTATTACGGGTTACCTGGTTTAGAGATGGAGTTAGCTTCATTAAAGTCAATTTGTTCAATATCATCGGTAAAAACTTCTTCATCTAAAACATTAAAGATACAAAAAATTTAACTTCAATATTGGAATATGAGGCAAACAAATAATTGGCAGAAAAAGTACAAAGTAAGTATATGCACCAGAATGTGGATCATCGTCATCGTCAGGGCCATCATCTTTGTCGCTAGATCCAGCAGTGTATTGGAATTAAATGTCAGCATAATATCTCTGCTGAGGAGGCACTGAGAGTAACAAACGCTTGGTTGTAAACATACAACCAACTCAAGAAATTGGACGTTGAATAAGTGTTCGCCCACAAGAGTATTGATCGCAACGTAGTATAAAATTATCGTCCCACAGAGATTTGTTTTAAAATCTCAATCAAACAACAGGCTAATGAACTTAATTAAGTTGAACAAATCAAATTCTTATAGAAAACAGGTTTTTAAGATTATTCAAAACTAGAAATAAAGAAACAAACAAGAAAGATTTAATTTATCAATTAACTAAGCCTAGGATTAATTCTCACCATTGTATTTCATGAACCCTAATTAATTTCCCTTCCTTTAGTCTTTAAATAACAATTTGTGTTTGTCTAAGGTTCTAATATATTTGAAACGCTCTCTCGAGTCAAAATCAAACATATACTTCTCATTAAACTTGCTCAATTTCTTGTTACAAATTAATGAAAGCATGCATTAAGAGTCAACCTTAACCTGACAAAACTAGGTCGATAGATTTATCTTTATTCTATCAACAAACCATCCGTTAGTTGATTTAAACTTCAAGTCTAGTATGATTTATCCTAGTTCTACACCTAAACTATCTCTCTCGAGTATAATTTCAGTGAACAAATCGCTCTAAAGGGTGATCAGTCAATTAGAGGCATTAGGAATATGATAAATCGACACAAACTGTCTTTAATTACTAAAAGAAAAGGAAACAAATTAGGTTTCAATCCATACAAGGCTTGAATCATTCCTAGAACAAACGATTTAGTTAATCATGAATAGATTAAACCAGAAAATACAAAGAGATCCCGTGTTTAATTCACAGAAGTAACAAAGAATGGAAGAAAACAAGAAGAATCTATCACCGTAGGGCAAGAAACTCCTCCAATTTTGCTTCTCAACCTCCAATTTTGCAAACCCTAGCTCCAAAGATGTGTGCACCGATGAGTCTAATGGTTCCTATGGGTTTTAGGGTTCAAAGGGGGCTGATTCCCTGTGTATTTTTTTGCCCTAGGTGTTTTAAAAGGATAAAAAATGAATCTGTGCGAGTTCAAGATTTTTAGGAATTTTCGCGCAATGCCATGGCACCAGAAGCAATTTCCAGCAGTTAAACTCCTGCTTTCTCCAATCTTTTCCTTTGCTTTTCGTCTCCTTCCTAGCTTAGAATATCCATTTGTACCTATCAAAATCATGCATAAATGTGAGGGAATCATGCCAATCAAATTTTCTAATAAATTATCATATTTATTTCAAAAATAATTAAATTAAGCTTATATGACAAATTTGCATAATTTACTCTAAAAAGCTCTCAAAATTCCTTTAATTAGCATTGATGACTCCCCAAATATCTTCTAAATAATCCCTAAATCAATGTTAAATCGGGAGTCATCAATAAGATATTGGCCACAACGAAATTTATTAAGGAAGACATTGGAATTTAATGGTAAGTGAAAGATGGCATAAACATATCGTTCAACAAAGCACATGACCTTTAAAGTCTGCATACCTATATCATGCATAAGAGAATCATTGTCAAAATGGTGACATGTGTTGCTTGGTGTAGGCTTCTCACCTAAGACAAAAATTTAGATCATTCAAATTCATGACGGACAATGACTTGTCCATGGTTTAGCATATCCGCAAGCGCACGGGTCGTCAAAAATAGTATAGAAAAGGTTGTCGTTCCAACAGGGACTAAGGCAAAAATGGATTAATTATCGCAATTATATTATCAATTAGGTTGAGTGAGAATTTTTGTATTTTGAATTTCAAAACTACCTAAAATGAAAATAACTTGACAAAAATTAAATTGAACTTTAATTTAAGACAAAGGAAAATCTAGGATTATTTATCCACTTTGTATTTCATGATGCTTGATTAACCCTCCTCTAATGACAATTAATAAATACTAAGTTGATGTTTGAAGTCATATCCATTTGAATAACTCTCTCAAGCTTACCCAAACCTTAATTAACTCTAATATGCATAATCTCTTACTACATATTATGTTAATTAGTCTCTATAAACATCCCACTTCAGTTTTACAAAACTTGATTAATGAATATCTCTATCTCATTAACAAACTTTCAATCCCAATTTGGAATTTTAAGACAAGTTTGAATTTAACCTAGTTCTATGCTTAATTAATGCTCTCTCAAGCCACTAATTAGGCTAACAAACTAAATGTTGGCCACCACTTAGGATAAATAAAGCACAAATTAAATTCACAACCTAATGATCATCAATCATCAAGAGAGAAAGAGTTCAAGCATCAATCCATACAAAGCTTCAAAATAAGCCTAGAATAAATTAACTAGCTACTCATAATAAAACTAAAATCATCTCAGCAACATGACAAATTCAGAGATTATACAAGAGAAATTAAAGAGAAATGAGAAGGAAAGAGAGAAAACCACCAAGGAATCTTGAAATCTCCAAGAATTACTCTCATCTCCAAGCCCCAAATCCCACTCTCAAGCTCTCCCTCGCTCCAGCAGCTCTGCTCTCTCCCTCGATGAATAAGCGAAGATGCTAAATCCCCCGTGAGTTGCTGCCGCTGCTTCCCTTAAATCCCGTGAGCCCCCCTCTTGTTTTTTGTTGCTTTTAGGTCTTCAAAAATTCACATCTCCAAACGCTGCGTTTCACTCCTTTACTGACCATTGTTTTTTTGGTTAAATCAAGGTCAATACTTTTACTCTTCCAAGGGCCCACGTTACTTATTTGAAGGTAAAAGAGAAATGAACTAAAAAGTATAACAAATAATAATAATAATAACAACAATAATATCTCTGGATATTTTCTTTTTTCATTTTTTTAATTTTAAACTATTGTTTATTTATTTATTGCTTTACTAAGCTAAGATATTTTTTTTAATTCTAAAACTAAGATATTTATTATCATATCCCCAAATCATGTACCAAATTGATATCTCAACAAATCCCAATAAAATCCCTCAATTTTTGATTTAGTGACTCCCCAAATATACCAAAATATAGATCAAATCTAATTAAAAATGGGGAGTCATCAGACAACTCAATGGATGTGAAGGGCTGTAATTAAATAAATAGAGATTTACACGTGAACATTTCATACTACATCCAGGGGGTGGAATGTGAAAATTTATTTCGATTAAACTTGAAACGCAACAAAAAAAATGAAGCATGATCTTAACCTTGAAGATGAAACGGTCTCATCCTCTTCCTTATCCTTTTTGTCTTGTTAGGTTGGGAATTCTCGAGTCCTCTGTAGCGTGCACTTTTAAGGGGGATAGAATGCAAGAATGCTCCATCAACTGCATATGGAAAAAGAGATAAGTGTACACGTCAAGTTCAAAAGAGTAGGTTAGAACGTGGAACTTAAATCGACCCTGAAAAAGCAATGTTGAGAAATGAACATTTTACCATCATTAAATCGACCATCCAAGTTTACCGCAACATTTGTTATATCATGCAGGGCAGAGGTTCTCCTTTGCTCTTAATCAACTGCTTCTTATTAGAAGTACTTAACTGGGAAGCATGATGAGGTGCATAAGGCGTTATGGATGAGTTAGATCCGTATTGACTATAACTGACTGCTGTAGAAACACACAACGATCTTTTTAAGTAAAAGATTAAAAAATGGTTGTAAGTTTGCATGGGAAAAATAGAGTGTAATGACAAACTTACGTGTAGCTTCAAAAGGAACTGATGGTGGAATCAGTGAATCACCTCCGTGCGTTGTGTCAGGCGGATGCGAACATGAATGGAAGAAAGGGGCCGAAGAGTACTGAAAATGTGGACTGTCTTGTGTATATGAATCCGAATGGAAAGGACTATGGGACATTTTGTTATGATAATAGAGGAAGAAGGCGAACTGGGAGAAAAGGGTAAGTATTGCAGATACAGGAACAATAAGAAAGTATTACTGAATGAAAGAGATAGGATATCGGTACATAACAAGCAATACATAGGCGAAGATAAAAAACGGTTGGGAAGCTCAATAACAGGCTACAGGTAAGGAGGAAGATGGGTCTTTTTTTCTTTTCTTTTTTTTTTTTTGCAAGTGAAATTGAGGTTGTATATGCATGTGAGGGAAGACGCACAGTTACTTGGAAAATAAGCTAGAGACCTTTAGGAAAGGTTAGAAGGTTAAAATAATAGACCAAATATCTTTATTGTTCCCTCGTGTTATAGGTGTATGGGCACTTACAAAATTGATTCCCATTAGGAGAAAGGTTCAATTACTTGGAAAATCAGCAGGAGACTTTAGGAAATGTTGCAAGATTAAAATAATAGCACAAATCTCTTTATCACTAGACTGTTCACATAATTATAATGACATATAGAAATTCTTCTGCAGTTGAGGGGAGAGGTTCAAGTGCTTGGAAAATAATCTGGAAACCTTGGGAAAGATTACAGGATAAAAATAACAGCATAAATATATTTATTACTTTGTCATCTCATAAAAATGAGATTAAATAAAAACAATTTCGTCTAAGTAATGGAGAAATAAACTGAATTAAATTTAAATGTATCTTACATATGTTGGGGTTTGTTGAGTGAGTGGTGAGAAAGCTGGGCAATGACGATACGGCAGCAAAGAAGCAGAAGAAATGTATATGTATGTGGAAAGAGTAGGGTCAAATGAATAAATATAATAAAACTATGGTGCAAAAAAATTAATAATAAAAGAAAGAAAGGGAAGGATAGGTGATGTGCTACATATAAATGAATATTTCTTTGATTCAGAAGGGCAAAAACACGTAATTTAGACTTAAGGACGAAGATAATGTTCTTGGGAGCCAAGAAAGGAAATAAGGACAAGGCATGGACATAGGGCTAGGGGTGAGTAACGGGCGGGTACGGGTGGCCCATGGGGTTACCCGTTACCCGCCCCGTTTATTCTACACGGGTACGGGTAAGCTCGTACCCGTGTAGATACCAAAAATGGGTAAAGGTTAAATGGGCGGGTACGCATTTACTCGTGAAACCAGTATGTTTAAATAAAAAGGGAGCAGCGAGGAAGAGCCAAATTATGCCATACAAACATGATGTCTTTGCACTCAACAGGCAGTAAGACTGCAGCGAGATCATACAATGCCAAGGCAACCAGTAGCACCCAAGTGGTCCATTCAGGTAACATAGTAAACCAATAAGCGACCAACACTCCAATAGGAACCAAGTATCCTTGTGTAATAACAATTGCCATTTTTGACATAAAGACGGCCAATACACCAATAACAGCAAAATTGAAGGCAACCAGAGCAAATGTTATGCAATCAATCAGGATGCTAAAATGTTCAATTAAAAAAATCGAAATTTCACTACACAAGAATCCTAAAACCAGGAAAGAAGAAAAACTCATATATAGTTTCAAGAATTTGGTGAATTTGAAATAGAAGAGAAGGACCAAAATAAATGTTACAACAGTAATAGCAACCACGAATGCCAAGGAATTCCACAGGGCACCTACGAATTTGTCCCAGGAAGAGTCTGTGCTGTCCTCACTATACGCCATGGTTGCTATACTTGAGATTGATGATGTTTCAGAGCTGCCATTAAGAATCGAGACCAGAATCACAACCAAAACCATACAGAGTGATGCAAGTGCAAGGATTTGAGGGGAAAGAGATAGACACCGAGTGAGGTTATGGGTGGCGAGATCTGTGACCTCACTTGCCTGTGACCCGAGAGAGATTGAGCGAGATGTGGAGCCTGGAGATCGAAACTCGAGCGGCGACGGCGGCAAGGTCTGAGGTCTGAGGGAGTATTTGTGTGTCGAAAGTGAGAGAGGTGTGGTTATTGAGCGGCGGTGTCTGCGTCTGGTCTGAGGGAGTGAGTGTGTCGAAAGTGAGAGAGGTGGGGGGCCAAAGGCAGAGTGCCAGAGTGAAAGTGAGACACGTGAGGAAGGAAGGGGGTTTATATATTTTATTTTTTAGCAAACATACGGGTACGGGCGGGTCACGGGCCACCCGTGGCCTACCCCGTACCCGTATATAACAAAACGGGCGGGCCCCGCCCATTTATGTTGCGAGCCCAAAACGGGCGGGTTTAAACGAGCAAAAAACCACTGGTTCCAGGTTCTTTACTTACCCCTATATGGGGCTTCAGCTTGACACGGAGCCCAACAAAGGAATAAAAAATGAGATTAAATAAGATGAATAGGAAACTGAGTGAGGAGCCAACAAATAAGCCACTTTGGAGCCAGCTTCCAGGCCTTGATTTAAGAAAGATAGGATTTGGTGCAAATATATATGAACCTTTATATCCTACATTTCAATTCATTTTCCTTTCCTCTTGCATTGCTAATTTATAGGTGCTTTTTTTCCCTTTATTTCAAGGGGAATCCGGAGGCTCAAATATATGCTTTTATGTGATACTAGGGATGGTAATATCATTGCATATATATTTTAATATATAATATGATCATTTTAATGAAGATGATGCTCATTAATTTTTATCATCCATCCTCACTAAAAAAAGATGATGCTAACTCTATTTTTGGGGTATCTTTAATAAAGGTATTACTAGATATTATTTTTGGAACTAATTACTAACAAATTGTGGATAGTTTATCAATTGGGGGAGATGAAAGGATTTGTATTAGAAATTCTTGAAGATAACTTGAAATAATTCAACAGCCCTAACCCATAAAAATAAGAAAAATAGTTCAATATCTCTAACTCAAATCTAAATATAGAATATCTTCTAGATAAATCTCAATAATTAATTAAAAGTAGACCATCACAATCTAATACGTTATATTTTTACAATTCATTATAAAAAAAACAATTCATAATTCAAATTCAAATCAAATCTTAACAATTTGAGGGAATATCATATATTCCTTATGGTGTACCAAATTCATGAAAATAGCTGGACCATAAGAAATAAGAAATGCAACTTTAGATACGTATTCCTTATACAATATAGATAAATCCTCATATCTAAACAAAAATAAAGTCTCATAATTTTGGCAAATTATAATTTTTTCTAAATCATATCGCTTATTCCAATCAATTTTGTAATCTTTATTTGAATGAATGTTAGGTGAGAATGTTCATTTAGGTATCAAACTCTTCTATGGTTAGTGGTCAATGAAATAATCCACCCGTGCAACGTACGAGAGTTCCATCTCGTTTATTCAAAATTCTTTACAATTTCTTTGACATATCAATATTACAGTAATAATTAACCATCCAATGACATCATAAAAAGTAATCATAAATATTATTTCTAGTAAAATATCAATAAAGATAAATGATAACAAAATATCCATGTCTACCGTCATTTAGTCATTAAACTAATAGTTATTAACACCAAAATCATCATTAACTTTAACCAATATTACTTCCTACAATTCATATCCATAAAAAAGAGTAAAATTTATTTTTTTTAAAAAAAGAAGAAGAAGAAGAAGAACTAAAACGGGTCAACCCACCAACCCGCTGGGTTACCCCAGGTCATCCCGAGTTGCTAGGACCCCGGGTAAGTATCCAACTCTGCCCGGTTCTATGGCCGAGTCAGTGAGTTTCGGGCTGATCCGGTCGGGCCGGGCCAGGTTTGTTAGTTGCAAGTAGGTATTTACCCCTACATATATGGCTGATGGTACACTAAACAAGTTAAAAGCACACCTTGTAGCAAGAGGGTTTACTCAGACATATGGTCTAGACTATCAAGAGACATTGGCACCAGTGGCGAAAACTGAACACCATCCGAATTCTATTGTCTGTAGCAGCCAACCTAGAGTGGTCACTTCATCAACTTGACATCAAGAATTCATTTCTAAATGGATAACTTAAAGAAGAGGTTTACATGACTCTACCTCCTGGTTTTGAGAGGGGAAGAGATGATAAAGTATGTAAGTTGAAGAAACCTCTTTATGGTCTGAAATAGTCTCCTAGGGTATGGTTTGACATGTTCTCAAAAATCCTGAAATCTGAAGCTACAAACAAGGATTATCATATCATACAATGTTCGTCAAAACAGAGGGAGGAAGAAGATGCATACTCATTGTATATGTTGATGATATAATCCTTACGGGAGATCATAATGATGAAATGTCATGGATAAAGATTGCATTAGGGAAAGAATTTGAAGTCAATGATTTAAGGGAATTTAAATACTTTCTTGGAATGGAAGTTGCTAGATCAAAAAGATGTATCTTTGCATCTCAAGGAAAGTATATACTTGATCTTCTTGAAGAGACAGGCATATTGAGGTGTAGTCCTGAACCAACTCCTATCTTACCTCCTAAAAAGAGGAAGAAGCCTAAGAAGAAGGGGAAGGGAGAGTCAGAAGAGGATAATTGTAACATTAACTCTCTAATACCCACTTGTAACCACCCATAATCGACCTTATTATTGTTTTATATAAAAAAAACTAATTATGTTAGGAAAAGGAATTGGCTTAATAAAAATAGCTAACATGGTTAGAAAAGACTTTTCATAGTTTAAATATATCGGAAATACAACGGTCTAGCCATTAATCAATTTCAAAATAGTTCAAGGATTAACTATGTCAGACAAAAGTGAATTGGCTAATGTTCGCAGAAAATTGCCACCGCAAGTGCACGGATCAAGTTAGTAGTAAAGTGGTAAAAAGAGTCGTTCCGCTAGGAATATGTAATAAGCAAGTTCACCAAATTCATTGCATTCCAAATTAACAATGGGCAAAAGGAAAATGATTTAATAAAATTTAAGTGATTAAAAATGGCAAATTACAAAAGAACATGCTTGGAATAAATTCAACACAATTGGAAAAGCCTAGGCCTATTTATCCACTTGTATTTCATGATATCCAATTATTCCTCCCCTAATGCTAACTAATGCCTATTATGTTGTTGTTTAAAGGCTCTTATATTCAAATAGTTCTCTCAAGCCTATTCAAATCTTAATTGAATTTAGTATGCATAATCTCTTACTACATAAAGTTGTGTGGAGCGAGATCTTTTAATAAATAATATATCTAAAGATTTGGTTATCGATAGAGCATAATGGCGTCGTGTGATCCATGTAGACGACCCCACTTAGTGGGATAAGGCTTTGTTGTTGTTGTAATCTCTTACTACATACTATCATCAATTAGTCTTTTTAACAAACCACTTCAATTTTACAAACTTGGTTAGTGAATATATCTATCTCACTAACACACTTACAATCTTAAATTAAAATTGCAAGACAAGTTTGGATTTAATCTAGTTCTTTACCTAATCAATGCTCTCTCAAGACTCTAATTAAGTGAACAATCTAAATGTTGGCTATCCACTTAGAAAACATTAAGTACAAATTAAACCCACAACAAAACAGTAATTAATTAACAAAAATGAATAGAATTTAGGTATCAATCCATACAAGTTTCAAAATAGACCTAGAAGATAAATTTAGCTACACATAATGGAAGAAGGTTCAAGCACCAACATCAAATTCATGTCCACGTCCAGAAATTACACAAAAAAAATTGCAAAGAAATGAGAAGGGAAAAGAGAACCACCAAGGAACCTTGAAAGCCCCAAATCTTGCTCCCAATCACTCTCTTGCTCAGCTTCTTATTCTCCCTCACTCTCACTGTCGATCAAAAAGAGGAAGAGAATGTCGAAGATGGAGATGGTAGCCTCTGGACGGTGAAGACAGTAGCGTGAGGATATGTCGTTGAACACCTTGCTGGTTCTCGTTCACGCTGAAACAGTAGCATGAAGAGGGTGAATGCCCTTGCCTTGTGCGGCTGCTCTCCTCTTTAATCACCCGTGAACCATGCCTCTTTACTCCAAACGTTGCGTGGCTTACATCCTTACTGGACCCATTTGTTTTTTATCAAATCAAGACATTATCTTTACTCTCCAATGGCCCACATTGCTAATAGCTTTTCCTCTTCAATTAGCCCAAATTGCTGCCACGAGTTTCTCCTTGCTGACAACAAGAGGGAGGATAAAATAATTAAACTTACAAGTAAATAAAGCAAAAGGAACATTAAACTAATACTAATGAAATTGCTACTTTAAAGAATAAATAAGACTACGGTAACAAGAACTTTGAAGCATATTTTTTTTCTTTTTTATATCATAAACTTAATTAACTCTATTTCCATTTAAAATTAATAAATTAATAAAACCCTCCAAAATAAAGGATCAACTTGATATTTATCAAAATGTTCACCAAATCTCTTTAAGTTATCATTAATGACTCCCCAAATATACCTAAAATATATATCAAATATAATAAAAAAATGGGGAGTCATCAACTAATTAAACACTAACATAGTTAGAAAATGATTTTCATAAATTTTTATTAAACACAAAATTTGACGCACTAACCATGATAGGAAAAGAGGTTTCCAAATACAATTACACACTATCATGGTTAGAAAAAGAGTTTCACTTAATAAATAGAGATCCATGTTAGAAAAGGAGTTTTCTAATAGTTTAGGCTAACATGGACATTTGGAATCATCATAATTTATAACATGGTCTTCCATGTTAGAAAAGATTTCACTTAACATGGATAATTAAAGCATCCTTAATACCATTATAAAATTCACATATACTCTACATAATTCCTGTAAGACATCAGATAGTCCAACCCAACTCAAGATCCATCTTCGTTACCACAAGAATGAATTAATATCATTAAATAAAATACTAACTCATAATTCCTGTAAGATATCAGATAGTCCAACCCAACTCAAGATCAATCTTCGTTACTGTAAGAATGAATTAATCTCATTAAATAAAATACTAACTCATCGCAAATCATCATAACGTCCCAACAGTAATCAAATCATAACATTTTAATTAAACAATCTAACAGCTCAAGTCTAAAATCACACATCATATGTAAGTTACAGCTCGTAAAACTCAAAAGATAACCAACTAAACAAAATCATGTGGAAGCAATAAGAGATGCATGAGCCCTAAGTAGCAATACTATTCTGTCCTGATGGCCCAGA
This sequence comes from Mimosa bimucronata, assembly GCA_037074515.1. Lineage (NCBI taxonomy): Eukaryota > Viridiplantae > Streptophyta > Magnoliopsida > Fabales > Fabaceae > Mimosa > Mimosa bimucronata. The sequence goes on from CM073438.1 coordinate 513,197, forward strand.
ATTACTCATTGTATCAGTGAGAAGTTCCCGGATCCTTCCCTTGGCCTCCTACTCCACTCCTAGGACCTGCAAAAGTGAGATAAACAAGGGTAGCCCCAAATATAACCACTGACTACTCATCTACATGTGGTGTGTGCTAGCAAGGTGTTCAGTGGAATAGTACATACAGATATATATATATATATCAGTTAAGAAACATGCTTAGATATTCACACAAGATGCACATCATGAATTCTAAATTACATTTTCACAATCTTTTAAGTACAACATAGTATATTCAAATTATTTCCAACAACATATATATCAATAATAATAGCAAACACTCCAAATGAATCTTGCATGAATCACTGGGAAAATAGGTGGAACCAGATCTTTACCTACCCATAGATCCACAGTACAGGTCAGGAGGGACTTTCTACCCTCCCTGAAACCGTGAAGGGCTTTCTCCTCTAGAATATCCAATAAGTCCCTATGATGCAACAGGGTACCTCATCACGTTTTGGTAAAATAACAAAACCAACCAGTGTCACACACACAAAAGCAAATCATCACAACCACATATATATGCAACATCATTAATCATTCACTTGACCTTCCAGTATTTCCTAGATATATATACCATAGTTTCAAAATCAACGTATACCTCAATTCTAAATAGGCCAAATCACAATTTTATGCCAGTTTAAAATAATACTCCACAGGATATTGTATAAGGAAAATAATAATTTCAACATTTCTTTCACATCTCACCTAGTCATCGAATCATAATACTTTTCAAATCACTTACCAACATTACACACACACACATAAACAAGTAGAAATCAGTTACCTGATAGATGGCACCAATCTCACAATAATGCAGCTCCCCCGTGCTAACTTAATGCAAATCACGCACTACACAAACATACATATAATCATAATTAACCATTTATCCAAACAATTTCACACATTGGAAATTAAATTAATAACTATTCATGTCTTGCCCTCGCTTAATTTAAATCTTACTCTTAACCTTTATTCTTTCTCCTTATAGCTATGATTCACCTCTAATCTACAACAACCATTCACTCCAAACCTCAACACCCAATAATCCACCATAATTCATCACTAATTAACAAATTCAAGCCTAAGCACAAATTTTCCAAACATTCAACAATTATTTTTTAACCTCAAGATCTATATATTCATCAATTCCCAATTTATTTCCTCAATCTTCATATTTCAATTAAATCAAGTTCAAGCTTAATTAATACCCAATTTCCCAAATCAAGGCCTAAACCCAATCCAACCCAATTAACCTCATTAACATTTTTGTTGGGCATAAACTAACCCCTTCAATTCATAATTTAACATCTAACACCCATAATCACATAATTGCCTACACAAAATCTCACTTATTCTAAACTTTAACCACCAATATTTTCTTAGGTGCAAACTCTAATCAAACCAATTAATTAATTCTCCTCTTATGATCTTAATAAACATCTAAAAATCACCAATTTATTCATAAGCACCTCATATCACCAAAAGCCCCAATTTCTAAAACCTCTAAAAATCCAAAAATTCTCAATAATTAGGAAAACTTCTAACAATTAAAAATCTATTCAGAAGAACTCAAATTCAAAGTCTAAGCTTCAATTTATTAATTTTAGGACTCCCAAAACCCCCAACTTAGACAAGACCTAATTTTCAAACATAGCCAATTGAAAAACTAAGGACATAGGAATATAGAGGAGACTTACAGGGTTCCAAAAATGTATTTAGGTGGCCGGAGAGCTCAGGAAGTTCCAGCCAAGAGATTTTTCAATCTCCTCTTATGAGCTCAGATCGTACCAGAGAAGGGTTGAGGAAAGACATATGAGGTGAGAGAGGAGTAATGGTGGTCATAGGTGGTAGTTTTCGGTGAAAACTTTTTCAGAAAAACTTCCTCCCAAACTCGGACTACAGCGGCCAATGGGGAGGAAAGAAAGGAAAAGAGAGGAAAGGAAGAGACAAAAGGCTGGGGGGAAGAAGGCGTCGCTTGGCCGGTGATCTCGTCGCCGATCGCCACTTCCTGACAGTGCAGCATGAAGGGATTGAGGGAGAAAGAAGCATGAAGGGAGCAGGAAGTTTGGTTCACGAGGGAGTGAGAGGAGCAGAAGAGAAAGAAGAGAAATAAAGAGGAAAAAGATGAGAGAGAAAACTGGAAAAAGTAGAAATAAAGTAAAGTGGGACAAAAATAGACTACAAGGCCCAAATAATCCTCAAATAAGATATTTCTTTTGGGTTACAATTTTTTTTTCACTTTAAAAAATTTATCTATAATATCCTCTAATTATTTTCTCCTATAATAACCTGTTTTGAACCTAAAAATAATTTCCTCAAATTATTGTCCTAAAAAAATAAGGGAGAAACTAAGCCTTTTAAGTCCTCAAAATACCTCAAAAACTCCTCAAATATTCTTATAATCCATAATCTCCCATAAATCAATTCCTAATTAGCCCACTAATCCTCAATTAATTTTCTACGATGTTACAATAACCCTGATTATGAGACTGAAGATGAAGATGAAGAGAAGGTAATTGATGAGGAAGAAGAGGCTATTGACAAAGAAAGATATCAAAGACTTGTTGGGAAACTAATTTACCTTTCCCACAAAAGACCTGATATAGCATTTGCAGTAAGTGTGGCTAGTCAATACATGACTGAGTCAAAGAGAAAACATATGGATACAGCCTACAGAATTATTAGGTATCTAAAAGGCATTCCTGGGAGAGGGTTATTCTTCCAGAAACAAGAACGAAAAACCATTGAAGTATATACAGATGCAGATTGGGGAGGAACACACCCTGACCAGAGATCAACCTCTGGTTATTACTCCTTTGTATGGGGGAATCTAGTTACTTGGAAGAGTTAAAAACAAAGGGTTATGTCTAAGAGCAGTGCTGAAGCTGAATTAAGGGCTTTGGCTCAAGGAATAATAGAGGAAATGTGGCTGAAACAAGTCCTTATTGAAATACATGTCAAGGTGGAATTGCCACTCAAACTCTATTGCGACAACAAGGCCGCTATAAGCATGGCTTTAAATCATATTCAGCATGAAAGATCGTCGCACATGGAGATAGATCGGCATTTCATCGGAGATCGAGAAAGTTGAAGAAGGAACCATATGTCTGACTTATCTACAAACAAATCTTTAAACTGCGAATGTGCTTACAAAAGCGCTACTCAAGCCTACCTTTGAGAGTTGTATAAGCAAGTTGGACATGATTACAATCTATGATCCAACTTGAAGGGGGTGTGGAAATACTGTGTATTAATTGTAAATATTCTTTGTTGATTGTATAATAAGCTTAATTAGCATTTTTTAGATTGTCTTACTCTCTTATATAATTAGGAACATGTAGCTCATTGTTAACATGAGAAATAATATTTCAGATCATTTTCTCTCAATTAATCCACAGTATATGCGTTAGCTCTTTAAAGAAAGCTTGCATTGCAATAATAGGGATCCAGTAACGCCAAAATAGTGAGGAGGAGCCGTGTTTCACATCAATTCTAGCCAAGTGCTCGCCACCGCCCTTTCAATCTCATTCCTTAACGCCATCTCTTCCAATCATACATATATGTCTACCTTGTTCCCCCCTCCTTCCTTAGCTGCAGACTGTATTTTATATATAAATTACTTGCTGAACTTTTCTTTCCTATTTTTCATTACAAGGACAAGCTAGCATTTTGAGATAATGTTCCCACTTGATTATCCTGACAGAAACTTTTGTGCCACTATAGCTATGCTATATGGGAATTTTGATAGCTAAGTATAAAAATCTCCGCGTACATGATGACCTAAATATTTTTTTTAATATTCTTTTGTAATTAACTTATTGGAGAATGTGTGTTATTTGTTGTTTGCGCTGGGATGTGGTGTCTTGAAGTTATAAGGACTTATCATTGACCTGTATTATTTATATTGGATGAGTTTAAAGCAATTCCTCGTAATAATCATAAATATAAATGGGGATACCGATAGCTAATTTTTTTTATTTATCAGCCAGTATCAGGTACTTCTAGCAACCGACTAGTCCGATTCGTGGGAATGTAGGCCCACAGTGGGAGGAACCTTGTTACCTCCAAGTAATTATCACGGCTGTATACCTAGGATTCGAACTCGACCCACAGTCAGTTGATCCAAACGTTTGGTGATGATAGCCGATTTTTTCTTAGAAGGAAAAAACATAACGATGAATAACAGCTTAATTAAGAAGCTTGTATATTTTGTAGAGGATCTTTGTAAATCCTTGTTGATTGAGTGGAAAATATTTCGTTCAAACAAAATAACAGCTGGTTAAGGAATCGAGCCGTGGTTGCATTCTAGCTAATCTCTCGCGGTATAGTTGTGGTTTTCTTCTTCTTATGTTCCGTTTGTTCTTGTTGTCCCCGTATTGTAAACCCGTAATGTTTGCTTGTTTATGTTTGACTGAGATTTCTGGGAATAGTTTGGGCTTGAATTATATATCAGATTAGGCTATCTAATAAGTGGAGTAACATATTATCTCTGAATCTGATTCATGCGGAAATAAAACTAGGAGGTCAATTTAATATAGCCACAAGTGAATGAAAATATAAAATCATCAGGAGTCTGGAACTTATTTGATGTTGACATTACAAATACCTAAATCCGCAACAGAAATAACAACTAATTTCCCCTTGTAATATTTTTAATCACGTAATTAGACAGTCAGAAAAGTTAAGGAGTTAGGAGCACTTAGCTTGAAAAAGAGTTTCAGCCTCAGGGGAGAATTCATTAAGAAAGAAGATATAGGAGTACATTCCCAATACAGCTCAAACATTTGACAAAACTTGCGAGATTCTAACTAATAATGAGAAGTTGTAGGTGGTAACCACCATATTCCCTGAAAATGCCAACTGTAATTCTGTATAATAATAGTAGACGAATTAAGTTGATAAGGTTTGAAAGAACTTCTTCTGCCTACCTGAGAAATATACTTGTGTTATATACTTATATATAAGCATATGCATAAATAAATAATTAAATAAATGAATGAAGTGAACCTAAACCTGTGGTGGTGGGCCCCCTCCATGGAAACGCGTCGTTCTCATGAAAATTCCTGCAGCCCTCATTTTCCTGGTGATCATGTGCTGGCTGAGTTGTTGGCGTGTGTTTCTGCCCAACAAACTAATAAACTACTCTTATTATTAGGATTAGTTTCTGAAACACATGATTGCTTCGGTTCGCATACATTATCTACGTACCCATTGACTCTCAACTCAATATAATTATATATATATATACACACACATATGTGACACCAGTTAATCTCAGAGGGAGGAGCTACGTACGCATTAAATAGAATGATATGGCAATTATGATTATATTCCAATCAAGTGAGTAGCTAGAGTGCCTATTAATTATTGCTACCATTATTTTATTGTGAAATCATAAATAGTATAGGTGTTAAGGAATCAGTCAGTATATAAAGAGGTAAAGCCAACTTGAAGTTTCATTCATTAATAAACAGACATACATACGTACGTACTGCACATACATACATACAAACCAGAGAAAAGGTAGAGAGGATGATGATGAAGGGATCGTTGAAGAGAGGGTTTGGGTTGCTGAGAGGAAGAGGGAATCAAAGGGCGTTGGAAAGTGTGGCGAAGGCAAGTGGTGGTGGTGGAGTAGTTACGTGCAGAAGAGAGGAAGATGGGGTGGTGATGAGGATGAAGATTGTTGTGAAGAAGAGCGATCTCAAGCAGTTGATACAAGCCTTGGGCTCCGCCGGTCACCCGTCGCCCGTGACGGCGGAGCGAAGGTTGAAGGCATTGATGAGGAGAAAGCATATTCATCACACCTGCTGGACTCCTGCTCTTCAAAGCATCCCCGAATAGTTTATCATCAGCTTACCATTGGCGTCGTTTAGTCTGTTTTTTCCCCTCATTTCAAGCTCCCATAAGCTTGCATTGATTCCAACAGCCTACTCGTCTATGAATTGCATTCCATGTATTTTGTTTTTTCCCTACATTTTCAATTTGTCATCCCCATAATCACACATGTACTCACAATGCATGTGTGCTTGTGTGCAAACCAACACGGTCCATTTCTGGCGGTGATTGTGCTAATTTTTTTTATTTTTTTACCAAAAACATGCCAGAAAAGGACCTGATTGTGGATTTATTTTTGTTGTTGTATATGTACCCCGTCTGGAATAAGAACAGCATCAATTTACAGACTTACAGCATGTCTTGTTTCTTCTTCTCTTCTAAAAGAAAAAAGACGGCACAATATATGTGTGTGTTATTATACAACATTACAACCTCTCCTAAGGTTTAGTCTAGTGCTAATATGAAGCATGTACAGCAGACATTCATCTTATTATACCGTTGTTATTGGTGATTTCTTCTTCTTCTTCTTCTTTTCTTTTTTTTTTTTTTTTTTTTTTTTTTTTTTGTAATAGCCTTAAAGTGACAGTATTTTTCCTTTTGGACTCCACAACGTTTTGCAGCATGCGAAACAATAGAAACCCAACGAGATTCTTGCCTTTAAAAAGAATGAAGAATTGCAAATAGGTCCCAAGTAAGAGAATTAATTTCAGACAGGTCCATTAACAACTCCTTCACTTGTTAACCAAGACTATTGCAGTTGTTAATAGCTGTCATTAACAACTCCTTGGGACCTCTCTGAAATTAATTCTCTTACTTGGGACCTATATGCAATTGTCCCTAAAAAGAAAGAAAGAAAGAAAACACCAAAGAGATGTTATTATGGGCCAGACCTTGGCCCAAATCATGTAGAAATATCCTGACCCAGAGTGCAATACTCCTGTACAAGTTCGAATTTGAGATCTCTCAATAAATAAAGATCCCCGCCAACCCCCAAAAAAATCTGTGATTAATTAATGGATGTCAGGTAGTTTAGTTAAAATAGCTCACACCGCAGGCGCAGAGCTTAACGGCCATCTTATCTCGCCGGCAACAAATCACACGACGGCGCTGCTAAATACTACGGCCTTTCAGACATGGCTGCAACTCTCGCCTACCGCCATAACTTCTTCTTGAACTCAATCACACCGGAAAAGTATTCGCGGAAACAAATCACCGAGCAAAAACCCCACCGGAATTTTGATCTCGAAAACGAGCCTGGATGCTCTGACCGACAACTTCGCCACGCTCCAACCAAAAAGGTTAAACCTTTCAGGGGACCACCCAATTCCTTACTCACAAGGGCTCTAGTTGAGACTGTTGTTTCCGGGTCCATGGAAGACGCACTCAGCCTGTTCGAGAAAATGAACCACTTCGACACTTTTATTTGGAATTCCATGATCAGAGGCTATACAGATAAAGGGTTGTTTCTAGAGGCACTTCATTTGTATCAAAGAATGGAACTTGAAGGGGTTCCTGCGGATAATCTCACTTACCCCTTTGCAATCAAAGCTTGTGGCTGTTTGTTGGCATCGGCGCTGGGAGAGAAGATTCACGGCAAGTTATTTAAGGTGGGATTAGATATGGATGTTTATATTTGCAATGCTCTTATTGCTATGTATGGGAAGCTTGGACTCGTTGGTTCAGCGTTAAGGGTTTTCGAAGAAATGCCTGTGAGAGATTTGGTCTCGTGGAATTCCATGATTGGTGCATATTCTTTGGTCAACGACCATCTGAACTCGTTGAAATGCTTTCGAGAAATGATGGAACTTGAGATTCGACCGGATAAGTTCACTATAATTAATGCGCTTGATGCATGCTCTGTGGGTGTTTCTCTGTCACTGGGGAAGAAAACACAATGTATCGCGCTCAAACTGGGGCTTGAATCCGATGTTATGGTTCAGACGTCCCTTATTGACATGTACAGCAAGTGTGGAAGGCTAGATTATGCCGAGAGAGTTTTTGACAGAATGTCTCTGAGAAGTGTTGTAGCTTGGAATGCAATGATTGGTAGCTATGCACTGAATGGTCAACCACTTCAGGCTTTGGGTTCCATGAGAAAGATGCTCGGGGCTGATAACTTGTCTGCTGATCATATTACACTTATAAACTTGCTTCCATCTTGTGAACAATTGGGAGCTGTTTTGTTGGGTAAGTCTATCCATGGACTTGCTATTAGGAAAGGTTTTCTTCCTCATCCAGTTTTAGAAACTGCTTTGCTTGACATGTATGGAGAATTTGGTGTACTGAAATTAGCAGAGCTGATTTTTAATCAAATGGCAGAGAAGAACTTGATAACATTGAATGCCATGATTGCCGCGTATGTAAAAAATAAGTGGCATGAGAAGGCCTTAAAACTACTTGAAGAACTGATGAGCGAAGATCTCACACCTGATGCATTTACTATTGCGACCATCCTTCCTGCCTATGCTGAATTGGCATCATTAAGGGAGGGCAAGCAGATTCATGGTTATATCATGAAATTACCGTACCACTCAAGTTCATTTGTTTTAAATTCAATTATTTATATGTATGCAGGTGTTGGAGATACAAGGACAGCACGGGAAATTTTTGATCATATGTCATGTAGGGATATCGTATCATGGAATACTATGATGATGGCTTATGCCATTCATGGTATGGGAAAAATGTCCATTGAACTTTTCTCAGATATGAAAAGACAAGGCATCCAGCCTAACAATAGCACTTTTGTTTCACTGCTAAGATCTTGCAGCAATTCTGGCATGATTGATGATGGGTGGATGTGCTATAATTCAATGAAATTAGACTATGGAATAGAGCCCCAGATAGAGCACTATGGATGCATGCTCGATCTTATTGGTAGAAGTGGTGATCTGGACCAAGCCGTGAGTTTTATAGATGCAATGCCAGTATTGCCTACTGCCCGGATTTGGGGATCTTTATTGAATGCAAGTAGAAACAGAGGAAACATAGAATTAGCTGAACTTGCTGCTGAGCACATCCTTAGGATAGAACATGATAATACTGGGTGTCTCGTCTTACTTTCAAATATGTATGCTGAGGCTGGCAGGTGGGAGAGTGTGGAACGCATGAGGTCTATTATGAAGAGAGAAGGATCAGGCAGAACAGAAGCTTGCAGCATAATAGAGACTACTCATTCTCTGCACAGGTTTACAAATGGCGACAGATCTCGAATTGAGTCTGACATGATCCATAATGTTCGAGATATTATATCAAGTTATATTGGTGATGAAAATTGCATCCCTAGTCTCACCAAGTTCAAGCCAACAGATGTGGCAAGAAAAGGAGCAAATTTACCGAAGAACCACAGTGTAAGATTGGCAATATGTTATGGATTGATATCCGCCACAATGGGAAATCCTATTCTGGTGAGGAAAAACACGAGAATATGTGAAGATTGCCATATATTTGTGAAGAAGATTTCAAAGAATACCAAAAGAGAAATTACCGTAGGGGACTCTAAAGTTTTCCATCACTTCAAAGATGGGCACTGCTCTTGTGGTGATTACTGGTGATTGTTAATTATATATGCTACAGAAGTTGTGTGACAACAGCCATGGAGGTTTTGCATCATATCACTTGAATCATTTGTGTATCCATCCGTCTATAGAAATTAACAGAATTACTAATCAACAGCCCCAAGTAGGTAGTCAGCTCTCAAATAAATGCACCCTGCTTTAAATTGTCTTGTTTTTTTAATTAAACTGTGATGAAAGAAAGATAGCACCATAACATTTTTTTTGGGCCCCCACTCACCTCAAGGACCCGGATTTGCAGTAGCTTGTGTGTGTGTGTGTGTGTGTGTGTAGAGTTTTACACCTTGAATAGCATAAAATACTAATCCGATCACAGAACAGGACTTGTATGCACTTATTTATATTTTGATAATTAAATTTCCAATTAAAATATAATAATACATGGTTGTCTAATAGTATATTACTCAATTGAAAGATGAAAGATCATATATCTGGTCAAAAAAATAGCAACATCGTATGGTATATGTAAAATAAAAATTATGTTACGCAAATATAACTAGTCTATAATATAAAAATTAAACAAGAATAATTATTAGAATTTATTAACATAACAGATATACTAGCTTTTATGCGAATATTTTTTTTATTATTAAAAGAAGTCAACTAATGGTTTACGCGAGATCAGCTCAAACTATATATCCATGCTTTATACCTATCAAGAAACAAAATAATCCCTAAAATTAAAATTATGTTCAAATTAGCTTTTTATTTATTTATTTGAAGCAATTTCGAGTGGCAAAGTATGCATTATACATTATCCAATCAACCAAGACAATGACCAGTCAGTAATAAATTAGCTCGTGATAATTTATTTCTCTGGACCCTGTAACACCATGTGTCAAGGAAGCGTTGCTCTCAGTTATTTTTCATTTTGGACTGAAAAAGACCTTAGAAATAACATTCATACACAAACTAGAAAGAGATGGATAAAATCTTAAAAGAAAAATGTTGCTATTACAAATGGGAGCAATTCAGTATGGTTTAAAATTTTATTCTGAGCCCTCCGTCATTTGGTTATAAGTCCAGTCATATGATTGAACAAATATGAATGCAACAATGAAAAACAAGAGTTTATTTTATAAAAAAAAATATTTAAAAAGAAACATAACATGCACACATGAGTGTCTAGAGGTAAATAAATAATTTTAATCAATTTTTAATTTTAAATAAAGTTATTACTAATATTGTTGTGATCCTCCTAATCGGTTGCATGCGTTAAAATTTCTTAGGTAAAATAAATATTTACATTTTGATTATGAATACCCTATAACATATATAATGAAATAAAATAATTTTTAATTTATTAATTAAATTTCAGTTTGTAGAGAGCAGGGGAGAATGAGAGAGAGATAGAGAGAGAGATTCAATTGATTAGAGGGAGAAATATTTGAAGACATAGAGGGTTACTTTGGTAATTTAATATATTTATTTAATTTTTATTTTTTTTAAATAATTATTTTTTAAAAAAGTCTTTAAGTATAATTAATTTTTTTCCTTGGTTCCTCTCCCTAATTAGGCCTTAAATTTATATAATCTAAATTTAAGTCATCCGAACATGGAGCGGGGCTTAAAGTCTTGTTCATACACAAACTAGGATGTCATTTTCTATAATCTGGGCCACCAAACCACCTACATACAGCATTAAAATTGGACTGGGTCTTTGATGCTATGTCTTGCAAGAAATGTTGATAGCATGGTCAGTGAAAGCCCAGTTCTAAAACCTTCTCTCTCTTTTTTTTCTTAATAACTAATAGCATACAATATCACAAAACTATTAAGATTTAAGCGTGGACTAAACTAGGAAGTCACTCTATCAACAAAAAAATTACATCAAGTTTAAACTCTTAGTCTTACATGAATTGGTTCTATATGAACCGAGGCAAAAGTTTAGACTAGTTTGGATTACTGGAAAAAAAAACCAGAGTCTAAACGTGTGGCACAGCAGAGCACCACACAAAAAAAATACAGAGAGAATGAGAGTCGGAAAAACTCAATGACTTGAGTGATTATAACTAAAAGGGAGGTCTTCTATTTATAGAAGAGGGCTATGGGTATACAAAATATCAACAACCACCATCAGTAAAGAGAATATCTCAACATCTCATTTGACTTGGTTATTAAGAATATAAATAAATGTATTTATATGCATTTTATAACTAATAATGGATTATTTAAATAATATAAATCAAATGTCTTGATTTAATTTATTTATTTTCGGAAAACTCAACGATTGGAGTGTTTAGAACTAAAAGGGAGGCCCTCTATTTATAAAAGAGGGCTATGGATATACAAAATATCCACAACCACCAACCACCACCAGTAAAAAGAATATCTCAACCTCTCATTTGACTTGGTTATTAAGAATATAAATAAATGTATTTGTATTCATTTTATAACTGATAATGGATTAGTTAAATAATATAAATCAAATGTCTTGATTTTAAATATGTAACTGACTTATGGCTGAGTCAGCAATCCACACATTTCTCATCTGACCAATCATATTAATTAAACACTTAATTAATCAATTAATTAGGAATTACTTATATTTCCCAATTAATTAGTCTAACCCATCAAGGGCGGATGTGGACCCAAAATTCCAACACTTATTTTGGTTCGTATTATAAGCTTTTCAAATAGGCCTACTGTTATATATTATCTAATGTGAAATATAAATTGTCTTTTTATAATAAAAAAAAAAGAAAGAAAGAAAGAAGAAGAAGAAGAAGAAGAAGAAGAAGATGGCAGCACCATGCATAACAGCATCAAAATGTCCTTATTGCACTTCAAATTTCAAACAAACTCATTGTGCCATTTCTTTTAAAAAATATTTGAAGGAAAGCACAATGATTGAAAAAAAAAACTATGAAATGATTTAATTAGTCCTTATATCATATATATCAATCTCTTTATTAATACTGATCCACCTTTCCTTGCCTGTGAATAGTTCCCCATCCAAAAAGCTCTCACATTACACTATTCCTAAACCCCAAAACATTATTCCTACCCATCACATTATTTTTTTTCCCTCTCCCATTTATTTTTCATCACGAGTCCCAAGTTTTCCCCGCCCAAACTGCAAATCCACTTCAAATTTGAATTTATCTCTTTCTTTCCCTCCCAAATATTATGCCACTTAAAGACTCCACAAGTGGTGAGTCTGTCACTTCAACTCTCAAATATAGCTCCTTACTTCCTCCGTTAAACGCTAAAGGGCATGTTTGGAATGCCCGTTTGCAGCCCAGAAGCACATCATAGAAGGAGAAGTCAAATTTAAAAAAAAAAACATGTTTGGTTTGCCTTATTTTCAGAATGACTTTTGGTCCAAAATGACTTCTGCAACGTGAAAAGTCAGAAGCAAAAAAAAGTTTCTTCTGGCTTCTGACTTCTTACTTCTAGTGGGTCCCACACCTTTTGTTATGTATTATTTAATAAAGTGGGTAGGAAAATTAGACTGTTAGACCCATAAAATTATCAAATAAGATAATTTCTTTTAATCTAAAATTTTCTTTTTATCTCCAAAAATTTACCATAACAATTTCTAACTACTTTCTCCCACAATATAACTCCATTGAGCGAAAAATATTATTTTTTAAAATTATTTTCCTGAAAATAAGGGAGAAACTAAGCCTTTAATAAGAATATATGCATATTATATATGTATTATTTAATGAAAATAATGACCTTTTTAGTAATTTTTCATCTAAACGTGCTTTTCAATATTATCATCCAAACATGTTTCTAAAAGTCATATTGAAAAAAAGTCACTTCTATCATCACAAATCCAAACATAAATCACTTCACACAAATGACTTTTATCCAAAAGTTACTTCTGAAAAAAGTCATTCTAAAAAAAGTCACTTCTCCAACGGTAATCCAAACACACCCAAAGTCGCATTTGCCTTGTCTCTCTTCATCTACATCTTTGAAAGCCATCTAATGAATTCCCACCATTGTGTTTCACCACCCATTGACAAATGCTTCCTTTTTTCAGTCTCTCTTCATCCACATCTCACCTTTCTCCTTCTTTCTCTCTTCATCTACATCTTTGAAAGCCATCTAATGAATGATGGACGTTGAGATGATCGCAGTGGCAGCCAAAAGTAGGATACCGTCTTTTGGCCGGGAGCAGGGGTGGCTTCTCACAAACTGGAATGCTCTCCCCAAGGCTTAAGGGAAAGAGAAAAAACGAGCAAGCAAAGAAGATGAAAAAGAATGGAAGGTAACTTAATCATTATTTCTCACAATTGGTTGTGTATGTACTCTTCTAAAACAAAAATGCAGATCAGGTTTTTTATTGTTGAAGACGAGATCGACGGAAAATGCAGATCGGGTTGTAACGAGAGCATATTCTTACAGATTAGGTTGTAAATGTAGATAGCTTTTCATGATAAAATGATCTAATGGTTTCGATCTTGGATATGATAATGTGCTCATTGCCTGACCCCATACCTCATTTCAATATTGGCGGCCTATGTAGGTTCAATGCAGCGTCTCACGGCGTTAGGGCCTACAATAATAGTGGATGCTACGGTTTCCATCATGTATGCTGTCATTTGATCTTCCTTCGGGGGGAATATCCCAAGTTTTCAGTTACATTTTCCTTGACAGAAACCAACAAATGTTGGCTGATTACATTTGATTACCATCAATCTTTTGCCGCAAGGTTTGGTATGATTTTCATTTCGATGAACCGTTTGTGTAGTTAGTCCATTTTGAGCCAATGAAATCCGTTGTTGAGCTGGGAGCCAGAGTCCAGCCGGAAACCGGAACGGGCATAGCAAAGTTGGATGGAGTTAAAGAAGAAGATGGAGAAGAGAAAGCTGGAAAAATACACAAAAATGAGAAAATATTATTTTTTTACAAATAAGTAATTCAAATCCTCTTTGTCTCATCTAAAACCATCTTTGGTATCTCTCTTGCAGTTAAACAAAAGAATGCAGAACAGAGATGAAGACGGAGTTTGCAATACAGGTGAGAAGCAGTGCCGAAAACCAAGGGTTGCTTCCTCAGTCGTTGATGGCCTGATGGGACAAGTCTTCAAAAGGAAAAGGAAGAAGTAAACTGGTCAGCGCACTTGATTAGCATAGGATGATATAGATATAGAAATTTTAAAAAATTTGAAAAATAAAAAGCAAGAGTTAGGAAATCTGGAAATGAGTGTATCACGTGGGTGCACAGTTTATGCACAATCTCTTTCGAATTTTTTTTTTCAAAATAATCCCTTTCAATCAGAGTCACAGAGATGTGAAAAAGAAATAAAAAATGGTAATGTCTTCCAATAAAAAGGCTAGTTTTCTTTGAAAAATCTTTAAAAAATTAAATAAATTATTTATAAATTGATTTATTTGAATATTTTTTTGAGTTAATTATTTAACTTATACTAACATATAATTTAATAATATAACATATATGTTATAATTTAGTAAATTATTTAACTTCTATTTCTCCAAAAAATCAATTAGATCCATCAAAAGGAGTATAAAATATAAATGGCTATTCATTATATTTAAAAATAAAAAGTTATTTTTTCATGATTAAGTATAAATATTTTTATATATTTTAATTATATCATATTAATTTAATCATCAGTCTCCCTACTTGCTGACTCTCAATCTGTTCCATTAACCCTTAAATCATTAACTTATCCAATTCACTAAACAGTCTGACTTTTAATACTTAAAAATAAAACTTTTTATCATGGAAGGCTTCAAGTGCCCCAGAGGGGTTTGAAATTGTAAAGAGGTAAAAGGTAATGTAAAATTCCTGATTTAATGTAAAAGGCCGGACTTCTGTTGTGACATGACAGGTAAGAAATTGTTTTACGAAGCCCACACCTCCATCTCACCTGATCCCTTTAACTAATTTTTTTTATACAACCTTTTACCCAAAATTACATATCACTTTTTCCAACAAAATAATAATGGTATACTGAAGTACTCCTGCACGTTTCTTACACAAGCCTATAATCCTATCTTTTTTCTTTTTTTCCAACACCCAATAATCCTATTCGATGGAGTCGCTTTCACCTTTTTTTTTTATACAATAGCTTTCAGTTAATTACATATATGTGTGTATATATATATATATATGGATATATATAATATGAAGCAGTTTGGTTCTTTTATTACTTATTACTAAAATACTAAAATATATATTATATATGAGTTTTGTTGTAACAAGACTTTTATTAAAACATCTTTTATATTCCATTGGATAAAATTATATCATTTTTCTTGCTCTTGATTTGATCAACTGGCATTTCAACCATTTTCTCAATTAGATTATTCACATATCCAGTTTTTAATTCTTTGATTTTAATTAGTATTGTCAACTTTTCCCAAGTGAAAACCTGCCATGTTGTCCTTAAGGAATATATTAGATAGGTTCAACTCAATACATGGATAATGTATAAATCAAACTTTGCTCTAAATTGGGTTAAAAAAATGCATTCTAATTTCTTGTTGAGATTTTTAAAAATATTTTAATTTAATATGCTTGGCTTGGATTGCAAGCATATGCTTACAGATAGAAGTCAGGTAAAAAGAAAAGATACAGATAGAAGCGTCTGCACTTTGCTCACAAAAATGAAGAGAGAAGAGAGAGAGGGAAGGCCTCCAAAAATTTGTTGTTATGTTGCACGCGGCCAACAGCCATTGTCCATCACTCTAAGTACGTTCCATTCATCATCCAATTAAAGTTATACGCTTAGGTCGCTGTATATAAAAGTTATATGGCAAAATAAGCCATATGAGAAAAGAAGCTGGGATAATAAATATGAATGAAATATTTTTTTTTTTAAAATTTGCTCTTATTTATGATGTGGTATATGAGAGAGAAAAATGTAGTAATAATGATATAAATAAATATGAAAGATAATATAATGGAGAGAATAATGATAGACAAAATTTTAAGGACTCTATAAATGTTCTGTCAACCTTTGACATATCCTTATATAAATTAAAGGGTTAAACTCATTCAAATTTTGGATTCTTATATATAATAATATGATGAGTATATAAATAATTTGAAGGAAAAGAGGTGGTGATCACAAGAAAAAGGATGGGAAAAGAAAATCAGTACCAAAGTCGTTTGTGCTAATGTGTAATGTGTAGTACTTTTGGGGTTTTCGTTATCAGTTGGACTTGGCAGTTGGCATTTAAATTAAATTCACAGTGCTATTTTGTTGCGGGAAGGAGAAAAAAGTGTTGCCTTCTAGGGTTTTGACTAGGTGTTTGATTTAAAGGACACATATCACTTCTAATAGATGAGTATAATACTTAAATGGGAAGATTAGAATGAAAATGGAAGAGATGATATTTATTGTGGAGGATAGAAAAAATATAATTATTTTGAAGGAGCAAATGAAAAATATGAATTAAAATATTAAATTGTTCCTGAATAATCCCCTACTCTTCCTTCTACATTTTCTCTAAAATCATGTTTTTAAGTCTAATACAAAATTAGAGTTGTGCAATTGTGGTGAGTGTAACTCCTTTTTTAAAATTCCTCCATAAAACAAATATTTTTTGACAAAAAGATAGAGAAACTATTGCAACTTGGAAGAGGAGGAGTGCTAAAGCCGTGAGATAATAGAGGATATGAGAGAGAAATAGGAGAAAGAAGAGAGCCGGTAAAGTTATGGAAAATAGACAGAATGAGAGAGAAATGGGAGTAAATGTGTTAATATAATGATACCTTTGAAAAAGTGCTATACAATGTCCTACTCAATCTCTTCCTGTCGTCCCATCTATCAGCCACTCACCCTATAAATTAATATTATATATATAAATAATTTGCAGAAGAAGAGAAGTGATGGTAAAAAGAGGGAGGGAAACCAAATTCAGTAGTTGAGTGGTTTTGTGATCGAATATAATGCTATTAGTATGACAAAATATGTAAGCACTATTGTCAGTAATTAATGTGAGCGTTACAATTTTGATCATAATAATACGAAAGAGAAGGTTACTAAATATAGAATGAGAATGTATAAATTCTCCTTTTAATACTCATTCCTAAATAAAGTAATATACTCCCTGTGTTTCTATTTATACACTACCTTTTGACTGAATAATGTATATCAAAAATAGTGAAAAGTAACAAAGATGTGATGAATGTGGTATTTTCCTCGAAAATACCTTTATTTATGGTGAGTAATTTAATGATGGTAGAATGAGAAATTAACAGATAAAATCAAAACATCTCAAACATTTTTAAGTGAGGGAACTATTTCTTATAAATATAATTCAAGGGAGTATTAGATATCATTGTTTTTAAGGGAAAAAATTGAAATATTCTAAAGAGAAGTTTCCCTCATAAAAAGACTAGGAATTGGGATAAGCTAAACACATGTAAATCACCAAAATTTGATTTTTTTAAGTAATAATTATCTTTTGTAAAATTTTTTATAAAATAAAAAATCTCTGAGTTATTATTTTTTTAGGGAAATTTTTTTTATATAAAAATTAAGTTATTTCATATGGAATCAATTTTTCTCTGCTAAAAAGGAATGAAAAAAATTATTAAAGTCTTCTAATACAAATTAAGATATTTCACTAATATTTGCATAGGGGATCAAATGTTAAACATGTATAGATTATCTGGATGTTACTATTATTATGTAGACTATCAATATTTATTTTTCATAATAATACTTTTAAGAAAATTATTTTAATCGATTCGAAACTAAATGCATGTAGTAATTTATGTTTGTATTAGACTATTAATTACGAAAAAAGATATTTACTTAATAAAATATGGGTTGAAAATATATTACTCTGATTGGAAGTATTTATCTTAATATTATGCTCCCCGGGGGATAAAATGCTAGTTTTCTATAAAGTGAGGAATGAGAGAGTTGAACAAATTATGAACAAGAATAACAAGACGTTTGTTGATAGAAAAAGAAAAGTATTGAAATTATGTTCACAGTTGCCTGGGGCGGACAAAACATTATATTATACTATAATAAATATAATATATAGAGACAGGGGACAGAAGGGAACATGTCATTCTCATTCTCAGCTACCGGTCAAACGGGGAATAGGTCGAAAGAAAGAAAGTGAAGAAGAGTGAGTGATATGCGGTGGTTCTCTCTCTCAGTGAAGGATCTGCCCCTGGTGGCCGTCGCCGTCACAGTGGTCTTGTTCAGTATCATCCATACCTCTTAATTTACAAAAGGTGACAAAGAAGTGGGCGATGGGCTTGAAGAAGAGGGCGTTGAGGAAGTGAAAGAAGCATGATGGGCAAGAGCATGTGTCAGGGGAGACATAGGAAGGAGTGGGAGTGACGTGGAGGTAGGCGAGAGCAGCCTGCTTCACCAGCGGATTCTTTATTGGGATCTCATTATTATTCCAGCTTGAGCTGTTGGTCGGAGGCACGATCGGCGGCGGCCCAGGATTCTCCCCTAATATATCCCTCAGACTCGTGTACTCCACCTCCCCTGATCTCCCTGTCATCTCTATCTATCTATCTATCTATCTATCTATCTTTCTTTCTTGGATACATGGACGAGTAAACAAAATAATTGCGAATATTGGACAATCAATCACAGAGATGAACCATAGGGATTTGGAGCCTGCATTGACATTGAAATTTAGGAGCACCTAGCGCCGTGATATCATCATCATCATCATCATCATCATAATAATAATATATGGAATTATACTAGTAATGGATATGGATAATGGATGGAATATATGAGGGAATGGTGGGTGGGAATGAGTATTAGATTAGGTGCTTCATTGTTTGGTACACAAAGGAGACCAGGATGCAATCACCCTCTTGCCACGCATAATTACTTTATGAAGCGCCTCCAAATAATTTTTATAAACCACGATCCCAAATGCTAACACACCACTGCCCACTTGGCGCATTCATTACTAATAGACAACTATATTTTACGCCCCTTATTCAAGATTTCAAGTAATTGTGTTCCAAGTACTGTAAGTTACTAAATCTAGACACATATTGCATTGAGGATTAGGACCTACTTTGATCTGAAGGAAAAAGATCAGAAATGTTAGTATCATATTGGTTCAGCATGATTTTGTCTACTCCTATGTGCCCATATCCGGTATTGGAGTGATGATTTACTCGACCTTGCCTGATTTTTTTCCCAATTCGTCCTTACACATCATCCTAGCTCCTCCCTTGAGTTACCTCTTAAGTCTACTATAAAGGCCAGGATGTTAAAAAAAACATCTAAATAAATCAAATGCATCTTATATTAAGGAAGGATAGTGAGTAAAAAGAGTATTATGTCTCAATCATTTACCATTTGAAAGGGTTTGTCTATTGTGGCTCACTCCAAAACAAAAACTCGTCTCCTAATATTTTTGGAGATCGATGGTATCGTTTTGCCCCTCATGTTCATTCCCTGTTTCGATACCAAGTTTCTAGTACAAAGCGTTTTGACTACTGCCAACGTGTCTGTGTGAATTTTCATTTCTCTTTGGACTAAAACACTCCTCCTCTAAAACATCTTTCATTATTGTTATTATATGATAAGTTAGGCGATCCAGTAGACAAGTTTTAGTTAGTATTATTGGAGATTAGTTGATATAGAGAGGTACTATATGATATTATTCTGAGTGAAGAAATGGCAGTCAGCAGATCCATCCATCCACAGTGCACATGGAGAATGGTCACATAAGCCCCCTAACAATCAATCATGATTTGAAAAACAGCATTAGCAGACGTTTCCTTTGTTATTGGTGGACCCCACCTTCACTCAAGGTCACACATGCATACATTGCATATTAATATCTGTATTAGCAGTCTTTTTGTCTTGTTGCTTCTCCTTAATCCCACCCGATCACCTCTGATTATGCATTCAATTCCATCCAACATGTTGATGGCAACAACTAGGCCCTTTATAATATAGAAAACCGACGTGGCATGGAAGTTGCAGAAACAACGTAGGAAGATACCGCACCTCCTCCTTCTCCCTCACCACTCTCTACAATACATTACTCTGAATAGGCTTTAAAGATTTGCCAAAGGTTCGATCTTTTCAACGCTTCCAGTGCTTAGAGATAGCCTCTGTATCATCGCCTTCTTGTGTACACCCTTGAGATTAGCTAGCATTAAAGTCGAATGAAGATTCCCAGGTTCTCTATCTCTCTGGCTCTTGTGAGAGATATAAACAGGATACCTCCACAAAGTCCGGCCAACTTTGCCCACAGCCAATCCCAAATCAGGACACCAAGAGATTCTCTCTGCTATTTCACACTGCTCCTCTGTTTTCAACTTCACTGGTCCTTCAGAGTCTTCGTCACAGCATGAGTTCAAGCGCCTCCAGCTCACTAAGCTTCTCGCCATCACAAAGTCATCGAAGAAGTCGCTTCCAGTGGGAGTTCTGGAACCCTTGGTTTCAATGATTTCTCTTAATCTGTTCCGACCACTCCCTCCGCCGTAGCTGACTTGCCCGACAACGAAGATCCCATATCCAAGTTTTCACCCATGTGGTCACATCTCCAAATTGTGTACGAAATTCTCCTCAGCTTGTTATGATCACGAACCCAGATGTGCTGAAGGAGTATATAGATCACCTGTTCCTCCTCAAGCGTTTAGCTTTATTCCAGTCTGAAGATACAAGGGAAATGGAGAGCTTGAAAAATGTGCACCACAAGATATATTCCAAGTCCATTTGTGAGCGTTCCTTCATGAGGAAATCAATGAACGATGTTCTTCTAAACTACGTGTTCGAGGCAGAGAGGCATGCAGGGATATCATAGTTGCTGGAGATATGGGGAACTATAATAAATGGGTTCGCCGTGCCATTGAAGGAAGAGCATAAGTTGTTCCTCATGAGAGTGCTAATTCCTCTGCACAAGACCAGAGGGTTGCAAATGTACCATAGGCAATTGGCTTAATGTGTGTGACAGTTTGCGCAGAAGGAGCCTATGCTTGGAGGGTTTGTTAGAGTGATTCTGAGGCATTGGCCTGTCACAAATTGTCAGTAAGAAGTTTTGCTGATCGGGCAGTTGGAAGATTTTGTGGAGAATTTAGACCCTTATCACTATCGAAAGTTGGCTTTGCCCCTATAAACCTGGATCACCAAATGCGTCAACAGTTGGAATTCCCAGGTAAATAAACCATCCATCTTTCTCTTTTTATTATTACTACTACTGTTGGTTCATTTTAATAACCATCAAGCCTAATCATTGAGTTGGTTCATATTACTCAATTGGGTGCATGTAGCAGAGCGAGCACTGTATGTATAGAAATGAGCAATTTGTAAGGATGGTATCAATGGCGATGGTGGAAGTATTTCCGGTGATAGTAGAGGGGATGGAGAAGACCTTGAAGTGGCATTGGAGCAAGAGTGTGAGGCAACTAACATAGAGTGTGAAATTGATGATGGAAGATATGGATCCGATTCTGTATTCCAAGAGCCTCCAAGACATGAAAACCAGAGAATTAGAAGCTCGCCAAGAAGATTTGAAGAGGAAGTAGAGATGGCAGACTATTGATGAAATGGCAGCAAGGAAGACTCACAATTAGTTCATCAACCTCAATCCACCACACTCTATATGTGTCTCCACTGAACTGCACTGCAAGCAAATCTGTGTTACAATAATGATGAATATCCATAGGGGAACAAAATTATGCATGCAGCCAGCCAGCCTAACCTGTCCTTGCTTCCTTTATCAAATCCATAAATCTTATCATGAGTACTAGACCAAAAATATGAAGTTTAGATGACAACTATGACAACTGAAATCCTGAAAATTACTGATTAAAAAAAATAAAACAAACGAACCGATTACTTACCAGATTTTGGGTACGAAGAGGGGCAAAATCCAAATATTAACATGCACATAGCATTTTTTTTTACCATTTTGGAAGTATTCATATTTTTATTCAACTAGTGCAGTTACCAAGTGCATCGCATGGGTCGATGGTTAAAAAAGAGGTGGATCTGAGAAGTAGGGAAGCAAAAAGTGGGTGGTTAAGATATGGTGGAAGGAAGGAAGAAAATACACGTGTAAGATGTCATGCTAAGTGTGATTTAGGTAGGATTATCAAGGTCCAGTTATTATATAATATATAGATCATGTATTATTCTCTTTTAATAAAGTACTTTAATTTTACTTTATTATCACTGCCAATTGCTAATTTCTTTACCAGGACTAATAAATAACAATACTAACAGTGCAAAGTTGTAGAGATTAACTATACTAACAGTGCAAAATTGAAACATTTTATTGAGAGAAAAAACACATTACATTAAAATTTGACAGTTAAAAATATATTTTGCATGATAGGGGTTCCAACATGGTTTTTAGAGCCGGACCGAGCCGGACGGTCCAACCGGTTGAACCGTCAGCAAGACAAGAGAGCGGACCGGACTTATGCATTAGGCTGTTTCACCATTTAATCCGCTTTGGACCGTTAATTATCCGCTATTGGGCCGGGAACCGGACCGGTTATATAAGAACCGGACGGGTATGAAAAAATGACTAAAAATTAAAAAAATATATATAAAAAAATTGCATAATTATTTTAAAAATGCCCAAAATAAAATAAACACCCATTAGACCCCACCCCATCCATTTAGTTCACGTTTTGCTCATGCCCTAGATGAAAAGTTGAAATCGCTATGCCTTCTTTAGATACAGCACTCCTCCACCGGCAATGTTGTCCGTTGTTTGCACGCCGGTGACGGTGGTTCCCGATACGTCACTTCTCCTCATCTTATATTGTCTTTATGGGAGTTTTCTACCTCTCATCCTCAACATTCAATCCCTCCCCAAATCAATCACAAAGACAATAGAAAAAAAGCAAAATATAAAAGTTAACTGTAATCAAACTTTGATTATCAAATACAATGAAAGGTAACTAATTCCCTAATTTTATTGTTAAGTTGTTATAGTTAGTGTTATGTACTTAAGTTGACTGTTAACTTATTATACTACTTTCAATGGTATTTTGCATTTTATGACCTTGTTAACTTTTTAACTTATTATATTAATTGTATTTGTATAAATAATTTTTTTAATTTAATTATTACGTCACCGGCCCAACCGAACGACCTGACCGTTTCAACCGTTTGAACCATGACCCGCTCGCCTTTCCGGTTCGACTTTTAAAACATTGGGTTCCAACACGTACCACAAGAGAAAACTGCAGAAATAACCATCATTTTCTACTTTTGGTTAGGCAAGGTAGTTCAATAAACATGTGACACGTGTTGGAGTATTTATTGTTTCCTCAAATCAAAATCCAACTGCTACACTTTTCAAGGCAGCATATGTACCAAATCACCGTATGAAAACATATTTTACAACTTACAATCAATGTAAACATACTACAAAATGTCAAGCTCAGCTCAACCTTGCAAAATCGAAGAATTTAAGACGCAAAACCTATTTTTTTTTTTTTTGTAGACGCTCAAGACTGGAGGCCTATAAACTAAAATTACTAATCAAACACTGTAATGATGAACACAAGGCTCGAGTAAAAATTTTAGCCTTTAAACAGACGGACGAGACAATGGATACAGCACTCAGTTTGAAAGACTTCCCCTGTACATCACACCACGAACTGGGATCTTGTAAGCTTTGAGAAGCCTCTAATCAACATGTTCAAATGAATTGGATGAAGTATTGATGCCAGGAACCGAAAACTTGGACAGAGTATATACCCTTGCTTAAAATGAATCATCACTCCAGTATTGCCGGAATAATGCACAATGACTAACAAGGCCCATACAGATAGAAACTTCATAAAGTTCAAACCGGGGGGAGGGGTTAACTGCCATGTAATGAAGTTATCTTGAAAATATCCATCATACTTGATATTTTGAGAGCTTGTCTTTTACTGGGGGCTCCAAAGCAGACATACACTGATCCCAGGCTCCATTGCGCAGCATCTACCACAGATCACATTCCTCACCAGTTAGTTCACATCATCAAGACACATACTCCCTCCGGTCCTAATTATAAGACCACTTTGACTTTTTTTACTTTTTTTTCCAGTAAAAAAAAAAGTAGTTTCAATCCAAAAAAAAAATCTTTTTTCCTCAAAACTAATTTATTCTACTTTTAAACTAAACTATAATCTAATTTCATGTGACATGTTATAATTTAGTGGTCTAATTTGCTTCCTTAACTTCCACAAAAAAAAAAAAAAAAGTCAAGGTGGTCTTATATTTAAGACTGGAGGGAGTATTACATATCTAGCCAAGGAGTGTTTATTGCAATAAAAGATGATACATGGGCTAGTAAGCACCAATGGATCAATATTAACAGACAAGATTAAGACAAAATTGTCGGGTTATAATCAAGCAACGTGGCTTAAAGAATTCTTGAGTTCAGGGTTTAACAAGGAGAATCAATACTAATCCAATTGCATTAACAGGGAGGATCAATACTGATCACATTGCATTAACAAGGAGAATCAATACCAATCGTTAATATGGATACTACAAATTCATTTATGTGCGCGCGCTTTAGATTCATTCATTTTTAATAATTGCAAGACGGATGTAACTGGCAGGGAAGCAACATGAACCTGTTTATATCCATGCAAGACCTGGCAGACCTCATTGTGTAAATCTTCACTCCTTATTTCCTACAGACATGTATCAACAAATTTTTAATACAAAAACCTTTAAGCATCATAATTTTAAGATGATGATGATGATGATACATACGTGCCAACTTGCAATGGCCTTGCACATATAAACAAGCGAACTTAAACCTCCGGAAGGATTAGCTCTGACCTGAAGAGAAACGGACAGCCCTATTCACATGAGCAGTTCATATATTACAAACTCTAAGCAAATAAGTGCTTACCATAGCACATAGCCCTCTAAAAGCATCCTCTTTCTCTATATCATCACGTATACTGCCACGAATCATTCAAGATAAACCAATAAGCAAAATAGCTTAAGATGAAACAGAGGACATCTAACTGTTGCTCATTTTTGAAAGTGAAATTCTATTGGTATACCTTTCTACATAAATAACAAATAACACCTTTCACAAGCAAAACCAACCAGCCTTTTTTTGGGGGGAGGGGGGCAATTATCCAAACTGATATTTAAAAAATTGGCAGAAGGCAAATCTGAAAAACCAAACGAGTTGATGCCTTATCTGGTTCAAACATTTGTCTTGGTTGATATAAAGAAATAACCTTATATTTGGGTTTGAAATTTCCTCCACTATAATATTATGTGTTATTTTTCTACATAAGTATCAACAATTATGGACTTAATGAATACTAAGATGGCTGATGTCAATAAGGGTTGACACAAATGGTTAAAGGATTCAAACAAGAACTCGCCCCTCATTCATGAGCATGAATTTGTATTTCCCTAAGATCATCCAAAGTCCCGCTTAGAAGGATCCCTCCTACGGGAATTACCCTGGTGCCTATAAGGCTCAATGAGTAGGTTCAATATTAGAAAAAACTGCTTAAGATTCAGACATATGCAGCAATCCTCCAGATGGGCCTCATGATGATTGGTCATTAATTGTTTATTTTGAGTTCAATGACTAGTCTGATTATTGTACGTCAAGATTCAGAGAATAGGAGTACAATTCCAACTATATTTTCATCCATTGCCAAAGACCAATTAATTGATGCAACTGAACTGCTATGAGAACTACCAAATCAAATCTTCTCCATCTTTAATCGCCTGTCACTTGAAACTGATCTTTCTCCAGAGCAAACCACTATAAACAGTTCTTAAAAGCAGGGTTCTTGAAAATACTTTGGATGCTCTGCCCCCCCAGAACATGGAGCAATTAAAACATAAACCAAGCCCAACAGAAAGTAAACAAGAAAGAAGAATGGAGTCACAGACTTCTATTAGAATGATTACAATTTATCAGCCAATCATTTGCATCAGACCTGAACAGGGCATACATCATCACAACGCAAGTAAAAAGGGGAAAATAGTATATCTGTAAATAATTGAGCAGAAATAATAAATGGTCACAATACCCAAGAAAAAAGCATCAATAGGCATTAACTTACGTTGACAAAGCCATGCACCAAGACTGCATGAAATGTTCCATATGCGGTGATACAAGCTCTGGACAAACCCATGCAAGCCTCCCTAGTGTTATTGCACTATTTTCTACAAGTGACTTGTTGATTTTCTAGAAACAGCAAAACGATCAGCAATAAAAAACGAGTCATAATTGAACTATTGAAGTGTGTGATAAGACAAGAACCTCTGCATGCTGAAGCACTGGGACCAGACATGATATAACTGTCAAAACAATGGGAGAAATCTCTTGACGAACCTGGAATTGAAATATAGAATTTTAAGTCAGAAGTTATATATAACATAATAATGCTACAAATATTTAGTTTTTTGCAGCATCATTTTTATTGAAATTTCAGTAACAATAAATAAAAACCATTATAAAACATTAAATTATAGAATCATTTTCCGCATGCTAAACCCAACATACCTTAACTGCTAATTCTCCAATAGCCCAGCATGCATTATTTGCTACTGAAACAGCTTCCTTTACCTTAGAAATTTCCTGTACAACATGAAAGATAAATCATCAAAAGGTTGAATAAATGCCACTCTACAAGCTAAAAGTTATGCTAAGCACCAACATACCAGCTGCTTGACAGCAGCCTCAAGAAACTGGGACAAATGAGGGTGCAAATGAATTGGGCACACCTAGGCAAATTACAGAAGCATGTTAGAATACCACCCCTTTCTGACTTGAGGTTCACAAACTGAGATCTAGTTAGTGGCTGTGTCGATCAGTACATTCCTTAAGTAGAGGCAGTGTGTGCTCAACTTACTCTTGCAAGGTCGCCAAGTAAAGCAAAGGCACTTTGTCGCACATCAGGAGCATCATCCACACAACAATGCAGAAGTAGATCCCTCAAAGAACATTGTGAGACCTGCAGAGAAAAAATTATGCTTATTACAATCCGCAAGCAACCATGCAATCCTATTTTTTATCAAAGTCAAATAGATATCACATTTCATAACAAGAATTCATGTGGCAGTGACAAAAATTACATATTTGGAATAAGAAAAAGGTTCCAAGAAAATATCGGTTCAAGAGGGGAGAGATAAATATCAGTTCAAGGGGAGAGAGATAAAGATTTAACAACAGAACTTCATGATCTCATAACAATACAACTTTAGAGAAATACCAAACTCTCTATTCCACTACCAAGACCCTCCACCAGTCCAGAAAGCAGATCAAGAGAGCATACAACAAATTCCTTGTCATACTGAACACCAGCTGCAACAGGATCAACCTGAAATGAAGTATTCAATCAACTTCATGGAAAATGAAATAAAAACTCAAGTTCAGTCCACTGATTTGAATGTAATTTAAGTCAGGAAATGGAAGTTTTGGCTTCAAATTGGGGTGCCAAGAAATATGTATAAGAAATAAATACATAAATTAATGAATGATAATAAACACAAACACAGACAAACCGAGCGATATAAAAGACAGGGTATTGAGGCTTGACAAATTTCAGGAGTTCATCTAACGATACTTAACAGAGTTTAACAGAGGAAAAACTTGCAGCAAAGATAATAGCATATTCTTCAGATAATAAGTTGTTTAAAACACAAATACTGACTCTGATCTCCTGATACAATATACTTGTAAGAACTCAGGGTTGACAATAAAATTATGACTGAGAACTAAATCAGGATCAATAGACTCAGGCCATCAACCAAACACAAGGAAAGCTAATCCCCCTCACCCTATCCCTTTCTCAAGCTCCCTTTCCACTGTACCAAACATAGCATAAATTTTCCATTTCCAATTATAGTTATACAACATCATAACAAATCTCTAACATAAGAATAGAACATAATAGTCCACACTTTTAGCCAAATATCTTCCATCGATGCAGAATATGATGGTGGGACACCAATTTGATTCAGGTAGCAACAAATGTAGCATTTGATAGCCAAAAAAAAAAAAAGAGGCAAGAAAAACAATTTCAACCATTAAGGACAGATAAAACTACAGGCAGTACAAGCCAGAACATAGAAAACGTGTGCAAGGGAGAATTTTTAAATGGTGACATGTGAACTTTATTTAAGAAGATTCAGAAAGTCAAAGTAAAGAACCTTTGCAAATTGTTGGGTTTGGATTATATTTATGCATCTTCTGAAAACAGGCTCAGCAAATGGAGCAAATCCAGTACCCAGTGCCTGAAAGAAATTCAATGTTAATCATTTCATAGCACAAGTAGGATATAGAAATGTTATTACAGATACAGCCCATATTAAGCATTCTGAATAACAGAGACAAGTTCATCCAGCGAATGAAAACCCATTTTCTAGAGCAAAATTATCTCAGACCCAAAAGAGGAATTTTCTTTTGTATAAAAAATGGAGAAACTGAGATGCTTACATGAGCTATAGATGTGAAGCATTCCAGTAGCGGAAAAATATCTTTGTTAGAATCTGGAAGTTGTTGCCACTTCTCGATTAATGGTGGCATCAATATGTCAAGATAATTAGTCTGCAGTGAGGAAAGAGGTACAGTTAGCATAGAGATGCTCACCCAAAAACAGAGAATAGCAATATAATTTAATTGCAATCAATGACACTGGAAGAAAAAGATTGTTTTTGGTTAGGGAAGGTTCTCTATGATATATAAACGACAATATCATTACCTGATTTAGCTCGCCTCCAACAGCCTCTGCTAGTGTTCCAATAGCATCGTAAACAATTCTGAGGTTCTTCCTCTAAGTTTACAAAAATGAAGCTCAATTAATGATTCTTAATTATAAAGTAGATGGGAAGATGAACAAGAAAATCACCTGATATTTCCCAAATGCAGTTATTAGGTGCTTTAATATAATTTCCAAGCGCGGTGCCAAATCTTCTGCAGCCTCCTGTACAAGCAAATCACATTTCAAATTCATATAAATTGCAACAAAAAAGGAAACAATAAATTCCCTTCTTTCAAGAGTAATGAACAGAAATTGCAGCCAGGACCTCTTCCAGTGTTGCAAAAGCTGAACAAGCTGCCTCTTGCACACGCTTATTATCATCCAAAATTCTTCGCAAAAGACCCATGAGAATATTATCAAATTGCTCATAGCCTTTTGGATGCCCAATACCCTGCGGCATACCAAATATAATATATTCAACAAACAAAATCTTTCAGAGCCAGATAAATCTAAGACACCAAACTCTTCCATAGTCATCCAGCTATAGAACTTCTAGTAATCTGGTGCAAGTTTCATAATAACAAAAACGAATGATTGGATATTAAAATATAAGTATTAGGACATAAATTTTATCCGTAAGACTTAGAAACTGCTTAATTAGGAATTTTATAAGTAAATACTGATTGGAGAATGTTAGCCTCTTTTAATTATATAGTCATATAGATTGTTTTATTATTGATTCGAATTTAGTTTAGCTGTTTTGCCTACTAAAGGAATGTTCAATCAACATGTACTCTGATTTCATAGGCTAACATTTGGGAGATAAAATATCCAGTCATTTACTTATCGTATTCTCCCTCTCCAATTTTTTCCTACTTCTCCCAAAAACATGTTGCAGGAGCTATTAATTTTATATAAATTAATACATATCAAATAATACCAAGGTACTCCCTCCAGTCCTACTTATAAGATCAATTTGACTTTTTTGGAGAAATTTAGGATGAAAAATAAATTGTTTACGTTTATATTTTTTCTTAAAACTAATTTATTTTACTTATAAACTAAAGTAGAATATAATTTACATGTAGCATATGTTAAATTTTAGTGGTCTATTTTGTTTCCCTAATCTCCACACAAAAAGTCAACTTGAGTTCATAATTTGGACCGGAGGAAGTACATAAGGAGAAATATCCTTCAAAGCATGCACATGCAAGTGATGGAACAAAACTTGATGCATACCTGAACAATAAACTTGCTAAAACGGGAGAGTGTCCAGCATGAAATGCTTCGTATCAAAGGAAATTTATCATCAAGGAGAGGGATGAGAAATGTCACAATCTACAAATCCAGAACTAATGATTTAATATTATGACTTAGAAAATGAGCAACTGGGGTAACAATAAAGATTGCAAAGTATAAAGGAAACAAAAAAACACATGAACATATAAGAAAAAATAAAGTAAATGACAAGAAAGCTGCTAATAAAATATTGAGTTAGGAAGTTGTCAAACAAATAATTCACTTTGTTCAGTACAAACAAAATTCTAATTTATCCAAAAAAGTTGCATAAGGATACAACAATAATTAAATTATCAAACGCATGCATTAATATATTATGTAACAAGGAACCATAACAGCACAGAGCATTTTTTATGTCACAATTTGCAACTAAATATATCAAAGCTCTATTAAATTCAAATCAATTTAATCTTTGTCCTTAATCATACATTTTGCTTAAAGATTAAGGTCCTCAGAATCAATTAACTAAGAATACCTCTGGCAGATGAGGATATAAACCGTTAATGCAACCTTCACCTATGGCCCCAAGAGCCAGGACAGCAGCTTCCCTTTCCTTCCAAGCATCATCACCAGTGGCTGACAACTTGGTCTGCACATAATCTTAGAAATTAAGACATCCTAGAGATGGATAATCATGTAGAGAGAGAGAGAGAGAGAGAGAGAGATGGATAATCAAAATGAAAATTTTGAATCATAGAATAGTTTATATCCAGACGAAACTTGTTGAGAGGCTCAGAACAAATTAATGTGTGCACTCTAAACTTTCCCCGAGCATCATGATAGTTCAAACCTTGTACTCATAAATGACCATGAGTAGATCAATTACCTGAACAATAGGCATCAGTGTTGGAAGAATTTCATCTCCAAATACATTTGAGAGAATATCAAGAGCAGCTGCACTGCATTTCCGTAAATTCCATGTGTTGACAACATCATCATCCTAAAAATTTAGAAGTCAA
This sequence comes from Mimosa bimucronata, assembly GCA_037074515.1. NCBI lineage: Eukaryota > Viridiplantae > Streptophyta > Magnoliopsida > Fabales > Fabaceae > Mimosa > Mimosa bimucronata. Next base: position 544,545 of record CM073438.1, read on the forward strand.
AAAGTCAACAAAAAAAAAATTTAGCTCATGAAATCAATTTTCCTATAATCCTGTTATGTAAACTCTAATCAGCAGAACCAAATACATAAGTAACTTGAATAAGCATTCATGAGAGCAAATATGTATTACATACATCATCTTCTATATCATCAGAACCATGGAGTCTTGATACATGAAATCGAGGTTTAAGATCCTGCATTGCAAAACATATAAATTATTGGATTTATAAAATCGATAATCTGAAAACAAGATAGCTGATCCAAAGAAAAATATCAAACCTGATCTCGATCAGGTAGGGAACCATCTTCCTGCAAGAAATTATATAAAAAGGAATAATTACATGTAAAAGAGAATCACAAGGTCTAATTGAAGTAATCTTTAAAAAACTGATATATCCAAGAGAAAACCTCAGCTTCAACAAGTGATTCATCATCATCTGCATAAGCCATGTTTGACAACAGTACCTACAAATATACAACAGACTCAGTTGGAAAATAACAAATCTCTCAACTTATCTAAAAGAAAAATATGTATAACCAGAATTACAGGAATAAGACGAGGCAAAAACTCCCTCAAGATTTCTGAAGGTAGTTGAGCATCACAATATGCAGACCTGCAAGCATAATTACAATTTTTTCTTTACAAATATGATTTTTGTGATGCAAAAGCTCCAAGAAGCCAAGAAAAGGTAGAAGAATTTCGGCTCTGCTTTAAATTTAAAATACACAACTCTTGTATTTGCATAAACTTGATAATAATGGAAACAGTGAATAGTTGACCAATACACAGTCAGAATAAGCAAGCCAAATTAGGGTAACCTTGTTCTTTATTGCACTACAATCTCAGACACACTTTTTAATTAAAATATCTGCATATAGAGTGGTTAACGACTGTGACATGTTAGAAAAATTGTCTGACTAGTTATAACAGCAGACCAGGATACTAAAGTAATTTGAAATAAGAACAGCCGAAGGATGATGTTTAAGGAAAAGGTCCAGCTCAGGAACTGGGATTTTAATATTTCTGTGCTAGTAGCATATAAAGTATATTCCACTTTCTAAAAAATAGTCCTGCTCCCCCCCCCCCCAACAAAATCCCATAAAAATAACTGCACACTAATTGAACCAGAAGTCCCTGGTGTTCACACTATTATATCCTACAAATAGTACCAAAATTCGCAAGCTTCAAGAGCAACTTCATCATCTCTGTCCTTGTTGACTTGTAGCATGTATTCAATTACGTTCCTCAGATGTGGCTGCATTGTAGTTAACAATTGAATCAGACAAGCAAAATACAGACCAGAGAAAAACAAATTGATAAAGATTCTTGGATTAAAGTGAAGCACAGAGGCAAGATAAGCAGGGTTCAGCAATTTAATGGGCTATATAACCAATCAACAAATTGAAATTATAATGAACCTGGACAAGATTCCCACCTCTAAGAAAGATGGGCAGACTTCAATTAGCTGAACAAACGCTGCACAAACCTAGTCATCGGTGAAAACCAGAAGGATGGATTCAATATTTGATCATAATCTCTTAACAGCTCTCACACAAATGTTGTTTTCCGATAACAAGCAGTGAATATTGTAGAAAACTGATGGGGACCAAATTCCAAACCATCACAAGCACTCCAAAATCAGAAAAACGAGAACTAAAAATTGTGAAGATTCAAATCTTGATCTCTTAATATTTATAAATGACAATATTGCTTTTGAAAAAGTAAAAAATTGAGGAAACACAGGTGAGGCCAAAAGGGAATGCCTTAACTTTGAGGATCAGTCGTTCAAATCAGTAAAAATTACATTAATCAGAAAAGTGGCAACGATACTATACTTAAGTTTCTTTTAGTGCTATATTGTATACTTGACCAATAATAAGACAAAGGTGCTCACCAATTTTCGCACTTCCGCAGCAGGGTCATTTGCAAGAATAAACAAGCCCTGAAGATATTGATCCATGGATACATACAATGCCTAACGAAGAGCAGTTTAGATAATCATAACAAATCCAAACAATAATATCACAACCCAAGAACCAAGGCAATAGATTCTCAGCATATACTTACAGAAGGCATCAACATGATGTACTGATTCACAGAACCCAATGAAAGCTTTCTTAATGAAGAATGAGGTGACTGGAAAAACTGAAACAAAATAGAAATATGCAAATCAAGAAATAGTTGGAGGATACATTTCAAAAAAGGAGATGCATGATAACAATATCAAAAGAAAATATGCATGTTACCCGAAATAATCTGGGCAGAAATATGTTAATTGGCCGTTCTGCTAACCCAGGAATGTCCTCATCAAGTACTTGAGGAATATCCTCACAGATCTGAGGTGCATAATAATAATGGGAACATTAAAGAGACGTATAATTATATAAAATTGTGAGACTGTAAGACTACCAGTTACTGATACCAGTTACTGAGGTTAGAACGTCTTCACCCAATTAAGAATACAGCGCATAGAAAACAAATGGGAAGTCCCTTATAAGCTCAGCCTCAGATATAAATTTGTAAAATTAGGAAGACTAGTTAGTTAAAGTGGTTGGTTAAGTAGAGTTGGGCTAAGTACCAATTACTTAATTAGCTAACTAGGCTTTAGTTTGGGGTTTGGGCTAATAATTCTGTAATGGGCCTAGTGGGCCTATGTTTAAGGGCCCAAGTGTATATGGTCTCCGTTTAAAACATAATCAGATTAGTATATACTGATAATTGTACCTGATGACAAATTAGTTTTGCAACGAATGACAGATTGTGTTGATTAATTTGTCTCTCTCGTTCTCTGATTCTCTCTTCCCTCTCTGCTATATTTCCTATGCTTGAACCCCCCTCTATTTTTCTTCTCCTATACACTTCTATTTCTTTCTACCTTATTCTTCTGTGTCAGGATATCAATCCCACATCAGCCTCATAATAGGATAAAATAGGAAAGTAGAAAAATAATCCAAGAAGCCTAGAGCAGCCTTAGAAATTTAGGCAGATGGTAAGAGCTATTCCTATTTCAAGATATTATTTAGGCTATTGGTTCTAAGAGGGTTTGTTAAACAAAAAAGGAAAGAAAGAAAGAGGGACAAAAAAAAAGCCATTCCCAAGTACCATAACCACACGCACCCTGGGGGCAACTCTTACTACGACATTCTAATGTTTAGTACCTTAAGGGCACCATTTGCCTTACATTATTCAGATTTTTGGTAAACTTTGAACATGCTGCACAGCTTCAAGTAAATAAAGTTTAAAGCTTTTGGCAGGAGTTAAAAAGGCAGTGATTTATGAAAAGGTGCTTCCTTTCTTGGCTGTTCTTTACTTCAAAAATGAAAACCTAGATTTTGAATCAAGAACCTTTACCCTCAATCTTACTTTGTCACAGAATTCTTTCCAAGTCTTTAACTTTAATCCTAAGTTTAAGATTTCTGAGAAAATCCTCTGGTATTTTAAAAGATTAATCAAGCAAAATGTCCAATAACCAAACAGCAGTATATGAATCTAGGAAGAATTAAGGAATACAATAGCAAGAAAAACAGAAAAATCACAGTCACTGTTGCATGAAATAGGAAAAACAAGTAGATGAAAGTAGTTAAGATATATCACTAGCTTTAGAGGCTGGCTTTCTCCCCAGAAATACTTTCAAAATATTATCCCCTTTCCTTCATGTTCAGGGTTCCTTTTATTCCCTCCAACGGCCTTTTTCACGCTCTTCCAACACAACCACTCAAACTTCCCATTTTATAGTTCTAGGCCTTAATTTCTTTCCTATCCCTTGTGCACTGCACCCCTTTTGGTTTTCCAGAATATACCAATGTGTCAGCCGCCGCACTATTACTCTCAGGCCCAACTTTCCCCTTTTCTATTTGATATTTGGTTTTCAAAAGCCACATCACACCCTGACTAATCCAAGTCTAGTTTCTTTATCACCTCATTTTATCAATTATAGGTAATAGTGTCAGTAGAAATAAGAGACCCCTCACTTTCCTATAACTATAAGGTTCATCCTTTGTAAACTTAAAGAGGGTCAGGAAAGAGCTTCTACATAGATGAGGTGATTGGTGTGACTTTATATTTTTTGGTTGCCATCTACAAGGAAGATACTTTCTTCACTTTTCCTTGTTTCTCTTCTTTTATTCAAAAACCAATAATGTTAAGTTCCCTTCCCTGTATAGAGCTCCAAAGAGAAACCCAGTAGCTCCAAAATCATTTTGTCACAGCCAAGTAATGGCATCAAACAGAAAATATGTACTGATCAAGAACATAAATTCCACGGAATAGATCTACTACAGGTTAAGCTTTGTAACATAAGAACAGAATCCAACTTTTTGAAATAAATATATCTTCAAAAGCAGAGCATACCTTGGATAGAGCATCCATAGCACCTTCCATGTGATTCAGATCATTACTGTCCAATAAATTTACAAGAGCTTGCAACAACTCAGGCCACCCCAGAACTCCACCTAACTGAACAACAACACTAATAATAGTTCCCACCGTAGACCTGATGTGCCTATCTGGTGCTCTAAGACAAGGCAGCAACTCTGATTTCACATATTGCTGGTATGCAGGAAGCATAGATTTGTACGTGGTCTTGAGGTTATTCTTTAGAAATAAGCCTGCAGCCTGCCGAATCTCGACTGACTTTCCCTGTTCAAAGCCAAATTTTCAGAGCAGCATAATTATTAACCCAAAGTCAAGAGCCCCATCAGCAGGTAGATCCCGGATACATGCACTGGTGCGCAATGTATCTAATACAAAATTTAACATTTGGATATGCAAATAGTCAAAAACATATATGCAACCAATGCCACAGAGAATATACACACATGAAAATGATTTTAGTACATTTGAGAAATACCCGTCTATTTGAAAATGATATATAGAACAAGTTGGTAAATGTGAAATAAGGAAATTGACTAATGCCGCAGGCAAAAATAATGAGTATCCGTTTAATGAAAGAAGTATTCCTGATGGAGAGAGAACCACAAAAGATCAATGCTTGTCATTGAAACAACTAGTGAATCCACCACAGGAGGGCCTATGGTGGCAATTGGTGATTACCTCAGCACGTGCAAGTATAAAGGCGAGGTAATTGTTGAAATCAGGCAGCTGAGAGTAGTGTTGTAGCTGCTGCCAAATCTGAGACTTATCAGCAGATGAAGAAGGAGAAATCTGCTGCTCCAACAATCCACAGATCTCCTTGAAGCCCTCTTCTTGAGGCTGCCACGCAGCAGTCGCCGCCATGATTAGCGGATTCCGACAATGGAAGACTCGAAACTCCGCTGAATTCAAGAGAGGAAGGAGATGTGAGGGATTTTGGGGGGCGGAGGGGAGAGAGAGAGAGAAGAGGACGAAGAACCTTTTTTGAATAAAATAAAATAGCAGCGATTCCTGCCTGCGGGGCGACTAGCCTATTTGGGTTTCTACTTTCTGGTTTGCAAGGCAGGGTTGACATGTCCATGGAGCTTGGACTTTTGAAACTTTGTCTTCTCCAAATTAATTAAAAAAAATTAATTCTGAATCCAAGAAGGCCCATATCCATTTCTTCTATTAGCTTTCACTATTTTGCATGATGATTACTGCTTAAATACCGTTTATGGTTGTTGGCAAAAATGCTCCTCCTATCCTTAATACTCCATAGTGGTGAATATAAAACATATTCACATAACTTAAAATTAAATCAGGAATGTTAGTTAAGTTGGTAAATTAACATGCATGTTTTGAAACACCATAATAATCTTTTCTACTTTCCTCTCTACCTCCCTTATTTAATTATTGTTGAGAGAGTATCAATTGGAGTAATATGAGGAAAAAAATTGACACAAAACATAAATAAGCCTTATATTTGAAATCAGGATTTTTTTTTTTTGAACTGAAATCAGGATTAACTCCTCAAATATATCATATGTTACAGATCGCAGAGAGTATAAGACTAACTTGACTCTTCAAATGGATTAAAGAAACTAAATAAATCACATAAAAGTATTTCTAGTTATCATTTTTCTCCAAACTAATTTATCCTACTTGATAGATGATCTAATTAAATGTGACATATATAACATATGTTATATATATTATGGTGAAGGAGCAAAAATACTCCTAATTTTTTCTCAAAAGAGCGTCAGGCACCATAAACTTTTTTTGGGTGTAAAAATACTCATGAACTTCTTTAAATTGAGGCAAAAAATGCTAACGCTGTTATTGGAAGTTAATGCCGTTACTTTCATCTAGTGGACCCCATGTGACTATTTAAAATGATTATTTTTTAATAGGTGAAAAAGCGAAAATACCCCTAAGCTTTCATTAAAAGAGTATCAGGCACCATAAACTTTTCTTGAGTGAAAAAAAAAACCATGAACTTCTTTAAATTGGGGCAAAAATGCCACATCCGTTAGCTGCCTCTTCCACCACCCATTTCCTCTTTTGCCCATGATATATTGAAATGTCAATATTTTAATATAGAATCTAATAATATGAAGAAAAAAATTTGGGAAGTGCCCAAACTGATGGGTAGTTGACATCCAACCCTTTCCTTTTCCTCTTCCCCACTGTTCTTGTTGTTGCCACCATATATGTTTGAGCCAACAAAATTGATAGTTGCTTTTAGTTTGAGCTCATGTCCTTGGGAAAATGCCAACCGAACTTGGAAAATGCAGCAAGATCCGCCACATTCTGAGGTTGCGCTAGATGCTCCAACTGTGACTCACCAAGGCTCACATTTGTCCCGGACTTGGAAAAAGCTCGTATGTTTGCTCAAACATCTAAGGTGGCAACAAGAAAAGTGGCGAAGAGGAAGAGGAAATGGGTGGTGGAAGAGGGGGAGAGAGAGTTGGGATTGGTTAAAAAAATAATCATTTTTAAAGTGACACGAAGCATTCTGCCCCCATTTAAAGAAGTCTATGGGTATTTTTGTACCCAAGAAAAGTTTATAATGTATAACGCTCTTTTGAGAAAAGCTTAGGGATATTTTTACTCATTCTCCCATTAAAAAATAATCTTTAAAAAATAATGATGTGGAACTCGTCACATGAAAAGTAAAGGCATTAGCTTTCATTAATGGCGGTGGCATTTTTATCCCAATTTAAAGAAGTTCAAGGGTATTCTTGCACCAAAAAAATGTTATGGTGTTTGACGCTCGTTTAAGAAAAGTTTGGGGGTATTTTTACTCCCTATATATTAAGTAGTTTCTTTTATTTCCTTAATTGTTTTAATAAAAAGTCAATTGTATCTTCAAGTACCTTTTCTTTTGGTTAGTTGTGATTCTTTAACATACAAATTCTCCAATAACAGAAGTGACTAAGCATGTTTTTGGCTCATGAGGAAACCTTAAATAAGATCACAATTTATAGTGAGGTTATAGACACTTCCAGACTGGATCATGTTTATTGACAATCTGTATTATTCAATATTGTAAGTTATTTTTAAAATACATTTTTAGGTCAGTCTGGGTCTGATGCTCACCAACATCGTGTTCGTAAACATAAATACCAAGTATCCACGACAAATTTTACAAGCCATTTCCAATTATTATTTATGGGGTAAAACAGATGAATACAACAAAGGACGCGTCCGACATGCTCGCTAATAGATACCGCGACTATGAGATTACAAGGGAGATAAGAATATGAAACACGACATAAATATGAAGGCTCGACGAGTCCACTCTATCCCGACCAAATCATGGTGAAGATATACCAAAATCCAATTAATGCCATCCCCAAGCAGGACAACGATAAGGGGGAAATTGATATATGAGCTGCACTCAAACAAACTCATAACCAGTGATAATACTGCTGGAGGAAGAAAATAGGGCCATGATGAGCTGATAAGCAGAAGATATCTCAGATTTTGCTAAATCCATCAATTCCCAGCATCACGGCTATAATATTGATCAAGTGTCTTGGCTGGTATACGGTGAAGAAGTTCACGAGGGAAAATCCGAAGCAACGTCCACGCAAGATCTAGTGACTGGAAGATATTGCGGGTGTCGTAAGCCCCTTGAGTGACAAACTTCCTTTCAAACTTGTCCAAAAATTCTAGATATAGCTGTAAACCGAAAAATATAGTCATATTAATACCACAAGGAAAAACATTACTAATAGGAGTAAAGTATAAATAGAAAAATGTCTGAGACCAGATCCTCAGATGAGAGTGCTTCTTCTCCGACCACGGCTTTCATTGCCTGGACATCCTTTCCGATGGCATAATTAGCATAGAGCTGAAAATCCAAAACACAAAACCGGTTAGATCAGATGGCTTCTTTTTTTTCTTTTTTTTCTTTTTTTTTGTGCGTGGGAGGGGGATGCAAAATGGACAACTAACTGAACCAGACCTGGTTTGACACATCAGAATGGTCCCTTCGAGTCATCCCCTCACCAATGGCACTCTGCAAGAGTGATCAATAGGACACCGTTAGAATGAGTTTAGCATTTTGCCTACGAAACATCAAAAAAATATTAGACTCGGTATCAAACAATCCATAAAATTAACCTTACCTTCATCAGTCGAGACAGCGATGGAAGGACATTGATTGGTGGGTATATCTGGCCAATTCAAAAGAGTTTGAATGTTGAAGTCAACAAAACTAAAATTACCCAAATAAGCAAGCGATAGCATTCCACCTAAACACGTCTAGCTACAAAACCTCAAAATACTCACCGAACCCGTCAAGTATTAGAAAGAACACCTATAAGTGGAGAAAAACTGACAAATACATCACATAAAGAATATTGAATCACTCACTTCTTTCAACAACCAAAGCAAGACAGTAGTTCCTATAGCATTAATAATAATGCGTCATAACATTCAGGGTTAAGTAGCATTCTACACCAAATCTCATCCTTCACTTAATATAGATGACTGATCCAGCATGTAACAAATATTCTTCAAAACAATTAACCAAACCGTAAATATAATATACCTGTCTATTATACAGCTGCCTGTCAATGTATATCTGCCCTTCAGTAATGTATCCCGTAAGATCAGGAGTTGGATGCGTAATATCTGTACAATAGAAGTTTAAGAAAGACAACCAATTCAGCATTGGAATCGCCTCATTCAAGAAAGCTCCAAGAGTTAAGCAACTTCGTTACCATCATTTGGCATAGTTAGAATTGGTATTTGTGTAATGGAGCCTTTTCGCCCCTCAATTCTTCCAGCACGTTCATAAATTGTTGCAAGATCAGTATACATATAACCAGGATACCCACGCCTTCCAGGTACTTCCTCTCGAGCAGCAGATACCTATAGGGGAACATAACAGTCAATGCCTTTCCTTGTGCCAATTTTTCCGGAAACACTTGAATATTTATGTGTCACTTCTTAAGTACCAAGAGTTAAGCTGACAGAAAGATAGGCAAGGTCTATTCCAAATTAGTCTTGAACTTCTCATGAAATTCATGTAGGCATAAAACAATGAAAATCACAAAAAATTGTTCAAGGCTGTGACAAATTTCTCACTTCATTGTATGGCCCTCTTAATAATAAATTACAATATAGTTACATTACCTCACGAAGAGCATCAGCATAGGAACTCATATCTGTGAGTATCACAAGAACATGCTTCCCGCATTCATATGCCAGGTATTCAGCAGTAGTAAGAGCAATGCGAGGAGTGATAATACGTTCAATAGTAGGATCATTTGCCTGTAGTAGATTACAGCAGAGAAAGAAGAAACATTTTCAACCTTCAACGCAAGTGATAAAATTATTATGAGCAAATAAGCCATTTACACTCCTTTTTCTATAATTAACGAATGAACTTCTTAAACTGAACAACTAATTTCATCGAATTATATACTGCCATGATAAGATAGCACTTGTTTAAGAAAAAACACTGCCTACCAGATGGTATTAGTACAAGGCAGATAATTTTCTTCTTTCAAGTAAATTACACAGAATAATCATATAAAAGAAAGCAGGAAGGAGGAAAAAAAGTGGGGAGGAATAAAAGAAGACAAACGCACTTATCAAAAAAATTACCAAATTAAGAAAAAGGGTCACTCTCTCCATTGAGCCATTCTCCTCAAAGTCCCGCTTAAAAAACTGCGCAGTCTCCATGTTAACTCCCATAGCTGCAAACACAATGGCAAAATTGTCCTCTTCCCCACCCTGTATATAGATTGGTTTCTTAGAGAATATCGCCTTAATGTAAGAGAATCAAGATCATTAGTTTAACTAATCTAATAGACATAACATAGTGTTATTTTATAGCTACAACCAACAAGAACTGCAACATCTGTCAGCAATAAAAGTACTAAACAACAAGCTTGATTATTTCAAATCTTTTTTCAGCTTCTTTCTTATAGGATTTTCAAGAATAACAAACCACAAAAAGCTCTAGCCTTTTACTTATATGTGTTGTTCCAACAGAGATCCACAAGACCTAAAACATGGGGGGAGGGAAACTCATAGAGAATGAACCAAAAGGGCCTTAAGCTCACCCCACAAGTATTTAAAAAGGAAATAAGGAACATTTACATTACATCACCAATATCTAAACCATAGTTCATGTCGACCAGAGCATTCAACATATTAATGAAAATGCAACCAAATAAATCAACCATACCTCAAGAAGATTATCAGATTTTTCCAATCGCTTGACTAACCCAGCCTGACGACATATCTGAGCAGCAATCTCATTATGGGGGAGACCAGCAGCTGAGAAAAGAGGAATCTTTTGGCCTCTAGCAATAGAATTCATGACATCGATTGTGGATATTCCTGTCTGTATCATCTCCTCTGGATAGGTTCTCTCACTAGGGTTGATGGAGCTTCCTGAATTTAGGGACATTTTTAGTGGAAAAAAATAAAAGAAAAACATGTATACAAAATTGGAGGACCAGTAGTTAATCTCGCGCGTAACTCAGCTTACCTGATATATCCAAGTATGCCTCAGGCAAAATTGGAGGACCATTATCAATTGGTTTTCCAGAACCATTAAATATACGTCCAAGCATGTCCAGTGAGACAGGAGTTTTCAACACCTGAAAAGAGGAGGCACAAGTGGTTATAATTCTATTGTAGGTTACTGTAGAAGAAAATATGTACTATCATTGAAGTGCATTCTTATTATATAATATGTGCTTCAGAATAATACACAAAATAGTAAGAGCAAATAAATCATACCTCTCCAGTAAATTGAACAGTTGTAAATTTATTGTCAATTCCAGATGTACCTTCAAAGACCTGAACAGTACTTCAAAAAGGTGAGTAATCTTTAACCCGTTAATGATATCAACAGCAAATGGCAAAATGCACAGTGAAGAAGTCATTTGATTGTAGAGCAATACAAAAAATTGTCAACAAAGGGGATGCAAACCCAATCAAGTCATTCAACAACAAACCAAAAATGAATCACAAATATTGAGAAAATCGGGGGTCTTGGTAAATGAATTCCATAGGCATTCACCTGAACAACAGCCTTTTCACCATCAACTTCTAAGACTTGCCCACGGCGAGTAGTTCCATCTCCTAAACGAATATTAACTATCTCTTGATACTTAGGTCCCTGAAGCGGTTGATAGTTTTGAATTTAGTAACGAACACAAAAAGAAAGATCGTGATTGACAGAGATCCATAATAAGAATATGCAGTAAGCATGGCACAAGTAAATGATCATTACCTTAACTTTATCAAGAATGACCAATGGTCCAGCAACTCCAGATACAGTTCTATATTCTGCACAGAAAATAAATAGAACGTCACAATTTATCAATGTTGATTGATCCATATTCTATCGCAATGAAATTTTCCATTAAGTATAGCGTTAAATATTTTCTCTAATTAAGTCAAGGACTACTTCAAAATTAATTAGAGAAGAAGTGCGTACCCATTCCTATCTCCAAGGTTCCTTCCTCCATATCGTGATTCTTCTCCGCAGAACCCATCTTTTAGCTTCAAACAAGCAGACAAAAAAAGCCGTGCAAAAATCAATATATGCCAATCCACATATACAAATGAAAACTAATAAGTAAAGGGCAACATTTCTGTTAAGATTTAAGACAGAGAAAAGAGAAACTATGTTGCTAAACCAGCTGAAGAATTAAAATTTCGAAATGCAAGTAGAATAAGCCAAAAACTATCTTTTCTCATTTACATATCACCCCATCTCCCAAATTGCGGAGCAAGAAGGAATAGAGAGCGCAAACTGGATTAAAAAAATTAACTGGCTCAATCTAAGTGAGTCATTAGAGAATTAAGCTATTGAAGAGAGTAGAACCGCCCCGAAATCTCTGAAATTTCGCCGAACTCAATTTTTATTACACCACACGATTGGCCAGATTCTGAGTTACGGGCCCAAGAAAAGGCCTTGTTCAAAACTCTAACAACAGAAAATTGAGACGTATAAATTCGGCAAGAGACGAAATAACAATATCAGGGAAAATTAAAGTTGACGAGAAAATCAACCGAGAATATCAATAGCTTACAATCACAACTAAGATCGAAGTGAAAGAAGTGTAATTGGATGCAATGAAGCGCATGAAACTGTATGGAGAGTCAACATACAATATCAGAAAAAGAGATTCAACGAGAGAAAGGCTCACCACTTTTTCTGATCTGGAGAGGAATATGATGGAGGAAGGATGGGAGTGGAGAGAGATCTAATATCAACTGCAAGAAAGAATATAATAATAATTTGTCAATAAACATATCAATCAATCAGTGAATATCCATAAATATGTAAAAATTAAAAAATGTAAAATGGTTTAGAAGTTACTGGCACTCCCCCGTTGTTTTTGAACTACGTGGAAATTTTTTTGCATCCTCTGAAATGTTTGCCGGTGATCGGGCTAGTTTTCTATTTTCTAATTTTATAAATAACTAAAAAAAAAAAAGGCGCCACATTTTATTGGGCTGAGCCGTGGAGGCCCTTTTTCCATTTAAGAAAAACGGACCACGGATGGAGCAAGAGTAATGGTAAATTATCCAAACGAGCTGTCTTTGTCTCTGTATATAAGAGCCTAAAATTTGAATGATTTTGTCTATTTTTATAAGATCCTGTCCAAATTTATCAAAGCATTTGATGAGTTTTTTCCCACTTTACCCATCTTTATTCTCTCTATTTGCATTCTCTTTCATACTCATTTATTACACTATTATCACATTTCTCTCACTTATATACTCAATCATAAATAAATGCAAACTTGAGAAAAGGGTTAAGGGTCAAAAATACACATATAATTTTGTCAGAAGTTAATCCAGCATCAAATGTTTTTTTTAGACCAAAAATGCACATGACCTTTCAAATTGGATTAAAAATACACATCTATAGTTAAATTATGGTAAAAAATACACATGTGATTTTGTAAAAAGGTTCATCCAGCACCAAGCGCTGTTTTTCGGAATATAACTATAAATGTGACTTTTGATTCAATTTGAAAAATCATGTGTATTTTTTGTCCAAAAAAAACATTTGGTGCTAGAGAACTTTTGACAAAATTATATGTGTATTTTTTACCCTTAACCCTTGAGAAAACAAAATTATTTCAGATACATTTATCTCTCTCAACCACTTCCTTAATATGTGTGATTTCACATCTTTGACCCTTATATAAAGGACGGGGGGAGTATCATTTTTCTCATATGTATCTTCTAAAGTATAATGTTTAAGGTGATGATCCATATGAGTTTTTAAAAAACACTATGCAAATACTCCCTTTTTATAGTATATAGTTGACTTTTTTATAAAAATCATAAGAAAGCTAAATAAGTTGATTATAAATTGATTTGCCTGAAATTTTTTATTTGAACTAGATTATTTGACTTATAAACTAACATTTGATCTAATAATCTACAAAATATGTTATGATTAAGTGGCCCATCTAGTTTCATTAATTTTTCAAAAAAAATAATTTAATCGAGTCTTATATTTAGGAATTGAGAAAGTAATTGAATAATTTATATAATTCTATTAATCTCCCTAAGTGTTGGTAAAAAAAATCTTTATAAGTAAATCAATAAGAACTTATATTAAGTATAGAAGATAGCATTATGCTTGTGTTAATGGCGAAATCCTTTCTCTTTTGTGGTCAACGCACCAATGTACTCGGGGTTGATAAATGTTCCGACCGAGATTCCCACGCAGCAAAGGATAAAACTTGAAACACCAAATATTGGAGCCACTTGAGAATTGAGACTTGTGAGGGAGAACAGAGGGAGTGTTCTCTTGAACAGCACGCCTTATTTACAATTATGGCCACCACACAAAGAAGCTGATGGCTGCAAGCCTACAACTATGATAATTTTGAATTTTTTAAAAAAGAAAAAATAACCTTTTTCGGTAGTATATAATTTATTCCTATTAATCATTGTTTGGCTTAAAACATGGATATACAATCCATCATGCAAGCATTGGCCGAAGTGCTCGAGTAATCGAGTTCTTTCATCATCATAGTGGCGTAAGTCTAGACGCAAGTATAACATTCCAATCCAATAATTTTGTTCGTTAAGTCTGGAGATTTGATTTTGCGCGTCCTTTTATGCCAATATAAATCATTAATAAACTATATCAAATCAAATAATAAATAAATAATAAATCATCAATCAAACACGCAAAAGTAAGAGAACTGAGAATAGTAATTCACGTATTTGTTGTATTCTCCCTCGCTTTCATACATACTTACCGCGATCTGTGAAAAAAGGGAAGTTGGTAGGAGAAGTGTAGTAGTATTTTGCGGCCATCCACAAACGAAAATCTGGTTGATGCATAACACAACAGAGTTAGAGACTTAGAGGGACATTTGTGTGAGAAAATGGCAGCCACTGTGTGTGCTCGGCCCCACCGTCTGTACCCCAGCTCCGGCTTACCCACACCGCTATTCAGACGACGACATCACTCTTCTCTCATCGGGAATTCCAATTCCATAATTACGGAACCTTGGAGAGTGTCCCTCGTATCGTGTCGACGCTCCTTTACGGTGAAATCGGGCTCAAGGGCCGATGACTCCGCGCCTTATGAGATGTCCGTCGAAAACGCCCTCAAGCTTCTTGGAGTCTCTGAGGGTGCTTCCTTCGATGACATCCTCCGTGCTAAGAACTCTATCCTCGCCAATTCTAAAGATGACTATGAATCCATTGCTCAGGTTTCCCTTTCCCCCCCCCCCCCCCTTCTATTCTTTTCGGACTTCTTTGTCTCATTTTTCATCTATTTTCCCCAGTAAATCCTGGTCCAATAATTGGATTTTGCTTCTGAGCTCGATTAGAGTTCGGTACTTCCAATTGATTTCAGATTTCCCTCTTTTCAATGACTATGTTGTGTTACTTTAAGTGAAGCAGAGTATTCGGACACTTTTTCTTAAATGTTTGATCTTTATATTTAATTGAAAACTGAAGCATGCTCTTTTTGTTTCAACAAGTCAGTTTAATTCCCTGTCATCTGTGCATTACTCCACCTTCATCGTCCCCTGCTTGATATCAGCTCGTTTGACAGAACAACATGGCAAGCCACAAGTGTATCATTTTGAAATACAATACTACTTCAGATAGAAATTATGAACATAAAGTATTACATTCACTGTTGTTGGTAAACGACAAGGTCCCATCCAACCTTCTTGCAGAGCCCTGCTAGACAGCTTGGCATTACGTGTTTATATACATGGTCAACTCCTTTTAAATTCTTCATGGAGTCAAACTGCCTCTTTGATACCATTGGTGTATGATATTCTAGGTTGAGGCTGCCTACGACATGTTACTTATGAGGAGCCTAACTCAGCGGCGAGCAGGAAAAGTGGTGAATAGTAGCATTCGTTATGCTGATGTCAAGCCTATTAAGCCCCCTGGTCTGAGATCAACTCCTCAATGGTTGCAAGCTAATATTAAGAATTCGCCTGTTTCTATTGAGACTCCTTCAACTGGTGATTTGGGCGTACAAGCTGGAGTATATGGTGCTTTGATGGGTTTGACCTATATTAATGGAGTCTCTTCACCCTCTGCACCCTATGCGGGAGCTGATGTTCCTGGACTTATCTTGGCTGGTAGCTTTGGAGCTTCCTTGTACTTCATGACCAAAAAGAATGTCAAGTTGGGTAAGAAGCTCTCTCTCTCTCTCTCGCGCTGCCCACTACTTTATCTTGGTTCGTGTGATTAGAAAAAGTTTTGATCTAAACTCAAGAGAAGTGTTTTTGGTGGATGCTTACTTTAGGAGGCCATAGTGTAATGAGTAATGACCCTTAATGTTATCGCCTACATATAAAGAAATTATGTGGGTCATAATTTGCTTTGTTCAGCGGGTTGCAAAGAAACAAACCCATAAAAGAGTGGAGAAACGATTATCATAGAAACTAACGATGGAAAATTTAACTGCCACCTTGTTTAATATTATTTAATAGAGCTGTAAAATTGGATGGTGGATACAGAGGTGTCAAATACTTGTGGCCATGACTGGTATGGTGGGATGAATTGACCCCACATGTTGCTTTGTTTACAACTTAGGAAAGTTCTTGATTATCTTCTGAGATGATGATATTAATTATGACGTTTTAGAAAAGACTAGCTAGATCACTTTCTATCCATTCATGATACTTGATAGCATGCCATGTGCTGAAACTATCACTGGCATTGTAGTGAGACCTAGAGAGCAGTGAGTACCAGGTTATCTGGCGGGTCAGAATTGCAAGAACGAGGTCCTTCTACCTGTTGAATCGACCTCAGTTCTTTCAATTCTAATTAAATTTGGTTCTAGCGTTCTAGGGTAATAGAAACGATTTGATATTACTGCTATTGCTATCTGGGATGCTTCTGCTTGAGTTCATAATGTGGAGCTTAATTATTTGAATTCTAAATGGTTTTTGTGCTTTATTACATTTTGCAGGGAAGGCCACTGTAATAACCATAGGAGGGCTAGTAGCTGGTGCAGTGATAGGTTCGGCTGTAGAGAATTGGTTGCAGGTAGATATTGTCCCGTTTCTGGGCATACATTCTCCTGCTACTGTGGTTGGTGAAATCATTATTCTCTCTCAATTCTTGGTTTCCCTGTACCTGAGATAGGTAAGCAGGAGAGCCAAGTGATCTCTTGTATAAAAAAATGAATAAAACTTGTAATTATCCATTGGAATGCAGCGTGTTCATACTTCATACCCAAGCTTTTGTTTTTCCCCTAGCTTGTGAATCATTGCACATTGTACAAAACTCTGAAGTCTGAATAGAATTCAGCAGCACAATATGTTGCGAAAATTACGAGCGTAAAACTCTAAAGTGGACCGGTTCTGGTTTGTGTTTACCGTCGATGAGGGGGATGGAAGGAAGGCTTCTCAAATTAAAATTGTCATGGCACAAGAGGTTTTCAAATCCTATACGGATAAAGAATGAAATAGTGATAAATACGCGAAAAAATTCTCGCATCCTTATCAAACAATAACGAAAACAAAAACAGTAAAACACAATGGCCGCTGTGTAAATAAATCTAATTCATTAATCAGTTTTATTTATTAATTATAGCTTGAGGTGATCTTATCAGAAAAATAAAGAAATAAGCAAAAAAAAAAAAAAAAAAAGGAAAGGAGAGTCAAGGAAGTCTTAGCAAATATGTTGGGTTCTTACAGCAACAAATAACGACTAGTACATGGGTGTATCTAAATCCAACACCTTACAAATTAGTGAATTACTGGTGTCTCAGCGAGCTGCTTCAACACACGAGAATGCACAGGAACTAAATTACACAAAAATCCTCAGAATACCAGTTTCATGTTTGATTGTGGTGGTTTTCACCATTGTAACCCTCAATATAAGACATGCCCCCACCCTTATCAGCATTTTCACTGAATGTTACAAGGTCATTGTACACTTTTCTGGATGCTTTGGAGAACTCTGTCAATGATTCAAACACCTGAGAAAAGCCTACTTGCAATCCATGTAACGTGATCCTCTGTGTTTCTTGCATGCAACTATGGTGCTTCTCCTTCTCCATCTCCAGTTTTCTTCTAAGTGCCTCTAACTGGTCCTTCTTCTCCATCGTATACTCTTCTTGATGCTCGGTTCCCACCTCTGGTTCTTGGTCTGTGATTTTCAGCTCAAGCATCTTACTTTTCACCTTAGTTAACCCAGAATGCCTTCTGTCCAAATCTTTTGACAGATTATCTACTTTCCTTTTCTGCTGCTGCTCTTCACCTTGTTGATGCCACAGAGCCCTCACGTCCTTCACAACACTTTTCAATGCAAGTATTACCATTTCATCAGGCAGCTTTTGGAGTGAAGCTAACCATTCGTGGCAAACTACAAGCAGTGGTGGCCCATTTGCTTGATATGGCACTGCGACATTTTTGCTTCTGGAGTAAAATTCAACTTCAGGGACAACGAACTTGCTTAGCCATCCGTACAAAGCTTCAACATATAACTTTTGAGCTGCAATGTACTGTCTGAAGCACACATGCCAGTTTCGAAGCTGAGCTTCAAGCCTTACAGTAGCCAATCTATGAGACTCATTGCAGAATTTCCCATACGTGGGACAGGTGAAGGACTTCACTTCTGAGAGAATCTTTCTCTGGGTTTCATGAGATTCCAACACAACTGCCCATGTTTGTGATAGGCTGCATCAGGAAAAATAAAAATAAAAAACCAGATTGAAACTCAATTGTCTGAGTCTTTTTAGTTCCCCGTGCAATATCTCACCCTTTTAGAAGCTCAATAATTTGCGGCTGTAATTCTTCATCTCTTATTTTCTGAATTCTTTTTGAGATTGACTCTGCACGCCGAATTGCAACCAAGATCCCAGCATATAAGTCTTTCACTGCAGCTCTTGTTTTATCCATACTTCGCACATCATCTCCTCTGACATCCTTGTTCCTCAATTGTGCACACTTTTTCTCATAATTTTTCCTCGTTATATCTCCAGCCTAAGGTGAGAAACTTTTTTAATACCGTAAGTAAGCTATAACAAGCACGGAACCAAGGACATGCTCATAAAAGGTAAAATAAATAAGAATAATACAATAAAGTTGTCAGTTTACATGAAAAAAATCTTGAGCAATTTGTCAATTTCTATGTGTAAGTTTTGATGCATTGTGTAGCTTAAAACTCAAAATTCATCAAAACAATGTAAAACATCACGGAACAAGGACAGCAGCATCATATCTCTTGAGACATGATGCAGTTGGAAGAGGCTAATAAAAGTATAAAACTATCCCATAAGGCAGTAAAATGTACACTTCCGCAACAGAAGAACTCACAAGTCTCTTTAATCACAAGTATGGTGGTAGAGGTAAGAGGAAATCCACTTCAAAATTATCAGCGCGTTGGTGTGCCTCTATCTCCAAATTTTACACATTAGTCTCCAGTATCACATCTGATACGAGCCTTATTTCTTATTGGCATCACATACAAAATTCAATGTTCAAAGTCACAGAAGATATGTTAACATCAATTATCTGATTAGGCCTCTATTAAATAAAAAAACTAATAACAATATAAGAATTCATATCAACCCCATGACACTAAGCACTACAAAGAAATGCCAGGCACCCAGACATCAGGACATGCAAAATGTAAGAGAAACCAAGTAGCCATATCTGATCATCTTAATTCATCCTATAATATGTGTCAATATGAAAACAGAATATATAAATTTAACAAAAGGAATTACAAAACCATCTTACCTTAACCTCGTCATATAGCTTCTTTTCCCATGCATATAACCTTCCTAATGTTAATGAATGGCTTCCTGAATCCATTCCCCCATAATCATCAAATAACTCATTCTTATATTCCGTCCAGGTTGAAGAACCTTTTCCATCTGATACCACGAGGCTCTTGCATGATGAAGACTTGGAAGTGGAGCGATGCCATGTTATTGCATTAATGAGTTTGATTGAACTTTCTGCAATGAGATCAGATGAATCAAATTCTCTGAGGCTGAAACTGAAAAGTTCAGGATCAGCTTACAAATATAAAAGGAAATCATCATTAAGTGAACCAACGAATAGAGTACATGCATGAACATATTACAGTATTGATTTTGAAACCTTAAGGTTGTAATCAATTCCAAATGACATGAATACATGTCCAAAGAGTGGAAAGAACATCCAAATTTACAACCGGCTCGAGCAGGAAAACAATACTGACACAAGGTAAAGAACAGAAATCGGTAATGATTCATAGTAGCAACGACCAAGTAAAACAACAAAGTTTGGATCAATCTCAAAGATGATTAAAACACCAACTTTAAGTTCCAAAGAATTAGAAAGTATATCAAAAGAAAAACTAAACTTGAACTGGGTTAACCCGAAACTGGATTCCACCAGGTGAGAAGAAAAGGACAAGTCACAGTCCATGATAAAATAAGTATAATTTTCTCTCTTAGATAGTTTGGAAAAAGGCAAAGAGTGGTATCTTCTAGATAAATCTTGAGATTGTTCCCCATTCTTTTTTGGCAGTTCAAATAAACCTTGAAACTGGTTCAAATGATGATGTTATTAGCGAATTTTGGTGCTCAATATGCATGACCACATCGATACGTTTAGGGGTACAAGAAGAAATGATAGATCCACAAGAATAAAGAGCCCAACTTATTCACCGATATTTCAAACCAAAAAGAAAAAAAAAAGGAAAGGATGAACTAAACCTCGTAGGCACACGTGAATCAGATTTCTGGGCAGAAAAGCACTTACCTCCTAGGAACTAATATTCCTATTATTATTCAAGAAACTTGACTGCAACTTAAAAATTTGATATTTGCAAACCGCGCACAAAAAGATAAGCATAACATGCAAGCACTTTGAAGATACAATGAGGACCCACCTTTTATTTCCTCTAAACCAGACTGAAGGGGGAATCTATTAGCCTCCAGCATTCTAGTCACATTCTTGCCAGAATTATATGCCCTAACGAAATAATCCTCAATATCCCTCAGAGCTTCCAGCAATTCCCTCCCTTCCTCCGGTGTATCAGTAACAGTAAGCCCCCTCTGTTCCCTCTGGTTTTCGCTTTCAGTAGCCATAGTTACCACCTTCACAGTCTCAACATTATTACTCACATTTTCTACTACACCTTCTTTTTCTTCCACAGTCACCACCTTTTGCTGCTCAAAATCGTCCCTTTCACCTTCCTCTTCAAGCTCTGGAATCCCTTCTTCCTCCCTCACCACCCTCAAATCGTCGTCTGAGTTTCGACGGTACCCACTGATAACCTCTGTCCTCATGCCCTCAAATGGGTTAAAGAAGTCCCACTCGAAATCCCTCTGTGGTGATGGCATTGATGGTGGCATATGCATGTAATAGTACCCATAAGTTTGTTCAGCCGGTTCTTCCTCTCTTGTAACTTCATTTTCTCTCTCCCCTTTTTCTTCTCTCTCTTCCTCAGAAGATTCTGATGCTGAAGTTGTTGAATCACAAGTGACAGCTTCATGCTTCGGCTCAAATGGTGTCTGCTGGAGGAACATTGGGTTGTTTATAACATTTTGTGTTTCTGAAGGTGCAGGGCAAGGTGGGGGGAGTGTTATGAGGAAAGACGAGGAAGGAGAAGAGTGGCAAGCCACGAAGAGATTTGTGGCTGCTGCTACTGCGTACAGAGAATGAAAATACTTACAATGCGCCTCAGCAAGAGCGTATCTTCTCTCCACTGCAATCTTTAGCTGGCTTTTTCTCTCTTTACAGATAGTTACAACTTCTTCTTCCTCTAGTTTAGAGGCAACACAACCCATCTCTCTCCCTAGGTGTTGGGTTCACAGCAAAGTAAGATTGCTTTTGAAGAATAGGACGAGAAAGGTTATTACTTGGAGAAGCGTGAGTATTCTTTTTTCTGATAAAAAAAAATGAATGGGCCTTTCCTTGCTTGCTAGTAGTAGAAGACGAAGAAGATGCTTTCAGCTGGTTTTTAAAGGAACATGTTAGAAAGCAGAGCTTTCTCTACTTTGGCGCATTAAAAGATTAGTGTGGGTGGAAATGCAGGCATTGGAGAGCTTTGAGAACAACTCACTCCATCCGACTCTCAGCCATCTTTTTAGCACAGAAATAAAAACCAAACAGGCAAATAATGGGAAAACATTCTGCAAAAACGGGAAACTTAAGTTAAAAACAAGCTAAACACTTGGTATTAGTGTCTTGATGATAAGATGGAGAAACTTTAAACGAACTGTACTGTGAGCATAGATAGAGCCTTAAAAAAAGCCCATAACACTGACTGGGTAGTAGCAGAGACCCAGAGAGGAAGAGGGAAATGTAGAGGGAGGGAGAGTGAGATGGTATTGGTGGTAGGGGCTCGAGAAGGAGAGAGAAAAGGACAAGACAACATTCTAGTGTTTGGCAAATTGCTCTTGAAGGTAGTGTACGGTCATGTTGAGCCAATCTCAGTTTTAGGGGGCATTGAAATTGAAAATAAATAAAGAAAAAGGATAGGAGAGTTTCAAAATCCAGGACCCTGCAACAGTTTAATTAAAAGTTATGAACAACAATTTAATTTTGATCTTGATACGTAACTTGGTAAGAAAAATGATCAAATTGTCTTTAAATCGAGTTACCTTTTTAACCCCTCAATTCTCAAACATGATTTTTGGATATTTGTGGAGTCAGGATTATTTTGCTGTATTGAAAATCTCCAAAAGAGGAAAGTATTTTAGCGGGACATTAAAGGATGTAATCCGGATAGGGCAAGCTTATGAATAAAAAGAGGAGTCAAAAGTAAAAATATAGTTGTAAGAAAAAGAGTGAGACCACTGATGCGAGCAGGGCAGAGGAAGGGCTTTGTCAGTAATTGTTTATTTTAGAACCCAAAACTGCGTCTCTGTCCTCCATTGTCATGCATAATGAGAGAATAATCGTGTTTAGGGAAGTTTAGCAGTACATAAATACCCGAATCTACCCTTGCCTACAAATATAAGGACGAATCTATACAAAAGTTTTAAGAACTTAATGGCATTTACACATCAGGCAGTACACATTGAGGATGATGTCAGTGTCAGTGTGAGGTGAAAACGCACATGAAATTAAATAGAATGGATAATTAAACAAACACACAGACTCATTTTAAAGTTTGCCATTGTTGAGACGAGAGATCAAAAGTTAAAATAAAAATGATAATATTTGGTAAATATATTATTTTTTTCCTAAATATAAGATCCAGTTTATATCTTTTGGAAAAATTAAAGCTAAATGGCCACTTAATCATAATGTATTATATGTTAGCTTATAAGTCAAATAAATTAGTTTAGAAAAAAATTGATGCAAATCAATTTATAAGTAACTCATTTAGCTTTCTTAGGATTTTCCAAAAAAAGCAACTAGATCCTACCTAAATATAAGACATATTTGGAGAGGTGAGTTTGTTCTTAAATATAAGACCTCTTTTTAATTTTTCTCAATTTTTTCCCAAATTATCCTTAATGGTGACCTTCAATAAAAAAAAAAAAAAAAAAAAAGTAAGTGAGGGAGGGTGGGAATAAAAGCAAGTGGGTATGGTATTTTAGTAATATCATATTATTTAACTAACTTAACTAACATCATTAATCTCATCAAATTTGATAATAAGTCTTATATTTAGTAACGGATTATATCATATTAATATTATTGGTTACCAGTCTCTCCCATTGCCTTCTGGTTCTACTTGGGCATTCCATAATGAATGTTGCGGGTTCGGTCTGTACTGTACATAGAGACAGACTTTCTATTTAAGTTATCCAATCCACTGACCAAATCAAGCGATGGAGAGTCCAGTTCATATCAGTATCAGAAACAACAACTGCCACGTTAACTGGCAACAATTACCGACCATGCTCATATTGGGCCAGCACAGCTTCTATCACTTCTCAAGTTCTCATCCATCTACTTCAGTTTCTCTCTCAATTTTCATATATCTAATTATCTTGTCATTCTTCTATTACATCAACCATAAATTACTCTGTTGGGTTTTGGTCGCATCTAGGTGTTATTCTCCTTTGATTATTATTAATTAAGAGCAATATTGCATTCATGTAGCGTATTTTATTTTGGTTCATTGGATATCCATCCATTCTCATTTCTGTTTAATCACATAGGAGCGTCTGTAAGGTTAAATGTATTGTTTAAAAGGAACTTTATGGTTACAATTTACAGCCCAATGGCCTTCTTGTTCACCTAGAAAGAATTCGACCAACGCAACGTAAATATTGATCCTACCTTTCAACATATCAAAATCAGGATGTTCTTTCCAAGTTTCCCGACATTGCATTAGATGAATGTCCTCCTCGACAGCTCAATTGAAGCCAAACGAGAGGATGAAGGCAGAACGAAGGAGAATGGTAGAAAATGATGCCCTGTATCACTGATTCTCATTTTGTTAACATGTAGAGACCCTGAATCTTAACGGAACCAACTATTCCAAGATAACCAACCAACAGTTGAAGAAAATAAACCGTCGCTTTCATTTACATTTGATATCAATAAAAGTTCCCTCAATTTTTTTGGGCCGAATCATACAAGTTCTTACAATTCAAATCACAGTTTTTGCTCGACAAGAGAGGTACCAAACTAGAGAGTTTTTTTTTTTTTTTCCCCTAAAGCGTGGGGGGCGCTAAAAAGCAGCTCATCATAATTAATGATCAAGATTAGATCAGAAGATCTTCTGTGTTCTTAAGTTGTGGAAAGAAACTAGGCACAAATATTAGTAGTATTCTAGTAAAGTTACAGTTCACAATATGAAAGAATTCAAGCGCTCCTCCTCCTCTCATTGCTATTTAATGATACCTGGTATTCACACTAGAAAATAATACAGAAAAAGATAGAAATACAACTTAAATCAGGTACCACCACCCTCGGTTGGTGTCGCACATGGTGCCAGTGTGTTAGGACGAAGGGCAATACCACCCCCTCTAACTGATATATTGTTGAATCTGACAGAGCTTGCCCTACTTACCAGATTTGAGTCAAGAAATACCACAATCACAGTAATGTCATCATGGAAATGTCGTCGAACCCCACGGTCAATTTTCTTTAGGTCAGAATACCTCATTTCTCTCTTCTTTGCTGCTTCTTGAAGGGCGGTTTTCACCAGTCTCCTTGCACTTGCCTGAAATCAATACGTAAAATATTCATCAGTTTTCAGCTCGCCCTTGCTTCTTTGTACGCTGTTCCGACTGCTTTTAGGTGTTTCCTTGCCATACATTAATCGGGACAAAAATTTGATATCCATTATGTGATTAAGTAGTTGAAACTATATGCAATGTCATTTCCCAACTCGTTACATATATCAAGATTATCCGACAGTTTTGCTGTAGCTTCAAGAGCAAGGAGCAAAACATGCCATAAAAGCATAAGCTTATCATTAATCTTTGACCATTTATGTTTAAAAAAAAAAAAACTCATCACAGATGATTAATTTTGCGAGTCAGCAAAACAAAGGGAAGGATTCAAGATCCAGAATCAAAGTACTAAAGATTATATCGGACAACACATTTTTAGGTACACCTAAAAGAACGAAAATCCTGCAGCTCAAAATTCAGTTAGACTGCTAGACCAACAAAGTAGGAAATAATAATCTTCTGGCCAAACCATTTCCCTTCAATAAAAAATAATGGCATTTACAGTCCAGAAACAATTTTGAAATTGCCACTCCTAAGATTTTGTTTGAAATTTCATTGAGCAGAGAAAACAACTTTGACCAATTGAGTGCTTTTTTAAAAAAAGTGTAACAAGCTCAGACAATTTAGAAAGAAAGCACCCCTTATAATTTATGGACAAACTAGATAAATGCCATTAACCATGAACTTCTCATCCTTCATGGTAAAAAAAAAATGTGACCTCATCTTAATAGACATTATATAATAAAATAAACTTGTTTCCCACAACAGATTTTAAGTACGAGCATGATGCCAGACACAAAAACAAATGGAATTTTCTGGCCATAAAACATTACCTCATGAGAACAAATGGAACTATATCCATTCATGACACAATAGCATAAAACATGGCAATTCTAATTGCATATAAAGAAACATGGAGTCAGGATCAACTGGAACAATGAAAATCCCACATCCATTTCTTTAAAGATTTCAGTCTATATATCAATAAATCTAACCCCAAGAGTTTGTATAGAAATATCTAGTGTTGTAGTATATAAATTCATATCTTACATTTCGGGGATTGTTTTGAACTATATCAACTGCTTCTTGATTGCTAAGGTGCTCCCAGAGTCCATCAGATGCAAATATGACAAACTGATCCTGTGGTTGCAACTGATGCACTGATATCGATGGATCTGAGCTCAGTATTGGCCTCTTGATTGGCTCACGAAGCCGAAATTTAGCATATAGAGGTTCTCTATTGTACTCAGCCTTCTTCAAATATACATCCCCAATAGATCTAGAAACCTGAAAGGCAAAAGATTCTATTATGATGTAATTCAAATAGAGGAAAATGTGAAACATTAATTTGCTTCAATTCAAGTCATGCTGATGCTGATATAACTTCAGGTTGATAAGACCTGATCAAGAAATCAGAACTTAAACTTGTTTCTCCACTGTTATAGGATCTGAGTATGGCTTGAGAGTTCAAGTACCATTACACCTAGATGGACCGACAACGCAGTGTGTAGATGGACAGGGTTGCATTGACGGATACAATTAATTTGTCTAGCATGACAATTATAACCTCAAATTAATATTAAAAACCATAGGATGATGGCAGAATTGAGCCAGAATTCCATATGATAATGAGATAACAAGAACTAATTGATTATTCCATGCAAACGAAAATTCTGGTTATATAGAGTCATTATTGTGATTGTGAACCAAAATCCAGTTCTAAACATAAAGGCCATGGAAACATAGACGGCATAGAGGAAAATAACCAAAGCCCCTTTTCTACCAACAATCTTGACAACCGTTACCCTTCAAGATTCTTATATTTAGTGAATTTTTCTTCCACTCACCCCCTCGGGGCCCTACCACCCCTCTTAGTTTGTTTTCTTTTATTCGCTTTCATTAATGTCAAGACTCTAAAGACATTCATAACATCCCAAAAGAATACACTATAAATGTTTTAACTTCAATTGTGAAATGTTTCAAATTGTAGCAGGCCGAGATGAAAGTTTTGAGTAAAGGAACGGAGTATCTGTCATGATGTGTATCACCATGTACAAAAAGTAGATAGACCAAAATATAACTGGCTTGGGCAATCAGGAAAACTAAATGATGAGCTATAATTGACTCACTTGTATAAGCCCCTTCACTCGCCACACATTATGCTTTAAAACAACAATATGTGGATCATCAGGATGCAAAGAGCGCAGCTCCTGTCTAACAGATTCTAAGGCTGCATTGTGCTCCGAAGACAATTGCATGGCTAGAACCTCTCCAGTAGCCTTGACCACTCTTCCCAAAACAGCACGGGAATCACCAACATTTGCTACATAAATGCTACCATTACAAATTACACCAACAAGGCAACAAGACCCAACTGCTGCAATTTGTGGTTTCATTTGCCACTGTTTGGCAACAACTGACATAAACCCTTCTTCTGTTGCTTGAAATGCCTTACGAATTACATCTCCCGACATTGATTGTTGCTCTGCAGTAAACCCTACAATTAAAAGTTGAGCAAAAATTCTTTCAACCAATCACCACGTGTTGATTAAGAATCCAAATTCAGAATAACAGTCAAGCGGCTAGACAAGTACTAAAACCCCACAATGTAGTGTACACTGGACAACTGTTCTAATCTTAACTCATTGCATGCAATAGTAAGATACAAACACATACTTTGAAGGAAATCTCCCCTACCACAATTTTATGCACCAAACAATTGAAAGCATGACACCCCTACCACAATTTTATGCACCAAACAATTGAAAGCATGACATCGACCATGCTTTCACAGTTAATATGAGGGAAAAGAAAATTGAAAGAGGATGAAAGGGTCCTTTTTGGTCTTACAATGAAAGAGTCCTTTATTTAGATCTTCTTGGTTTCACCTTGAAAACTCTTGTCTTGTAAATTAAAGGAATACATAATACATAATTCAAAAAAAAAGAAATCAGACATTTCTATTCCTTAATCTTCCAAAATCATTTAGAAATGGGCTTTGATGGCTGTTTTCTTCCCTTGAGTCTATCTTCAACCATAAACTCCTGCATACATCTTGTCAACTTAAAAACACATAATTACCGAAGAAGTTTGAAATAGGAAAGCAAAGATAATGTCACATCCCAATATGCAAAGACACACAAAGGATAAAGGAAGACGAAATTTTGTGTTCAACTCCCATCGGTTTTTTTAATCAAAACATGAGGAAGCCAACATATGGTACTGAGTTCGAAACATATTTACTTGTCATGATTTAATCAGAGAACATAATTCCAACCATACAATACTACCGTCCATACAAAACATATTCCATGATGAAGTTACTTACTCTTGAGATGGGGAAACAGGTGATCGTTGATAAAGCGAGATGTCTCCGGCCCTCCATGGCCATCATAAACACCGACAAAGGTTCCATAAGGGCCAGATTCATGGGAGCTCAAACTGCCAGATTCAAGTTGGCTCTGATCCTCCAGCAAGTTATTGGCTTGGACCACAGCCATTGAAAATTCACCGTTTAAATGCTGCCCAGAGTCTTTGTACCATAAGAGCCCATCTTGCTTACCTCCCCCATCTGAGCTTGTCCGTGCATATCGACCCGAACCTGGCCGGAAGCAGGTCCTCAGAAAGTTCATCAACTCTGATAACATCCCTCATCTCACCAAACAACCTTCAAGAGTTTCCACATCTATCAACGATCTATAAACTACTTTTCCCTCAGAATTTTCAGTCGGATTGAGACAGCCCTGAACTTTTCACCACAATAATGACGATCCGCTACAAGACAATCAACACGCGAATACAATTACGGGTCAAATAAAACCTCCCACAAGCAGAGTTGCCCTAAGCAATCCGCTTATCACACAGAAATTAGCTTATGTTATGAGCACAAACTCGACTTCGTTTCTTGGTAGAAAAATAAACAAAAATAAGATGGCGTAAAGCCCTTAAAGATGAATGATTCAACAAGGGAGGAAGAGTTGAAGACAATTCTTCTTTCCTTTTCTTTTTTTTTTCTTTTCGGTACCACAAGGTGAGGTCAACCCCACTTTCTTTTGTGAGAGAAGGTTGTGGTCAGCTCGTTCGAGACCCAGCCTTCTCGCTCACATTGGAAATCAAAACCCCAAGAGTTACAAAAGCCCGCATAAGAGCTAATAACGACAAGAACTTAAAGCTCAACAAAACAAATCCCAGAGAGAGAGAGAGATCTCACCCAATAATTTGACTATTGATTAGGAGCTGAGTGCGCAAGCTGAAGAAGGGAATGATCTGGAAGGAAGAAGAAAGTGAAGTGGGGATGGAAGCATTAGATCTGTGGATCCATCAAATCAAATCGAGAGGAAAAAGAAAGGAGAAGTGGGTTGCTTTTGTAGGTGTTTTCCGCTATCTATCTAACAAGTTAGTGGTGTGCAGATGATGAAATTGGCGAGGAATAGAGACAAGGAAGTTAAAAATGAGAACTTTAAGTTTGAAAGAAAGAATTGGCCAACTGAAACCCTTGGGTGTGAGAAGACAAGCCACATAAAAGACCAACAATGGAGAGCTTGGAGCCAGCAATGCAGAGGTCTAGTGCTGGGCTCCACACCACAATGCTAGAGAGAGAGAGAGAGAGAGAGAGAGAGAGTCAATGAAGTAATGTGGTCTGGAAAATGATAAAGTGCAATGTAACGTTATGGGCATTCCGTGAAATGGGGTTCGATGGATAACACGTGGAATTTGTGTCTTTATAACATCGTAAGCCGTTAACAGACGATTATTTTTTTTTCCCGGGTGAAAAACAGAAAATCGAGGGAAACACGTCGGGCTTATCCTGTCTCCCTTCACCTGTTTTTCTTTTAACTATAATGGAATGGAATATTTCACTAACCTTCCAAAGCAGGTTGTAATCACTTCAAAAACAAAAACAGATATTTCAATTATACTTCCCTAGATGTAGGAGAAGTGCCTGAGAATCATGTTTCAAAAAAAAAAAAAGAACACAAACTTCACCCTAAGTATCGCGTTATAATCCAACTTAATCATTTATGCTTTGCGGATGATTGTGTGCTTTTGTGATGTTTTGTACATGTTATCAGGGTTAAGTGTTGTTCAAAATGCCGTTGACGAATTCTCTAATGAATTGAAAACAAATATTAACAAAAAATATTCCAAAATTTAGACTCAAAATCTTTTGAGAACAATCCCACACTTGTTAGTAGACTCTCAACTAAAGCATTCTTGTGATCGGTATAAACTCTTAGTAGAACCATATCCAAAAACTAGTTGTTAGGTTGAGGATGGTTAAAATCTTATAAAACCACTTTTTCAAAGAAAAACTCTCCCATTGCAAGACTTGCGACCCATGAGGACTAAGTCCTCATCATTCCCTGCTGTCACTTTATTTAACATTTTTCACCTCCTCCTCCGTTCAATTTTTTTGTAATCCTGGCTTGGCTAATCATAGACAGCTTCGCTGGAGGACCTTTTTTTTTTTTTTTTTTTATACTGAGTGAAGAGAGATCTTTAGATTAAACGAAAACTGACCTGATGATTTTTTAATCAAGAAGGCAGTATCGGTAATAACCACGGGTTATCACATTACCTACCTATAACTGATGTACTCCTCTGGTCCTATTTATAGGGCAGAGAGAGAAGGTTTTATTTGGTCCTATATATAAGTCACCTCATTAAATATTTAGTGTGAATGTACAAGTTTACCCTTCATTTATTATGTGTTGACTTTATTTTCATGTGGTATAGTGGATATTTAATATGGGTAAAGTTGTAAATTTGTTGGATTTTAGTGAAAAGTTAATGAGTTTTAAGGCTTTCCTTGGTCTGTGTGAAATATGCTGGAAGTGACTTATAAATAGGACCAGATGAGTATATGATATAGACAAGTTTTGTCATTTCAAATAAGAGGATTAAATTGTAATATTTGTAGTTAAATTATACTTCCTCTCTCTCTCTCTCTCATCCTTATTATAAGCCACAAACTAATAAAAATTTTTGTCCTAAATATAAGGTACAAACCGCCACATTAATTACTTTTTTCCCACTTCATCCTTGTCACTAATAAAGGTTTAAAGTTGAAAATGTAAGGTCATATCATTATATCATTTAATGAGAGATGAAGTTGGAAAAAGTGACCAATTTAGCATAAATTTGATAACTCAAGAACCATTCATTTATTTGTGAGAATTGGTAGTTAATGTCTTATAAGTAAAATAAATTAGTTTTTAGAGAAAAATAAATATAAACAATTTAAAATGATTTACTATTTTGTATCTTTAATTTTTTTTTAAAAAAACATCAAATTGATCTGGTAATTAGCACCCGAGAAATTAAATTATTTGATGGCATTCAAGGTCAGATGCTTAGCTGGCTGCATGCCTCCCCCTACACACGTGTTGCCCTGTAGGATATAGACCTATGACACCAAAGAGATGTGTTTTCCGAGGTGAACGTGGGAATGGGATTTGCAGGTTTCTGCTCTGAATAAATATTCAAGCCCCCAATTAATATAATCGTGCTTTTAATTAAACAAAAATCAGTGAAATACAGACATTATGCTCCGCTGATCCAAACGTAATCGTCGCCTTTTCAGTTTTCATAGAGTGCAGATGTGGAAATAACAAGCCAACACAACACATAAGTTATTATTGTCAGTGTTGTTTTAATTTCTTCAAATTCACAGGATGCATTTAGATTTCTTGCAAGCATCCGCTTGCGTCCCCCGGCGCTTGCCTTTGATTCAATCAAATGACAATTGACAAATGCCATTTACTCACTATCAAACAACTTTTTTCAATTCTTGTCATGAAAAGATTTGAACTTTTGGAATTAGAAAAACTCCCCATCAAAACCATTATACTAAATTTGGAATCTTGTAATCAACTTCTCGACAAAAAGCTCCATGATAAGATAAAAGAATAAATGCATTTGATCCAATAGACAATATTTCAGTTCCGTTTCTCAACTTTTAAAAATCTTTTTTATAATTTAATCATATATAACAGTTAGTCTCAAATGATCCTTTTTCATAATAATACAGTAATTGTTATTTTAGAAATTGAAATTCATGTGCTAAGTTAAAGATGAATGACTAAAAAATTACTTTTTATAATAAAGGGATCAAAATGAAAAATTGTATGAAGTTAAATTACAAAACTATACTTTTAGCCAATAGAAAAATAACCAAATTAAATATAGCGGTTTTATTTAAGTAGGGACAAAATTTCTCTATATATTTATCTGGCATATGGTTTTCAAAAATCCAAATGCAATCTAAATGGCTGTATATGAAGTAACTGAAATGACTTAATGATCCCCAGTACATTATGGAAATGTATGTGGAGACTGAAATGTCCGCCCAAGGGTAACCCTTTTTCCTTTGTGTGGAAAATTTATGTACGGAGGAGGGAGTGTGATGTCATGAACAAAATGAAACGAGTAGTGGGCACTGACAAATTAAGCATGGACGAAACAAAGTCTTTGAATGATTTTGTAATTATATCCCTGCTTTATAACAAATCATGGGATTGATAACGCACGTCATGTCTTGCAAACTTAATACTTTATTATCAGTGTGTTTGGCTAGACTTTTTTCAAGAAAATAAGTGCTTATTTTGGGGTAAAAGTAATTTATTTTGTTGGTAGCTTATTTTGCATGCTTGTCTCGGCTTATTGTCAATCCAACTTATAAGTAACTTATAGCTTATAAGTCAAAATAAGTATAAGCTGTTTAAAACAACTTATTTCTGACTTATAAGTCACTTATAAGGCGGGGGCCCACAAATTCTGACTTATTTTTCACATCTAATCACAATTTATCCAAACATACACAATCTGACTAATGGAAAATAAGTCACTTATAAGTCACTTTTCACACAACCCATCCAAACATAAAAGTCATTACACAATTTGACTTATTTTTAATCGGACTTATTTTCAATCTGACTTATATATAAGTCATTTTTTCATAAGTCGATCCAAACACATCCTATATAAATGAATTTTACATGTGCTCAAATATCTGTATATCGTTACACTTTATTTTAGATCTAATAAATAATTATTGCTATGATGTAAATTCACTTGATAAGGCAACCCAGGAATTAAGATACCAATGAGCCACTGAGCCCCACTTGTGCATCATTAGAGATCAGAGCAAGACCAGCTTGATTATTTTAAATTTCTCTTGCCTTAATGCATTCATAAATTTGTGACAAGTATTCCATATTTACATATAAGATGGGCATGGGATAAGATCCGTTGGATTAGGTTGGAAAATTACTGGCGTTCTGGCTGTTGCTATGTAGTTTCTGACAACAGATAGCGTGCAATGATAGAATCCAGGAGCAACACCCCACCCACTCCCTCGTTTGACCAAGCCAAGGATAAAAGGAGATTACAACGAGGAAGAATCGCTGTGAAGACGTAAGAAAAAAATTTAATCAACAAAAAAATTTTAAGACAAGTGAATCACATGTAAAATTAAGTTTTGATTAATGTCAAAAAATAACAATAAGTCTATACTCTTAACAAGTTTCAATGTGAAAAATCACCACCACCAAAGGTCCAAAACAAGCTGCAAACATGTCATATATATTGAGATTTTGTTGTTATTCTCTTCTTTAGCCCTCTTGGAGGTTCTTTCACCAATAGTCTATTGTACATGTTTTACTTTTTATGGGGAATCCTGAGCGAAAAGTGACAAGAAGCTGAGGCAGCACATACTTTCACATTCACTGCACTTGAGAATGACAAGGGCAGGGCCAGGGCAGGGGTTTTCATATATCAGACCTGAGCTCCATCTTGTCACTTATCACACTTTCTTTTTTACCCACCAATACCATCCTCCTCCACACTCATATTCCATTATTCTTTCCAATATTTTGTAAGCCATATTATACCAATTTACAATATTTGCCCTCACCTCACCTGGCATCATGGACTGGAAGAGGGTGATGAAGAGTGAAAGGGAAATGTGGATAAGGGGCAGAGGCAGGGATATCGGACAGATACGTCCCTTTTACCTAACATACTCGAATTATTTTGACATGATTCCTCCCATGTGCCTTCTCCTATCCGTATATATCTTTCATCACTTATTTTTCTTATTCTCTTAGGGGGCAAAATTGACATGTCAATCAGTGACAGGGCATTCTTTCTATCATTGATTAAGTATGCAGCACTTGGCATTTTGTTGTGTCATAATTAGGACTCGCAAGTGGAAATTGATGATCCAGCAAAACAGAGGGTGGGCCAAATTAGGAAGAGGTAGATGTGCAAAACACTCTGCATTATTGGTATTCATGAATTATAGCCTAAGAATGAGACATCTCTTGATCAAATCCCACACAAAAACACTTGTAAAATAAATAAAAATAAAAACAGACTGAAAAGGAACGAGTTAGAATAGCTCAATAAGAGATGAGCCGCTCGTATTTATTGATGTGTCCGCCCCCACGTGAGAATAGACTGGTTATGATTAAGCAATAAGAACCTCCCAACTTTTGCTTCCGTCCCTCCATATTTTATCCCCCGTTTCTTTTTCATTACCATTGATATTATTACTACCTGTGCTTCGTGGAAGGTGATGAGAAGAAACACTGATACTTGGGCTGTGTGTTGCTTTTGATTAAGGAAGGAAAAAGGGAAAAGATTAATGAACATTTGTAACGCAGTACGGAACGTTCGGTGAGGCTTCTTATCAAAACCACCGGCCACGAACATGAGATGGGAGGAGGGAGTGTGCAGATTGGATAGATAAATATACAGCCATGCCTCAAACTCTGATATAATAATTATAAAATTTAAAAGTAGATTCATGTCCGGAGCAAAAACAATGTACTTAGTCTAGCTTCCATTTTGTACTCTGCATGCATTCAACAAAATGGACCACCCCATTGGATCACCCTCGTCCTTTACTCGCTGCTGGCCCCAACAGTCCCACATTTCGTAACATATAATTACTCCCTCCTGTCTTAAATATAAGGCCATTTTGACCCTTTTTTTTTAAGTTAAGGAAGCAAATTAGACAACTAAATTATAACATATGTCATATGTAATTAAATTATATGTTAGTTTATAAGTAGAATAAAGTAGTTTTAAAGAAAAAAGATAACTATAGACAATTTAAAGTGATTAATTTTGCATCCTAAAATTTTTTTGAAAAAGTTAAAGTGATCTTATAATTAGGATATGAGGGAGTATTAATTTTAGTTCTTGATAAATGAAAAAAAAATGAGCTTTTTTTCAAAGAGATAGAAAGAAACTTTTGTGGTTGTAGGTACATCTGCATCGCTCTGTTCTTTCCCGGGGTAGATAACGAATTCAGCTCCAGCAAGAGTTGGTGCTTGGTCAGATTAAAGAAAGGTCAATCAATGAAAATAGCCAAAGAGGAAAAAGGCCTGCCTAAAGATTTCGGAACGAACAATGTACTGGTATTAATCTACTATAATTGTGAAGATTAATCAATGAATTAAACCCAAAAAAACTCGTTTCTAGATTAGATAGCAACAAGCGAATTGTCTTTGTGAAGAGGCAAGAGCTGATTTGAATATTGATTGGGTCTTTGGTGGGTGTGTTCGTGGCTCACAAGATTGACCACTAACTTGGAATTTCTGTATCAGTGACAGCTAAGTTTTCGATCCCATTCCATGTGGTTTTTCGAGGGGCTGCATTAATGCCACTAATGTGAGGTGAAAAAAACAGGTCGCAGATTAGGGAAGCTTCATTATATAATCGTTAGTATTAATATTTTATATCCAATCAGATTGATCCAAAATCCAAACGAACGTTTGTGTGGAATGGAAACGAACTTTAATTAGGATGGAGGGGCCAATGATATGACGTTATGGATGACGCACCAATTGCAGCCTGAAGCATTGTTGTTAAACTCGCAAGTTGACTCTCCGATTTTACCGTTTTTACGGCTCTACCTAACCAAAACGTGTCACGAGTCACTGAAATTCATAGCGGCTGTAAACTCAGTAAAAACTCACGAGTTTACATGCCGAATTTACCGTTTTTACGTTTTTATCTTATAGAAAATCGTGTTAACTTGCTATAAATATTATGTTAATTATTTTTATTTGAATTATTCAATGAATTTATATATAAATTTCATAGAAATTTCTTTATTGAGTTAGATAAAGTATGAATATTGATATATTTAATACCAGTTATTTATATTTAAAATATATTCAAGTTAAATTA
This sequence comes from Mimosa bimucronata, assembly GCA_037074515.1. Lineage (NCBI taxonomy): Eukaryota > Viridiplantae > Streptophyta > Magnoliopsida > Fabales > Fabaceae > Mimosa > Mimosa bimucronata. Next base: position 580,717 of record CM073438.1, read on the forward strand.
TTATTATTTTTTGTATTTCTTATCTAATTATATACTAGAAATATGTATTTATTAATAAAGGTAAACTCTAGTGTACGATTCGAGTTTACGATCCGATTTTACATTCTTCTCACGAGTTTACTTAAACTCACGGGTTTGACAACCTTGGCCTGAAGTTCCAAAATGAATCTAATCACAATCACCTTGAAATCCAAGGATCTCGGTCAAATAATTGGAATCTGATTAGGAGGATCTAGGGACGGTGATACGTGTGGGGGAAAAACTAATCAGAGATAAAAATCAAATTAATTAGCGTCATAATCAGAGTTGTTCAAGTTTCTATTTTTGTTTAAAAAAAGTATTAACAGACTAGTCCCGTAAAAAACGTAATGAATAGATATATGCAGATGACCAAGTGGTTAGGGTTGCTGTTGATTTTAATTTTCGAAGATTTATTTGCAGGTACAGATAAGAGCCCACCGGCATCAATTGATGCGGATGCACATATATAGTACTATCTTTTCTTTTCTTTTTTTGCCCGCAAATATATATAGTACTATCATATGATGTTGATTGATCCCCCATTTTTAATCAACGTTTTTAATTGCTTCCCTTGATTTTCTACAAAAATTATACGGAGTCTAGATATGATGCTAATTCCGGTCAAAAAGAAAACCGGCACTAGTTAATTTTGTACGAAGTCAAGCTAATAGCTAATCATATAGCTACGGTCTCTATGTGCAATTGTGCTCATTATTCCGAAGCCGTGTAAGTATTGTGATTTTTATTTTGGACGGTGTGATTCTTCAAATATACATATTTTCCTCCTCAAACCCTGTATACTCTATACATGTTGTATAAATAAACAAATATTTTATGGTTTTTTTGCCTGATAGTTGTATGGCTTGTTTTTAACTTCATGCAGAGCACGTACTTCTCAATCTAAATTAGATGAGTAATTCATCACAGATTGAGTGACATCTTAAGTTAGTTTCACACTGAGAGATAGAAAGGTTCCCCGCCGTTGTAGTTATCAACTTACCGAGTTCTTTTATATAATGACAGAATCTTTTTGCACAATTGATAAACCTCCACATTTTTTAAGAGGTGGAAAGTATATATAAGGAAGAAAACCAGCATCACATTGGTGTTTGTACTATAGCATATTGGTGTTTGTACTTAGTTAAGTATATGAATTCAGTTTTCTTTCAAACGAGCGAGTAACCTATCTTGGTGTCTTATCAACATCAGTGATCCTTATTATGCATGGAACAAGGGACAGTCTTCGTTTTTAAGTTTCAATACATGTTTTTTTTTAAAAAAATAATAGCCGTGTATCTAATTCCGATTTTAATTTTAATCCCTCATTTACACTCACACTTCCACTTCACTAAAAATAATAGCTATATATCTAATTCCGATTATAACGATGTTGTGATGTTGTGAGGGGAGAGAAAAATACAAGAAAAACATACTTAAGTAATTAATTTTATGAACAAAGTTACAAAACTGATAAATATAAACATTAATCATTCTCCATAAAACTTGCTATATTAGTGTGGATCAAATGACTTTTCCAAATGGCGACCCAAACCATGCAATTTATATTATTTTGTGTCATCCTCTAAAGGTCCGTTTCAAAATATAAGTGATAACATGGCAACTTTTTTTGTTCAAAATATAAGAGGTAATATGGAAAAGTCATAGTAATAAATGCATATTTTCCATTTATATCCTTGTATATTAAACGGTGAAAAAATGAGAGAGAAAGTGTGCATAATAAATGAGTAGGGGTAAAAAAATGGAAAATTTAATTAAATCTACCATCAATAAATAATTCTAACATGTTTTATTGGTGTGTGTAAAAAGATTGACTACATCTTATAATAAGTATCGGAGGAAGCAGATCATGAGTTTTGTGCTCAGAGGAGTTTAAGATACCCTATCCTGCCTTTTATAAGAAAAACCTTTTATAATGAGATGTTTCTATTAAAAAGAACTAATCAACTATTTCATTTTTACTTTGTTATGAGATGTGACACTACATTAATATTATTTATCTCAGTCACACTCACTCTATATATATATACTCCCTCCGTCCCATAATAGAAGGTCTATTTTTTTAAATGATCTTGTCCCACAATATAAGGTCCTATTTGACTTTATTTGAGTAATAAATGTTTTTTTCCCATTTTATACATGCATTAATTTTACCACACATTCTCTTTCATCTTCTTTTTATAATTACCCACTCTTTTACTCATTCATAAATAAGGGCAAAATAGTATATTTCCTACACATTTATTGTTTTTAACTAACTCTAACTAATTTTTTAGGAACCCGCAATTTAGTTAAAATGACCTTATATTATGGGACGGATGGAGTATATATTAAATTATTAATATGTATTTTTTATAAATAAAATATATTTACACACATGCATGTATTTATTGTCTTTACATAATTTTATAATCCTCAAAATCAAATCATTTATATTTTATGTACAAGGCCGGCGGATCAGAACGAATATACTAGTATTAGTTATGACATGAATTATGGTTATTGCGACCGTGCATAGCTAGGCTGCACATCTTTATTAAATGTTGATAGATATTGACATGTCTTATATCAAAATTGCTCATAATTTTATATAATACTCCCTCTGGTCCTTATTATAAGGCACCAACTAACAAAATTTTTGGTCCTTATTATAAGGCACCAACCGCCACATTAATTACATTTTTCCTACTTTACCCTTGTCATTAGTGAATGTTCATAGTTTAAAATGTTAAGTTGTATCATTTAATGAAGGGTGAAGTTGGAAAATATGGTCAATTAAGCCTAGATTTAAGGACCCAACTACCATTCCTTGGTTTGTGAGAATTGGTAGTTGGTGCCTTATAATAAGGACCAGAGGGAGTATAATGAATGACATAGTCTTGCGTAGTGTTTTAGAAAGAACGCAGTCATTTTATGTGTAATGCTGAGGCAGGTAAAGTCCCCTGACAATCCCCATTCCCAACAATGAATGCCTGCTCGTTTTAGGAACTCATTTATGTGACATGACATTCACTATAAGAGCATAACTTGGAAATGAAATGGATCGTCAGTAATGATCACAAGTTCTTTGGCGTGAAAGTGTGAAACACGTACGTCGAGGAGTTGGGTCCATTCATATTCATATAATATCATCCAAGTTGTAAAGTTTCAATTTTTATTAGTCGATTACAGGCCAAAAAAAAAAAAATTTATTAGTCGACAACGGCAAATGATTAGTTCCATGATATAAGCTTCACGTGTATATAAAAGACAAATTAAACTCGCTCAACTTCATTAATCTAGCTAGTACTCATAATAGTGTCCGCAAATTGTAAACGATGTGACCTAACCTAGACGCGGGGCTTCTTGAATCATATATTCAGATTATATCAAGGTATTAAAAACGGGACCGGATAGTGAACCGGTTAAGGTAGTGGTTTAAGGGTTAGAGGGTCAAACTGTGGGTTAACCCGTAGTCAAACCGTTATTAATTAAAATAATTAATTTTATTAAAATGTATAAAAATACTTATATATAAATGTAAAACAATACTCCTATGAATTTATCCTCTCAAGCATAAACAATATCTATATGGATTGCTATACTTATAAAGTCATTTGTCATATCATAGGAGTAATATGCAATAATATTAATAAGTAATAACCCTCCCATTTTAATTAACAAATTAAAAGACTGGGCTGAGAGAGGTGAAACGTGTTTTAGTAAAAATCAAGTTGAGTTGAAGAGTGTGAGGCAAAAGGGTCAAAGGCTGTGCCTGTGACACACTGACACTGACATACAGATGCATGTGGGATCATCTCATTTTAACAAAAATAAAAAAAAATCCCAACCACTCATTTCAAATGGATGGCTAAGATGACATTCATTATTCACTTCTTCCCATACGGACCTCACCTCCATCACAGTATTTTGCAGTTGATTAAAGTGATGAGGGGCTCCGGCATTCATCGATCTTGCTTCTTGGAGGAGTACAGCGTCGTCTTAGCCATCAATAAAGGCCATCGTTTCCGATACTCCGGTCACCATCTTCCTTTCTTCTTCAATCTCTACGGTCGGAGTCTAGTTCTCAGTCACAGGTGTTTTTCCACCTTTTTCTTCGATTTCTCACCCGTTTTTAAGATCTGGATCTCTGAAAGAATTTTAAGTGCTCCGCCCTTTCATCTCCAATCTCTCTTGTGATCTGGATCTCTGGTTCTTTTGCCAATATGAACCTTCTGAAAATTGACCCGGGTAACCCACGGTTTTGGGTGGTTTACCCAGGTTACTTCCGAGTCGCTCCGGTTTGCACTGAGTCCGATTCACACTAGTTTCGGCTGTCAACCGGACCGGACATGGTGCCGGGTCACCGGTTTCCGGGCCAACCCGACCGGTCCGGTCTGGTTTCCATTCATTGGATTATATGCTCTATATGCCAACGAAAATCGAGCCTCTCACTTTCAACGCCTATGCTTTAACTTGCTGGCCACTTGTGTCTTTCAAATCTTTTAAGCACCAGACGTCTTTAGGATTCTTTCTTAGCTCTCTCGTAGTCTCGTTTCATCATTCTTTCATTATATTGATTTTCATAAATCATGCGTCCATATTCATTGAAACGAGGAACAGCAAAAATCCTAGGCCGTGCACAACCACTCTTCACCATCCGTTAAAGTTATGGTGCCACTCATAAATTTTTGCATTTGAACTATTATAGTATTGTACACAGACCAATCCCCATTCATTTTCCCAAGGAGCCACGCTAAACTCACTTCGCAAAACTTGTATGTTATTCCTCTGAATTCTGATCCTTATATTATTTATCACCATCATTGACATTTCCATTATTCCTACCATATTAGTATTATCGAATCAATGTATGATGTGCCATTTTTCAGAAGAGCCAGCTTTATGATATGCCAACGTATTATAAAAACAGGGCGTGTCATTTATACAATTTCCCCGTCATTTTTAATGTCAATTTGATTGCAGACCCATTTTCATCCCTTCCCAGCAATTACCCGGTGACCTAAAGGTTGGAGCTCTTTAATGTTTCATGGTCTTGTGTTATTTAGATTTTGCGCACGTTGATCCCCTTTATCTGCTCGCCACATTAATGCTTAGTTATGGCTTTAAAGTTAGTTTTGCTTAATGGCTTGACACATGAGATTGTAGCCTGGGAATTAACAAGTCTCTTAGTTGTTTATTCTCTAGCCGGGGAATTAACAAGTCTCTCAGTTGTTTATTCATCTAGTCCTATTTATAAGACACTTCCAATATATTTCACAAAAACCAAGGAAAACTTTAAATCCCATTAATTCCACCATGAAATTTTAGAACTTTTCAACTTTGCCCTCGTTTAATATTTATTACATCACATGAAAACAAAATCAACACATAATTAATAAAGGGCTAAACAGTGCATTCACACGTAAAACTTATTAACACGCCATATAAATGGGACAAAATAAAATATTCTCTCTCTACCTTATAAATAGGACAAGAGGAGTATTCTTTTTTATATTCTTTGTTATGTGAATGACAATAAATTTTTCATTTATGAGGTGTCACTACTACAAAAAGCCCATTTTATGTCACCAATTAACGTCACTTATTTAAAAATGTGACATTGAAAATCAAGGAGTAACTAAAAAAAAGAAACAACGTCACACTTAAAATTAAGTGTGATGTTGAAACTTTTCCACGTCACACTAAAATTTTAGTGTGACGTGGAAAAATACTTTCAACGTCACACAAAATTTTGGTGTGACGTTGAAAGTGTTTTCTAGAAAATGAAAAAAATGAAAAAATGGGGGGAGGGAAATGAATAAAAAAAAAAGAAGGACGTTGAAAGAGTTTCAACGTCACACCACATTGTGGTGTGACGTGGAATGCCTTTTCCCGCCCCCAATTTTTCCACCTCCCGCCCCCCCAAAAGAACAAAAACCCTCAACTCACCACCCCCCCACCCACGAGCCCTCACAGCTCCCCCACCCCACACCCCCCCCAAAGCGCACCCCCACCCCCTAGACCCCCCCACACCCCCACCCACGGACACACACCCCCACCCCCCCACACGGCCACGAAACCCCCCTACCCCCACACACCCCCCACCCCACCCCCCCACACGGCCACCCCCCCGGCCACACACCCCACCCCCCCACACCCACCCCCCACACACCCCCACCCCCATACACCCCACACCCCCCCTCCACGGCCACACCCCCCCACCCCCCCACACTATGAAGTCATTGAGAATTGGTACGTTCTTCTTGCTATTGCTATTTCGGTTTCTGTTATAGTTCAGAATCAAATCATTATTTTTTCTGTAATTTGATATTGATAGGAGCTTAGAGGGAAGCTGTATGTGGGCTATTTGTTGGTGGTGAAATGGTTCTTTGCTTTGCTCATAGGAATTAGTACGTTCTTCTTCTTTCTGCTTGAGTTTCTTATCTCAACCTTGAAGTGTATATATATTCTGGTAGTTTCAATTTTATAGGCTCTGGTTCTGAATTGCCATGGTTGAACTATTAATGGTTCGTTTGGTATGTGGTTAGAAAAATCCTTTTCTTTTTTTAATTTGATTATCTTGCGTCTGTGATTATTTTTCATTAGTTCTGTTTTTATAAATTATTATTATTCTAATGCAGATTTGATCGTATTTTCTTAATTCTAAAAAATCGTTTTTTGGAGGAGGAAAAAAAATGAGACATAGGCATAAAGCTTAGTGACGTTATACCTTTCATGCATGCACCTTATATATCCTTAGCTTTCTCATATATGTTAAATTATTGTTGATTATGTGTATTTCATCAAATTTTAACAGGTACTGGAATAGCTGCTGTTTTCATCAATATATCTGTTGAAAACTTCGCTGGTTGGTAATTAAATATGCAATTCTATCTATCTGGTTCTTTTTTTTTTACTTGTTCAAAGTTTTTTTTCAGCTCTGATTTCCTCCTATCGGGTTCAGCAATTTCAATTGTGCCTCCGTTCACAGCTTCACTTCATCGAGGTTCCTTCTTTTCCTTTTTTTCCTGATAATTAAATCTGCTGCCTTTTTTTCTCAATTGTAAATTGCAAAAAATGCCATAGAATATTTAATGGTTTTGTAAGTCTTGTAAATTGGTCTACCATAAAATGTTTAATGTTCAATTGTAAATTGGTTTGCAAATGCTGTTACGTTGTAGTTGCTGCAAATATTGCATACTTGCCAAAATGTTTTATAAGTCTTGTAAATTGGTTTGCTATTGGTTTTTGTTCTCAAATTGCTGAAGATTTATTTTGTCTAATTGATCTTGTTGCTACTAAAATCGTCGTGAATTTCGTTGCATTGTTGCTTGTTTCTTTGTTGCATTTTACATGCTGGTTTTGCTTCTATAAATCACTTCAAATTACTGGAGTGAAATTGGATTGTAAATGTAATTTTTGGATGTCACATTTACAAGAGGAGGAGGCTTTGCCAAATTTTTTAAAAAATTTGCATGAAGTGAAGATATGCATAGCATGCCCATTTCTTCCTAATAATGTAGTGAGATAAACTTGACTAGTTTGTTGGAGATGGTATAGGTTTAATAGAATGGATCGTAGTTGGATGCATGCATTGAGAACCACTAAAAAGTATCAGATGGGTGTGGAAGAATTTATTGAATTTGCCAAAAAAAACGTGTCCAGTAAGAATGGCATGTATCTTTGCCCTTGTGTGAAGTGTGCAAATGCTTATCGTAAGAGCATTGATGATATAAGGGATCACCTTCTTTGTGATGGGATTAATCTCCGTTATAAGAAGTGGCTTTGGCATGGGGAATTGGGAAGTACCGTACATGCGTGCCCGTCACAAAATGTACAAGAAGTGGTGGATGATGTTTGTGATGATGGAATGGACGAGATGATTAATGACATTGGGGCGGAGTCATTTTCTATGGTCCATGAGTTCGACAAGTTGAGGAGTGATGCAGAGACACCGTTGTTCCCGGGGTGTACTAAGTATACTCGGTTAACCGGCGTCCTGAAATTGTTGAAAATAAAGACAGAAAATGGGTGGGCAGACGCGGGATTCTCACAGATGCTTGAAGCTTTGAGTGATATGTTCCCGGCAGGTAATGTGCTTCCGAAGCGTATGTACGAGGCTAAAAAAGTTCTAAGCAAGATGGGCATGGAGTATAAGAAGATACACGCTTGCCCTAATGATTACGTGTTCTACAGGAAAGAGTATGAGGGCCTAAAAGAGTGTCCAAAATGTCATACTTCGAGGTACAAACCGAGGAAGGATGCCGTTGGTGATGATGATGGATCAAAGAAAGGGGTATCTTTGAAGGTAATGTGGTACCTTCCAATTGTTCCACGGTTTAAACGCTTGTTTGCAAATGAGGCAGAAGCAAAGAAATTGAGATGGCATTGTGATGAGAGAATATCCGATGGAAGATATCTTTGGCATCCTGCTGATTCTCCTCAATGGAAGAAGATAGATTCCATGTTTCCTGAATTTGGTGGTGAGCCGAGGAACCTTCGTCTCGGACTGTGTACGGATGGTTTAAACCCTTTCGGGAGTCTCAGTAGCACACATAGTGCTTGGCCAGTTTTGCTGGTCATTTACAACCTACCGCCTTGGTTGTGCACAAAGCGCAAGTATGTGATGATGTCAATGATGATTTCAGGGCCGAAACAGCCTGGTAACGATATCGATGTCTACCTGGCACCTTTGATTGAGGACTTGAAGATGTTGTGGGAGGAAGGCGTAGATGTGTTTGATGCTTACAGGCAGGAGACATTCAAGTTGCGAGCTATGTTGTTTACCACAATAAATGACTTCCCTGCATATGGCAATCTTTCTGGTTACAGTGTGAAGGGTTTTATGGCATGCCCTATATGTGAGTCTGACACACACTGCCACTATCTCAAACACGGAAGAAAAACCGTCTACCTCGGTCACAGGAGGTTTCTTGATCGGTTCCATCCTTACCGTAGACTAAAGAAGTGTTTTAATGGCTCATCTGAGTACCGATCTGCTCCGAGCCCCTTAACCGGGGAGGAAGTTTACCGTCGTGTTGAGAATGTCAATATGGTATTCGGTAAGAAACAGAAGACGAAGACCGGTTCTGAGAAGATTATTTGGAAGAAGAGGTCAATCTTCTTTGATCTACCTTATTGGCGATATCTCGATGTGAGGCACAGTATAGATGTGATGCATGTGGAGAAAAATGTTGGTGATAGTCTTGTTCGGACACTGTTGCACATACAGGGGAAGACAAAGGACGGACTCAATGCTCGATTAGACTTGGTTGAAATGGGCATAAGACCACGGTTGCATCCTGTAGTCAGTGAAAATGGCAAGATGGCTTATATGGAACCTGCTGCTCATACACTTTCCAAATAGGAGAAAAAAAGTCTGTGTGAGTGTTTGAGTGGGATCAAGGTTCCGCAGGGTTATTCCTCCAATGTTAGCAGACTTGTGTCTATGAATGATTTGAAGTTGGTGGGAATGAAGTCGCATGATTACCATGTATTGATGCAACAATTCTTACCAATTGCTATAAGAGGCATTTTGGAAGATGATGTCAGGATGACCGTAACAAGACTGTGTATGTTTTTCAATACAATCTATAGCAAAGTCATCGACACTGAAAAGCTCGACGAGTTGGAAAATAAGGGTTATGTTATATTGTGCCAACTAGAGATTCTCTTTGCTCCAGCATTTTTCGATATTATGGTGCACTTGATTGTTCATTTGGTAAGGGAGATAAGGCTGTGTGGCCCTGTTTATCTAAGGTGGATGTACCCGTTCGAGCAATTCATGAAAGTCTTAAAAGGGTATTCTAAGAACCTACATCGACCTTAGGCATTAATTGTTGAAAGATACATAGTTGAGGAGGCAATGGATTTTTGCAAATCGTATCTAAAAGGGGTTGAGGAAAACCCACGACATGAAGATGGGATCGGTAAGGGGGTACGTGGCGTCAAAGTGAAGACTATGCGCCGTGAAGAGGTGTTACAAGAACACCTATACATCTTGAATAATATGGAAGAAGTGCAGCCTTATTTGGATGAGCATAAAAGGATCCTGAAAGAAAAGAACCCGAAAAAGAGTGACACACAGATTTCTAACGAGCATAACAGGACATTCATTGGGTGGTTCAAAGAGAAAGTTCAAAAGGAGACCGGTGGGCCGGATACAATAAGATGGTTAGCAGGAGGGCCTCGTTTTGAGGTTGTTACTTGGGGCTCTTTTGACATAAATGGCTATTATTTTTACACTAAGGCTCAGGACAACAACAGCACCATGCAAAACAGTGGCGTGATGGTGGTAACCGAAGTGATGCACTTCTCCAGTTCGAAAGATAAAAACCCACGATTGGCTTCCATGGCATATTATGGGGTAATTGAAGAAATTTGGGAAGTTAGTTACACCAAGTTCAAAATTCCAATCTTTAAATGCAAGTGGGTTAACAATAGTGCAGTTGGAGTTGATCCCCACACTGGTATGATCTCAATTGATATTCACAAGGTTGGGTACAGAGATGAGTCTTTTATTTTAGCAAGTCACGCAAAACAGGTGTTCTATGTAACAGATCCCACAAATAAGCAATTGTCCATAGTGTTGCAAAGTAAAAAGTAAAAGGACCGCGCTCCCACTTTAGATCTAGATGAGATACCACCTTTGTGCGCAGGACCACGTGAACCAAGTGAATTTGAATTGATAGATGTTGATGATGACCAATTTGCCTCTAGAAATGATCATTGTGAGGGGATATGGGATAACACATAAAGTGAGAACCTTTTTGAATTATCATGTATTAAGTACTGTTATTGTTTTTATTTTGTTTTTGTGAAAGTTGTTGCCTTATACTGACTCATCACATCTTTAATTTGTTAACAGGTACATCATGGCAGATGATTCTAACAATCAGGGACAAAACAATCCCCCTCGAAGAAAGAAAAGAGGTTCGACGAAGCTCATTGACATTGTTGTCCGTCATGGGACAAATGTGCAGCCTATCCATGTGGAATTTGACGAGGACATGAATCCTATCGGGGAAACTGGTGCGAATTTCGTGAGCTACGTCGGTTTTGTGGCAAGGAATCGAGTAAGCATATTGGTTGACGATTGGAGGGAAGTCCAAAAAGACATTAAGGATCAATGTTGGTCAGATATCTTGGTATGTTTTATCATTATCTATCTGTTTGTTCCTAATATGCATGTATTTGTTTGTTTAGTTACTCAACTGATGTGTATTTTATTCTTATTCTTTGCAGCAAAATTTTGATGTCCCAAACACCGAACAATTCAGGGATTTTTGGTTGAACGAAGCGCGCAAGATGTGGAAGAATTTCAAGACTACCCTGACCAAAGATTACATCCGGGGGAACAAGATGGATCAAGATCCCTGTCAGACCTACCCCTCTCTTGACCCAGAGACTTGGAAGACGGTTATTAAGAAACGATTAAATAAAAAGTTTCAGGTTTGTATAGATCTTTTACTTTGCTTCAAAACTGATGAATTTTAACATATTATATTAGTTAACTAACTTAGTTTAGTTTTCACAGGAGAAAAGCCAAAAACAAAAGGAGCATCAAGAAAAGAATATCTACAAGCACACAATGTCTCGGGGGGGTTACAAGTGGGTCGAGAAAAAGTTGACCGAGAAATATTTTGCAGAAATGGAGGAAGCGGCACGGTCCGATCCTACCATTGTTATAGAGCCTCCGCCGTCCTTCTTACGTCATACGAAATGGTCTGAGGGAAGGAAGAATAAAGAAGGAACATTTATCAATCAGGAGGTTGAAGCAGTTGCAAATAGGATTGTAAGTATTTTACTTGGTTGTTCATTCATTTAACTTGTGGTTTTATAACAAATTACCACTTATGATTTTCCGGTCATTGTAGGTTGAACTTAAGCAGCTGGCTACCCAAGGGTCCTTCACACCTTCTGGGAGGATGGACATCCTGGCCACAGCAATTGGGAAGCCCGATCGCCCCGGCCGAGTACTCGGGGAGCCCAGGACTGTAGGGTTTGCCAAGTATTTTGGCCGCAAATCCAAATACAACCTTAGAGAATCCACTGAGGAGATTGTGGCTAAGGCTCGGGCGGAGATGGAGGCCCAATTGGAGGAGCGGTTTGCTTTATCCCAACAGCAGATGGCAGCACAATTCGAAAGTCAGGTGGCAGCGCAGGTCCAGGAAGCTCTTTCGGGTTATATGGGGAAGCAGATCCGTGCGCAGATTGAGGCACAGGTTAGAGCGTCTACTATACAGCTTGGAATCTCATCAAATTCTTCTCACCAAAGACAGCAAGTTTGAGCATCTACTATATATTTTAATTACCGAATTCCGAGTTTGTCAATTAGAAAATTACACTCACTCTGTATAATATCACTCCTGTAGGAGTGATATTAGAAAATTACACTTTGTCAATTAGAAAATTACACTCACTCCTGTAGGAGTCCCCCGCTACCGGAGGTCCAAGCGGCAAAGACAGCTGCAATCACACTGTGCTGTTAGGATCAATTCTTGAGGACCAATCAAATCCCACACCAGACAATGACCCTGAAGTTGGAGAGGAGTGTTATCTCCATCTCGATGTCCCTCGCCTGCGCGCGGTCGTAAAAGCTCTCCAGTTCCCGAACGCCTCCTTCATACATAATAAGCGTATTCCGGAGGACCAAGTGAAGGTGTCTGTTACTAATGTTCGAAAGAATGAGAGGGGTTCAGCTATACCTGTTCATGATAGCGAAGTAACCAGACTAGGCGATGCTATGGGGGCATTCATCTTGTGGCCAAGACGACTTGTACACAAGACTCAACAAAAGGCGCCGGTTGATGTGGTATGTACACTTAATTTTTGAGATTGCTTGTTTAAATATATTACAGCATGTAAGAATATATAACACTGATTTTTTCATCACCTACAGGTCTTTCCAGATAAATATCCTTCTCTCCAACTCCTGCGGGAGATGCAACCAACTTTGCAATCCACATCCATTAAGATGCCTCCAGGAGTAGTCAGTCCAGATCGTACATATGAATTTGCGATTGATAGTGACAGAGATATCGTGGAGTTTTTGACAATGGACTGTATTGACCTCGCCTGGCTCGAATTAGCGACTATATAAATTACTATTACTATTTATGTCTCTGCAATATTTGTACTTCTATGCTTTTATAATTTCAATTATTTTACGATAGGTACTTCCACGAGTTATGCATCCAATTAAGCACAGAACAATGCAGATTCCTTAGTCCATTGGCCTTGGCAAGGAGAGATGATTTCAACAACAAGGCAGACCAGCTGAGATATGAGGATGAGATGCGGGCTTATGTCACACATCAAATGTCAGCGAATCGGGGATCTATCTATTTTGCGCCTATTCTTCAAGAGTAAGTGTGATTATTACCTTTTGCCAAATTTTTATCATTTACACATTTACAAATGTTTTGTTTCCGTGTGGCCTTAATATTTTTAATGTCTTCAGTAAGCACTGGTCATTAGCTGTCATTTGCCCCAGACAACATCGTTTGGTTTGGTTTGACTCCTTGAGGCATAATATAACCTCCTATTATAAAACTCTTTTATCGAAGTAAGTAGTTTTAATGACTTTTTACTTTGGGTTAAATAAATTATTTTCATGTATATGTGCTAATTTTGGTTCCATTTCAGGGGCATTCAGCAATGGCATTTTATGGAAGATACCGATGAAATGAATAATTCCATCATGGTGCAAAGACCTAAAGTAAGTATTTTGATTTAAATTCCTTCAATGTTAGTCAATTGAGATATTATTTACTTTGTTATTAATTTATATTATTTCCTTTGTTTTATAAAGTGCCCCAAGCAACCGACGAATAAGGAGTGTGGGTATTATGTCATGAAGTATATGAGTGACATTATTGAGAGTGACCGTAGCGGATCCTTCCCACAGGTATAAATTCTTGTCTATAGCTTATTATATGATTCATACAATTAATACATATATATGATGTTTTATCTAACTTTGTATTGATCATAGTATCCATTATTATTGCAGTTTTATGACCGAATCGATGAATTTACAGTCGAAGACATCGATGCGATTCGTGAACGTATTGCTCAATTTTTCCTTTTATTTTTGATTATGTAACAATCTGAATCAAAATTATTTGCTGGTGATCTTTCCTTTCATTCGATTCGACTTATTTTCTTTGGTCTGGCCTATGTTGGTGATTGTATAGTAGTGATAGCATTTTATTGTTATGCTCTGTACATTGCTTGGAACTTGAATTTTGTGTATATTGTATTATCTGTTGACCTGCATTTAGACATTTGCAATGTATGTATATATCAACGGGGAATAGAAAAATTAAAAATGTTTTTTTTTAAAACAAAAAAGAAACAACGTCACACAATGTAAGATGTGTGACGTGGTTTCCTGGAAACCACGTCACACTTACAACATCACACATAATATTATGTGTGACGTTGTTTCTCAGACTTTCTACGTCACTTCTTTATGTGACGTTAAAAGTCCATTTTCCATGTCACTTGTTTCAATGTCCCCTGAAAAAGTGACGTGAAAACCCCCAAAATTTGTGACGTTAAAAATACTTTTTGTAGTAGTGTGTCTAATGCTTTCACTCTGTATTTTTTCTTTTCTTTTGCCAACTTTCCTGTCTGCAGTGGCAATGGACTTGCAAGCAGGCCCATCCACTGTTATCTAGTTAAGCCTATCTCTAAGAAAGAAGGTTCACATGAAGTCGAGGCCCTTACCCCCTTAATGACATAATCTTCACGTTGGGTCGCTCCTGACCCATCAATGTAAATTAAAAATCGAAAATTGCAATTTTATCCAAAATAGAAAAATCGAAAGTACACTACATATTGAGACTCATCATCCGAATTGGCTAATTCATTAACAATGGAACAAATGTGTTTAAAAATAATACGAAGTAAAAGGTACATACAAACATTTTTGCATGTAAAAAATTGTAAGAAAATGATTTCAAAATATCAACATATTTAGCAATCAATATATTATCTAAAATAAAAATACATAGTACGATTACTTAATCCCCCCCACTTCTCACGCGTTTTTTCTCCAAAATTTAAATGATTTTAACGAAATTTACAAGTATATAAGTTTAGAGTTGAAATTATAAACAAAAATGCAAACATAGAGTTGTGCTTGCATTAATTGAGCCGGCCATCTTTTCAAGTATTTCGCACTTACTTTTTGGTTCAAATAAAAATAACCCGTACCTACAATGTGATTTTTTTGGAATTAGTTTCGGTGCTCGTCGAAAAGATGAGTAGATGGTGTTCCTCCATTATGGATAGTCTAGATCCAATCTAGATGGTCTAGATTTAATTTTTTTAAGTTTGTAATTTTAATAAAACAGTTATTTTTATGATTACAAAATCTAAAATGAACATAATCTTTTAACTATTATTTTGTTAAAAAACATATTATTCATTTAAAAATTACAAATTTAAAATTATTAAATCTGGACCGTTAAGATTCAAATCTAGATGATCCAAAATAGAGGAGCTCCTTCTACTCATCTTTCCGACGAGCATCGAAATTGGTTCCGATTTTTTCTTTTTACCAAAATTGAATTTATATATAGCTTTTTCATCTTATGGAAAATTGCATTCAGATTCTTAAAGAGGCAATTTAATAATACAAGATTCTTTAAAATCTCAAGATTATTAACATGTATTTATGACCTGTGGGTAATATAATGCAGTTGTGAAATCAACAAGCCACTATAATTGATTAGTTATTAATACGTGTTGTGATAATTGTTAATACAGTTTAGTTTAGTTGTTGGAAACAAGTGTGTCGAAGATATTGATATTAATTATAACTGAAGTTACTGCCGTCTGCAGTTGTTGTTGATCAAGACACCTTCACTTCTGAATTAAGACACCTCTACTTGTGAATGATCTTTATTTGTTTTATATCATTTAAGATAAAAATGTAAAGAAAAATAATCTTCAACCATAAAAAAAAAAATTTACAGTTGCATTATACTTCCTCATTCCTAACTATATAACCTATTTAGAGAGGGGAGTTTGTTCTTAAATATAAGACATATTTCTAATTTTTCTTGATATTTTTCCAAATTAACCCTATTAATACTCCTCAATAATATATAATTAGGGTGTTTCGTTAATATAATATGATTTTAACTAACTTTATTAATGTTAATCTAATTAAATTAGTTAAATAGATCTTATATTTATATTTAAAAAGGGATGGATGAGTAATGCTTCAGGTGCCTCGGTACCTATTTCAAGACCTGTTTATAATTTTGATATTTCATGAGCTTGATATATATTAATTAGAGCTCAGATGAATTTTGCCGAAGAAAAATTGAATTTTGTTTTTGTGAGTGCCCCGATGGGAACCCAAGCTGTTTACCTTTTTGATTCTAGTAGTATTTGATATCTGATTTGCCTTCATATCTCATTCAGCGGGGATTGAATCCAAGAATCCCCAGCGGCTGCGCGGGTTAATTCCATTTCGTCAGCCAAAGGATAAGGAAGCGAAGCTCGTATCCCAGTGACATTACTCCTTCAAGGTGTGATTTTTCATGTTTACTTTAACCCTTTAAGTTCATCCCTTGACCCTAACAATCCGTTCTATATTTCAGACAGTCTGGCAATTGCTTGTCCAAGGTTTCTTGTGCATTCACGTTTATTTCTGTCCTGATTATTCGCATTCACAGTATTCTGGCCAGTTCCCACTCTACTTTTATTCAAATTTTGTAGTTTGTTGCAATTCTATATCGCGTTTGCTGTGTGAAGCTTAGTCGTGGCGCTCAGCCTGGTAATTCGCTTCTTGTTTTTCTAGGATTTGAAGCATGCCATAAACTACAAGCTTTATCTTATTAGTTGAAACATGCCTCAAATAATATGCTTGGCTTTTTAGAACCGCTTTAAAGGATAGTATTCTGAGGCTTATATTACTATATTCTTGGTTGTGGGAACGGTATAGAACGTCTTACTTATTCGCGAGATTCAGTTAACCGAGTACCTGCTCTCTTTGGTTCTGTTTGAGAGACCTTCCGACTTGTTTTTGGGCGTGCAAGCAGAAAGGAAGGGAATACAATAACTATTTCATTTTTTTTTTGTGGGAACGCAAGTCTTAAGCTAATATGTTGCTCATTGTAAATCATGAAGTTACCATCAAATCAGTCACCTAGTCCTCCTTGGCAATGATACTTTTTTCTAAGCTAGAGATTTCATTCGTTTTTTCTATAAATTTAATCGCTGCCCTACATTCATTTTCATAAATATTCCCTAACGTGTCCTTTATTCTTATGCATTTTATCAGTCTAAAATACACGCTTTTAACATACACAAAGCATCCCAAGCGCATCACCACTTGCAGAAAGTTCAAAAACATAGGCTTACGTGTTTGTGACATATTGGGATTCACGAAATTTCAATAAGCTATGACGAATTTGGGGCGAGGCTGACTGATGGTATAGAACAGTGATATTTGAAATGTGTGTTTGTGATCCATACGAGAGTTATGCATATGACTTTCATATTTATATTTATCCTTAATTTTTTTAAAAAATAAAACAATGAGATTGATCTTGCTCTGTGTTTGGCTCATAGCATCTACTAGGAAGTGTTTAAGATATGCAAAGAGATTTGACATGCTCTTTTACTCTTTAAAGTTTTCCATGACATCATTTCTTATCCCTTAGATTGTACTGTTATTCTAAAAGATATACGATCTTTGCTCTTGGATCAAGTATTATTTTATCCAAAAGGACATTTCCCCTCTTTTTTGCATTGCGTTTCTAAGCATCTTGAGCTCACTGTTTTCTTTAAGCTTCTGTGTGTAGGAGAATATCCTATCCTCCTTTCTTTTGTATATACCCTCTTTGCTTTCTAGTTATATTTCTCTGTTTACCTAAGAAAATTTAGATTGTGCAATTTTTCCCTGCAGAAGTGCTGATACTTGCTGAAAAAGACTTGTCTTCTCTAAGCTATTGAGCAAGAGAGTTGTGATGGATTTTGATGAATATGAATACTTAGAAAAGACAGTTGAGAATCCTGAACTTCAGAGGAAGGAGAAAACTAATGGTAGTGATGGAACTGTAAAAGCTGAGGAGAGAGATCATAAGTGGAGTTCAAAGCATAAAGCTACTGACAAGCTTGATGATGTTGATCGCTATTCCAAGAAATTAAAATATAGAGATGGTTTTCATGGTAATGACAATCACAAAGAAAGAGGGTCATCTCGGCATCGTTCACCATCTAGAGATGGAGACAAGGAGAAAGATCTGCACAGAAGCATGCATGATAATAGGGATAGGGTGAGAGATCAAGATAGAGAAAGAGACAAGGAGGAGAAACATAGTAGAGTGAGAGACAGACACCATGAACATGACAGTGGCCGAGAAAGAGACAAAAGAGACCGGGGGAGTGAGAGTGCAAGAGAAAGAGAGAGGGACCACCCACGGCGAAGCAGAAGTATATCTGAAAGGGATAGAGAGAGGAGTCATGATAGAGAGTATAGAGACAGGGAAAGAAGCAGGGACAAGGATTACAAAGATAGAGAAAGGGAGAGAGAATCAAGGGAGCAGGATAGAGATAGCAGGTATTTTTATGTTATGTAGTGTAAACAGTATCATGCTGATGATATATTTGGCTAGAAGAGGATTTTTGTAGGTTTAAATTATCCATGTTTGAATCTACATGTATTTTGTGTTTGGAAATCTAGTAGAGACAGCTAGAGTTATGATAGGTGTTCTTTGTTTGGGTTATTTCTTAAGTACATAATTTTTAGGCACTCTTTCTTTGACAAGTTCTTTCTCTCTAGTCTCCTTCCTCTATTTGCTTCTAATATACTATTTTTTTTTTCCTGTGTGTCATTTTTTTGTACAGCTATGCTTACATTAATTGCCTGTGTTATCTAGTTGGTAGTGTGATTTTCTGAGCTTATTGACAGTGAGGCAACCATTATCCATGCTATAGTGATTTTATAATCCCTTCTTTTGTGGAGTTGAACCTTTTCTTTATGAAGATACCATCTAAGTTATCATATTAAATTTCTCAGATTTTTAATTCAAAACTAGGTGACTTCTTTTATGTTGATTATTATTATAATGATTTCTGCATGCCTCTCGGCAAAACTCAAAAGGCCTCTGGAGAATTCGACCTGATCCTGAACTTTGTTTGAATCACTTGTCAAGTAAATGAAATATTAAGGTTAAGGTGATGTAAAAGTATAGGGAGAAATTCACATGTCTAATTTTATTAAGCGAATAAGTTATCCTCTTGGCTGGTCAATTTTTTAGATGGCTATTAATCACTTTTGAGCCTGATATGGTAGTTCATTTTTATATTTGTTGCTCAATAATTTTATATACGTGTTTGTAATTTAAGTTCTCTCCTTACCTTTCAACCTTTCATCTCTGTTTGGAGAATCACTGTCGATTGCTGAACAGGAGATGTAGATATTAGTATCAAAACTAAATTACAGAGTAATGGTTTCTTGAGTTGCATATAATTAATTGTGATGCTTAATAGTCTTAAAGCTTCTGAATATTGAACATGAGATTCTGGGAACTCGCAGATGTGGTAGAGCAATCCTCAGATGGTCTTTTCTGGCAATTGGGCCAGGTACAGAACCTCAGATCATGGGTTTCAAAGTTTCTCCCTTCCGGGGTGTATCTGAAAGCATGCATCGCAGGATTGGGGGGATTTGGATTTTTTGTAACAGCCATGATATTTGTTTTCAACTTTGAGCACAATTGCCTTATTGCATTTATTCTGTTGCAGACTGTTGGTGAGGGGGTGATGGGCTAATAATTGTAAAATTACAAGAATTTAGAAGGTTTTCCAAACAGTATCACTTACACTCCTTTCGGTGGTCTGAGTCAATGACTTTTGTAACAATCAGAAGAGCTCTAACTATTTCTGTTATTTATGGCTAGCTTTGGCCACTTTTCTTGTAATATAGAATTCTGTCTTCAACATCTTTGGCGCCTTGAATCAGAATTAATCTGATAAATGCAGATATTTCAATTTAAATAAACTGGGCTTAAAGTGCTTTCTCCATCATGTGAATGGCTTTCTTTGTTCCCATTGTGTAGTGTCTTTTTTCTCCCATTTCTTTCCTTCAAATGGATAATGTCACTAGTGACTTTTAAACTAAACTCAGCCATTTTGTATCAAAACCAACATCAATGTTCATTCTTGTGTTTCTCCTATCATATATATATATATATATATATAAGCATTTAACAGATTTCAATTTAATGTAATTAGGTTTTTCATATCAATTGAACTTGGCGGTGCTGTATCCCTATAAGGTTCAGATGTATTTATAGAAAATAGTAAAATCCTGCCTCACTGGCAATTACAATTGGATGACTTCCTTTCCCTTGATTAGCATCTCCCACTTTTTTCCAGGTCTTGCTAAGTTTTGGGTTCAAAATCAAATCCTTAAAAAATACAAACCTAGTGGCATTTGCGTTAACTTTGTTGTTCTCATAATGCCTATGATTTAGGGAATTGGGCAGAAAAAAGAATTTAAAAGGGAAAAAGGTAGTTTATAGTTAAACTCCCAAGGTGTATGCAATATGCAGTAGATGTTATGCCTTGCCTTATTTTCGTCTAAACTGCTATGAAGTTGCCAGTAACCTAACTTGAGTCATAAATATGTGTATCTGTTGTTATACAGACGACATAAAGAGAAAAAGGAAGAAGCAGCAGAACCTGAGGCAGACCCTGAACGGGATCAGAGGACGGTGTTTGCTTATCAGGTACTATAAATATGTTGGAAGGCACTATATTGGTGAGATTGCATGATCTTGTTCATTTATGTTAAATGTAATTTGTCATGCCATATCAGATTTCTCTGAAGGCAGATGAAAGAGACGTGTACGAGTTCTTTTCAAGGGCTGGAAAGGTAATATTCCATTTACTTTATTTGTTAGCATCAGAGTTTTCCTTTGTTTTGTTTTGTTGTTGACAATTTGACATTAATCATGGAATCTAATATTAGAAAGTATAGTGAGGTAAAAGGGACCTGTTTCCTGTTGACCTTTAAATCTAACAGCTCCTCATTTCCTTTAAGGAGTGAGTGCTAGATGATATTGTTATGTAATAATATTAAAGAAAGGGTAGTTAGGAGTTGGTTAGGACTATAGCCGTTAGAAGCCTATAGTGCTAGTTTGATTCTAAGCCTAAAAATAAGACCCTCTGCTATCAATCGTATGCAGATTGAGATTTGTTTTGTTTGACATAATGTGAGTGTCTCAGCGTTCTCTCTTCTCTCTAGTTCTCTGTTTCTTCTTCTCTCAACCCTCTCTTCTCTGTTTCTTGTTCTTGAACCCTCTAATTTCTCATCTTCTACTCTTCTACCCTTTCTTCTCTAATTCTTCATTACAGAATATCAATTCTGTATCAGATATATATATAGATAGATGTACAGCTCTTAAGATCACAATTCATTTATTTAATTTATTAGCGAAAAAATAAGTAGAAGAAATGCAGTATTTTCAGTTGTTAATAACATAGATGTCTCATTTGCTTGTTGGATGAATTGTGTGCTTTTGTCCAAGCTATTTATTATGTCATTAAATATTTTCAGGTGCGAGATGTTCGCCTGATAATGGACCGCAACTCCCGTCGATCTAAGGGTTTTGGGTAGGCATTGCAGAACTGTGCCAAGTTGCTTGCGTTTAATCAATTTGATTCTGCACTCCATTATGTCTGCTAATTGTTTGAACTAACTTTCATGCTGTTACCATCGTAAAATTTTGGCTTAAAGCTTAAGTGCAAGTTCATGGACAAAAATGTCTAAAGTGAGAAAGGGGTGTTTGGAACAGACACTTGGCAGAAGATAATAGTTAATGAATAACATGTTGTATCTCTGCAAATAAACTGCCCATTTGATTCAACTGAGATTGTGTGATGCTGGAGGCTCCTTAATAATAAAACTTTAATAAGAATAATTCTCTGAATGTTTCCTTAGGGAGGGACATGATAATGTTTTTCCTTACAAGTCCTCCATCTTAAGAATGGACTTGTTTCCCTTTAAATATGTACATCAATCTATCTGTAGCCAAATCAATTTGATGAAATGATGGTGGATACAGTCTTGATTTACCAGATTGGCATCTTTGTTGTCTATTCAATATTTGATAAATGGAATTCTGTATCTAGAAACTTGCATGTTTCCTTAACTATTGCAAGGATTTTCTATTTAATTTTCACTTTGAAGATGTATTTTTCTGCCATCTGGGCTTTAAGTAAGCTGCAGTTCCTGGAGGAGCTCTTGGACTCCATTCGATTTATCATCTTGATCCATGTTAACTTGTTTTGTTTTCTGTATTTATTTCTTGGTATATGCTTTGTCTTTTCATGCCATGTGTTCCGGTTCAGGTATATCGAGTTCTATGATGTCATGTCTGTCCCCATGGCAATAGCACTTTCTAGCCAACTACTTCTTGGCCAGCCTGTGATGGTGAAGCCATCAGAAGCAGAAAAGAACTTGGTTCAGTCTACTGCATCTGTATCTAGTGGGTCAACTGGACACATGGGCCCTTATTCTGGGGGAGCAAGAAGGCTTTATGTTGGCAATTTGCATTTCAGTATCACTGAAGCTGATATTCGTGGGGTATGCTTTTTTTTACTTCTTTAATTCATGCATGGAAATCTAGGAATGCATTTCATAATTGATTCTCTTGGCTTGGGTTTCTTTGCATAAAGGGGATCTCACAGCACTATGTAATGTTGAGGAATTTATTATATTACTGCTGCTCCACCTTTGCCTTCAATTGATTGTTATTTTAATTTGTTCTTAATCAAATTCTTAGGTTTTTGAAGCATTCGGTCAGGTTGAGCTAGTCCAGCTGCCTCTTGATGAAACTGGGCACTGCAAAGGTTTTGGCTTTGTGCAGGTGAATCCGATGGTAGCTAATAATTACTGTATTGTTATGAGCTAATTCTATCATCGACAATTTAAACCATATGATATGATAATATAATTAGGAATATAGTTAGTTAATTTGATTAGTTGAGTAGAATCGGGTTTAGTACTGATTACTTAACTAATGGGATTAATTAGCTAATTAGAATTAGATGGGGATTGGGCTATTAATATGTTTTGGGCTTAAAGGGATAAATGGGCCTATGCTAAGAAGGTCCAATTGTATAGTTAGGTTAACCTAGGTATATATATATCTGATTAACCCTAATTTCATATTAGACTTGACATAATGTGATTGCTTGGTATGTTTGGTTTCTCTGCTCTCTTGTTTTCTCGTTCTTTTCTCTTAACCCTCTGTATTTCTTGTTCTTTAAACCCTCTGTTTCTTTCCTTCTCCTACCCTTCTACTCTTCTTTCTCTAATTCTTTCGTTGCAGAATATTAATTCTGTATCAGTGGCATCAAAGCTCTTCTTTCCTCGGCACTTCCACTGCAATTTTTGGAAAAAAAGGAAAAAAGAAAAAAAATTGAAGCCATTGTTCCTTGGCGTTTTCGTACATGGTTCAAACTCTATCCCAGATCCAAGAATGTCAGATGAGATATTTCAGCCAATCCAATACAAACGTAACCAGAATATTGATTCTACCCTTGATGAGATTCAAGATTTGCTTCTGGGGATTCATACCTGCCTAGATAATATGCATATAGAGCTGCAACAGAGGACCTTCATGGAATTTCCTTGATTTGATGGTCAAGATATTCTATCTTGGCTATTTTGGTGTGAGCGATTCTTTGAACTTGATCAAACCCCCCGAAGAATAAAAGGTGAAAATGGCTTCCCTCCATTTGGACCAATGTTTTAAAAGCTGGACCGGAAGTCGAGCTGGAAAAGTCAGCGGGTCATGGTTCAAACGGTCGAAACGGTCTGTCCATTCAGTCTGGCTGGTGACGTAATAATTAAATAAAAATTTTAAAAAGAATTGTAGGTGTATATAATAATATATTAAGCATACTAATTCAATTTTAACTTTATATTTTTTTCTCCATCTTTATATATTTAGGTTCAAAATCTACTCTCTAATTAATTTTTACAATAAGTTAAGAATGCAAATTGGGAAGTAATAATTATAGAGGAAATAAAAAGCAAGATAGTGTAATATTTTTTTTTTGGCCGGGCTGATGAGGGATAGTAGCAAGAATAGTTAGACTTGGATAACTTTTGAAAATCTAGTTGGCTTAGCAAGATATGCCTATGGTCATATAGGCATTGAAAAACATGAGACAGCTTTTTATCTTCCCCAGTCAAAACTTTTGTACATTGGTCAGAATAACATTTTTTTACTATTTCTAATTGCTCCTTATTCCTTTTTCAAATATAATAGTCAGTAGTCAGATAAAAATAAATGGTGCTGGAGTCGTATACTTCTATTCATCTTCTTCGCTGGTGTTGTTGGCGGGAGTAAAAGAAAAACGGAATGAAACAACTTCGAGCTTGCTTCTGTTGTTATTGTAGTCTTTCATTCGTCTTAACTCTCAAGGTTAGTCTATCAGGTATATGATAAAATAAACTATAAGCCTTTTCCCATCTTCACCATGTCTGCCTTTTTCCCATTCTTCTCCTTCCCCTGTTTTTTCTTCATGTTGAGATGCAAACAACTCCAAGCCGGACTGTCTTATGAAATCCGTTCCGGGTCACGGCTTAACTTCGGTTCTCGGCTTGAAAGCCGGTTCTGAACGGCTTAATGCGGCTTGACTCCTTGGGCGGCCTAAACATGGAACCATAGCCGTTTTATTCTCCGGGCGACGGCCGGACCGGCCCGACCGTCCGGTCCGGCTCCAAAAACAGTGATCTGGACGATAAAACGTACCAATGGCATTGTGCCCTTAAACGGAGGTTTCGAGGATATTTACCACTCTGGAATGAATACGTGTGTTTGCATGATTATTTTGGGCCACCTTTCGAATCGCTATTGAGTGATTTAATTCATCTACGTCAAACAGGTGATTTGACTGCATATAATGCTGCTTTTGATTTAATTTCGGCTAAATTGGATTTGCCTCCAGATTACCTTGCGGCGGCATATATTGTGGCACTTAAACCAGAGCTAAGAGGACCGGTTCAGAGGTATGACCCTCGAACCCTCACAGATGCACGCTGCTTAACAAGAATGCAAGAAATCATTCTCGCCAAATCTAAATCGCGTCTCATGGCTGACCAGTCTCCCAAATACGTGGCATCTTCCTCTCTTGGCATAGCTTATTCAAATTTGTCTGGGAATGTTGCTCGCACAAGTGGTCCTTATAAACAGGCTTTTCTTTCTTATGGGACCAATCGAAACCCACGGCGTTGTCTCTTGAGCCGAATTCGAACACCCAGGTTGTAAGGAAATTAATTCGGAACTCTAAGGTTCTTACGCTCGAAGAAGAAGTTCGGCATCAGGTCCTCTCTGTTCCAACGTCCTCTTCTACCCAAGAGGACCACTCGACCACCAAGAAAGTGATTTCTAAGAGTGGGTCTTTGAGTCCGTTGCTCACTACTTCCTCAACCTTGAAGAAAGTTCTTGAGTTTCTGCAAGTTGATGAATACTTCCCAGAACAGAGTGAAGGAATGTCAGAGCAAGTAAGGAGCGGAGGCCTAAATACTAACGGAGATGAGGAACTGGGTTCTTCATCACCGTTACCTTTTTAGAGTTTTTCTTTCTCTAGTGATTTCTCATAATATGGGATTAGTGGCTGAGTATTGAGTTTGAAAAGTCAATAATCACAGCTGGCTTGCATTTTCTCACAGGGGCAGCAGATATTTTTTGAAGTTAATGGGTTTATGGGCTTTGTTTTTCAAGAATTGAGCCCAAAATTGCTGCTGTCATGGTTTATTTCTAATGGGCCTACAAGATCATTTTTTAAATGGGTCTTTGTTCATTTTTCTCCTACAAGAGTCCTGATTCTGCAATGGTTCAAAGGAGAATTAATTTCCATGCTTTGTGGAAGATGCTGCTCTCTAAGTGGGAAAAACAAGGAAAATCGTTCATTGTGCTGTGGGACTCATCTGAAGAAATTAGCTATTGGTTCCAAGCACTCAAAATACAGATTTCTTCACTGGGCAGAAGTTTTCAGAATTGTAGCCTATGGTTTCAGTTTGATTTCAGTCTTTTAGAGCTCTTACTTGATCCTTGAGGGCAATGATCTCTTTGGGAAGGGGGTATTGATATGATAATATAATTAGGAATATAGTTAGTTAATTTGATTAGTTGAGTAGAATCGAGCTTAGTACCGATTTCTTAACTAATGGGATTAATTAGCTAATTAGAATTAGATGGAGATTGGGCTATTAATATGTTTTGGGCTTAAAGGGATAAATGGGCATATGCTAAGAAGGTCTAATTGTATAGTCAGGTTAACCTAGGTATATATATACCTGATTAACCCTAATTTCATATTAGACTTGACATAATGTGTTTGCTTGGTATGTTTGGTTTCTCTGCTCTCTTGTTCTCTCGTTCTTTTCTCTTAACCCTCTGTATTTCTTGTTCTTTAAACCCTCTGTTTCTTTCCTTCTCTTAACCTTCTACTCTTCTTTCTCTAATTCTTTCATTACAGAGTATTAATTCTGTATCACCATATTTCTAGCAACATAGCATTTAAGTTGTCAAATTTTAGAAGCAAGCATTCTGCTCAAAGAATTGAGAAACAACTTCTATCATCTGATCAGATTGGGCCATTAAAGGCTATTGAATAATGTTAATCTTTATAGATAAGACTCCAATGCCATCGTACTACATACATTATTGTGATTCTTCTTGCAGTGTGCAAATCTTCTTGAACTTTAAGTTAATTGAACTATTTGTTAATGCAGTTTGCACGCCTTGAAGACGCAAGGAATGCCCAGAGCTTAAATGGACAACTGGAAATTGGTGGCAGGACAATAAAGGTATTTCATCTGTTTCAATCGTAGATCTGAGTTGTTTTAGCTTCCTTGAACTAAATTGACTATTAGATTATGTGGAAAATTATAATTGTTATGATTATAATTATTTATTAATAATAGATATTAGGCAGATCTGATTACTAGGATATTAGTTGAGGTTATCTCTCAAATTATTTGAATTATCCTATTTCCTAGGTTAGTTATGATCAGGTCCTATTCTTCCTCCATATCATACTCTCTCTGTAATCTATTTATTCAGCTTCATGCTTCAATAATATGAATCAGATTTTATGCTTAGAATTTCTACAGATTATATGCCATTCTGATTGTAAATTAACAGTACATAATTTACAGTTTCCAGGAAGATAGACATCCTGTTCGTGCTCATCAGGATGGATTTTTTTTTTCAACCTCATCCCTACACATTTTTATTTCTGATATAGGTAACTGCAGTTACTGATCAAACCGGAATGCAAGATGTTGGAGGAAATACTGGTGATTTTGATGATGATGATGGTGGCGGCTTGGTGAGTAATCTCGAGTGTCTTAGTAACCTTTTCTTAAGAAAGTTGCATTTTACTAAAATTAGGTCTCTATTTAAAAGCATTCATGAATTTCCACTACTAAATTAAACAAGATAACCACGTTTTATTAGCCTGGTCATTTTGTAATCAAGTGCAATTACCTAATATCATGGATTTTATTTAGGCTTGTACTTGTCGAATAGTAGGAAATCTTATCTTATTTTAGCAAAATACTTGAGGATGGAGTAATTTTGATAACTATGGGAAAATAGTTATAAAATGAGTGGTTTGAAGTTTATTTATTTTAACAAGAACGGATTATCAAAGGTGACATTGTCAAGGTTATGTCAATATTTATTTGGGACCAAGGGAAATTGTTTTTGTACAAATTTGTGGCCTAACTAGCTGACTTACATGCATTTTTCAGTCTCTAAACGCTTGTTCTCGGGCATTACTCATGCAGAAGTTAGATCGTAGTGGCACTGGATCAGGGTTTGTCTGAACCTTCCTGTTTATTTGTTTTTATCTAATTTAATTTTGAGATCTAAATATATCTCACTTCATATGTTTTTGTGGACAGCATTACTAGTTCCCTAGGTAATTCTGTTGCCAACAACACAGGCCTTAACGTACCAGCTACAATTCCTTCAGCAGCTGGGATACCAGGTGGAAGTCTACAAATTCCCACTGCCACCGCTACAATCCCCACTATTGATACAATTGGTGCTCCGAGTGAATGCTTATTGTTAAAAAATATGTTTGATCCCAAAGATGAGGTGGTTAGATTATACCTATACCAAGAAATTTTTGTGCCATACTTTTATTCTATTCTATGATATCACTAACATGCTATGTGCATCAGAAGGAACCGGACTTTGATTTGGATATTAAAGAAGATGTTGAAGCTGAATGCTCTAAGTTTGGAAGGTTAAAACATGTATACGTCGACAAGTGAGTAAAGGAGTGATCCAGGCTTTCCATTTTTTCCTTCCAAAAGACTGGAACTATGTGGGGGCGTGTGCACACATATATATCGACTTTTTTATTTTATGTTCTATGATAAACAGGAACACTGCTGGCTTTGTCTACCTACGATTTGAAAATACTCAAGCTGCTATAAATGCACAGCGTTCTCTGCATGGGAGGTGGTTTGCTGGGAAGATGATCACTGCTAGCTATATGGTAACGTTTGACTGGCTGGATTTCTTGAATGTTTCATTTTCATTGTCTGCATGTTGACAACTAAGCAAGCATCTTTTCCTTGCCCCATTATCAATTAAATCCTAAATATGTTTGCAGGTGCCTCAGTTATATGAGGATAAGTTTCAAGACAGCAGATAGGATATAATTAAAAATGGAGAAGGAAGGCAAGATGCTTGGTGGATTCTCTCTAAGCTTCGGTTTATGTTTCTTTTTATTAGAAGAGCGCCTAGTATTTTTGATTGCCTGGTGGTTACGTGTGGGGAATCTGCTGTGGCAGCATTCGTCATCGAGGTTATAGCCTTCCTGGGTTCCTTTTGAGGCAAGATTTGCCCGGGTCATGTCCAAATCAACATGGATGTTTAATTTGCTGTTTGATGGGTTAGAGGTGCTCTTTCTAAGATTCGCAGTTAGTACAACAAATTATTTTAGAGATGTAGTATTTTTGGAGCAATTTTAGAGATGTAGCTTGAGTTTGAGTGTAACATCCTATTCTTGTGACTTTTGTTGGTTGATTTTGTTTTTGTTTGGAGTGTACTTCTTGTGATTCCATGCAAGTTTTGATGTATAGGTTTCTCATCTTTCTTGTCTTGAAATTACCAAAAACTGAAAAACAAAATAATGACAGGAAATTAGGAATGGAAAAAAAAAATCTATGTAATCAGCTGCTCTCTAGTCCGAGAAGGGATTTTTTTTTTTTTTTTTTTTTTTTTTTTTTTTTTTTTTTTTTAAAGAAAAGGGATGCAACATAAATAATACACACATACAAAGCTTTATTTTAAGAGAATGTTTCCCTTTTATCTTTCGTTTTAATTATTTAAGTTTGAAAAGTACAATTTTATTCTTTTTTTTTTACTAACACTGTTAATTACATTGAACGACAAACGATAACTTATTAAGTATAAAGGGTGATTTTATAATTAAATATGGATAAAAATGACTAATTTTTAAAATATAAAAATGATTGGGGTAATTAATTAAATGTCCCATGTAAGGGACTTAATTAAGATGAGGTCCCATGAAATCACCTAATTAATCTGAGGTCCCTACCAGAAAGTTGTTATGGTAGACCAAAAAGTTGTTATTGCAGGCCGAAAAGTTGTTATTGCAGGCCAAAAAGTTGTTAGTGACTAAGCCTTTACTAACAAATTTTCGGCTTGCAATAACAACTTTTCGGCCTGCCATAACAACTTGTGGTTTGAAAATCACTCTTGGTCTGTAACAACTTATGACCTTGCGATAACAACTTTTTAACCTGCAATAACAACTTCGTGGGACCTCATATTAATTAGGTGATTTCGTGGGATCTCATTTTAATTAAATCCCTTATACGGGACCTGTAATTAATTACCCCAAAATGATTATACCAAAAAGTAAAATTTACACATTTTGTAACATTTAATTATATGATCACCCTTTAGATTTGATGTTCGTTGTTTGATACTAACGGTGTTAATAAAAAAGTATTAAAAGTGTATTTTTTCAAATTTAAAGGTTTAAAATGAAACCTAATGCAAATAGAAATGACCAAAAGTATATTTTAGTTTTAAAAGAAATAGGAGTCAAATATCATGTTTAAATCCGTAAAAATTAAAAATTAAAATTATTTCAGGGGATGTAATTAAAAAAAAAAAAGAGTTTAAATTACTTGACCCATCCATATTGATATACCTTGCGTTTGCCACTAATGTGTGGAAACAAGTTTACATGATCTTCTCAAACTTGCCATGTAAGGCTACTTTTCCCACCTATGACCAAAGGAAACCTTCCATTTCTTTGCTTCCACTGAACCTGATGTCTGTCTTTCTATTGAAGGATTCTCCCATTATTCGTATTTTTTTCCATTTTATTCGCTCAAATAAAAATTATCTTAAATTTTGAGAGATATACTTTATATTATACACTTTATTGAATAAACATTGAGCTTATCTCTTATTTTAACTTTTGTGAGAATTGAGAATGATTTTAACTTGACTTGAGAGAATCTGCACCACAATGGACCCAAGTCCAAACTAGGTACATTTTTCTTCCACTTCTTTCACCCCACTTTTTATAACACTCTTCCTCTATTTTCTAACATGTACCAATATTAATAAACATCCTATGATTTGTGTATACTACATTAATGAAGGAATGTTAATTCAAAAAGTCTTCGTAATCCAGATGAATTAGACAAGGGTAACCAAGTCATTTCATCACACCCAAATAAATTACTACAGAAGAAGCAATTGGGTGCCATTGAAATTACGTATGTGCCCCTACAATGCAGCAAATTTAACACAAAGCGGCTGAGGCAACCCGTTTCTCTGTTTCTCAAATTTCGTTTCTTGTTCCTCTGTGGCCTCTGGCGTCTTGCGGTACAGAGAAGCTATTAGCCTCTGGCAAACACGAGCTCTTCTTCTCCTTCCTCGTCTGCTACTGATTCATTAAGTTACTCATCTTTCTTTTTTCTCAAGGTATTCTCCAATAATCTGTCATCGTGCCCCAAGTTTTTTTCAAGCAAGAAAAAGGTTAATGTTGTTGTTTCCTTTTCATGTTTGCATCCCTTTCATTCCGTAATTTCCTGGGGAGGCGGCGCAGCATAGAAATTCAGCTCATTCATCTATTTTTTCTCGTTTTCTTGGACGATCGATTCGTCTGATTTTGAATCACTTTCCAGTCTGTTTTTATTCTTTTGAGCTGCCCCGGAGCCTTTTCTTTATCTTTTTAATCTCTCAAGTTTGGATTTTATTTTCGAAATGAGAAGCATGGTACTATCTGATTCAGATACGTGGTTTCTTTTGTGATGCTCTGCGCTTAAATTTAAATTCGCAAACAACTTAAAGATGGCAACTTAACCAGATTTTTGTTCCGTTATCTCATGTGATTTAGATCCTTTGTGCGTGTAGCTTGCGATTGTCGAACAATTGATGAATGCACTCGTATTTATGTCTTCTAGTTCTCCTTTTCTTTTGGTTCGTGTTACTCTATTTTTCCCCCGCAAAAGAAAAAATCTTGCCCCTGGCCGATATGTAATTGATTGAGTTGGCATGTTTATGCCTTTTAATGCCCCCTTTTATCTGGTTGCTGTCTTCTTTTTTCGTAAACTTCGGCTCTGAAATTATTGCAAGAGCTGTCCATTCATATAGCTTCGGAATATTGGCCTTATATTATTGATACTGAAAGGAAAATCGCCTAATACGTAATTTACTGAGCTATTTGTTTGCCAAGATTCTACGTGTGAAACAAGCGTCTCTTCTTTTTCTTCCCTTGAGGAAGAGGGTGGGCAAACTGGATTGATTTATTGTTCTTTTTGGCTTCAAATCTTGGACAATATTCGCTGCATATGGAGCATTAGTATAACTTGTTGAAGAATTGTTGTTTCTAACTTGTTCTTGTTAATTTGAAGTTGAATCACAAGACTTAAAGTAACTATCTTGTGACAGCTCTGTATATGCTTTCAGATGGGAGTTCAACAGCATATAAATCTTTCTGAAGACAACGAGCCTAGTGTGAATGATCAGCAAAGTAATTTTTCAAGCAAAAGCAATCTTACTAGTGGGTTTACCCAGCCAAGTGTAAATACTGAAAGCAGTGAAGTTAACAGACCTGGTGACTCTTCATGTCAGAAAAGTAACACGTCTTATATCTACAGACAAGATGTTGTGAAGAATAATTCCAGCAGTATGATTGGTATTGTGACAGAAGTTGCTGGTGATTCAGATTCGGATAGCAGCATTACTGATGATGATGAGGACGACGAGGATGATATTGACAATGGGGATAATATTGATGAAGGCAACAGTGAGGTCGATAATAATGCCAGTGATAATTTGGATAGGACTGAGAGGCATTCTAAGACTGTTCCGCTTTTGGCTGACCAGTTGCGGGTACTGTGGATGGATGAATCTGAATCCACCCAAAATTTTAGTGACGTAAAAGTTGTTGATCGAGGATTTTTACATGGGGATTTTGTCGCTGCTGCTTCAGACCCTACTGGGCAAGTTGGTGTCGTATTTGATGTGAATATATCTGTTGATTTGTTAGCCCCTGACGGATCTACGATAAAACATGTTTCAACGAAAGACTTAAAACGTATTAGAGATTTTACTGTTGGTGATCATGTGGTGCTTGGGCCCTGGCTGGGCAGAATTGATGATGTTTTAGATAATGTGACTGTCTTATTTGATGATGGTTCAGTGTGTAAAGTCACCAAAGCTGATCCAACGCAACTCAAGCCAATTTCTAAGAATATTCTTGAAGATGGACATTTCCCTTATTATCCTGGGCAACGGGTAAGGGCTAGCTCTTCATCAGTTTTCAAAAATTCAAGATGGTTATCTGGCTTGTGGAAAGCTAATAGGCTGGAAGGAACTGTCACCAAGGTTACGGTAGGATCAGTGTTTGTTTATTGGATAGCATCTGCAGGTTATGGACCAGATTCTTCAACTGCCCCAGCTGAGGAACAGAGTCCAAAAAACTTAAAATTATTGTCTTGTTTTGCTCACGCAAATTGGCAATTGGGTGACTGGTGTCTCTTACCCTCATTGGCACTGTCACCCACAGTTTCCTCAGAGAAAGGCTTATCCAAATCAGAACCTCATGATTTGGTCAACAGCGAAATAGATTCTAACCAGACAGGAAGTGGATGTGATTCAGAAGAACCTACAGTCGAGGAGTTTAATGGAAATAGGGATGCCATGGACATTGATCCAGTGGATGCCTTGGAAGTTAATGAATTGAATGATGGAAATGGCAGAAGGAATTGTTCACGTGATTCCAGCTCGCATTGTAGTTCTGTCTCAGTGCCAAAAGATCATGCCCATGAAGCCTGGCCTTTGCACCGCAAGAAGATAAGGAAAGTTGTGATCAGGAAAGACAAAAGGTCTCGAAAGAAAGAAGAGAATTTTGAAAAAGCTCTTTTGATTGTTAACACAAGAACAACAGTGGATGTTGCATGGCAGGATGGAACAATACAGCCTGGACTACATTCTACAAGTTTAGTTCCTATAGATAATCCTGGTGATCATGAATTTGTTGCAGAACAATATGTAGTAGAGAAGATCGCTGATGGTGATGGTGAAGATAATTGTCAAATTAGGCGTGTTGGGGTCGTGAAAAGTGTTAATGCCAAAGAGCGAACAGCTTGTGTGAGGTGGTTAAAACCAGTTGTTAGAGCAGAAGATCCTAAAGAGTTTGACAGGGAAGAAATTGTCAGTGTATATGAGCTAGAGGGCCATCCTGACTATGATTACTGCTATGGGGATGTGGTTGTTCGGCTGTTACCTGTGTCTGTTTCTTCTGATACTGGTGTTGGAGAGGCTGCTGAGATAACAAAGCATAGAAATGAGGGAAATGGAGCTAAAAGGGGAATGAAACTCGAAATAGACAGAAGTAAAGTGGAAAATGCGTCCAGTGGTGAAACTTATGTGGAGTTCTCAGACCTCTCTTGGGTTGGAAATATTACTGGCCTAAAGAATGGTGATATTGAAGTTACGTGGGCTGATGGAATGGTGTCAACGGTATGTTTATTGTATAATTCTATCACCTGTTTCATCTGCATTTCTTCCTGTTTAAATAAACACGAATGCTGCACTTTCATTGGGTTTTTGTCATTACGGTGCTACTGCAATGCTTAGCTCATCTTCCATATAATTTTGGCTGATGTGGAGCTTAGGAATTGTTTGAATTATTTGAAATTTGGTACTGATTTGAATATACCAGAATTTTCACAACTTCAACATATTCATGCTTTGGTTAGACTAAAATAATATTCTGTGCGTCTTGGTGATATAAGAACTTAATGCTTATCCCAATCAGAACTCATCCTTCGTGGGGATATGAATAGGTGTAGGGAACCCTTGTGATAGTGGAATTACATTGGAAATTTATATGGGGATGTGATTAGGCTTGCAAAATGAGGGAAAGTCTGTTAGGATCCGAATCAGAGTGAACCAAATCTGAGGGCTGTGTAATGCAAAAGTTGAGAGGAATCTTAGAGGAATAGAGTAGGAGAGGAATCTGCATGCCTTGGTTATTTTGTACTGTAGCTCAAGTAATTCAGAGATTTGACTGCTTGGAATTCTTCTTTAGTTAGAAGGAATATGTAAACTTGAGGATTAGACAGCCCAAATTTAGGGCCCTTGTTTATTAATCAAAGGGCATAAAGAACCTTGTGTGTGTGTTTTTCTGGGTAATATTGATATCTGGCATTTATCTGAAGTTGGCAAATTCATAGCAGGTTTAAAATCATGTGATGGAGTAGAAGTGTTGAAAATCAGTACTGAAATGTTATTTCCTCTATCCGAGGTTTCCGAAGCTTTGAATGTGACTTGAATTGGTTTTCGCCTTTCTCATAATATAAAGAATTTTGAGTTTCGGTATCTTTCTAGTCCATTTTAAAGTAATGTATTAATTAAAGTATTTGAGTCCTTGTTTATTTTGGATCTTAAAGGCAATAGAGGGGGGGGGGGGGGGGGGGAGAGTAGGCTTCATATGCCTGAGAATTTTAATTTTTGTAGATGTGCCTTGGTGTCTGATGATATAACTTGCCCTTTTATCAATTAATTATTAGTTTTATTTTAGGTTGGACCCCAAGCAATCTATGTCGTTGGTCGAGATGATGATGATGAATCAATTACTTCTGGGAGTGACTTAAGTGATGCTGCAAGCTGGGAAACTGTCAATGATGATGAGAAGGAAGTCCTTCAGGATTCCGGACAGGCATGTTCATTTCCTACCATTGTTGTGTTTCTGTAATATTCAGTAGATATGTTGTTTCTTTCTCTTAGGAAACCTATGGAAATATGAAGTTAAACTTGCAAAATTTGCTAGTTTCAAAAATCATGCTTTTCAGTGCTTTCTCCTTTCCTTTTTTTAGATATTTATGACAACATACTTTGTAACAATGGATGCATGAAGTGCTTGTAAAATTTGTTATATCAGAAAGAAATTCTTGTTTACTTATATCAAAAGGATGTCTTATGGTCAGTTCCTCAGACGGGTACATATGTTCTGGGGTATATTTGTCAACTACATGTTCTTAATGCAGCAGTAGATGTTGAACAAAGTTATGAAGCTCAATTGTTAATCTTACAAGATAATGGGTTGCAGGATATTGAGAGGGAAAATTCTAGTAGTGATGCATCTGAGGAAGAAGAGAGTGGAGAGAGTGACTTTGGGGCTGCTGCAGCACTGTCTGTTCCCCTTGCTGCATTTCGATTTGTTACTAGACTTGCCTCTGGAATATTCTCAAGGGGCCAAAGAAATGTAGACCCAGTACGTGAGAGTGAACTTTCATCAGAGGAAATTCCAAAAGCTTCTAAGGCTATAGACGTTAGTGATGAATCTAGTTCTCAGAAACCTGTGACCACTGACAGTGATTCGGAGGTAAAAAATGAAAAAGGTGAGGAAAATGCTTCTACAGAACCATCTGAGACTTTATGTGGCTTGAGGACTGAAGATTCTCCAGGAAGTTTTGACAATTACTGTATTTTCAAACGCTTTGATATAACCAGAGATCCTACAGACCATTATTATATTGGTGCAAATGGACAGGTATTGCTTTGCTTTAATTTTGATGTGTTGATAGCTATATAGGCCGTCAGAAATAGGATAAGATAAAGTGATATAGGAGCTTTCTAGTTTTATAATTTATTTTCTTTTGATTAATATCGAGACACTCGCACGTAGATGCACTAACAAGCTAATGTGTGGACAAAAATGTTTATTTAAGGAGTAATATCTATGGATGTTACAAAAGAAAAGAATAATAGTTATGGAGCTTCCTATTTTTGTCATAAAAAATCTAGACAGAACACCAATCTGATCAGCAGCTATTCAATCATGCTACTGTGTAGATACATTCATTTGACTTTTTGTTTCTTTCTTTTGACTGTATTTTCTCCATCATATCATACAACACCACTGTATGATTTTTTATTCACTTTCAGCTTAACAATCGCAAATGGCTTAAGAAAGTCCAGCAAGATTGGAGCATATTACAAAATAACTTGCCAGGTGAGTGATACTAACTGAGACTTTCAAAATTCTAAGTTTATTGATTGCACATTTCAGTATGTAAACAAATGGAGAGAAAAAAATTGACAGATGGAATATATGTACGAGTTTATGAAGATCGAATGGATCTCGTAAGAGCAGTTATAGTTGGGGCATTTGGGACCCCTTACCAAGATGGTCTTTTTTTCTTTGATTTTCACCTTCCATCAGAGTATCCTGATGTTCCACCGGTAAGAAATGCATAGTTTTAAAGTCTTAACTTGGGCTATAATGTTGCTTATTCAATTTGTTGGATTTTA
Organism: Mimosa bimucronata; assembly: GCA_037074515.1. Taxonomy (NCBI): domain Eukaryota; kingdom Viridiplantae; phylum Streptophyta; class Magnoliopsida; order Fabales; family Fabaceae; genus Mimosa; species Mimosa bimucronata. Next base: position 617,607 of record CM073438.1, read on the forward strand.
CTAAAATATCATACGTTTTTTTTTTTAAACAATTTCTGGTATGCTGCAGTCAGCATACTATCATTCTGGTGGCCTGAGAATCAACCCAAATTTATACGAGGAAGGGAAGGTGTGTTTGAGCCTTCTAAATACATGGACAGGCAAAGGAAATGAAGTATGGGATCCAAAATCTTCCAGCATTCTTCAAGTGCTGGTTTCACTGCAAGGGCTAGTGCTTAACTCAAAGCCATACTTCAACGAGGCTGGATACGACAAGCAGATTGGAACAGCTGAAGGAGAGAAAAATTCATTGTCATACAATGAACATACGTTTTTAGATAACTGCAGGACAATTATGTATCTTATGCGGAGACCCCCCAAGGTACACATTAATAAGTGTTAGAGTATTAGGAAATATTTATGAATTAAGAAATATTTTATTTTCAATCACATTAGGATCTCTATTAATTAGGGATATTAGTTGGTATATTATGAATATTATGTTATATATTATTTTAAGTAATTGTTCTAGATTATTCTATCCTCTTGTATAAATATATGATTAAGTCTATGAATAAAGTTGAACCCTTGTGAGAATATTTCCTACAATAAGATGTATAGAATACCTTTTTAATGTCTCTTAAAGCATCCTCAGACCTTGTAGGTTTTCTTCATTCTCATTGCCGTGCTGGAAAATCTTTAATATTCTATTCATATTAGATTAGGACTATATTGTTGTGCACATTTAGTACCTTGGTTAGATTGTTATCTGTCCTTGCTATCAGACAATAATTCTTACAACTTTTGGGTATTGCGAAGCAACACATTTACCGGAGAAAATTCTTCGTACAAGTATAAAAATCAACAATTGTCTGAATTAACAGAATACAAATACGAGCTGATTTTTTATTCTTGAGTTACTTGTTAAATTATTCTGCTTATTGTGGCATTTTGCAATGTCTTATGATGCAAAATTACTACTTGATGTGGTGAAAGTTTTGTAGCATCTACACAATACTAGAAATGCTTTGTGGGTTAAATGTTGCGAGTCAGCGGTGGATTCTGTAGTTTCTTTTGATTGTGCCATATGATTTGACTGTTATCGTGCTGATGAAATTTTGTAGGACTTCGAAGTGCTCATCAAGGAACATTTCAGGAGGCGTGGTCATTATATCCTTAAGGCCTGTGATGCATACATGAAAGGTTGCTTGATTGGTTCTCTGACTAGAGATGCGTCTTCCAGTGACAAGACTGATCAGAATTCAACTTCACTTGGTTTCAAGCTGGGCTTAGCCAAGATAATGCCAAAGCTTTTCTTGGCACTAAGTGAGGTCGGAGCTGATTGTGAGGAATTTAAGCATCTGAAAGAGTCAGCGTAAATTTAAATCTTAAAGATAAAGTATCTCTCTCATTTCAACAGGTCACCCATATTTAAAATTTTGAAGGTATTGATAAATGTAAAGGTTCTCTTTGCTTCGCCATTGTTTTCATTGATCACGATGGGACCTTTACATTTCCCTTGTCTTAAGTTTACCGATTCATTTGTTGAAGCATATCGAAGATATGGACAGAAATGGTGGGTATTGTCGGAATATGAAGTGGTTGCTATTGTAAGAGAAGCAATCGCTAACTAGGCTGGGAAATCATACTTTCCATCACCCGGTGGAGGAAGATGTTACTTTATTTAATTGTGTTTTCGTCTATTTTTTTTCGATTATGGGGAAAGGTTTTCTTTTCTTTATTTGGTTGGGGTAGTGGGGGGGTGGTGGATTTTCTCAGATATTGAAAGCCTGTTGGTTGTCTTGCATTGATTGATTGGCTCCTGCTAGCAGGATCTGATGATTTGAATATAATTCAGGGGAATTCCCTTCATTCCTTTACATTGGGTTTTGACATGCGAGTTTCAAAATTTTAAAAAAGCATGTCAGTTGCGGCTACTCTTACCCCTGCCTTGACAACATGCATGTTTTTGGTCACCGTATGCTGTCGTGGGCGGAGAAACTGTGAACTTTTTTTCCCACTTAACTCTGTTATGAATACATTCTCAGAGTGAGAGGGAAGCAGATAAAAAGTAATACCCATTGGTTCCACTTGAAACGATAACACTTTCGAACCAACAACGAAGAAACAAGTTCCTACATCCTAGTATCCTACCTTAATTCCAAAATGAAGAATCTAATTTAACATTGTTTGACAGTGAAAAATTTACAATTGTACCGAAGTGAAGCAAATGAAGCAGAAGGCAGATGGCCTCAGGGAAACATCAGTGCCCAAGTGTAGGTGAATAGGTGAAAACTGAAGAATACTCATCTCGGCGGCAAAATTCTTCCCTCAAAACTGTTGTCTAAAGCTTGGCCAACAAATAGTAACCCAAAAAACCAACGTTTCTCAATGGTTGATACAATTATTCTCTTCTATACACAATTTTCGTTGCGTAAGATGAATAGCAGCTTATGATATGCAGTGCCATCATACCCAGAACATTTTTATGTTTCTGAACAAAAAGCAATACAGTTTTAAAGCTAGTTATTCCCTCATATGTTGGCCTATCAAGTAGCTATTTTTGAGCTCATATACGGTGGAAAACTGCTGCTGCAGAAAAGGGAGTACAAACCAGGAAGAATCTATATGGTTTTTATTGTTAATTGTTTTCTCACCATGAATAGAGAGCAAGGTCATCCAGTTCAGTCCAATTCTGGTTCTACTTGTGCACAATAGCAACATGACACGTTAAAATCAATGGCAACCAAAATTCAGAGGCGAAATAAATCCCGTAATCTAGTAGCGCTAGAACATCTATAATCATTCCTAAAATAAAAAGGGGGGACAATTACTGAAATGAAAAAAGTGAGTGAACTCAAAAAGCAGACTTGATGAGATTCCTCCTGGCCAAGAACCTGGAAACAGGAGGGGTCAAAGCAATAGTGATGGGGACTCGGATGGGAAAGAGAGCCTTGTTGCAGAGCAAAGCCAAGGCGAAAGCCCCACCGGAGGAGGCGGCCAGCTCCGCCGTACGATTCCTAGAAGGGATTGTTGTTGTTGTGTGATCGTCGTCTTCTTCTTTGGGGGAGACAGCACCGACATGGAACCTCTCAAGAACAGATTCAACATCCACGTTGTTCTTGATTGCAATGAAGAGGCCTGTGATGGAAACAGCCGATACAGAACAGTGAACTCCAATCGCTACTTTTCCGTACTTCTTCATGATCTGACGGAATCGCCCACCCGCCATTGTGAAAGCCAACCAAGATGAAGAGAGTCGTACCTCTTGAGGTTTCTGCAATCCGAATTTCTCAGCGCAGGGTTTTGGGGACCTATAATAACACTATAATGCTTTATTCACCCCTTTTTTCCCCTCGCCATGTGTCTCTCTTTTCTGGAATGTTTTTTTACTAATTCCTCTTTCATGGGCTTCTTATTTTTGGGCCATTTTATCATTATCTTCCTGGGCGTCAATTCATTTGATTTCTTCTCTCCTAAAGCCCAAGGATAATGATGGACTAGTATCAGGACTGAAACCATCAAGGTACCACCACCATCATTTCACACAGATCTTGTGAGGAACCTTTACATTAAATAAAATCCAAACCCCCAATTATTTTAACTTTTCTCTCAAATGTAGTGTATGAGCGAATTAATAGTTTAAACATATTTATTAATATAAGAATAAAATAATTTAAAGAGAATAATAAGTTTTAATTCTTGAAAATTTAGACAAATGAGATTGTGAGAAAAAGAAACAGTTTTTTATAGGGAAAAAAAACAAAAAAGGTAAGCTATTGTGTATCTATTGAATATGAGTTTTAATATGGTATTAGAGTTAGTGTGATTAGTGGGGGTAATATTGGAAATTATTTGAATTTTAGGACAAATTTAATGTTTTTAACCAATTTTATTGATATATGAGAATTGTTAGTTGATACCTTGTAATGAGGCTTAGAGGGAGCACCTAAGATATAAAACCTACACGGAAAAGAAAGGAGATGAAAAAAACCAAGTGGATACTGTAGAGACAAAGATGAGCACCTCTAGCTTTCATATTTATATTGACAGACGGTGGATGGTGAAGGTGAAAGGGCATTGAAGGACCAGGACTATCACCAATTCAAACCATTGATACAATGATAAGAGGTTGGCCGTAATAAAATAAGGAAGAGATCAGAAAGTAGCACGTAAGGCTATGCTTGGCAAGCAGAAGAAAATAAGCATATATGTAACGTAGCTTGAGGACCAAGTTACGAGGTAATCATGATTGGGCAGAGAGGAGATGGTGGCATCTTTGGGGCCATGAGAAAGGCATGTGCTTCAACCAATAGAATGATGGACATATTCTTGAAGCACAAGCCTCCTGCAACAATTCAGGACTCTTTTATTATCAAAGTTTTCAACTTACTGTCGCTTGTTCACAAGAAAAACGTACGGAGATGGAAGGAATAAAGTTGGTGGTGGTGGTGCTGCTGCTGGTGGCTGCTGTTGCTGTGATGAAGGCCAAGGTTGTAACTGCTCGTGTGTATACGGTAGGGGGCGAGGATGAATGGAGCAGCGAGGCAAATTTTGAGACATGGGCAAACATGTACAATTTCAGCGTGGGAGATGTTCTTGGTACTAATTACCTACATACTTTGGTTAATTAGTTGGTATTTATTTGGTTTGGCTTATATATTTTAAATGATCTTGTATTGTACAGTGTTCAGGTACGTGAAAGGGGAGCACAACGTGTATGAAGTGAGGGAGGAGGCATACAAAAGGTGCGAGGCAAGTGGTGGGAATGAAGTGGTTGGGCATTACGCAAGAGGGGAAGATGAGATAGAGCTGAGAGAGGCCAAGAAGTATTTCTTCATTTGCAATGTGGCTGGCCACTGCCTTGGAGGCATGCGCTTTACCATCCTTGTTCTCAATCACAATACTACTACTATTACTACTCCTGCTTCTGCTTCTTTCACCACCATTCCTCCTCCTTCCCCCTCCCCTTCTAACTCTTCCCCATCATCTATCCCTCACTCCATTCCATTATTCACAACTCTAATTCTTCACCTTCTTCTTATTTTTCATCCTCCTTTTATTGTGTCTTTCTCTTCATCGTTTCATTATCATTGTCATTCATTAACTTTTTGATAGATATTGTGGTAAGGCTTGTCATAAAAGAAATTCATGTTCTAATTTATTTTGGTTAGTTTGCATGTGACGAACATGGTAATAATTGGGATTATTTTATTTTATTTTACTGTTCATGGATTCAAGATGTTAATATATCATTGAATTCAACTTGTACTTTTTGGAAACACTACTCACTCAGATTATGTATTTATATTACAATCTAGTGCGAGAGGGGAAATTTAAAAATCGTGAACAACCAACAACAGACTGCTACATCATTGTCAAATGCATCTAATTAAGGCAGGGTAGGGATCGAAGTGATATGGTGTAGTACGTTGTTGTGGTTAATTGGAAAGACTGGACACACAAAATTACAGCCACCAACCAATGTTACATCAACATATATGTAATCAACGGCAGTGACCCATGGTGGACAAAATTACAGACACCATCAACCGATGTTGTATCATCTAATTAGTCGCAGTGATATGGACACACAAAAGTACAGTCACCAACTGCAACCAAAGTTAGTGGCAGTGACCAAATTTGCATCCCATATATCAACATCACACATTTAATCTCTTATGGCCACATTCCAACCACTGCCTCTGGACTTCTCATATTGCAAATTTAATCGACGGTGGATGCCCCATGATGGACATTGATTGTCAAATATAATGCTGCTAGCGGTGCTCCTCGGACATTGAATCTCCTACAACCCACATTGAACCAAGGATTATACAAAATGAGGAAAAAACATTAAAACAGACTTAATATATTGGCTATATGGATGCATAGTCAAATATATCTGAAATGTCCTCAGGGCAAACTATTGCGCGTCTAGAATATATTTCCTTTACTGTCAAAACAAGCGTTTGAATTAGGAATGATACTAATAGTACATTTAGCATACGATTGAAGATGAGAGCAGTCACCTCTGTAATCTCATGCTTTTCAAGATAATGCGGTGCCCCACATGTACCGCAGACTTGGATGCTCCAGAATCGGCAAAGGAAAGTACATCTTTCCATGGGGTGTACTTTTCTACCAAACATAGTGGAAAATATTTCATGTTACCAAGTGTAAGAGGAAGATTTGGTGATGATGCTTAACAAGTTTGGTTTTGTTTGTGAAAGACTAAAAATGATGATGAGTAGATGACCATGGCCTCTAAACCAAAGTGACATATGAAATCAAGCCTAATACTCGAGCCCAACCTGCAATATGAGATTTGGGATTCAATAGGTGGAGGAGCCGAATTCAAGTTTTTAGGTTGGGGTCTATGTTAGACATTTTCATTTTTTTTACAAGTGTGGATAGATATTGCAAGTTTTTTTCCCACTTTTGATATTGAGCTCTTTCGGTCCTACTCCTACGTTACCCCACTTCACCTGCTTCTAGTTAATGGATTACGTAAATCTATGGCACAAACATTAATTTAATGAAGAGAGAGGAACATTTTGAAAAAAGTACTCTTCCCAACCCAACCACGACTGCAGTATTATTTATTAGTTCAGTTTGCCCGCCTCCGCAAGTACAGATTGACGAGAATAATTAAATAGAAGTGGTGTTGTTAAGATTTAAATTAATAGTACTATTTACAATTATTCTCAGTAAAATTTAACGACTACATTTTTAAAATTAATTAATTACTCTGATATTTCATTGTTCCTACGAAAAGAGCTAAATGTTTTAAATTTTATTAAATTGAATTTATATCTTGAATCAGAAAGAGATTATAAAATTATACTCAATCAAAATTAAGTCTTATACAGAGAGATAATGAGAGCGTATGGTTAAGAAGAGAAATCAAATACTCCCTCCGGTCCTAAATATACGATCACTTTGATTTTTTTTTGTGAAAGTTAAGGAAGCAAATTAGACCACTAAATTATATCATATGTCATATGAAATTAGATTATAGGTTAGTTTATAAGTAGAATAAATTAGTTTTGAGGAAAAAAGATTATTTTTGGGATTGAAACTACCTTATTTTTGGACTGAAAAAAAAAGTCAAAAAAGTCAAAGTGATCTTATAATTAGAACCGGAGGGAGTAGTAAATAGTTAGCTGAAAAAGTTAAGAATTAATCTCACACCTTATTTATGGAAATACGGTCCATGACCGCCTGCAAAAAGCCATGTGAAATCCTTCTTCTTGCACTAATGAATGTGTGACAGTGAAATTAAGTTAGAGCAAAAGGATGAGCGCAGCAATTGCGTCACCACTTCCAAAGCCAACCCAAATGAGTAGAACTTTCAAAAAGTGGGCAAACTTGTCTAAGGGCCTGTTTGGATAACCAAAACCTAGGTTCTGGAGAATAGCTTCTGAAAAAAAAGCTGATTTTGAAAAAGCTGAAAAAAAGCTGAAAAAATAGCTTTTGATAAATGAGAGTGTTTGGATGGTTGTTGTGAGAATAGCTTTTTTTATGTGTAAATTACTAAAAAGGATATAAATTTAATGTGTTGGGAAAGAGAGAGAATAAGGGCATTTTAGGTATTTCAATATGATATGTGTAATGATGGTGCTTTTTGTCTCGTAATTCGCGTAAAAGCTGAAAAAAGTAGTTGCATGTTTGGATTAGCTTTTAGAGAATAGCTTCTGGGAAAAAAGCTGATGTTTAGAAAAAGTAGCTTTTGTAAAAATGAGAGTGTTTGGATAGTTGTTGTGAGAATAGCTTTTTCTGTGTAAATTACTAAAAAGGACATAAGTTTAATGTGTTGGGAAAGAGAGAGAATAAGGGCATTTAAGGTATTTCAATATGACATGTGTAATGATGGCTTTTTTTTTTACCTTGTAATTTGTGCAGAAGGAGAAAATTGTAGCTTATTCAAAACCTAGGTTTGGGTGGCCAAAACCTAGGTTTCCAATCCAAAATAGCTTTTCATATTTTTTCAAGTGTTTGGGTTACCTTTTTTAAAACCTAGGTTTTGACTCAAAACCTAGGTTTTAAAACCTAGGTTTTCAGTCCAAACCTAGGTTTATCAGAAAAAAGTGTTTGGCTACCATTCCAAACCTAGGTTTTAAAACCTAGGTTTGGTAACAAAACCTAGGTTTGGGTGTAAACCCAAACAGGCCCTAAATAGGATATGGATTCAGTGCATGGAACTAATCTTCGCACTGAATGAGTGCCATTACGTGGCTTCACCAAAACCGTCTACTCAATCAACGGTGACGATGTTCAGGTGGTACATAGGCTCATATATATATATATATGTATGTATATCTTCTGTTCTGTTCCTCTTTTTCAACCGTTCTCCACTTAGCTTCTCCGTCCAACCTTCTTCAATCTCTTAAGGAAAATGGATGAGAAAATGCAGGAGATTATCTTACACATGAAATAAGAATATTATGAGAGAAAAGGAACAAAGTTTACAGCATTCAATTCATTCTTGTCAACATGGCTTCACCTCAATGAGCATAGAAAGAGGAGAGGATAAATTAAAGAAGACAATACTATATGTGTGTGTGATATATGGGTCTGGTTCAATCATTTTTTGTTTGATATATATGTGTGTGTGTGAGATACTAAAATGCAAGCGCTCATGTGGTTGCATGTGAGGAAGAAGAAGAAGAAGGGAAGGAAAAAAGAAGGAAGAGAAGAGTTTGACGGCATGGAGGAGTGGGGCAAAAGCAAAATATATGGAAGAAGGGGGCTAAATTGTTTGGATGCGCACCGTTTTATGATTGTGCAACGTCGATGGTGCCACGTATTTCCAGGAATTAAGTGGGAGGATTAGATCATGTCGCACTGAATCAAAACCCATAAATGGTAATACGTCCACGCATGAGCTGATGAGCATGACTAGCGGCTTTCTACAACCAGTCCACTGTTGACACTTGCTCCTTTTTTTTTTATTTTTTTATAAACACTGTTGACACTTGCTTTCCTCATCTCAATTTCCGCCACACAATTCTTTCTCACAACATTTCCCATTCACATTACCATAATACTCCCAACAAATTTGAATGTTTTTATCTCATATTTTATAAGAGTCTTGTTTTTTTTTTAAATATTTAATGAGCTTTTTTTTTTCCATTTTACTCATTATTATTCTCTCCATTCACATTCTCTTTCATACTCATTTATAACACTATTATCACATTTCTCTCTCTTCTATACTCAATTATAAATAAAAACAAACTTGAGAAAACAAAATTATTTCAAACATATTTATCTCTCTTAACCACTTCCTTAATCTTTGTGATTTTACCTCTTTAACTCTTATAATAAGGGATAGAGGGAGTACATCATTATCTTTTCACAAAATATAGTCCTTCCTCCGTCCTTTATCATAAGAACAAAAAATTTGAAATTATTTTGTGCCTTATTATAAAAGTCTTTATAGGATGGTTGGGATATTTAATGATTTTTTGCCCATTTTATCCCTCATCATTCTTAAATATTTCATATTCCCTCCGGTCTTAATTATAAGAGCCAGTTAATTTTTTTGGAAAAATTAAGGATACAAAATACACTATTATGAATTGTTTTTATATTTGTCTTTTTTCCTCAAAACTAAGTTATTTTACTTATAAACTATCATATAATCTAATTACATTTCGCATATATTAAGATTTAGGGGTCTAATTTGCTTCCTTAATCTCCCCCAAAAAAAGTCAACTGGCTCTTATAATCAGGACCAGTGATAGTATTAATTGTTATCATTATTACTCTACATTTCTCTTTCAATACACCCTCGTAAATAAGGATAAACTTAAGAAAAAATACTTATTTCTGACATATTTATCTCTCTCAACTACTTTTTTAATATGTGTGTTTTTACCTATGACTCTTTATAATAAAGAATGGAGGAGTACTAAATTGGGATCAATTTTTTTTTTGACCTTGAAATTGGGATCAACTTGATTCATTATACTCCCTTCAGTCCTAATTATAAGATCACTTTGATTTTTTTGAAAAAAATTAAAGATACAAAATTAATAACTTTAAATTGTCTATAGTTATCTTTTTTCCTCAAAACTACTTTATTCTACATATAAACTAATATATAATATAATTACATGTGACATATATTATAATTTAGTGGTCTAATTTGCTTCCTTAACTTCTAGAAAAAAAAAGTTAAAGTGGTCTTATATTTAGGACCGGAGGGAGGGAGTATATGTCTAATATTTGGCTGTGTATACAGGGAAATGACAAAGTAAGCTAAATACATTTCAACAATGGAAATAAAACATAATTAGAAAAGGTTCTTAACAAAGAGTACACGTAAGGAGCACAGCTGGGAGGACCCAGAAAAAATACTTTAAAAATGGATGCTTTGTCTTGCTACGTTTTTCTATGCACAAGTGTTCAGAGATCCTTCTACGTGCTGAGAGCCTCGTTTCATTTGCGGCCAGGTCAAAGCACCTGAGAAAGAGAAACTCTTGTGCTTATGATTCGTAACAGACAGTTCAAGGAAGAAAGCCCATCCTCATCCTTATTCCCCTTCATTTCTTTTTTCCTGCGCCTATCTGGGATTCGTTTTCATATGGATTCCCCCTTCACTTTTCTTGGTAATTCTTCTTTTTCTGTTTCCTGGCTCTTCAACATAATTGATGTACTATATATGCACTGAATTTTATTTGCAGCAAACGTTCCTGTATTTAGTAATTCACATCGAGTCTTCATTCCATGTTCAATTTCTGAGGGAGTTTCGGTGAGAAAGGGGGATAAAGTTTTTTAACCATACGTTTTAGTCAATTTCCCTCATAAGTCTCCATTCGAAGCCAGGCTTCGGGATCGGCTGCATGTATTTGATTTCTGGATGTTAAATTCTCTGTCTGAAAATTAAAGTTATCTTCATTAAAAGCTTGATTCCCCTCCTGCCAGTATCGCACTGTTATGTTTGGTAAAAGCTTACCATCTTTCTGTTTCCTTGATGTGACATTTTTGTTGGTACCACAGGTTAAACATAAGAAGGCATGGCTCAGAACGGAAGAGTTAACCCAGATTGTTCATATGCGTCTAATCCATACCATGAGTGCACTGAAACTTGCCTGATAAAGATCAGGGAGGCCCCGCCACCTAAAAATAAAAAGAGTTCAGGTCAACTCAATTCTGTCTTCTCTGCATTATAGCTTTTTATGATTTTCATATTTGAAGTGAAAAGCATCACCTTTTTGCGTTGTTGTCGACCGTCCTGAAACTTTCCATTGTATTTCGGTGGGAATAATATAAAATAAACACGGATTCAACATGAGCGGCTTCTGGCCATTTTCTTTTCGTGAAAAACTTTGATGAGTGTGATAAAGTTTATTTGCCATGTTTCCTTGCTCATTTGTTACTGTTCCTTCTTCCACTGTGGGGCCATCTCTCATTACGCGTGTAGAATGACTAGGTGAAGTAAATTCGACATGATCAAACATGTATGACATTTCCTCTTCACCACAATGTTGTAATTCGACATGTTAGGGACTATATAATTCTTAGAGAACCTTATTAGCTGCCAGCCTCCTCAACACATGTAAAATCCTTTTCATTGAATTTGGGGTTCATTTCAAATTAATTTTTCCACCCTCTTCCTTTGTATCAAATGCACACGAAAGAGAATTTTAGAGTCTTTATTTCTCTCTGTTTTGTTTTGGCAGAACTATGAAAGAAGGGTAACCTGAGAGTTATTTCTTGTTCCCACTCATGCATTGAATAAGAAATCTGTTCTGCTTCAATTTAAAATGAAAGCCAACCTCCTTGATGTAAACGAAATTAGTATGGAATCAACTATGGTTGTTCTAGAAGCGGAAACAGGGTTGGAGAAGGAAAAAGGATTGTGGTATCACTGGATATAATTGATCTGATTGGGCTCACATAATGAAAACATGATTGACATTCAAATTTTGATTTAAATGTTCCCTGGTAATTAATGAGTTGCTTTTGACAAAATATTCTCCCATCCAATTCATACCTTTGAAACATTGTGATAATGTGTTTAATTTATTATCTAATTTGTGATAGAACACGCTAATGTTTATGCTTAAAGAAATTTATTGTCACATAGAATGATTAGTAGTTGCTCATCACTCCAGTCCATTCTAATTACAGGAGTCATTCCTTTGAAGTTTGGATGGAAAAAGAAGCCACATTCCAAGCCAGAACCTCCTGTTATAGACAGAGCTCCAGTCTCAAAAGTCAGGGTGAGTTATCCCTCTGAGAAGAAAAGGGTGGAGACAAAAACCAATGAGCAAGTTTCTTCTGAGGCGGTTACTACGGAGAAACATTTCCAAGATGTGATGGTATTGGCCTTTTCTTTCTCATGCTCTAATGCTCTCTGAGCAAGCCCATATGTGCTTTTTTTTTTTTTTTTTGTGGCTAATATAAATACACTCATCTTAACCTTTATATTGAACTTATGTCCTGTACTTTCGTTTCTTGGCAGCCTTTCCATAAAAGAGACCCAGCAAACGATGATGTTAAGCACTTTGCCAATAATCATACCAAAACAAATGAAGATGAAAGAAAAGCTCTAGATAAAGTTGTTCCATGTGCCTATGCTGATGACACAGGTGAATGTCTTTCTCCTTCAGCTGGTAGATTGCTGGATTTTAGTTTGTCAGGTATTAGTATTACTAATGATGATGAAGATAGTGAGGCAGAGACAGAGTCTCTTGCTTCTGAACCCCGTGTTCCTGTTGGAGGTTACCATGTGAGAGAAAGCTATGCCCCTATTTTGCGCTCTATTTTTAACAAGTATGGAGATATAGGAGCAAACCTTCAATTAGAATCATCTGTCATGCGCACATATTATGTGGAATGTGTATGCTTTGTTGTGCAAGAGTTACAGTCCACCTCAATTACGGAGTTCACAAAATCCAAAGTCAAAGAATTGAACGCTATCCTTAAGGATGTAAAATCTGCCCAACTCCAAGTAGCCTGGTTACAAAGCATACTCAATGAAGTTGCTAAATATATTGAACTGATCAGTCAGCATCAAGCCGTGGAGATGGCGAAGGCCAACTCCGACAGCGAAGTAGAATCATTGAGGGAGGAGCTTGAATCAGAATTGAAAACCTTGGCTCAAAGAGAGCAGGAGGTTGCTGCTATTAAAAACCGAATTGTCGAGACCCGAGAACGCTTGAGGGAGCTGGAGTTGAGGTCTTGTGAACTTGATAAGAACATGTCCGTGATCAAGTCCAAGGTTGATAGTTTGAATGGCAAATCCTTGATCGAAGAACTATTGTAGAACAAACTGCATATGGATACTAGTGGGATATTAGATAATTATAGAAAGCATGTAAGCTATATTTTGTAGTTTGGAAGATGCATGATATGCACATTTAGGTAATATTTTAAGATTTTCACTCAAGGGTGTTATTGTAGTGGGGTCAACCAGTAATTACGGAGGTATGGTTTGGATTTGACTTGTTATTTGTAAAACTAGATTGGATAATACAGTCTATTTAAGTCTTTCTTGTGTAGAGCAGACAATAATTTATGCTAGATTGCTTTTTAAACAAGTAGCATTCATGCCGGTGGATTGGATATTGGATATTATTGCAAAGCTGAGCAATTAGCCAATTACTATTTACTGCTTTCTGCCTATCCCCAATAGGCATGCTAAACTTTCAAATCAAAACATTTTATGAGGATACCATTGCAATTTGCAAGTCAAACGTCATACTATATTCTTAAAGTTCTGGCATTTTAACTTTCAACTTAAGGATTACCGAAATAAAATTGGTGGTCCAGCCTTAAGCAGCGGGGATGCTAGGTAATTAAGATGTTTCAAGCTTTCATCTGAATGGTTAGTTCCTAATGTTTGTTAAATGTATTTTCAATTAGGTTTCCTGTGAACATCATCTAAAATTTTTGAAATTTCTAACTAATAAATTATTCTTATTTGGAAGATTGAAACATACCTTAATAGTTTGAAAAATAATAGCAAAAGGCCAACTTTATATAGATATTAGATGTGTTTTAATTTTTGAAACTTCTTACTTTTGCTATTATTTTTCAAACTATTAAGGTATGTTTCAATCTTCCAAATAAGAATAATTTTGTTAAGAGATAATACTAAAAATTAAAGCAATATGTACACATCATCTAACACTTATTTTTCAGACGATGACCTATCTATTAATCTAAACACATACGACGGACGGAGGAATGTCTCCAATAAATTCCCTCTCAACTTGTAATGTTTCTATCATTAGCCATTAGGTTAGTTTTTATGGTTGAATTTATTAGGTAAAAAACATTATTACAATATTAAATTATAGAAAATAGATAAATAATAAATTTATATTGTCAAACTTTAATGAAAATAGTTTATAATTGAAGATTTGTATTATATTTTAATATTAAAAAGGTAATCTAATGGTGGAAAGATTAAGTAGAGGAAGGATGTCACTTAGAGAACTAGTTTCCCTACCAGGCACAGATGCTTAGTAAGGAGAGCTAATCAAACAATGATATATTTTCGCCATGCAGCTATAACGGTGTTCTTCTTTCTGGCTTTGTGATTTTAACCTTTAGAAAGCAACGATAGTGGAGAATGATAATCATAGTTAAAGGGAGTGGCAAAACAAGGGGGAAAATCAATATTAAAGTGATGCCCTGTAAGACTACGCTGAGCGTCAATTTCAGACTAGTCCTGTTATGTGTGTTCAGGTGAAATAGCACATGAAAAAGAATTACAAAAGCAAAGCAGCAACTGATATCAACATATACGCTTCTTCTGCTTTCTTTCCACCTTTTTGGAAAATACCTGCGATCATTCTGAAAGGAAGCCACCTCCAATAAAAGTGCTTCCTTCCTTCTGGCCTCTGTTCTTTTGATGTTGTTGCATGAAGCTACATATGCCCATGGTGAAGGCGTGTCCGAGAATATATAGACTCAAAATGAGATCATGTCACTTTTTGACAAAGCGTGTCACTATCCAGTGTACCTGTACGGTAGACAAGTATTAACTTAACTGGGATAAGCTAGATTAATGGCAACCAACTTTGCAGTATAAAAAGCATCAAACACCAACAAATTACCAAGTTGTTTTCAGGTGTGGACAAGTAAAATCCTTCAATAACGATGACAGCCAAGTTTGAGGATACGATTACAAATATACTCAAAGCATGCTTTCCCATCCACTCTAACGCACGTGTCCAACGTCTGTTACCATGAACATCTACCTGCAAAAACACTTCATCACCAAACACTACAACGTATGGCTGGAATAATCTAGTACATTTGACGAACGGGAAAAGTTGACCCATGTCAGCTTGACTAAGTTGTTGTCAAACATTTTATATCTATGATCTGAATGCTCAAACAAAAGAAATGAGTCAGCTATTTGCCTCTAATCTCTCTGAACTCACCAGAATCACTGAAGAATTAAACAAGTCAGAGTTGCATTTGATCTCAGGGGATTTACAGAAATGCGGTTTGTAATTATTGAATTTAACACAGAAAGATGACAAGCCTTAAATTTAGAAGAAAAAAACGACAGGCCACCAACAGAAGATATGTCATTTGGAAACACAGTGCCTAGTAGTATTACACTGTAGCGGAAGCTTGTTTATATAAAAGCTGTGGCAACTCATTAGTCCTATCAAGTTATTAGATAACTTACCAATTGTTTTTAGGGTGAACAAAAGAAAAAAATACTGAACTTTTATATACATGCTGCTCATCGTTCCAGGATGAAAATTTCAAAGAATTTATATCATCCAATCATTTAGAACTCACCAAAAGATATAAAGCACTGAATGTGATTCCAGAAACTGCAGTAGTCACCAGCATATAACTCACTGTGTACAAGGATTTATTTACAGGGCTGCCTGAAAAAGGAGGATAAATACTCAATGTACTGTAACATTTTCAGAGGCAACTCTGAACATAATGAAACTGATTGGCCAAAAGCCCAAACAAACAAAAGCTGTCAGCCAACTGATAAAAGAGCACACCTATCAGAGCCATAAAAAATCCAAGTGCCAAAAATGAAACAGAAAACCACATCCATATCTTTAGGCGCCCTTTGTGGTCCTATGGTGCAAGTATGTGCAGAAAAGTAAAAGGTTAGATCCACCACACAATCAACGACAGGGACAGGGATATTTCAAGCTACAATTTACTGTTAAGAAGGCAGACGTTGGGAACCAAGACAAGGTACAAATGCAGAAAAATTATAAGAGCATGGAGAGTCTTTGATATGTTTAAAATTAATGAACTAGCATCATTAAAATTGCAAACATTTGTTATAAGCCAGTGAGGTTCAGTAAATTTAGAAGTGATGTCACCTGTAGACGGGCAAGAACATGACCATATTGAAGTCCAATAATACAAGATACTGCAGCCGTTAGGGAGCTGTGAGCAAGACAACAATAAAATGGCTTTCAATAAATTAATATAAAGGTATATGAGATCAGCATGACTCTCAGGATTTGAACGGTACAGAAGAATAAATATGCATGGAGTTACATAGAAATCCAAGTAAAAGATCAAAACAATAGAATGGCCACCTTAATATGCCTTCGGGATCAAAAGGAGCAAGACACCATGAAGGTGAACTATCTGAAATTAGGTCACTAGCTGACTTCTTACACTCCTGGAATTTCGATAATCAATAAGGCATTAATGTGTTTGCATAAACCAATGTAGATAACTGCACAAAGAAGTAGAATCAGCTGCAAAAACCTTGAGATTTCTGTAGACAGGCTTTCTGTACAGATGGTCAAGACCAAGAATGTAGCGGTCAATCATTCCAGCAGAATTACAGGCAGGTCCAAGATCACCTCTCACAGAACAATTTACCTGTTATCAAGTCCAGAACAATGCAAGCTGTACTTCAAATTAAAAGGACATCATAGTTTAAAACATATTATACATGTATTGATGAACAAACTTTTTCCTTCATATAATGAGTATTGAATAATTATCCTCAGAGTTAAATTTGATGATAACTCAGGTAAGGAAATCAACATTGATTGTAGGCATTAACATTAGATCATCCCAAAGCAGCAGTGTGATTCAAACTTGTCCGTCAATCAACTAGCTTTTCTAATGAATTATGTGGTTCCTGGGGCTCCTTCTACAGCTAATGCAGGTCAAGTCCAAGAAAAAATGCACAAGAGGCACAGCCAAGTTGAGATTATAGGAAAGAAAAGGGAAGATCGAAAGCTAGGTGCTGAGCTTACCCTCAAAGTGTAAATATTGCCATCATTCATTGGTTGCAGAGAAGAGGTCAAAGCCGATACTTCAAATTGCCAATCTGGAACATATAGACCATATAGTAATCCTGAGTAAATTGCCAACAGTAATGCCACAACAAACCTACATAAAAGAAACGATAAGGAATATCAAGTGACAGAAGAAGAAAAACCTACACTTAAAGAATCAGAGTACCGTTTATTGATTGTGCCAATTCATCTAAATCTAATAGCCAACAATATTTACAGTGCAAGGACAAGAGAACCTTACCATTGCCTGTAATTGCTCCTGAAGAAACCAATTTCTTTCCATCTTTTACCAGGAAGCCAGATCTCACAAAGAGCCGCGACAATGTATCCAAAAGATATTCTCTGGATGATTGATCGTAATATCAAAGTTGTTAGTCCACCATAGCTTTTGTCCGGGAATGAAATACAGACTTGTTGTATTTATTATGTAATTAATCTAGTATGAAAAATAATCAAGAAATTCTCTAAGAGATTGTATAAAGCATTTCAAACCTGTAAAATTCCCATCCACCGTATTTTTTCCAAGTCAACACCGTAAGTCAAGGAAGTTATTCCGTGAAAATAGCCACCTGAAATGAACAAGATACCTGAATTATTTAATGGAGATGAAAGAGGAAATGGATGAAATCAGCTTTAGTCAGTCACCTTTTCATATATACAGCCGGGGGGGGGGGGGGATATATTGACTGACATAAGATGTTCATTTTTGGTCATAATCTCATAATTCGAAGCTTATATAATGATAAAATGACACATTTCGGTTCATCTTAGTATAATTCATAAATAACATAAGTGATAGAAGACCACTTCATGAACAAAAATATTACCTTGTAGAAGGATGCCAAGAAAAAAGAGTTTCACAGCTCGAAGTACAGCATTCAATGTGGCTTTTCCTTCCGGTGGTCCTCTCTGATGTTATGTTAAAAAAGGGAAAACTTTTGTTCCATTAACTATCCATTATCCAATGAATGTTTTTTGAAAGAAACAGATGCAGGAAACAAACGGGACATTGCCATTTGTCCATGAACTAAAAATTCGCACGACTACCTAAAATGCATGCTATCAACACTGAGAATGGATGGCAATAAGAAAAAAAAAACTTTGAGGAAAAAGAAAGAGTATAAAAGAGTCGTATTGGTATACCTTATAAACAAGGGCGAGAGAAACTCCAGCAATGAAGAGGAAAAAAGGCATGACTATATCAGCCAAGTGAAGACCATTCCAGGGGCAATGAGCGATGAAGGGGAAGACAGAGCCACCATAATCGACCAGAATCATCAGCTGAAAAACAAAAGGAAGAAGAAAGGAGGAATCTTTTTCTCTGGGGAGAAGCAAAACAAGGAAGAGAAGGTAGAGGCGTTGACTAAAGCACTTACAAAAACAGAAAGGCCACGGAAGACATCAAGGGAAGCGACTCTGGCAGGCTTGCGAGGAACAAATAAGTGAGGCGGCTCGGAAGAATCGGCGGAGACGCCGTGTGAATCGTCCATAGTGTGGAATATTCAAGCTCCGGCAACCTTCATCAGCAAAAAGCAACAAACTTTGAATGAGAGGCCAAAAAAGATGTGGTAAGCGAACTATCAGGTATGGATCGAGCGACAATCTGGTGGGTTTGGTGGCATATTCTTCAATCCCTCCAATATGCCGAATTGCCAATAAGCAACGCTACCGATGTTTTGCTTTTCCGTGGCTTCTACTTCTTCCCCAATATGTGTGTGTGTGTGTGGGGAGATGAATTGAATTTATTATGAATTTTGAAACTCTTTTTGAGTAGGGTAATACTATTAAAATAAAAGCTTTAGATTGTTGCCAAAAGAGAAAGGAAAAAAAAAAAGATTGGTTAAGCCTACTACTGAGAAGCTGCTGGCGGCGGTGAGAATGATAGGGCGCGAACTGATTGGTTGACTTGTTTTGGTGAAGGTCACGAAAAAACCAATGAGGAGTGGAAATTATATAGGAATGAAAATTAATTACTCGTTTTTGCTGGACCCATTCGATTATTTAATGTTCCGTGCATCTTGTCGCTTACGGTATCAATTTTCATGCACCCTTTCATATGAATTTCGGCTTCACAGAAGTTCATAATTTTAAGTTATAAAATCGTGTACATAAGATCATTTGTTTGATATTTCAAGAATTGAGCCAATAAGGCCCCCTCCCCAGAAAATATATGTGAGTGTGAGTGTGTGTGTGTTCTCCTGTCTTTATTATTTTTATTTGCTTAGATGTGATGTGGCGATTATAACTATTTGAAATTTAGCATCAATCTTGGTCCATATGCTATTAATCTTTATATTCATCATCATTGATGACATAACAACTCTTCTGGCTAGATGTGACAAACCTACTTCTTCAAAGCTTTATAATTTATATTTGTTGATTTTTTTAAAATTTTTGTATTTATCTTAAGTTTTTTTTTTCAAATTATCGATATACAAAGAGTCTGTCACAAATAAAAAATACTAAAGATAAATATTTAAAATACAATCTTGTAGGTTTCTCATATAGTTACTCTGTGCCCCAAAAAATTTCGCTTCAAATCCAAGAGGTGATACCAGTCCAAACAATCACCTCTAATCAAATCTCTACCACATGATGCCAGAGAGAGGTAATCAAGCCATATCCCATGAATCTTGGACGTGGTGCACCTCTTCCTATTAAGACCAACGATCACACTCCAATAGGCAAAAGAAGAGATGAAATCGCAGCCAACAAATTCTCATAATCTCTTAACTCCTTCACTTATGACATTTTTCATGTGCATTAATAGTCTAGATTCTTTTTTTTTTTTTGACTATAAACTGGAGAAATAAGTTTACATGAAACTTAGAGTGCTAAACAACATTGGTTTGGTCTCTACCCCCGACTGCCTCAAGGGATGGCGGGGGTTGTTCAAAGAAGCAAAAGTTTTGCACCATAGCATGTGCCATCTTGGCTATATGATCTGCCTGAGAGTTGCTCTCTCTCGGATTATGTTCCATCACAACTTGCCAATCTCTTGCTAACAACAGGCGTGTATCCTCTATGATATCTCTGAACGGATGTTGATTAGGGCATCCTCTTGTAATCAAATTGATAACCTCAATCGAATCCGTCTTGACTTGAACTTGCCTTATGTTACGATCCCAGCACAGATGCAGTCCCTGTATGACTGCCATAATTTCCGCAATGGTTAGAGGAACATTGATTAGCTTGCAAACATATCCCCCAATCCATTCTCCTGATGAGCCTCTGATGATCCCTCCACAACTGCTGCTACCGGCGGGGAGGACTGATCCATCAATCTCTAGTCGGGAAAAGTCGTGTTCCGTCGGCCTCGAAATTCTAGATTCTTCAATTATCATAAAAGCCGTTACTCCCTCCATTACTTCTCCAACCCCTAAAACAAGGAAATAACTAACATGCACCACTCTTACGTCTGGATGATTTTGGCGTTCTACATAAGAGGGTGGTCAAGACTATACAGGGGGAATCCATCCTGAAACACACAGAGAATCTCTCAAAATCACTCCAACAACTTTCTAACGTTCTAGGTTCTTCATCCATGAAGAAAAAATGCCCTCACACAAGTTGGATAACTCCCGTAAAAAAGCCTCCCAGCTCCTGTATCGTTTCCGACTCCTGTCACTCCAACATCTGATTCCTGTGCTACACCACAGGATACTCCTATCACAGCCATGCCACGCTCCCAGTCTCGACTCCTGATTCACCGCTCCTGTATTTGCACTCGTCCAATAAAACTCCACTTCTTATTCTCTCTATATTTCTCTATTGTAAATTAATTAATGTATTTCCTCTAATTTCTCTATAATTTCCATCATCCCAAGACCGTTCCTTGGTCCTTGTATTTAATTAGTAGTTGTTAGTGACCCCTTGTTTAACTCTTGTAAGGTCAAAGAATCAAAATTCTATAAAAATATCTTATATTTCATCTTTACCATTTTTCGACCACTACATTCATTGTAGTATACGGTAAATGATCTCCGCTGAAAAAAAAGAAGGTAAATGGTTTCCTCTTTATATTTCAATTTTTTTTAAAAAAAATAACGAACTTGTACATAAATTTATCAGCATTAATTTTTCTTAGGTTAAAAATTATTTTAAAATTATGACAATACTAAAAAAATTAGGGAGAATTGCTTTCAGGTTCTAGAGAAGATAATTAATATCGAATAAATCCCATAAATTGTCAATAAGATCTCAAAGTGCCATTGTTAACAAATGAAAAAGTGTCATTAACAAGTTATTAGGACTTGTTTGATATTAATTAGATTTTTTTGGTAAAATTAATTACAAGTCCCATGGAAGGATCTAATTAAGATAAGGTCCCACAAAATTGCGTAATTAATCTAAAGTCCATGAAGTTGTCATCTCCTCGTTAAAATTTATTATCGTTAAGTCAAAAATTATTACTGATTAAGAGTTTAAAAGTTATTATCTTCAGGCCACATATTGTTATCGTGAGGCCAGAAATTGTTATTATTTGGTCAAAAGTTGTTAGTGACCAAGAATTCAAACTCTTGAAACTAATAACTTTTGACTAGACGATAATAACTTTTTGCTTCACAATAACAACTTGTGGCCTGACATGCACAACTTTTTGGCAGGGACCTCCTACTAATTACGCGATATCACGAGACATCATCTTAATTAAGTCTATTCAATGAGACCTGTAATTAATTTCCCCCTTTTTTAAAAAAAATTGTTTGGCACATAGGATGTGTTGCAAAGGTTATACTCCCTCCTCCTCCTCCGATCCTTATTGTAAAAGCACGACAAACGAATTACGCTTCAACTATTAAAAATTAGTTACAAATTATAAATATTACTCTTATTTATGATATGGCTATTAAAAGATAGAAATATAAGTATTAATAACTACTACTTTGTTCCTTATTATAAGTTCACCCTAACTACTTCTCACATACCAAGGGGTGGAAGTTATAATATTAAATATGTCATATTTTTAAAAATATTTCCAACTTTGCCCTTATTTAAGAATATGTATTAAAATAATATTTTATGCATTATAAACATTCTCTCTCATCTTCCCTATTTTCAATATAGGAGTAAAATATTCAAAGTAGCATTAATTGATCCTAAACTGGACTTATAGTTAGGAACAAAAAAGTTATGGTAGTTGGACTTATAATAAGGAACATGGTGGTATGAAAGAGAGTGTAAAGAGAGAGAGAGAATAAAGATACCATTATTTTCCTTATAATAAGTCTACTTTATCTAATTTTCACAAACTAAAAATTGTTAGTTAGATAATTAAATACTCCCTCTGTCCCATAATATACTTTTCTCTGAATAACCTTATTTCAAAATATAAGGTCCTAGTTGATTTGATATGGATAATAAATGTATTTTTCCAACATTGCCCTTAATAAATGCATTGTTCAAAAAGTTGAGTCAAAATTATAATAAATATGTTTTTATTCTATGTCATTACTTTTTTCTCTCACATCACTTATCCCCGTACATTCTCTTTCCTCGTTTCTATTATTATTCTCTTCTTTATTCTTTCATAAATAAATAAGAGCATTTTTTTTTTAAAAAAATTATATTTTCTACCTATTTATTGCTACCTCCGTCCCTAAATATAAGCTTCACTTTTGTGAATAGGTGTGTCCCAAAATATAAGCTTCACCTTTTGTTTGTCTTAGCATTTATTGTGTTTTTTCCAGTTTTACCCATTTGTTTATCTTTTCCCCATACATCCTCTTTCATTTATTACTCCCTCTGGTCCTTATTATAAGGCACCAACTAACAAAATTTTTGGTCCTTATTATAAGGCACCAACCGCCACATTAATTACATTTTTCCTACTTTACCCTTGTCATTAATGAATGTTCATAGTTTAAAATGTTAAGTTGTATCATTTAATGAAGGGTGAAGTTGGAAAACATGGTCAATTAAGCCTAGATTTAAGGACCCAACTACCATTTCTTGGTTTGTGAGAATTGGTAGTTGGTGCCTTATAATAAGGACCAGAGGGAGTACCTCTTATTTGCCATATTCTCTATCATTATCTCTTCTCCACACATTCTCTTTCATCATTAACAATAAGAGTATAATAGGAAAACAAGTTACATTTCTGACATAATTATTGCTTCTAACTAATTTTTTTAGTTTTCTTGATAAACACAAAGTAGTTATTTAAAACTTATAATAAGGGACGGATGGAGTACTTTTTAACTAATTTTAACTGTTTTTAAGAAACCATAATTTAGTTAAAAAGACCTTATATTATGGGATTGAGAAGTATGTCTTAGATTGATGAAATTTTTTTAAGACTATCCTTATTCAAAATTTCCCTTTCTCCACATTTATAAAGAATATTCTCACATGTCTCTTCTCTCTCTCTCCCCCAACAAGAATTAAATAAGGCTAAAGTTAAAAAACAATTACTAATAACCTTAAAGTGGACTTATACTATTTAGGAACACAATTTTTTTGTGCGTTGAACTTATAATAAGTATTGGTAAACACCAACCCAACATTTATTTAATGCAATATTTCAAATTAAATAAAGTCAAAATAGGAAAAAAAAAAGTCATTAAATAATGAGAAAACTAATGGCAGACTCTTATAATTTGAACTAAACCAATTCAAATTTTGGGTTTTTATAATAGATAGTAGAGGGAGTATAAAATAGTACTCTCACGGCAATCCTAAATTTAATCAGAATTAACTTTTTTGAAAAATTTAAAAAAAAAAACTAAATATGTTGTTTATATAGTATTGATTTGTATGAATTTTTTCTCTGAACTAGGTTATTTGACTTATAAGCTAATATTTAATATAATAATTCACAAAATATTATATTATTCAATGGCTCCCTTAATCTTTTAAAAAAGAAAAGTCAATCAATTCTTATACTCACTGATAGATTCTTTTTTTTTTTTTTTTAAAGATCCAAGGGGTATATAAAATAGTTTTGATGGTCTTTAGACTCATGCGATCGATAAATTGATCCTTTGGGGGAAAAAACCGTTCTTAACTTTAAATAATAATTAGAATCGTTAAACCATCTGGACGGGAAGCTTTATCAGTTTATCCAGTAAGTTCTCTTTCCCGTTTCATTTCTGTGCCTCCACCTTCTTCTCCGGATAGAAGCCATGGATAGGCTTCTATCGTCGTCTTCTCCGACTCCTCTCAAGTTTAGTCTCAAGCCTTCTACTCTTCTTATACGAGCCTCTCGATTTGACTCCTCTACTCCCATTCTTCCCTCATCAAAGCGTTCCCTCTGTAGACTGGTCAATTCCACCCCTCCTTCATTGTCCACTAACACCCCCTCTTTTGCTTCATCCCAGCTACGCAATAATTTTCGGTCTCCTTCATCTTCCCCAGCTGGTTCTTCCGACAGTTCGACGTCCAAATCCCCTATTCTCAATCAGATTACGAATGGGCCTTTTCAGAAACGAAAAGTATGCACTTTATGTGGTCATTGTCATGAAATATCGATTTTCCTTTCTGGGTGTTTATGCAATGATCGCTTAAGTCCTGTTCTTGTGTATTGTCAGTCCACTGCTTTAGTTGTTCATGATTTATTGTTCTTTTGTTATTTGTGTTCCTTGCATTGTTGTTCAAGACACCTGTATAGTTATAGGGAAGATTGAAATTGGTTGTACAAGTTTATCGAATTTGAATATTTTGCTTTGATGGAGTCATTTGTTCTGAGAGGTATAGCATGACCCTTGGGCTACCCCTGCTTTGAGATAGCATCATTTTGGAGTGCCTGAGGTTTAAATATTGCGAATGTGTCTAAACGAAATTCCATGCTATGACTTCTATCTCTAGAACACTGAATTTCTGAACTAGAACGCTGAAGTTTAGCCTTCAGGTTTGTTTATTTTCTGCTGATGCACAGAACATCTGACATCTGTTTACTGCTCTGTTCAGTATCATCTGATTGCTACTTGTTGATTGGAAAATTATACGAGCATGGCCTATTCCGTTAGTTTTTAGCAAATTAATCTAACGAAGAAATGTGATTATTCATTGATTTGAAAATATTGCGGAACAATTAGCCTTGATTACTAGCTTACATGTATTAAGACCTGACTGATGCCTTTCAGCTAATTTGTGCTTAAGGTATGCAGTCTTCTATTGAAACTTAAATGTCCCGTTTCCCGTGACTTATATACTGCAGATTCTTTTCTTGTTTGGGTCTACCCTATTCAGGGACTTCTGCATTTGGTAGGGTATTAATCTTTTCAGTTTTGACATGTCCTTTTTCCGCCATAAGCAATTATACACATCTTAGTCCTTTCATTTTTGACATGGCTGAACTTGGGTCAGAAATACCTTGTTGACACCACTAGCTTATTATAATGGACAGATGTTGAACCATGCATTCCTGAGTTAGAAAACTTGGGTATTTAGTAAATTTTGCTGGATGTTTACTTTGTTGAATTGGATTGGTTTGACATTCTGGTCTAGAACATTTTTCTTTAGCAAAATTCATAAAGCTTAGTTGGGCAAGCTAATCAAATCTCAACCCTCTAGATTAGATAAGGCGATCCAGGTATTATTATTTTTAAAAGGGTTAAAGGTCATATCTGCCCCTGCCCCTGAAGTGTGTAAAGTGTATCATATCTGACCCTGAAGTATTTTTGGATCCAAATGTGCCCTCGAAATATGAAAATGAATCAATTTTGCCCTTCAACCTTTAAAAAACTCACGTTGACTGTTAACTTGAAGTATTTTTAGGTCCAAATGTGCCCTTAAAGTATAAAAATGGATCAATTTTGCCTTTCAACCTTTAAAAAACTCACATTGACTGTCAAAGAGTGGATATTGACCGTTAATATTTTAACAGTTGAAGGGCAAAATTGATCTATTTTTATACTTTAAGGGCACATTTGGACCTAAAAATACTTCAGGGGCAGATATGATACACTTTATACATTTCAGGGGTAAATATGAAAAAGTGATAGTTAATAAATTATCTTTATTTTATATTCTATACCCATTGAAAAAATCTTTTTTTAAAAAATAAAAACTTTTATAAAATCAAATATGGACCATACAAACCAAATCTGAAGGTTCAGATTTGATTAACTCTCCCTACTAAGCTTTGTGTTAATCCCCTCTGACCACAAAGGTTTATATAGACCGTTGATATTTAGGTAACTTTGATGCATCATATAGCACTACTGTATTTCAATAGAAATTTACTGGATTGATTGGTTCGTGGTTTACTGTTAGATGCTTGGACTTGGCAGATTTATTAAAAGTTGGCCTTTACAATTTTTGTCTCAGGCAATTACTGCTCAGACATTTGTAATACTCTCTGCTCTTGTTATGATCTTACTCCAACCAGCTTTTGCACCACCAGCTATGGCATCATTTCATGCTACATCAAAGGCAGGCGGTGCTGCTGCGGTTGGAAGGAAGCTAATCCAAACTGAGCTGCTAAGTAGTGCTTGGACTGGTTTCTTCACTGGCTGCTTGCACACGTTATCAGGCCCTGATCACCTTGCGGCGTTGGCTCCGTTGTCCATTGGTCGTACCCGAATGGAGAGTGCTGCTGTTGGAGCCCTGTGGGGCTGTGGCCATGATGCTGGTCAGGTCATCTTTGGCTTGATCTTCTTACTTCTAAAAGATCGACTTCGCATTGAGGTCATCCAAACTTGGGGCACCCGGGTGGTTGGCCTTACCCTCCTTGTGATTGGTGTTATGGGAATCAGGGAAGCTTCTGAAATGCCTACCCCATGCGTTGCCTTAGAAAATGGTGAATGTGATGTGAGTGCGTATGAAGCACTTGAGAATCCAACTATGGTGAAGAAGAAGATCGGGTTTGCTACTTTTGCTACAGGAATAGTTCATGGTCTGCAGCCAGACGCGTTGATGATGGTATTGCCTGCACTTGCTCTGCCTTCTCGCTTGGCAGGTGCTGCATTTCTTATCATGTTCTTGCTTGGTACAGTTGTTGCAATGGGAAGCTATACAGTTTTCTTAGGATCATGTAGTCAGGCACTCAAGGAAAGAGTACCTAGGATAACTGAGAAACTCACCTGGGTTTCTTCCCTTGTTGCAATAGCCCTCGGATTTGCCATCCTCATTAGCCAATTTTTTGGGTTTAGTCTTTATTAATGCATCTTTTAAGACAGGTCTCTCTATTTTTGAAGCATATTAATGTAAGTCAAGAGAAAACAAGGACCTGACTCCTGAGAGACATTGGATTGTTTAGAGCAAGTCAAATTGCCCCCGCATCATATCAGATTTCTTGCTGCCATGGTCTCTTGTCTCGGTTGTGTAATGTATGTTCAATGAACTCTTCTGCATGTGTCTTGATTTCCATTTTTCAACTATTTTCTGTCCTGCTAAACACACTGAAAAGAATGGTGCTAAAAGTTTCAGAGCTTCTCGTAAGTGGAAAAAGGTGGAGAAGTGCGTGAATCGAATGAACAAAATGATAGAAATAATAAAAAAAAATTATGATTATCCGGTAGAGTATATGGAGATGGACAGCGAGGAATTAGCGTTTAGCGGCTTCAACTTCTCTTCCCTGTTGGACTCTTTCAACAAAAATCTCCAAATAGCTCCTTAATGAAGTTTAATGGCCTGTTTGGATGAGAGGAAAAGTTGGGAAGAAAGAAAATAGGGAGGAGAGAAAAGTGGGAAGAAAATATTACCCCTTCTTCTTGTTTGGACAAATACTTGATGACTAAAATGCCCTTATCTCTATGCTAAAATAATTATATTTAAAATTAAATTAGATGTTATAGTGAATGATGTTATTTTTAAGAAAAAATAATTTAAAATTAAATTATATATTAACATGCAACAAATTATTTTATTAAAATATAAAATAACAAAGTGAATAAATTTTTAAAACTGGATATATTAAATAGATAAATAAGTCATAACTTTGCAATATTAAGAATAATTAATGAAAGCTAAAGAATTAAATTCCTAGAACAAAATTAGTAAAGTAACATAGGCACGCACAGAGAAGGTTGAAAAAAAACAATAGATGAGTACTAATTTAAAGAAATAAGCAGTGACTCAGGTGGAGAAAAAAAGAGATTTGTCTGAAGATGATTGAGGTTATTTTTTTAATGGTTATGTGGGTGCTGTTCGATTGTTATGGTTATGTGAAGGCATGCTTTTTGATGAAGAGATATGAAATAATGAAGTAATTTTTGGCAATTTTCACTGGCTTCGTCCTTTGTCATGTTGTGCATCTATGATGACATGTATGAAATGTTGAGCATGGTTTTTTTACAATTGCTGTTAGATTTGAATTTGAATGCAGGAATATAGAAAGTATATATTTTAAAATCGAATGTTACTATGGGAAATGGAATGTGGCTGGCAATATAAACTATGGTCTAATGTGTGAAGTGTTTGTGTGTGTGTGTGTGTGGGTGTATATATATAATGAGGATATGGTTGGGGCTACATTTTGTAGGTGATGGATCAAGGGTTGGATGAAATGTATTTTCAAATTTCGGTTGCCGTCTTAAGCTTGCTGCTTGCAGTAAGAAGGATGATTGTGACAATTTTAATAGTCACAGTGGCATCAAGTAGGTCAAGGGATATACCAGAGAGGTCATATAGGTTAGACTTTCATGCTAAGAGAGCAAATCTGAGGGCTATGATTTACAGTAGCGATACGACATGTTTCAACCAAATTAGGATGTATAGGGCAACATTTGATAGATTGTGCTACATGTTAGACACAATAGGGGGATTGAAACCAACAAATAATATGTTAGTGGATGAACAAGTGGCGATGTTCCTGCACATTTTGGCTCATCATGTGAAGAATAGAGTCATCTAATTTGAGTTTGGTAGGTCTGGTGAGACAATAAGCAGGTACTTTAACGTTGTTCTTAATGCAACAATTAGACTACAATCTCATCTTTTGAAAACCCCAGAGGCCATTACTGAGGACGCAGATGATCGATGGAAATGGTTTAAGGTAATTTGATTATTACTTTTGTGTAGTGTGGATAGCAAGGTATTGTTTATTGTAGTCCAAAGGCAGTGACATTTATCTGATGTAGGGCTGTTTGGGTGCGTTGGATGGAACCCATATTCGATTACATGTGCCAACCAATGCAAGAGGTCGGTATCGCAACAGGAAAGGAGAGTTAACGACAAATGTCTTGGGGGTTTGCTCGCCAGATGCACAGTTCATTTATGTGTTGACGGGTTGGGAAGGATCCGCTGCTGATGGAAGAGTGCTGAGAGATGCTATAAGGAGGAGACATGGGTTGAAAGTTCAAGCTGGTTAGTGAAATATTAGGATATGGTAGACCACATTTTGTTGAGACATTGGAAATATAAAAAATTATTTAATGGTAATAAAATGTTATATTGTTGCAGGGAATTATTACCTGGTAGATGCGGGATACACAAATTGCCAAGGTTTCTTGGCTCCTTTTAGAGGGCAAAGGTACCATCTTAGTGAATGGAGGCAAGGACAAAGACCTGAGAGTGCACAAGAGTGCTTCAATATGCGGCACTCTGCTGCTAGAAATGTGATTGAGAGGACCTTTGGCATCCTAAAGAAGCGGTGGGGAATATTACGTAGTCCATCATTTTATCCCTTGAAGGTTCAAAACAGATGCATCATGGCATGTTGTCTCCTGCATAATCTGATTAGGAGGGGGAGTGTGCAGGATCCACTAGATGCAGAGATAGAAACATTGGAACCTTCAGCTGCAACTATGGACAACATCCCCATGATGTCCATGGAAACCTCTGAAGCTTGGAATAACTTTAGGGAGAATATGGCAAATGAAATGTTTAATGCATTTAATGCTGATGGTTAGAGGAAGTAAATGATGTGACTTGATTGTTGATGTTGTTGTTGTTTTTTTATGACTGTTGACCTTGTGCACCTTTATTGTGCATGTGTTGAACCTTTTCCATGTTTGATGATTCAATAAATTGGTTTAGTTGTTGTTTGATTTGTGTTGCTTAAATGCTCATGGTTCCATATATGTATGCGTCATAGTGTTATTAGAATAATTGTTTTTGTTGTGAGGATATGTTTTGTAGATGGATCAAAGCCAGGTTGAGTGTAACAAGAAGTTTCATGTGTGGACACCGGAGGAGGATAATTTACTGGTGGAATGCCTTGTCAACCTTAGGACAGAACAAAAGTTCATGGCTGAGAATGGTTTCAAGCCAGGGTTTGCCAATGCCCTACAACTCATGATGGAGGAAAAAGCACCTGGTTGTGGGATAAAAGCAAGTCCACATATCATGTCTAGGATAAAGACACTGAAAATATGGTGGCAGGCTGTCTATGACATGGTATATGGCACAAATACGTCTGGATTTGGATGGGATCCTGACACCAAATGTGTTACTGCTGAAAAAGAGGTGTGGGACGAATATTTGAAGGTATAAACACTTAAATTAGTTCCATAAAACAAGCATTTGTGCATTTGGATAGTTTACTAATGAGAGTTGTATTTTGTTAGGTCCATACCAAGGCTGCCCCATTCCGGAAAAAGCCATTTGTGCATTTGGAAAGCTTGAGCTTCGTTTGGGCCAAAGACAGGGCCGTGGGTGATATTGTAAGATCCCCAGTTGGGATGGAAGAAGAAGTTGGAGAAGAAGAGTTAAATGGTCATTCCCCTGAAAATGTACCTGAAGTTGAACTGATTAGTCCTGTTCTTGAAACAGCAACAACCACAGTCCCTAATACTGAGGCATCTTCAAGTACAAGAAAGAGACGCAAGACAAACAACTCTGACATTTTAGCTGACGTGATAAGGGAAAGTGTTACTTCTCTTGACAGCACAATTGTGAATGTCATTGAAAACCTTGGCAACCGCATTTCTACTCAAGCTCAAGCTAGGCAGGCTGCAATTGATGCCAAGGGGCAAGACCTGTATATTGAACTGATGGATGTGGAAGGTCTATCAATTGATGAGCTCAATGATGCGCACATCAAGATTGTGGCGTCCGAGCAGCTGCTGAATGCATTTGGAAGGATTCCACATGCTTTCAAGGCATCATGGATACGTAGTTTACTGAAGTAGTTGGCACATCTGACATCTTTTTTGTTAACAGCACATGCTTTTGTGCATTGTGTATATTTTGCTTATGTCCATACTTTTGTATATTTTGTGCATTGTGCTTTTGCCCATACTTTTGTCCATGTTTCTTTTGGAATGACATGCTAACATGGATTAAAGTATGGTTGTGTAACATCTTGTAGTCAATGCAAGGCATATATCATATATGGTTTTTAATGGAAAAATGTACTTCCTGCTTGTGTGTTTGTGTTATGTCGAATGGTTGCTGGTTGCTGTATTACATTCAGACAGGGAAACATGAATTTGATTTCAGATATATGAAATCGAATGTCAGCCACTAGGAATGGCATGAAATCGAATTTCCGTCCGAAGTAATTGAATTAAATCGAATGTCAGTAAAAATTAATGGTATGAAATCGAATTTGTGCCATTCACATCGTTTCTGAGGCAATTCCACTTGACAGGGTCACATTCGATTGTCAATCACAAGGATTGGTATGAAATCGAATGTGGACCATTGATTTTTCTTATACAATTCAAATGCCAATGTAAGACCCAACGCGAAATCCATGTTCATCTGTCAAATAGTAAGTTTGCATAATAAAATCGATTTTAAACTCACACAGCGAGTGCCTTGTGGGGTTGTAAGGGTTTAAGGCAGCGCATCAGATTATTTGCCATTTTAATATTTTTGTAAAATTGAATTTATATAGGAGCAACGATTTGTCTTCCATTTCAGACTCCAGTGTTCCACTCACACATTAGGGCGAAAAATCCGGCGAAACCCCTCTCTAATTCAAACCTTGGTGCCTCCAAAATCCCCAACCGTTTCACGACGAGGTTACATAGCAGTTATCCTCCCATATTTGAAAAACCCACCAACAATGCCGAGGACAAAAACGGTCTCTGATAGGTTTAAGGAACACAACATCACCAAGGAAGACCTCCAACGGTACCGGGAACACATGAGCAAGATTCGTGTGTCAAATCGCAAAGGGAAGGCAAGCATTGGTGGTAAACGGGATGATGACATTGATGAGTTTGTGGCTTGTGCAAAATGGAAGGAGGAGCAGGTGAGGCGAACTAATTTGAACCAAAAAAGAGCGGCTAAAAGAAAGCAAACGGCCAAAGGTTCTCAGAATTCCAATGCTAAGAAGAGAAAACGAAAGATGACGAAGTGGACGATGAAACAGTGCAAGCCAGTGAAGATGGCTCTGATGGAACGCAAGAAGACACTGGTGACTCTAACGCCAAGTCCAGTGATGATGATGACAATGCAGGTGATTCCCATTCAGAGAAGGAGGCCTCTGTGAGTGTTTCACAGGAAGAAGAGGCTTCAGTTTCATCTGAATCAGCAAAGAGCCACTCGTCCAAATCCCAAAAAATTGCTACTTCCAACTCTGGTCAAGAAGATGGATCTGGTGATGATGAAAATGATGCTGCTATGGACGAAAAGGACAAGATTAATCTTAGGAAACTGTTGAAGAAGAGGCTACACCGCATTTGCATTCCTGATGATAAATCTGACTTCAATTCATCCAAGCTTGAAAGGTACCAAGATTTGCATGCTAATCGTACCATTTCCAAAATGAGTAGAGTTAAACTTGATACATTCGATTCTGAATTCAAGTTTGGCCTGTCACATTTGCTTGCTCCTTACAAAAATCTGGTTGAACTGTCACTGCCTTATAGTGATTCTGTTGTGAGGGTTTTTTATTCTAACTTCAAAGTTGTCAATGAAATCCTTAGAACAGTTGTGAGGGGAAAGAAAATTGTGATCACCCCTAAGAAAATAACCAACTGGCTGGGACTTAAATCCCCACAAGATGATGACTCTGAGTTCACTGAAAGTGAAGTGTACAAGACCTTGATGAACACTGATGCCTGCCCAAGTAACCCTGTGCTGAAGCCTGCTTTAATGCCCGATGCCCATAGAGTGCTTTGGTATATATACTCCAGGAATTTTGTGAACAAGGGGGGACACTACACAGCATTCACCCCTAAGGACAAAGAAAACCTTACCCGGTTGGTTAAGGGGAAGGCAATTGCAGTAGGCAACCTTATCTATGAAAATATGATCAAGGCTGCAACTGCTTTCAAAAGGAATACCCATATGCCATTCCCCTCATTTGTTTCTTTGATCCTGAAAGAAAACAAGGTGTGGTATTTGGAAAATGGTGAGCCCCCAATCTGGACTGATGAGTTTGATTACAAAGTTTTAAACCACATGCAGATACCAGTTAGAGGCCGAAATGTGACAAATGATCAGCCTTCTCCATTAGCAAGCAATAACCCCCATGCCAATATTGAACAAAGTATCCCTGCACAATCCAACACTCAGGCCCACCCTACTGGTTTGGTCCATTCCTTAGCTGCAGAAGAATTGTCAACAATGTTGGGTCAGACTGTCCAGCAAAAGATGGATGAATTGGGTTCAAATATTATGCAGCAACTTCAAACCATCTCCACCAGGCTGGGGCTCTTGGAAAGTGACATGAGTAAGGTTCGGATTGATTTGCAAGACATTTATCAGTATGTTGCATCCAAGAGGGAAAATACTGATAATTTCACTACTCCTCCCTCAAGCGACCCCACTATGCACACTGATGACCCACAGAATACCTTTTCATGTTCCTAAATTCGATTTTGAATTCTAAACATTAGCTTTTCCACTACATTGCTTCACCAAATTTTCACAAACATAAGAATGTCTGATATAAAATCGATTTTCCTGTACTTAAATTAGATTTTGAATTGTAAACATTACATTTCCGTACTTGTTGCTTACACTGACCATTTATCATAGGTTAAAAAAATTTGCTTGTTCCATTGTCAATGGTTACCACAGTGTAGACATAACTTCCAGCATTTTGTCCTGCTATATTTACACCAAAATACAATGTAAAACAAAAAAATACACACTTCATTTCTTCATGCAACATACAATGTATTTTACACCAAACTACCTATTTCAAATCTCACACCACCCATTGTTAAACCATTCATCCAACCAAAATATTTACATTTTTCATTACAATAAATTGCCCTTCTTCTGTTCCCCTTGGTGACCTTGGCTGATGTATGATCTTTCTTCTCCACGCTCCCACAGCCACAGTTTGATGCATGTCCCTCAAAGCAAAGCGACCTCTCAATCATATTGTCTCCCTCAAAACCAGATATGGGAACAAATGATATTTTCTCTGGGTTGTAACCAACCTTCTTCAAGTATGAAGACACTTCCTTGACAATTTCATCATATCTTGTCTTGGAGTACTTGGGAGTACTAGCATCCATCTGTCATGGACAATTTCACTCTTGACACCAAGAGTGAAACCAAGGAGAGCAAGCTCCTTACCAGATCGCCTGTCAATCTTGGTCAAAAGCTCAGCAAACTTCACAGCAATGTGGGACGTGTGGCAGTCAAGCACTGGAGCATAACCGTTACCGATCTGGCCACGATGGTTCATGATGATGACCTCAGATGTAAAGTTGGCTGCTTCCTTCGCAGGATCATCATTGGAGTTAGATGCAACATAACCACGCTTGAGATCCTTCACTGCAACGTTCTTCACATTGAATCCCACACCAGTCTCAACACGTCCCACTGGAACAGTTCCGATTCCTCCAATCTTGTACACATCCTGAAGGGGCAACCTGAGGGGCTTGTCTGGGAGCCTCTTGGCCTCGTTGATCTGATCAAGGACATCAAGGAGGGTTGGTCCCTTGTACCAGACAGGGTTAGTGGACCTCTCAATCATGTTGTCTCCTTCCAAACCAGAGATGGGAACGAAGGGAATCTTGTCAGGGTTGTATCCAACCTTCTTCAAATAGGATGACACTTCCTTCACGATTTCATCATACCTACCCTTGGAGTACTTGGGAGTGGTGGCATCCATCTGTAGCAGAGGAAAATGGAAAACCATATTACAACATGACAATGAATGCAATAATCAATTCAATATATATTCAAATTTACCAAGGAACCATAATTAGATACCTTGTTGCAGCAGCAAATCATCTGCTTCACACCAAGGGTGAAAGAAAGGAGGGCGTCCTCACTGGTCTGCCCGTCTTTGGAAATAGCAGCCTCAAACCCACCAGTGGTGTAGTCAATGATGAGGATAGCACAGTCAGCCTGGGAAGTTCCAGTAATCATGTTCTTGATGAAATCCCTGTGTCCGGAGGCATCAATGACTGTGCAGTAGTACTTGGTGGTCTCGATTTTCCAGAGAGCAATATCAATTGTGATTCCTCTTTCACGCTCAGCCTTCAGCTTGTCCAACACCCAGGCGTACTTGAAGGACCTCTTGTTCATCTCAGCAGCTTCCTTCTCCAACCTCTCAATAACACGCTTGTCAATACCTCCAAGCTTGTAGATGAGATGGCCGGTGGTGGTTGATTTCCCAGAATCCACATGGCCAATGACCACAATGTTGCTGTGAGTCTTCTCCTTACCCATAGCAACTTACACCATACTTCAAAAATAAGGAGCAATTCTAGAATAGCAATGCATATTCAACTTCTACAATCAACCACATCGATATTTCTGTCCTAATTCATATTTGCCAAATTTATAACATTCCTTTTACCACGAAAGTTCAAAAAACACAACGCCTACCTCTATTAACCATCATTTCCGCCGGAATCCAAGCTGACCAGCCATCGTCGTCCATCGTCTCCCACTTCTCCGCTGGATCTGCCTCCCACAAATCGCAGGAACTGGCACCTTCTTCACCGTGCATCTTCTTTTTCTTTTATCATAAGTGAGGGCATTTTCGTCATTTGTCAAATATTTTCCCTCATAACCCTTTATTTTCATCCAACCAAACAAAAATTTTCCCTTCAAAATCATTTCTATTTCAGTGGTAACCAAACACATCAACCCCTTTTAATTTTCCATTCCATTCCATTACATTCCATTCCGTTCCATTCCATCCTAAAATTTTCTGTGAACCAAACGGACCCTTATTGTTTTGAAAGATAGTTAATGCCAGTTAGTAAATTATCACTTTCGCGATGGCAAGAGCAGGTGAATTATTTTACCATCGGTGAAAAAGTTGCCATATGATTTTTATTTTTCAGAAGCATATCAACCCCCCGCCCCAAAAAAAAAAAGGTAAAAATTATGGGTCGAATACATTTTTAAACTGAAGACACAAACAAAACGGTATTTTTTTTTCCTGTGAGTTTATTATGCCTTGCTTGTTCTCATATATTGATATATCAAGGTTATTTATTTTCCACCCACCAAGACAAGGAAAAAATGGAAAATGGTAAAAACGATTAAACTTGGGAAAGAAAGGATTTTCTGCTTAGTAAAATTCAATCAGATTAGTTTGGTAGTTTGCTGACCTTAAGCCCTTAACCCTTGAGCATATACTCGAAGCCAAGAAATCCTAATGAAGCAAAACATCTAAAACCAACCGAACAAAAGGAACTTTATGAGCAAATGCTGGCGGTTAATCCATCTAAATATATTTTCATATCTCTCTCTGTTTTCTGGTTTCCATTCCATGTACATGTATTTACTTTTTTTGCTGGAAAATAAGGCTAGAAAATGAAAGCCTCAATACTGGCCTTCTTTGGCATTGCGCA
The DNA here is from genome assembly GCA_037074515.1 of Mimosa bimucronata. Lineage (NCBI taxonomy): Eukaryota > Viridiplantae > Streptophyta > Magnoliopsida > Fabales > Fabaceae > Mimosa > Mimosa bimucronata. Next base: position 654,460 of record CM073438.1, read on the forward strand.
GACAGGGCATGCCTGAAGAAAAGGCTCACAATCTTTGCAAGCACAAAGGTGTCTGCAAGGAAGCAACAAAAAGCACGACCTTTCACTTTTACAACTTTTGCAAGTTCAAGCTGCCATTCCTCTCTCTATCTGTTCATCATCATCGTCTCCTCTTGCATTTTCGTCCCAGCAGGATTGTGCCTCATCTGCCCATACATTGTTGGTACTACAGTGAGCCTTTTCTTTCATCATCTCTAGTGAGTTGCTTAGGGATAACATCATGGCTTCACTCTCCAGAGCAGCTCTCCGCCATGCTCGATTCTCTGCTTCTACTCTGTTCAAAAGATCTTCCAACTCCATCCTTTTCCGCACTGCCAACGCAATTTCTTCATCCTTTTGCCTCATCGAATTGAGCATGTTTATTTCCACTGTGTTCAATACCGTCTCCAGCTGTTGCTTCCCTTGCTCTTGTAATTTCATTCTCAGTTTCTCACCCTGTTACACCAACCAAGTCAACACAATTCCCCAACTCAATCGTTGGCACCAAACAGAATATTCTGAATATACTCTATATGTTAGATAGATTAGAAGAAGTTGATGAAGGCAGGAATATATGGGACCGACCTGCAATTTGATGTGATGATCAACCTCATAGTCGTGCTTTTCAAGACTAGGGAGTGAAGGTGTGATTGATGTTGAGGATGAAACAAGAAGGTTAGTGTGATTGAAATAATGTTGTGGTTGTATCTGGGAGGGAGGGAAGGCAGAGGCAGAGGCAGCACAGGCATGGAGAGCAGTCAAGTCCTGTGAAGTTTGTAGGAACTCAACTTGAATGGCCATACCAAATGCCAGGGGTTCAAAATTCAATCTTTTTGCTAAGCGATAGATGTTATCAGAAGACTGGAGGAGGTAGTAGTGAGTTAAATAGAAAGGGGGAAAGGGATAAGTATATGAAGAGTGCTTTGAAGGAGAAAAGGAAAACATAAGAAGATGAGTGTGAGTGTGCGTGTGCAAGGTTTGGAGAGTGTCGGCGAAAGTTTCTTTGAATATAGAGAAAGAGGGGAATATTGTAAGGTTGGAGAATGTGTAATGATGCTGTACGACCGAGCCCACCACCAAATCCTCTATTTCCTTACCACTTAACAGGACAACGTTTCCTTAATTGTCTTTATTATCCGATATGATTTACTACCAGCTACGAGTATCTCATCATTTGGATGTTAACACTTGTGTGTTATCTCATTTTTACGCATCGGATCTACGTGATTGCTGTGATTTCCGCAATAAATATGCTCAAATTATGGTAGTTACTGGTTGGATGTATTACATATTTAATAATAGTACTAATTACACTAGTCGTTCAAACTTGAAATGACCTGCGTGTTATCTCATTATTACTCGTGTAATTACACGAATCGTTCAAACTTGTAATAGTAATAATGGAATAGAAAAGAAAGACCAGTTTACGAAGAGGGCCGCGACTTGCAGTTGCATGTATTACATATATTTAATAATAGTACTTATTACACGAGTCGTTCAAACTTGAAAGCGTGTGTAGGGCTAACACGTAATTCTCTTTATCTTTTTGACTCCTTTAGTTTCAACCGCGCGTCCACCTCCTAGTTTTTGACATCACAAATTCACAATGAATTACCCCTCGCCTTTTGCCTTTTCTAGATCTCCCTTCAATTCTCTGTGTCTCTAGTTGCCATTCTCTTGGCTTCCTTTTTCTGCAGTTTACAATATAGAGTAATACATACCCCAATCTTTATTTAGTTTGGTGTTTGATGCTTTTGTTCAACTAATTGTAGTAGAATTCTTTCTTACACTCCACGATATTGATTTGAACCATACATGTGTTATGTGTATCTTCTTCATAGCCAATTTAAAAAACAAAAGTGCAGGGGACAAAAGTTCAGTAACTGATGAATTGGGTGGTTGATTAAAACAAAGCTATCAAGAAGGAACAACTTCCTAGAATTGCTGATGACGAAAATTCAACACGTCTGAATCCAAAAGTGGACAGGATTTTCAAAAGATACATAAAGTTGTTGACTCCTGAGTCCAACCTCTCATGTCAGCTGCTTTTGAACCTTCTGGGCAGGTGCCAAGGTGACACGATATGAACTTGTTTAACCTACCTGAGAGTTGATCCCACAAATTCTGCGAATCTCTGGTGACTGCTCTAAATCAAGCCAAACAATCCGCCCATTCCTTATAAATTTAGGAAAAATTTAATAATCTTTTTGTTCTTCTAGTTTCAACTCAATCTTTATTGTTTGATTTAATGCAATTTAGTCTTATAGTTGGACTCTACTATAAAGTAGCCTCCGAACATTGATTTATTGTGAATTTATCTCTATAATTTTAATTATTTAATTTTATAGGAAATGATACAAGATTTTTATTATGATGGAGCTGTATCATGTCAAATTATATGGACTGATAAGTTAGAATTATAACAAGTAAATTATTAATTTTCACTAAATTCTAACATATTGTTCACTAACACACACTATTATTACCTTCTCATGATGGGGGCGCCGACCAATTCTAGCCAGCCGGCTGAAAGATTAGAGGCATATCATCCATGGCCATTTATAAATAACCTCAAGCATTTCAACTCACAAATAGTAGTACTTGCATTGTTGTATTAAAAAAAAAAAAAAAAAAGCAGTACGTACATTGTGAAATGAGCGAGTAACACGTTTAGCTCACACTGCACGAGACTAAAGCCATATCGTAATCTCCTACGATAAAGATAAGAAAGGACTATTTAATTGTTGGGTAGGTAATCGGTGATGCGACTATATAGGTGTGAATGATATAATCAATCAAATCAAAGAATAATGGTTGTACTCACATAGTATTGGCATAAGGTCCAATAATGCATGTGACCACCGTCCCCCAACATGTATTTTCGTGACTGCACGCACGCACGCACACATCTCCCTCCCGTCTCACACGTTGCCCTCCCACTTTCCGACACGTTTCCTGACCCTTGGCCTTTTTCCACACAGACCTGCTGATATCCCCTTCATTTTCTCTATTTGATTGATACTACTGCTTCAAAAGAAACACTTACTTTCAAAATAAAGTGCAGGATAGCGAGTCATATATATGAATGATGGTTGAGGATAATCAATTCCAAATTAACAAATTATTTTTGAAGAAAAAATAACTATAAACTATTTAATTGAAGTAATTTATTTTGTATCCTTAATTTCTTTAAAAAATAAATATAATCTTACAATTAGAACGAAGTGACTAGTTACACAAGTAACCATACATTATTGCATGGGAGGTGAACAGTTACTGAATGGGCCTGAATGTGCATGAGTGGATGTGAGGCTATGGATATGATGAAGTATAAGAGAAAGTGTTTCTGGACATTAGATTTAGAGACCGACACAAACGCAGGTTACGTGAAAGTGAAAGATCCTATTGACACTTCCTTCGTACTTTTTTGTTCTTTTAGCCTTTTAGGCACACACCGACGAAAGCCGACAGCAATGGGACTGGGAGAGTTATTGAGGCCTCGTCTTCAACCTTCGCTCCATGTCTCTCTTGCTACGTGTTGCTCCCTATCTTATTTTATCTTCTTTTCTTTCCCTGTTGGTCCCTACTGAGCAATAGTAACTAAGCAGGCCTCGGACATACATAATTACTCCCCCACCAACCCATACGTACGGACCCTCATCCCCTACCTACATCTTCCTCGAACCCACCACCGCTTGTTCTCTTCCTTCTTAATCATCCTTCTCAGTATTGATACCCGCTACGGTGGAACAATCATGCCTACTTGCCTTGGATCACTATTAATTACTCCCTCCGGTCCTAATTATAAGACCACTTTGACTTTTTTGACTTTTTTTTATAATACAAAAAAAGAGCAGTTTCAGTCCAAAAAAATATCTTTTTTCCTCAAAACTAATTTATTCTACTTATAAACTAACTTATAATCAAATTTCATGTGACATATGTTATAATTTAGTGGTCTAATTTGTTTCCTTAACTTCCACAAAAAAAAGTCAAAGTGGTCTTATATTTAGGACCGGAGGGAGTATATCTTATCCATGCATGAGTTTTTTTTTTCCTTTTCTTTTTAAGACTTCAAATATAACTGGGAACATAACTGGTACAGGCACAAGAAGAGAGAGAGAAAAACGTAAAGGAAAGAAATCTGACTATTATTCAACACTGTTCATAGTACACGTATCCTATTTAAAGGCTGATATGCTCAACTGTAACCGAAGTAGTTACATCCTAACAACTCACTAATTCTCTACACACTCCTTAGCAATACTACAACTAAATGCGTAACAATACTCCCCCCTTACAAAGAATAAGAATCCTTGTCCAAAAGGATGGTGGGAGAGGACAGATCAGTAAGAGCTGTCGAAAATTGAGGAAATAACTGTTGGAAAGAAGAAAGATGATCTTCCCAAGTCGCGTCTTCAGGTTTGGAATGACACCAATGTACAAGAATCTGGGTCATAGGCAAATTATTCTTCTTAACCAATTTCCGGCCTAAAATAGCCAATGGTTCCTGGACAAAATTAAACAGCTTTCATCATCCACCATAGGCAACACAGAACTAGGGACAGCACCGGTACTAGGAGACTTCTTTAATAAGGACACATGAAACATCGGGTGCATCTTAGTCTCAGGAGGTAATTCCAGCTCATAGGCCACAGATCCCACCTTCTTAAGGATCTTAAATGGACCAAAGTATTTGACTGCCAACTTATGCAAAGACGAATAATTGATTAAATTGCGACGAAATGGTTGCAGCTTAAGGAAAACCAAATCGCCCACTGCAAACTCTCGTTCAGACCTGTGTTTATTAGCTTGAGAAACCATACGATGCTGAGCACGTCGTATTATTTTTAAGAAGCTGAATAGTAGTCTCTCTAGATAAACAAAAACGGTCCACTACTTCATTGCTAGAACCACCAGCCAAATAAGGAAGACAGGTTGGAGGAGGGACCACTACTACAAAAAGCCCATTTTATGTCACCAATTAACGTCACTTATTTAAAAATGTGACATTGAAAATCAAGGAGTAACTAAAAAAAAGAAACAACGTCACACTTAAAATTAAGTGTGATGTTGAAACTTTTCCACGTCACACTAAAATTTTAGTGTGACTGTGACGTGGAAAAATACTTTCAACGTCACACAAAATTTTGGTGTGACGTTGAAAGTGTTTTCCATAAAATGAAAAAAATGAAAAAATAGGGGGAGGGAAATGAAAAAAAAAAAAAGAAGGAGGGGGGTTTTCCACGTCACACCACATTGTGGTATGACGTAGAATGCCTTTTCTCGCCCCCAATTTTTCCACCTCCTGCCCCCCCCAAAGAACAAAAACCCTCAGCTCACCACCCCCCACCCACGAGCCCTCACAGCTCCCCCACCCCACACCCCCCAAAGCGCACCCTCACCCCCCACACGGACACACACCCCCACCCCCACCCCCCACACGGCCACGAAACCCCCCACCCCCACCCCCCCCACACTATGAAGTCATTGAGAATTGGTACGTTCTTCTAGCTATTGCTATTTCGGTTTCTGTTATAGTTCAGAATCAAATCATTATTTTTTCTGTAATTTTATATTGATAGAAGCTTAGAGGGAAGCTGTATGTGGGCTATTTGTTGGTGGTGAAATGGTTCTTTGCTTTGCTCATAGGAATTGGTACGTTCTTCTTCTTTCTGCTTGAGTTTCTTATCTCAACCTTGAAGTGTATATATATTCTGGTAGTTTCAATTTTATAGGCTCTGGTTCTGAATTGCCATGGTTGAACTATTAATGGTTCGTTTGGTATGTGGTTAGAAAAATCCTTTTCTTTTTTTAATTTGATTATCTTGCGTCTGTGATTATTTTTCATTAGTTCTGTTTTTATAAATTATTATTATTCTAATGCATATTTGATGGTATTTTTTTAATTCTAAAAAATCGTTTTTTGGAGGAGGAAAAAAAATGAGACATAGGCATAAAGCTTAGTGACGTTATGCCTTTCATGCATGCACCTTATATATCCTTAGCTTTCTCATATATGTTAAATTATTGTTGATTATGTGTATTTCATCAAATTTTAACAGGTACTGGAATAGCTGCTGTTTTCATCAATATATCTGTTGAAAACTTCGCTGGTTGGTAATTAAATATGCAATTCTATCTATCTGGTTCTTTTTTTTTTACTTGTTCAAAGTTTTTTTTCAGCTCTGATTTCCTCCTATCGGGTTCAACAATTTCAATTGTGCCTCCGTTCACAGCTTCACTTCATCAAGGTTCCTTCTTTTCCTTTTTTTTCCTGATAATTAAATCTGCTGCCTTTTTTTTCTCAATTGTAAATTGCAAAAAATGTCATAGAATATTTAATGGTTTTGTAAGTCTTGTAAATCGGTCTGCCATAGAATGTTTAATGTTCAATTGTAAATTGGTTTGCAAATGCTGTTACGTTGTAGTTGCTGCAAATATTGCATACTTGCCAAAATGTTTTATAAGTCTTGTAAATTGGTTTGCTATTGGTTTTTGTTCTCAAATTGCTGAAGATTTATTTTGTCTAATTGATCTTGTTGCTACTAAAATCGTCGTGAATTTCGTTGCATTGTTGCTTGTTTCTTTGTTGCATTTTACATGCTGGTTTTGCTTCTATAAATCACTTCAAATTACTGGAGTGAAATTGGATTGTAAATGTAATTTTTGGATGTCACATTTACAAGAGGAGGCTTTGCTAAATTTTTAAAAAAATTTGCATGAAGTGAAGATATGCATAGCATGCCCATTTCTTCCTAATAATGTAGTGAGATAAACTTGACTAGTTTGTTGGAGATGGTATAGGTTTAATAGAATGGATCGTAGTTGGATGCATGCATTGAGAACCACTAAAAAGTATCAGATGGGTGTGGAAGAATTTATTGAATTTGCAAAAAAAAACGTGTCCAGTAAGAATGGCATGTATCTTTGCCCTTGTGTGAAGTGTGCAAATGCTTATCGTAAGAGCATTGATGATATAAGGGATCACCTTCTTTGTGATGGGATTAATCTCCGTTATAAGAAGTGGCTTTGGCATGGGGAATTGGGAAGTACCGTATATGCGTGCCCGTCACAAAATGTACAAGAAGCGGTGGATGATGTTTGTGATGATGGAATGGACGAGATGATTAATGACATTGGGGCGGAGTCATTTTCTGTGGTCCATGAGTTCGACAAGTTGAGGAGTGATGCAGAGACACCGTTGTTCCCGGGGTGTACTAAGTATACTCGGTTAACCGGCGTCCTGAAATTGTTGAAAATAAAGACAGAAAATGGGTGGGCAGACGCGGGATTCTCACAGATGCTTGAAGCTTTGAGTGATATGTTCCCGGCAGGCAATGTGCTTCAGAAGCGTATGTACGAGGCTAAAAAAGTTCTAAGCAAGATGGGCATGGAGTATAAGAAGATACACGCTTGCCCTAATGATTGCGTGTTATACAGGAAAGAGTATGAGGGCCTAAAAGAGTGTCCAAAATGTCATACTTCGAGGTACAAACCGAGGAAGGATGCCGTTGGTGATGATGATGGATCAAAGAAAGGGGTACCTTTGAAGGTAATGTGGTACCTTCCAATTGTTCCACGGTTTAAACGCTTGTTTGCAAATGGGGCAGAAGCAAAGAAATTGAGATGGCATTGTGATGAGAGAATATCCGATGGAAGATATCTCCGGCATCCTGCTGATTCTCCTCAATGGAAGAAGATAGATTCCATGTTTCCTGAATTTGGTGGTGAGCCGAGGAACCTTCGTCTCGGACTGTGTACGGATGGTTTCAACCCTTTCGGGAGTCTCAGTAGCACACATAGTGCTTCGCTAGTTTTGCTGGTCATTTACAACCTGCCGCCTTGGTTGTGCACGAAGCGCAAGTATGTGATGATGTCAATGATGATTTCAGGGCCGAAACAGCCTAGTAACGATATCGATGTCTACCTGGCACCTTTCATTGAGGACTTGAAGATGTTGTGGGAAGAAGGCGTAGATGTGTTTGATGCTTACAGGCAGAAGACATTCAAGTTGCGAGCTATGTTGTTTACCACAATAAATGACTTCCCTGCATATGGCAATCTTTCTGGTTACAGTGTGAAGGGTTTTATGGCATGCCCTATATGTGAGTCTGACACACACTGCCACTATCTCAAACACGGAAGAAAAACCGTCTACCTCGGTCACAGAAGGTTTCTTGATCGGTTTCATCCTTATCGTAGACTAAAGAAGTGTTTTAATGGCTCATCTGAGTACCGATCTGCTCCGACCCCCTTAACCGGGGAGGAAGTTTACCGTCGTGTTGAGAATGTCAATATGGTATTCGGTAAGAAACAGAAGACGAAGACCGGTTCTGAGAAGATTATTTGGAAGAAGAGGTCAATCTTCTTTGATCTACCTTATTGGCGATATCTCGATGTGAGGCACAGTATAGATGTGATGCATGTGGAGAAAAATGTTGGTGATAGTCTTGTTGGGACACTGTTGCACATACAGGGGAAGACAAAGGACGGACTCAATGCTCGATTAGACTTGGTTGAAATGGGCATAAGACCACGGTTGCATCCTGTAGTCAGTGAAAATGGCAAGAGGGCTTATATGGAACCTGCTGCTCATACACTTTCCAAAGAGGAGAAAAAAAGTCTGTGTGAGTGTTTGAGTGGGATCAAGGTTCCGCAGGGTTATTCCTCCAATGTTAGCAGACTTGTGTCTATGAATGATTTGAAGTTAGTGGGAATGAAGTCGCATGATTACCATGTATTGATGCAACAATTCTTACCAATTGCTATAAGAGGCATTTTGGAAGATGATGTCAGGATGACCATAACAAGACTGTGTATGTTTTTCAATACGATCTATAGCAAAGTCATCGACACTGAAAAGCTCGACGAGTTGGAAAATGAGGGTTATGTTATATTGTGCCAACTAGAGATGCTCTTTACTCCAGCATTTTTCGATATTATGGTGCACTTGATTGTTCATTTGGTAAGGGAGATAAGGCTGTGTGGCCCTGTTTATCTAAGGTGGATGTACCCGTTCGAGCAATTCATGAAAGTCTTGAAAGGGTATTCTAAGAACCCACATCGACCTGAGGCATCAATTGTTGAAAGATACATAGTTGAGGAGGCAATGGATTTTTGCAAATCGTATCTAAAAGGGGTTGAGGAAAACCCACGACATGAAGATGGGATCGGTAAGGGGGTACGTGGCGTCAAAGTGAAGACTATGCGCCGTGAAGAGGTGTTACAAGCACACCTATACATCTTGAATAATATGGAAGAAGTGCAGCCTTATTTGGATGAGCATAAGAAGATCCTGAAAGAAAAGAACCCGAAAAAGAGTGACATGCAGATTTCTAACGAGCATAACAAGACATTCATTGGGTGGTTCAAAGAAAAAGTTCAAAAGGAGACCAGTGGGCCGGATACAATAAGATGGTTAGCAGGAGGGCCTCGTTTTGAGGTTGTTACTTGGGGCTCTTTTGACATAAATGGCTATTGTTTCTACACTAAGGCTCAGGACAACAACAGCACCATGCAAAACAGTGGCGTGATGGTGGTAGCCGAAGCGATGCACTTCTCCAGTTCGAAAGATAAAAACCCACGATTGGCTTCCATGGCATATTATGGGGTAATTGAAGAAATTTGGGAAGTTAGTTACACCAAGTTCAAAATTCCAATCTTTAAATGCAAGTGGGTTAACAATAGTGCAGTTGGAGTTGATCCCCACACTGGTATGATCTCAATTGATATTCACAAGGTTGGGTACAGAGATGAGCCTTTTATTTTAGCAAGTCACGCAAAACAGGTGTTCTATGTAACAGATCCCACAAATAAACAATTGTCCATAGTGTTGCAAAGTAAAAAGCAAAAGGACCGCGCTCCCACTTTAGATCTAGATGAGATACCACCTTTGTGCGCAGGACCACGTGAACCAAGTGAATTTGAATTGATAGATGTTGATGATGACCAATTTGCCTCTAAAAATGATCATTGTGAGGGGATATGGGATAACACATAAAGTGAGAACCTTTTTGAATTATCATGTATTAAGTACTGTTATTGTTTTTATTTTGTTTTTGTGAAAGTTGTTGCCTTATACTGACTCATCACATCTTTGATTTGTTAACAGGTACATCATGGCGGATGATTCTAACAATCAGGGACAAAACAATCCCCCTCGAAGAAAGAAAAGAGGTCTGACGAAGCTCACTGACATTGTTGTCCGTCATGGGACAAATGTGCAGCCTATCCATGTGGAATTTGACGAGGACATGAATCCTATCGGGGAAACTGGCGCGAATTTCATGAGCTACGTCGGTTTTGTGGCAAGGAATCCAGTAAGCATATTGGTTGACGATTGGAGGGAAGTCCAAAAAGACATTAAGGATCAATGTTGGTCATATATCTTGGTATGTTTTATCATTATCTATCTGTTTGTTCCTAATATGCATGTATTTGTTTGTTTAGTTACTCAACTGATGTGTATTTTATTCTTATTCTTTGCAGCAAAATTTTGATGTCCCAAACACCGAACAGTTCAGGGATTTTTGGTTGAACGAAGCGCGCAAGATGTGGAAGAATTTCAAGACTACCCTGACCAAAGATTACATCCGGGGGAACAAGATGGATCAAGATCCCTGTCAGACCTACCCCTCTCTTGACCCAGAGACTTGGAAGACGTTTGTTAAGAAACGATTAGATAAAAAGTTTCAGGTTTGTATAGATCTTTTACTTTGCTTCAAAACTGATGAATTTTAACATATTATATTAGTTAACTAACTTAGTTTAGTTTTCACAGGAGAAAAGCCAAAAACAAAAGGAGCATCAAGAAAAGAATATCTACAAGCACACAATGTCTCGGGGGGGTTACAAGTGGGTCGAGAAAAAGTTGACCGAGAAATATTTTGCAGAAATGGAGGAAGCGGCACGGTCCGATCCTACCATTGTTATAGAGCATCCGCCGTCTTTCTCACGTCATACGAAATGGTTTGAGGGAAGGAAGAATAAAGAAGGAACATTTATCAATCCGGAGGTTGAAGCAGTTGCAAATAGGATTGTAAGTATTTTACTTGGTTGTTCATTCATTTAACTTGTGGTTTTATAACAAATTACCACTTATGATTTTCCGGTCATTGTAGGTCGAACTTGAGCAGCTGGCTACCCAAGGGTCCTTCACACCTTCTGGGAGGATGGACATCTTGGCCACGGCAATTGGGAAGCCCGATCGCCCCGGCCGAGTACTCGGGGAGCCCAGGACTTTAGGGTTTGCCAAGTATTTTGGCCACAAATCCAAATACAACCTTAGAGAATCCACTGAGGAGATTGTGGCTAAGGCTCGGGCGGAGATGGAGGCCCAATTGGAGGAGCGGTTTGCTTTATCCCAACAGCAGATGGCAGCACAATTCGAAAGTCAGGTGGCAGCGCAGGTCCAGGAAGCTCTTTCGGGTTATATGGGGGAGCAGATCCGTGCGCAGATTGAGGCACAGGTTAGAGCGTCTACTATACAGCTTGGAATCTCATCAAATTCTTCTCACCAAAGACAGCAGGTTTGAGCATCTACTATATATTTTAATTACCGAATTCCGAGTTTGTCAATTAGAAAATTACACTCACTCCGTATAATATCACTCCTGTAGGAGTGATATTAGAAAATTACACTTTGTCAATTAGAAAATTACACTCACTTCTATAGGAGTCCCCCGCTACCGGAGGTCCAAGCAGCAAAGACAGCTGCAATCACACTGTGCTGTTAGGATCAATTCGTGAGGACCAATCAAATCCCACACCAGACAATGACCCTGAAGTTGGAGAGGAGTGTTATCTCCATCTCGATGTCCCTCGCCTGCGCGCGGTCGCAAAAGCTCTCCAGTTCCCGAATGCCTCCTTCATACATAATAAGCGTATTCCGGAGGACCAAGTGAAGGTGTCTGTTACAAATGTTCGAAAGAATGAGAGGGGTTCAGCTATACCTGTTCATGATAGCGAAGTAACCAGACTAGGCGATGCTTTGGGGGCATTCATCTTGTGGCCAAGACGACTTGTACACAAGACTCAACAAAAGGTGCCGGTTGATGTGGTATGTACACTTAATTTTTGAGATTGCTTGTTTAAATATATTACAGCATGTAAGAATATATAACACTGATTTTTTCATCACCTACAGGTCTTTCCAGATAAATATCCTTCTCTCCAACTCCTGCGGGAGATGCAACCAACTTTGCAATCCACATCCATTAAGATGCCTCCAGAAGTAGTCAGTCCAGATCGTACATATGAATTTGCGATTGATAGTGACAGAGATATCGTGGAGTTTTTGACAATGGACTGTATTGACCTCGCCTGGCTCGAATTAGCGACTATGTAAATTACTATTACTATTTATGTCTTTGCAATATTTGTACTTCTATACTTTTATAATTTCAATTATTTTATGATAGGTACTTCCACGAGCTATGCATCCAATTAAGCACAGAACAATACAGATTCCTTAGTCCATTGGCCTTGGCGAGGAGAGATGATTTCAACAACAAGGCAGACCAGCTGAGATATGAGGATGAGATGCGGGCTTATGTCACACATCAAATGTCAGCGAATCGGGGATCTATCTATTTTGCGCCTATTCTTCAAGAGTAAGTGCGATTATTACCTTTTGCCAAATTTTTATCATTTGCACATTTACAAATGTTTTGTTTCCGTGTGGCCTTAATATTTTTAATGTCTTTCAGTAAGCACTGGTCATTAGCTGTCATTTGCCCCAGACAACATCGTTTGGTTTGGTTTGACTCTTTGAGGCATAATATAACCTCCTATTATAAAACTCTTTTATCGAAGTAAGTAGTTTTAATGACTTTTTACTTTGGGTTAAATAAATTATTTTCATGTATATGTGCTAATTTTGGTTCCATTTCAGGGGCATTCAGCAATGGCATTTTATGGAAGATACCGATGAAATGAATAATCCCATCATGGTGCAAAGACCTAAAGTAAGTATTTTGATTTAAATTCCTTCAATGTTAGTCAATTGAGATATTATTTACTTTGTTATTAATTTATATTATTTCCTTTGTTTTATAAAGTGCCCCAAGCAACCGACGAATAAGGAGTGTGGGTATTATGTCATGAAGTATATGTGTGACATTATTGAGAGTGACCGTAGCGGATCCTTCCCACAAGTATAAATTCTTATCTATAGCTTATTATATGATTCATACAATTAATACATATATATGATGTTTTATCTAACTTTGTATTGATCATAGTATCCATTATTGTTGCAGTTTTATGACCGAATCGATGAATTTACAGTCGAAGACATCGATGCGATTCGTGAACGTATTGCTCAATTTTTCCTTTTATTTTTGATTATGTAACAATCTGAATCAAAATTATTTGCTGGTGATCTTTCCTTTCATTCGATTCGACTTATTTTCTTTGGTCTGGCCTATGTTGGTGATTGTATAGTAGTGATAGCATTTTACTGTTATGCTCTGTACATTGCTTGGAACTTGAATTTTGTGTATATTGTATTATCTGTTGACCTGCATTTAGACATTTGCAATGTATGTATATATCAACGGGGAATAGAAAAATTAAAAATGTATTTTTTAAAAAAAAAGAAACAACGTCACACAATGTAAGATGTGTGACGTGGTTTCCTGGAAACCACGTCACACAGAATATTCTGTGTGACGTGGTTTCTCCGAGAAACTTACAACATCACACATAATATTATGTGTGACGTTGTTTCTCAGACTTTCTACGTCACTTCTTTATGTGACGTTAAAAGTCCATTTTCCATGTCACTTGTTTCAATGTCCCCTGAAAAAGTGACGTGGAAACCCCCAAAATTTGTGACGTTAAAAATACTTTTTGTAGTAGTGGACACCATATACAGCCTGCAACGGTGTCATGCTAATAGCTGAGTGAAAGGTGGTGTTGTACCACAACTCGACTAAAGGTAACCACTTCACCCACTGTTTAGGAAAATCACCTGTCATACATCTAAGATAACATTCCAGGCAGCGATTAATAACCTCAGTTTGTCCATCCAATTGAGGATGGTAAGCAGAGGAAAATTGGAGCTTAACCCCATACAATCGAAATAACTCACGCAAAAAACGACCACAAAACAGAGGATCTCGGTCATATACAATGGATTTGGGAAATCCATGATGTTTAATGACATTATCAAAGAACAACTGAGCTACTTCCACTACTGTGAAAGGGTGTTTCAAAGGAATAAAGTGAGCAGCCTTACTAAGACGATCAACCACCACCAATATAACAGTCTTAGAATAAGATTTGGGTAGGCCACTTATAAAATCCATTGAAAGGTCTGACCACACATTCTTAGGAACCAGAAGTGGTTGTAATAAGCCAGGGGATGCCATATTTTCAGATTTAAATCACTGACATGTGACACAATTTTAAACAAATTCACGCACTTCCCTCTTTAAACCTTTCCGATAAAAGACAGAAGCAATACGTCTATATGTAGGGGTCATACCTGAATGACCACTCACAGCATCAGCATGAAAATATTGCAGAAGATCAACGCGTAATCTTCGGTCAGCACCCACAACCAAATGACCATTATATTTGAGCAGATTATTTTCCCAAGAATAACGAGGATGAGAGGTGGGATCTTGAAGCAATTCTGTAAGCAACTTCTGTACATGGCTATCAATCTCCTAAGAGCGCTTGACACGATCAACAAGAGAACTAATGGGTGAAGAAATAGCACAAACAGTAGCATCATATTGTCGGGACAAAGCATCCGCTACAACAATTCTCTCTTCCTTTCCTGTACTCAATATCATATGATAACCCTTACAGTTTATTTAACCATTTGAGTTGTTCGGGAGAAACAGAACGTTGCTCAAGAAGATGTTTAAGAGGAAGGTGATCAATGCGTATGGTAAATGTTCAGCCCACCAAGTAAGAACGCCACTGCTTAACAGCAAAAATGATAGCCTTTAACTCCCTTTCATAAGCAGACACCACTCTTTTCCTTGGAGATAAAGCTTTGCTAAGAAAAGCTAATGGGTGTCCCAACTGCAACAAAACAACTCCTATACCTGACCCGGAAGCATTGGCTTCAATAACAAACCTCTCATTGAAATCAGGAAGGGCTAAGACAAGAGGTGAAGTCATAGCAGTCTTCAACGTTTCAAAGGCATGATCAGCTTCTGAAGTCCAACAAAACTTGTCTTTTTTCTTCAAAAGAGCAGTCAAAGGTTGGCAGATAGTGCCATAATTCTTTATGAAACGCCTATAATAACCCGTGAGTCTTAAAAACCCACGTAAAGCCTTTTGATTGGCAGGAACAAGCCAATCGTGGATAGTCGGTAGCTTCTGAAGATCCGCCTGTACTCCCTGACATGAAATAACATACCCCAAATAGTCAATCTGTTTTGCAGCAAAAACACATTTACTACGCTTAGCAAATAGCTTATGACTATGCAAGAGGGTCGATGTTGTAACGCCTGGATTTTTACTACTATATTATAGCATTTTTAATTGAATTACAACCACTTTTTAGTGTCAGAAGCCCAAAAATACGGAAAATTTAAAACTTTTTCTTTTAAAACCTTCAACCAACCTTCTGTCAGTTGGAATGGGCTTTTCGGACAAATTGAATAACTTAAAGACTCTTTATAAAATAAAGTGGTTAATAAAACAATTAAAAATACTCTAACTCTCTTAGGGTGTTTATTCTTAATTCATAAAACATGGGAAATTTAAATCTCTTAATAAATCTATAGAATTCTATTTTCTATTCTTTCTGCTATTAATTTAATAATTTAATTTTACATCATATACAAATAAACTTACTTTTAATAATCTAATCTTAATTTCTTCACCTAATCTTCTTCCAGCACTCCTGCCTTATCTCAACCATCTTATCATAAACCAGCATCTCTGAAACAGCAATTCAACGCAGTTTATCTCATTAGCTATGGTATTCATGCATGTAAAAACATGTATACATTTTATAAATCTGCACATATAATGATAACCTTTATCCTATTAATCTGTGTGCACTCTGCACCTACCAACCACTGATAACGATATCTTCGTTAACTAGTGGAGGCTCTACCTGCAGGATTTCTCGTTATAACTATCCCGTTATAACATAACTAAACTGGCAAAGGGGTAGCGAACCACCTAAGCCTGGAGTACTCCAACTGAGGATTAAGAATATACCAATCATGTGCAACAGATATACAAAATTATACATGCAATTCTTTTTAATGATAATGAAATAAACTGCTACCTGGCTTCTTTAGACCTTAGTCTTGTATTTGCTCCCTTTTCTTTCTACTGGCCTCTCCACTTATGTCACTATCAAGACCTATTAACATTTAATATAAATAGTAAATTAATACCTAAACTTCTATATAATTATTCAACGTCTCTCTCGGGGTCCGAATATACTTAATACTTCCCCATTCTTATATCTCATATAAATAGGTTTTACTTTAAATATTTTGACCCTTTTTAAAATTAAAAGACTACTTAAGATGATTCATTTCAATTTAATTATTTTAATTCTCATTATTATCTTTTTCGGAATTAAATATAAAATCACAATGACTTACACATAATTAGTCTATTAACCATTACCATCCTTCCACATTTATTAATTCTTTATTTTTGTACAATATAACTCTAATCTTATCAGAATCATAGCTTGCTATTGATTCACTGTTGTCACTGAAAATGTTATTTAAGAGAATGGAAATAGAATAGAGGTTTCAACTAAATAAATCCAGTCCAACTTCCAAACCATAATTAAATTAAATTTCTAATTCTATCTTTACTTCCTACTATTAAAAATACAAAGCAATCAGACATAGAACCAGGCACAGAAATGAATTCAAACTTTTATAAATTCATAGTTTCCACCCACACTATAATATCCTTTAAATATACTAAACTTCGATTAGAATCTAAACTGAAATTAACCATGTGAAAACTAGAGTATATAAACCCTCTTTTCACCATCCAACAACAATCAAACAGGTCCATAAAAATTAGCTCACTATTAAAATTTCTTTCAACCATAACCCATACACTACAACTTTATATTACCTTAAACTCATAATAAAACCTACGGCCATTATCTATTAAAAAGTGAAATCTTAATTCCAAATAACCTTGTTGCTTATTTCTCTGCCTTTACATAACCTGGACAATTCTACAATAAAGATTTACAACTTCACTAAGATAGACAATCCCACCAAGTAAATCATATTTCTTATATTGAAGCTTGATTTCTTTAAACATATGTTCTTCAACTCATAATCTTAAAGTAATTAGTGTCTTTAACTAAGCAATTAGAAACTTCAAGCACTAGCAGCTTACAGTTCAATTAAATACCTATTAACACATTAATCATTCCATATATCTCCCAATCAAGAAATCAACCTTGTACACTTGTTAGATATTCGGATACATCTAAATAAAATAGTCCTTAAATCCCACTTTAAATTTAGTAACATTCATTTAAACAATTGGTCAAATATCAAACTAAAGCCTACCGGTTTACTTCATATTAAGACTCCATCACCTAAAGCCCTCATTATCATTACACCATACTAATCTCCCAACTTCCGATATTAACTCAAGTTTCCTCTTTTTAATTCTAGAATCCATACTTTGTATATTTCATCAAACCCTCTTCATCATTTCCCACCTTTAATCTTATTATATCCTACACAAATCTTCAATTTCCAAATTGAATTACCGTCAAAATCACCTTACTTGTTCAAATTGAATTCGGAATTAAGACCCCTAGACCATACTTCTAAAAATTTCCAATAACACCTAACATGTTGCATTTTCTTATAATTAATTATCTAATACCTCAAACCTTCAAATGGCAATACCCCATAGGCTCAGGAAATAATTCCAGATTTCCAATCATACTTCCCATACCATACTCATTACCCAGTTTGCATCATATTCGGAACATCATTCCCAAGATAATGTGATACTGTTTACTCCTTTATTTACAAGAAAATTTAATTTCTTCCAACTACAAAACCATGTTCAAACCTTTACTTTAGAGTCCCTATTCATGGTTTTAAACTTCTATAAGCATTAGTTCACACTTGGAGACATTAAAACAGCAAGCTTAAATCATTAACAATAATTGAAGTTCTAATCCAATCCTAACCTCCACAAAACCTTTCCTATAATCATCTCTTTCAGCATCAAATGGCAAAGATAAGACTAGAGCAAAATATACATTCAAAACAATATACACTCCCCTTCCTTGACACTTGAAATTTGCCAGGCAGAACAGCCAAACCATTACCCATTAAAATTTCCCTTCTTTATTCCCTTGCAGCAACAAGCCCAGGGCCAAAGAAAAGACAAGAAAATCAACCTTAATTCCATCACAAGTTATTCCTACTAAATTAAACATCCAAAATTTCCCCCCTTTTGGCTATACCGAACGAACAGAAAACAGGGGAGGAACAGACTTCCAAAACCTCCCAAACTCAGAAAAATTCACATGCTACTAGGAATTAACCATACACCACCAAACATCAACTTCATCTTCCTTTCATCCTTGGCCGAAGCAGAACCAACCAAAGAAGAGAGAACAAAAAACGAACTTCACAATCAATTAAGAAACAACCTAACACAATCCAATATCAGTTTCATCATCTCTTCTAATGTGCTCAGGGAACCAAAACAAAGAGAGAAAAGAACAGAAATCTTTCGGACCAAGCAGGGCAAATTCGGGTTTTTCCCAAAACCAGCCAAAACTCCACATATCACCTAATTTCTTAGTTAAATTTTACTCTTATCTTAGTTTAATCAAGGCTTTAGTTAATTTCAATCCAAGAACACTATCAATGGCGTCGATGAACAGTGAACGAAGAAAGGAAATTGAGGAAATCTGGCCAACACTTCACAAAGCTCAAATTTCTTTAGGGAAACTTGATTTCTATGCTTAATCTTTGTTTTAATCGGTTTATGGACTTCAGAACACTCAAATCCCCAAATTTAACCTCACATAAAACCCCCGAATTGGACCAAGAAAAGAGAGAAAATCGAAGGGAAAGACTCACCAAGTGCTAACCCATGCTTCACGCCGTGCTCCACCGCTTCTCGCCGCCGCTATCGCCGCCAATCACACCCTCACCACCGTTGAAGGAGACAGAGGAACGGAGAGGGAAAAGTGAGAGAGGGAGCTCGGGAGAGAAAGAAAGACGGGCAGAGGAAATGGAGAAGTGAGAGGGAGTATATACAAACAAGGGACACGTGGGGAACATATAATTAAAGGAAGGAGATATTTTAATTAGGTATTTTACCATTCTGCCCCTTCTTTTTACTGAAGATATTTTCCAACTAGGGGCAGATATTGTCTTTTTCATTTCCCTTTTTATATTTTTCTCTTAAATAGAAATTTTAAGTACCATTATCATCTAGGAATGGACCTGAATCTGTTTCTAAAATAATTTCTCCAGATATGCTTTAATTCCCAAATTTATTTATAAGACTTTTTAAATATTAACCAATACCCCAAGATTCTAAATATTCCCTTATTTAAATTTATCTCACAACTATTTTTCCTTGACTAATAAAGAAAATAAACCTTAAAAATTATTAAAGATACAGCTAACCTCATAAATTTATTTATAAGATTGTTTAATTGTTATATGCCTGACCAAGACTTTAAATAAGCCCTTATTATTTATTTTCTCCAATTTAAGTTTTTATCTTCTATTATTTCTCTTTATTGCTTAAAGAAAATAAGCCTTAAAGTTTATTAAAAATGCCTAAAATATCATAAATTTATTTTCAATACTTTTTAATATTTATTTAAATTTCTAAAATCCTAAAAATTTCCTTTTTCCTATTTTTCTGAAATTTGGGGTGTTACAGATGTCTCAGCAAGATGAGAAATATGAGAATCAACTTAACATCTAAAAGAAGATCCACCAAACCACTAAGCGGTTCCAAGTTTTCCATCGGCTATACACTCATTTCACTGCTCATAACAGTAAAATGGCTCACCTCTCCGCCTCATTGGGCTCTGTGCAAGGAACACATGATGCAATTAACTCACTGATCAAAACCTACCTTCTTTCTCTTTCATGATAACATCAAATTTGAGCACGGGAAAGGAGGCGCAGCACAATCATCAACAAGGCAAGAAGGCATCAAACCAATTTTTATCCTCTTTCTTTCCTACCTTGCCTTCCCCGAGCTCAGACATGTCTCGCTGTTCCCCTCTTTCCCTCTATTCTTTCACATAACTAAGCGCTTAATTTGAAATTTAAATTCAAAATTCAAATATCCCCGGCTATATCTCTTTTTAGACATCATAAATAGAAGTCCTCCCTCTTTTCAATGCAGTCCCTCATTCACAAAGATATAGCTGCAATATAGTGACCGTAAAGATCTATGGTGTTAAATAACTTCATTACCTTTTCACAACGAAGTTGGCTGTTGGTATGGTTTCTTCACTTGATATTCTCTTTCTGAAAATAATCGTTGTTCATCATGTTGAGGCACTCGGATGCCCTTTCTTCATATATCTTCTGATGGGCCTTTTCCCTCCATTCTCTGTTGGCTGGAGATACAAACAACTTGCTTTATGATGGAAAACTGTTTTAAAGGTTCTTCTCAGTTATTGAAGAAGGAACATGAGGGTAAGAAAAACACACTCTTTAGAGATATGGTAAAGAAAAAACCTTTTTTCAGTTTGTATTTTTAATTCTCCAGATTCTCTGTTTTGAATGGGTTTACATGCAGGTGTATAGAAAGAGGCTGTTACATAGTGGTATAAAGAGAGAGATGCAGAAATAAGTGAGGGATTATTGTAAAGGAAGAGGGAAGGATGTCGGCGACTTGTATGGAAAAAAAAGAAGAGGAAGAAGAAGGAAGGAGGAAGGAGGAAGGAGGAAGAACAAGCCAAACCAGCCAAAAAAAGAAGATGAAGAAGAAGGAAGAAGGAGAACTCACGACATCGGACTTGCACTCAACAATTTGCTTTTTCATCATCTTTCTTCTTTTTTTCTTTCAACTACTATCTCTCTTTTTCAATACAATTCATTTTGGCGCAACATCAGCCACGCACGTTCATCGAGGTGGAAGAAGGATCACTCACAGCCACACAAATTTAAAGCACGATGGCATCACCCACAATTTTTGTTTCTTTATGTCCTTTATTATGTTTATATTTTTCTTATATTTTCATATCCTTTGTTAGATTTTTTTTCCTTTCTTAGATTTGAGTGTGATGCTTTGTATTGTCAACAACAAACGTTTCTAATAACTTTTTTCAGAATTTGAGTGGGCAAATATATTATTCTTATTTTGTGTAGCTTATTTTAATTCCGATGATGAGCAACCTGAGGTCTTGCAACATTTTTTTAAGTTAAAAAAATTGTATATCAATATCCTCAATTATTTTAGTAATGATTTTTTTAAAGAATTCATTTAATGAATAAGCAATGAGAATAAGTCAAATTGTTAACGACTTTATTCTTATCTCTATTTGTTCTTATGTATATTATGCATAAGAGCTCAAAAATATATTTGTATATATTAAAAAATAGCTAATCATTAAAAATGTGCCCAAAATCATTTTATTTTTTAAGTGTATCCTTATTTATGATGAGGAGTGTAAGATAGAGAAATTATTATAAAGATGGAAATGAATATTAAAAAATGTTAATAGAAAGAATAGTAATGGGTAAATTGGGAAAAAAATAATTAAATGCAACTCCCTCTTATCCTAATTATAAGATCACTTTGACTTTTTTGGAGAAATTAATGATGCAAAGTTAATCACTTTAAAATGTCTATAGTTATCTTTTTTCCTCAAAACTAATTTACCTTACTTATAAACTTTTGTATAATACAATTACAAGTAAGATACGTTAAAATTAAGTGATCTATTTGGCTGAAAATATGCAATGTTTGTATCCAATAAATCCATGAATTCACAGTAGTAATCGATCTTATATTTAAGATTATGTGGAGTTTTTTATTCTGGAGTGTTTAATGTTATAGTAAAATGCAATGACATCTCGCATTGTATGTCAAAATCAAATAAATCTCCCTTATACTTTTAAAGAACTGACATTTGATCCAATTTGTAACACTATTAAAAGTATTCAAATCAAAGATTGTAAAATGATTTCTATTATTAATTTTAAATATGAAAAAATTGTTTGAAGTTACTGACTCCCAATGGCAATCATTAAGGTATGTTGGTTTACACATTTCTTTTACTTTTGTTAAACATGGATGCTTCCATTACAAACGTTGTCTTCAAAGAGATTTTCCGAAACATATAGACAAATAATAGTTGATATTTATGATTTAATTGCCAAGTATATGTATGTATTGTTAATGATAACATTGTATCTAGTGTTAGTGTAGATGGTAGATATTTTTATATCTGATTGGGCATTATGTCTCATTGTTTTCTGTTACTTTTGCCTTCAATAGCTTAGTTGAATTGCCTAACAAAATGTTCACCAGTTATTAGAAGAGCAAAAGATGAATGAATTGTGATGCTCTAGCATGGACGTGGATGGAAAGTGTTATATTTACATGCCCGGTGCGCTCACCTTGATTACTGCAACATATGACAGCTTTTGAGCCATAATTCAAGATGTGTTCTACATAATAACGTGGGATGGGTACAATACCGAAACAAGGCTTTAATTTTATCCTTTGTTTGCATTTTATTTGGGTTGCTAGCAAATTATTTGTATATGGATTAATTTTGATGAATTAATGATGTGTAACCTTTGGTGTGAATTCAATTGTTCCCTTAGTATTGCTTGGGAAATTTTTAATTTTGTGGGCTGAATAAGGAGAGATGATAATCAAATCAATTTAATATAGGATGAATGAACTGGATTCAATTGATGCTAACCGCGCAACGCGCGGGGGAGCACATGCTAGTTCCATTCAGAACTGTAAACCAAAATATCATCAAAGAAAACCAAAATAAATTTTCTAAGATGGGACTTAAAAATAGAATTCATTAAGCCTTGAAAGGTCGCCGGTGCATTTGTAAGACCGAAGGGCATCACAACAAATTCATAAAGGCCTTCATGTGTTCGAAATGCTGTCTTATGGATATCGGGAGGATGCATATGAATCTGATGGTAGCTTGCTCTTAGATCCAGCTTCGTAAAGAAAGAGGCACCATGTAGTTCATTAAGCAACTCATCAATCAGATGTATAGGAAACTTATTCTTGATTGTTTCCTCATTTAGATGCCTATAATCAACACAGAACCTCCAAGAACCATCCTTCTTATGTACAAGAACTATTGGAGCCGCAAAAGGACTCTGGCTCGAACGAATAGTACCTGCATCAAGCATATGTTATAATTGTCATTCAATTTCATCTTTTTGCAAAGGCCCATACCTATAAGGATGGAAGCTGATAGGTTGAGAAGACTTAAGATGAATATGGTGGTCTAAAATCATGTTTTGGAGGCAAAGACTTAGGCTCAGCGAATACATCCACAAAATCATCGAGAACCTTCTGCAATTGGGATTTCTGGGAAGAGGACAACTCACTATTTTGGTCTAAATGCACAAGAGCATTAGGACGTTGAGGATCTATGTGTATCAAATAAGAGTGTTGAGCTATCACTAAATCTCTCTACACATTTGTTCCTCTGAAGGTACCCATGTAATTCGAAATACTAGCCCATATAGTAAAAAGCCATAAACTTTTTATCCATATCACATAAAATTCTTCCCAACAATCTGAGCCATTGGGCCCCCAAAATTACATCAAAATGGCCCACATCCATAACCAAAAAATCGGCCTCAAAAGTTGATCCATTCAAAGACCAAGCAAGATTCTTGCAAACCTTGTCCACAGCCATGGTAGCATTACCTACAATACCAACTCGAAGAACTTGACCAGAAAATACAGGTAAATGTAAACGTTTAGCCAAAGTGGAATGAACAACGTTATGGGTACTACCCATATCGATCAAAATCTCCACACGCTGCTTCTTGATAAATCCTTCAACACGTAACATGGATGATCCATCATCTCCAAGAACAACGTTAACATAAGCAGATAAATTTTCACCATCCTTATTCGTTTCAAAAATATCAGTGGCATCCACAAATTCTTTCTCATCAGTACCTTACACAATCAGCATCATGACCTGCTATTCCTTGCATATATGAGAAGCGGTGTATTTGTCATTACACCAATAGCAAAGTCCTCGCCGACGTCAATCCTCCATTTCTTTCTTGGACAAAGATACCGCTGATTTCTTGGACGAAAAACTAGTGGAAGCAGTAGAAGAAATAGAGTTACCATCAACAGATACAGTCAGAGACTTCGAAGTAGTGGAGGATTTGAACACATTAGTCGCTAGAGTGTATGAAGATGATGATTTTGAAGAAGATGTGAAATGATTTTTCGTCGGCCTTGATAGATTCCAAGCATTGAGGGTACGCTCCTGCATACGAGTCATTTGCATCATGCTCATCAAATTGGGTGGATTGAATGCTACCACAGCCGATTGAATCTCTGAATGAAGGCCGCCTAAGAAGCAATTCATCGCAACAGCTTCTTGAATATCGATCTCAGATAAAAGATCATCAAACACTTCTATATATTCCTCAACCGTTATCGTCTGATGCAATTACTTGAGCTGCACCATTGGATTCATTAAATGAACATCCAATTTGAGTAAAATACTCATGCCAAGGAATTTCTTGATTCTCATGCTGCCGTAAGAAAGTCAAATGCCATTTAAGGGCCTTTCCTTCCAGGTTGATGCTGAGTAATCTAAGCCACTGCTTTGGTGGTGTGGAATCGACTGCAAAGAACTACCGGCATCGATATGACCACCCACGGAAGTCTATACCGTCCAATTTTGGAAATTCAATTCTAGCTTGCCTCGTTGGAGGAAAATACGGCGGAGCTGTTCCATAGGTTTCGAATTGAATGTTGTGACTATGATTCGGAGAATGAGTGATTGCACTTGATTATTACATATTTTTATCCACTAATTATAGGAAATTAGCATTTGTTCTAGGCTATTAAATGGGGATTTAGGCACTTTTATACTTAGGGTCCAAGTTTAGAGAGTTAATTGCATTTTCATTATAATTTGAGCATATTAGGCATTTAAATCATGCATTTATTTTTTATGGACTTGAAATACTTCACATGTGCTTAAAATTTCCATTGTAGGTGCAAAGAATTAAGGTCAAAGCAAGAAGACAACAAAATAGGAAACTTCTACAACAAAGGAAACTTCTACAAAAAAGGAAACTTTTGTAAAATAGGAAATTTCATATTGGATTGGTTGATTGGGTTTGCCTAAAATATTTCCTTTTTGTTATTTCTACAAGAATAGGCAACCCTAGGCTTGATTGAGGATAAGAAGTTTTCTAATTGATTATTCTAATCATAACTTCCTATTCTGGCTAGATTTCTTGAGAGAGAGTACTTGGGTCTTCCCCAAATCTTTCCTATATGTTATGGGAGGCCAAATTAGGCAACCGGAGGCCATTTTGGATAGTTTTTAAGTGGTTTCTTGTGCCATAGAGGGAGGAATCCGAATTTGAATATTTATCACCCATTCTCTCTTAATTCTTTCCCCAAACCTTTCCTATTTGTTAATCCTAGAAAGAATAGGACACCTAGGCCAATTTGGAAGGTTTTAAGTTGCCTCTTGCTCTATATAAGGAAGACCAACGAAATTTATGCCATCCTCTCTCACTCTTCTCTCTCAATTTTCGTCCTCTCCCTTCTCCTCTTCTCTCTTGGCCGAATTCCAACCTTCCACTACACTCTCATGGGGCTATCAATTCAATATGCGGGCTGTTGCTTTGAGAGCATGAGTGGCTAGGCACCTTCGTGGGGATCTTGATGGAGGAAGGCAACCGGAGCTTCAACGTTTCTAATGGGGAGTTATTTTGTTTCTCTTGTCTAAGTCTTATTATGTATTTCAATCCCTTTTGTTATATGTAATGGGTCTTGGAACAAGTGTGCTTTATTGTTTGATCTTTTGTTTAAATGGTCATGCATGTAATTAAGAGATGTCTTTTATATGTATGAACCTAAGTGTTGTTTTCTTGATATTATGCAATGGATATGCTTCATTTATATTCCCTTTGGATTTCTAGAATATGTTGAATGCATGTGCGATTGTATGTGTGTTTAGACACTAGGTCCAACGTTAAATGGTTCGATTTACTTCTAACGAGAGTCTCCTTGCATGTTTATCATGAATCTTCACTACCAAGTTGAAACTTAACGATTGCCTATTTAATTAATTGAATGAGCGATGCACCACGTTAGTTGATTAAGTAGGTTAATTGGACTAAGAGCGATTGCCTTAAGTTTTACATTAGAACTTGGTTTAAAAACTCCCATGTCATTTTAGAAGCTAGGAAGGTTGCCCAATTCATCAAGAGACCCATGTTCATCTCAATAGTTTTCACAAATCCATTTTAATTGCTTTCTTTAATAACAAAAATCCCAAAAAGAATCTAGTTTAGTTTCCTTAATTAAAATCTCAAAAACCCCGACTTTATAGCTTTTCGTGCATTTAGTTTCCTAGATTAGTTCATTAGGCTCCTTGAGAGACGATCTGGGAAAGCACCACTAGTGCAATCCTTGGTTAATTAAATTTTGCATTTGAACCCCAAAGCGTATTAGGAAAGGCTCAAATCAATGAGATAAACCTGCATTCTGACCGATCTGCGCAGAACTAGTGAGATTAGCAACAAGATCTCGTAAAGAAGTGTCAATCCGAGTCATAGATGCCTTCAACTCATGAATTTCAATGAAGTTCTGCTCCAATTTCTGTTCGATATCTTCTATGCGCTCCGTAGATCGAGTATCCGGCTCCAACGCTGAAAAATTGCTCTGATACCAATTTGGTACAGGCACAAGAAGATAGAAATAAAAATGTAAAGGAAAGAAATCTGACCATTATTCAACACTATTCATATTACACGTATCCTATTTAAAGGCTGATGATATGCTATACAATTCTGTCAATAGTATAGTCAATTATAACCGAAGTAGTTACATCCTAACAACTCACTAATTCTCTACACACTCCCATGCCAGCTCAACAATACTATAACTAAATGCATAACAATAACTCTTTGTTACGTTTAAAGTACGAAAGTAAAAATATCAACCAGTGCAGTCATAAACATGGATTGATCTAAGAACAAAGCTAAGAGTTTTGTGTGTGTATGGAGATAGAGATGATGATACTATCTCGCTATGAAGTAAGAGGATTGTACGTTCTTGTCTGGTGCTCTCATTCTCTCTCTCGCCCAACGAATCATGATTACTGATGAAACGCTTATCTGTTTCACTCGCGCCATATATATTCGTTCTGGAGCAAGATCTAATTCAAAGTAACCAGAGTATTATTTTCAATATTTTGTTGTCCCCAAAAAAGTTGTAAGGCTGAAATGGTGTATAGAAAGGGGCGGCATAGAAGAGCGATTAGGCTCTCATAATATTAAGTAGTGACATACTATTAAATCTAATGTAACTCATAGTCGGACCAGATATTAATTGGCACACACTGACTTGTTTCATGTCTCAAGATATAACTCCTATTTTTATTATTAATATTAATTAAACATTAATTTTCTCATGTATATTTTTTATTAATTAATTGGCAAACGGTGGCTTTTCTGGATCATATTAACAGGTATCCAAGCAACCCCCTACTTAAGTTTCGTGACTAGTAGTGTTATATATATATGTATATGCATACAGGGAAAGTAATTCCTCGCTTAAATATTGGGGGATATATCTAAAGATGACTTTAATTTTTGGCGAAAACGGACATTCTCAAGCGGGAGCTTGGATTAATCTTGATGCTCCTTGTCATATAGCATTCAGTCCAACTGCTTTAGCCTGACAATAGCTATATGTTCTGATAATGTGTCTTGTTATTTGTCCTTTTTTGGTTTAGTTCAGTGATAAAGTCCAAGACTCCCTTGCATTCTTTTCAAGGTTCATCTTCTTACTCTTATTCATCTTTTTTTCTTTTTTTTATGAAAAGACAAAGGGGTAATTAATTAGAGGTCCCATGTAAGGGACATAATTAAGAACATATCCCATGAAATATAGTAATTAATTTGAAGTCCCAAGGACTTAGTCTAAAAGGTGGGTCCCATTTTAATTAATAAAAAAGTCCCCCACACGGCCACACCTCTCTCTCTCCTCTCCTCCCTCCCTCCCTCCCCACACGATGCATGGCTCCCACCACCCTCAACTCTCCCTCTCCTTCTGCAACTCACGGTGGCCACTCCCTGCCGCCCTCTTCTCCGCCCCACGCCACTCTCCACCATACCACCTATCTCCAGTACAGCGACGACGGTGACACATACGCCTACGACGGCCGTCGGCAGAGTGTTTAGCTGAAGCAGCGGCGGCCATAGAAGAGACAAGGAAGGGAGTTTATCAGTGGTCTCCATGTTGGCCACGATGTCGGAACCGAAGACGGACTTAATACCCCACGTGAAAGGGATGCAAGATGGATGGAATATGGTATGAAGAAGAAGGTGAAGAAAGGTGGGAACATGGATGGTGGCTATCTCAAGATGATGTTCCCTACTTCTTTGGGATGAGAGGATAATGATGGCCTGGGGAGGTGGTGGTGGTGGTGGTGGTGGCCGAAGTTTGAGGGAAGGGGTGGTTGTGGTTTATGAATGCGGCTAAGAAGAATGAAGGTGGGTGGCGGTGGAGGAGGGGCTGCTGGGGGGAGGGGCCGCAGCTGTGAGTTACAATAAGAGGGTCGAGACTTGAGAGTGAAGGGGGTGGGGAACTCATCAGTTAGGGAGGGGGTGGGGTGGGGTGGTTTTATTTATTAATAAATGTGGGACCCACTTCTTCAGAAATAATATTAATTAGGTCCCATAGGACCTCAAATTAATTACTATATTTTGTGGGACCTATTTTAAATAATGTCCCTTGCATGGGACCTCTAATTAATTACCCCAAAGACATATGATATCAAAGCAACCATATTTCACTACATTTGAGCAAAAAGTTAAAATGTCAAAACGGGACCTTAAAAAACTATAAAATAGAGACTTTGGAATGATCCATGAATCCACTAATCTGTGAACCACCATACTCATACCATCTCATGGCTTGGGGTCCTACCCAGAGTCGGTAACTTGCGTGTTGGGTTTGTACAACCCGTACTTTGGCCAGCTGCAAAAATGGCAATATTGACCCGCCACTTTTTTTTAATGTTAAAAAAGAAAAGATAAAACTTTATTTCAACTAAAACATATCATCATTACATCAATCAATTAAAGTATAAAACTCTAAATACCATAAAATTATGGACTCCATATTTGCATATTTTTTCTATAGACATCTTTCCAATTTTATTGTACTAGCAATATTATTATCAAAGTTTTAAAAAAGGGGTTGGGCTTACCCACGATTCAATGGCAGGTCGCCTAATGCTCGATCACTTGGACTAATCAATCGCTATAGCTTAAATCGGGATGTTATTTTATGGTAAGCTGCCTACGCTATGGAGATGCATCCCCAAAAGTCATAACTAGAGCCACAACAAAGTGGCACTCCCCAAGGTTCCTACACGGTCCAAGTGATTGAATGTCACACCCCTTAGCCAGCTGAACCCGGGGACGATGGGTATCCCACCCATTAGTTGATTAGTCATAGACTGGTAGGGCAGAGTAACGGGCGGGTATGGGTGGCCCATGGGTATACCCGTTACCCGCCCGTTTATAATACACGAGTACGGGTGTGCATGCCCGTTTTGCCCGTTAACAAACAAGCCAGACATATACAGGCTAAACGGGTGGGTGGCCCATTTGCCCGTTTAACCCTTATATTTTTTTAAAAAAATCAGCTTGCCAAAAGACTGCATGTAGGAGAATAATATGAACACATTCTTCCAGCACAAAGCAGAGCAATTTACAGAATCGCAGCAGCTCAAGAAAGAACAATCAAAGCATCAACAACACTTAAAAACAAGAATCAGTCAAGATAATTAATTGATAGAGTAACAAACATCAACAACACTAAAAAAACAAGAACCAGGCATGATCAGGAAGGTTCAATGGTGGAGAGCGAGTCGTTTAGTCGACCGAGGGCAAGGTTCAATCCATCTTCTCTTTCGAATCAACCTCTACCGTCCGATTACAGGCCATCAATTCCATGGTGAAGCTCGGTGAGGCCGTCCGTACAATGCTTTCCTACTTCGAATCAACGATTCAGAAGGACAACTCAAAGACGCGGGTTCAATCTTCGATTGGCGTGAGGGAAGGGAAGCTTGCCGTCGCCAGAATTCATGCGCACTGCCATTAGCACTTGCTAGTTTCGTCAAAAGAACACGAAGAGCAGAGAGAAAGCAATATCGATCAAGAGAGAGAGAGGACGACATCGGAAAAATCAAAGCTTCCCCAACCTTCGTCAGTGTCGCCGCCGTCGGAACTCGCTGGAGAATGCAGTGAACGAAGGGAGATCGAAAAGGAGCAAAGGAAATGGTGAGAGACAGAAAAGTAAAGATAATGATGAAGATAGACGGAGTGAGAGGAAGGAAGAAGGGAAGCGCGTGGCGTGAGGTTGGTGGTGATGGAGGAGGGTGAGGCGGAGGAGGAGGAAGATGGAAAGGGGGCGACGGTGAAGGTGAGGGGCTTGTGAGTTGTGATTGGATGGAAGGGGAATTTAAAAAAATGGGGGAGGTATTTTTAATTGAAAAAAATGGGAGGCTTTTAAATTTTAGTTGCTAAAAAAATAAGAGGCTGGAGGGAGGAGGAGAATCAATCCCCCTTGATTGAAGCTAATGAACCAACGCCTAAACCAGTGAGGCAGCCACAATATTAATGTCATTGTTTGTAAGCTTATATATTTATAATAAAAAGCGCATAATTTAGTTCACCAAAAAAAAAAGCGCATAATTTTTTAAAAAAATATATATACGGGCGGGGAACTAGTTACTCGTGGGTGTATCCGTATCCCATAAACGGGGCGGGGCCCACCAATTTTTATTGCAAGCCCAAAACGGGAGGGCTTAGACGGGCCAAAAAACCTAGGTGGCGGGCGGGCCCCGCTGGTGGTAGGTCCTTTGCTCACCCCTATAGACTGGTGCTGATTTGAGGGTTGAGTGTTTTGTCAAATCGAGGGCACTCAGCAAAACCCTAATTAGTAGTGGCCCGTGAATAACAGGGCCTCCAGGGATGAGCCAGGGTATTGGGCCCAGCCCAAATACTATGAAGGACCTTTAATAAGAAGAGGTTGCTTCTTAACGACAAGGAAGTGGGCGGGAGAGAGTGTTGGGTTTTGGAGGGAAAAAAGGAGAAATGGCGGAAGAATACGAGCAGGAAGACACAGAAGAGCAGGTGGAAGAAGAGTTCGCCGTGTGGAAGAAGAACAGCCCTATCCTCTACGATCTCGTCCTTTCTCATCCTCTTCAATGGCCTTCCCTCACTGTTCACTGGGTCCCATCCTCCCCTCAACCTCACACTCATCCTTCTTTCAACCTCCACAAGCTTCTCCTCGCCACTCACACTTCCGAAGGCGTCCCCAACTTTCTCATGATCGCCGAGGCTTCGCTTCCCCTCAACACTTCCGATCCCGTCGTACAAGCCGATTCCGACAATCCTGCTATCCCTAGGGTATTTCTTTTTCTTTTTCTTGCTGAGCTGCTTTATGCGTATGAAATGTTCGATGAAATTCGTCTGTTCGACTCGGTCTTAGGTTTTCATTTTTCTTCTTGATTCATTTTGTAGGTAGAGATTTCTCAAAGAATCGCTGTTGACGGGGAGGTGAATCGAGCGCGGTGTATGCCGCAGAACCCGGATGTTATTGGCGCCAAAACTAGTGGCTCTGAGGTTTATGTGTTTGATTCTGCTAAACAGCTCGGGAAGCAGCAGGCACTTGGTTGCGACCCTGATTTGAGACTGAGGGGTCATGACAAAGAAGGATATGGTTTGTCTTGGAGCCCTTTTAAGCAGGGGTACCTTTTAAGTGGTTCCCATGACCGTAAGATTTGCCTCTGGGATATATCAGCCTCCCTTCAAGCCAATGTGCTTGACACATTCCACATTTATGAGGTAAAACGGAAGCTTCATGTTTATTCTTTGATATGCAGAACTTATCATCTTGCCGTGTTGGCTGATTTTGTCTTGAATTTGGACTCGTAAACGTTTCTTTAGGCCCATGAAACCGCTGTTGAAGATGTATCGTGGCATACGAAGAATGAGAATTTATTTGCGTCTGCAGGAGATGACTGTAAGTTGATTATTTGGGACTTGCGAACATACCAAGCCCAGCAATCAGTAAAAGCGCATGATAAGGAGGTACTGCTGTTAATATATCATTGTTATCGAGTCCCTTATTCATTAAGCATGTTAAATTGGTTTGAAATGTAAATCCTAATCTCAAGTAATTAGACATCATGCTTCATGTGCCTAAGAGTTTTAATTGGTATGTGCACTTGGAACTTTTGTTGCTCTCTTTACTCAGCTGTTTAGCGTTGGATTTTGTATCATAGTAATCCAGACGGGTCTAAAGGGAAAATACTGTCAATTGCTGCTTCGTTTAAACAACATGTTCCATTGCACCGGGTAATTTTTAGCTGGGATTGGGCGATGTGCGAGGTGTATGTGAATTAAACTTGATGATTCAAATTATCTTTTAATTATTACTCCCAGAGAAGATTGCTAGAAATTCTGAAATGTAAAAGGATGAACCGACATCTCACTCTAACTTTGGTGTTGAATATAAAGGGTTCTCATTGCATTCTTTCACCTCCCTCATGATTTATAACTAGAATTTAGAAACACAGACTGGGAGAGTTAGAGAGGCCACGAGACAGTTGACTGGAATATGATTTGTTGCTCATACTTATCTTATCTCAACGCTTTCTTCTGATTCAGGTGAACTTTCTCTCTTTCAACCCATTTAATGAGTGGCTTTTGGCAACTGCATCTTCAGACTCAACGGTTGGTATCTTTGATACTCGCAAGCTGACAGTGCCACTTCATGTACTAAGCAGTCACATGTAAGTCTTTCGACTATGATGCTATGCTTTGTTTTATAATCTTCTAGGACCCTGCCATTTCCCTATTCTTGGTAATATAAGATATGGACAAAGGTTCCCAGTTTAGAAGTAGTGGGACGTTCCCTAAAGGTAGGGATCATGTGCCCACTCCCTTTTTCTTTTATTCTGAAAATTCGCTTGTTGAATTGGGGTAGTTTAGCTGCTGAGCATTCACCATAATTTCTCGCATCTGCAGTTTTGTTATGGACGGCAAAAAGATATTCAATAAAGTGAATTCCTCTGCAGCTCTTTGTAGATATTTTATGCCTATTGTTATTTGAACTGCTTGATGCAGTATTTAATTAATATATGTATAAATGTCTCAAAAGTTTATTTGTCAATTTGGTTAGAGTTTTCTGGCTTGAGTTATCAGTTCATTTATGATCCTTTTTTTTTTGTCTTCGTCATACTTATTGAACATCTTACCTGCAAGTGGTGATGATGGTCTTAATGACTGTGCAGTAGACACTTATTAGTTTTGGGCCCAAAAATGGGGTTTGAATGTGTGGTTTCTGCCATTTTGCATGATTATGTTAGGAATGCATGCTTCTGTTACACCTATACACGAGGCTAACTGTGGAGGGCCTAATAGTCCTAATATGTTGATTGGTGCGAATGGAAGTTCAATGACTAAACAAGGTTGTGTCATGGCTTTTTGGCCAGCTCCCCTCTAATGCGCAGGGCTTGTTAACTTTTCATTATTTTTGGACTCTTTAGACCTTTGCCCTGTCATTGGTCCATGCCAAGGCTGTGTTACTGGTCGAAACTGACCTCGTGGGACGCTATTTTATTACTTGGTTCCTGAGTCTTGGCCGAGGAAAAACCAATCTTCATCTGTACTGATCTGGCTTACTATTAAATGTGTGCAGAGATGAGGTATTTCAAGTAGAATGGGATCCTAATCACGAGGCCGTGCTGGCATCTTCTAGTGCTGATAGAAGGCTAATGGTGTGGGACCTTAACAGGTATTTTAAAAGATAACGGACTCTTCCGGATTGTATAGTTTCCTTGCATCCGTCATGTACACGTTGCATTGATTTATGTAAGACGTGCACAGAGAATAGGAAGTACACTTGTAACCTTCCATTTTTTTTTCTCATGATAACAGAATTGGGGATGAGCAGTTAGAAGGAGATGGGGATGACGGGCCTCCTGAGCTTCTCTTCTCTCACGGGGGTCACAAAGGGAAGATATCAGACTTCTCATGGAACGAAAATCAGCCATGGGTGATCTCCAGTGTAGCCGAAGATAACTCTTTCCAGGTTTGGAAAATGGCTGAGAGCATTTACCATGATGGTGACGACGAAGACGTGTGGGACTGCTGATTGCGAGAATTAGGCTTAGTCCCAGTTTAAAGGCACTGATTTGTAATGTCGTTTTTACTTGCATTCAATTTGCACTGTGTTCGACTTTTGACCAGAGAAAAATTCACCGTAACCCGATGATCGTACTCCGTTGGTAGAATGACGGCGTTCCGCGAAATTATCTTGTTCATTCTATGCGTTATTATTCTGGTCCCCATTGTCAGTAGGATCCGGTCTCGTTAATAATTTGTGCACTATAGTTCAGTAAGAAAAGAGTATAGTTGATAAGAATATAAACCTTTGAAATAGCTTTAAAGTAATAAAAAAACTACAATTGAAAAATTCGAATGGAGCTGTTCACTTTAAGAGATTGAAATATTGATTTTAACAAGTTCCTACTTTTATTTTTAAAAGTTAGCTAACGCCTTTAAGGTTTCTCCACACTCCACAGGCCAATAAATTGATCATGAGCTGATGGAGTTCCATTGCTGCAAATGGTTACTACCTGATTTATATAAACAAGGGGTCGTGCCAAATATAATCAGACTTAAAAGAAACGAAATATAAAATTCCTGCAGTAGTCCAATCGATCCAAGAAAGGTTCAAACAAGTAGAAGTGTAAAACCTTTCCACAACCTTTCCATAGGAGGTGTGGGTTGTCACTGCTGTCACTTGGACCTAAAAGTCTTGACACTTTCTATCTGTATTCAGATATCAGAAGGCAGGCTTCGCATTCTCAAAAACATGATAACCAATGTGCCTGCCTTCACCAGCCGACAGCAATTTTTCATTTGCAAAACCAATAGAAAACAACAGATTCTGCATCACACAAATCGAGCATCCCTTGTACAGTAAAAACAGATCAATGTGAGGCAACTACGCAAGCCACCATCCTTGCTTCACTTATAAATCAAATTTCTGATTAAACAAAAAGTTGCGTCCTTCCTGTTCCCAGCAAAATATTTGTATGGAGAGATGAAATACAGATCATCTAACAAAGATTGCCAGAATACCAGAGTTCACAATGTGAGTCACTAAAACATCCTCATGAAACGCTAAGCATAAATCACAAGCGTTCAATGAATCCAGGCGTACAAAACATGCTAAGATTTGACAAGAAACTTAATTTCATAAATGAACACTAAGTTTGTCTCTGCCATAAGCTCTTCTGGCTACAGATCCACTGCTGTTTCTGCCTAACAAATCAATGTAGGATTTCAAATTAATTAAACTACGTCCATCTAGGCATAACCAGCAGAGCGAGATCTTCTGGCTACAGATCCACTGCTGTTTCTGCCTAACAAAAAGAACGGAAAGAATTTTTCAAGGGAAAATTGAAGATCAGATCCACAAATTGACCTGATGGATAGCTGATGCTGCAACTGTAAATGAGTTATTGGCAGGAGTTATGTACTATGAAGACCATGAGAACTACCATCAAATTGGCTCTTCAACCAGCTCTTGTGGTGCAGGCACGTTTTCCACCTAATAAATGAAGAGCGATATGATCATTAGAAAAGTATAC
The DNA here is from genome assembly GCA_037074515.1 of Mimosa bimucronata. Taxonomy (NCBI): domain Eukaryota; kingdom Viridiplantae; phylum Streptophyta; class Magnoliopsida; order Fabales; family Fabaceae; genus Mimosa; species Mimosa bimucronata. The sequence goes on from CM073438.1 coordinate 690,377, forward strand.
TGGCCAAGAATTTGCAATCAAACACATCAGAGATTAGTATGCCAATTACCAAAAAGGAAAAAAACTATCACCAAAACATTATAAAATCCTTCTAAAGTGATCCATTTAAATCTTAAAGGAGATTGCGATCCTTCTAAAATCTCCTTTTGCTGCAAAAGTTCAAGATTACCTCCAGCAACCACTCATCAGCACCATAGCATAACGGTGATTACAAATTTTAATGATAATGTCATATAAAAGAAGGATTCCAATAGGGCTAACTGAAATTTCATAGCCTGTATTTTATCATCCAAACCAGATGCAAGCAGTTGGTCACCCCACACAGCAAATAATGCATCTCTCCCTCTCCCTCTCCCTCTCTCTCTCTCACACACACACACAGCAAACAAATTCAATCTAGAATGAAAGAGTTAACAGGCTTCACCTTTGCTCTTATTTTCTGTAGAAGAATTAATCTTGGGCACTGTCTGTCCAGCTCCACAACCAGGAGTATCCTTAAGCCCTATATTCTGGCTTGCTAAGCACTGGAGGCTCTCAAATTCGCAACCATTAAACCCTTGCCCATTTAGCGGTGTGCCTTCTGTAGCCGCTCCTTCTGCTCCAGGATGAAGGCAATAGGCCAAATCATCACACTGCATATTACAAGGATTCAGCACATATGAACCAGGCAAGCTTGGATTAGGTGGATTTGAATTAGCTGATTTCTGGTAAGGAAATGAACCAATCTCCCCTTCAATTCTCCCCCGAATATCAACAAATAAGCACTTTAACCTCGCAATTTCAGCCTCTAAAGCAGCCTGGCCTTGCAACTTCTTCATTAAATGCTGATTCAAGGCCCTCAACTTCACAACCTCATCCTCCAGTGATGCAGCACGGGCTTTCTTTTTCTCACGATATTTGCGAACTGCTTCACGATTACCAAGAGGACGCTTTTTCGATTTCTTTTCCACTGACTCTGCAGTGTCATCAGTTCCAGCCTTGTCTTCAGCAGGGGCGGGGACAATCTTGGTGTGCACATGATAACAAGTGTGGGTATGTGAAAAATCAGGGCCAGGAGGATTGCAAGTGTGGGTGTGAGTGCAAGCATGCGAATCCTTGAGAAGTTCTTCGAAGAAACTATCCATGGAGCAACTGCTTGGAAGATCGCCCACGTTTGGGCTCGAGAACACTTCACCATCGTCCATTAGGCGACAGGAAATTCCAATTAAACGAAGAGTTGATCCTGATTACAAAAAAGGGAGATATTTACAACAATAAACTTGATCGATATAGGATTCAATTCCTTCATAAAATCAATAGCAACCAGCAAATGAAAAAAGAGAAGCTTAATGAAAGATGCAAATCAGCCCCAGCAGAAAAGAAAAACAGAAAATTTGATCCCACATCGTAAAATATATTAATAACAATCAAATTAAAAATCCAAAACAACTTTGCAGACCAATCAAAATAACAGCATGATCATTTAACATTTGGGACGCAACCCGGTTGGCATTCAACAATGCCCACAACCAACTTGTTCAATAACAAACAATCAAGTAAGAAATGAAATATTAGCTTAGTGCGATTCGGAGAAACAAAGAACACAAAACAATTAATACAAAAAGGCAACATAATTTATTCGAATATGGTTCAAACCGAAGAAACAGAGGTATCGTTACGACCCTAAGAAGATGGTTAGGTTACAAGGAGCGTGCACGAGGCCAAGGGAAAGTGTGCAGTGGAAACATGAAACCCTAAATGAAAAAAGCAGCATTACAGAAAGCAAAAACAGACGCACCAGAGCGAGGCGATAGATTCAGAGATTTTACACGATTGCTTCGTAAAGTCACAATTGAAACTTGAAAATATATAGATACTCAGAGAAGTTGTTTGTATGCTTTAGTGAAGGCCAATCAAAATTTTGCATCACCACAATTTCAACATCTGCAACCTCATCACTGTTTTCACTATTTCTGTAGAAGTTGACGGGGAAAATATGTTTACAAGTCTAAATTGATTGATTTTTCCTTGGGTTTAAATATACTACATTCGAATGTGGGTCCCATGCCCCTATAATAAATTTAACAAATATTAAGATCTAAATATTAGTAGGATATGATTCTAAATTCTTGATTGATCCGGCGTCAAATCATAATCATACTCGGGACGTGAATTTTATACAAGGATTATGGTGATAATTATTTTTTCCTAGCTCAAACATTCTTCCCAAACATAAATTATTCATCCAAAGCTTTGACTTTATACATACATCTGAAAGCATACACAATCGGGATTATTTTTCAACAGTCAATCCTTTTCAAAAAAGTAAAGTGCATACGTTACCTCTTTTTAACTGCATAATTTATTAAAAAATGGCCTCACTTTATGCTTCAATGAAGGTTTTGAGTTCACGTTAAACTCAGTGCAAAAAAAAAAAAAAAGGAATTTACGTTAAACAAATATTGGATGATTTGAGAAGGAGTGAAGGATATTAAGGGTATGTTTGGATTAGCTTCTGGAGAATAGTTTCTGAGAAAAAAAGTTGAAAAAGTGACTTTTTTATCTTTTCTAAAAAAACTGAAAAAAATAGTTTTTGATGAAATGAGAGTGTTTGGATGATTGTTGTGAGAATAGCTTTTTCTATGTATAAATTACTAAAAATGATATAAATTTAATGTGTTAGGAAAGAGAGAGGATAAGGGTATTATGGTATATTTCTACCTCGTAATTTGCAAAAAAGCTGAAAAAAATAACAACCTGTTTGGATTAGCTTTTAAAGAATAGCTTATGGAGAATAGCTTTTTTCAGCTTTTCTGAAAAAATGACTTTTAATAAAATAATACTTGTAGCAAATGGCTGTTTAGCTTTTTTTCCCCAACGAAACGAATGGGAAGTCCCATGCTTGCTCAGTCCCAAAATAATTAGTAGAATAAAGTAATTCAATTCCATTGTCATGAGACAATGGACAATCCATTTCATAAGAATTTATTCGAACAAAAATCGTATAAGCATAAAAAATAAAAATTGAACGTTTATAAGAATTTAAACTAAAAAAATAACAAGATATTTGTAGTTGATATATTAGGTGTAAATATTAAATTGCGTATTATATTAATGATACTTGTCCTTTATACAAAAAAAAAATATTAAATTGCTTTTTGATTGTTTGAAATTGAAAACATTTATAAATTGTCATAAAAGTAATACGTAACTTCATGCTTTCTCATCTCACCAATAAAAAAATACCAGCAAAGTGTCTTGAGTACTCGAATGGATCATTTTACAATGATTTTGCTAACTTCAACAGGTCAACGCAATTCGATAATTGAGACATAAATGCAACCTGTTGAGAGTTTTGGCGGTAGAACCCTGGACTTGTATATGGTGCTTTTTCCATGCTTTTTTTTAATCCTAACTATCAATCAAATTTGATGGCTGAAAAAATTATAAAATATTGGTCCACAAATCTCTCATAATATCTCTCTCATCCATATTTTCTAACTTAGACTATCTTTATATTTTTATCTTTTTTTTTTCTTATATATTTTCAACCATTAGATTTGATGGATAGCTAAAATTAGATAAAAGTAGAAGAAAAACACCATAAAAAATGTAAGGGTCCCAAACCAGCATTTCGGAGTCGTATAAGGAGCATTTTTCACCAAACAAAAAATTAATCCCAAGAATAAGGATGAAGATGCAGCCAATGACACTTGGTGATCAATTCGCATTTCTCCAATTGTGGTAATCAGCATCCCCCGGCTAAAGGAATAAAATTGAATTCAGCTGAACCAAACATGAGAATCCAAAAATTTGATTCCGGTCCTCGCATTTAGCATATTTGCAGAAATAGCAACCCTTTCCGATGTATTATAGCTTCAGTATGTCCACTGATCTGCGCCATTTCGCCATCACTTGCCATGCTGCAGAAGTCTTAGTTTTCTAACCAGGCAGTTAATTTTCTTCAATATTATTAATCTAAATAACAGAATCAGCTGGAATGTGCTCAGACCAGAAGTCTCATATGTCCTCATCTGAACTAACAAGGTCTAATTCAATCATCTTTTCACTACCCCTTGTGGTTTCGTCACCCAATGCTTGCACTTCAGCTTTTATTCTTTTGGTACCCAAATGTGTGTCTCTTGTCCCAGGAGATTCCTCGTTTAATGAAGACGATTTTCTGAAGCAACACATGGTATATAGGTGAGACTAGCATACTTCTACAGACCATGTATACACCAGTACTAACTATAAGAGACTGATAAGATCAACTAAAAATCTTCTTCGCAACTCACCTCTTACCAATGCACTTGCTTTGCTCATTTGGCATCATTTGTGTTCTCTTTAATGCCTTAGAGTCCGGCTTCCCTACAATTGGAAGTAAAAAGTATCTAAGAACACTAGCATTAAGCGACATATAGTCACGTCATCCCATAAAAGCACAAGACCATATAATGATGACCTGTGATCTTTGTGAGAAATCTTATCCCTTGCGAATGCTTATTTGTTGTCACTTTGTCTGCATTGCTGGTATAGAGATGCAAATTAACTCATGACTCCAAAAGTCAAAAGTGAAAATGAAAATCTACGAGTTACCAGCAAATATAGCAAAACAGGTGATTAGTTGCACTGAGTATAACAAACCTCAATGCCTTTTTAAGAGCATCCACTGACAACAATTTCAATGGCTGAGGTTTCGTTGGGTTTGTTCTGCCAATAACAGGATCAACTAAGTGAATTCCTTCTGATTTGAGATAATCCCTCGACCTAAAAGCTGTTCTTAAGTTCCTGTTAATAAAACAAATTTGTACACATAATCAAGGTAAATCAATCAAGAAACTTCTGATTTCTACAAACAAAAGACGATGAAAATAGTAAACACTCATCACCCACCCTCCCTTGAGTTCAGTTCGCATTGTGGAGTAATCTTTTGATGATTTCTACAAGATAGCAACAGGTAGTTTGGTAAATGCATAACCTTTTTGCAGAGAACATTGACAAGAAACATTGAAGAACTTGAAGGTGCTTACCGATTTATGATATTTACAATATTTCCCTTGACGCCTGAAATAACAAATATCAGTCAATTTAAAAAGAACAGCGTAAAACAAAGCCAAAAATATGACCCCGTGTAAAGTGAGGAAAAGAAAACTTTGATTGTGTGTGCTTGTGGGAGGTGCTACGGTCAGAACGGCAACCAAAGCCAATGACATATTGAAAATATGGCGGACAATATATGAGATGCTAGAATTAACACTTAAACTAGGCCTTCCTTTGAAGATTAGGCCTTAAGAAAATGTTTTGTTTTGTTTTTATCATTTTGGGTTTTCTAAGATTAGGTCAGTACCAGATTTTTTTCAGCATGTCATAGAGATTTGTTGGACTAGTTTTCTGGGTGACTTGTTTCTTATCTCAGGAGTAACCAAAGCAGGACCAGATTTCCTCGTTAAAAACTTAAAATTGAGCATATTCTAAATGGATTTCATATATGAAAGTAATCTAAGGTGTACGAAAGTAAATTTCCCTCACAAAATCAAAAGAACATCGTATCAATTGCATCAAACGAAGTACTCATTTGCTCACATATTTATAACTAGCGTACAAGGCATCCCATCCTTTCGTTTTCCCTTGCAAACTCCGTAATCAACGGAAGTTCCTATCTTCAAAATTTGACTTGGGGAATATGCACTCAATGAGAATCCATTACCCTGAAAAACAAATAAGATATCCAAATAAGTTTGGCAAACCAGTATAAAGGGTATCAGGTATCTCACTGATTCATTATAATTTTTTTGGTGAATACCATAGCATCCTTGCGTACTGAACAATTAAACAATGCAAAGACCGCCCCTGCATGTTCTTGCGAGTTCCTCTTGTAAGCATCTCCGAACAAGAAAAGAGAAGTATTACTTTCATCCAAACACCCAATTTTCCATATACAAAAGCTCTTCCCTGTCGAACTTGTCTTTGGACTCCCTTTCTCTGTCAGTACTCCCACCGTCGCCCAACATCCAGAAATAGTATCCCCTATCAGCAAATTCCTGAATCCAAAATAATTGTAGATTTTCAGGCCGAGGCCAAGAATACTGCATGCCAAAAGTATATTGACATGTTCTAGAGCAACCCCAGTTTTATCATGAAGACAACATCAATAGTAGAACACAAAGTAAAGAACTTTACTTGATTACTGGTAGGCGAACGAAACGACCGTCTGAAAAGCGTTCCCTGAGCTCTGCAGAGGTTACCGATTGGTTCCTATATGGGAAAAAAGTTAGCAGCCGATATCACAACGAAATGGACTCTATTCTGAGGCTACAATGCCTGGTAGATCTAGCATTTAAGAGCAAACTGTATATCAAAGATTCGATGTACCCTAATTGAGTAAACAGCTAAAATCCAGCATCAATTAACCTTATTCGGAGACCAGAAAATTTCTCGACCTCGATATCATTCGATTTCTTGTTCATCGGCCCATTCAACTTCCCAGGTTTTTTATTCGCTCTGGTTTCGTCTTCAAGACAGTCCTGAACAGCATTCCTAAATACCGACATGTCAGCCGCCTCCCTTTGCCTGGGCGAGCCATCGTCGGAAAAGTAACCTGACATTTGAGAAATACTCCTACATGAGGAAGAAATCCTCAGATAAATATGAGGAATGGGGATTTGAAGGCGTACCAGGTGAATGGGGTGAGGGAGAAGTGGGAGGAGTTTCCAAAACTCGGTCTTGAAGGGAAAGGAGGAGGTCGAGGTCGAGGTCGTCTTGGTGCTTTGACATGGTTCCTGAAAATCGAAATCCAGAGATTCGTGAGGAGGAAGAAGGCGGCTTTTCAAGGGTATGGGAGTGTGAATTTAGGAACTCAAGTCTTAATCAATTCGAACTTCAAGAAATGGAGGGAAACGTTAAATTTCTTGAGGGAACGGATATTACTTAAAATAATAAAATCAAAAGAAAATCAAATTGCGTGATTGATTAAGAATTGGTAATTAATTACAGATCCCGTGTAAGGAATTTAATTAAGATAAGGTCCTATGAAATCACCTAATAAATATGAGGTCCCACGAAGTTGTTATTGCAGGTCAAAAAGTTGTTATCGCAAGGTCACAAGTTGTTACAGAACAAGAGTGATTTTCAGGTCACAAGTTGTTATGGCAAGCCAAAAAGTTGTTATTGCAAGTCGAAAAGTTGATATTACATGCCAAAACGTTGTTAGTGAAGACTTAATCACTAACAACTTTTCGGCCTGCAATAACAACTTTTTGGCCTGCCATAACAACTTTCTGATAGGGACCTCAAATTAATTAAGTGATTTCATAGGATCTCATCTTAATTAAATCCCTTACACGGGACCTATAATTAATTACCCCTTAAGAATTTGTACGTGTAATAAGATCAACCAACATCACTTATTTAACAAGTGTTACATATAAAAAATGATAAAGGTAAAAAATGACCATGTACTTATGTTTAAGGCGCATCTAGCACCTTGTACTTTTTTTTTGCTCAAAATTGTCCATCAACTTTCAAATTCGGGTCAATAATGATTTTTCCGTCAAACTGACCAAATGGATGTTTCAAATTCGGGCCAATAATGACTCATCTGTCAAACTGGCCCAACGAACGTTTCAAATTCGGACAATTTTGAGCCAAAATAAAGTATAAGGTGCCAGATACACCTTAGACATAAATACAGAGTCATTTTTTACCCTTTACCCTATAAAAAAAATCACTATCCACCACCACTAGTTAAGATTCAAGGTGGGCCGACTCACAATAGGCCCATTTACTTCACACAAGCTTAGTTGTCAGTATAGTTATTTGTATTTTAAATTACCGAGACATGTATAATCCGAGTGAATCAATTTGCCAATCTCTTTGTTAACAACAATCTTGTGAACTTTGCTCATTCTGACATAAATCCTAGTCAACAGGGCAATGGAAGAGGAGGTCGGTCTAGAGGAAGAGGTTGGGGTGGCATAAGAGGAAACTGGAATCAAAGATCTTCCTCAACAAATCGTGACAGCAATGATGAAGAAAACCCAGTGTCAGCTTTATAAAAGGTTTGGCCTTACTGTAAAAACTTGTTTTTACCGTTATTACTGCACTTTTGTGCCTAATTCCAAGAAGAAAAACTCTGGAGGACGTAAAAATACAAATTCTGCAAATTACTCTGAGTTTGACAGTAATTATTGGGCAACACCTGTAACTGTAGCCGATGATGAATGATACCGGGACAGCGGAGCAACGAGTCATATTACAAATGATGTCAACAAACTTGAAAATCCTATTGATACAAATGGTAAGATAAATATTACAGTGGCGATGGATATTAACTTGGAGTTTTAAAAGTTGGTTCTTCTAGTATTAAGAACATACCTAATAGAAAAGTTAAGTTGAGCAGTGTTCTGTTTCCCCCTGCAATAAAATAGAATCTGTTGAGTGTGTACAAAGTGGCACGTGATAACAAAGGCGATGTCATATTTAACACTAGTGGTGTTTATGTGAGGGATCAGGAAACAGGGGAGATAATACTCACGGGAAGAACAAGTAGTAGAGGCATGTTTCAGGTTGACAAACAGCACAAAAACAAAACTGGGGATCTGGCTGTGAGATTATGATAGCCTTAGATGTAACATATAACAACCCTATATGCTATCTTTAATCAGAATAAGAAATACAACGGAAGTCGAAATACCTCTCGCCATTGCTATTGTTTGATCAGATAAGAATCTATGTTGAACTGCAAAACAGAACACTGTCAGAAATAACCCAAAGGCTCTTCTAACTGGAGTCCGGCACAATGATGGTATCTGTTGTCATAGCCTTAACCAGTTAGGGAAACCGGAATTTAGAGAGAAGAAACGCTCTCTAGATGTGGTTATCTGCCGTATCAAAAGATGATAGGTGTTTGTGTGTTTTCCCCATCAGAAAACCCCCTTTATATAGATAACCTAGATATGAAACCCTAACTTTGACTATTGAACCTAATGTTGACTACGGGCCACCTAAAGATATTATTATTATCCTAAATATATCTATTGTGATATTATAATAATATTAATAATATATCTAATAATAATCTAACATTCTCCCACTTGGCCCGTACTCTGTATGTCAACTGCTCCCTTTAGTCAAATCAACTAAGGTCATACTGCAAGAATCACGGTGATAAGTCCTTTATCATAAAGTATTACCTTCCATGTATTACCAACAGTATTCCTTACCTAATGGGTATTGCTCCATGAATAAACTTTCATAACATATATGTTTATTCGGTTCCAAAATAAAACTTAAATGTTCATTAATCTCATCAACATCAAAAGTGTACACAACAATCATAGAGATAATAAACAAAATCCCAAAATACTCATTGCACACCTCAATTACCCAAAAGACTTACAATCCCCGTATGAGGTACATGTATAGCGAACTCATTTGGTCTCATCCCTTTAGTCAAAGGATCAGCTAGCATTTCCCTTGTTCCGATGAGATCAACAGTGACCTGACCATCAGTAATTCGCTCTTTCAAGCTAAGGAATTTCAGCTCAATAAACATTTTGCTTCCACTCCTTCTTTTATTTGCTACGCCCACTGCTGCCTTATTATTGCAATACATCTTGATTGGCCTGGAGATTGATTCTACAATCTTCAGCCCAGCAATGAGGTGCCTTATCCAATTAGCCTATGAACTTGCCTCAAAACACGCGATATACTCAGCATCACAAGTAGAAGGAGCTGTGAGTGTTTGTTTGGCACTCTTCCAAGAAATAGCTCATTCAGCTAATAGGAAGATGTAACCTGTCGTAGACTTGTTGGTGTCTACACATCCTCCCAAATCAGAATCTGAGTAACCCGTCACTTCAAGATTCTCTGTCCTTTTGTAAGTCAACATAAGGTGCTTGGTGCCTTGGAGATACCTAAACACCTTCTTTGCAGCTTCCCAATGTATTTTACCAGGATTGCATTGGTATCTCCCTAGCATGCCCACTGCAAAAGCTATGTCAGGTCTTGTGCAGACCTGTGCATACATCAAGCTTCCTACAGCAGAGGCATTGGGAACCTTTTCCATCTCCTTTTTCTTTAGTTTTGTGTCAGGACATTGACTTAGACTGAAGAAATTTCCCTTTTCAATGGGAGCAACGTTAGATGAACAATTTCTCATCTTGAAACGCTCAAAAACTTTGTTGATATAGGTTTCTTGAGAAAGGCCCAGAAGACCCTTTGCTCTATCCCTATGGATCTTAATGCCAATGACATAAGATGCCTCACCCATGTCCTTCATATCTGTTACATCCTAAAAAATTAATTAAGGATTTATAGGGGTAAATAGGAATTGATTAATGAGAAAAGATGGTTTATGAGAATATTTGAAGGATTTTGAGGTATTTTTGAGGATTTTAAGGGCATAGTTTTTCCCTTATTTGGAAGATAATAATTTTTGGGGAAATTATTTTTAGGCTCAAAAGAGATTATTGTGGGAGTAAATAAATAAAAGATATTATAGGGAAATTTTGAAAGTAAAAAGAAAATTTTTGGTTCAAAAGAAATATCTTATTTGAGGATTTTAGGACCGAGTAGTGCATTATTTCTTTTTCCTATTCACTACATCTTTCCGTGAAACATTCCACGATTCCCTCCTCAATTTTCTCTCTGCTTGTCTCCCTTCAATCATTATTTACATATATATTATTATATTATTATTATATTATTATTATTACTATTGAGTTACTATTCATTACTATTGAGTTACTGTGCACCAAATATATATAAATACACCCACCGTTCCTCTTCATTCACGTTCACTCACTCTCTCTCTCTCTTCGTTTCTCTCTCTTACTCTCTCTTTCCACCATATATATTCATATTACTAGACTTATTAGAGTCTGTTAGTATAGGAATAGTAAGCTTTTCGGCCAACTAAGCACATTTTTGGAATCCTGTAAGTCTCCTCTACCTTTCTATGTCATTAGTTTTTCGATTTGTTATACTTGAAAAAATTAGACCTTGTCTAAATTGGTAATTTTTGGGAGTCCTAAAATTAATAAATTGAAGCTTAGACTTCGATTATGAGTTTTTCTATGTGTATTTTTCATTGTGGGAGGTTTTTCTTAATTATTGGAATTTATTGGATTGTTAGATATATTGAAAATTAGGACTTTTGATGATCTGAGGTGTCTATAGTTAAATTAATAATTTCTAGATGTTTATTAAGGTTTGGAAAATAAATTGTGGATTAAAGAATGGATTTTTGAGGTTGAGAAATAATTTAGGGATGTAAGGTTTAATTTTATTTAGGCTTGAATTTTTATAAATCGTTATTGGAAGGATAAATAATTTTGGATATATGCATAAATGGAGTAGAGATAAATTTTAGAGATAGAAAGGGAGAATAAATGTTAAATTGGAAATTTAAAATAAATAAGGGCAAAGAAAGGGTAGTAAATAATTTATTTTCCAACATGTGAAATTGTTGGATAAATAATTAATTGTGGTTGTATATATGGTTGTGTAGTGCTTGAATTGCACTAAATTAGCACGGGGGAGCTGCACTATTGTGAGATTGGTGCCAGCTATCAGGTAACCGCTTTCTGCTTGTTTATGTGTGTGTGTGGTGTTAGTAAGTAATTTGAAATATTATTATTTAATAACTATGATGATATATGGAGATGAGATTTTGAATCACAGTTGAGATATGATTATCCATTGATGATTGATGAGATGAAAATGAGATCTTGGAATATTAATATTTTATGATAAATGTCCTGTGGAGTATTATTTTGAAATAGCATAAATTTGTGATGTGAAATATTTGAAACTGAAATATATGTGGTTTTGGAAATTATTTAATATATGTATATCATGAAAATACTGAAAGGCCTGGTGCCTGATTGTGGTGTTGCATATCTATGTGTTGTATGTGAGAAATTATTTGGGTATGTGACACCGGTGAATTGGAAATTGTGCCATCACGTGATGAGGTACCCTGTTGCGCCACAGGGACTAATTGATATATTATGAGAAATAAAGGAGAGAAAGACGAAAGAGGGGATATCGCCCCTTACGGATTCAGAAAGGACAGAGATCCTTCTAATCTGTGGTACTATTCAGGGAGGGTAGAGAGTCCCTCGTGAATTGTACCGTGGTGATCAGGGGTGGGTGAAAGGTCCCGACTGGTCCCACATGTTTTCCCAACATTTCTAGTAAGATTTGTTTGGGTTGTCTGTAATTATCAATGATATATATACTATTATTGAGGATGAATTGTGATGGATTATTTTATAATTATAAACGATGAGAAAAGATATTTGGGACCAAGTTATGCATTATATATGAATACCTGAGCATGCTTCTGAATTGATATGTATTTATATGTATTCCACTGGACACATTGCTAGCACACACCACACGTAGATGAGTAGTCAGTGGTTGCGTTTTGGGGCTACCCCCGTTGATCTCACTTTTGCAGGTCCTAGGAGCGAAGTAGGAGGTCAAGGGAAGGATCCGGGAACTTCTCACTGATATCGTGAGATACTCTGGACCAGAAGGACAGGAGGTATTGCCACATTTAGGATCATATTTTGTATGATGCTTCCGCTGAACCTTGTTCCTATTCTGGGGGAAAATTATTGTATAATACCTATTATGGTATGGTATTTTAAGAAGGATGTGTGAAGTTTAATCATGCATAATGAAATTCTCTGTTATTGTACTGGGAAGGAAGTTATATTGTGATGACAGAGATTGGAATTGAGGTTTTGAAATATATATAAATATTATGGAAAGATCTTTTTCTAACTATGTTAGTTATTTTAGTAAGTTAATTCTTTTTCCTAACATAGTTAGCACTATAAACGTTTTAATGTTTAATTGTGAGTGTTTAATAGTGGGATTAGGGAGTTAATGTTACAATATCAAAGTTCTTAAACAAAAACTGTTTCACCTCACGTAACAGTCCTAAGTCATTGGTTGCAAGCAATATGTCATCGACATACAAAATCAAAAATATGGATTTGCTCCCACTATTCTTGTGGTATATACACTGATCCACGATATTCTCAACGAAACCAAATGAAGAGATTACCTCATGGAACCTTAAATACCATTGTCTGGAAGCTTGCTTTAAGCCATATATTGATTTTCCTAATTTGCATACCAAATGTTCCTTATCTTTTGCAACAAAACCCTCAGGCTGCTTCATGTAGACTTCTTCCTCAAGAACACCATTGAGGAAAGCAGTCTTAACATCAATTTGGTGTAACTCCAAGCCAAAATGTGCAACCAATACCATGATAATACGGAAAGAATCCTTAGTCAAAACAGGAGAAAATGTCTCCTTGTAATCAACTCCTTCCACCTGAGTGAAGCCCTTAGCAACCAACCTTGTCTTGTAGCGCTCAATGTTACCCTGTGAGTCCCTTTTGGTTTTGTAAACCCATTTACCGCCAATGGCCTTGGACCCACTAGGCAACTCTACAAGTTCTCATACATGGTTGTTTGCCATGGAGTTCATTTCTTCATTCGTAGCATTATACCACAATGTGGAGTTCTCACTTTTCATAGCCTGAGAAAACGTTAATGGATCATTATCAATGTCAATATCACAGTCATTTTCAGTATTATATACTACGTAGTCATCTGGAATTGCCGGTTTTTCTTGCCCTTGTTGATCTCCTTAACTCAACCTCTTGGGTTGGGTTAGGTTGCTCGTTTGGAACATTCTCTGTCACAACTGGTGGTAAGTCTGTATTTGCGACAGGTGGACCTTCAGGTATATGTTCCACACGTCTTGCATGATCAACTATAGGTTTTGGGACAGTCTCAATTGGCGTGACATATCTAGTAGTAGAAATGTCGCCAACAGCCAATGTCCCTTCCTCAATTGTGCTAGGGGATCCCTCAATGTGATCGTCTATAATCTGATCACTCCCACTAATCACATCATTCTCAAGAAACTTGGCATTCCTAGATTCTACAAAACGCACTGAAGGTGGAGGACAATAAAACTTGTAACCCTTTGACCTGTCCGCATAGCCTACAAAGTAAGCTCTAATGGTCTTAGGATCCAATTTCTTTTTTTGTGGGTTATACACTCTTACTTCCGCAAGACAGCCCCACACCTTAAAGTGATTTAAACTGGGTTTCCAACCTTTCCAGATTTCAAAGGGTATCTTAGACACTGCCTTTGTTGGAACCCTGTTCAAAATGTGTACGGCTGTCTTGAGTGCTTCCTTCCACAAGGAAATTGGTAGTTTGGAGCTACTTATCATGCTCCTAACCATGTCAAATAAGGTCCTATTTCTTCTTTCAGCCACACCATTCATTTGAGGTGAGCCAGGCATGGTATATTGTGCAACTATACCTTGCTCTCGAAGAAAATCCGCAAAAGGACCTGGCACTTGTCCTTCACTAGTGTATCTACCAAAATACTCACCACCTCTATCAGATCTCATGATCTTGATTGGTTTCCCAATTTGTTTTTCTACTTCAGCCTTATATACCTTAAAGGCATCTAGTGCCTCACTTTTATTATAAAGTAGGTAGATATACGTGTATCGCGAAAAATTGTCAATAAAGGTAATAAAGTACTTTTGATCGTGAGCGGTTAGGTCTGGGCAACATATGTCAGTGTGTATAATTTTGAGCAATTCAGAACTTCTTTTAGCTCTCTTATGTGACTTACTGGTCTGCTTTCCCCTTATGCAGTCCACACAGGTACCAAGATCTGAATGGTCTAAAGATGGAAGAATTCCTTCTTTAGTTAACCTCTTGATCCTGTCAGTAGAGATATGTCCTAATCTCTTATGCCACAAGCTAATAGAGTTCTCATTCATCATATTTCTCTTAACACCATGCATAGCAGAAAAAACATTTGAATATGCAGAAACAATTTTAAATAAACCATCAATCATAACAACCTCAGCAATTGGAGTAGAGTTCAAACTTAAATATTTCAAATCATTTTCTAACAAAATACCATAACTAAACGGAATAAGTTTAGATAATGAAATCAAATTCCTCTTGTAAGAGGGTACATAAAATGTTTCTGGTAAGTCCAAAACAAAATTATTTGAAAAAACAATTCGAAAAGTTCCAACTGCTTTCACCGGATCTCCTTTCCCACTTCCTGATAAGACTTTAGCCTCATTGGGACGAGGAGGCCTGGTTGTTGGAAAGCCCTATATGATAGTAGAAATATGTATTTGAGCACCGGTATCAATCCACCATGTATCCTTTTGGATACTAACATTATGTGCTTCAAAAGTAACAAAGGACATTGACATACCTTTATGCTCGAACCAAGCCTTTCTTTTATGGCAATCTTTCTTCATATGCCCTTTCTTCTTGTAGAAGAAACACCTGACATCCTTCTTCATGTCGGCCTTAGCAGGAGGAATTTTATTCTTTTTCTTTTTATCATTCCCCTTTTCCTGCTTCTTGCGACATCCTTATTGGAGCTTTCCACCATATGAGCTTCCTTAGGTGCACCATTTCCCTTTAATAACGGTCTAGTCTCCTCTTGTACACACATGGACATGAGCTCATCAATTGTCCATATATCCTTATGTGTGTTGTAGGAGATTTTGAAAGTTTCATATAATTTTGGAAGGGATTTCAGAATTAATTGCACCAAGAATTGCTCAGTTGGCTCCATATCGAAGGATTTCAGACGAGAAGATAAATCTCTCATCTTCATGATATGTTCCCGCACCCCGCCAAGCCCTTAGAGCTCCATAGAGCACAACTCCAACATGATGGAACCACCCATCTGCTTGTCAGTTGGCTTATATTGTTTCTCAATAGCTTCCAAGTATTCCTTGGCGGTCTCGTACTTCGGAATTGCTTCCTGAAGACATTTTTGGATCCTAGTCCTTATGAGTAGCATAGCACGACGATTAATCTTTTCCCAATAGCTATGATACTCCTTAGTTTCCTCATCTGCTGAATCAGTAGGCATAGGGGGCCTTAGAGTCTCAAGGACAAAATCCATCTCCATGCACCCCAATTGCAAAAAGGCATCATCCTTCCATTCAGAAAAGTTGTTATTATCCAAAAACACATTCCTACCAGCTTGAGCCAATATGCTAGTGGGAAACATGTTAGTGGGTAACTGAGATGAAATATTAGTTGCCTTATTCAGAGAATCAAAACAGAAATTAGATATATATTTTGAGGCAATCACAATTCACTGTGCCATGCATGCTTTAGAAAACCAATAAAAAGCATACAAATATAAATACGTATCACTAAAATCTACCTGTGGACAAAGAAATTAGTATAGCATGTATTTATCTCAAAATGGTGGAACTAAAACACATTTATATCTCCTAATACCTGTGGGCAACTTAGGAAATAATAAGGTCATTTTATCCCACCCTAATTAAATATACTCTTATAATTATCTACCTGTGGTCAAAGATTAATTATAATTGCATATTTAATTACAATTGATATTTTCTAACCATATGTGATGTATGCAACTTAAGAAAAGGATGCTGTGGCTACTCCTTTAAGGCAAAGCATATCACAAAATATCATAATGTGCAATCATTAAATTCAATTATATGCACATACTTTATTGGGAATTATTAAATTAATTTGACCTTTATTTAATTTAATAAAACTCCCACTAATTATAGCATCCACAAAAATATTGTTTAATAATTAATCTATAGCATATTTCACTTAATAATTCCAACATGTGAAATAGCCAAGATTAATTCTCCTAAAATTTAAACAATTAAAAAATGGTGCTAAAACAATTACTCATGCTAAAATATGACTATACAATTAAAACAATTATAAAGGTCAATATATTTAGCCATATATAATATCTGAAATTTAAAACATAAATAGCTTAACAATTTAAAATATTAGAAAAGCCTAAAATAAAATTCCAGAAGTAAAATAGGACCCAAAAACTAAATTTTTCGCAGCCCAAACATGCAATAAACAAAAATAGGCCCAGAATTGCAAGCCCAGAACGCGTTAGAAAAATATTTTTTTTAAGCCCAAAACGGATTAGCCCAAAAAAAAACGGCCCGGCCCAGAAAAACTTAAAAGTATTTTTTTTAAAGATAAGTCCAAGATCCCGGCCCAAAACGCGCCGGCCCACTCGCTGCATAAGTGAAACGCATCATTTCACTAAGGCCCAAAACGGCGTCGTTTCGCGGCGTCTGAGGGAGTGCTTCAGCATGAGTCAAAACGGCGTCGTTTTGACTCTTCTTCCCCAGCCACTTGGGCCTGTCGCCCTAACCCGACCCGGTAACTGTGCGACCCGGTTCTGCAACCCCACACAGACGCCGTTCGTGTTCGAAGTCCAGATGCCGTTTCCGGCGTTTTCTTGCACGATTCCGGCGTCATTTATGCCGGAAAAAATGGTGGGTCCTCTGCACAACTTAATGGAGATAAAATCTCCTTGGTTCTTTAATGTTTTCAACGTGCAAAATTTGAAAAAACAACAGCATCTAAAACGCGACAATCCGTTTCTTGTTCTTCATGATTTTCAAAAATTTTAGATCTAAAATATTTGCTAATCATCGACAGATTTTTCTCTCCAGAAGAAAACATTAGTTTCCAAAATTTGGTTAATAACAATATCATATCCAAAAACCAATACTAGACAAGAAAAATATGAGCCGGTAAAGGTTCTTCCCAAATTCTTTATATATGTTATCAAACAAAAATATATATAGAAGCAAGATGAGAGAACACACAACAAAATTGTAAACAAAACCAGATGAGAAAAATTAAGACAATAATTCTCATGCATAAGCAGATCCGTAAATGAAATTACGATACAAAAATTAATTTCATATGATCAACAACAAAAAGCAAGGTAGAGAAAAACAATGGCTCTGATGCCACATGTGAGATTATGATAGCCTTATATGTAACATATAACAACCCTATATGCTATCTTTAATTAGAATAAGAAATACAACGGAAGTCGAAATACCTCTCGCCATTGCTATTGTTTGATCAGATAAGAATCTACGTTGAACTGCAAAACAGAACACTGTCAGAAATAACCCAAAAGCTCTTCTAACTGGAGTCCGGCACAATGATGGTATCTGTTGTGATAGCCTTAACCAGTTAGGGAAACCGGAATTTAGAGAGAAGAAATGCTCTCTAGATGTGGGTATTTGCCGTATCAAAAGATGATAGGTGTTGGTGTGTTTTCCCCATCAGAAAACCCCCTTTATATAGATAACCTAGATATGAAACCCTAACTTTGACTATTGAGCCTAATGTTGACTACGGGCCACCTAAAGATATTATTATTATCCTAAATATATCTATTGTGATATTATAATTATAATAATATTAATAATATATCTAATAATAATCTTACACTGGCTTCTGTTGCTGAAGATGCTGTTTATGAAGAAAGAAACAAGAACAAGTTCAGTAGATCCTTTTGGCATTGTAGACTTGGTCATCCTAATGATAGAGTATTTTGTGAATCATGTAAATTTGGAAAATCTCATTCTCTTCTTACTAAGCCTTCTAGCTCTTGCGCTTCCAAACCACTAGAATTGATTCATACAGATTTATGGGGACCATCCCACTTGTTTCCATGAATGGTTTTCACTACTACATATTGTTCGTGGATGACTTTAGCCGTTACTCTTGGATTTTTCCACTAAAAACAAAAGATGAGGCTTTGTCCACATTTTAAAACTTCAAGAAACTAGTGGAAAATCAGCTTGACAGCAGAATTAAATCTGTTCACAGTGATTGGGGTAGTGAGTAAGGAAGCTTTTCTAATGTTTTGGCTGAAGCAGGAATTCATTTTCACCATTCTTGTCCTCACACTTCCTCTCAAAATGGAAGGGTTAAGCGAAAACAAAGACACATAGTTGAAACAGGTCTTACACTCCTAGCTCAAGCTACAATGCCACTCTACTATTGGTGGGAAGCTTTTCATACAACCACTGAGTTGATTAATAGACTACCTACAAGTGTTCTTAATGGTGATACTCCCTATTTTCAACTTCTTGGCAAACAACCTGATTACAATAACCTAAGAATATTTGGTTCTGCCTGCTAGTGCTATCCCTGCCTCAGGCCCTATAATGAACATAAGCTACAGTTCATATCAACAAAGAGTGTTTTTCTAGGCTATAGCAACTCACACAAAGGCTACAAATGCTTGAACTCTGCTGGAAGAATTTATCTTTCCAGACATGTTTTTGATGAAACCAAATTTCCTTTCACGGTAGGATTTATCAACAAAAAGAAGTTAATTGAAGAGACCTTAGCTCACTCAAGCTCCTTTCTTCAAATTGTTTTACCATCAGCTGAACAATTCTGTTCTAATGCTCCAGAACAAGGTGTTATTGAGACTCGATCAATTTCTGGTCCTCTTACTCCATCTAATGCAGATCACACTACACCTGCATCACAACACAACAACCAGAATCAGTTGTCAACACCAGAAGCAAGGCAACAATCATTAGACTCAACAACTATTACTGAACAATCTACATCCCAATCTCAAGCTATTAGCACTTAAATGGTTCCAAGAGAGTCACATCCTATGATCACTTGCAGTAAGGCAGGTATAAATAAGGCCAAACTGCCCTACATTGGCCATATTTCTAATAACATTGATGTCCTAAACGAACTACACAATGTTAAGGATGCATTGCACAATCCTTCCCGGAAAAAGGCCATGCTTGATGAATACAATGCCTTGATAAAGAATCAGACCTGGAATTGGTTCCCAACTCACAACAAAGGAAAATAGTAGATTGCAAATGGGTGTTCAAATTGAAACCTACTACAGATGGTACTACACTTAGACCCAAAGCGAGACTACTAGCAAAGGGTTTTCAACAAAGTCCAGGAGTTGACTTCGATGAGACTTTTAGCCTAGTTCTTAAAGCTGCCACACTGAGGTTTGTTCTTACCTTAGTAGTATCTTTTGGCTGGCAAATTAGGCAGGTTGGTATCAACAATTCTTTCCTAAATGGTGATTTACAAGAACAAGTTTTCATGAGACAGCTTGAGGGATTTGTTTCACCTTGAATCTTAACTGTACTAAATATAGACAAAATTTTGTTTGAAATTGTTTCCACTTGGGTGAGTAATGGGCAGGCTGAGTAACACAAACCCCAACCTATAGCCTGCCCATTTAACATTAGCCCATACCCGAGTTTCAACACATTTAAACCCGAATTAAATTGGTTTGGTTAAATGGGTTATGGAGAAACCCATTAAACCCTTAACTTGTTTTTCTATTATTACAAATTTTTAAATTTATGATCAAATGTCAAAATACAAGCATCACATTCATATATTAAAAGTTACAGTCAAAGGATCCACAATTCCACATCCATGTTTAGATAATAGTTTGCACAAAAGAATTTAAATTTAGACAAATACCATATAACATCTTTTTAATGTTCAAACTTCAAACTAAAATATTACAACCACAAGTTCAAAATGATTAATATCATACTTATTAGAGAGAAATTTATAGATGGAAATTAGAGAACGGAGGAAACTAAAAGAAATTAAAATAAAAAATAAATAAGTGGGCGGGTACGGGCAACCCAAAGGTGTGCCCATAGCCGGCCTATTTAATTCTTCAATAGGTTGGGTTTGAACCCACCCACTACAGGCTTTAAATGGGTAAAAATTGTGGGTAGCAGGCAAGCCTATCGAGTGTCAGGAGCACTAATTTCCACTCATTAGGTTAAAATCATTGCTAAGTTTATTAGTACAAATGCATATTTTAACAATTAACAATATTAAGATAATAAATAGCCAGTCAGTTTTTTAAAAATTATACGTTTATACGTTTTTACAAATATGAACCCAAAAGATACGAGAGCCCACTCTTCCCGATTAGAACACCTATAGAGAAAATTAAAAATATATGCACTCATTAAGATAAATCATTCATATTATACTATAATTTTAAATAACCTATTGAAATTTTTTGTTAAATTTTACAAACAGCATTTAAAGTTTCTTAATTAGTTAACTGAATTAAACAAATAGAAATGGCTCATTTGTTTTTTTTAAAGTTAATTCTTATGATTACATCATTTCATGGTAATATGATATATCTAAAAATAGTAATTTGACGTACTAGTGATTGATTGTATGAACTTTATTATTATTTTAATTTGCACTAGGTGGCCAGCGTAAACATTATATTACTCCAAAGACAAAAGGTTTGTTGTCTGCTTGACATAAAAATAGAACCCAACAAAGACTGAAAGGCCGGGCAGCGACATTTCCTCTAATCCGTTGGTTCAATCAACTTTACCTCTATTTTTGTCCCATTGACACAATTCTCTTGCCATCTTTATCACTGCCTCCAAGTTAGTTTCGACAGATAGACAGCATCTTCTCTTATTAATTTGTTGTTTCAAGCAATAACGTAACTGCAAGTGGTTTTATTTTCCGATTCGTAAAAGGAAAATAGAACTCTTGCTGCTCTTCATGCGGTAAAGAGTTGTAAAAATATACAATTAAGATAAGAGATAGAGATAGGGATACATACATGAGCGTGTGAATGGCGTCTACGAGGAGAATAACCCTTTTAGGTGCCTTGCTAGCCATCATTGTTTCATTGTCGTGTGCTGATATAGGAATTGGACATAATCTCACTGTAACTTATGACGGAAGATCGTTGATGTTAAATGGAAAGCGAGAGCTTTTCTACTCGGGTGGCGTCCATTACCCTCGAAGCACGCCCGAGGTTTGCTTTTTCTTCAATTAATGCCAGATTGCCAAAAAAACTGTCACGAAATTATAAGTAATCAATTGACATGCATGGTTTGTTGATGATCTATATCAGATGTGGCCAGACATTCTCGATAAGGCAAGACACGGCGGTTTGAATATGATCGAAACCTACGTGTTTTGGAACGTTCATGAGCCTGTAAGAGGCAAGGTAATATAATGTTGTTTTGGTTATGACATGGTCAATGTCATCGTACATTTTTTCCGGTCAAACGTTTATCAGTTTGACAATGGTGTCCTGCTTCATCGTGCAGTGGAACTTTGAGGGGAACAATGATATAGTGAAGTTCATTAAGCTGGTTCAGGAGAAAGGAATGTATGTATGCCTTAGGGTTGGTCCTTTCATCCAGGCTGAGTGGAATCATGGGTATGATCAAATTTAGTTCATCTCTCATATATAACATTCACATAATATATATATATATATATATCTCCATCATTTCCAAACATTATTATGATAATTGATACTGACTAGTGTGCGTTTACAATTGAAAAATATGAATGAAGAGGACTTCCATACTGGCTGAGACAGGTTCCGGATATCGTATTTCGAAGTGACAATGAAGCTTACAAGGTAATAATCATCACTCAGCTTTGTTCTCCATAACTTAAAGCTTTGGTTTTGATGGCATTTAAGATTCAGAATCTTATTTTTTATATTTAATTTGCATCAGAAACACATGCAAGATTACGTGTTGTTTATTATAGACAAGTTGAAGAGAGAGAATCTGTTCGCTCCTCAAGGAGGGCCCATCATCATGGGACAGGTTAGGATATCTGATTAATAGCATCCATATTTTTGTTTGAAGAAACCTTGGGCATTGTTTAATGAATCTATTTAATGCAGATTGAGAATGAGTACAACCATGTCCAAAGAGCATTCAGAGAGAAGGGAGACAGTTACGTTCAATGGGTTGCCCAACTGGCAGTAGGATTGGATCTTGGTATTCCATGGGTCATGTGTAAGCAATTGGACGCACCTGACCCAGTTGTATGAGTTCCCTGAAATCTTTGGTGCTAATCATCCACTTTATTTTCCCCTTATAATTCCAATTTCCCTTACACATGCTTACTTTGAGCTTTCCGTAGATCAATGCATGCAATGGAAGACACTGTGGTGATACCTTCTCTGGCCCAAACAGCCCAAACAAGCCTTTCATCTGGACTGAAAATTGGACGGCACAGTAAGTTTAATTTCTCTCACCTTACACATTCTCCTGCATGTCCATACATACACCATAATCCTTCCACACTTAAATAAGGCAAGAAAGCAATTGCAATAGATGAACAAATTTGGTGATGGTAAATTTGTGAATTACAGGTACAGAGCGTTCGGAGATCCCCCATCCCAAAGATCTGCAGAAGACATGGCCTATTCAGTCGCTCGCTTCTTCGCTAAGAATGGAGCTATGGTTAACTATTACATGGTACGTGCTAAACTTGTCTTCTCCCAAAACAAGAGAATAATTTGAAACTTGCATGTGACGTGTACGTCCTGCTTGAATGTAGTACCACGGAGGAACAAATTTCGGAAGAACAAGCTCTGCCTTCACAACAACTCGGTATTACGATGAAGCTCCTCTGGATGAATACGGTCTGCAAAAAGAACCCAAATGGAGCCACCTTCGGGATGCGCACAGGGCCATAAACCTTTCTAAGAAGGCTCTTTTGCAAGGCACACGCACCATGCACAAGTTGAACGAATTCCACGAGGTAATTAAGCATTCATTCATCCTCTGAAAACTGAGTGATTAAAGATATGATGTCTTTTTATTGTTATTGAATATGAATGAATGAATGTAGGTTATAGTGTATGAGAGGCATGGAAGTGACTTGTGTGCCGCTTTCATCACTAACAACCATACAGAGAAGGCTGCTACCATAAACTTCAGGGGTCAGCAATACTACTTACCCCCTCGTTCCATCAGCATCCTCCCCGACTGCAAGACTGTAGTCTACAACACTCAAACGGTAACTACTAACTATTTAACACTTCACAAACACACAATAAACAACACCTACTCCATTGGGAGAGGTGCTCACATTTAGTTGGTCATAGTCCTAAATGTATGTTGCCAATATACATATAACACTGCAGATTGTTTCACAACATAATTCGAGGAACTATGAGAGATCCGAGGCGGTGGGCAAACTTCATTGGGATGTGTATTCCGAACGCATTCCGACCACCAAGCAAGTGCCAGCCGATTCCAAGGAACCAAGAGAGCTATACGACTTGCTCAAAGATAGGAGCGACTATGCTTGGTACACTTCAAGGTTAGTCCTTTCCATTCCACATATGTGTGTCTCATTCTTAACTAGTTTTCCTCTCTCTCGCTCCATCCCTAACATATTATAATCACTAGTATATTTCAGAATCGAGCTGGGTCCTGAAGACTTGCCGAGGAAGGAAAGCGTACACCCCGTTCTTCGTGTGGTCAGTAATGGCCACGGAATGCTCGCTTTTGTGAACGGTGTATTCGTCGGTAAGCAGAAAGCAAAAATCGAAGTTCATTCAACATTACACTTTCAATCATTTCCATGTGAGAGAGGCTCATAATAGGTGTTATATATGTTATTGATCTTGTAATCTAATATACGTCTGAAGGATCTGCACATGGAAGCCACGAAGAGAAAGGTTTTGGGTTGCAAGTGCCTGTAAACCTTAAGGTTGGGGTTAACCAAATTACTCTCTTATGTTACACAGTGGGACTCCCCGTAAGTGCCTTCCAACTTGTATGATTAAATTTGAATCCCTTTCATTTGATTTGTTCTTGATTAATATCTATATTCCATATATACACACAACAGGACAGCGGTGCATACATGGAGCACAGGTTTGCGGGTCCTACTCGTATCACAGTCCTCGGTCTTAACACCGGAACCATCGATCTCTCCGAAAATGGTTGGGGTCATCAGGTAAATTCTCTAATGCTTCTTTCTCACTTCTCAGTCACACAACAACTCTAACAGAGACGATTTTTGGTCAGGTGGCTCTGAAAGGTGAAAGGAAGCAAATTTTCACCGAAGAGGGTGCAAAGAAGTTCCAATGGAAGAATGCTGCCAGAAAAGGAAAGGGACCAGCCGTCTCATGGTACAAGGTAATAACATTAACAATAAGAATGATGAAATGATAAAAACAGAGCAGGGGGTAAAATGGAAGTGATCCATGTGTTGAATTAACTTGCAGACGACATTTGCGACTCCAGAGGGGAGGGATCCTGTGGCGATTAGGATGACGGGAATGGGAAAGGGACAGATATGGGTAAATGGTAAGAGCATTGGGCGTTACTGGATAGCATACCTCTCCCCCCTGCTACAACCAAGTCAGGCAGAGTACCACATCCCCAGATCTTTCTTGAACAAAAGACACAATCTTTTGGTCATATTAGAGGAGGAGAAAGCAAACCCAAAACAGATAGAGATCCTCACCGTGAATAGGGACACCATCTGTAGTTACATCACTGACGAACACCCACCTAATGTGAGGTCGTTCGCCAACAAGAGGATGAAACTTCACACAGTGGTCGATGAGGTGAAGCCTGAGTCCACTTTAAAGTGTCCTGGCTTCAAGAAAGTGTCTGCGGTTCAATTCGCTAGCTTTGGTGATCCTAGAGGATTTTGTGGGCTCTATGAGTTGGGAACTTGCAATTCGCCAGTGTCCCAGCAAGTTGTGGAGCAGCATTGTTTGGGCAAACATAATTGCACAATCCCTTGGGATCCTTCTTTGTTCCCCATCTCTGGTAGACACTGTCCGCATGGGAAACCTTTGGCCCTTGCTATTCAAGTGAGGTGTGACTAGAATTTGAGATTGTCATGCTTTACTACAAAAATATTTTACCTATTCTTTCCTTAATTATATTCTTTGAGGCACCCTAGGTTAGGTTTTTTTTGGCTAACACGACATTGCTTATTTCAATCGTTTAGAGATTGTCGTGTAGCCCACAATTGTGACAATCTCTTCTCGAGTTCGATATAATATGGTTAATGCTTGTGTGAAATTTCCGAAAGAAATT
Source organism: Mimosa bimucronata (assembly GCA_037074515.1). NCBI lineage: Eukaryota > Viridiplantae > Streptophyta > Magnoliopsida > Fabales > Fabaceae > Mimosa > Mimosa bimucronata. The sequence goes on from CM073438.1 coordinate 716,128, forward strand.
GGACGAAAGGAAAATCTTCATATTGATTGATTAAATGGAACATTGACCATTAAGTTAACCAAAGATACTGATGTAACATAAAAATGTCAGACACAAATAGAATAAGGTGCAAAAATACAAATGTAAAATTTTCATATGTGTGCTTGGCACCAAATATATTGTTTGTGGTGCAAAAATACCTATGGATTCTTTTAAATTAGTGTTTCCCACAATATATTTACTCCCTCTGTCCCTTATTATAAAAGTTAAGAAGGCAAAATCACACATATTAACAAAACAATTGAGATATATTAGTATGTCTGAAATAAATTTGTTTTCCTAAGTTTGCCCTTATTTATAATGTGGTGCATAAGAGAGAGACACATAGTAATAATAACAAGAATTATCATGAAATATTCAGAAATAATGAGGGGCAAAATGAGAAAAAAACTCATTAAATATTCTGACATCCCTATTGATGCTCATATAATAAGGGATAAAACCATTCAAATTTTAGCCTTTTATAATAAGGGACGAAGGAATTAGTACACAATCCTCACATTCTCCCCCTACTCTTCCTTATACTGTCGCTCTCTAATCCCCAACATTCTTTCATCAAACATTCTTTCATCAACGCATTGCCCATTCTCTTTCTTAGTCTCAACTCTCAATCATTAAATACGTGTGTTAGAGCACTTTCAAGTATATTATCCGTCACGGTGAGCTTAAACTTCTATAGAGATGGACTATGAAATTTAATCTTACTCTGATGGATAATATACCTAGAGGCTAGAAATGGATTAGCATGTATTTGATGAGTGAGACTTGAGACCAAAAAAGAGAAGGGGTAATGCAATAATGACAAAAAAATGTAGGGATAAGAGAGGGGATAGGGAAGAGTATGGTGGCAGAATATAAGGATTATGTGTTTAATGTAGGCCCCCCTAATTTAAAAGAGTTCATGTGAATTTTTGCACCACAAATAATGTGTATGATATCAGGCACACATAAAAATTTGACATAGGTTTTTTGCACCTTAGTATATTGGTATCTGGCATTTTTATGCCACGTCAGTTTCACCGGTCAACGTTGGCTCATTTAACAGTGCAGGCATTTTTGCTTTATTTATGAATGTATTTGAGTATTTTTGTGCACACAGCTTTTATATGATGCCAGATGCACATTTTATAAATTTAAATGGGTATTTTTGCACATGAACCTTATCAACTTTTGATTAAAATAGGGCCAAATGAGTAAAGATTACAAAGAAAACAATAGTCAACCGAGACTAAAGGGGTTAGATTAATTAGGATCGAAGGGGGTAAATGATAATGGCATCGTTCAATAGCTGTATTCAAAAAGTATTCACAACTTGAGCGTCATAGATCATGATGTGGGGTTAGCACCTAAAGAAAGCTGAGAAGTTGTGCGAGTCTTGATGCAGATGGATACAATTAGTTGGTTATATAATATCTGCAAGCTCCACGATGGAAAGCAATGACTTGTTGATGTATACGTGTATTGCAATGAAAATTTGGCATTTAATAAAACTTTTCATGATGTTGCCATGATAGTGAAGAATTTATAAGTGCTCTCTCCGGTCTTAAATATATGATCACTTTGACTTTTTTTTTTGTGAAAGTTAAGGAAGCAAATTTAACCACTAAATTATGACATATGTCACATTAGTTTTGAGGAAAAAAGATAACTATAGACAATTTAAAGAGATTAATTTTACATCCTTAATTTATCTAAGAAAAAGTTAAAGTGATCTTATAATTAGGACCGGAGGAAGTATTGCCGTCTGTGTCATGACAAATAGGGGAACCGCCCTGAAGATATGACTTGGTCATAATTTACTGTCCAAGATTAAAACCTGGCCTCCAGAATTTAACATAAAATTTGAGGCAGGGAGGGGTCAGCATATCCATACAAATGAGCTATGTTATTTATATTTGGTCAAATTCGTGGTTTTTCAAATCTTAGATCACAAGTGGGTTTTAACTTCTGTCAATCAATGAGTAATTTTCTTTTGTTCGGATTCCACTTGTATTGTCATTTTTGCTTATAAATGTATTGTCATTTTCATAAATGAGATTACTAAACATTCCAACCACCATCTTGGTTTTTACATCCGAGTGAATGATAATCAATACTCATTTTTGTTTGAAGTATAAAATGAAGATTTGCAGAAGGAACGTTTTATTTCCATAAAGCAAAATTTGAATTTGTCAATTTGGTTTATTTTTTCTATCTCGGCCTCTGATTAAAATTTAAGTTCTCATATTTTTTCCACTCATTCTCCCTTATCTTTCTCCTCACTCACTCTCCTCCACTCATTCTCTTCATAGATAATAGTGTTTTAGGGAAATAAGTTTCAGTTTTATATGTTTATTACTTTTGACCAATTTTACCTGACTTGTTTTGTCCAGGTGATTTGTTTGTTTTTTTTTTTTTTTTCCATTTGGAAAAGGGGTATATTTCATAAACTCAAATAGAAAGTTGGTATACCCAAACACAAAATTGTTAAGCTCACTCTCTGATTTGTTTTTCAAACTCAGCGGAGGCTTATTCGGTCATTTTCTTTAAACCTATTAAATGATATACAAGTCTATGTCACTTATCTATCATTACCCAAGTTTAGTGTGCCTTCATATCTTTCCCCTATTTTCAGAGCCTTTTTTTGGGTCTCTTTCCTTAATGAAAACCAATGCTTATTTTATGAGTGGCAATGGCAATTGGTAAGGGGAGGATATGGATATTAATGGGATTGAAAGGTAATGGGGACGCCATGTGGCGTTGGGGTGCGATGGGTGTCATTGCTCGTGGATTTTTATTCGATACTCCCTCCATCCTTTATTATAAGAATTAAAGAGGTGAAATCATATATATTAAGGAAGTGATTGAGGGAGATAAATGTATCTGAAATAATTTTGTTTTCTCAAGTTTGCCCTTATTTATGATTGAGTACATAAGCGAGAGAAATGTGATAATAGTGTAATAAATGAGTATAAAAGAGAATGTAAATAGAGAGAATAATTATGGGTAAAGTGGGAAAAAACTCATTAAATGCTTTGACAAATTTGGACAGGCTCTTATAAAAAAGGACAAAATCATTCAAATTTTTTGCTCTTATGTATAGGGACGGAGAGAGTACTTATGAGTAGTTTTTTTTATCCATTATGAGATTTTTTCAAATTTACTATTACTATCTACAGCTTTTACTATTCCTTCTTATCTACATAATAAGAAGTCACTATAATTAATGTTTGATGTTTGATTTCTATTTTTACATACCACTCTGTTCTTTATTATAAGTCCACCCTAACTACTTCTCACATACAAAGGAGTGGAAGTTATAGCATTAAATATGACATATTTTTAAAAATTTTTCTAACTTTACCCTTATTTAAGAATATATGTTAAAATAATATTTTATGCATTATAGACCTTCTCTCTCATCTTCCCTATTTCCAACGTAAGGGTAAAATAGTCATAGTAGCATTAATTGATCCCAAATTGGACTTATATTTTGAAACAAAAAATTTGTGGTAGTTGGACTTATAATAAGGAATAGAGTGATATGCATATTAAATGTGAGGAAGGAAGATAAGAGTAAATTTGAAAATCCACTTTAATTTTACTCATAATAAATAGTTTTACTATGTTTTATTAGTTTATGTAAAATAGTTGATTACTTCTTATAATATGGATGGGAGGGAGTATTACTCTAATTTGGTTTAGTTGCTTAATAGTTCGGGACCAATATGGTCTTAAAAGTTGTTGTGGGATGCCGTGAGGGTTTCCTTTCTCTGTTGTGAGAGTCTCGTTCCTCAAGTGTGAGGGCTTTGAGCCGTGGTGCTTTGAGTTCCGACACCTCTCTCTCCGGTGCACGCCGGAGAGGAGGTGTTCTGGTTTGGGAATTTGTTTTTTGGGGATTTATGGGTTTCTTTTCTGTGTTTTTGTTAATGGCTGCTTGGATCTGTGGGGTAAGGGTAAAGGAATGGATCGATCGGTCATCATCGGAAAGTAAGAAGATGGCTTTGTGAAGGAAGAGAAATCAAAGGTCGGAGATCTCGACGATTTCGGGAAAGTCAGAGTCGAGGAGGTGTGTCGATGATTGCAGATCTGAATGTTCTTCTCGAGTTGTTTCCCCTCTCATCATGGGTATTTCTCTGGTATGGTTTCTTTCCTCTTCTTTTGCCATACGGGATAGTTGGTGCTGGTCTCTGGATGCTTCTCACAGGTTCGACGGCTTTGGGTTGGGTTGGCTATGGTGGTGTTGGTCAAAGCTTCTAGGGGTGGTTCTGTCGCCGGTATTTGTGTTGGTGCTTCTCCCATTGCAACGGTGGTTGCAGGGAATTTGTGTCTCTGCTCTCTTGGTAGTAACAGATATGAATCCAAAAGGAATGGAACCTCTAGGATGGTTCTTTGAACCTCCATTCCTTGTTTCATGCATGGTTTCCGGCCTTTCTTTGCGTTCCAGGCGGCGGCGACGGCAGCACAAGAGGCCCTCCATCTTTGACCTAGGGTTAGGGTTTGTAGTTGTGGTGTTATTTGGGCTTAGGGTTATGTTATTTGCGCTTTGGCTTATTTTGTATTATGTCTTTTGCTTCTGGACCTGTTTGTAGTTTTTAATATATTAATTAAAATATAATTTCTGGCAAAAAAAAGGTTTAGTTGCTTAATAATAAAAATTTTGTGAATTTTTGTTTCAATGAACATTTTCTTTCTTTACTTCCATTCTATTTCTCCCCCAACCTTTCCTCTCATATAATCGTGTTCAATTTTTAGAAGAAGAATTGTCTTCAGCAGGAGGCATATGTGCCTAAAGAAAGAGAAAATAACACTATTGGTGTAGTTTATTTCAGTTTCAAATTAAATTCTAATGTTATCACTTTTGAATCACACAATTGTTATTTATATGATGGTCGAAAATAATCATAAAATTTTATAAATAATTTTGAAACTAATGGTTTTAAGTTCATGTGTGAATGAATACCCGTAACATATCTATAAAGGTAACAAATCACATGATCCTATTCTTTGAAATTGGGAGGAGAACCAAAATTTTGAAAACTAAAACAATTTGGTCCAACATTTTCTGAAAATAATTTGGTATATTTAAAATTAGAAGTCCGTATATTATTCATAGGTAATGTTGTTGATGCTAAAATTCGGGACAGTAAATTAAGGATTTAAAAAGAGTAGTATTATTGATGATCGGGGTCACCGGCACGGTGGTTACAAGATGATTTAATCAATACAACTAGAGTATGCTTAAGAAGCTGAAAATTGTAGCTGGTTGAGTTCAGAGAGTATTCTCAGTGTTCTCAGAGAGCTTGTGTGTGTTTCTGGTCCGGCTTCAGCTTATAGCTATTGGCTTCCCAGTGAGCTTGGTCGCCCCGAAAATATCGGCGACAATCGTGGGATTGTGGACGTTGAGGGCGACAATCTAGGTCAGTTGGCAACTGTCTCCGCGTCGCGTGGTCGTGGGGTCTTGCCGAGTCCATCAATTTGAATTTGAACTTACGTGGCTGACGTTGCAAAGTTGAAAGTGGCGTGCCGTGGGCTTATTGGGCTTGGACTCATCTGCACAGGCCCAAAGGTGAAAACATGGTCCAACATTAAGTCCCCAACTTCACGATGTCAAAGACGGTTTGCATTGGGTAGTAGCGGTTATAGTGATCTAACAGCCAAGATCGAAGCTGATGGTTCGCTTGCCTGGTTCCCTCCATGTCAAACGGCTATGATGAGATCTTTAGGGCGTGGCGTCATCCAACGGCGTTGTCAGACTGAATTTAAATGGCAAAAAGCTGAGCCACTTTCACTTTTTTCATTTCTTCCGCGAACTTCCATCCGTTTCCTCTCCACTTCCCTCTTGTCTTCTACGACTAGGGCATTGCCATCTTCCTAGGTATACTTTACATTTTTGCTTTCAATCGTTGTTTTAGTTTTCTGTCTGCATTGCTGCTATTTTCTGGACTTTCCCGATGTTTGATTCAAACTCTAACCCGTCGTACGTTGGGTACCCTTCTGGGGAGGGGAGTTCGTCTTCTTCCACTGTATCTCGTCCTCTTGATGATGAGATTACGATGGAAGGGGAGAAGAAAGCGACCCCTTCTGTTAGTTCAGCCTTTAGGAAAAAGAGCAGAGCCCCGCCGCCTAGGAGGAGACTTTCCAGTAGGTTGTTGTACTATCGTCCTACCTCTAAACCTTCTGCCTCGAAAGCCTTAGTCATCGTTTCAGATGATGACGAGGGTGAGGACGAGGTGGAGCCTATAGGCGACAAAGTCGGCCTTGAGGTAGTTGTGGCCGATGCCCAAGTGAGTAAGGCCGATGTCCAAGCTGTAGACTCAGGAATCCATTCTTCGACCAAAAGGTCAATGGTTATAGAAGTGGGTCAACCCCCTTCGCTTAAACCCAAGGAAATCGATTCGCTTCCAAACCTCCATTGCTTCGATCCGTCGGTCAGGTATAGGTTGCCCAAAAATGACATATTAAAGGGGAAGCGGATCGGCTAAAAGACAAGTATAAAGACGAGAAAAAGATAACACGAAACCGATGATCGATGGGAGGAAGAGTACCCGTCTCTTACAACCCTAGCCCACAAATACACCACAAGGATGATTAGTCCTTGATACAGTCAAGTATTCTCAAGAGAATACAAAGATGCAAGCAAAGCTCACACAAGAGAAACAAAAGTCTCAATTCATTCAAATCTTCCAATTTAGTACAAAGCATAGCCTATATATAGGCAACAATAGAACACTCTAGAATGAAGAAAACCCTAAGACATCAATGGTGCATTAACGATGATTGTCATTTTGAATGGCACCATTCCATACAAAGAAATGACTTCTTCTTGAAGAAAAAGTCAGCTATTCATAATAGGAAAACATGGCAATGTATTCTAGAACATTCATTGACCAAATGCCTTATTTTGATGAAATAAAATAAGAGACTTAAATGCAATCAGATTTGTGCAATAGGAAGGCTTCTAGATGCTTCATGACTTGTCCAAATGGGTCTTCCTCTTAATATTTTCTTTCATGAAAATGTATGGGCCATTAAGACACCCATTTATGCTTGAATGTGGTGTAATATCATTCTGGAACTCCCATAATCCATTGCACATTGCATTTGGGCCCAAATTTGACATTTTAAAGCTCCATTGGACTCCTCCATGCCAAGGTGGCTTTGGGGGTGCTCTACCATGCATCATGTTTAATTCCACACATGTAGTCATCCATGTCACCACCCAAGCAATAATCCATGTCGTCCTCAATGTAAGCGTTTCTAAGTAATAACTTTGTTGAACTCTTTAGACAGATTTTTGGCCCTTGTGAAGTCTATATTGGACATCTCTCTGTATGCTATCAAAGAGTTTGAACGATTGGACTCTTACTCCGATAATACAATTGCCCTAAGTGTAGAGGCTTTTCGTTTTATCTCTCCATTTCCCTTTCCTAAGGTGATTTTATAAATCTGCATGTACTACGACCTGTCTCCTTCTCAACTAATGCCCCATGTCTGGAGGTTGGCCGCCGCTATCGAGGTGTTCAACCGCGAACTGGGCGTCGTATTAGACATGTTCGACCTCTGTGAGACGTATAAGTTGGTGAAGAGTAGGCCCGGTTGTTATACTTTGGCACATCGCCGTACTGGTAATTCTGCTTGGCTGGTAGATAGGTTACCCAACGATCGCCAGTGGGATGTCAGGTTCATCGTGGTTCCCATCACCCTTCTGGGATATTCAGGTGTCTCCCTTCGCAGGGAGTGGCGAGAACTCAGTAAGATGTTTGTCCCTGTGTTTTTTGGACTAAGTCTATTAATGGCTGACCTTATGTTTATTTCTGTTTTTGCAAGTGAGGACGAACTTCTTGTTCCATCAATCATCAACCGCGACACCCCAGAGAAACTTAAGAGGATTTTTTCTTTGTCTGAGGATAACCGGATTTTCGATAAAACGTCATGTCAAGTAAGTTTTTATAGGGATCTGTCTTCATCATGGCTTGTTCTGTCATCGATCTCATGTCAAACTAGTTTTCAGGGAAATCAAACGCTTCCAGTGTTCTCAAAATGAGCGCCGATGACGTGGTGGCCTTCCTTAAACGTGTCGCTACTAAGAAGCTCATGTCTCGGGCTGCTTTTGAGACCCAGCAGCAAGGGGCTTTCGCTTCTAATCCCCCAAGCTCCGTGAGCAAGACGCCCCAGGGCGGCCTATCTGTCGGGGTGATGATCAAGAATCCTGCCGCCTAATCTGTCGCCTCTAAGGGCGCAAAAAGACTGGCGTCAGGCAAGGGTAAGGGCGTCACCATCGGGGAGTTCCTGACTAAGAAGAAGAAGAAGATAGAGTTGTTCCTGCCAGCAAAGGACAACTGGGTTGTGCTGGCCTTTCCTGCAAGTGCCTCGTCATCTAACTCAGAAGACTTCAAGTTGGCTAACCCTGTCCTGTCGCAGTTGCCTTTACCGATTGACAAGGTGTTCTTTGAATCCCTAGGGCCCGACGGCGAGACAGAATGGATTATTCGTTATGCCTTTTTGGTAAGCTTCTCTTCTTATAACTTGGCACAAGTTTGTTTGATTTTGCGTTAACTTTTCTCTTGTCGGTTTCCAGGTGCTGGAGTCTGTCTGACATCAGGCACTATTGAGGGAGGTGCATAAGGTCATCCTGGACAAAGCAAAGTCTGACCTGAAGGACACCGAGGAAGAGAGGGACCGATCCAGAGAAGCTCTTAAGAAATGTAATGAGGAGCGGAGGAAGCTGTATCAGACCTGGCAGTCCGAGGTGAAGAAGAAAAAGGAGGAGATCGCCGCCCTCTGGGAAGAAGTAGACGCCAAGACCGGGATGATACAAGCGTACCAGGCCGATCTGGCAGAGAAAGAGTCCAAGAACGCTGAGTTGCAAGACAAGCTCGATCTTGGCATCGCTGAAGTGCATATGCAGGCCCGGCGTGACTTGATGAAAGAGTTCTTGGATGGGCAGCACATACATTGGAAGCCTCAGGAGGTCATTGCTCAGTATGAAGAGTTGTTTGGCGAGGCTGATCCCGACGCCCCCCAGAGTATTAATGTCGTTGTGGCCATTGAGGCTAATGAAGCTGTGGGCGACGAGGAAGATCAGCACATAATCACCCAAATGGTGGAAGAGGCAGTAACGTCGGCCACTCAGGACCTAGTCAGGCAGCAGCAGGGGCAAGAGCAGGAGCAGCCCAACGCTCAGGGCGGTGATGCCCCTCAGCCTTAGGGACTTAGCTTTTATTTCCAAGCTTTGTTAAACTCTTTTTATTTTTACTGGTTTGTAAGTGGACGGCCATGAGGTCAATGCGTGTTGCCGCTCCGTCGGCGTTTATTGACAATTCCCTTTGATTGTGGATGTTATATATTTGTTCGTGTATGCCTATTCTTTATTGCTAAGTATCATGGCTCAAACATGGCAGAATTATACCTTTGTGAGTTTCGCTGGCGCTATATAATTTACCAATTCGCTGATCGGGGTAGCCGTTTGTCGTGGTAGACGTAGGCGTAGGTCGACCCTGTCATTAAATTACCATGCCGTTAAATCGAGACCATAGTTTTAGACAAAGTATTTATGTTTGAGCATTGGTAGTGATTACCTTTTTTCGGGCTTGCATTGGTCCCCCAGTGTGATAGCTTGGTAGGGGACCGCGCCAAAATAGGTGCGCCTAGTTCCATCTTAGGGTGGCCTCATGCCGTGCGTTGACTAGGACGTCCTATTTCATGGTTAGGAGTACCGAAAGCATATGCAGGACAAGGCGTGGAACCTTGACAAGGGGGATGTGTGGCATCAGTAGTCGTTTGCCACACCTAGACCAGTGCGCCTAGGGCGTCTAACCGAATATGGTATCGTGTTTGGCTCATCCCTTGTCACCCCCATAGTTAGTATTCGTTCTAAGGGAAAAGATAACTGAGATCGGACTAGAGCATGTACACTTTAAAATGGATGGCGTTCCAGCTTCGATTGAGGGGTTTTCTATGCATGTCAGCCAATTGATAGGCACCTGGTCCTGTTATGCCAATGACTTGATATGAACCCTCATATGTTGGGCTCAGCTTGTCATCTTTGCTTTCAGGGGTATTTGGGAATACCTTGCGGAGCACCCAGTCCCCCACTTGGAAGTGTCGTTCCTTGACGTTCTTGTTCCAAAATCTGGTCGCCCTATTCTAGTAGGCAGCTATTCGGATGAGAGCTTGTTCTCATCGTTCATCGAGCATATCTAATTGCTGGGCTAGCTCCTGGTAGTTTGTCTCCTCCCTGGTCCATTGGTAGCACAAGGAAGGTACCCCGACCTCCACTGGGATCATGGACTCTGAGCCGTAGACAAGTGAAAACGGGGTTTCTCCTGTCGCCGTCCTTGACGTGGTTCGGTATGCCCATAGTACAGTAGGGAGCTCTTCAACCCATTTACCTTTTACCTTGTCCAACCTTTTCTTGAGTGAATTGACGATGGTTTTGTTGCTTGATTATGCTTGCCTGTTTGATTGGGGGTTCTGTGGCGTGGAGAATTTCAATTTGATGTGCCATTGGTCACAGAATCGCCTAAACCTTCTGCCAATGAACTGTGACCCATTGTCGCTGACTATCTCCTTAGGGAGACCAAACCTGCATATTATATTTTTCCAGACAAAGTCTATTACCTCCAGTTCCTGCACTTGGGCGAATGCGCCTGCCTCGACCCATTTTGTAAAGTTGTCAGTGACGATAAGGAGGAAGACGGGGCGTCCAGGAGCTAGAGGAAATTTTCCAACAATATCCATCCCCCATTTCATAAAAGGCCAAGCTGGGGCGATGGTATGCAACTGTTCTGGTGGCTGTCGAGTCGTGGTGGAAAATCTTTAACATTTGTAACATTTACACACTAGGTTGATGGCATCCTTCTGAAGGGTCGGCCAATAGTGACCTTTTTGATCAGGTTTCTGCTGCCACTGTGGTCGCCTCAATCACCTTCATGTACTTCTCTTAGGATATAGTTTGCATCAGTCGGCCCTATGCAACGCAGTAGTAGACCCGTATAGGATCTTTTGTACAAGTCATCCCCCATCATGCAAAATCTGGCCGATCATACAATGATTCGTCGTGCCTCATACTTATCGATGGTAGGATGCCTTCCTGCAAGTCGGCAATAATAGAGGATCGTCAATCCCAGGTTAGGCTGTGACTCAGGATATTATCATGACATACCTTTACCGACGGGGTAGATAAGTAGTATAGAGGGATTTGTCTTGGCCCCGAGGCCTCCAAAGATGAACCCAAGTTCGCCAGTGCGTCAGCCTGTTGATTGTCGTCCCTACCGATCTGTGTGATTTTGAAGCTGTCAAACTTGCGAGACAAATCTGTCACCTTATCATGGTACAACTTCATCCTTTGGTCTTTAGTCTGGTAGATGCCTTCTGTTTGCTTGGACACTAGCTGGGAGTCACTGCGGACGTCAATGCTTTGGACGCCCATGTCTGTGCCAGTTTCAGTCTTGCTATGAGGGCCTCATATTCCGCCTCGTTATTGGTCGCCTTGAACCTACACCGAACTGCTTGCTCGATTAGGTCGCCTTCAGGGGTTTGTAATGTGAGGCCAAGCACCATTCCCTTTGAGTGGGTAGATCTATCGACGTGCAGTATCCGGATGGATGGTGTGACCTGATGATTAAAACATAAAACTTCTTTGTCCACGGTTACCTGTATGTTAGGACTGAAATCGACTATGAAGTCGGTAAGAGCCTGTGACTTGATCGCTGTCCTGGGTAGGTAGGTGATGTTGAACTCGCTAAGCTCCACAGCCCACTTCACTAGCCTTCACGACAAGCGGGCTTATGTAACACGGTCCATAGTGGATATGTGGTCACGACTGCAATTGGGTGGTACTGGAAGTACGGCCTTAGCTTCTTTGATGCCGACACCAAGGATAGTGCAAGTCGCTCCATTGTTGAATATTTGGTCTCGGCATCTAACAACGCCTTGCTCATGTAGTAGACGGGGCTCTGTTTCCCTTTGTCTTCTAGAACCAAAACTGCACTTACAGCTTTAGAGGCAACAGCTAAGTATAGGTACAGAATTTCACCTGGTTCGGGTTTAGACAGTAATGGTGAGCTGCTGAGATACTGCTGTAGTTGCTGCAAGGCCTGCTCAGCACGGTCGTCTCACTTAAATTCTTTATTTTTGCGGAGGGTGTCAAAAAAGGGCTGACATTTCTCGGATGACCTGGAAATAAAACTTGTTAGTGCCGCCACTCTACCAGTCAAGCGTTGGACGTCCTTTACGCTGTGAGGGGATGGTATGTCCATTATAGCTTTGATTTAAGTTGGATTTGCTTTGATGCCTCTGCTGGAGACCAGATATCCAAGAAACTTCCCAAACTGGACCCCAAATGAGCATTTGTCGGGGTTGAGTTTCATGTTGTATTTTCTGAGTAGTCAATCGTCTGTTGCAGATGGTTAGGGTGGTCCTCTTCTTTTAGGGATTTGACCAGCATGTCGTTGATGTACACTTCCATGGTTTTGCCAAGGTGTTGTGTGAACATCCGGTTCACCAATCTTTGGTACGTCGCACCTGCATTTTTCAATCCAAAAGGCATTACCTTGTAGCAGTAAGTCCCCCTATCCGTTATGAACGACATATTTTCCTGATCATCGGGGTGCATCAATATCTGGTTATAACCCGAGAAGGCGTCCATGAAACTGAGAAGCTCATGTCCTGACGTGACGTCCACCAAGGTGTCGATATAAGGCAGGGGAAGGAGTCTTTTGGGCAAGCTTTGTTGAGGTCAGTGAAGTCTATGCAAACCCTGTGCTTCCCATTCTTTTTGGGTACCACGATGACGTTGGCTAGCCAGTCGGGGTACTGTACCTCTTTAAGTGATCCAATATCCAGCAACTTTCGGACCTCATCGTTAATAATTTTGTTTCATTCAGGGGCAAACTTTCGCCTCTTTTGTCTGACCGGCTTGTGGAGGGGGTCAACGTTAAGCGTGTGCATTATGATCTCGGGGATGATCCATGTCATGTCTGCATGGGACCAAGCAAAACAGTCTAAATTATTAGATAAAAAGGAAATCAGTTTATCTCTAACCTTAGGTTCTATGTCCGCTCCTATGGATATTAGTCTGTCTGGTTTGTCGGGGTCCAAGGGGATCCTGTCGAGGTTGTCCTCTTCCTGCTTCCCTTTGTCCATATGAGATGGCACCTATAGTTGCTATGCTGATGCAGGGGCTTTGTCAGTTCCTTTCATCATGGCTTGGTAGCATTCACGCGCCACTCGTTGCTCACCTTTGATATCTTTAACGCCCTAGGGGGTCGAGAACTTGATGGACTGGTGTAACATGGAGGGAACACCTCGCATTTGGTGAATTCATGGCCTTCCAAGGAGGGCATTGAATGCTGAAGGACAGTCCATTACCTGAAAATTGAACAAACGGTTAATTCTCACAGCATAGGTTAAAAGTGAAATTTCACCAATGGTCCTGTCTGGTGCCCCGTTACCGAACACCAGGACTGTCGGGGTTTCACAATTTGGGACTCAAGTCCCATTTCTTTAATTGTCTGTAGGTAGACAATGTTCACTGAGCTACCTGCATCCACTAACACACGCTTGATATTAAAGTTACCAAGGTGGAGTGATGTTACCAGAGCGTCATCATGTGGGTAACACGACTCTTCGATTTCAGGGTCGTCGAAGGTGATTGGTAACTGGCTGGGCGACTTTTTCCAGTGATGAAGCCTTCAGATCGTCCTTTGGCAGCAACCTTGTATGTCGCTTTGCTGCAGAATAGGTGGATCCACTGATCTCGGATCCGCCTATGATGCTGTTGATAGTTCTGGCATTCTGAGGGGGTTGGATTGGCGCGGCCTGGCACTGTTCATTACCTACATTGGTGTTATTTTTACCTTTTAGGAGAGTTTTCAGGTGTCCTTACTTCAAAAGTTCTGCTACCTCATTCCTTAAAGATATGCATTCAGCGGTGTAATGACCATAGTCGTCAAGGAAATCGCACCACTTGTCGAGATCATGCTTATCTGCAGGCTTCTTTATCTTGGCCGACCACTTGACTGCGTCCCCCATTCTGTGCAGTGCATTAACTAGTTCGGTCGGGGTGACCGAAAATTTATGCTCTTCCAGCTTTGGAAGGGGTGGTCAGTTTTGAGCGTCGCCTTGGGAGTTCTGATTTTTAGACCTGTTCTGACTTCCGGAAGGATATGGCTCAGCATGCTAGTTCTTACTTTTAGGCTTCTAACTGCGTCTATTTGTCGAGGTGTTGTCTCCCTGCTGCTGTTGTGCAGTGTATTGTCGCCGGTAGTTGCCATCGTCTTCTTCCCAGCGAATATGAGCCCAACCCCTATACTGGACCTTGGACCATGTCGAAACTTGATGCTTTGTTAGCTCCTTATATAGATCGGAGTCGGGTAGTAGACACCTTCTGAACGCCTGGACGTCGACACTAGGATCACACTCTGGGATGCTCACCATCTCCTTGGTGAATCTGGTCATGATTTCCCTTGTCGTTTCGCCAGGTCGTTGCAAGATTATGTATAGGTCATCGAACGTCTTGCGCAGGTTCCTGCTACTGGCAAATTGCTGCACAAACAATTCAGTCAAATGAAAAAATGAATTGATACTTCCTGGGGTTATGTTTGTCCACCAAGTTAGGGCTGGTCCGATCAAGCTAATGCCGAAGCCCCGGCACATGCATGCCTCCCCCTTCTCCAAAGGTATGAAGGCGGCCATCATGATCTGCCGGTACTGTGCCATATGCTCGTCTGGGTCTGTTGTCCCATCATACTTTGGCAGTGTGAGGTAAGCAAACCTCTCAGGCATGTTGACCTTGGCAATCGACTTAATAAACAGGGAATCAAAGAAGTTGCCTAGTCGGGTAGGAACGATAGGCTGGGTGATCCCGGGGACCTGGAGCATGGCTTTCCGGAGCTCTTTCAACTCCTTGCGCAATTGTGCTGTTTCTGACAACTCCGCGTCTCCCGGGGGATCATCATTTATAACAAGACGACTGATTGCACCATACTTTTATACACTTTTCATTGATAAAATCAGTAGATTATTGCATGTTCTTGGGGTAATTGCACCTAATTAGGGTAATTTCTGACTTTTGCACACTTTGTTGGAATTTATTCTAGTCAAGGGCAATTTGGGCATAATTAGCATAAATTATTGTTAACCTATTTTCAAGAACATTTGATGCTACCTCTGGCTTGATTTTACTTGTAGATCATAGAAGAAGCATGCCCAAATTAAGGAGCCAAATTGCAGCGAAGAATTCGGGACGGAGCAGAAGAAGGAAGTGAAGAGAGAAACAAAATCAATGTTCCCTCGCCGCGGCGTTAGCCGCGGCGAACTGGCGGCGAGCTCACGGCGAGCGGACCCAAATTCAGACAGAAGCTCCTGTTGCTCGCCGTGGCTCTCGCCGCGGCGAACTGACGGCGAAGTCCCAGAATCTGCAGAAGCCTGGCGCGATTTTAGGTTTCTTTGGAGGGTTATAAATAGTTCCAACACCCGAAAATACAGAACCAAGCCTTCTCTGCCCGAAAAACAGCCCCTCTCCTAGGGTTTATCTCATTTCCTCCATTCCTCACTCCCAATCCTCATCTTCCCACTCATTCTCACCTCCATTCTTGCTGGTTTTCTTGTTCTTCCTTGCTTCACCTTCCGTTTCCACCATTTTTCTCCTTCTACCTTCCTCATCCATGGAGGCTGTGGTCATGGGCCATCCTTGGCTCGAATTTGAAGATATGAGAGGCTAAGTTCTTGGTGCTTTGGTGGTGTGAAGGTGGCTCTAGCTTCATGGACCAACATAGGGGAGTTTCTAGTTTACAATTTCTTATTTCCTTTGTATTTGGCTTATACTCTTTTGTATTGGTCTTGTATTTGGATTTAAGACTTGGGATATGTGGTTGCTATCTATGTTTGTGAACTATATTGTGTATGCTTTGAATTGAATGTGATTGAGATACAATTTCCTATCTACTTGTGGTTGTATTCTTGGTTTTAACCATTTTAGTGGTTGCTAGTGGTTATAGTCAATTTCTTCCATGCATGATGATGTGATTGCACTTCATGAGAGTTAAATTGCATTTGTTTCAAGGCATTTCACAAACCAAGTGGATCTTAACACTAACCCTAAGTAATGGCTATGAAAGTGGTTGCTAGATTAGTCATTAATTAGGGCTAGTGGACCCCTAGTGGTTGCTTGGGGATCTTTCAATTAGACTTGGTAAATTAAACTCCCACTTATCATTTTGAAAGAAGCATTTGAGTCACCGAAGCACTAACAGAGCCCATTTTATAAAATCACCCCTAATCCAAACTCTTATCACTTTTCACTTATTAATCTAAAACATCAAAAACAAGTAACTGCTTTTGTTAATAGCTTTAGTAAATGAATCTCCAAACCAAAACCCCCATACCTTTTTATTGTTTTAATTGCATTTATTTAGCTTAGGTTGTTTAGAAGGACTCCTCAAGTGAAACGATCCGGGATTGTGCCACTTTACACAATCCTTGGTAATTACTGTGATTTTAACCCCAAGGCGCATTAGGCAAAGGTTAAATCAACGACGGTCGTTGTGCTGCAACGGCAACGTCCCAATGACTAGTGTAATAATAGCTACCTAATTATACTTTTGAATATACCTTAAATTACCATTTAACAATTACAAAATCATTTATTAACTAACTATGTTAGAAAAAGAAGTTTACTAAAACAAACACTAACATAGTTAGAAAAAGGCTTTTCGTCATTTGAATAAAAATACCAATTAAATACCCTAACCATGATAGAAAATTGATTTCTAATATTAAAAGGGCTATCATAGTTAGAAAAGAAATTAACATAATATAACAGAAGATTATCCATGTTAGAAAAGAATTTCTCTAATACAACAATGGCTAACATAGATAAATAAAGCCAACCTACCACCTGACTAATCAACCCATTCACAAACACCCAATAACATATTTGACCATTAAACACTTTTACGAACAATATCTAAAACCATTGTAACTTCAAGTCTGTCAGTCATTCAACGTCCTCAAAATATGCAAAATCCAAATAGTCCATAATAATATCAAAATAGTCGAAACACCACTGAAATTTGGATCGGTCTCTCAGAAAGGAAATAACATCAAGTTACCAAAATAAATATTCTAAAACAAATTCTCAATTTGAAAATAAAGAAGCAAAACGTGGAAAAATGAGCGGAAGCAAAACAAATGATATGAATCCTTATTTGTGGCAATATCTTCCGTCAAACCAGTCCAAAACTCACTAACTTAGTGAGACGGTCCCGGATCCTTCCCTTGGTTTCCTACTGCGTTGCTAGGACCTGTAAAAATAAGATAAACGGGGGTAGACCCAGGTAACCACTAACTGCTCGCCTACGTGCGGTGTGTGCTAGCAAGGTGTTCAGTGGAGTATTACTAAGTATAATTGAATTGAAAACATGAAGCAGATACCATTAGATGCACAACAACACCATAACATATATTCCCATTTAAATTAACGTCATGTAATAATTTCTCATAGTCACACACAAAATCACATACTCAAATATCGCAATCCAATACATAGATAAATAAAACAATAACAATTAATAACACCGTTATTATACGGTCCAGTAGGGACTCACAACCCTCGCCTGAGACCAGGGGCGTTCTCCCCAATTCGTCTTTCCATTTTATGTTATTTAGTCCTTGTGGGCCAACAAGGAACCTCATCGTGCGATGGAATTATTATTTGTTTATTTATTCGGTGTTCGCAATATCAGCACAACACATCATAAATATACACATCCAACATATGGCACAAAGTCCAGTCCAGAAATTCTTAGATTTCAATCATGCAGATATATTTAATAAATACTTTAAATTCCCAACATACAAGATCGCACCTTCATGCCATTTAAAAATATATACTCCACCAAACAAGTCATTATAAAATAAGCTTCCAAAATTCATGTCTATCAAGACTATAGCCAATCACAAATTATAAGTTTCAAATACTCACTAACCCACACACACACGCAAACAAACAGAAGTAGTTACCTCCTTGGAGTTAAACCAAAAGTTACCGTAGACGCGCCCCCATGCTCAATACTGAAAACCAGAGTCTACAAATAATAATATCACACCCACACCTGATTAGTAATTAATCAAGTGCCAAAATTCACAATTAAATGACTAAGCCCTTTTAGAGCCCCTAATGGTGCTCTAGACAACAAATTATAATTTCACGGCTAGATTAAGTTAATTTAACCCATATCAAGCCTATTTAAACCACAATCATCCTCAATGTACCACTTCAATATAAAAATTCCAATTACCCTCTTTACAACTTGCTCCAACAATGCCAAAACAATAATTCCCTTCAATTCTACAACGTACAGAGTAAAACGGCTACATAACGCCATAAGCAAGTCCTAAACCACATTTAAAGCTTCCCACTTTGACAATATGAATAGCCCCTTTCAATACCAATTTATCGACTTTAAAACCTCATTTACCCTCCCAATTCTTTATATCTAGGCAAGTTGTTGTTGTTGTTATTATTATTATTATTTTACCAAAACCATCTTGAATCCTTACAGTCAAAAACTCACTCTACTTGTTTCTTTAACAATTGATTTGCAATTAGGATATAAGTCAAATTTCCAATCAATTCTTAAACCCCATAGCTTCAAATATGGAGATTTTAAATTTACGACTCAATTTTATTTTCACCTTTTCCAAGAATATCTTAGCCTTCTTACTATTCACTTTTTAATAATAATCTCCAACAAAAGTCAGTTTAAAAGAAAGCTACCAAAATCACTTAGAATTCACTGCTATCTCAGTCTAGAAACCAAAATTCTAACTTTTGCAAACCAGAACAAAATTCAAATTTAATACTGAAAATTTCTACCTACTCTAATCATAGCATAAATATAGTAAAAACTAATTAAACAATTGTTGTAGAAACAAACAAGAATCCAACGAGAAGGTCAGTTCAACATCACATTCGCAAATGAAATAAACTCCAAGGAGCAACACTAATACAGGCCCAAACTGAAATCACAGAACAATAGGAAGTGGGGGGAATTGCTTACCTATAGGAAATCAGAAGAATGGGAAGAAAGGGTCCAGAGGAGATGGGGGTAGCGAACAGCGGCAACAATGTCAAGTCCTCCCCCCCCACGGTGGCTCTTCTCTCTCTCTCAGCCCGAAGAACGGAGGAAGAAGAAGAAAACGATGAAGCACCTTCGCCCTATCTCTTACACTCAGCTCTCTCATGCGCCGGCGAACAGAACTCGAAAAAAAATGGTGGCGGACGGCGGCTCTCCACTCCTCTCTTGCTCTCTTTCTTCTCGGCCAGAACAGAGGAGGAGGAGGAGGAAGACGTTCTCTGCCTTCCCTCTCACTCCCTCTCTTTCTCTCGTCGGTTACTGGAGCTCGAAGAACGGCGGCGACGTACGATGCAGTGGCTGTGTGTGTGCGTATATGAGCGTGTGACAGTGGACAATGAGGAAGAAGGGACGCACAGGGAATGGATGGAAAGCCTAGTGTGTGGGGTGTGTGTATGTCGCAAGGAAGAAGAAGGAAAAGGTGCGGTGTATGTGTGTTCTCGTGCACGGCGCTTTTGCATGAGGAAGAAGAAGGTGACATATATATAAGGGAATATTAGGGTTGTTAGGTGGGGAAAATTACTAAAGTGCCCTAAAATTTGAAATAGTTTACAATTAAGGCCTAACAGATTATATTATTTTCCTGAAATTCATCCTTACGTTAGATTAGGAAATTTTATTTCCCCTAAAGTTCCTTCAAGCTTGAAAAATAATTTAATTTCCCTAATTTTGTAAATTAGGAATAAATAACCAATCATTCCTTCTTAATTTATATTGGAAATCAGTTTTAAAATTCTCCAAAAATACCTTAAACTTGTGAATTTGTTTATAAAGCTAATGTATTTTTCTAGAAACACCTGAGAACTTTAAATGACTTCTTATTACCTCTTTCCTAAATTTGGGAATTATACACATTTATTGGCAATTTAAAATTCAGGATGTTACAACTAGCGCTCCAGTTATCTCATCATTGGTACCTGCGTCACCAACAACATCGTCAGGGCCAGTATTAGTGGCATACTTACCTGGGTCCCTTGTAGGAACTGGACTGTGGGGATCATCGAAGGAAGGCATGACTGGGATGCTCGATGTCACGAATGGTCGTGGCTAGTCAGGCCGATTGGCCGAGAACCCAGTTATCTGGGATTGAAGTCCTCGGTTCTCTTGCTCCAGCTGCTTCAGGGTGGAAGCCTGGGATTTGACAACCTCCTCTTGGCTCTTCAACAGTTGGGATTGCTCCTCAGTGAGCTTTTCCTGACGCGACATCCTCTCGGATTGTTCAATCAGAACTTCCAGGATCTTGGAGATCTGCTCAGCGGGATTAGGATAATCAGAGGAGGACGACATGATTGATATCGAACGTGAAGTTAGTGGCTTTTTGAAAGGCTGTTGCCGGAGTCCCCAAGGTCGGCGCCAAAATGTTGATGCTAAAATTCGGGACAGTAAATTAAGGATTTAAAAAGAGTAGTATTATTGATGATCGGGGTCACCGGCAACGGTGGTTACAAGATGATTTAATCAGTACAACAAGAGTATGCTTAATAAGCTGAAAATTGTAGCTGGTTGAGTTCAGAGAGTATTCTCAGTGTTCTCAGAGAGTTTGTGTGTGTTTCTGGTCCGGCTTCAACTTATAGTTATTGGCTTTCCAGTGAGCTTGGTCACCCCGAAAATATCGGCGACAATCGTGGGATTGTGGACGTTAAGGGCGACAATCCAGGTCAGTTGGCAACTGTCTCCGCGTCGCATGGGTCGTGGGGTCTTGCCGAGTCCATCAATTTGAATTTGAACTTACGCGGCTGACGTTGCGAAACTAAAAGTGGCGTGCTGTGGGTTTATTGGGTTTGGACTCATCTGTGCAGGCCTAAAGGTGAAAACAGGGTCCAACAAATGTATTTTTTTCTTTTGATATGCTTTGAATCTAAGCTGATTATTTATAAATAAGTGATAAATCCATACTCTATGAACATAAAGAGTTAAGACAAAAAGGGTTTAATTAAGGGAAGAGAAAATCGTGAAGACTTTTTTTTTATTGAATATGGATTTATCACTTATTTATGGATCTAGAGTGCTCCTTTCTCCATATGTAAGAGATAGGATCGTATCGTAGGAGTATGGATTGAATTTTGGGCGCTGGATAGATAGATATGCGCGAGACTGTGCTGTCCAAGAACTTGACCCACATATCCTGGTTGGTGTCTTTGCCAATTGGCAGTTGCCGACATTTTAATTTCAAGGCCACGCCACGTGTAGACTCACCACGCCGCATCTGATTCTTTCCTTTGTGTATGCCGCACCATTTGCACTGTCTCTAAATTATTTCTAAATTTAATATTTGACGAAGCTTTGCCTTCCTCGCCCGTCACCGTCACGGCTCTACATAACTCCGCTTCTTCCTCTTCCTTCTCCTTCATTCATATTGCCCCCACCCCCATTTCGAAAGTAACTTCCTTTCCTTTTATGAACTCCCCACCTTTTCTTTATTTCATTACTTTCAATTTTCATTTATCCTTGCCCTTCGGTTTTATGGATTGAGTGGTGTGGATTCTGTCACTTTGGAAATGACGTTTCGCGTGGGATGCATTTACTAGGGGACCTCGAAGCAGCAAATTCCTTCGTGCTCTCTGTGATTGATTTGGGTGCCTGAAGCTGATTTCAGATGGGGTTCTTCAGTACTCTGCTGGGCTTCTTTGGATTTGGAATCGGCACTTCTGTTGGTCTTGTTGCTGGCTACTTCCTCTTCATCTATTTTCAACCCACCGATGTCAAGGTACATCTTCGATTCTTAGCGCTTTATCTTCCTCTACCATTTTCATCTCTTCTAAGGGTTCTTATATACATTTGTCTATTTCTGTTTGGTTTGGAGAAAGCGAGAGTAGCAACTAAGGCAATATCACCTTGTGGGCTCGCTTTAATCTTTTTAGGTTAAACTGGTGGTTTTGTTTGTTCATGTGAGTGAGAAGCATATCACTCTGGAGGAAGAATGGACATAAGCCGAGCATTTTAGTTCATTCTAAAAGGTTGCGCATGAGAATGATCCGCTTTTTTTGCTTTTGGCTCCATGGTTTTATTCCTTAGATAACCAAACGGCTGGCCTTTTTGCATTGGTAGACGTGACTTGAGTTTTGTCATAACGATTATGAAATGAAATCAGAAATTAAGATCACCCGAAGTGTCATTTTTTCTATTTTGGAGGTTCAACAACAGTTCTATGTCCTGTTATTTTAGTGTTACTGATATACTGTTGTCTTGGACAGGATCCTAAAATCCGTCCATTGGTAGAGCAAGACTCAGAAACTCTGCAGCGAATGTTCCCGGAGATTCCACTTTGGATCAAAAACCCAGACTTCGATCGGGTATTCAGTTGTGGCACTAGATATGCCTCTCTACCTTATGGATTATGCGTTGTAATGTTTGGTTTTCACAATTGCTCTTTCATTTGTTTGTGCTTTTCTATAGCTGGACTGGCTGAACAAGTTCATTGAATGTATGTGGCCTTACCTTGACAAGGTATTAGTTTTTTCAAATGTCTGATTACATAATCTAGGTTTTATGCGTTCTTTGTTAATTATTCATCTGCTTTCTTCCCCCCTTTTAATTAGGCAATTTGCAAGACTGCAAAGAACATTGCAAAACCCATAATTGCTGAGCAAATTCCAAAATACAAAATCGAGTCTGTTGAGTTTGAAGTTCTCACACTAGGGTCCTTGCCGCCAACGTTTCAAGGTGTGTAGGTTTGGGTATGGTGCATTCTTGGTTAAGTACCTTATTAATGTTTGAACAGCGCTTTGCCAATTTGTGTAAATTGCATTGCCCTTTTGTTGCCGAAGCCATGCATTACAAGAGCATTTCAATATTTTAGCTCTTATGTCGGCAACAGCCTTGGGAGCGCCTTATCACCATTTAGGGAGATTGAGACATTGTGTTAAAATGGCAATCACAAAACTTAAAAACCTTATTGACTTTCCATATACATCAATTAACAATTTTCAATTTCTTAAATCGGTTTCATTTTGTAATCTAAATGAAAAACCAAAGCTTTTTAATGATTTTCATAATTAAAAAATGCTAGGGAAAACATGAAACTCATTAAACAGTGAGATCCTAAATTGGAAGAGTTTGGAAATAGTTCTAGAAAGGGGGTGTGCAACATGAACCAGGGATTGTCAAAGAGAAGGGGGAGCTGAAGCTCACTCAGAGAAATGGTTGGAGCTCCTTTCCTAAAACTACGGGTTATGTGAAGATAAACTGAAGATAGAGATCACATGAAACTCTTAAAGATAAGCTGAGTTTATATGCAGATATAAATTCCTAATCCATTAAGAGTTCCACTTAGATAGGGGTTTAATTCACTTCAAAAGTACCAGCTGCGGCTAGAGGTGTTATTGGTCTTGAGAGTGATAATGGTGATAAATTGGCCATTAATTGGTAATGTCGATGCTTAATAGATGGCTTATTTGCCACTTCATTTTTAAGGTCTTAAGTCTTGATTTATAGGTTATTTGAAACCAAGATCCAGTGTAATCTTGATCTCCTTGAACTTGAATTGGATTGGCTGTAAATGGATTCTGGTTAAATTTAGAAGAAACCTGATGGATTAAATGACACATCTTAACACATCTTTTGTGGTTCTTATGGTTGCTCTTGTTAATCTCTATCAGAATGATCTTTTCTTTTCTTTGCACAAGGGGTAACAACTTCTGTGCTGTTTGCTCCTTTTTATTTACATCTCAGAGTCTTGATAAATTTTTTGTGGTGCACAATGGTTTATTTCAATGCTTCTTTCATTGTTTGTCTTATTCTTGACAGGAATGAAAGTTTATGTTACTGATGAAAAGGAGTTAATTATGGAGCCTTCTGTAAAATGGGCTGGAAATCCTAATATCACTGTTGCCGTGAAGGCATTTGGGTTAAAAGCGACCGTCCAGGTAATGCTATTGTAGATCTGTGTGTTTGTGTGTGTGTGAGGGAGGGAGGAGGGGGAGAGATGGTTGACTCTTAATGCAGAGGATTTCACATTCATTGTTTCAGGTGGTGGATTTGCAAGTTTTCGCTTTGCCTCGTATCACTTTGAAGCCTTTGGTCCCAAGCTTTCCTTGCTTTGCCAGCATATATGTGTCTCTCATGGAAAAGGTTTTTGATGGTTCCTTCTCCTACTTTGCTTGACCATTGAACATATGTAAAGCATTTTAGCTAGGTACTTAAAGCACATGCAGTAGAGTATTTTTGTATGATCATGTTTAAAAGCAGATTTCAGCACTAGTAGAAGCGACTGTTAGTTCGCTTCAATGCTTGTAGGAAGTTAGTAACCACCTATTGGATGATGGTAAAGTCATTTCTTTGTTTCAAGGAAGGTTAAGGTGGGCCTCTTTATTCAAATCTGATTATAAACTATGCAATGCCTTCCTATTGAAAACCATTTGGATGAAGTATATGTTTTTGACTCCCTATGTTGTGTTTATATTCAAAGCATTTCTTTTGGCATTATGGTTTTTATGATTGGTACTTATCTTCACAACTTTATTTTTGCCTTTTATGTTGCAGCCACATGTGGACTTTGGGTTAAAGCTTGTAGGTGCTGATCTCATGTCTATTCCTGGCGTCTACCGATTAGTTCAGGTATGTATTTGAAATCACCCCAAACCCTTGGCGCCAAATTCTGCAACTTTTGGTTTTTTTTTTTTTTGGGGGGGGGGGGGTTCTCTCTTTTTTCCTTTCTTAGTACGTGATATGCTAAGTTTTATACACGTAACTTATTTTTCTCCCAGGCAGTCTGGTAGCTTAGCTGCATCATAGTTATACTGTCCTAACTGTGGTACAAATAAACTAATGTTGATCATGTTATGTGTAACATTTTTCACCCAAAATCTTTTGCTTGTATTACGGGTGGTAGAGCTATTTCAGGGCAACTTTACCCACTCATGTGACTAGAGGTTTGGTAGCTAAATTAAGAGTTAATATTTTAGGAGTCTATTGTTCAAGGATGATGAATAAAAAGAAATTTAATGTTGGGGGGCACGTTAGAATGGTTTGCATTGAAGGATCAATGGCTTTCAAATATTATAATGAGTGTTGTCTTGCAGGAGATTATTAAAGACCAGGTTGCAAACATGTATCTGTGGCCCAAGACTCTGGAAGTTCCAATTATAGATCCGGCTAAGTATGCTTCTGCATTTTTTTTCTCTGAGGAGGTTTTTCTATAACTGTCTATTATTATTCATAAATCCTAATTTTACTCAAATTTTTGTTGGGAATCTTAGAGCCTCAAAGAGGCCTGTTGGAATTCTCAATGCAAAGGTGGTGAGAGCTATGAAGCTAAAGAAGAAAGACCTGCTTGGTGCATCCGACCCTTATGTGAAACTAAAGCTCACCGAGGATAAACTACCTTCAAAAAAGACCATTGTGAAACATAAGAACTTGAATCCTGAGTGGAATCAGGATTTTAATTTGGTAGTTAAAGATCCTGAGTCCCAGGCTTTAGAGATTAATGTTTATGACTGGGAGCAGGTATATATATCTTTGGTGGAAAGTTTTCCTTCTATAGTTGCTTGTTATGCACCTAAATCATGTTCTGCATTGGCACCTTTCCTTAGGTTGGGAAGCATGACAAGATGGGTATGAACGTAATTCCATTAAAAGAACTTACTCCTGATGAGCCTAAAGAATTCACACTCAACCTTCTGAAAAACATGAATGCCAATGATGTCCAAAATGAGAAATCACGCGGGCAGATTGTTTTGGAATTGACATATAAACCTTTCAAGGAGGAGGAGTTGCCTAAGGGTTTTGAAGAGACACAATCTGTTGCTAAGGCTCCTGAAGGTACTCCTGCTGGTGGAGGCATGCTTGTAGTTGTGGTCCATGAAGCTCAAGATGTTGAAGGAAAGCACCATACTAATCCACATGTACGAATTCTCTTCAGAGGCGAGGAGAAGAAGACCAAGGTATGAAATCTCATGAATACTTGAAAGCTGTCCCCAAGTTTTCTGCCCCCTTTTTTCCTTGAGGCTTTGAAATCAACATGTTGTAGGGTAACCATGTTTTGAATCTTATAGTATTGGCTTCTGTTAGGTTGCTTAAAACAGATATTGACGTGGTTTGTGTGATTAAATGAATTTGCATTTATTTCTTTATTGAACTTCATTTTGCTAAAATAACTAAAAAAATAAAGTATGAATTTCTTGAAATTTTGTTTCTTATTGATTGCAATAGTGCAAGTGATCGCTTGAAACTAGAAGAGAATTTGATATGCCCAGAAGTATAATTAGAAATAAATAATCGGATCCATTGTTGATGCAGATGTCAGAAACTCGTTTATTGATTAATTAATTCGTAACCATCAGTAGTATTTGAGCTGGACTTGTAAAACGAAAGTTGTTTGGTACTGAATACTGTTACTCTGGTTGCTATTACAGCATGTGAAAAAGAACAGAGATCCTAGATGGGAGGAAGAGTTTACATTTATGTTGGATGAGCCCCCCACTAACGACAGATTACATGTGGAGGTTGTCAGCACCTCAGCACGCAACATAATACACCCAAAGGTTTGTAATCGAAATTTATTGTTGATTATCATTAACATGACAACGCACTGTAAAACAAAACAAAGTTATACAGTCTTCGCTATGATCATCTAATGTGAAGGGGTTTTGATTAGGAACTAGGAAGCCCTTGAATGGTTGAAAGAACAGATAAACTTAGTCTGTATAATCTAAACTAGCATCTAGTATCTTAAACCAAATGGTTATGATATTTTATGATCGCGCTAGAAATGATTTTGTGTTCCCAACGCCTATGAAATTCGCTCCATATATTCTGGGTAACGCTATTCAGAGTTTGCAGAGACTTGAACTATCATAATAATGAATAGTAGAGCTTTGCTAGGACTATGCTATCATTTTATTTTTGCCTTTTACGGCGCTTGATGTCATTGAGTTTTATTAATATTTCTCTCATCTTTTTGGCATTAGGAATATCTGGGTTATGTCGACATAAATCTTGCGGATGTTGTTTCTAACAAGAGAATCAATGAAAAGTACAATCTTATAGATTCAAAAAATGGCCGCATCCAGATCGAGTTGCAGTGGAGAACTGCTTAAGTTGGCTGGTAACATTCTCCAAAGCTATACACTTCTCCCGTCCCCACCTTATTTTCTATTAGTTTTTATTTTTCAAACTAGTTTGTCGTGTTTATTGGGAGGTTGAAGGAACTGAGGATCGTTATTGAATCTTTTTCGCTTCGGTAGATTGGTTTATTTGTTTATCATGTAGATGCCTATATAAATAATAATGCTGGTTTGAAAGCAAAAGGCACTTGTATAACTTTGGATTGCTAATGGATGATGATGAGTTGTGGACCTACATGCATTTGTCTGGTCGCTTTATTATTTCATTATCATCATTTTGTATGAATTATTATGACCCTCCACACTGCAGCTTTAGCTTGGCTTGGTCTTTAGTGCTTTGGGTATAACCGCCGTGATTTTATTTAACTATAGTAGTTGCTTCTAAAACAAGAACGAATAAGAACAGAGGGATTTTTTTTTTTTTTTGACAAAGCCCTGCAATAATACGTTCTTGTTTTTTCCCCCTTAGAAGCCCTCACTTTCACGCCAAGAAAAAACTAGATCATTGAAAAAAATTTAATTTCGTTTATTGTTGTTAAATTAAATTAGGCATGTCTATCGGGAAAATAAAAACATTGTGCAAGGTCTAAATGGTAACTTCCGCGCTGGCTTGTTAAATATTGTATGCTTTATTGATGTTAATATCAAATTTTCTATTTTGATATCGATGATTAATTTTATATTTTTATCATGCCCTTTTCTTGAGTATAATAATTTTATGAATGTTGGGGAGAAAGCAATCAGTAATATATATGGTAAAATCTGAAGCAAATGATTAATTTCTCAAATTTCGTGTATGATAAAAGCGTATGATTTGAGTAAATAATGTTTTTATAATGCTTCCTCACATAGCTTAGCACGGGTATTGATATTGAAGTTTGATTCAAAATTTCATGGTGTGTTTGGGTTGACTTATGGAAAAGTGATTTATATACAAATCAGGTTGAATATAAGTCAGATTGTGTAATGA
The DNA here is from genome assembly GCA_037074515.1 of Mimosa bimucronata. NCBI lineage: Eukaryota > Viridiplantae > Streptophyta > Magnoliopsida > Fabales > Fabaceae > Mimosa > Mimosa bimucronata. The sequence continues at coordinate 744,321 of CM073438.1, forward strand.
GATTTATGTTTTGATTAGCTGTGAGAAAAATGACTTATAAGTAACTTATTTTCCATAAGTCAGATTGTATATGTTTGGATTAGTTGTGATTAGATGTGAAAAATAAGTTAGAATTTGTGAGTCTCACCTTATAAGTGACTTATAAGTTAGAAATAAGCCTGTTTTAAACAAATTATAGCTTATTTTGACTTATAAGCTACTCCTTCCGATCCTTATTATAAGAGCCTGAAATTTGAATTGTCTTTGGTCCAAAATATAAGAACCGCTTTGGAATCTTTCATCATTTAATGCCATTCTTCTTATTTTACACTTTTATTATTAACAAATTTTCATAGTATTTATTAAACTTCTACTTACATTTTTCTCTCTAGTTTCATTATAAATAAGGTTAATATTGGAAAAATAATAATTTTTCAGACATATTTATATCTCCCAACTAATTTTTATATGTTTTCTTAAGAAACGTTATTTGACGGCTGATCTCTTATATATAGGACCGGATGGAGTATAAATTACTTATAAGTCAAATTAACAATAAACCAAAACAAACATGCAAAATAAGTTACGAACAGAATAAGTTACTGTTGCCCCAAAATAAGTACTTATTTGTTGGAAATAAGTCAATCCAAACATGTAGATTATGGAATAGCCCTTAGCTCATTTCTGATGACCGATAAATTTACGAAAATTATTGTAAATGATTTCATTGTGTTGCGTATTGCATTGCATAGGGCTCGTTGGTACATTGGAATTTTAATGGAAATGAAAATGGGATTTGAAAACATGTTTGGAATGTTCATGGCATGATTTTTGTTTAAAATACTTATTCGTATAAATTGACAAAAATACCCTTCTAGGCAAAACCCAACATCGGCAACACCACCCAACATATGCAACACCATCTCAATCCTCTGGTCAGACCATTGAATTGCCAAGAAAATTGAACAAGATACAAAATCCAGCCATCAATCATATAAGCAATGAAAGAAATCAAATCAAAAAATTTCATTTATTCCCTAATTTTTTAAGGAGCAGATCTGCAGAAAATTGGGATGAAGCTTGTTGGCCAGAAGGCACCATCATCATATGAACACTATAATCAGATCCAAAAATCAAACTAAAGAGAGAGAAAATAAAAAATGAGGAAGATGAAGGCGAACATGAAATGGGGAAGAAGACAAGACAGATTGGGGGGGGGGGGGGGGTCCCGCCATGGCTGGATATCGCTATCACTGGCAAGCATCTCTTATTCTTGCAGTTCATCTTGATGCCTCTCTATCTGTGCATCCTCACAGCGAGGAAAAAAACCAGTTTTATAAAATTGAGGTTTAGACATTGAAGCCATTTCGATGACTTTGGAAATGGAATTTTCACAAATTCCATGCTATTTGAAGTGTGGAATTGATCTCCATTTCCATTCCATGTGTCAAATTCAATCATACCAATAGGCCCTCACGGTCTGTTTAGTACAGGGGGATTTAGAGGGGAAGGGAGGGGAAGGAAAATTTTTGTAAGTGGAATTTTTTAAATTTGAAAAAGTGGGGTTATGATATTTTAAGAAAGATAAGATGAAAAATAAAAGAGTGATAAATATAAATTAAGAACTATTAACCTAACTTTTCAAATTTTTGTAAATTTAAATCACAAAATTTTTTCCTCCGCCCATTTTCCCGCCCCTCCCCCTATACCAAATAGGCCCTCAGAGAACAGCTCTTAAAAATATGAAATTCATGAGATCAGATGAGGAACACGCTATTGCTATTTTTTTTTTAATTACGTTGATTAAGAAATATTAAAGCTAAGCTGCATATATGAATTCGAATTGGTGGTCCTAATGGAAAAATAGGGAATCGGCATGGGCTAAAAATTCCATAATTATTCTTACCATAGCTTATCCATAAACCCATTAGGACTGTAATGTGCCTACTTGTGGGTGTCTACTGTCTGGTAAGTAGAAACCTTGCGCACATAGGAGTGGAAATGAGGTATATTTGCGTGTTACACTCTTTGGAATGGAAATGGACTGTTACCAAAAAAAAAGAAAAAAAGAAAAGAAAAAAGAAAAGTGAGCATTTGTTCAGACCTAGATTATTTTTTTCGGTTATTAAGTTTGCATATAATATTAATCAAGAATAGTTCAAGTCATCAATATATAATACATAAATGGAAATTTATTATAGATATGCTTAAAATTTTTTGAAAATAATTTACATGATTTCACTCTCCACTTTTTTAAGGTTAAGTAAAATTACACTTAATTTATTGTATGATGATTTTGCTAAGCTATAAAATCATGAAATCTTTATCCACCACCCCCATCACATATGAGAACAATTATTTGAACTCAACAAACCTAATCGAACGAGTTAAGTTGGATCCTAAGTTCAAGAGTGAGACTGTTATTAGGACTCGCTCTTGCAATCGCATGCAAGAGATATGGTTTACTAAAAATAAAAACAGAGATCAAGATGAAAAACGCGTCCGCCAGATTCATGACACGTAAGAGATGTCATGTGAAGTCATAAGAGAACGGGCACATGAGATGTCTACACGCGGGTTATCCTATCCTGTAATCGCAAACCCCATTTCTGGTCTGTCTTTCTTTTGCTCATAGCCATTTTTGTTTGTTTCTGCTCTGCCAATTAAAAATCCACACTCCTTTCTTCTCTTCAACGGTTTCAGTTCATTCCCATCTCTCAACAACAACCTCACTGTTTAGCCTTCACTCTTCTCAATGGCGTTTCCGGTTGTTGACACTGAATACCTCAAAGAGATCGACAAGGCTCGCCGTGATCTTCGCGCCCTCATCGCCAACAGAAATTGCGCTCCTATCATGCTTCGCTTAGCGTATAACTCTCCATCCCTTTCTCTTCTCTTTTTCTAATTTTTCCGTTAATTTTTTTATACGCTGATTTACCTGGACCGATTATTTGGATTTAACAATCACCTGAGCTCATCTATGGTCAACTGAACTGTTGAGGATATCCGATTCTCGATTACGCTTTTGTGGCTTTTCCAGCGGTTCTTTAACGTGGATTTTATCCTCTTTGTTGTCGTATGATTTTCCGATCTTCCTGTTTACGTAGTCTATACCTATGTGCTTGTGTAGTTGGCATGATGCGGGGACTTATGATGCCAACACGAAGACGGGTGGGCCTAATGGCTCCATCAGGAACGAGGAAGAGTATACACATGGCTCCAACAGTGGCCTCAAGAAGGCTATTGACTTCTGCGGTAAGTTTCACTGTCGAGTTAGAAACACTGGCAGCTGTATATGCATCTTTGTGAATATGTTTTGTGACTGTGGGCAATCTTTCTGGTTCATGGAGCTAATATTTCAAATATATTGATATTGATACTAACGAGTATTTGTTATGTGTGACGTATCTGTCTAAGACAGCAACCGTAAGCATGAAAAATCATGCTATGGTTGGTGGATATACATTGAACTGTAGTTATCAAATCCAATTCTAAATTGGGAATTCATAGGTTGTGATGCCTTGTGTTAAGGCAGGATCTATTCCAGTATGCTACATATTGCGATTTTAATATAGTATAGTCAACCTCCTCATTTTTTCTAAATGATGTCTTATTCTCTGATGTCAGAGGAAGTGAAGGTAAAGCGTCCAAGGATAACATATGCAGACCTATACCAGGTGATCATTATTTTCATTAGGCCATAATGAAAATTCACGCTATCTTACATAATTTATCTGTATGCCAGAAGAATGAATTTATTTTTGTTTGATATAAAGTGTTGAATGGACTTTTTATATAATTCATCTATGTATGATCTTACTAGAATTATCAATTTTTTTCTCTTGTTGATCTTAGGCGCAGTGTTTTATTTTCTTCACCTTGCAATGTCAATGATTGCAATTTCTCTCCAACGTATGTGATTCCCAAATCTCGACTTGTACTAATGTCGTGCCTTGGTTCTTGCTTGGTGTTTAGATGCAGTTAATCAATTCAATTTTTATGTTTATATTTTCCGTCTTGATCATTATTAAGTATCAGGTACATGGATCCGGTTTGAATATACAGGTTTAATGTGATATATGATGTGATAGCTGAAGTGATGAAGGGGGTTAACCTATGATGTAAATGCTGCATGAATCTCTTCCTCTCTTTTTTAAATTTGATAACTCTAAAACCCTTTTTTGTCTCACCAAATTAATTTGATAATGGCTACTGTCTTTCTCTGAGGTGTGATTGTTGAAAGTTTTGATCAATTTGTTGGTCTATATGGTGATAAACCCTTTGAAGGGAGAATCTTGATTTTTTCCACTATTCTGAACCCTATTTTTCAACTATTCATTGGTTAGCCATTCCTTAATATCCAAGATTGTAACAATTAGTACTTTATGAAAAATTACAATGGCACCATAGTAGTCTGCTGCCAAATAATTAGATAACTTGAGTGGTCAATTAGTTAGTCTTGATTTCATACACCTGACACCATAGAGGTCTGCTACCAATTAATTAGATAACTTGAGAGGCCAGTTAGTTAGTCTTGATTTCATACACCTGGCATGCGGTTTCCCCTTGGGCAGAAAGATGAAGAACAAGAGCATAATGATAAGTTTCTTCGTCTAGTAGTGGGTATAAACTTTGGAATGTTGATAGTTTGAATCGAGAACTTGTTCTTGGTACTTCTTTTTTCAGTTTTTTTTTTGGGAAGAGTACTGCTGCTTTTAACTTTAAAAATGCACGTTACATCCCCCTCCCTTTCGTGTCTAAATCATATTCACAGGGGCCTTGACCTCCCTGATCACCACCCTGATATTGCAATTTGTAACAATATTCATTGAGCTGGGCCAAGCCAGAAACAGTCTCGAACTATTTTTTCCTGGCCCAATGTAGCCAGTTACTGCTGGGCCAACCTCACCTTTCAGTTCATATGCAGCTTGGCAGGGAGGGTTGTTACTTGTTAATTGCATAGATTCTATGCCTTTTGCAAAGCACGATTTGCATTCATAAGTAAATAATTGTGCCAGTTTCTTATAAGTTATGTAAATATAAAGTAACAAGATTGTTATCTCTTGCTCCTTGTGCTCCCAGCTTGCTGGTGTTGTAGCAGTTGAGGTTACTGGAGGTCCCACAATTGACTTTGTTCCTGGGAGAAGGGTATGTTTTGGCAATTATTTAGAATTTTACTTCCTGAGAAATGATGGTAACATGTGCTTCTTGTTAATACTCGTGAATGTCTATTCCTGTTGAAGGATTCAAATATATGTCCCAGAGAAGGACGTCTCCCTGATGCTAATCAAGGTGGGTTCATCAATCTGTGTGTGCTCCACCTTTCCCTGTGTTTTCTTAATAGAGCTAAAAACAGGTGTTTTGTTTGATTTCATGAGTTTGGATGCTATAAGATTGAATATAAACATGTGAATGCTGTTGGTAGGTGTGCCTCATCTCCGTGACATATTTTATCGAATGGGCCTGACTGACAAGGATATTGTTGCATTATCTGGGGGGCACACTTTGGTGAATCTCCATTTTTATTAGTGTACCCTCGTTTGACTTTCTATGGTTATGAACAGACATTCTAAGCATTTGCTTTGGTATTACTAGGGAAGGGCCCATCCAGAGAGATCAGGGTTTGATGGTCCTTGGACAGAGGAACCTCTGAAGTTTGATAACTCATACTTTGTGTAAGATTTGAGCTGAGTACAAAGTTCACATTTGACTCCCAAATGGATACTTTTAGAGAATGAAAATCATCTAACTGACATCGTTGTTGGCATCAGGGAATTGTTAAAAGGAGATTCTGAGGGGCTGCTCAAACTTCCAACAGACAAGGCATTATTGGAGGATGCTGAGTTTCGTCATTTTGTTGAGCATTATGCAAGGGTAATTGGGATATCTTTAATCCAAAATGAGCATTATTTAAGTTTCTTTTTGTTATACTTCTGATGAAGTGTGCCAGCAATTTGTGTATTTCAAAATAACAGTCTACTGGTTTACAACATATTGGCATGAAGCTGTTGACTTTCCATAGATTAATCTTTACGTATGATGCAGTTGCGTCTAGTATGAGTCTATTAGTTCCTCTCCAACATCTTTGATCTTTCCCATTAGGACCTTTTTGTTTTGTTTTCCCTCCGGATGTGTTTTCGGGATGTTATTTGTTTTTAGGCATTGACTGTTGAGTTTCAAGTGAACCATCTTACCTTTAACCTCTTCAGACAATACCATCCTGGTCTTGTTTTTCTCTTCTGGTTTTCCTGTCCTCAGCTTCACACCCGACCCTATAGAGGTAAATTGCCACACAGAACTGAATAACACGTGGCAATTAGCACCAACTGTTGTCTACTTGACTGCCTTTTCTGGAACGTTGATGGGGATTTTGTAGCGAAAGTCGGTTCTGAGAGAGTGCATAACCAACTTTTTCCCTCTCTTCAATCTGTATGCGTTTTCATATTTACGCTCTATTTCTCTGGCAGGACGAGGATGCATTTTTTAGGGACTATGCTCAATCACATAAGAAGCTTTCAGAGCTAGGGTTTGTAGCAGGGTCAAAGCCAAAAATCAAGGATGGCATAATACTGGCACAGAGCGCTGTTGGAGTTGCTGTCACTGCTGCTGTGGTGATCCTCGGATACTTGTATGAAGTCCGCAAGAGAGCCAAGTAGACTTAAGCTTTGTTGATCTATGTTGGATTCGAAGTACATGTGACCCATAATATTGGCTGGGCGTTATAGGCTTCGTTCTTGGACTTCTATTGATGCGTACTTGTTCTCATTGCCAGCTAGAATAATATAACTGCCATTCGGAGTACACAAATAGACAAAAAATACAAAGTCTTCAGAAGATTGTATTGACGTTAGTAGTTTTTTTGGTCAAAATTCTCGTTAGTAGTTGGTGCGAATGAATCAGTGCAAATAAGACTTTTTTTATGGGATGCTCCAAAAGGGGGCATTGCAAAGAAAATCCTTGCTCAGTGCGAATCATCCTGTGCACGGGAAATTATTGACGACATCACTTTTATGAGTTGCCATTATATGACATAAATACGGATCTTTAAGACCTTGCCTCTATAGCTAAACTATGAGTTCCCCGCAAATTAATCAGGAACGCATTTTTGTCGGAAATTTGATGAAGAGCTCAACTCTTGTTAAGTCAGTTAAGTTACTTTTTCGGATTTATTATTAGGAAGTCATGTTAGACATATTAATATCTTTATGTCGTATTCGCATTGTTGAGAAAACTCTCATGTTGCTATGGTAGGATTATTAGGGTTAAAATATTACAGCACGTGCAGGCAAGTGGTGATCAGAGAGGATACACATAAATACAGATTAAGCCTAAGGTGCTGGCATGTGCTAAAAATTATGAAGGCAGATTGAGAAGCTGGGCTAATTAGATGAAGATTATTTTAATTGGGACTTTGGAATGGAAAAAAGAGCTGCACCTTACGCTTACAGTTCGTACTATTGGGGCGTAAGACTTGTTATTATGTAAAAGATAATAGAATGATATGGGGCTTCACATTAAACACATAACACAGGAGAACGTGCTTATTAATGACAACCGGTAATTCAAATGAAATGAGTCCGTGTGTCTTTAAAATGCTTTGTGATCAGCAATTAATTCGAATGGCCTTAATGAGAGTGTGACCCATATGTTGGTGGACGTCATCATGTTCTGATTTAAAAGAAAACGTATACCTAAACAGAAACGTGTAGCAGAGAGGTTGAGATATATCTGCTGTTGGTGTCTGTCAATACTTAATAATGATACCAAAGTTTTCCTTTTAAGAAATAAACTTATTGGCATTAGCAGCTGTGAGCAATAATTTTACACGACCCGTACTTTTTAAAACAAAAGAAATTGTGGGGGGTGTGGTCATGTGGAGGAGGACAGGGGAAAGAGAAGTAGGTAGGGGTTGTTTGGTTCCACGAGCACCCCATCACATGACATACTCATTTCATGCCTCTCACTGTTTTCAGCTAAATCCTACGCCAATGCTTCCCCTCTAGCCTTCTCATTTGGTAGATTGCAACTATTGGGTAGGCATTTATAACTTATCACGTTAGTTGTGTATTTAATTTTTGGTGACCAAGATTGTGGTGCACATATGTCATGGTTAGGTATTGCTTATTTATTTTAGATTTTCCTTACTCTTTTTGAATTGATGTTATTTCTCCCTCCCTAACCAATTGAGCTAATTTATATGTAGCACATTTTCTGCCAGGCTTGCCATACAAAGATGAATGGATTAAAATTATATAAATGTTGCAGATTGAGAATAAAATATTTATGGGTGTAATTCATAAATGACATGATAATTGGTATTTGCTACCTAACAACTCAAAAATAGCAAGCATTTGGTACATTGCATCCTATTTTTTTTTTTTTTTCGCGGGGGCCGGGGGGGGGGGGGGGTGCTCCTCCTTTATTTGGTTATGTAGGCTGACCAACGGAAGTGATTGCATTTGCATCTCAATTGACAGCGACCTAACGGGTGATGGTAATTTGAATTATGGCTCTTCCTACTCTTATATATGCTTCATCCACCATTTAGTTGTTGTCGGTAATTTTAGTACTCACTGTTCTTTATTAATAGTTTATAGAGGCCAATAAATTTATTTGTAAAAAATATGCCTTGATTTTTCTAAAAATATCTTATTTAATCATTCTATACATGCATTATAACTACCCTGAATGAAAACTCTTTTACTATATGCACTCAATGAAAATATTTTGAAAAAGTGAAGATAAAGGTGATTGAAATATTATATTAAGACCAGAGTAAACTATCTAATTAACTCTTATATTTATAATTGATTGGGTATTATTATTATTATTATTATTATTATATGCACACATAAGTTCATGTTTTATGAATTGATTATCCCATAAAGAGAGATTTGCATATACATATGTGAAGATTGGGAGGTATTATATGAATAGGGTGAAGGTGCAGTTTTGACTATAACATTTTCTCAGAAGAGCATCTCGCATCATTAAGTTTGTAAATGTGCAAAAATAGCAATAAACTTGATAAATCAGGACAATTTCAACAATGATGTTAATTTAGCTAAACATTCGTTAATTTGTAAACTACTAGGCTCTAATTCTTTAAATAAGATATTTCTTTTGGGCTAAAATTTTTTTTTCACTTTCAAAAATTCACCTATAATATTCTCTAACTATTTTTCCCACAATATCCTCTTTTGAGCCTAAAAGTAATTTCCCCCATATTATTGTCCTTAAAATAAGGGAGAAACTAAGCCTTTAAAGTCCTTAAAATACACTTCTCATTCCTCAATTATCTCTATAATTCATTAATAAGATGCTCCGTCATTGTGGACCCCACCTTAAATGATTAATTTTTTTAAAGAAAAATTGTTTAAAAGGCTTACTACCTCTGACACACGTTCCTCTTGTAACATCCTAAAAATTTATTGAGGATTAGATGGTGTAATTAGGAATTAATTAATGGGAAATGATGAATTATAGGGATAATTGAAGAATTTGAGGTATATTTTGAGGATTTTAAAGTCTTAGTTTCTTCCTTTAAGGACAATAATCTGGGGGGAAATTACTTTTAGGCTCAAAAGAGGTTATTGTGGGAAAAATTATTATAGAGAATATAATAGGTAAATTTTTTAAAGTGAAAAGAAAATTTTTATCCCAAGAGAAATATCTTATTTGAGGAATTTAGAGCCTAGTAGTTTATAAATTAACGGACGTTTAGCCAAATTAACGTCATTGTTGAACTTATTTAGTTTTATCAAGTTTATTTCTATTTTTGCATTTTCACTAACTTAATTGTGCTATATGCTCTTCTAAAAAAAATTATTGTTAAAATTGCACATTAATTGAATATTTCATAGTAGGCCTCTAAAAGCTAGGGCTGTGGCTTTAAAAATTAAAATCATGCCATATGAAATCTTATGACACGAGAGCTAAAGCTAGAGAGGAGAGTAGGAGTTGAGTTATGATAAGAGAGTTCAAGGGTAATGAAAAAGGTAGGTGAATATTATTTCTATTTCCTTTTTTTGCCAACTATTTCTATTTCTCTTATAGGCTCTCCTGTTTGAAAGCAACTTATACCCATCCTATTAACTCTTCTCTTACCATCCCACTTGGGGAAGGTTAGATTCTGAATATGCATTTTTTTTTTTTTTTTGCCTTAGAATATGCATATGTATGTATATTAGAGCCAAGAAAACAATAAAGGTGAATGGAGCTATCCAATGTCCCAACCTTTCTGTTGATGCCTTGCCTAAACTTGCACCGCAAAGCTATGAGAGAGAAATGGTAGAACCCAAAAGTGAAATCAAACTATTATATGCATGAATTTATTTTTTGATCTCTGCTTAAAGAGAAAATAAATTTATTCAAACTATTTATAGATACAATTGGACAGAAATCTCAAAAGAATATCCATGCCACAACTTTTATATACAGGATAGTTATTAGTTGAGGTTTGAATATCTGTTTCATCATTTTTTATCATAATAGTCCACGATTAAATCATTTTGGGAAAATTACTATTTGTTATTCTTCCCTTGAAGCCAAGCTCTAGCTAGTGCTTCTAGAAACTCGTCCATCGGTCTCTGGCATGATAATGAAGCAACAGAATAAAGAAGCACAACTACCGTTGCCATCTCAGTACTTAGGCACATGAATAGCCGAACTCACCCTCACATTTCTTTCAGATATTGATGTCCACCACAACCAACTTACTGAAATAACTCTCATTTTAAATACCATTACCACATCTGTAAGTAATTTATATAATTTTTTAATTTGATTTTCCAGACCCCACTTGGAAGCTGATCTTTTTTGTGGTAGGTATTCCCATAATCATTCCCGTCCTAACCACTTCTATTGCCAATCCTAAAATTCATCATTAGCCTAATCATATCAAAATTATGCCCCGATTGTTCATCATAATTCCTATGAGACACTCTTGTGAAGAAGTTGGACATATATATAACTTTTGTTTCTATGTATCAGACGATCAATTCTTATCATTTGGATATATATATATATATATATATATGGAATATAACACCCCGGCCGGAATATGAGGAAGAAAAGGATATAATTTGGATTTGGATGGTTGGGTGGATTAGATTAGGGGAAAGAGAGAGAATTGTTTAATTGTTAAAATAATGAAGGAGATTAAGAAAAGGGAGGTGAAGGGGGGGCAGGAGCAGAGATGACTCACATCTTGTCTAGGCTTGCCCATACTTAAAATACATCATACTTTACACCTACCTAAAGGTTACCCACAATTAATGCTCTTATGAACTCATTGAATAATTGACGCTGATATGTACATACATACACATATTGTATGGCCTGTCTTACCTTACCTACTATTTATTATATCTCTCTCTCCCCTCCTTCCCTCCCTCCCTTATCTAACACTAACAGCGTCAGATTAAAAGGCTATATATAAAGCTCCTACTCCTGCAAGGTTGAGGCTTTGAGTTGAAGAAGGGAAATAATAATTAAGATGGGAAGGTCACCATGCTGTGAGAAAGCACACACTAACAAAGGAGCATGGACAAAGGAAGAAGATGATCGTCTTGTTGCTTACATAAGGGCTCACGGCGAGGGCTGCTGGCGCTCTCTACCCAAAGCCGCCGGCCTCCTCCGCTGCGGCAAGAGCTGCCGCCTCCGGTGGATAAACTACCTCCGTCCCGACCTCAAACGTGGCAACTTCACTGAGGAAGAAGATGAGCTCATCATCAAGCTCCACAGTCTCCTTGGCAATAAGTAAGCTATCCATCACCCCTTTAATTGAGTTGAATTTCCTTTGAAGAATCTGTGTTTGTGTATCTATCAATCTTTGAGGTTATTTTTCTAGCTAAAAGAACTCCATTTTTAGACAACACATTCCCCTTTAGAAGATAAGCTAACTAACATACAACTCAGAATGTGAAGCGAGATCTAAAAGTATGAGGTTGATATATGCCATACCGGACTAGCTCTTATTAGAATATGTTCCTCTTTAAATAGTTAGGCAATAAATCAAAGGTGTATATATACGTACGGCCACCAAGCAATGCATATATCTAAAATTCAACATTGGTGAGGTTAAATATGAAGTATGGGTTTGGTTGAATTAATGAAAGTGAAAAATGGGGGAGTGTACGTAGGTGGTCGTTGATAGCAGGGAGATTACCGGGAAGAACGGACAATGAGATAAAGAATTACTGGAATACACATATAAGAAGGAAGCTTCTGAGCAGAGGAATTGACCCCACCACTCACAGGCCTCTCAACGACCCTTCCCATATTGCTTCATCTGCTTCTCCTGCTCAACATCAACATTCACCCGACATTCCCATCAAAGATGAGAATCCCAAACCAGCCGAAGTGTGCCCTGACTTGAATCTTGAGCTAACCATCAGCCTCCCCCATCATCAGCCATCTCTCATCCACGATAAAAATAATGGAGGGAGCAGTACGGCCGGCGATGGCTATGATTTCTTGGGATTGAGAAGTGGCACTCTTTTGGATTGCAGGAGCAGCGTAACTCATATAGATTGGAGAGCGCTCAAAGAATGATTTTGTGTCTACCCTTCATCATTTTAAAACCTCCCTTCTTTCTTTTGATTGTATAATTTGTTAATCACGGATGCATATAGGATATATATATATATATATAAATATAGTATCAGGACATTTTGATGATCCGGCCTCTTATTTAAGACATTTAAACAATGAGTTTTCCCCCCTTTTTTACCAACAAATGGAAATCATCTTGATGTAATTCATTGGTGTCATTTTTTAAGCATTGATTAACAACATGGAGACCCGCAAAATGCTTCACTATATATATATATATATTTTGGCACTGCTTCTGAGGAATCTTCATACACATACATGTATTTCTTTTATTGGTCCATGTGAGGGAACGATGACAAAAAGAAGGTGGGGGCGACCATTTGATTTGCTGTATGTGAGGATTGTGTCAGCATATTTGTGGAGACCTGTGAGGTTTATGTTTATGTAAAGAAAAAGGAGAGAAGGAAATGAATATGGATAATTCATGCAAAGTGAATGGATAAGTGGGAGACATCTCCATCCATCTCAATACAAATTTACAAACCTAAGTGCAGCTGAAGTGCGTGAATGAACTAACACATTCAGTTCTTACTAATACCCTTTGCATATATTACTCTACCAACCTAGCTACCATTAAATGAATTTTTTAGATCATGTCCCAACCAACTTCATTAACTGTTTTTTTATTTAGTGTTTGTATGTTCTCTTAAACAACCGTGTCTTTTACCTATAAATATGTATTACGCGAGCTTTGCGTTCACAGGAAGATATCGTTCTTTATCTACCTTGTGTGATGCTATTTCATAATGTAGCTAGATCGAATACATATGCCAATAATAATACAAACATATTTATTATTTTTATCTACGGGGTACATAATAAATTAATAATATGCACGCGCACGGCCCTCTCTAGCCTGAGTAGCTTGCGCCGATTTACCAACGTAAAGTGGGTTCTTGGTTTCCTAATTATATACATGACTATCAATAATAAACTTTTTGCCCATATTAATTAGAATTAATAAAAGACATACAAAGTCTTCAGATGAGGGTTCACTGAACCCATAAAGGATCACAAAAGTTGACAAAGTAAAATCCAAGTGAGCTGATTATCAGGAGAGAATAATATAATCATGAAGGAAATTTTGAAATCAACACTATAAATTAAAAAATGCATTGAGCCACTAGTCATGTATGCACGCGGAGTGAATATCTTGGTTAAGAGATTGAAAAAAGGAGAGGGGATACCCCTTTGTTTTGTTAACATGAAACCACCACCAATTAAAATTTAGTAGAATCCATCATTTTCTTTTAATCTGTTTTGTCAACTCCTCTTAAGTCACTTTATGGTGCCATTATATTGATACAAAGCTTCTAGATTGACAAGAAGCGCATTTTCTCCGTCATAGATTGTTGCAACTTGGAATGTCTCAAGATGTAAAGTTCTTGTACAATGGAAGTGGATTCTCCAATTAGATACGTGTAAATAGTATGACATTATTTGCGCGTTGTGCGCGCGCACACACACACACACGTATCTATATGGAAGAGCTGAAAAGAAAAAGTGATGTACTCACGTAAATTGTAAAACGTACTCATATTAAAAACTTGAAAATGGAATATCACACCCTATAAAATTCATTTCTAAACTTTAGGAATTAAATTGGGCATTTAAAATTTAAGGAAAAAATAGCATATAATTAAAATATACAAAAATCTTTGACAGACGTGAATTAGCTAGATTTATCATGTTAGGCACTTGTTTTATCAGGCTACCCAACACCCTAATAATATGAGAATAATATGGCGTTCAGAAATTCATATTCCCTTGCCTTTATCGTTTATGGTAAAAAAATTGATGCTTGCTGAACTATCCCTTCTCTATATGATCACGTCGGGTGCTGACTGATTGAAAGAAACTTTAAAAGGTAACAGATATATGATATGAAGCAGATTTTATCACGCAGAAGCAGAACTACTGGCAACGAGAAAAGGGCAAAGAAGATGTAAGAAACCGAAAAAGGAATATGCTAAAGCAAAAGTAAACTAATGAATTCCACTGATATACACACACACACATATAGAGGGTTAAGATTTCAGATTTGGAAGCAGAATTCATAAAACTATGGCCCCTCCTTCCCACGTATATACATAATGAGGCGCCTCACTTTTCAACCCCTCAACACTCTCTTTTTGCCCTTTGTCAATGGTGTTAGGTAGAGACATTAGAAGCTTCATCCAGCTACATGTTTTTTTCTTTACTTTTTTCAAAGCTCTATATAGTAGCCTTTTGATTAATTAGTTTCTATCTCCTTTCTCATTTGATCACCAACATCATCACCTTCTTGACTTAAGGTTTCATTTCTCTACGTACATATCAGCCACATCATCAAATTAAAGGTGAACTTTGTGTTGCTTATATATCCATACCCTCTGCTAATAGAGATAGAACATGCATGTGGGCGCTTGATTGAAATTATTACTTTTTTTTTATACATGAGGAAAATAGAAACTAGACCAAAGCAATAAAATACATTAAGTCATGCCCCTATCAGCTAGGAGCATGACAGTAGAATCCTTAGATAGGATTTGAAATCCGAAGCCCAAGTTGAGCGCCTCCTTAGCTAAAATGTCAGCTTGCTCATTATCATCACGGTCTACTACATGTAATTGAACGGTCCAGCTCATTTTTAACAACTGCTGGGCACTTTGAAGCAATTCCCTATCTTCATGGAGTTCAATATCTTCTCTTTGCAGCCACGAGACAGCTCCTACTGATTGTACACATAATTTATAACTAAGCCAAATCCATGCGTGAGACCTTACAATTAATGAAACCCAACTTATTTAAGGGTCCATTTATTAGTACGGATTGCACAAGATCAATTGGTTATAATCGTATGTCCTTTTATTAAAAAAAGGATTTTTTTTTTCCTTAATGCTTGTTAATTTTGATCAATCTATCATTCTCGTGAGTAATGATCTATGGAAAAGAACCCACAAGTAAAATCTCTTTCTTTCTTATGTTTGAAAGGAACCGGTTATTGATATATTTATACCACATCTAGTATTTAATATAAGATTTAGTTTGTAATATAATATATTAGTAAGACGAGGAGAGGACGCTCCTACATTTTGAACCGTTTAAATCTAATCTTGACGGTCTATATTTAATATTTTAAAGTTTAAGATTGTTAAATGAAAAATACTCCATTCGATCCTAAATATAAGATCTATTTACATGATTTATTATATTAAGGATATTTGTTAAATTAATTAAAAGCACATAATATTACCAAATACATTAACCATCTATCTTCATCCCCACCCTCCATCTCTTGCTTATTTACTATTGAGGAATATCTATAAGGATAATTTGGAAAAAAAGTTTGGAAAATTATAAAGATGTTCTATACTTAGGACTAACCTCACATTCTCAAATAGGTCCTTTATTTAGGACCGGATGGAATATTTTATTGACAGAATAATAGTTAAGAATCATCTTTATTTTAGATTTTAATTTGTATCCATTAAAATAATTTCCCTTTAAAAAATCATAAACTTTAAAATATTAAATATAGACCATTCAGATTAGATTTGATGATTCAGAGTGAAGGAGCGTCTCCTCCATCTTTCTGCACTGAAAGTGGTTCCCAGTACAATACTTTTTGTTATCAGACATAAGAAGGGATTGTATTTAACCATTTATCATTACCATGCCAATTCTAGCTGTTTACATTTGGACCTCAGGCTCTACCCATGAAAAAGAAGCATAACAACCCTCTCTCCTTTATTTTAAAAGCACGAGGGATGGGAGACCTTTCAATACAAAAAAAAGGTAATTTCTAGCAGAATTTACCGAGGGAATCAATTCCGTCGGAAATCACCGACAGATTTCTAGCGGAATTTCCGTAGACGGAATTCCGTTGGTAATAATTACCGACGGAATTTCGTCGGTAATTTAAAAAAAAAAATTAAAAAATTAATCTTTTTTAAAAATTACCGACGGAATTCTGTCGGTAATTTATTTATTATTTTTTAATAAATTACCAACGAAATTCCATCGGTAAATTATAAAAAAATATTAAAAAAATAATTATTTAATAAAAAATTACTGACAGAATTCCGTCAGTAATTTATTTAATATTTTTTAATAATTACCGACGGAATTCCGTAGGTAATTTTTTTTAAAAATATTAAAAAATTAATTATTTGTTAAAAAATTACAAACGGAATTCCGTCGGTAATTTATTTATTATTTTTTAATAATTACCGATGGAATTCCGCCGGTAATTTTTTAAAAATATAAAAAATTAATTATTTATTAAAAAATTACCAACGGAATTCCGTCAGTAATTTATTTAATATTTTTTAATAAATCACCGACGAAATTCCGTCGATAATTTTTAAAAAAAGATTAAAAAAATAAGATTATTTATTTTAATTTATTAGCTATTTTATATATATAATAGTTAATAAATATATTTTATAAATAATAATACGTACATATATATATTTATTACAATTTAATTTTGAATTTTTTATTAAGTAATATGTTATTTATTACAAATTTAATTTAATTTTTTTAATAATATATATAATAAAATAATAATTATTAATATGTAAATTATATAGTAACAATTAAATATATTTCATAATGTATTAATTTAAATATAATGTAAAGTATATATAAGATTAAATATAATTATATTAGTGGTAGTATAAATATAATAAATATAATTGTTTGCAAATAATATCACAAGGTCTTCATAACTGGTTAAGGCATCAGTACACGCGCAGGAGGTCATGAGTTCGAGTAGCAACTCACCACATTTCAGAGAATTTGAGAGCGCGACACATGGTAGCCCGCGAGAGTGACCCGTGACGGAGTGCGAGAGGGGACACGTGGCAGGTAGGATACATGGTATAAATAAAAAAAATGTTTTTAAGTAAATTTTCCAACGGAATTTTGTCGGTAATTACCGATGGAATCAAATTTCCGTCGCTAATTTAATTAGCAACGGGGAAATTACCGACGGAAAAATTTCTGTCGGTAATTTTTTTCTCCCAGAAATCCGTTGGAAAATTTAAATTATCGACAGAATCCCATCGGTAATTCCTTGTTTTTTTGTAGTGTTTAAATCATCGATATTAATCCGAGTTCATCATGCATTTTGACTTTTTCGCTCCATAATTTTTATTGTTTGTAGTAATTTCAGATGGCAGGTTAACTAGTTAATAATAATGACGTACATGTGTTTTATATGCTTATGAGAGACAAGTATAGAGAAATGTGTGTCCGTGTGTGATGGAGATAGATGGAATAGTTATGGTGGTGGGTCTCACTATACCAAGCAGTGACTATGACATATGGTCACACAGAAGCAAGAGAATATGCGCACGCAGCGCAAGATAGCAGAAATGAATCTGGTAAGGATAATTTTGAGCAAGTTTGGTGAGATGTCCCAGAAATGATGAGGATGGAGAAGGAATGGATATAATTGATAAGTGTGTGGCCTATAAGCATGGAAGCCCATATTGTTAGGTAGTGGTTGGTTGGATGATTTGGCATTCCCATACCATGTAGAGTTGTAAACTACTCCTTTCACACTCAAACTCTTCACTTTCCCATAACTCTGCCTCACTTGTGTGTATATATATATGAGCAGTTAATGACAACAGAGTAAAGAAATGTGGCAAGTGGTAACTTGAATCTTTCCCACTATACCTACAGAGAACTTACCTCTTAATGCAGATCCAAGTGATCTTGGCTTAAATACCTGGTCTGGTTTTTTGAGGGTTGGTTTTTAATTTTGATTGAGTTTCAAATGAAAGTTATCATTTATTTTTCACTGCTGGGTATTCCAAGCCAGTGAAGGACTTTTGTGTTAGGCAATGATATGAGGAGGCCAGAAGCTAATTAAGCTTCTGGGGAATTTGCCTAACATGCAATTAGGAACAGTCCAAGATTTGAAATCTAACCAATCTTCCAAAATATTATTATTTGGCCAAATTTAGGAGGTGGGGCTTAGTAGTGAATGTGGCGTCACGTGGTGTTGGGGCCATTTTATCCTGCAAATAACTAAAAGGTGAGGGACATACCAACTCTCTCGTCTTGAATCTGATAATGACGCTGAAAAGGAAAAGGTTGAATTATTTTGGATTTTGTTATAATGGGTTTCTTGATGCTCACGTCGCCTTCTTTCCCACATGGAATCGCGGATGAGAGTGATGATGTTGTTAAGGATGAATCTGACTTTACAAAGGCATTGATAGTATTAGGTATCCAACAGCTTTGCCACATGCACTCAGCTTCAGAAGCAAGAAAGAAGGCTTAACAACCCTCACTGTTGGGTTGACGAATTTATGATACCCTTTAGGTCTCTACCAACTAGCCACCAAGCACAATCAATCAAATAACTATATTTGGATTATATGCATCGCAAAATATTAACCGCTTTTTGGGCACTTTATCAGTCCAAATCATCTTAATCACAAGGAGGAAGGCTAACAAAATAAAGTGTTTCCTCTGTCTAACCAACTGATGCTTTGTGTAATTATATTCAAATGGACAATCAAATTAGGGTCTCTTTCATGTTTTAAATTTTTAATACAAAGGACAGGTTGATTACGTAGTGCCTGAAGAACTCAACCCCATTCTGAGTCGACCTTTGGAAACATGATGAAAAAGAGATCACTAATGAAGGAGATGCGACACATACAAAATTCTGAGCATCTCCGTCTGTTCTGTTCACAATCCATCAGAAAACTTTACGATATGTGCTGTAAATAGTCACTAAGGATGGATAGAATTGTGTGTATGATGGATTGGAGCATGAAGCACAGAAGAAATGCCCTTAGTTATAGAAAATGGATCCAAGTAGAGGAGATGAATCCTCCATTCCCTCAGAGCAGGTCCCTAATCTATGGTGCAGTTCTTCTCTCAAGCTAACAGCTTCTTCCGAGTCACTGAATTGGCAAGTGCTTAAAGCCTTTGGACTCCACTGGGCCATCAATATCTACATCAGCCCATTTACGAGTTGGGCTCATTTCAAGGAAGAAACTTCAGTTGATATTCTATTCAACAATTGGGCTTGAGTGTATGTGATTGTGTTGTGGTTTAGACAAAATGGAAAAGGATGACATTTTATTGACCATATTCTGGGCCTAAATGAAATATTTAGTCTGACGGATTGAGAAGAATATATCAGAAGGAATGAGATCTTATGTATCAACTTGAATGCGAAATATCTCCTCCCTGCGAGCATTTTAGTCCAAATTGATTGTCGACCCTTTAGAACAGAAAAAAGGTAGGGAGAAAAAAGAGCCAGTATCATCTTCCTTTTTTTAATCATACAAACTGAGAACTACATTTACAAGCTGACAAAAGGTAACGTCCCAACAAAAAAGGCGTCTAACATGTTCTTTGAGATTTGGACTCTATCTATTCATTTAATTTAATACAACAGTCACGTATCTATCATCGGATTTAAAGCAGTTCTAACATTGTCTGCTAGCTTGTTTAGAGTTTTTTTTTTTTTTTTTCCTTTTGGACAGAACTATCTTGTTTAGAGTTAACCTAGCATAATTAGCAATTTTATAGCGTTAAACCAAATGAATAACTAAGTAAACGGATAGGGTTAAATATTGAAAGAGTATTCAAGCCTTCATAAAATTCATCATTTATCAGTAACAAAGGTGTCACCTATTTTTCTGAAAAATTAACCAGGAAGACTTGAATTTAATCCCTCCCGCGGTCCCTGGGAGCTTTAAAGGAAAATGTCACACATTCCACATCTTTAAAGTACATACACAAGTGTTGAAATGGGAAGCAAAGGCACTCTCATATCATGGTAAGTTCATCACAGCATACATTTTGAAGAAATCCACGGACTTGAGATCTAGACTTCGCTCTTAAAAAGGAGAGCCGGATTCCTATTATAAAATATCTCAGAATTCACACCGTAAAAGCTAATCAACATTTCAATGAACCAAAGGAATGAATACAAGAGGAAATCAAATATTGTGGAAGGGTCCCTCGTGTTCACGCTAGTATTTGTACAAACAGAGGGAGAAATTACAAGAAAGCATAAGTGTTAACTTTTGTTCTTGGACTTGGACTTGGACTTGGACTTGAGTTCAGCTTGAGCAGCAGCTTTGGCGATAGTGGAAGGCTTGATGACGCTCTTGGGATTAAGGGCCTTCCTTATCTTGAACACAGCCCATGCTGCTCCTATCGCATGCCCTGCTGCGCCTAGCCCCTCATTTGTCACCTTCGCTGCTTCCTCACCATATCTACACAATTTCATCCACATTCACTTAGTTAATAACTCCACCTTGAACACACCAAAATATGCTTCCTTGTCCTACATTATCACATGCACGCACGCTAATCCAACAAGTACCTATAAAACCTAGGGATACTCTGTTTCTCCATCTCAGGACAAAACTAGTTGCATTTTCCTATGTCACCTCACCCCTCAACAATAACATCAATGCTTCCAATCTAAGCATCGGTTGCTCATGGTTTCAAAGAAGAAACTTCCTTCACCGAAATTCCTCTATATTTTCTTTGCAAAGTACTATTTTGTATATGATAAAGAGAAAAATAACACTAGCGGTGGCAATCATATTCCCTAATGTTAAAATTGAGAAAATAAAATTCAGAGGATGCACTTACTTATGTGAAACAAGCCCGGTGGTAACAACGGATGAGGTGGACATCACATTCTTTCCGGCTACTTCAACAGCATCACACACCTTGTCTGCATTTGCACGCACCAAGAAAGATCGACAATCAGTAAAACACAAACGTAGAAAACAGAAGCCTTTAAGTTTTTAAGCATAACACGATCACAAGTTTGAATAAGTGAAAGCGCCGCATTTGACTAACACATGATAATCGATTCATCCCTAAAGCTTCTTGGATTATGAGTTCACGACTCGTTCTATAGCATCGAGATGTCTTACAGGCTAGAGATCTTAATAGCTGCTTACAGCAGCTATCTGAAAACCCGTCTATATCTATATTGGGATAAAAACATCACACGAGAGTATATGGAAGGATGATTCTCAACTATGTAGCAGCAACTTCACTTAACTACTAAACACCACCGAAGATATTTTAACAGAGGGGAAGAGATAGAACGATTGTTAGCACCTCATCAATTCCTTGAATTTTCAAACTTCCCCTCAAGGGGTATGAGATTGATCATTGATGCTTTCAAATTGTGAAGTTGATAAAACACATCCGCAACATATCAATATGCATGGTCATAATGATAAATTAGTTTGCACATAATAGCCCAACATCTAAGAGATTTCACATCCCGTTGATCCCCACCACAATGCACACGCAAAAAAATTGAGGTGAAAAGATTAAATAGAAGAATCACTCACTAAATCCATCCAAGGAAGCAAGGATGATTTCTCCTGGGAGAAGGCTGAAGAACTTCTTGCCCGCTTTTGAGTTCACCACGGAACTTGTGAAGAATCCAGACACCTTGACCACCCCCGAAAGCACCCCAACCGCCACATTCTCCGACATCTTTGTCAACTTCTTCACCCTGTCCCAAGCAAAACGAAATAGACATACCAAAAAAATTTAAGATTTTCCGAATCATCGTTAAAAAAAAAAACCAAAAGGATAAAAGAGAAATCATATACAGAACTCCCTAGCTACCTTTTCATCCTCCTCATAGCTTCGGGGCTCATCTCCACCTGAGATCCCTTTGCCATCCTCTTCTTCAAGAAGTCATTCCCCCACTTCAACCTATCCACAGTAACATCACCACACCACAAAATCCCCCTAACAACCTGACCAGAACCAGCCGCAATCCACCTGGCAAAGCATCCACTATAATCCTCCACATTGGGAGCAATAGTCGTCCAGTAAGCAGCAGAGCTCTCCTCCACCATTTCCTTCTTCTCCTCCGAAGATTTCATTTCCTCCGGCGACGTCTCCTTCGACACAGATCCATCCAACCCCTCCCACCCACGAACACCCTCCACCTTCTCCTTCGAAAACCAACTATACCTCTCCAATACACCATCAAACTCCTCCAACACTTTCTCCTGCCCTTTTGACGCAACAGTCAACCCGTAATTCAACAAATCAAACCCATTATCGCTTTCCCCCGAAGGAACCCTAAGGGTGAAGAAATAGTGGGATTCGTCGAGTTTGACGGCGGCCTCGTCTTTGGCTAAGGGCCATTGGATTTGATCTCCGATGCGAGCGAAGGCGGCGACGACGTTACCACCTTGGGAGAGAGTGACGATGGAGAGATCCCCAGAAGCGAGGTGGAGGCTTGAATCCTTTTCGATGAGATGGAGGACGACGCCGGGGACAGTGATGAGGACATCTTCAGAGGAGTGAGCTGTGTTTTGGTTGTTGTGCGAAACGGAATCGTCGTCGGCGAAGAGGTTCTCGGCCACGTGGTCGACGTCGACGGAGGGGTAGAAGGAGGAGGAAGAGGAGGGTTTGGTGGTGAATGGGGAATCGGAGGCTGGATTGGAAAAATCAACCTTGGGGTAGAGAGACATTTTTTGTTGAAATGTAAAAGATCGGATTTTGATATTTTGGGAAACGAGGCTCTCCGAATGGATTGGGATATATAGGAAGGGATTGGATAAACCGCCAAAAGGGAATTGACACGTGGCGAGCAACGCGGGCGACACATGCGCGTGTTAACCGCGGAAGAGTTCGTCTCAGTCTTCGCTATTAAGGCTACTGAGATTTAATGGGCAAGATTACAAAAAAAACTTCACTAACAAACAAAACAAATTTTATTATAAAATATTGTCTAATGGATGTCCATAACCTCCATCTCTTATGTTTTTTTCTATAACTTCCCAATAAATAACTTGTGGGAGTTTTATTTGTTTATTACTATTATTCTCATATTTACTCTTCTGTAATCATAGGAATAAAATTCAATGTGTTGAGGCCTATAAATAGAGGTCATGCCATAAATCATTAGAATGTAGAATTACAAGTGAATAAGAATACTTCATTGCTTCATCTCCAATTCTTGTCTCATTATTCTCTCTTCTTCTCTCTATATTTCTTCTTTCCCCTCTCCATCTTTCTTCTTTTCTTTATTTTCTATAACACGTTATCAACCTGAGTTTACTCTGAAGATTTGAGTACTTTTTTTTCCTTTCTTTATTATTCTTACATTATTTGTTGCTCCATATATCTTATACACACATATATACGATATATACTCACACCACAAGCACAACATACACATATTATGCTGTTATTTCATTGCATTATTATTTTTTTTAACTGTTGTGCGTGTGTTTATATATTATGTTGTTATTTCTTATTTTATTTTGTTGTTATTTATAATTTTTGTTATTATGTATATATATGTAATATATTGTACCATATCCTCACCTCTTCTGGAGAATTAGACAGGCTGTGACAATGAACTAGATTGGCAGGTTCTACCGCCTTTAGTTCTTACGCAACACCCCATCTGCATATTTAATTTGATGCTTTAAGAATATATGTATACATATCATATTATAATACATATTATATATAATACACAAACGCGCACATATGCATGTTATATACAAGCATATGAAATAATGCATATTATACTCCCTCTGTCCCTTATTATAAGAGCCAAAGAGGTAAAATCACATAGATTAAGGAAGTAGTTGAGAGAGATAAATGTGTCTGAAATAATTTTGTTTTCTCAAGTTTGCCCTTATTAATGTGAGAGAGAGAAATGTGATAATAATGTTATAAATTAGTATAAAAGAGAATGTGAATAGAGATAATAATGATGGGTAAAATGAGAAAAATGTCATTAAATACTTTGGCAAATTGTGTCAGGCTCTTATAAAAAGGGATAAAACAATTCAAATTTTTGGCTCTTATATATAGGGACGGAGGGAGTATATATTTATAATTTGATGATTTAATGATATAACAAATGTTAAAGCTCTGAAGGCTAATGATCCACACATTCAAGCCCATAAGGCTAATGATTCAGACATTCAATGACAAAAGAATTTTATAGCTTTGAAAGATTTTTACTATGGTCCTAAAAACTAATATTTGAAAAAATTGATGATGCGCTATTCAAAGATGGAATATTACTATGAGAGTGATGATGAACATGATCATACTGTATTAGAGAAATTGATGATTAATTGTGAAAATAATTATATGTTTATGGTCATTAAAGTTAAAAGCAAATGTTATAATATGGCCAGAAGTCATAAAGAAAAAAGGCATATACAAAATGACCATAAGTTATATAGACAAAAGGCATATACGAAATGACAATTAATCATAAGAAAAATATGCATCATCTTATTGAAAGTAAAAGCTAAAGCGATTATGAAGTTTAAAAGACCTGAAGGCTTATTGTCATGTATCAAATGACAAAGAAGTGGCTTTATAAATATTTTAAGAACATGTCCTATAGACAAATAACTTACAGTCCTAAAGACTACTTAGTATATTTATCACACATGACTAATGCCCAAATTGATAATTTGAGGCAACGATGTTTGGAAATATTAAAATAATTATATTTTGATATAAAACTATTTATGTGTTGAGGCAATGGGTTTGATGATTCTTGTTATGAATGAAATTGAGTTATGAGGCTCATTCAAACCATGGTGATTGTGAACTCCGAGTCTAAGATTTGCCTCTTGAACCAGACTCATTTAGGACCTCATAAGTCCTTGTTTTAAACAGTGGACTACAATTGATGTCATGATGGTGGTGGGGCACTTGGAAAGAATTTCATGAAATTTTTGAAAATCCAAATGAGTTATGCTTCATTGTCGTCCCTATGCCATTAGGTATGTGTGTTATATCCAAAATCTTAAATGGTGAAGGTATAGCTACTAGCTGGTGAATTTATCTGCATTTTAAATAGGCTTTTAATTCTTATTAACGTATGAGATTCGAGTTGCTGTATTCAATAATTTTATGTGTGGAATGTGCGTCATGTGAAAACTAAAAAGCCTAGGAAATTATGTTGTAATTACATGTGGGTCTTTATTTGGTCAATTGGTGTTTTGTTTAAAAAAATATGAATTTTATATGAATTGACAATAATTCATGAAGTCTAATGTTGTTTATAAATGGTTATTGGATGATTAAGTATTTAAATTAATTGGTCGTATTTGAGTGAATGATTAGTTTTTGGAAATTTAATCCCACTAGTTGGCGATTTCCGTTGATTATTACAATCATCCTCATCATTATTAAATTAATTTTCATTGGAGGTTATATACATATATATATTGAATTATTTTCAATCCTTTTGCTATAATTCTGTGAATACTGTATAACGCTGCTATCATATAATGTAATAGTATTTATTAAAATGTTTCATTCTATCCATTGCCCGTTGATGACCGGTGAAATCGATAACCACCGTTACACTATATTATTTATGTTTCAATCTCATTGGGAATATTTCATTGTTGTGACAGAAAGCACATTCATTTGAGAATTGAAGCTAGTATTTTTAAAATTAATTTAATTCAAAATGAACGGCACATGCAAATATCAATTTTTCAACGCCCATATAATGCATGTCATTAATTTCATGGTGCCAATTAATTTAAAGGGAGAGGGTCTTATCATTGGTAATATATTTCCCACGTTGTTGGTCTAGTAAGCCGTTGAAGGTTTTTAATAATGAAATTAATATATATATATATAGATTTATGATTGGTAACCTTTTGTCATTATTTTATTAATGGTATATGGTTATACACTTATACCCCTTGATGAATTGTCTTGTTTTAATATATGCCCACGGTAGAAAGTGCTCCATCAATGACAATACGGGCTATGGTGGATATATTTCTCTTGGGATTTTGAGGTATTAATAATAGATGTATTTGAGATCACCATGTGGCATACATGTGAGTCATACACTAACCTCATTTATTTGAAGCATGCATTGATATGAAAAGAGAATAAGAATGGGTTCAAACATTTCTATTGACATGAAGAGATAGTCCATGAAGAGATAGTTAGAGCTGGAAATTCGGGCAGGCCGGGCTTAAACGGGCCGGCCCGCAAACAAAAATACACCCTTTTATTGAAGCCCGGCCCTTAAGAGGTCGAGCTTGGGCTCAGGCCGACGGGCTTTTACTCTTTTTTTAAAAAAAAGTGAAGGGCTTTAACTTTCTTTGATCAATGAAATTGCAATGCGAAAAAATTAAAGAAACAAATATGGGTAATTGAATATAAATTGTTCAACAAAGTCAAGTGACATAATTTGTCAAAAATGGTATATATAAAACTTAAAAGGGAAGAGCATGCTAAATTTATGTGGTTTTTTAATTAACAATAGCAAATTGGCATTGTTACACAAATAATTAATTAATTACTAGATAAAGATGTTATAATCTTAAGTTTTGATGAAGACTGACCCCATAGATAACATAAGCAAATAAGCGCAAGTTACCTCTAAATTAAACAAGTTAAATCTAATAGGTAACAAATCTCTATCGCTAGAATTAGAGTCTATCGCTAATAGACAAAGAGCAATAGCAAGTGAAGACTTAAAAATAACAAAGTTAATATCTATCACTAAGTCTGTTACTATCGCTAAGAAAGATTCCATCGCTAGAAGCTCATAGATAACATGGACAAATGAAAGGAAGGACAAATATAAAAAATATAGATCAAAGTCCTTAAGCTAATAGAATTAGCTAGCGATAACAGGATAAGCTATCGATAACAAAGTGCTTCAGATAATAATCATTCAGATAGCTAATGCCTGAGAGCAAATGAGTTAAATAATAGCGATAACATGGTTGCTAGCGCTAACACGTTCAGCTATCGATAATAGGATACCCTGAAATACTCTTGAATAATCATCCCAGTATCCTTAAAGCTAATGAACAAGCAAGTACCTAGCGATAAAGAAATTAGCTATCGATAGAAGATTATTTATAAAGAAGTCAGCTAGTATGTTGAACATTGAATTATAAAAATATGCTAGCGATATCGTCTATATCTATCGATAGAGAATTCTTTATGAAAATCCTCAGCTGATATAAATATTATCTATCACATTGAGCTAATGGACTATACTTGCGATAACATCTGCTGTGCATTATATGTTTAGCTAACAGCTTAAGTGTAGATCTCACACTATGCAGATAGCGATAGCAAAGCATGCTAGCGTTACTGAAAAAGCTGCCAGAAAGTACAATTTGTACAGACGCTCAGAAAGCTGAGTCTATCTCTCTTTTAGCTCACCCTATGCAAGAAGTAGTTGAAGCTAGAACAGAAAGTTAAGCCCGATGAAGAAGCTGCATTTAATGCCAACGGCTATGAGCTCCCAACGACTAAATTCAAACGACTTCTTGAAGATTGAACGCTAGGGCAAAATCTGAGAAGAGATATAAATACAGAACTTGAGCATTTATTGAAAGACGACGAAAAACGAGAATATTCACATACTCATTCATTGCTCTCTGTTTTTCTGTATTAATTGTGTTAGAGATTTTATCTGTACTTAAGTGTTTATCACAATCAGTTCATTAAGTGAACGTATTTATTGAAATCCTCTACTGTTTGAGGTTGTTCTGAAAGATTGGTGCTTTAGAACAGGGATAGTGCCTTACAGGTAGTAAGGGGGAGTGTTTAGAGAGATTCTAAAACTCTGTAAAGGTTGACAGGTGAACCTGTACTCGTAAAACCTGTGATTAGTGGAACCCAACAAGGTGTTGGAGAACTGGACGTAAGCAGTGTTGGCCGAACCAGTATAAAGTTTTAGAGTTGTTTTTATTTGTCATCATTTTAATTATTGGAAGCACAATTCACCCCCCTCTTGTGCGATTGCCTCTTTCACTTGGTATCAGAGCAGGTCTTCTCTGTTTGATTCCAACGAATCTGAGAAGAAAAGATCAAAATGGCATCGCTTGAAAATATTCTACCTGAAGGAAGTTCTATTAACAAACCTCCTGGCTTTGATGGGAAGCACTACACCTTCTGGAAACTAAAGATGAAAATCTACATCAAAGCAAATGGATACAAGCTCTGGAAGATTATTGAAGAAGGGGATATTGTGCCTAAAGATCCCTTGGGCATTCCAAAATCTGAAGATAAATTCACAGAAGAGGATATTGCTAATTTAGAGCTAAACAGCAAAGCTGTCCTCATGATCCAAAGCGCCCTCAGTCAAACTAAGTTCTTCAGAGTAAGTCATTTGGACACTGCAAAAGATATGTGGGAAGCTTTGCAGATTGCCCATGAGGGAACCACTGGAGTTAAAGATAGACGTGTTGAGATGCTGGTGGAAGAGTTCCACAAATTTGAAATGGCTGAAGAAGAAAAGATAAGAGACCTAGAGATCAGATTCATTCATCTCATCAACAATCTTGCTGCTCTAGGGAGAAAAATTACTGAAAAAGAGCAAGTCAACAAGATACTGAAGGTTCTGAAAGGAGACTGACTCATGAAGGTCACTGCTATACAAGAAATGCAAGGAGAATCAACAAAGTCCATCACTGCCCTGTTTGGCAGCCTTGCTGAATATGAGCCAACCCTGATAGCTCAAAGGAAAGCTCAAGGAAATTTCAAGAAGAACTCACTTGCTCTTGCTGCTTCAGAAAAAGATGAAATTGTTGATGATGATGAAGATCTTGATGAGGAGGACATAGCTCTTATGGCAAGAAAATTTAAAAAGTTCTTCAGAAGAAGAGAAAGATTCCAGAGGAGTGGTTCTAGCTTCAAAGACTCTCAGAAAGACAAGACTCCTGTATGCTTTGAATGCAAGAAGCCTGGTCACTTCCGAGCTGAGTGTCCCAGTCTTCAAAGATTAAAGGAGAAGGAGAAAAAGAAGACTTATGGAAAGAATAAAGCTTATGTGTCATCCATCTGGGGTGATAGCTCTGATGAAGAAGCTAGCGATAGCGAGGAATGCGCCAACCTCTGCCTAGTTGCTCGAGAAGAGCAAAGTGATTCTGAACCTTCTTATTCTGAACTTCAAAGTTTATATGATGAAATGCACATAGAATTAATGAAACTTGCTAAAGAAGTAGTCAGATTAAGAAGAGAAAACAAAGAACTTCAGAAAAACTCTTCTCCTCAAAAAGATTCTTCCTCTCTATCGATAGAAGAGGAGCTATCGCAAGCTCCCAGAAAAGAACTTCCAATAGCTGAGCCTCTATCGATAGTAACTCCTTCAATTTCTGAAAATTGCTCCAACTGTGAAAAATTATTGAAGGAAAAGGAAAAACTTTCACATGTTTTAGAAAAATTTACAAAAGGCTCAGAAACTTTAAATGTGATTTTAAGCAATCAAAAAGTTTTTAGAGATAGAACTGGTATTGGCTATGAGCCTAAACAAAAGTTTTCAAAGAGATGGGTTGAACCTAAGGTGAAATCATACATGAAATATTTTAGAAAATCTTCTGAAAATTCTTCACCATATAGCTTTTGCAATTATTGTAACAAGAAAGGCCATACTCAGTCTATCTGCAATCATAGAAAATATGGCATTAGTAGCTCTTATAAGTGGGTTCCTAAAGGAACTCATGTGCCTAAGGTTTTCACGAACTTAGAGCACAAGACTAACCTTAAAGGACCCAAGAAAGTTTGGGTACCTAAATCTGTGTAGTTTGTGCAGGTATGTCTTAAAGCATCCAGTAAAGGAAAATGGTATATTGATAGTGGATGCTCAAGGCACATGACTGGTGACAAAGACAAAATCAACAATATAGTGATAAAAGATGGAGCCAAAGTTAGTTTTGGTGGAAATTAAAGTGGAAAAATCACTGGAGTGGGTGAAGTAGGTCCAGTCAAGGATGTTTACCTAGTGGATGGTCTCTGCCACAATTTGCTGAGTGTTAGCCAGAGCGCAGATCATGGTAACTGGGTAATTTTTTATTCAAATGAATGTCTTATTGTTGATAAAAATGATTTAGATATAAACAAGTCTAGTCTGAAGTGTAAGATAAAAGCGAATAGAAATGGAAACTTATACACTTTAGATTTATGCCAACAACTTGAAGAAAAATGTTTTATATCAAATGATGAAAATTGTTGGTTATGGCATAAGAGATTAGCACATGTGAACTTTACTCAACTAGATAAGCTAGTTAAGAAGGAATTAGTCATAGGAATCCCTAGTTTTAAGACAAAGCATGATTTGATTTGTGAATCCTGTCAAAGAGGTAAAAAAACAAAGTCCTCTTTTAAAATCAAGAGGACAGTCTCCACTAGTAGGCCATTGGAACTAATTCATATGGATCTAGTTGGGCTAGCAAGTGTGAAAAGTCTAGGAGGAAGTCTATACACTCTTGTAGTTGTGGATGACTACTCAAGATTTACCTGGACTATGTTTCTTTCCTCTAAGCATGAAACTTTTGATGCCTTTTGTGTGCTTACTAAGAAATTGCAGAATGAGAAAGGCACAAAGATTATAGCAATCAGGACTGATCATGGAGGAGAATTTGAAAATAAAGAGTTCATGGAGCTGTGTGATGAAAATGGAATTGAACACAATTTCTCTGCCCCTCGCACTCCTCAACAAAATGGTGTTGTAGAGAGAAAGAATAGAGTGCTCACTAAAATGGCAAGAAGCATGCTGAACGAGAAACAAGTGCCTCAAATATTTTGGGCAGATGCCATGAGCACAGCTTGCTACATTTCAAGCAGAGCCTATATCAGAAAAGGGATGGAGAAGACTTCATATGAGCTCTACAAGGGGAGGAAGCCCAATATCAGTTACCTGAGAATTTTTGGATCAAAATGCTACATTCACAACAATGGTAAGGTAAATTTAGGTAAATTCGATCCTAAATCTGATATTGGCATATTCATAGGCTATTCAAATAGAAGTAAAGCATATAGAGTTTACAACAAAAGAAGTCAAACTGTTGAAGAGTCTATGCATATAGTATTTGATGATACTCCTCAAGAAAAACAACAATCTGTTGATGAGGATGCAGATTTTTCAAAGTTTTTAAAACAGCCTCTATCGATAGCGCCTCAGCCATCGATAGCAAATCCTGAAAACAATGCTGAAGATAATCAGGATAAATCCAAAGATGATCTAGATGAAGCTAACGAGCCTCAATCTTCCTTTAGACATCTTAAAAATCATCCTCCTGAACAGATTATTGGAGAAATTTCAAAAGGAGTTAAAACAAGAAGGCAACTACAAAATGAAATGGAATTTTCTTGCTTTCTTAAAAATCATCCTCCTGAACAGATTATTGTAAAGGTTGACAGGTGAACCTGTGCTTGTAAAACCTGTGATTAGTGGAACCCAACAAGGTGTTGGAGAACTGGACGTAGGCAGTGTTGGCCGAACCAGTATAAAATTTTAGAGTTGTTTTTATTTGTCATCATTTTAATTATTGGAAGCACAATTCACCCCCCTCTTGTGCGATTGCCTCTTTCAAAAGACAACCAAAGCAAAGATACATCACAATTCAAAAAATGAGATTAAATAGAACAGAAAAAAGTAGTGACATGAAACAATCGTTCATTACTCCAAATATTAGACAATCAAAAAACAAGGGGCCAAGCATAAATAAAAAAACATAAATACGATCCATAAGTAGCAGGTCTAGAATTAGAAGTCATACACCACATGTAGAAGTCATACATCACAACTACATAGAATATTAGAATGTTCCATAAGGACACAATGTCCACATGACACAACACATTTAAAAAAACTAGTTCACAAACCACAAAAGAAACCAATACATAATAACATAGTACAATTTGCCTTTTTAATTTTTATTTCCTGAAAAAAAAACTTCTTAAACGGGCGGCCCGTCAAAGCCCGCGGCCCGATAGGCTAGCCCGTTAAGCCCGTTCCCTTTTTTTCCCCCTAAAATCAAAGCCCGGCCCTTCTCGGGCTCGGGCTTAAAAGGGCTGGCCCGAATTCCCGGCTCTAGAGATAGTTATACTTAATTATCATTGTGCTATGGATATTGTAATTTAAAGAAATTCAATTTATTTGAATGGAATGGATAATATGTTGAAATCCTAATTTAATTATAATTGTTGAAAGTTTCTAAATATAATGAGATATTTAGAACTATGGGGTACCTATCATGTGAAGATGCTTTATAAAAAAAAGTTTTATTTTGAAGATGTGAATGGCTAAATTATTCTTGAGGGTGCTAACATACTATTTAAGGAAGTTGTTGCTTTTACAGCTCAATTTGGTATGCACAAATTATTGAGAATTTGTTGCATCATTATATTGAACATTTGTTCTTATGATATAGTCTATGTTATATGGAGATTGAGCATATACAAACTCATGAGGAAAGTGAAATATTTGAGGGGTACCAAAAATGTTTGTATCATCTATGGTAGTTTCCTGTTGTATTGAGATACATAGATGTCATATTATGATCTTTAACATGGAAATTAAAATATTTAATGTTGGATAAAAAAGATGATACAGTAAACCAGAAGTTTACTTATCGAAATAAATTTATTGTTGGCATGACTTGTTTGATCATCCAAATCATATATATGAGACATCAAATTGTTGATATTAAACATGGACATCCAATAAAAAACCAGAATATTCTTCTTGAATAGACAACATAATACAAAAATTATTATGTGCTGCTTGTTCTCGAATAAAATTTACAATGAAAAAAAAGCACTAATTGTAATTTGAAATGGATCTCTATATTTCTGGAAATATATCAAACTCATGGGCTCATTTAAAAAGCACGTAAACCATACAAACATTCAATAAATTTGACAGATACATCTATAAGGTGGTTACATGTGCAATTATTATAAATTTGCAACCTGAAGTTTGCATGATCATGCTAATAAATCATTATGTTGAGTGCGCAATTTCTAGATTATATGATCCAGAAATCATTCATTAAAGCCTTCATGAATAACTAGAGAACAAGTTTTCTATTTCAATGTTGACATATTTAATATTATATGTTGCAGCACATATTTACATCAAGCCAACAAGTTTCTCCCTGTAAAATTGGCTTTTGGTCATGAGCCAGATAATTCCCATTTTAAAATTTTTTTGAACGTGCAGTGCATACTATCAATCCACCACGTATAGATGGATATTTAAACAAAGCTGGGTAAGGAACTATTTCTTCTTTGTTTCTAAATGAAACAAAATGATGTTTCAAAGGGAAACCAATGGATTTAGGAGACTTATACCACTAGATTATTTGATTATCATTCAACAAAGTTATCCAAACATGAGGGGGAGAAATCAAATAGCTGGAAAAGAAAATATATTGAATGCACTATTATTATCAAATGTAAACCCTCAAGTATAGCAGTATGAACCAGAAGTTCATCAGATTTTGCATTTATGAAGTATTACAAAATATCTACCAGATATAATTACTGACCTAAATGAGAATTATCGAATCTCATATTCCAACTGAAAATGCTCCAACAAATGTGACATGCCTGAAGCATGAGAAATCAATTGATTCCAAATGTAAATACTTCGGATAAATAAGAGCCTATAATTAAGATGATCATATTGAGGAGGCAAGCACTTCATAAGAGTGCGAAGACATGACTAATAAAAAAACCTCAAAAGAGGTACATGTACCTAAAAATTAACAAAGATATCTCAATAAGTTATGTCACAACAAAGAAAATGGAATCGAAAAGAATAAAGTTGTCGACAACAATTTCGATAATGATATCACGTTATTAAATGAGGATCTTACACAAAGATATGTCATGAGGAGTGACAAACATATGATTGGCCAAAAGAAAATAAAAGAAAGGAAATGAAAATATGATTATGGTTCAAAATATGTGAACTTCATGGACCTGAAGTTCAAAATCCAGAAATAAAAGTTATTATGGGATATCAATATTTATGAGAAATATAATTTTTCACAAAGGCAATGTAGATTGTGATAATGCATATTATTTTGAGGTGGATACAAGTATTCTACAAATATTAGTAGTATGAAAAGAAAATATGCGTTAATAATTGTATAAATCCCACTTGATGAAATTTACCAGAGAATCATTGAACGATTAAAAATTCCATATTCGTAACTTAGAAAATGTATAAATTTGTACATTACTTGACTAATAGATCAAGTTATTAAATTCTACAATGTTTTTCAAAATCATTAATAGAGGTCTCCCATATAAATATTTGCTAATTTTGTTGGTATTATATGTCACAATTTTGTGGAAGAATTAAGGTTTTGTAGTTGTACAATGGATAATGTATTTGAATAAATACATATATGCAAGATATATCATGGAGATATGTTAGAGGAATGCATGTTAGCAGAACATGTGATGATAATGCAATTCGACCAAATGATGATATGCTAAAAAAACTTTGGATGGAATATGCTTGAAAAATCTGTATATTCAATTGAGACGAAAGGACAAAAGTGATGTAATCACCAGGGGGAGTAAAATAATTATGTTCAAGGGGAGAAAATGTCATGTTGTACTCTTTTTCCCTTAACCAAGGTTTTGTCCCACTGGGTTTTCTTGGTAAGGTTTTTAACGAGGTAGCTTTGATAAGTATTGTGTACTCTTTTTCCTTCACTGGGTTTTTGTTCAATTGGGTTTTTCTTAGTAAGGTTTTAATGAGGCATAATATTTGTTTATGGACATCCAAGGGGGAGTATTATAAAATATTGTCTAATGGATGTTCATAACCTCCATCTCTTATGATCCTTTTTCCTATAACTTCCCAATGAATGGCTTGTGGGAGTTTCATTTGCTTATTACCATTATTCTCATATTTACTCTTTTGTAATCATAGGAATAAAATTTAATGTGTTGAGGCCTATAAATAGAGGCCATGCCATAAGTCATTCGAATGTAGAATTACAAATGAATGAGAATACTTCCTTGCTTCATCTCCAATTTCTTGTCTCATTATTCTCTCTTCTTCTCTCCATATTTCTTCTTTCCCCTCTCCATCTTTCTTCTTTTCTTTATTTTTTTATAACAAATTTATAGTTTTGCTTTAACCCCAAGGTCCTTTCTCTACGTGGCACTATCTACGACGTTGGATTATATCGATGGAATAAAAGATTATGAGAGAAACAAAAGACAGGGCATGAAACCACAGTATAGTACTCCCTTCGTCCCAATATATAAGGTCTTCATAACTTAATTGCGGTTTTCTAAAAATTTAGTTAAAGTTAGTTAAAAACAATAAATGTCTAGAAAATATTCCATTTCTTCCAAAAGTGCCCTTATTTATGAATGAATAAGAGATCAGGAAATTATGAAAAGAAGATGAAGGAGAATGTTTGGGAGAAATTAATGTATGAGTAAAATGGGGTATAACACATTTATTACTCAAACAAAGCCAAATAGGACCTTATATTTTAGGACAAAATCATTCAAAAAGGTGGACCTTATATTGTGAAACGGAAGGAGTATATAACTATATATCCATCCCCATTTTCTTTGACACCATGTGGATGTGGATGTGCCAGAGAGGTCCATCTTCCTTGAAACTGTGAATCGCCACAGACTCACAGAGCTTTCATCATTTAGCGGTATAGAATATAGATTGAAGGAATGCTGGGTCCACAGTGAATTATTGTGTGAATCCGGTGCACCATGTCATTTGTGGTTTGACAAATCATAAGTAAACACATAAAGTTGACGTGGAATTTTCAATATGACTTGGCATTCTAAAAAATTTACCAGTGCATAAAAAAAATTAAAATCTCATGTTTCCAATGTTTTTTAATTTTACAAGTTGAAATAAAAAAAATATTTTTATCAGTTAGTTAATTTTTTTAGGATGCCATGTCATATTAAAAATCACACTTCAGATCTAATGTGTTTAATTGTGATTGGCCAAATCACAAATGACGTGGTGCACCGGGTTCACTTAAGAATTTCTTTGGTTGTATGAATTTTGATAAAGTTACTTAAAGAAACATATTTCGGTATTTAACTGTAGAGTAAAATATATCGACCTCCCTTTTGTTTTGTGTTAATTATACAGACCTCCCCTCTCTTTTGAAAACATGCAATTTAGTCCAATCCGTTAACACTGTTAGGAATATTCTAAAAAGATTTTAAGAATATTATTTTCAACTTCAATTAATATTTTATTTACTATTTTAAATACTTTATTTACTATTTTACCATTCATTCTAATAAATCCCTAGATTATAGGAGTACTAAAGTTTCTTTGGTTTCATAAATTTTATTCCCAAGAGATAATGTAAAATTAAGGTATTAAACCTTAATTACAAATTTGATTTTTCTTTTAATTAATATTTTCATGGTTAAATGTGTTTTCAATTTGTAACAAAAATTATATATCTTTTATCACACAGAAAATATCTATTTAAGAATTTTGAATAATTGAATAAAAAAAGAATTTTGATTTCTAAATATAAATAAATTATATAATCTAAAAAATTTATAATTCTTAAAAATAAGAATTAAAACATAACTGAAATGTGTTTTAGAACACAACAACAACCACGCCTTATCCCACTAAGTGGGGTCGGCTACATGGATCGCACAACGTCATTGTGCTCTATCGGTAACCAAATCTTTGATATATTATTTATTAAAAGATCTCGCTCTATAACTTCATTGAGTGTACGCCTCGGTCTCCCTCTTCCTCTCTTAATCGGACTCCAGACTGTTTGATCTACCCTCCTCACTGGCACATCTAATAGCCTTCTTTGTACATGTTCAAACTACCTCAAACGATTTTCTACCATTTTCTCACTAATAGGTGCTACTCTAACTCGTTTGCGTATATGATCATTCCGAATCTTATTTTTTCTTGTGTGACCACACATCCATCTCAACATCCTCATTCCTCACACATCCATCTCAACATCCTCATTTCAGCTACCCCCATTTTATGTTCATGTTGACCATTCAAAGCTCAACATTTACTACCATATAATACTATTGGTCTTATAGCAGTGCGATAAAACTTCCCTTTTACCTTGTGGGGTACTTTTCTATCACAGAGAACTCCAGTAGCTTTCCTCCACTTATACCACCCAGCTTGAATTCTATGATTGACATCGTCATCAATCTCACCATCTTGTCTTATAATTGATCCCAAATACCTAAACTTTGTCATTTGAGGGATTGTTTGCTCTCTCAGTTTAACCTCTAAATCACCTCTAAGTTATCTATTTGCAAAATTGCAATGCATATATTCTATCTTACTCCTACTTAAACGGAAACCCTTCGACTCCAGCGTGTTTCTCCATATCTCTAATTTATCATTAATCTCCTCTCTTGATTCGGCCAGAAGGACTATTTCATCAGCAAAAAGCATGCACTTAGGGACCTCTTCTTCTATAGGCTCAGTTAGAGCATCTACTACTAAGTTAAACAAATATGGGGCTCAAAGCTGATCCCTGATGTAGTCCAATTCTTATAAGGAAGTCTTTTGTCTCACCTCCCGGCGTTCTAACCTTAGTCAATACCCCATCATACATATCCTGTATAACTTTTATATAAGCAACACATACTCCTTTCTTTTCCAATGCTTTCTAAAGTAAATCTCTTGACACGCGATTATATGCCTTCTCTAAGTCAATAAAAACCATATGTAAGTCTCATTTTCTATTTCGATACTTTTCCATTATCCCCTTTAATAGATATGTCGCCTTTGTTGTGGACCTCCCTGGCATGAACCCAAATTGTCTCTCAGAAATACTAGTTTCTAGTCTTAACATATGCTCAATCACCTTTTTCCCATAGTTTCATTGTATGACTCATAAGCTTAATTCCCCTATAATTTGCACAATTTTGTATATCGCCTTTGTTTTATTAAATCGAAACTAAAGTACTTTTTCTCCAATCATCAGGCATATTCTTGGACCGTAAAATCTCGTTAAACAATTCAGATAACCATAACACACCCTCTTCCCCTAAACATTTCCAAACTTTAATCAGTATACCATCAGGTCCAACCGCTTTATCATTTTCCATTTTCTTAAGAGCTTCTCTAACCTCCCAAACTCTAATTCTACGATAAAACGACCTATTAAGTCCATCTTCACTAATTGTCAAATCCCTCAACTCACAAGATAGACCTTCACCTCCATCATTGAATAATTTAGAAAAGTAGGCCTTTTATCTGTTCTTAATATCTTCGTGGGTAATCAAAACTTTACCTTCTTCATCCTTTATACATCTTACTTGATCTAAATCTCTTGAATTTCTCTCCCTAATCTTTGTGATCTTGTAAATCTTTTGTTTCCCAGCCTTTGTCCCTAACTCCTTATAAAACCCCTCGTAAACTTTAGCACGAGCTTTACTCACTGCCTTCTTAGAAATTTAAAATAAATTAAAATAAACATTTTTATGAATAAATTCAAAATTTTAAATTATGAAAGTTTATTATTCAAATAAAAATCGATAAGTTTATTAGAAATTTTGAAAATATTTATGTGAGCCGTTGAAAAAATGTGTGTTCGAGAAATATTTTTTATTTTATAAAAAGTATTTTTTATAAATATAAATGTTTAAATAATTATTATGTTAAAAGGGGTATTTTCATCCAAAGGAAAGTTTAAAAGCCAAACTTAACGGCCAACTAACAGTTTGAATTGATGGAAATAAAATATGAAATATAGAAGGGTTGTTTATGTAACATATATATTAATTTTGAAAGAGATTTATATAGGTTTTAAAAATAGAAAGGAGATTTTTATGATTAAAGTAAAGTAGAGGATATGTGATAGTATTTTACTCCTAACTATCAGTGTGTTTGGCTGGGCTTTTATCCATCAAATAAGTCCTTTTTTTCAATGAAAATGACTTATTGTAAAAAAAGTCCAGCTGCTGATGTTTAGCTGGGCTTTTAGAAAATAAGGACTTATAACTTATAAATCCAAATAAGTATAAGTCCTTTTTTTCAACTTATAACTTATAAGTCACTTACAGAGGTTGACCCCACAATTCTGACTTATTTTGCACATCCAATCACAACTAACTCAAACATAAATCACTTTTCCAAAAGTCCATCAAAACATACATCTCATTATACAATCTGACTTATGGAAAATAAGTCACTTATAAGTCATTTTTTTAACAGCTGATCCAAACATAATCTCATTACACAATATGACTTATTTTTAGTTTGCCTTATATATAAGTCACTTTTCCAAAAGTCCATCCAAACACACCCTATATATATATATATATGTGTGTGTGTGAAACGCACTACTTGTTTGTTTCCCTTTTAATTTAGCTGATTTATTATCATTTTCTTAAAAAACTACTAATTCCCACCATTATAATTGGTATAAGAAGAATCCAAACGCTAGCTAGTTCGGCTGAGGGAATATTTTCTCCAAACCTTTTATGTTATTGGAAATTGAAGGAACGAATACAAGGACCAGGCAGTTATAAAATCTCTTATTTTGTTTTTACGGCTTCAGTATCAATACCAGCGGGCCCCTCCAAACCCAATCGGTCCCAACTATTTGTCCTCTATGTTCCTAGTTGCTACGAATGAAAACTTGATTCTGCTGTTAAAAAATCAGAGATAGGAATTGCTTTATTTTTTGCTAGTGGATTTTCTGTTATATGTGTTTTTTTTTTATTAAAATCCGATTACTACAGTAGTACCCAAGAGCTAATGTATTTGCTAGAGTAACACTATTTATTTGTTTATACAGTAGGGACAGTGATGAGGATTCAGTACAAGCGGGCACCGGGCAGAGAACGAATGATGCAGGGTCTTTTCCCTGAGGGACCATCACGCAGGGACCAGTTGGGAGCTTTATGGAAATGGAAGGACATCTCGATGAGGGGATGATAATGGCCTCTTCTCCCACTTCAAGGGTCCTGTCTTATTAGTGATGTGGTCGGGTTTATTTTTCTTTTTCTTAAAAACAATAACCAATATATTGAATTTTCTGGCGAGCTCTAATAATCATGTGCCAGTAGAGTAGAAACCATACAAAAAAATGAGGCGTATAAAAAGAGTACTGTATTTATACAAGAAAACAAAACCAGACTCCAATTCCATTTCTGCTTCCCCTCTTTCACAAATCCCTATCATGCTGCTAACAGTAATTGACCAGTATTTATTTGATTTTGAGTCAAACTCATGTAGTAGTAGTAGTAAAATGTAACTGCATTTATTAATGTTCACCAACTATTTGCTCCACGGTTACAATAATTGTAGCCTCCCCCACAAACATTCCAATGTTTGGCGACTCATCCAACCTAACCAACCTACGCATAACCATCATCCCAACCCCCTGCACTCCAAACAAATACTCATCCTCCCATACCACAAATTCTCAATTTTACAACACTCACTCAATCAGTTAAATACTAACTTGTTCCTGCTGCGTATAAATAGACACCTTAGTGTCTATAAATACATCATGAAGCTATGGCAGACTAGTGAAAACCAGAAGAAAAAAGTAAAAACAAATCACACTAGCATTCAGGCTTCGGTCATAAGGAGGTAAAAATTAAACTTGGCTTTAAAAAAGGAAAAGACAGATATGGAGATATATATCTGTCGGTCTACTACTGTGAGCGGCAACTTTACAGTTACAGAGGCTCGATTTGAGTAACCACAATGGGGCTCCGAACCACATGCTTCCCATCGCTCCATGAAATCGAACCAAACACTGCTCCAACCGAACCCAGCTTTAGATTCTGGCCATCTGCCGTCACTGTCACCACATAGCTCCGTTTCTTCACTGACCCTGAGAATGTCAGCTGCGACGGCCTCACACTCACCTTCACCCCCTCCGGCTGCGACTCCACCCTCGCCCGGTAAGTCGAATTCGCCGGACCCACATTCGTCACCGCCCTTATGAACGTCTTGGTCGTCACCCCTTTGGATGAGGCCGGAAATAGAGCGACAAAAGATGGGTAGTTCAGATTCTCCGGCAATGGCTTCCTCGCCGGACACTTCGACGGCGATCGAGTCATCACCTGAATGAGCTTCGGCCCGTAACCAATAGCACACAAGAAGTTCACGTAATCCTTGTCGGTGATATCATATACCAAACCAGGATCCATAGCATTTCCCAGGTTAAGATGTCCAGCACCAAAATCATAAGGAGTGGAAGCTTTCGCGGTGGCTTCATCGATCATGATCTGGTTTCTGTTATCAAGTAGAGTTGCAGTTGTCATCATTGCTGACCTTATAGCAGCTGGGCTCCAATCTGGATGTGCAGATTTCAACAAGGCAGCTGCACCACTCACATGAGGACATGCCATTGAAGTACCAGACAAGATGTTGAATTCAGTTCTTCGTGAATCAGAGTCTAATCCAGTGGGGCCAACAGCATCGGTCCAGGCAGCGAGAATGTTCACTCCTGGGGCGATCAAATCAGGTTTCAATATCTCTGGGTTTAACCCATTTGGTCCTCTTGCTGAAAATGAAGCCACAACCGGTGCTGGTTTGATTCCAAGGACTGTTCCTTTGAAGTCAATGGTGGCTGTGGGATTTGAGGAAGATGAGATATATGCTTTGATGGCGTCTCCTTCATTGGCGCCAATAGCACAGGCGGGAAGAAGATGCGCATCACCAACAAGACCCTCACCGTTAGAAAGACCATTCGCCAGAATCATTCCCACACCACCAGCTTTCTTCACCACCAATCCTTTAGCCACTCTTGGGTTACTCCCACGGTCACATATCACAATCTTCCCCTTCACAAGGTTAGGATCAAGTGAATCCTCCATACACAGTGAATCAGCCAGAACCCCCGACTTACCAGGGTAAACAAGTTGATACATTTGCTTGTTCAATGGCGCTCCGGAGTAAAGAGAAACACCCGACAACCTCCTGCCATCACCAAGAATGACGTCAGCAGGGAAATCCCTATCAATAGTGCCCGCTCCAACAGTCATCAACCATGGGGCCAAGTTAGTAACAGACATTCCTCCAGGGCCATCATTTCCAGCCGAAGAAGACACAAAGACCCCTCTGGAAACCGCACCATAGGAACCAATCGCAATGGGGTCAAGATAGTACGGCGAGGAAACACCATCACCACCGCCAATTGATATGGAGATGACATCAACGCCGTCGGCCACGGCGGTGTCGAAAGCGGCAAGTATATCAGAATCGAAGCAACCAGAGTTCTTCCAGCAAACCTTGTAAGCCGCTAATCTAGCTTTGGGCGCCACACCCTTTGCGATTCCAGAGGCATAACCCGACATGTTTGCCTGAAAAGTATACCTCCCCGCCGCAGTAGATGCAGTGTGGGTCCCATGGCCATCCGCATCTCGAGGAGATCGGAATTCAACAGTCTCATTGATGGGGTTCAACGGACCGGACGAAGAACTAGCACCAGCCTCATGACCTTTGGAGAAAAATCGAGCACCAATCAGTTTCCTGTTACAGTTACTCGCAGAGAACCTCACCCCTGTCTCGCAAGCACCTTTCCATCGGCGGGGAATGGGGCCCAGATTGGAATCGGAGAAGCTTCGGCGTTCGGGCCAAATGCCGGTGTCGAAGACTCCGATGATGACGTCAGAGCCATAGTCGGATTCCGACCAGAGGCCACGCTGGTTTCTGAGGCCGATGAACTGAGGGGAACGTGTAGTGTGGAGCCGGCGGCGGCGGTCCTCGAAGACGGCGAGGACGGCGGGGTGTTTAGTTATGGAGTCGAGGTGTTGGGGGGTGAGAGAAGCAGAGAAGCCATGGAAGACGGTGTCGTAGACATGGAGGATGCGAGTGGGGTCGGCGAACTCGGAGGTGTACCAGTGATAGTGGGTGGGGAAGATAGAGGGCTTGGAATCAGAATGGACTCGAAAGATGAAGGTTTTGGGAGTGTTGGGTACAGAGAGAGAAGAAGAGGGAGAGATGATGGAAGAATGGGAGAGAAGGATGAGGAAGAAGGAGAAGAAGAGGAAGGGAGGCATGGTGAGTGAGTGGGGTGATGGGAGTGAGAGTGGAGGGAGGGAGTGATATAGGAGGAAAGTTCGGAGGCACTTTTATATTTTTGTTGTGAGTGGGGCCGCAATAAGACGTGGCACTGTTTTATGCTCTAGACGACGTCGTTGTTGCCTAAGACATTATTAGGAGTGGATGGGTGATTAGTGTACTGTTTAGTGGTCACATCAAGGGATGTTACGTGGTCATGTCCATGAGCAATAAATTCTGAATTGCACGATGAGGCCTTATATATAGCTATGAAAGGGATTAATGGATGCAATGTTTGCCACCATTGATTAATGCAAACAAATTGCAAATAGTATGAGATTGGAATAATCTCATTTCCCCGACCCTCAATTATGACCTCCCGGTGCCCAAAATATCTGCACCCTGGCCCCCCTTCCATCTTTCCTACTTATGAGCCCATAAATTTTATACACCTACTTAAATATCCCCTGCTTCTTCTGATAACACAAGTATGTTCTTAACAAAGCATTGGGATTTCTTTTTTGGCCTATTTTTCGGTTATGTACACTTCAGTTTTATGTTAGCATTTGAAACCAATCCCATTCCTATAGAGAGAAAACTGATGCACCTCAATTCATTCCCATATAAGTATTGATAAAAAAAAAAAAAAAATCATTCCCATATAAGTGAGAGAAAAAATCAATTTTTTACTGCATAGTCTTGTATGTGAACCAGAATAGAGAATAGAAGAGTGCTGTTTAATCAGAAAACAAGGAAAAGAGAGAGTAGATGGTGATGAAGAAAAAGGGAAACAAGTATGGCATCGGGACGGGGATCATGAACATGGAATGAGTTATCTTTCAGGGTTCATGCCAATTTGGAGAGTCGCCTACTCTCTAAAATGACGGGTCATGCAAGTCTAGGCTTTAAAATTCTGTCTATTTTTGTTTTGCAATAATTACTCACTTAGGAGGAAACAATGTAAAATTTAATACTGCCTGTTTCTATTTATAAGTCCACCTTATCTAATTTATACATACCAAAAAAATTATTTACGTCATTGAAAATGTGCATAATTGACTAATCTTTTCAGTTCTATCCCATATAAAAATGAATATTATATTTTCTTTTTACATTTATCTATCTTCTCTCATATTAATAAGAGATAAAATTGTACCACTCTCAATAATTACCCTTAAATGGA
Organism: Mimosa bimucronata; assembly: GCA_037074515.1. Classification (NCBI taxonomy): domain Eukaryota; kingdom Viridiplantae; phylum Streptophyta; class Magnoliopsida; order Fabales; family Fabaceae; genus Mimosa; species Mimosa bimucronata. The sequence goes on from CM073438.1 coordinate 788,894, forward strand.
CATATATTAAAGAAGGAAATTTTTCCATTAAACATATAAACTGCACGTAACTTATACCCAATTTGTAGTGTGATTATTATACTGTGCACACTTTTACAGCACCGACACACAAAAGTACTCCTATGGGGGGAAGAAATAGGGAGATATAGGCTGCAGATATTTGAAGGCAGAGGGCGGCACGAAAAGAGAGGCATGGGGCTTGGGGTCCCTCGCACTCGCAGTCGGCAGTGCAGTACCGCTCTCTTATCTGTTATCTCAATCACAGCCAAACTCCATCTGGATTAAGTTATGGAAGGGCTCCAATTTTAAGGTACACGGAAAATTGGTCAAATATGTCGAAATAGCTGAAATATTTAGGAGGAAGGATCAAAGTTGAAGAACAGCAAGAGATGTTAGAAGATATTCAAGAATTTGTATTGATACAAGTAAAAGCTCAATGTACAATTGTGAGCTCTTTCAAATAAACCTTTTACACGTGATATATTTGTCCAAATATTTTAGTCATGTGGTTCTTTTGACCAATTTCTTCTATAAAGTGGAGAAATGAATGTATCATTATTGCAGGGGACAACAGTTGGGTTGCTTGAGTTCAAAGATACAATTATAAACAAACTTTAAAGTTAAATTTCTTAAACATTGCAGTAGTAGTAACATTTATTTAGGAAAAAGAAAAGGGGGAATCTCATAAGGAAGCTGCGGGGAGTAAATAAAAGAAGTAGAAGAATAAAAAGTGAAATAAAAAAGAAAGGAGTGACAGGTGGGTGTGGTCAAAGGGGAGGAGACAGGAGGATGAGGAGCACATGGATGAATGGATTGTGTGTTTTTTGGAATTTATTGGGTGAGCCGTACATTTCAATTTATACGACCCAATCAGAAGGCTCATTTTCCCCACATCGGACCATTAGTTCTCCCTCAGGACCGCACGATGGAGTGGGCCATCATATTCACCACATCTGCGGTCCAGATTTTGAGAGCACAAAGAATTTTAGAGTTGGTCCGCATTTGATTTTGACCATTCCTATTGCTTGTTAGGGTTGGGAATGGGCAGGGCACGGCAGCGCTGGGCAGCCTGAACAGTAGAATGAATAGGGGGTATTTTGCAGCCCCATGTCCAGCCCTTCCGTAGGAGTCCTAACTATTTTGAGTTGGATAAAAGTGGGCTGAGTTGAGTGGGCTCTTTTCCGTCCAAATTGTGATTTTTTTACCCATATTATATTAGAAAACGTACATATTATAATTAAATAGATGTATATTTTAGGATATATTAGATCAAATATATTAATATTTTATGTATATTTTAATTAGAATGATATATGTTGAATAATATGTGTTTTATATAAAATAATATATAATGAATATTATATATTTTAAATAAATGTTATATAATTTTTTGGGTCACACCAAATGGGCATGGCGGCACCCCTGCCTAAAATTTTTAATGCTACTTTTTCTGGGTTGGGCTAAACAATTTTTGTTTGGGATCGGGTGGGCATACAATACGGTTAAGCACCATAAAAAGCAAGACTCTCCAGCAAAGTCATTCCTCCCTCTTCTCTACATTTCACTTTTTTAAACCCCACTTACTGTATTAATTTTTTTTAAATGACATTAAAGGCAAGAGAAAATTACCATTACGAATCATGAAACTTAATTAAACACATACAGAAACTTGAGATTTTATAAATTGTTGTCAAGGAGTTTAATTCTTTTTCTATGGAATATATATCTACTATTATCATGACAAAGTCCCTCCCCCCCCCCAAAAAAAAAAAAAAAAACTCCACAACCAGTTAGTGTTGAGAGTTCCACGAATAAAAGGCCACATTAATTGAAGGGTTATAAGATCTTGAGGTTTTGTTGAGAGTCCCACGACTAAAAGGTCACATTAATTGAAGGGTTTTATAAGATCTTGAGGTTTTACTACAACATTTAAACTTTTGGGACATTTCTCACAATAACTTGTTAATATCATTGTGCACATGTCCTCTCAAATCATGAGAGCGAAATTCTGAATCCATTTAGTATTGTTCTGTCTCGTCCATATTATATGGCTTTTTGTGAAGTTTCTCATAGTTATAAATATATTATGTAGTTCTAATTCTTATCTATTTTTCTCTCATCACCCTTATTGATACCCTCAATAATAATCAAGTAAATGAGGGAGTGAAGGAAGTGGGGAATATAACTAAAGTATTTTAGAAAAACATGTATATTAATTTAATTAACTATCTTCCTCAATATAATCAAATTAGATAAATATATTCTATATTTAATTTTCAAAAGAAAAGAAGAGGCAAAGGTGACAGAGGCAGGGGTGGTTGGGCGAGATCATATATTCATATCAGACACCCTCTTTACAAAATGATATCTTTGTCTTTCTTGACCCAATTTTGTTGCTCTCTTTCCCCAGCCCAATATTTGCATGTTAAGCCCTCTCTACGCCCATATTCACTTTTTTCTTCTTCATACATACTTCATCCCTAGCTATCTTCCAACGTAACACATGTCTCCACCCTTATATATTTCGTATGTATATATACGTATGTATGACTCTATACGCCCCCCCCCCCCCCCCCCAAAAAAAAACACACACATACACACCTCATTTATCTCTCCTAGTTTTGGTTGGTGATTTTATCTTAGATATGATTCCAAGTTAATTTTGTATTGTCCACCGATGCTTGCGCTGAAAGAGGGGATGGAGGAATCAGTCACCAAACATGAGAGAGAGAGAGAGAGAGAGAGAGAGAGAGAGAGGTGAGAGTGATCATCATTAGCCAACCACTCACTCACTCATTTGATTTCTCAATTGGATTCTTATTCCCTCATCATTGACCCCTCCACATTCATAAAAGCATTACTGCTCATTCACCCCCACATATCAACAAAACATATATCATCGCACGATTCATCTCTTCCTTTTAATTTCATCTGTCCACAATAATGATCCCCTTCTGCAAACTTTTCTAAAAAAAAGAAAAAAGAAAAAAACTTTAAAACATGCACAAATTTATCAACAGAAATAGAAGGTTGGACCATGAAGTAAGCAGTGAAATAAACAAAATGGAGTAGTGGTTGAAGTATGTGGGGCTGTGGGTTGTTGCTGAATATTGATACTGGGTGTTACAATTTACAAGGCTTACAGTTTATTAATGGATCCAACATACCCTTTTATAATGACCTTCATAATTCTTAATTAATGGCCTTCCTCATTAATTAAACACCCATTCTGGATAAGTTCCTTTAGGTATGGACATCCCTCAACAGCCATTTCATTCATTTCTCACTTGCATGGATCAACGCTCTCTTATACATTATTTTAGACACCCAAAAAGATCTTAGTCATGTTTCACGCAAATATATATATATATATATATATAAAAGAAAACTTTTAACCATTAAATAAATCAATATCATGACCTAAGGTTAAAATGAGGTGTGGATTAATCACTTGAGAGTTTGGACTATTCCCCAACAAAAATATACAAGTCTGAATTGAGTAATTATTTTATAATCAACTTATGCATCTTAAGTATATCGATACTTACATCTTATTATGGATGAGTATTTATTAAGCTCAACTTTAATTTATCTCATGTGAGATTTCCCACATCAACTTCATTCATTCACAATATAAAATCTGCATAAAAAGACACTGTTCATTAGTTGATTGATAGCTATAGTAAATGAGATTCATAGGATTTTTATAAATTTGTAGTTATGAACAACATAAAAATGGAAAGAGTACTGAATAAAATTTAAATAATATGATTTGATATGGGGAACAGGATTATAAGTTTTGATGATGACTTACGTGACATGACTTAAACTTCAAACAAAAATTTAGATAATGTGAGATACTAATTGAGAGGGAGAGGCCAAGATAGACACAGCTGTTTTAACATTGTTAATGAAGTGGGTAGATAAGAATGGAAATGGAAAGTTAAAGCGGATCCAACTTTGTGATCCTTTTTTTAAAAAAGTTAAAGCTAATACACCTGGTGAGCAATGTGAATGATTAAAATGGAACACAACCCAAAGTTTTGTTGTCTTTAAGTCACAGCAAGCACCGGACAGACTCATACATATATAATAATTATGAGCATATATTACATACACATATCAAAGTCGCCACTTGGACGAGATTGTATCGGACATTGGTGCCAAAATCCAAGAAAGAAGAGAGGAAGAAGAGCACATGTGAATGTGATGGATGATTAAGGACAAAATGATTAGAGGAAGAAGAGCACATGTGAATGTGATGGATGATTAAGGACAAAATGATTATAATTAGCTAGTGGTCTAGCTGAATTATAATTAGCACCAATATTGACATGATTAATCACTTGGCCCTGTCTCTAATAATATCAAATCCCATCTCAGTTGGATCCGTGGCTTGCAACTCATAGTGAATTCCGTCCAGCACTCTCCTCAGCCCATCTTTTGATGTTGCGTATAGCATCTTCGCTCTTATCCTCGATGCTGTGGGTGACCTGAAACATTCATTCATACATTCAATTTCTCCATCATCCAATCCTAAAAATATTACAAGATTCCCTGAATCAATCAATTAATTAATTCCACTTCGACCAACCCAGCTCATCGTGGTCGCATGTCATTTTCTCTTGGTATACTACCATTTTGGATTTTAATAAGCAAGTCAATCAATTTTCATGTGCAGAAACTTGTAGTGGGAGTAACATTCATGTGGGAAAATAAAAATGTGTATTATTGAATGAATGAAGGGTATACCATGCGATGAAGAAGATCTTGCTCTTGCGGCAATTATCGAGGGTGACGAAGTCAAAGTCAAAGACGGCGTAGCGGCAGTCGTCGTTGGGGAGGGAGGCGGCGAGATCGTCGTAGCTCTCGGCGGCGCCGCCAACCTTGTCGACGGTGACAACCCTGGAGCCTTCGTCGATCTTGAAAACTATGTATCTGTGAACCTTCTTCCACTTCATCTCCATGAATGAGTTCTTGCACTCATCCGCCACCCACATTCCAGTAGTCGCCTGTCCACCATAACTAACATATGCTTCATATCACACCATCAAAACCCATATTCCTATCACACATATGTATAGAGAGAGAGAGAGAGTAATGAAAGAAGAGAGAGTAAATTACCATCTTGAAAGCCATCGCCATTGTTGAGCCTTGTGTGAGTTGAGCAGAGCACCAAAGCTTTTTCTCTTTTTTTTACTTTTCAACTAACCCTGTTTCAGAGGACGGGGTTGAGGTGGGGTCTTTATATAAAGATGGGCCTCTTTCAGAATGCCCTTCATCTTTCTTCTTATTTACGGTTCTGCACATCTCACCCTCCCTCCATTGACTCCTATGCCCCTCACTCTCTGTTTTTTACTCTCTCTCTCTCTAAGATAATACAGTATCATAAATGACTAATGAGAACATTTTGTTTAAGATACAGGTTGAATAAAAAAATAGTTTAGACTTTAGATAGTGAAGGATGACAGGCGGGTAGATTTTAAGGATTCAAAATTTAGAGTCATGTAGTGTATGTAAAGTTTAGACTTTAGATAGTAAAGGTTTCACTGTCTCATGATTTACCTACCTATGTAATTGTTTTTTTCCCTCCCCAATATTTTTATAGTCCATTAATATTAAGTCTCACCTGCTTATATATCATCCTTACTAACCTACTTTCTCTAACTCCCAACCTCTTGAAAAAATATTTTTCAAATAGTGGAGTTAGATCTAATAGAAAGAACTAGTTTTTGATAATGTGACATATCAATAGTTGAATTCACATTGGGAGGAAGTGTCACATTTAGTGTCTGAAGTGCCTGAAAAAAAATTGCTAAGACATATACTGATAATAAAAAAAAATTATTATGGCAATAAAAAAATGCTAACCTAGTTTAATTCTTCAGTTATGTAGGTTAGTTACGGGTGATTTTAAACCTTAATTGATAGAACTCACAGAATATATCACATAGGTAGTTCAGATTTGGATTATCAATAGTCAACAAACATATTTTGAGATATATTCTTTCTCAAATTAAAAGAGAGAAAAGGGATGGGTAATTTTATATTTACAAGGGAAGAGCACATGAGTGGAATTTAAGTCTCTATATCTAGTTCAAAATGAAAAGATTTCACGCTAATGAATACAAAAATAGCGGGTGGACATGAGCGAGTAGCATCCATTGGTTGCGTCTCGGAAGTCGGATCACACAGCTCTGTTATGTTGAGAGTTTTCCGGCGTAATTGTCTGTGAAACAAAGTAGACGAAAATAATAACGAATGCATCCAACAACGTGGTATGAGAGCAAAGTGTAATGTAGTGTTGAGAAACAGAGATGAGCAAATTGAGGCTTCACGCACTAAAACCCAAGAAGAGAAGGAGGCATGTCCCTCACATCCTCGACCTCATCATGATTACCTCCACTCCCACTCGTTGCCAGTCACATTCCTTCTCCAAAACATCCAAGATCTGCTCCTCACTACATATGGTTATAAATAGTACTAGTAGTAATAACAATACTATTTGTTGAAGCCATGAAATTTATCTAGTCTTCTAAACATAAATATTGGGATCCAGGATCACAGTCATACAAAATATCCAACATTGTTGAATATAATTATCCTTGGATCGGGTGCTCTTTCTCTCTTTCTTTCTTTCTTTTTGGGCCAGAGATCGGGTGCTCTTGGTGTGCCTCCTCCTCTTCTTTTGACCATAGGTCCTAGTGGCTCTTCTGATATTTTATGGTCCATTTATCTACAACGTTACGCCATCAAATGATCGCACATAGTTATATGTATAAATTCGGAACCTTTTCAAACGAGTGCGTATATTTAGATATACAACCTACATCGATTTCAAATATTGTGAAGGGGGAAAATTACACCTAACATTACTTCCACGGTTCAACTCCCCTTGTTTTTCTATTACAATGCTTGAGACTGTCATATCTAGAAAATCATGTCTCATCACACCTCATGGACATCTCGCAGCAGAAATTGAACATAAAATAGCAGGCAACCAAAACAATTTTCCTTTTTTTTTTTTTGGGGGGGGGGGGGGGGGAATTAGTCGTCACTGTGACAAGGAAATTCTCCCTTGCTCGTCCCACTGGCTCTGGGGTATCTCTCCAGAGTCAGATATCACTACTTTCTTTCGGGGTTTCCCACTGTAGGTTCCAGCTCCACCTTCTATGGCAAACACAGTATCCATACCTTCAATCACCTTCCCAAATACAACATGTTCTCCATCCAACCTGCAAAGTTTTCACGCAGATTGATTACAGAACAACCAACAATGTCACAAATGCAATGGCATGATACCCAGTGAACAATTTTTTTGGGATAATAACACAAAATTCACAATAAGTATTTGATGAAACCAAGTTAAACTTAATTACCTAAATTTTAGCAATCAGATTATTAAACATAGGGCTCCACTGATGTTTTATTACTTCAATTGAAATAGACACGTGCAATATCTATTATCTGCTTGTTATTGTTATACAACAAAACCTACATGTTTTTTTTTTTTTTTCAATCAAGGGGTAAGAATGACATTTGTCATTTCAAAATCCACTTCTTTCAATCATTTTCCTTTTCCCTTCCCATTCCAGTTTATTCTGTATGCCAAATGAGACTTTAAGCTGAATTCTTTCAGGCCCCAAAAAGGGGGGCTAGCTCAATGAGACTGTTCACCATATTTCAGTACTTCAATTAACCGCAGCTGACCATTTTAACCGGCAATGGCGTATGAATAATACAAGAGAACAAAAGTTAGATTATTCAAAATGATATCAGCAACATCAAAATTTACAAGGTGCAAAACAAGTGGTTTCTAAGAATCGTCTCTAATCCAAGAATGTTGTACATAACTACATACCATATGCTTCTTCTGGAGACAAAGATTCATATAGGAGCAAAAGGTTAGCCTTGTGACAGAATAACTTACCAGCTAGCCTTCACAGTGGTGATAAAAAACTGTGAGCCATTGGAGTCAGGTCCAGAATTCACCATGGCTACAACCCCTGCAAGAATGGACAAGTGAACCTTTTTTTTTTTTTTTTTTTTGTTTGGGGGGGGGGGGGTATGATCAAGTATATGCATCATTCCAGGTAAGTGATTTTACTGACCAGCTTGTGAATGTTTTATCTTGAAATTCTCATCAGAAAAGGTGCCACCGTAAATAGATTCATATCCACGGCCATCTCGGTGAACAATGTCTCCGCCCTGAATCACGAAACCAGATATTATGCGATGAAATGGTGTTCCTTTATAATGAAGTTTTACGCCATTGGTACTCTTGCCTTTCTCCCCTGCATATTATATAATGAACTCTAGTCAGTGCATGGAGAAATAATAAAGGGAAAGTAAATTAACAATGAAATTTCAGCACACATCAAATACCTGTGCACAAAACTCTGAAATTCTCTGCAGACAAAACAACGAAATCATCAAGATATTGCAGGACAAGAGGATATCATTGACATTGCCATGCGTGAGTTACATGCATACCCCAATGAGGTAGAGATGGAAATTAAGATGGTATGCAGTGCCTAAGTCCCAGAGAACTAGTGTGAGAGGCTGTCTGGGTACTCAAGTTTGTTAGTTCTCCCCCTCATTAACTTGCTTTTGAGGGAGAGTTCCCATCCCACTTAAGTATCTCAATCAACGGGTAGTGAAGTTGGTAATCATGATTCTGGAAAGGGCTGCCTACAAATGACTAAGCTAACTTTTGAGGGATGATTTCTCATTCCACTAGAGTATGCACCAGGTAACTTTATAAATTTATATCGACCACACAGCTTGAAATATGGCCACCTTGCGAGACAAGTGACAACAGCAATCACCCCAAAAATTATAAAATACACTACGCCGAAATGGAGGCTGCCACCCTTGACTCACGTGGAAATGAAATTTAAACTCCGACTTGAAGCAATTTAGATAACAAAGTTGCAGGCCAAAGAACTTTAACTGAGAAATCAATAGTGCATCACATACCTACTGTTTTTGGTACAACTTGGCCATATAATCCAATAATGATCCTACCTGCAGAAATATTTGCATATATAAGGAAGTATCGAGCAGAAAAGGATAAAAAAGACACTTCTAACAGAAAGCACCTATTGTTGCATTTATTAGCTTGTTTCCCTCCTTCATTCTTATCTTGTTTCTTACACCCTTTTTATGAGTTAGGTAGACCACGTTGGTCTGAATGTTAGCGACTAAGTAAAAGTTTCAGTATAAATGGTTCCAGACCTAAGCGTTGGTCATCAATATCAACATCCAAGAATACTCTGTGTGTAATTTCAGGCTCCTCTTCTGGTTTTTCCTCAACCTACACCAGAGACAAGCAAATTCATTATTGACAACAGATCAACAAAAAGTGGTGGAAATCTTCAGTGGAGTGCGTTAACAGTTAAGCAAGTTATCAATTTCCAATCACATTGGTGCAAAACATGACTAAATATTGAACTACATCTCTCAAGTCTCAAAAGCAATCTGGTGGGTCTTAAAATAGCTGGAAAGAAACAGCAAGAACAAGGAACATCAGGAGTTGCTTTCACCAAATGTCTCAAGCTCAACAAATAAACCCACTTCAGTCTATACAAATTCTATGACACAGTACCCATTGCCCAATTTTACTAGTGGCAACAATTTAATAGCACATAATGATTATCAGAGTACCTTTACGTAATGATCAATGAACCAAATACAATTTTCTATATCAATGCAAGAACTTTTCTACAATTTCTTGCTTACATGCCACATTGTCATCAACCTCATAATCATTAACCTAACATAGATTTCTGCTAGTCTAAATTCTTTTAATCTTTGCATGTGACCCACAAAAATGGGTATGCCATCATCCCTGCATAACAACATCCTTTGTATCTCTAGCCATTGTCACTTAAGCAGCTATGGATGCAAACATTACATGATCAATGACATATTACTCATTTGATGTCAATAATGATAAATGTGGTCATGCAGAAGGTGGTCAGGCTATACACAGGTCAAAAGCTAAGAATCCCCAACTCTGATAAGAAACATCACCTGAGAGTCAGATATATCTCTAAAATACGTACCCAGCATCCAAGATAATATTTCTTGGATTTTTTTTTAAAAAAAAAAAAATTGATGCTTTACAGGAGCAATGGCAAGCTACAGCATCATGTACACGATCAATCAGAATATTAAACTGTAAGAGCTTTCATTCATGAGAGAACAATATATGCATAAACCCACCAATAAACAGCCAATTGAAATTCTTAACAGGCAAAAAAATCATGACAAGTGGGCGTTGGAGAGCTGTAGCAGAATACAATTCAACAATATGAAAGAATTTAGTTTCATCCAAGAAGCTAAGATAGTTAAGACGCTAGTACAATGTAAGCAAAACTGCAGACGCGCAAGCTGGAATTTTCATCCCACCATAATAAAGGAAAGGGTGCCCAAGAGGCCATGAAGATTGGCACTGAGCATTCAGATCCGTGAACCCCAAATCAAATCAAAACGCCATCAAACTGACTATGAACATTTAATCCCAGATGAAACAATTCACCCAAAACCTGAAGCAATTATCCAAATCGAACGAAAGGGGAGTAAATAGGAATCATACCCGCTTAGAGACGGAGAAGGCGTAAATAAGAAAAACTGAAAGAAGGAGGAATAGAAGGAGGCAGCGCGGTTGAGCAAGAAAGGACATCTCTTTCCGCATTGCTTCGTCACTGTCTTCTTCGGAAGAACCAACCATCAGATTATCGCGACTTTGTGGTGCTCCATGGCAGCTAGCTTCCTCACTTGGGTCTCTCTTTTGTCTTCTTCAACACAAAATTGAGATGATGCTGTGGAAATTTAGAAGCTCTGAGAAAGCCATCACTGTAGAATGCCCAAATAATGTTAAAAGGAAAATGATAAAAAGATCCAAACCATAAAATCTAATTAAAGAATTTTAAGTTATTAATAGTTGTTAATACCTATGATGAAGTTGTTATTGACATTTTACAAATTGAAAGGGGTTTTTTTTATCATTTTCCTATGATAAAAAGCTAAAAGAAATAAGTAATCCTAAAAAGAAAAAATATTCTCTCAATATTTTTTAAAATTGCCCCATTATTTCCAAAAAGCCAAATAAGAGGATCAAAGTAGATAGTTGGGGTGTTTGGAGAAAAACATTTTATATTAAATAAATTAATCCCTCTAGTCCTAAATATAGGATTAGTTTTTTTTTTTTTTAAGTATTTAGCTAAGAAGTTTTGATGTAAGTATATGGTTCCATGGTTTGGGCTTTTGCCCATCATGGATATTAAAAAGGGAAGAAGAAAAGAAATCCTCGTTTTAAATTGAGCTACTCAAGAAAGAATATTTTTTCTGTAAATATTCTTTAATAAAGAAAATTGAATCCTAATTTCATTTTAGACAAATTAAATATTGTTTTCCTAACAATTGAAAGTTGTTCATTGTTTGCATGTTAATTTTTTTAGGAATCTAAAGATTATACATTGGAGGAAAATTTGGCTCCAAAAGAAACATATTCCGTAAGAATTTGATGGCGGAGGTTTTAATTCAATTCGTATAAATAACAGTTAGGGATAGGAGAGCAGCCCAAATGCCAAGTCTTATGGGAATGACTGGTTTAGGTAAAGTTAATGTCAGTATTAACTCCAAAAAGAAAGAAAGGAAACATGGTCCAGCTCCAGATTATTTTGGGCCAACATCTCAATGCCAATAAATCAAGGTCAGGTCCATTGATATCACTTGTCGCTGAAGGATCTCTTGAACATGAACGTTGCAGATATGATTTCACACTGAAAAATCACTTGTCACTGAAAAATGGAAATAATCAGGCCTTTTGGCACCCCCAAAATTTTATCAGAACTGATGTGGCGCAAGATGATATAGTTTCACACTTAGATCTTGACGTTTGGACAAGAGTCTTATTCAATGATAGTATCATAAACGTGGCACTTATGAACGTTAACATTGCAAATATACAGCCTGCATTACCAAAAAAAAAAAAAAAAAACTGCATTGCCTGACACAAATCAAATTCTGAAGTCTTTTTAGACACGATTATGTTAATTTATTAAACATAGTAAAAACATACACTCATCTTATCTTATTTATAGGGCATTTTTGACATGTTTTATCACAGACAAATGAAAACCTTAAACTCATTAATTCTGTCTTGAAATCCAGTAAGTTACCCTTATTTAATATTCACTACATCATATAAGAACAAAGTTAAGACATAATAAATATAGCGTAAAATTGTATGTTCATATAAAAAATTTAATGATATAACTTATAAATAGGACCAAATAAAACATTCTCTCTCTGCCCTTTAAATACGACAGAGCAGTAAGAATTTATCATGCCAATATAAGGACTCATTCCATATAAAATTTGGGGGATAAGACTGCAAGGTTTCCGTTGGAGTGTCGACCCATTCCATGACCCAAATTAACCATGTGGACTAATGAATCTGTTGCTCTGTAATTATAGAAGTCTTTCCCATTTGTTTTATATACAAAGTCACCCCCATATCACAACATTACTCATCCATTCCATTGACAAAAGTCACGTCATAATGTAGCTTGGTCACCCTAAAAAAGGCTTCATTCTATCTATATAGAGCATCACCACCTGAGGCATGAGCTTTTCATCATCCCCACAGATAGCGATGCCATTCAACTATTCAAGCATATATAACCATGACCATGCCACGTTCACAAAAACGTTGGCATTAATTTGTTACGACCAAATAAAAAAGCCGCTGGATTCCCTCGCCGTCCTTCTAGCTCTCGCCGTCCTCGTCTCCACTGCCACCTCCCTCGACGGGGAAGGGCCCATACCTCCCCTAGTTTACAATGATGGGACTTGCTCACTGGCAACATCGAAGTCACGATTTTGTGGTATGGCCTTCCTTAGGTCTATCCATTCCCAAAAATGGGCCCAGCCCAATGTTGCCTCGTGGCGGAAGGTCGTCGAGAGTTACCAAACCTTTGAGGGAAAACCACCGGGTCCCATCCGAGTAAAAGTGGTGAGACAAAAGTCAGACCATGACTACTCCCAGGGTAGAGTCTTGATTAAGGAGATAGATGATCATGGCATGGATCCTACGTCTCACCGCTGGCAACAACAACATTCTCCCTATCATAGTCTCTTCCGATGGTGTCACTGCCCAAAGCATGTGCTCTGGTAGCTGCTGGCAGCACGGCAGTTTAAGTAATCTTTTTCGTCTTCCCTTAATATTAGCCTTTTTTTTTTAATAATAAGCTGGATTACATTAATTCATAACATGGGTTACAGAAAGCATCAGAGATTATCAAATATACAAATTACATATAGGCAAAAACTCTAATAACAAGCTAATAAGGACGTAGACTAAACCATGACAAAGAGCTTTCCTCGATCATCCACCATGTCCTAAGATTGGTAATGGTGGTTGATCAAGGATCCTAAAATTGTCTTCCAAATTATGTGCCATTTTAGTTAGGAGATCCGCAAGAACGTTCTTATCCCTTGGTACATGGCTAAGAATAACTTGCCAATCCCTAGCAATCAAGAGTCTAGCATCATCAAAAAGATCTCTAAATGGGTGATGATGGTCACATCCCCTCATAAGCATGGAGATAATATTAGCCTTTCACATGCTCACTCTGGTCCTCCTTCATATCCATTACATTATTAAACATAATATCTAATTTACTTTTTTTAGAAAGTTTAAAAAATACGTATAATATAACAATACACAACATATGTTACGATTAAATAATTTATTAAATTTCCTTGATAGTATATCTGAAAAAAGGTCAAATATGTCTTATACTATTAAAGAACGGGGAGTATAACATTAAGTTCGCATTATAAAAATAGTTAAATAAACTACTTAATCATAATATATGTTACAGCTATAAATGACAAGCCACAAGCGCGTATGTGTTGGTGGGGAGTCCGGAGGAGAATGAGTGTCCTATATGTGGATGGCCATTTGTGAGGGACCCACACGCGCCGAGGGGGTGGCCGGTGCTGATGCGGCCTAGTTGGAATGTGGGGGCGGACGCGATGGCGATGTCACTGGCGGGAGGGCTAATGGGGGCGGTGACCAACCCACATGGTGATTGGTGAGGGATTTAATGTTGACTTTTAATTTGGAACCACAAGGTGGACCCAACGACGTCGTGTAAGGGAGTGTTTGGGAGCGGAGCATCACCGTTTAACCCAGGTAAGGTCATGTTTGACCGCCCCAATTATGGATCTTACAACGTCCATGGCATCGGACTCCACAAGTTTTTGCTTCCATCTGTGTGGGACCCCAACACCAAATCATGCTCGACCCCTCTCTATTTTTTTTTTTTTTTTTACTTCCTTTTCCGTCCATAATCATTTCTCCCATTTCTTATCATTTTTACCCCACAAAATATTTCCAAACAACTACTTCATCAGGAATTTACCTGCAATGGGGTCCACAAGCACATTTCATTTTTTTCCCCACCCCCTGTTTTTTGTGACATTTTAACACGAAACGGGCTTGCACTATCATGTGAAGAACAGCTTCCCTAGGGAAAGTTAAGCTTGTTTAAACTATCTAATCTTGTTTGGAAGGTCTATTATATTCGTTTTGAGATTCTGTATCTATATTTAAAAAAAAAAAACTAAGTTGTAGCTCTTATTGTTCATCATTTTAAAACAATGCAGTTTCGTGTAACTTCGCTGATGTTTAATATGTCTACTTTGATCATTTTTTTAATCAAATTTATTATATATATGGATGAATTTAGAAAAGCTAAGCAATTTGCAGATTCAGTCGATTCTGGCGAGAGAGAGAGAGAGAGAGAAGAATGTTTTGTACATGTATGGGCTTTTTTTTTTTAGTAAAAAAGTATATTATATTAATAAAGGTATGTACAGATATGCAGAAAAAGTCTAGCTGTGGCTGTGAAACTAACAGCTCATCCTATATCAGCCCTTTAAGTACTCCTTTGTAGGATCTACGTGTATGGGCTTATTGAAGAGATATAAACGAGGCCGATGCAAGGATTGGGTTTTGCCGCGTAAACGATGAATTTCCGAAGCATGATAACTTTTTAATTACTTTATTAACTGCCTCGTTCTTTGCTTTTGTTGTGTTGGTTTGGAATAATCATGAGTATGTCTCCTTCTTAGCATGCTCGATATTTTTTTTTTGACATACCAGAGTCAACTTTCAACTATAGTATGATTAAGTTAACATCACAAATTTAGATTGTTAATTGATATGATAATAATGTAGATATTCATTAAACTACACCGATTTCCTTTGAGAATCTTAGGTGGAAAACTGTTTTCGCGGACTGTTCATTAGGTATTACCAAAATGGCGGAATATGTGAATCGATCATTTTTTTTTATAGGGATATATGGGGCAGTTCGATCTTGGCCGGGCATGATTAATTAATTAGTCAATGCTAGGACCGAATTAGTTGTTTTTTTTTTCTTCAAATTTTCCTCTGCAATTAATGAATGGACAACGACGATGACCCTTGATTAATTTGATACACTATTTGAAAAGATATTTTGTATGTGATGATTTTGAAATGACAATACAGAGATGATATTATCTAAGTGAGGCAGATCATGTGTGAATAAAAGTAAGCCTATTATTATTTTCAGCCCAAAATTATCCTTTCTTTTGAAAAATCTTCTCTAGCCGGAAGTCTTCAAATGGCCTATTCAACGAAACTTGGCAAATACTTGGGTACCTGAATTGACCCAGGGAAAAACAAGCATAAGATATATGAACAGGTGGTCTCTGCGATCAATAGGAGAACAGCTCCCTAGAGAGCTAAACTTTTATCTCAAGCCTCCAGACTCACCTTAATCAAACCAGTTTTGTCAGCTGCTAATATTTATGTGTTATCATGTGTTAAGCTTCCTGATTATATCTGTAATCAAATTGACAGCAAATGCTTGGATTTTTTCTGGGGTGAATCAGATGTTAGGAAGAAGAAGATTCATCTTCCTAATCGATCTCACCTCTTCAAGCCAAAATCTGAGGGTGGATTAGGAATCAGACGAACAGAACAGGTAAATAAATCACTTTTGGCAAAGCATGTTTGGAGGATCATTTCGATTGATAAGCAGTCGCTCATTGGCTCTACCCTTCAGGCTAAATATGTGGATTTATCTAAAAAAGAACTCGTCAAACATCCATATAACTCTTCTTGGATTTGGAATGGATTGATGTCAAGTGCAGATATTATTCTTAATAACCTTGAATGGAAGCTAGGGAATAGTAATGATATTTCTCTCAATTCCACCCATTATGGTGGCCCATTCAATCTAGATCACCAACTATATCGAACATTGATAAAGTTAAAGATCTTATCCTGCATACTTCATGTCCTTGGCGTTCATATCAATGGAACTCTCAATTGGTTCAATCCCTATATTCTCCTGTCATTGCTTCAAAGATAATATATGTACCTCTCTCATTCACAAACTGGCCAGATTGCTTAGTTTGGAAAGGTAGTCTCTCCACGGTTTATTCAGCAAATGAAGGTTTTAATTCTTTATCTTCCTCCAATTGTCATTCCCCAGATGAGTTATTTTGGAAATATTTGTGGTCTATTACTCTTCCAGCAAAAAAAAATTTTATTTATCTGGAAGCTTCTCTGCAAATGCATTCCTTCGGGTGATATCTTGAAAAGCCATCATCTCCATATTGATATTTACTGTGTTTTTTGTTGCACTTGTTTGGAAACTGTGGAACATCTTTTCTTTCAATGTCCTTTTGTTAGGGCCATTTGGTTTGGTCTATTAGGTATCCGACCAGAATGGGAGAATTTAACTTTATTTCGTTCATGGTTTATGTCCACCGTTTTCTTACTAAAAGATAGCAATCAATCTTACATCTTGGAACATATCATTCTACTTCTCAATAATGTTTGGATGTATAGGAATCATTGTGTTCACCAAGGTGGTGTTCTTTCGCCTACAGCCTTAATCAAACAAACATTGCAGGCTATTTCCTTTAACACAGTGGTTTACTATGGTTCTATTTAATCCAAGACATCCAGAGTGTCTCACACTTGCGCTTCATCGAGCAATACATCTTCTAACTGGTTAATAAAACTAGTTAAGTTCAAAAAGCACAGGAATACACATTGTTTGTCTCATATTTTCTTTCATTCACAGTTGATCCATGCATTCATCTAGCAGAAAGATAACTCTGTTTCCTCAGGATTTACTTCGAGATGTGTTTGTGCTATTTTAGTCTAGATTTTGGCTTGTAACAATAACATGGAGAATGCCTCTCTATGCATCACATCAAATTGTGTACTGGTTTATTCGCTTGCAGAGAAGATGACATTTGGTGGTGATATTATACTGTGTGATATCAAGACTTTAACATCTAGCTTTGCTGTTGTTTCTTTCATAAAGGATAGGGAACTTTCTAGCCTTGCTTCTACTGCCTTTTCTTTTCCTTTTTCCAGTTATAATTGTATTATTATTTAACTTTTTAACTGCTGTAATCTTTTTATTTTTTTAATAAAATTTGTCTTTGAATAAAAAAAATGAAGCTGAAGGAGTGTGTGGGGCTGTGTTTGGTAATGAGTAATATGTTGCTGTGCCTGTGCATACTCATTTAGTGTGCTGATTATGCTTTAGTTGTATTTATAGGGTAAAGAAAAAGGTTTTATTCGGTCCTATATATAAGTCAACTTATTAAATACCCCCTCCTGTCCTAATTATAAGATCATTTTGACTTTTTTGGAGAAATCAAGGATGCAAAATTAATCACTTTAAATTATCTATAGTTATCTTTTTTCCTTAAAACTAATTTATTCTACTTATAAACTAACCTATAATCTAATTACATGTGACATATGTTATAATTTAGTGGTCTAATTTGCTTCTTTAACTTTCACAAAAAAAATTCAAAGTGATCTTATATTTAGAACCTGAGGGAGTATTTAGTATGAATGTACAAATTTACCATTCATTTAATATGTATTGACTTTATTTTCATGTGATATAATGGATATTAAATATGGGTAAAGTTGAAAATTTGTTGGATCTTAATGGAAAGTTAATACTCCCTCCGATCCTATTTATAAGAGCTCGAAATTTGAATTGTTTTGGTCCAAAATATAAGAGTTCGCATTGGAATCTGTCATCATTTAATGCCATTTTTCCTATTTTACCCCTACTTATTAACACTCTCATTCATAGTATTCATTAATACTCCTACTTACATTTATCTCTCTAGTCTCATCATAAATAATGGTAATATTGAAAGAACAGTTATTTTTCAGACATATTTATTGTTCACAACTAAACTTTTATATGTTTTCTTAAGAAGCGTTATTTGACGGTTGAACTCTTTTAAATGGGACCGGAGGGAGTATGTTTTAAAGTTTTCCTTGATCTATTTAAAATATGCAGAAAGTGGCTTATAAATAGGACCAGATAAGTACCAATTATTAATAGTAAATAAACCAAGAATCTAGGGCACGTTGATAATTTACTAATTTTGAGACACGGATGAAAAAAAAATGTTATAGGTGGGGTTGTCATGATCATGACATTGGGTGTGTTTGGATTACCGTTGGAGAAGTGACTTTTTTTAGAATGACTTTTTTTAGAAGTGACTTTTGGATAAAAGTCATTTGTGTGAAGTGATTTATGTTTGAATTTGTGATGATAGAAGTGACTTTTTTTCAATATGACTTTTAGAAACATGTTTGGATGATAATATTGACACTACAAAAAAAGCGGCACTTAGTAGCGGTTAAAACAGTTGATTAGTAGCGGTTTTAACCGCTGCTAAGTGGTTACTAGCGGTTTTACATTCCGCTAGTAAATCACCCGTGACTAACATTTAGTAGCGGTTATAAAAACCGCTGGTAATATGGTCAACACCGCTACTAATCCAGTAGCGGAAACAAAAACCGCCACTAATCAGATACTAGTAGCGGTTCAGAACCGCTACTAATGAGGAAAAATTAGTAGCGGTTTGTGAACCGCTACTGGATGCTCAAAAATATAAAAAAATTCTGATCAGACCCAATTTTACTATTTGCAATAATGTTTAATTTTATAAAACTTTTTTTTAAAAAAGTTAACATTAAACATTCAAAAAAAAAATTTATCACATTTTCTCAATTGTTATATCCAAAATGATATGTCAAATAAATAATTCATAGTATGAAAAAAGGTGATTATAACTAATCAATTTAATTTAATAGTATTCAAATGAAGATAGTGAGTACGTACACATGAAAACAAAAACAAAAAAAGTTAGTAGATATATATGATTGAAAATTGAATGAAATAATTAGAATAAAAAAAATAAAAGATAAATTAATGAGATTGATGGAAAAATTAAGAGCATCAGAGGAGAAGAATTGAGAAGGAAGGTTTTATGAGGTTGAATTAAATGAGGAGAGGAGTAAGTATTTATAATTGTTGTAGGCGGGAATCAGTAGCGGTTTTAGTGGCGGTTAAGAGAACCGCCACTAACTGCACCAAAAACTGGTACTTGCGCATTTAGTAGCGGTTCTTGAGAACCGCTACTATTTAGTAGCGGTTCTTGCACATTTAGTAGCGGTTCTTGAGAACCACTACTATTTAGTAGCGGTTCTTGCACATTTAGTAGCGGTTCTCAAGAACCGCTACTAATAGTAGCGGTTATTTTTTGGAAAACCGTCGCTTAAATCGCTACTAAATTACACCTACAATTAATGAATTTGTTAAGTTAGTAGCGGTTTTAGGAGAACCGCCACTAACTACACAAAAAACCGCTACTAATTAGTGGCGGTCTTAAGAGAACCGCCACTAACTACATGACCTTCCAATTTCTCGCAGTTTTTCCAACACAACCGCTACTAATGTGACGTTACTAAGTTTCCCGCCAATTGGCGCCACTTTAGTGGCGGTTTTGTGAGACTAACCGCTACTAAAATACGCTACTATCTTTGATATTGGTCAAACAGACAGATTTAGTCGCGGTTTCTTATTAAAACCGCTACTAATGTGTAATTAGTGGCGGTTTTAGTTTTCCGCTACTAAATGAACCGCTAGTAAACCATGTTTTTTTTGTAGTGTGAAAAGCACGTTTAGATGAAAAATTACTAAAAAATGCATTATTTTCATTAAATAATACATATATAATATGCATATATTCTTATTAAAGGCTTAGTTTCTCCCTTATCTTCAGGAAAATAATTTTAAAAAATAATATTTTTCGCTCAATGGAGTATATTGTGGGAGAAAGTAGTTAGAAATTGTTATGGTAAATTTTTGGAGATAAAAAAAATTTTATATTAAAAGAAATTATCTTATTTGAGAATTTTAGGGGTCTAACAGTCTAATTTTCCTACCCACTTTATTAAATAATACATAATAAAAGGTGTGGGACCCACCAGAAGTCAGAAGTCAGAAGCCAGAAGTAACTTTTTTTTACTTCTGACTTTTCACGTTGCAGAAGTCATTTTGGACCAAAAGTCATTCTGAAAATAAGGCAAATCAAACATGTTTAATTCTTGAAATTTTGCTTTTACTTCTAGAATCCACTTCTGAGTGCCAGAAGTGGCATCCAAACATGCCCATTGATGGCAGGTAATGGCTTGGGGAAATAGACAGGTGAAGTACAGAAGGGGACATGGAAAACATGTTTCCGTATATATATTTGACTTTGGTGACTCCTCAAGTTCCCAAAGGGTCAGATCCGAGCTTCAAGCTTACGATGAATTAATGCATCTACATACTACATACATATCCGCCTCACACTCATAGCCTCATCCCCACCTAATCAAAACTCAAGATATTATATGATATCTATCTAGCAAAATATAAGATCTGTTTATCTAATTTTGATTAAATTAAAAGTGTTAGTTAAATTAGTTAAAATCACATATATCACTAAAATATTCTAACTACCAGAAATAAAAAAAATCATAACTATCTACATTTATTTACATCCCCTCTTATTTGTTTATTGTAAAGAAGTATTGATATAGATGATTTATAGAAAATTTGAGGAAAAAATGGAAAGAAGTCATATATATTTATATATATTTAAGAACAAATTCACTTCCCTAAATAGATTATATATTCAGGGACGAAGGCTTGAAGAGAGTATTAAATTTCCATCCATATTTATAAATAAGGTAATAAAACAATAGTGAAAGAGGCCAACTTGAATTAATGGGAGTGGGGTAGCAATGGGGAAGGGTAGAATTGAGTTAGGAGAGACGATGAGTTAGAGAAGGTTATAAGATGGGAGATATAGAAGCCGTTTAACAAACAAATATACTACTCCGCAAGCAATAAAAAGTACATGCATGTGTGGAGCAATCATGTATGTCCGGGAGAGGGGCATATTCGTGTAAAGGTTCATCATCACATACACACTAGTTCAATCTTTGCTTGCCCGCAATAACTGATCAATTGTGGTGCTGATGATATATATAAATGGAACAAAAACTTTGAATTTAAAAGCCATGTATGTGTGGACATTGATTTTGGAGAGAATATATAGGAAGACTATAAATTGAAGTGGGAAAATGCAGATCTAGAGGGAATATATAGGCAAACTATAAATTGAAGTAGGAAAATGCAGATCTAGAGGGGGTGATGATATATATGAATGTTATGCGAGATTGATGAATGAGGAAGATGCAAGCAAGAATTTTAATTATATCATTTGGTGGAGATTTTGAAGTGAACATCAATGAGAGTGGAAGAGCCATTTACGCAATGCAGAGGAAACGGACAAAGCACGTGCAGCAAAGTTTGCATGAATTAAATGAATACAGCTAGGTTTGTTTTGTATGGATGTGTGCTCAGTATTTGCTCTTATCACATAATGGGATGACAAGAGGGGCATGGGAATGGAGAAATCGTGGAGGGCTTATCAATAAGTACGTACACCATCATGACTCATGAGTCATGACTTGCGTTTGTTAGCTGTTTATTGTTGCCTTGCCTCTAAGTCAAACCAAAGCCCTCCCTACCTACCACCCGCCCTCCTCGTCGTCTCTTCGTCCCTCCATTATATTGTTTTTTTGGTGAAACTCCAATTAATTACTTAAATCAGTTAAAAGAGTTAGGTCGACGAATTCCACATTTTTTTATACTTAGTTTCAGTTACATATGGGAAAAAATTAGTAATATTTTAGACAGAACAAGGTATTCTATGAATGAGGTTTTTGGGTCCAGGGAACGAATATGCGATTATGAAATCACAAGAATTTAAGAATATACCCCTTGATTAGAGGGAAGGGGCAGGGATATTATTTGTAATTAGGTAAATGGAGGGAGGGCCAAACTAAAACTGGGAGAGACTAGAGAGGAAAGGCGCTCACAGGAGATGGAGGGTGAGGGACAGGAATCAGGGCAGGTCATGAGAACACAAACAAATTATTTAAAAAATGGAAACCGCCGTAGATCTATCCCAATATCTTTTTCTTTTCATTCACGCTCCTCTCACTTTCATTCCCTCTCTATATATGTGTGTATTTTTTGTTTGGTTTGATTGGTGAACTTGGGGATGCCATATTAGAAATCACATGGGATGGGGAATCTTTTGTTGGATTTTGTACTGTGTGACCTCCCTCCCTCCCAAATTTAATTTCACAACTCTCTCCACTTATCTCCCATGACTTATCTCCTTCACATCTGTGTCTGACGGTCAGTTGTTGCCTTCCTTTTTTCTGCATGCTTCAGCTTTGGAGCCAGCCAACAACTTCTTGCTTTTATATTCAGCTTATATTTAAATACGCCTCTCGCCTCGTCAGTTCCTACGTCCTATAACTTTTCAATTAATTTCTGTTTTTCCTGAGTCTCCTCAACTAAGTAATTCTCCTTAACTCGCACGTTTTACCAAATTA
The DNA here is from genome assembly GCA_037074515.1 of Mimosa bimucronata. Lineage (NCBI taxonomy): Eukaryota > Viridiplantae > Streptophyta > Magnoliopsida > Fabales > Fabaceae > Mimosa > Mimosa bimucronata. The sequence continues at coordinate 811,752 of CM073438.1, forward strand.
AATTTTTCGGACTACGTATATGTATATATACGTATCTTCACCACGAGACGCAGTCTGGATACCCATTATATTGTTTGCCTCCATGGCACCAGCTCCCACATGATGTGGCTGTCCTTCTTTACCCATTATATTTTTTATTTATATTGTTTTATCCCCTAGCTAGCTAGTATCACTCATTTTTCCCTAGTTTTTTTTTTTTTTAAATTTCCCTGGTTTGACCGTGACGATCGAGTTTAAAAAAATTATCTCTTGATTGCAACACATTAATTAACTAAATAAATTTTGTAAAAAAAAAGTATTAAACCAAATAAACCAGTTGGATGACAAAATGAGTAAATCAAATCACTCGATCTCCCCAATCGACTCATCATATTTGATTCAACGATTCAATAAATCAATCGTTTTTTATACAAGAAAGAAATTAAAAGGAAGAGAAATAAAGAGAATATTCTTCCCTGGGAAGAGGGACCCGCTTATATATATTTCCTATATTAGACCTCAGGTAATTAAGAAACACGCGGTGGAAGTGGATCTAGTATGATAGGTTGGTGAGGTCGTACGTGGAGGCAAACGTGGCATTCTGTAGATACATACCTGCATGTGAAGCTTCGTGTCACATATTTGGCTTTGACATACACCATATGTATATGGCTGTTGAAAGATTAAGCTTCCACTTGTCAAAACAACAAGTTGTCATATATGGTAGCATTGATGATGTTGTAGAGTTGTTAGATATGAAAACCCAGAGTTCTATGAATTATAATTCTTTGTTTGGATGCAAACTAATGCCACTGATAAATTTGCTGCAACTCTTACATATCTACATATTTGAAGCTTTGTGTCGCATATTTGGCTTTGACATACACTATGTGTATATGGCTCTTGCAAAATTAAGCTTCCACTTGTCAAAACATCAGTTTGTCATATATGGTAGCATTGATGATGTTGTAGAGTTGTTAGATATATAAAAGTTATATGAATTACAATTCTTTGTTTGGATGCAAATTGATGCCACTGATAAATTACTCTTACATATTATCAATTCCGATCCCAATAATCTATTATGTTTATGAGAGTGATCAGAGGTGGAAGAGTAGGCATAAAGGGTTTGCTGTTGAACAAATGAGCCATGCATATACCCCCATCATCAGGTGAATTATTTTACCTTCATATGTTGCTTACAGTATTCGATCAGAGGCCCTTCCTGATCCTTGGAAAAAAAAGAATTAAAACTGCTGATGGCGATGTTCACGTAACATTTTGAGCAACATGTTTTGCACGTGAACTGTTTGGATGATGACAATAATAAATTAATATCTGCAGTCAAGGAGGTATCACTTTTGTCTTCAGGAACATCGTTTAGAAATTTGTTAGCCAGCATGAGCTACGAGCTAGTTACTATGCTCTCTGTTGAAATATGAATTATATGTGTTAGGTTAGTTTGTCTTTTAATCATAAAAGTTTAAACTATTATGATGGGATTTAATCCAACATTATATATCGTTAATTCACATCTTAATCTTTTGATATAGGACTAATTATATAATATTCTCTCTCCTACTTTTGTTTCTTCTTCTTTTTTGGGTTTGTACTTTTTAATCTCAGAGGCCCTTAAATCTACTAAATATATTATTTTCCTTTTCTTTTTTATCCATTGATCAAATGGTTCTGATATCAGGTTGAAATGTTGATGTGATGTAATTCAACCCAATATTATATACCCTTAATCCACATATCTTTTCGATGGACTAATTATATAATATGCTCTTCAATTCCAAGTCCCCACTGTATATGTATGGAAAGAAATTGATTTTGAATTATTATAGAGTAGTTGAAATTGAAATAAACAAATGAGAGAAATAAAAAATACAAGTTGGCGACTTGGTGGCGGGCTACAGCCGTTGAAACCCTAACGCGCCGTCTTGTGCAAAGCGCAAGCCAGCGGCGCTTATCATGCACTAGTACTACTCACAGACTATTGGTTGTTGTTTGTTTATATATTTTTTAATCTGTAATATATAAAATATGTAAAAATAATGGGTCACGTTCAAGTGCTTGCATTTTTATATTTCATACGTCAGAAATATTAACTAATATACTTTTTCGTGTAATTCATGCTTGTGTGACAATCATGTATTGCTTAGATGTGTTGCAAATCTGCAATTCCTGATCTCTAAAATCATTATTTTTCATGTGTAAACTAATATACTTTCTCAATTGTATTTTATAAATTGAGGAACAAGTAATGATGTTAATTACATATATATATTATGTGAACTACATGACGATTTCCTATAGATTTTGTATTGGAACGAGTATTGTTTATACAGGTTGCACATATACATACATTACCTAAAACATCATAATCTAGCCATGTGGCGCACAGTTTTTATAATCTGTGTGTGTGAGAGGGAGAGACCAAATCGAACGGGTTAAATATAAGTTAGTTTATTTTAATGGTGATCGTAATTAAAGGTAATTTTAAATTAAAGTGGGATAAACAACTTGTGCAAGTGGAAAACAAATCTAATCCAAGCTGGAATTGAAGTTACAATAAAAAGTGACGCAGATGTATATATATTACTTACCCTGATGTAACATGAACGTTTGGCCGTAAAGCGTTCACAGATGCAACTAGGACTTTAATTTATGTTTCTGTCACATTCGATGTATAAAATTAAAGCAGTTCCATGTTCACTGCGATTCCAAACGAGAAAAAAAAACAAAAATACATATCCACATACATTTGATTCTCATCTTCCAATCTTGTTTTGTCTGTTTATTGATTTGTTATCTCACATGCATGATTTCAAGACAACCAACCCTACAAGCCTGAGTTCCAGAAAGTTTAATTTTCCGTTCATCCAAGTCCCGCGATAAAACAAGAAAGCATAAAATTGAGAATCATAATGAAATATTCACAAAAAAGCTAGACGCGCATATTGAAAGTGTCGTTATTTTATATTATAAAGTCAAACGAGCGCTTTTTGTCACTGTGATGGCAATTCGAACTGAAAATAACAAGCACTGCAATTATACAATGCTTCGTAATTTTCTCAATAATCTCAGCAATATATCACTCCTCTTGTCCTTATTATAATAAGACACCATCTGTTAATTCTTATAAACTAAGCAATGGTAGTTTAGTTATTATATTTAAGTTAAATTGACCAATTTTAACTTTGAACCTCCGTTAATGACAAGAGTAAAGATGGAAAAAAGTAATTAATATGGCGGTTAGTGCCTTATATTTGTAACAAAAAAATTTTCTAGTTGGTGTCCTATAATAAGAACAATACAAAAAAAAACAACTAATTTCTGACGGAATTACCGATGGAATAAATTCCGTCTGTAATTTCTGACGGGACAGCGGCGGAAAATCCGTCAGAAATTTTTCCGATGGATTTCTGTTGGAAATTACCGACAGAATTTATTCCGTCGTAAGTCTCTCAGAAAAAAATTTTTCCGACGGAATATTCGTCGGTGATTTTGTCAATAATTACCGATGGACTAACTGTCGGTAATCCATCGGAAACTTATAAGAAAAAAAACAACATGATTTTGAAAGCAACATTTCGTCCCCCCAAATTTCGTTTTTCGTTTTCCCCCTCCTCCATTTCGTTTCCAGAGCGCCCTTCTTCCTCCATTTCGTTTTCGATTTCGGCGACGAATCTCCCTTCTTCCTCCATTTCGTTTTCGTTTCCCCCATTTCGTTCGGCAAGCAAGCAAGATCGAGGGTTCATTCAGGTTTTCGGTGTCGAGCAAGCAAGATCGAGGGCTTCAGCCGCTGTTACATGCCGCCGTGTTCAAAGTCGCCAGCGCCGTCTGATTCATTTTGCCCCTTCTTCTGATTTCATTGGGTAAGTAAACTCTTCCCTTCTTCTGATTCATTTCGCAGGCGTCGTGTTCTTGGATTCCCAAAATTTCTTGCTTCCTTCCTTCCCTCCCATGGTGGACACTACATTTAGTATAGTGTGTTTGGTAATCTCTTCAAAGTTTCAAGGAAGTATGTCCCTCCCATTCGGCCTGTAGGCAAAGGCGCTTATCTAGTTGTTTGGCAAGAAATTTTGTGGGATTCCGCTCAAGTATTTGCATCTCTTGTTTTGAGATGAAGGGTTGTTATTCTTACATTAAAGTTCACTTTTTTCGGAGTATGTGATTTTGAAAGTAGGAAGATAGCTTTTACTCTTGATCAGATGGTTGGTCTTGTCTTTTGTGTTATGAGTAGGCTGAGTTCAAAAAGTATGTGAAGATCGTATATTGGAGAATTGAGAGACTGGAATCTTTGTTACTTGCTTCGTTTGGTGATTGGTCATTTGTGATTATCTCATCAAATTGCGTATGAAGTTGATGTATGATGTGATTAGCGATGTCTGTCTGCTGTGCAAATGAGAGAGCTCAAGTGGTTATTTGATGATGAACACAGTTTTTTTAAGCTCATGTGCAACATCTAAAGTAATTTTGCTTCACTGCTTCTAGTATATAGGTCATTTGGTTCCTCATGGATGACGAGCTGAATCTTAATGAGATACCTGAGCTAAATTTTGGAGACCTTAAATATCTATAGAATCTATTCATTATTAATTATATCTTATTCTTCAAGAGATTATGTCTTAAATAGCCTTATATATATATATGTTGGTGACTAATCGTCATCTTATATTACTTAGCTGGTTATTTGGTCGGAGCCATAAGGTAGTATCATAACCCACAATTATCTTTGTTTCTTTTTGTTACATTTGATAGTTCAAAGTGGTTATTGCATCCTTCAGTTGTAGCTAGAAGTTATGTATCTTACGGTCTTCACTCCTCTATAATCAAATCTTAAAAAATCTTACATTTCCCCTATTTTCTCTTTCTTTTTGCACATATTGATCCGCCATCGTTACGATTTATCCATTAAAGCAAATACTATCGCTGCAATTAGCATTAAAGCAATTAGGATTGTTCTTGTGTATCTTGATTGATTTATCGATCTCGGTCTTGGATTTTTAGTTGTCACACTATCAGCTCTCATTGCTCAGCTTTGAATTCTGTATCTTTGAATCTGAAGATTGAGTCAAACCAATTAGTTGTAGGTGCTTTGTTTGATCAAGCTTACAGCAAGTTGAAAATTGAAACATTGAAGATGTATCAAATAACATTTAGATAGCATATTGTGAACTTGCTCACTTGAGTAATCTTTATTGTTCTTGTTGCAGCTCAAAGGAGAGACCCACTCTTGGGTAAGTCTTGCTTTTACCACTGCTTTGCTATGTTCTTTCTGCTTTGATTATTTTTCTCTGAGTCTATTTTGTTCCTTCTATGTCCACATCTTGTAGGTCCTGTGCATTTTACAAAGCTTATATAATGTAAATTTTATGTTATGTGTACATACCCACTGCTCGAATATGGTTCACTGTGAAGCTTAAATTTTGTTTTGATTTTTGCTTGTGTCCTGTTTAATCACCAATTGAAACAATTTCTCTAAAATTGTGTGCTTTCTTGTTGTGGGCTGCGGTGGTTTGTGTGACTGAAAAGGTTTATGGTCTTATCATATTTGATATAAAATACTTGAAAGGGGTTAAGTAATTCAATTTGAAAACTCTGCCTTGGTGGTTGTTCTTGATTTGTTAAGTGTGTAAGTCATGATTCGTTGTGATTAGAGTTATTATTTCCATTGAAATTGCTATGGAGTTGTTTGATCTCTAAATGGTTGGGCATCATTGCTCTGAATTTGATTGTTTAGTTATTCAGCTTTAATTTCTATGGTGAGAATCTAAGCCATCATGTGAATAGATGTTAAATTTGGGAGATACGAAGTTTAAAAAGAATTCCTAAAAGAGTATGATAATCTTTGATTGTTGGAAGAAGCCTTTATATGTTTTTTTTCATGATCTAAAATGACACAAGATTATATGTTCTTGACATTGATCATTCCTGGTCCTAATAACCTGAAAGGGAAAATAGATGTGTACTTGCAACCATTAGTAGATGAATTGAAGTTATTGTGGAGTGAGGGGGTGTGTACATATGATGCCTCACTGGCACAAACCTTCAATATGTGTGCTGCATTGTTATGGACAATCAACGACTTCCCCGCTTACAGTATGTTGTCTGGGTGGATGATAATGGAAGACTATCATGTCCTAGATTAAGCTTGTCATGTGGAACATCTTCTCAGTTGCATGATGCAATTGGTAGACATGCAATATCACCATCTGGAATCCCATCTTTTGAAACCTCATCTCATATCCCATCCCGAGGAACTGAGAATTCACAACCCCCGACTCCATAGGGTCCTTGTGTCACCCCTCAGGACGGTTGTGATTTTTTAGATAGTTGAACCTTGATAGAGCCTGAGAAGTTAACGTAAGTCATTTACTATCCTTACTAATTTAAACAAGTTTGTTTTGATTTGTACATTGAATTGACACCTCAATTCTTTCTAATAATTATAAAAAAAATTCTTATTAGGGTTCATCCTATTGTTGGAATTGTTCGGAGCATTCATCAAGCAATTTGTTGCAAATTTGACTATCCATGTTGGTGCTGGAAAGTTACCCCTAAAGATTATAAGGTCACGTGGTTTAATGAATGGGCAGTATGTCTTATCATTTTATTATTATATGTTATTATGTTTGATTCTATTATTATGGAGTTTTTATAACTAATCTTCATTTGCTTCTCATATACGCAGAGAAAATATAAGTGGCTACTAGAACATGATGAGACAATTAGGAAAAATTGGAAGCTAAAGTGTCAAAGCATCCTAAGAGCTTTAATGCATGATGTCAGGCGGGACTTCTTTTTGGAACAAGTTAGGCCTGATTGGATTCCAGATATTGTGTTTGAAGAGTTACTGAGAGTATGGAATTTAGATGATTTCCGGAACAAGAGTGAGATAAACAAAAATAATCGAGCATCTTCCACTTGCGCACTCAACACAAAGGGGGTAGCATTCCTAATACTGAGCACAGAGGAAAGATGGTAAGAATTATTTCTTCAATATCAATCATTTATTTGATGTTTGGTATGATATATCTTGTTAATTAATTGTAGGCTAAGGAATTTGGAAGAGAGCCTACTGTATTAGAAGTGTTCAAGAGGACTCATTACGATGAGAAAACTGGTGAATTCTCGGACCATCGTGCAAAATCAGTTTATGTAAGTATATTAAAAATATTTATGTCAAAAAATATCTGTTGTTTGCATCAAAGTTTCCTATTTCTTAATGCTTTTATTATGTGTTTGAATGCAAACAAATGTTACTTGATTGTATGTTGTCCAGTATTTACTGTTTATTTTGGTCTGATTTCATTAGTATATGGATACTCTATTTCGGTTAGTTTGATATGAAAGATGGATTTTGTTCCTCTGATTAGAAATTTTCTTAAACATAAAGTTGCAGAATACTTGGGTGCTTGATGAAGTGAAAGTTCGTTTGAATTTGTGGAATGCTTAAAGAATGGTTTTGTGGTCTTAAGATTTATTGAACTATGTTGATTGTAACATTAACTCTCTAATCCCACTTTTAACCACCCATAATTAAACAATAAACCGTTTATAGTGCTAACTATGTTAGGAAAAAGAATTAACTTACTAAAATAACTAACATAGTTAGAAAAAGATCTTTCCATAATATTTATATATATTTCAAACCTCAATTCCAATCTCTGTCATCACAATATAACTTCGTTCCCAGTACAATAACAGAGAATTTCATTATGCAAGATTAAACTTCACACATCATTCTTAAAATACCATACCATAATAGGTATCACACAATAATTTTTCCCCAGAATAGGAACAAGGTTCAGCGGAAGCATCATACAAAATATGATCCTAAATGTGGCAATACCTCATGTCCTTCTGGTCCAGAGTATCTCACGATATCAGTGAGAAGTTCCCGGATCCTTCCCTTGACCTCCTACTTCGCTCCTAGGACCTGCAAAAGTGAGATCAACGGGGGTAGCCCCAAACGCAACCACTGACTACTCATCTAAGTGCGGTGTGTGCTAGCAAGGTGTCCAGTGGAATACCTATATGTATATATATTAGTTCAAACAGCATGCTCAAGTATTCACATATAATGCACGTCTTATTCCCAAAATCTCTTTTCATCGTTTATAATTGTGAAATAACCCATCACAATTCATCCTCAAGAATAGTATATATATCATTGATAATTACAGACAACCCAAACAAATCTTACTAGAAATGTTGGGAAAACATGTGGAACCAGTCGGGACCTTCCACCCGCCCCTGATCACCACGGTACAGTTCACGAGGGACTTTCTACCCTCCCTGAATGGTACCACGAATTATAAGGATCTCTGTCCTTTCTGAATCCGTGAGGGGCGATCTCCCCTCTTACGTCTTTCTCTCCTTTATTTCTCATAATATATCAATTAGTCCCTGTGGCGCAACAGTGTACCTCATCACGTGATGGCACAATTTCCAATTCACCGGTGTCACATACACAAATAATTTCTCACATACAACACATAGATATGCAACACCACAATCAGGTACCAGGCCTTCCAGTATTTTCATGATATACATATATTAAATAATTTCCAAAACCACATATATTTCAGTTTCAAATATTTCACTTCACAAATTTATGCCATTTCAAAATAATACTCCACAGGACATTTATTATAAAAATATTAATATTCCAAGATCTCATTTCCATATCTCATCAATCATCAATTGATAATCATATCTCAACTGTGATTCAAAATCTCATCTCCATATAACATCATAATTGTCAAATAATAATATTTTAAATTACTTACTAACACTACACACACACATAAATAAGCAGAAAGCGGTTACCTGATAGCTGGCACCAATCTCACAATAGTGCAGCTCCCCCGTGCTAACTTAGTGCAATTCAAGCACTACACAACCATACATACAACCAAAATTAATTATTTATCCAACAATTTCACATGTTGGAAAATAAATTACTTACTACCCTTTCTTTGCCCTTACTTATTTTAAATTTCTATTTAACCTTTATTCTCCCTTTCTATCTCTAAAATTTATCTCTACTCCATTTATACATATATCAAAATTATTAATCTTTCCAATAACTATTTATAAAATTCCTTAACATCCAATAATCCCTCAATAATTCTTTAGGTGAAAACCCCAATCAAATCAATTAATTAAGTCCCCTCATATGACCTTAATAAACATCTAAAAATCATCAATTTACCCATAAGCACCTCGAATAATTTAAAAGCCCCAATTTCTAAAACTTCCATAAATCCAAAAATTCCTAATAATTATGAAAACTTCCAACAATGAAAAATCTACTCAGGAAAACTCATAATCGAGGCCTAAGCTTCAATTTATTAATTTTAGGACTCCTAAAAATACCAACTTAGACAAGGCCTAATTTTTCAAGTATAGCCAAATGAAAAACTAATGACATAGGAATGTAGAGGAGACTTACGTGATTCCAAAAATGTGCTTAGTTGGCCGAAAAACTTACTATTCCTATGCTGACGGACTCTGATAAGTCCAGAGATAGGAATATATATGGTGGAAAGAGAGAGCAAGAAAGAGAGAGAGATAGACGAGAGAGAGAGAGAACGTGAGACGAGAGAGAGAGAGAACGTGAGACGAGAGAGAGAGAGAGAATTGTGAAGGTGTGTGCATGTGTGTATATATAATGGTAATAATAATATAATATAATATAATATAATAATAATATAATAAATAGTAGTTGAGTGTGATTGGTTGAGGAAATAATAAAATATTAATAAATGAAAAAGTAAAAGTCACTGGCGAAGATGGAGAGAAATTATTGATGCGAGGAAGTGTCGGCAGAGTGGAAAGAGAAAACTACACTACTAGACCCTAAAATTCTCAAATAAGATATTTCTTTTGAACAAAAAATTTTCTTTTTACTCTCAAAATTTTCCCATAATATCCTTTATTTATTTCCTCCCATATTAACCTCTTTTGAGCCTAAAAATAATCTCTCCCAAAATTATTATTGTCCAAATAATGAAGAAACTAGGCCTTTAAAATCCTGTAAAATACCTCAAAATCCTTCAAATATTCTCATAATCCATCATTTCTCATTAATAAATTCCTATTTACCTTCACAATTCCTCAATTAATTTTTAGGATGTTACATTGATTAAGGGAGATTGGAGTGCTTATAGGATTTAAGGACTATGATGATCATTTACACTTATTGTTGTTGATTTTAGATGTATGTAAAAGATTAAATAATAAAGGGCAAATGTTCAATTTCACCCCGGAAGTAAACCAATAGGAGCTGATTTACTCCGGAAGTAACAACAGGAGCTTATTTACCCTGAAAGTAGTAAAAACGGCCCGTATTGACCCACAAAGGACTCTGAATGCTCCCTTTGTTATTGGGTAAAGGTCCAATTTTGAGCCGCTTTTACTACGTCCAGGGTAAATAAGCTCCTGTTGTTACTTCAGGGGTAAATCAGCTCCTACTGTGTTACCTCCGGGACGAAATTGGACCTTTACCTAATAATAAATTGGATTGCTGTTGTTATACTTATGCTGTTTTATTATTAGAAGGTAAAAAGGGAATTGAATGGATGGAAGGGATGTAATATAGGAGGATTACATGAGGCGGAAAGAATCTTTGACTGCTGATGATGGTTCTACAAGTGTGTAGTCCAATGAGGATGAATTGAACCTTTGGTTAGAGGTTACTAGAGGCAAAAATAAGAAGGGACACATTTATGGGTTTGGGGCTAAGAATGAAAATATTACCGATGACTTGCCTTCTGTCAACAATACCAGAGGGATTCATGATAATACTGTTGAGCAAGAACTGCGCAACTGGATAACAGAGCTATCACAGGAGAATGAGGTACTGAAACAAAACCAAGAAGCAAACAACCAGCGCATTGAAGAAATGCAACAAAATTTTAACATGATTGCGTCTGCCTTGTAAGGGATGAGGATTCAATTACCACTTCCGTCTAATACAAATGCATGCAACAAGGGTTGACATAATTTGCTGCTGTGGTTTAGGTTTTTTCTTTGTAAGAATTGTTGCTTTCAGGATTAAACTTTATTAGTTATTTAATTTTGCTGTGTATGACATATCTATTAAATTATGGATTTACAGGATTTGTATTATTTATTTGTATTTTTATTTGCTGTTGTGATGAAAAAAACCAAAATTAAATACAGCTTAAAAAACCCTAAATTATGAAAAAAAACCACATGTTAAAATTAGCGACGAAATTCCGTCACTAATTTGAACCAAATTAATCAGCGACGGAATTTCGTCTCCGATTAAACAAAGTGATCACCGGCGGAATTCCGTCACTGATTTGACCAAAATTAGCTACAGAATTCCGTCGCAGATCTTGCCTGACAATCACTGATGGAATTCCGTCGATGATCCGGCGCAGAATTACCGACAGAATTTTATTTCGTTGGTAATTGAATTAGTAACGGCATTATTACTGACAGAATCGGTCGGTGATTTCCTGTTTTTTTGTAGTGGAACTAGAGGGAGTATAATCTAGTAATTAATTATATACAAAAGATACAATAACAACTTAACGTTTATATATCATCATTTAACTCTTTTTTTGAATCGCTTCAAGGCATCCTCACAGCCAGAAGCCATAAGACTAATCCTCCGTCCAGGGTCGGCGCACAAAGAGGCAAAGGATTGGCAAAATATCATCATTTAACTTTCTCGCTTCACTAATATACCTGATCTTTGTCTTAAATATATGATATATTTCGGATTTTTGTTAATGTTTTTGTAAATTGCTTTTATTGATATTCTCTAACAATACAAATAATCAAGTAAAAGGAGGGGGTAAAAAAGGAAGATAATTTCAATATTTTAAGAAATCATATCATATTAATTAACTTAACAAATACCACCCTATTCCTTGTTATAAGTCCACACTAACTACTTCTCACATATCAATGAGTGGAAGTTATAGCATTAAATATGACATATTTTTTTTAAAAAATTCCAACTTTACCCTTATTTAAGAATATGTGTGAAAATATTATTTTATACCTTATAAACCTTCTCTCTCATCTTCCCTATTTCCAACATAGGGGTAAAACTAGCCGGGCAGGGAACCCCTACTTTTCTTTATAGCCCTTTTCCCCTCCTCTTCCCTAATCCTAACTATTCATAAAATCTAATGGTTGAAAAAATGTAAAACATAGTAACACAAATCTCTTACTTTCTCTCTCTCACCTCCTAGATCCTCGGCTGCATTATTTCTCCATGATTTTTTTTTTTCTGTTTTTATTCTCATTTGTCAGCCATTAGATTTTATGAACGGTTAGGATTAGAAAAGAGGAGGAGAAAAGAACCATAAGGAAAAGGAGGGGTTCCTTGCCGAAAATAGCCGCAATAGCATTAATTGATCATAAACTGGACTTATATTTTAGAACAAAAAATTTGTGGTAGTTGGACTTATAATAAAGAATAATAAAGTAGTACCTTTAATTGAATTAAATTATATATATATATTTAAATCATATACCCCATCGTTCCTAAATACAAGATCTATTTGAGGTGAATTTGCTTATAAATAAATGACATCTTTCTAATTTTTGTCATCATTTCCTCGAATTATCCCAGTTGATACTACTCTTCAATAATAATAAACAAGTAAAATAAGGAGATGTGAATGGATAAATGTAGGTGGTTATAATGTTTTAATAATATAATATAATTCTAATTAATCTATCCACTTAATATCCTCAACCGAGTTAAATTAAATAAATAGTTCTAGTAGAGTACTAGTATATCTCATTCTGATTTGCCCTTTAATATGCAATTTTTTTTAATTAAATCCAGGATATCCAGCACTTATAACAATGATTAATCCTTCGTTGCGGCTTTAATGGACAATTTTAACCATGCCCTGATTGGATGTGAATATCCAGCAAGGGAAGGATGGAGGAATTGTTATTTTTACTATTTTGGAGTGCTAGATCCACATCCAGAGAATTGAAGCGGCTATGACTATTCATTCCGCGTCAAGTTGCGTACGGTACATACATTTCGTCCCTTGTTAATGAAGATGAATGGGTACGGCCTCCCTGTGGGCCCCACATCCAAACATCACAAAGCCAATCTTCTTCACCTTAGCCTCCTCTCTCTCTCTCTCTCTCTCTTAACCAGCATCGTCAACTTCTTTTCAGCCGACCCGACTCATCAACTTGCATTAAAACTAGATAAATCTCTATAAATATACACATTCTGCGCACTCCAACACCCAAATTAATCCAACTCCATCTCATCTTCCATTCAATGGGCGGATTCTTCGATTCATCCTCTGTTTCACGTTCAAGCGCCGCGAAATGGCTGGGCCTAGTGACGGCGGTGTGGATTCAAGCAATATCCGGCAACAACTACACATTCTCAAACTACTCTGACGCCCTGAAATCCCTGATGCATCTCACCCAAACCCAGCTCAACTCTCTCTCCGTCGCCAAAGATGTCGGAAAAGCCTTCGGTCTCCTCGCTGGCCTCGCCTCCGACCGCTTCCCCACCTGGTCCATCCTCCTCATCGGTTCCCTCGAAGGCCTCCTCGGCTACGGCGTCCAATGGCTCGTCGTCAGTCAACGCATCCAACCCCTCCCCTTCTCCCAGGTAAACTTCCTTTTTTCTTCCTTCATGTCCCTTTCTTTCATAAATGCCACCTATTCAATCAACACCCTCCATCTAATTAATTCCTCTCTGTAACTTCCAAGTGGGTCTCATTATCTCCGTCAAAGCTCAATTTTTCAATGTCCTCACCTTCATAAATTTGATCTCCAATCAATACCCTCAATCTAATGAATTCCCCCCCTCATTCTTTCCGGGCAAGCTCTTATTTTTATGTCTTCACCTTCATAAATGAGTGATTATTTCTGTGTAACTTCCAAGTGGGCCTCACTATTTCCGGGAAAGCTCTGTTTTTTAATGTCTCCACTTTCGTACGTGAGTTTTTCTTTACAGAGGAAATTCACATTCTGTGATTAATTGACTCAATTTTGTTGGTTTGTGGGTAGATGTGCGTGTTTATGTGCTTGGGAGGGAATAGCACGACGTGGATGAACACGGCGGTGTTGGTAACAAGCATAAGAAATTTCCGGAAAAACAGAGGACCTGTTTCTGGCATTTTGAAAGCCTTTGTTGGATTAAGCACTGGGATATTCACATACCTATGTTCTGCTCTGTTTTCCGATGATCCATCTTCCTTCCTCGTTATGCTCTCCTTAATCCCCTTAGCCGTCTGCCTCACAGGAGTCTTCTTCCTCCGTGAGACACCCCCTGCTTCTACGGCCGCCGAGAACGAAGAAGAATCCAAGTATTTCACCATATTAAACGGCCTCGCCGTCATCGTCGCCGTTTATCTCTTAATTGTTGGATTCTTACCAGACCCCAGCATCATCGTATCTCGAATTCTCGCCGGAGGTTTAATGGTTCTGTTGGCTTCGCCGTTGGTAATTCCGGTGCACTCATACTTGAAAGGCCTTCCGGTTCTGTTGGATATAGAAGAAAGAGGGAAGGAGCCGTTGCTTGAGAAGGTGAGGGAGGAGACGATGGCAGCGACGGAGATGGTGGTCGGGAAGAGGAGGCCTGTGGTGGGAGAGGAGCACACGATAGCTGAGGCGATGGGGACGATAGATTTCTGGATATTGTTTGTGTCTTTTTTGTGTGGGGTTGGGACTGGTTTGGCGGTGATGAACAATATGGGTCAAATCGGGTTGGCACTCGGATACTCCGATGTTTCTTTGTTTGTGTCGCTTACAAGCATTTGGGGTTTCTTTGGGCGGATCATATCGGGTTCTGTTTCCGAATACTTCATCAAGTAAGTTATCCTTACTCCTTACTCCTTATCTTCCCTCATTTTCATTGCTCATGCTTCGTTGTTTGTACTCAAGAAAGCAAATTTTGGGATTTTGGAATATGACAAATATATTAAAAGGGGGATGGTTTACAATTCATATCAGCGTTACTCATCATTAGCTTTTACCAAAAAAGATATGAATGACTGAATTGTGTAGTTAAACAAATTTGGTAAATTTAATAAAAATTGCAAGAAATGTATTTTAACTTTTACAAAAATCCTTGTTCATGAGATGGGAGAGGGTGAATAAGAGATAGGTTAAGAGTAGTTGGTAACAAAGTAGGGTTGAAAGTATGGGTGCTTGAGAAGTAGGGCTCCCTCCAAATCATTTATTATACATAGTATAATATAATTTTTTAAATAAAAAAGTTTGCATTATTTACAAATTTTAAATTAGATGCTGGATTTGGTTGCATGCAGCTGCTTTTCACGAGAGGTTTGATCTGTTAGGTATTTTAACCCCTCTTTTGGGATATTATCTTGGTTGGAAGGCGTAACCGTGTAAGAAAGTTAGGTAGTATGTGAGGGAAATCAAAAGGAAGGTTAATGCTAAAACAGGATTTTTTTAACAAAAATTAATAAAATATAAAAATATGGTATGAACTTGGGAATTGAGGTTGTACTGAAATGTATATATATACACACTTGGGAATTGAGGTTGTACTGAAATGTATATATATATATACATGACTTTTTTAATAGTACTGTAGTAGAAGATATTCAAATTTTATAATCAAGTGGAAGGTGTGAGTAAGAAGAGAGTTAGGTGAAAAATGGGGAGAAGTCAAATGGAAAAGGACGGGGAATCTAACACAAACTTGTTAGTCAGAAATGAGGCAGTTAAAATTGATTGATAGTAGAGTAGCTAAGTGGCTAATGTATGTATGGACAGGAAAGCTGCAACACCAAGACCACTATGGAATGCAGCTTCTCAAATAGTAATGGGCGTTGGATACATACTTATGGCCATGGCAATGCCTGGTTCCCTCTATGTTGGCTCCATCGTCGTCGGCATTTGCTATGGCGTCCGCCTCGCCATTACCGTCCCCACAGCTTCTGAATTATTTGGACTCAAATACTATGGTCTCATCTACAACATCCTCATCCTCAATCTCCCCCTCGGCTCTTTCCTCTTCTCCGGCCTCCTCGCCGGAATTTTATACGATATGGAGGCCACCGCCGTCCCTGGTGGCGGCAACACCTGTGTTGGGGCCCACTGTTACCGCCTTGTCTTCATCATCATGGCTGCCTCCTGCATTGTTGGCTTCCTCTTAGACATTTGGTTGTCCATCAGAACAAAGAATGTTTACAGAAAGATCTCA
The DNA here is from genome assembly GCA_037074515.1 of Mimosa bimucronata. Classification (NCBI taxonomy): domain Eukaryota; kingdom Viridiplantae; phylum Streptophyta; class Magnoliopsida; order Fabales; family Fabaceae; genus Mimosa; species Mimosa bimucronata. The sequence goes on from CM073438.1 coordinate 827,941, forward strand.
GCCGCCAAAAATATCAGATAGCACCCATGAGTACTAAGATGGCTAGGGAACCATAGGATTGATGGGCTTTTTTGCTCTGTGATATCCTTGTAGTGTTTCTTCGCGCCATAGTAATGCTTAACTTTTCCTTATTCACTGTCCACCTCTCATTAGCTGCACCACGTACCTGTATTATCAGTTATTTCTATCGGCAAAGCATTAGCCAGGACAATACATAATTGTTGTTGTTGTTGTTTTTGTTTGTATAATTATTGAATCATTCTTTGAGTATGATTAAAGCAAAATGCAGTTGTGTGTTTGAGACAAGATTCAGAGTGTGCCTATATTTAGCACTGTAATCTGGGATTTTTCCTTACTACTCATCTGGTCTTATTTATAAGTCACTTCCAGCATATTTCACACAGACCAAGGAAAGCCTTAAAACTCATTAACTTTCCACTAAAATCTAATAAATTTACAACTTTACCCATATTAAATATCTACTATACCACATGAAAGTAAAGTCAATACATAATAAATGAAGGGTAAACTTGTACATCCATACTTAATATTTAATTAGGTGACTTATATATAAGACCAAACACTGTTTTCAGAACCGGACCGAGCCGGACTGTCCAACCGGTTGGACCGTCGGCAAGACATAAGAACGGCCCGGCCTCATACTTTAGACCGCCTCTCCATTTGAACTGCTTTGAGCCGTTATTAATCCGTTATTGGACAGTCACCCGCTATTGGGCCGGGAGCCGGACCGGGTATATAAGAACCGGCAGGTCCAAAAACTTCAGATTTTTTTTTTTAAAAAATCTTTAAATAAGCCCCAAAGCCCAAAAAAAAAGTAATAAACATTCATTTTAGACTCTCCCCTCCTAAGTTCATGTTTATCTCGTGTGCGCCACTGTGCCCTAGAAAAAAAATTGAAATCGTTGTTCACTGTTCATTCTCTTCCAAGACGGCACTCCACTGGAGACTACTGCTTGGGCACTGGGGGGTGGCAATACTTCACAAGAAGATGTTGATATTTTTTGTGCAAATGCCTTTCAAAAAACTCATGCTTGACTCAATCAAGATCCAACAATGTTTGAGAAGTCATGAAATCATTCTTATTAGTGTATTTTGTTAAATTGTTATAGTTAGTGTTACGTACTTAAGTTGACTATTGACTTATCATAATACTCATTCTTCCAAATATAAGACCTAATTACCTAATTTGATTAGATTAAGGAAGTTAATTAAATTGGTTAAAATCACATGACATCACCAAATTGCTCTAATCATCTACCTTTATTCCCACTCCCCTCTCTTGCTTGTTTACTATGAAGGAGCATTAATAGGGATAATTTAGGGAAAAATTGACAAAAATTAGAAAGATGTCTTATATTTAGAAACAAACTTTCTTCTTTAAATAGGTCATATATTTAGGAACGGAGGGAATACCTTTCATGGTATTTTGTATTTTGTGACATTTGTTAAATTTCAAACAAATTATAAATATAAAATTATATTAACTATATTTGTATATATAATTTTTTTTATTAAATTATTATATCACCGGCCCGACCGTTTCAACCGTTTGAATCATGACCCGCTCGTCTTTCCGGCTCAACATCCGGTCCGGCTTTTAAAACATTGGGACCAAATAAAACCTTCTCTCTCTGTCCTATAAATAGGACCAGAGGAGTATGTGTTTAAAGATTTCCTACTATCCTAAGACGCCTTAGTCAGATTATGAGCTCAGTGTTCCATTCTGAAATGAAAAATATTTATGATTTATGATTTATGATGAACAGGTCGTCCACTTCATGCCTATTGTTCATCACAATTCACAAGCGGTTTCAATTTCCCATACCCATTTGTCCCCTTAGGGGCCTCGCATGCCATAGAGTAATTAATGCAAAATCATGGAATCTTCATTGGAGCAGGCCAAGCACACTTTCTGCTTTTCAAGAAGAAGTAAAGAAAAGCATGCTTTCGTGAGGCAGAAAAAAATCATAAAGCCCCCCCACCCCCTAAGGAAAAACAAAATAGAAAAAGGGCCTTTAGTTTTAATACCATCGCTCTACAATTGGTCCAACTATTCGAAACTAATGTTGGGAGGATGAATAGCTTTGAATGAGTTAGATACGAATTAAATGGGCCTTGCTAATGAACCCACCATTATTAACTAACTACTAAAGCCAGCCTCGCAATGGGAAAGAACCAGTCCAAATGTATAATCTATGAAAAAGCAGAAAGAGGATAAGACTGTTGAATAGATTAGGATCGATAATACCGAATGAAGCATTTGTACTGTACGTGTTGGTAAAAGTTATAAATGACGTTACGAAATCATGTGCGACCGGTAAATACTCATCTGGTTTTATTTATAAGTCACTTCCAGCATATTTCATATATACCAAAGAAAGTCTTAAAACTCATTAATTTTTCACTAAAATCCAACAAATTCACAACTTTACCCATATTAAATATCCACTATAACACATAAAAATAAAGTCAACACATAATAAATGAAGGGTAAACTTGTATATCCATACTCAATATTTAATTAGGTGACTTATATATAAAACCAAATAAAACCTTCTCTCTACCATGTAAATAGGACCAGAGGAGTAGTTAATCAATGAAAACATAAACCGAAGTGGTAAAATTTGCCAACTGCAAAGCATTATAGAGTATCAGACACAAGAACACAGACTAGTAACATAATTTGGCACTTAATAGTCACATGATGCTTTATGTTTCACGTAGAGGCATGTGATCTAACCCTCTAGCACGGGTCTCTATCTGCTCAGAATTCTCCTGTTCCCTTGTGATATCACCTCTCCTTGTCATTATCATTAACCTCTAAAAACTAAAAAGGTACACTTTTCTTTACCAGTAAGAATAGGTCAAGGATTGGACAAGCACAGGGGCCTTTTGTGTATATATGCTAAACCATTCCCTTTCACCCCACTCTGGACTTAATTCATCGCTTTTACTATTCCAGAAGGAAAGTGAACAGCATCAACTTCCAAAGTCCTACGCATGGGAAATATTATTCCATTCTTTGCCTTACTTCTCTTTCTCTCTGCTTCCTTGGTTTCCACTTCATACGGTTCTCTTTTTCTTTCTCTTTTTTCTCCTAATCTGATTGTCAACTGTTAAGTTGACTGGAATTTTCAGTGTGTGATGTTATTTTGTCTTTCTGCATTGTAGATGGACCCATCTATGACTCCACTGCGTACACAGAGGTAAGATATTTTCAACGTGGGATTTGAAAAAATTAAGGCTGTGTTTGTTTCCAATCCACATGTTTTCTTCTTGACAGTGCAAAAGGAAGCCTGAAGAGCCACTTTACAGGGGAGGAATTTTGAGCAACCATGTCTCCCAATTTTCCTCTCAGAATGATAATGTTGAGGAAGGCCATGGCTATACTATGCCTTCATTGGTTTTGTACAACCTCACTCATGGGACAATCTACTGTTTCTCCAGTTGAGTGTTTTTATATACTCTTTCTCCTACCTTTTTTTTGTAATGTATCTGACATTTAGAAATTTAACTTCTTTACACACTGTGATGATGCTGATGCCTATGATGATATTGTACAGTTTGGTTAAGAGTTGTAAGTGGAAGTTCAGGTCTAATAAAGGCAACCCTCCAAACGGAAAATTTGGTATATGACTGCATTGGCACAGTTTTGGCCAAGATTGGATGCTGGTCATTCCTTAAAGGTGGATTTGTTCTGGATTCCTCATCAAAATTATCAATTCTCTTCTTTCAGGTACCTTTCAGTTTGTTGAAATTTTGTGGTTTCCTAGACAGCTTCAATCATGCAACATACTCCGGTGTTAAATATAAGACTTATTTACCTAATTTGATTAAAGTAAGGATGTTAGTTTGTTTAGTTAAAATCATATGATATTACTAATGCACCCAAACCATTTACCTTTATCTCTAACCTCTCCCTCTTGCTTGCTCATTATTAAAGAGCATTCATAAGGATAATTTGAGGAAAAGTTGAGAACAATTAAAAAAATGTCTTATATTTAGGATTAACGTCATTTTGGTCCGTCTCAAGGGAATATTTGATTGATTGTTTCTAATGCTGCAGAAGGCTGATGGCAGTGACATCAAAATAGCCCTGGCTAGTCCTTCTTTGCAGCCATTTACCAAAGAGCAGTGGAGAGTTAATCAACAGTATATCATCAACACTGTGAGTGGACTTAAGTTTAATGTTTCTTCTGCGTATATTTGGTTCATGTTGAGTTTAATGTTTCTTCTGCGTATATTTGGTTCATGTGTCAACATAATTCAAATTTGTTCCCACTTTGAAACTGTCAGAAAAGAAAGCGAGCTGTGACTATTCATGTGTCTGCTTCAAATGGAGAAAGATTGGCAGGAGCTGCCATCAGTGTAGAGCAGATCTCTAAAGACTTCCCTTTCGGATCTGCCATAGCAAAGACCATTCTCGACAATTTGCCATACCAGGTTTCATCCTCCTCCAATCGTTTGTATCTCTATCTTAACTAGTCCATTCTAGGAGCACCATGACAAAATTAGAACCGAAGGGCCATTATCACATATTCTTTTACGTAGATTGGGCCTGATTAGATATTTCACAGCCCATATATTAACAAATGGGTCAAATAGAATTTTTTTTCAAACGTAGAAGTGAAAGACTAATAACGAAAGTCTTCCCATCTGTGCAAGCAGAACTGGTTTGTGAAGCGGTTCAATGCTGTGGTATTTGAAAATGAGCTGAAATGGTACGCAACGGAGCCTCAACAAGGCAAGGTCAATTACACCATTCCAGATCAGATGATGCAATTTGTGAGAGAAAACAAGCTCATAGCAAGAGGACACAACATATTCTGGGAAGCCCCTGAATACACACCAGCTTGGGTTCATAACCTTACTGGTCCCCAATTACAATCTGCTGTGAGTTCTCGGATTCAAAGTTTAATGAGCAAATACAAAGACGAGTTCGTACATTGGGATGTCAGCAACGAGATGCTTCACTTCAATTTCTATGAACGACGCCTTGGACCTGATGCCACCTTGCATTTTTTCAAGACAGCACATACATTTGACCCATTAGCAACCTTGTTCATGAATGACTATAACGTTGTTGAGACTTGCTGTGATGTGAATTCCACTGTTGACTCCTACATCTCAAGGCTACAGGAATTGAGGCAAAATGGAATGTTTATGGATGGGATTGGCTTAGAAAGTCACTTCACTATACCAAATCCTCCTCTTATTAGAGCTATCCTAGACAAGTTGGCAACACTTGGAATCCCCATTTGGTTGACTGAAGTTGACATCAGCAAGACTCTTGATCAAGATACACAGGTCATCAAACGCAAGCTGAATGTGGTTTAATTTCTCTTAATTACTCTGATTTGATCATAGTAGTTGAATGAAAAGTACAGATTATTTTAACCACGGATTTTGTGCATGCAGACTAGCTATTTGGAAGACGTGCTGAGGGAAGGATTCTCTCACCCTAGTGTTAATGGGATAATGCTATGGACAGCGTTTCATCCTCAAGGGTGTTATCAAATGTGCCTCACCGACAGTAGTTTCAGGAATCTCCCAGCAGGTGACGTGGTGGATAAACTTCTTCAAGAATGGCAAACTAGCAATGTAAAGGGAGTAACAGATCCACATGGTTCCTTTAGCTTTTATGGGTTCTTGGGAGAATATAGAATCAGTGTCCACTATGGCAACAAAACTGCAAATTCTACTTTCTCCCTTTCTCAGGGTCAAGAAACTAGACATTTCACAATTACACTGTAATTCGCCTCCATTAATCTTGCCACATATATTAGCTTTATGTATCACCTTCGTAGCTACATTAATCTGTATGATATAAATCATATGATTGTATGCTTTAGAGTGCCAGAAATAGAGTTCCCAAGCTTTCTCTGGTTTTAAGGTTAGTTGGTACAGAAGAGAGCAATCCGAGAGAACCTGTGCTTACATCAAGCAATCAAATACACTGCAAAAGTCTTAAAATGCGTTTCTAAAAAAGTCCACATTTATTCGCTCATGCGAAAGTGTTTGGCCTTCTTGATTTATGCACTGGATTGGGCCCACTAATCTTACTTTTTGAAATTTGCTGAAAAGGTTTACGACCTTTATTTTAAAACATTGCGAATTATAAACAAGACAGTCGAGAATGTTATCAACTTTCAGCATGATATGATCGTTCTAATTGACTTTATTGCTCTACAGATCTTCAACATGTATATTTAAAATGTTTCGTTCGAATAATTTTTCTTCAACTTGATAATAACACTCAAAAGAACACTTCACAACCTTCTTCCACCGCAGACAAAAAGCAAAAGCCAGAAAAAAAAAAACAATTTATGAGGCCGGAAAGGCAAGTCTCAACCTCAAACACAAGATAAGATAACTTACTTGGCAAAATATTCACACTCGCTGAGAATCTATTGTCTTTCTCATTCGTAAGACAACCAATAATAGAAATCAGTGTCCATGTATTCGAGATGGTCGCCTATGCATGTGAAACCAACAAAGCCAGCTCAAAATCACGGGAATATGTTTGCTTTATGAGCTCCACAATCATGTAAGTTAGAAAAGCACGGGAAAAAGAGATAAATACTTTCAAGAAACTTGTAAAAAACTGAACACTAAAATACGCTACAAACTACAAAGTAGCAAGTATGGAACATAGAATATTTTTTCCCTGGAGAGAATCTTGCGGTGGACAATCTGGAAAAATTTGTCAGATTTCCTGGCAAGCCAAAATCCAAGAATCCATTTACTCCGAAAATCCTACGACTCATTTACATTTGATAAGCAAAGAAATCAAGAAAACCATTCTTCACGAAGCTAAAGCTAGAGCAGGCACACAAAAGCTAAAAAGCAGCTAGAAATGAAGATAAAGATGGCAGAGAAGGGGAGTGTCCTAACAGAGTCTCCCATGGCCAAACCAGCCAAATATGACCCGTCTGCTAAAACGGCCTCTCCGGATCCCGAACTCGACATCGAACCCGAATCAGAATACCCATACCCGGACCCGGTACCCGTTGCTACCACACCTGCCCCTGACCCTTGTGTCATGGTTGGGTTCATAGGAGTCATGTCTCGTGAAGATTTCTGGCTGCATTATCACATAAACAGACAATCATCAATGTTTTCTTTCACATGAAAGATTAAAACTTTACTCAAGTTCTTGTCAAATAATGGATTGTTCTGTAAAGGGCTAGTGTCATAATCAACAGTAACAACAAAAGCACCAACCTTAACAAATACCCAACTAACAAATGAGCAACAGATTTGTGATCGTAAGCCTCAAAGTTTCAATCTTTAAGCCGTTTGGAAGATTGTTGATACAGAAAGATTAGATTTTTAGTTTTACCTTGGCGAAGATGGGCAGAAGGTGATGGTATAATCAGCACCGGCACAAGTAAACGTACTGGTAGCATCATCATAGGCGTAGCTATAAGACCTGGGGCAAGCAGACTTGAACATCTGAGAGTAAACAGATGGCTTACAAGTCGCCGGTGAACTATACGCGCCGCTGCAACAATACTCCGGACTACCAAAAGCCTCGCACGCGCTCTTACACGCGCTGCCATCTTCAACCCTCAACTCCGCCGGACACTGCAAGTTCAGATCGGAAGTACAGCCGGTCGAACCGCATAAACCGGACCCCCCGGTTCCTTCGACAATCATAGGAAGATTATAGCCATCGACGAGGCTAACGTCGTAAAAATCTTGACCACCCGAGGTTCCGAGAGTGAACTCGGCGAGTGTGGCCGGTGGGGCTGCGCCGGAGCCGTCGCATTCGACCTTGCCGGAGCCACAGTCGCCGGTGAGACATGAACCGGATCCGGTTCCGTCGAAGATGCAGCCGGTTCGACCCCAGAACCGGCCGGACCAGCCGGTTGGAGATTGGAAAGAACGAGCAGTGTCTTTGGGGAGCTCAAATCCGGTGGAGTCGAGTGTTGGACTTCCTGCATTTGCGAGAATACCGGGCCATACAGTGTACTCGCATTTGTTCACAAATGTGAAGGAAGTGGCCAGAACACCTGCAAAGGCAGAGAAAGTGGGATTGGTATAAAAAAGATTGTTGCTTGTTAATGCATGAAAGGAGAAGCATTGAGACAGAAGAGAAGAGGTAAAGAGTGTTAATACCTGAGGGAATGAGGAGAGGGAGGAGGCAGGTGAGGATGAGAGTGAAATGGGTGGGAGGAGAGGAATCCATGGTGGTATGGTTGAGGGGAAGGTGATGATTGATGAATGGGGATGGAAGCTCTGGTAAAGTCTTCAGAGTGAGAGTGGTGAGTGAGAGAGACGACAAAAGTGATAATGGGAAACAGCTTTAATAAGTAGCAGCAGTCAGAGGAGGCAGGTTAGTGTGAGAATGGAGGGAAATCCCCGTTACGGCGTTCCTTAATTTTTTTTGACCTGAATACGGCGTTCCTTAATTACAGGCTTGCTTTTTAATCATTTTACCCTCCTTACATTTTTTAATATATCCAGTATTACCTGTGAGAGATTTGAATATTGTTCGCTATCTAGTTGTGACATAAAAAAATTGAATGAATAGTAACTAATGAAAAATAAACCCATTCATTAGACTCGGCATGATTTTACTTTAGATCAACCTTTCCTAGACCTGTTTGCATTAACTTTGTAGATAGATGGGGAACCCATGCCCCTAGCTAAGATGCTAATGAGAGGTTTGAGAAATTATTTTTGAATGCTTTAAATTCATCATCCGTTTTTGAATAGAAAAATTACTCATACATTTAAAAACAAATCCCAAAGTGACAGTTTAAATATGATGTTACCGCTTAAAAATACCATTATAAATGTGTTTAATATGGGCTTTTTTTTTACCTTAATACTATAAACAGTAAAGTTAATTACCAATATACTACATATAAAAAATTATTTTCCTATATACTATATCTGAAGTCATTCTTCAGGTGAACGATTTAAAAAAAAAAACAAAAAAGATGTTCACGCGAAGAACAATCTAAAAAATTATTTTCTTATATACTATACCTGAAATCGTTCTTCATGTGAACGATTTAAAAAAAAAAACAAAGAAGCCGTTCACGCGAAGAACGACTTCTAAGATCGTTCTTTGAGTGAACAACTTTCCAATTCTTGGTGCCCTAACTAAAGTCATTTGCAAGGAATGACTTCTATTTCTTGGTCCTCGTGCAGCTATAATCTCCTAATTAAATGCTTAATGACCTACAAAATATAACACTTTTTACTACAAGTAATTTAATTAAATTAAGAAGATAAATTAACTAATATAAGAGACAATTTCTTTTAAACCAGCTAAATCGTCTTTTATAATTTCCTCCATTTTTGTTATTTGATCATCGTTTACATCTTTACTAAATGATGATGCAATATTTTCGGCTGAATATAATGCTTCTACTTCTGAGTGCGGTAGACCATCAAACGAAATATTTATCACACCTCGACCTTTCATTCATTTGAATGATTCCCCTTTGTTTGATTTGAATATGTCAAGTTCTCACCTAAATGATACTCTTCAATCTCAACAAAATGACATACAAGAACAATAGCCACAATGTAGGTGGAGGGGAAACGGATGTGGTATATGCAGTCACTATTTATAAGGTAATATCATTTTTATTTTTTATAAACTTTGTTATTAGTTATAATTTATATGTTATTTTAAATTTAAACTAATATGCATTTTATCAAAATTATTTGTCTTTATTTGTGTTTTATGTAGCTATTACTATCATGTTTTTTAAATACAAATTTTTTTTAAGAAAGTTAATCTTAGTCTTAAAAATATATAATATTAATTTTTTTTCAATGTTTATCTAAGTTACTTCCGTTGTATTCTCTTAACAATAAACAAGTAACAAAAAAAATGAAGGAAATCAATATATATCTATAAATCTTGTGGTAACACCGTTAGTCTTTCGTTAGTTATCTTCATCTCATAGTAATCCCGACTTAACACTGTTAACTAACTGTTTAATTCTCTTCGTCTTCTACTTAAGTGGTTATTCACATTCCAATATTAGTGTAGTTATCTTATGATTATTAGTATCATTTATGATGACCATTCACCATCTAATGGTTATTTTTTTCTTTACAAAGTTGTAGTTTGGATTCTATATAAGGTTTTTGTTGTGGACTTATCTCTTAGGCCAAATGATGGTTTCTCCTCTTCTTCTTAACCATTTTGCTTTTTTTGTTCCATTTATATTTATATAATCTATTAGTTAATTTTTTTCTCTACATAGTTGTTTGAATTCTGTGTAAAGTTTTTGCTGTGGATTTATCTCTTAAGTCAAATGATGGTTTCTCCTCTTCTTGTCAACCCTTTTGTATTTTATTTATTCGATTCATGTTTATATTGTTTTGTATTTTTGCTATTCATTTTCTTGTGTTATTCAAGCTATAATTTTTTTATCCATTTCCTTTTTATTTTTCCGTAGATATGAAGATTGATGCGTTGAAACATATATTGTTATTCCTCTATTCTTCCTCCAATTTTATTTCATAATCTGCGATATTGTTTTTCTTCCATTTTTATTTCTGATATGATAATGAATTGTTATAGCCATACGTCGTTTTATCTCTCTTTTTGTGCTTTTTTTAACCATTCCTCTTTCTTTTCTTAGCTAATTGATTTTGTGTATTCTTTCCCTTTTTTCATATATGAAAATGAGTATATATATAAATTCTGAAAGCTAGACTCAATATCTAACACTACTTGGCAATGACAACATAATCCCCTAAAGATTTATCTACTCATCATGCTTGCTATATTTTTTAAGAGAAAATAGATGGTAAACCACCAAATGTGATATTTTGTTTAACAATTTTTATTTGGGATGTGAAAGGACTTGGTAGTAATCTTAAGTCATTTCATGTTAATAATAATACACTTTTATTTTTATATAATTTTTTGTGAGAGATATTGTTATTGGAATGTGAAAATGGTTGTTAAATAAATTTGGTTTAAATGTTGTGCAAAATATAAAAATGTTGGGTTGCATTTTTCTTTGAAGATAACACTCTCCTTTAATTTTCAAAGAAATGTGAAAAGTTTTTGCTATACTTTTGGGCTTCTCAAACCTTTAATTCTTAATGAATCATTTAATTGAATGTGAAAGAGATGGTTAAACAAAATTGATTTTTTTATTACAAATTTAAGTTCAAAAAATGTAATTACTATTTATTAATTTGATGTTTTTATTATATTTTTGTGCATATCGATTCATAAAAGTTATTTATTATTAATATGATCAATAATGACAGAAGAATCATTATTTAGAAGTCCAAATACATGAGCCACACCCTTTCACATTCCTTTGGATAGAGGGTGTTATCTATAAAAAAACAATTTTATTTTACAATTAATTTCACATTAAATTGAACAATTAATTAATAATAAAAGGTTTGAGCAAGAGTTACTCATCACCCTTCACATTCCTTGAAAAGGAAAGTATTATCTTAAAAAAATGAACCAACCCCTTCGCATTTCATATACTAACATTTGAATCGAATTTATCTAACAAATCCCTTTAGGGATGAAATTGCATCATAAATGACTCTAGGGCACTAAATGCACCTAAAATACATAGCACACATTAATCCCTTGAATATTTAAACATTCTATATACTAAAATTAAATTAAAAATATTAGAGAAATTACTAGAGTTATTTATTTGTAACGAATATAGAGAAGTTGTATCAACCGTCAAGTGCCATCTATACAAAAATAACTCTTAAAGGATTTATACATATTATATATTCATGAACTACAACCCTGATTTCTCTATATTATGGATATGACATACATTTTTAAAGTGTACCAAACAAATGAATTATGTTTAGAATATATACAATTATTGTCGTGTATGCTTTTATGTTGAAATTTTAAAACTAATTTTTTTTTTATTTTGCAACACACCCAATTTAATATTAAACTAACTGCAATTAAATTCAGCGAAAATTCTAAATGATTTGATGATTTTCACCTGCACAAACTCAAGATGCTGTTAAATTCTTCATAGAAATACAATAAATGGAAAATACGATAGAAAATATATACAGAATAAACAATATATTCGTGCGACGCACGGGGATTTGCGTCTTGTTATAAAAGATAATTCAGGTAGTTTAAAAGAAATTCTCTCTTATATTAGTTAATTTATCTTCTTAATTTAAATGACATCTAAATCCCTTGTAGTAGAAAGTCTTATATTTTGGAGGTCATTAGACGTTCAATTAAGAGGTTATAGCTGTATGAGGACTAAGAAATGGAAGTCGTTTACGCAAAGAACGACTTCTAGAGTCATTCTTGCTCGTGAGCGTCTTTAGACAGGGTACGAGCACCAAGAAATGGATTTCTCCTCAAGAACAATTTTAGGTGTAGTATAAAATCGTTATTCGTGTGAACGACTTTTTTTTAAAAAAGTTCTCATGAAGAATAATTTTAGGTGTAGTATATGGAAGAAATAATTTTTGGGAAAAGTAATTTTAGATCCCTTGTAAGGGATTTAATTAAGATGAGGTCCCATGAAATCACCTAATTAATCTGAGGTCCCTACCAGAAAGTTGTTTTGACAGGCAAAAAAGTTATTATTATAGGCCAAAAAGTTGTTATTGTGTGGTCAAAAATTGTTAGCGACTAAGCCTTCACTAACAACTTTTCGGCCTGTCATAATAACTTGTGGCCTGAAAATCACTCTTGGTCTGTAACAACTTGTGACCTTGCGATAACAACTTTTTGACCTGTAATAACAACTTCGTGGGACCTCAGATTAATTAGGTGATTTTGTGGGACCTCATCTTAATTAAGTCTCTTATTTTTTTTAACTGAAATTAATTAAGTCTCTTATAAGAGACCTGAAATTAATTTTCCCATAATTTTTTATATGTTATTGGTAATTAAGTTTAAGTCAGGTAAAAAAGCCGTTTAATATGAACGAGAGTGTGGTGTTGCAATGATCCAAAACCTGAATGGGGTCCATCAAAGGACGGATGAGCCGATGAGGCGACTCCCCATTTTAGAAGCACTAAATACCACTTACCAGTGAGGCTCCTGAATCCGCCACTTAAAAATTGTCGTCAACAATGTTTTCAAGATGTAGTGATGGACATCTCATATGATTCTATTCACAAACATAGTGCTGCAGGAACTGATACAATCATCCGAGATGCGCATCAAAACTAACATTCTCTAAATATTGATAGCTAATTTTATATTGTTAACCATCCTTCACCTCCTCAGCAAGGGGGGAGCTGATTTGTTATGCCTTGTATTAAGTAGTATTACTTACTCTGTTGAGCTGAAAGAGTGGTCATAAAAAATGGAGCATAGGTATAGCTATAGCCATGGGGCAGTTGGGAGAGGCATAGGATTCCATGACAGTACGTGTCTCTTCTTTTCATGCTCCTCTCCCTCGTTGGAGCCTTCAACGTTTTTGACTTTTCAGTCTTCGGTAACAAAAAGGGCAGAAATGTTATTTTACCTCCATTATTATATATTTTAAAATTTATAAATACATTCCTCCAAATTGTTTGCATTTGTAAGGGATAATATAACTTTTGGTCCCTAAACTTTCACTCAATTTTAGTTTTGGTCTCTGAATTTTAAAATTTTTAGTTTTGATCCCTGAACTTTCGGTCAATTTTGGTTTTAGTCCATAAACTTTCCGTAATTTTGGTATTGGTCCCTGAACTTTAATTTGTTTTTTGAAGTTTTTTTTAAACTGAGAAACCAATACTAAAATTATTGAAAGTTCAGGGACCAAAATAAAAAATTTTAAAGTTCAGAGGCTAAAATCAAAATTGACCTAAAGTTCAGGGATCAAAACAAAAAATTTTAAAGTTCAAGGATCAAAACCAAAATTTAGTGAAAGTTTAGGGATCAAAAGTTATATTGATCCTATTTCTAAATTTTAAAATAAAATAACATCAAATAAAAAATAGCCGTTCTCCGTGTTTTAGCCCTGTGGGCTTTGTGGGGTTCCCAAACTTCCGTCTTTCAAGGAATACACTCTGCTCTATAATATGACTAAAATATGCCATCGCATTCTCCTTCTTGTTGTAGTATTTGAGTGAGACTTGAGAGTGATGAGCAGAAGTATATTAGTAATTTGATATAGTATGGGAAGAAACATTGAATGATGAGGATGCCCCAACGCACGATTGCGAAGAGACCAGTTCAACCTACTTTTCAAGACATGGCATCATGAATATATGGATATGGCCCCCCTGAAATAATCTCAAAACGGTAATGCCCCCTATTCTTTTTAAATTCCCCTTTTCTTTCGTTTTAACCTCCACAGTTTTAAGAAAGAAGCCACCCTTTTTCACATCGTTTTAAACGGGAGGAATAAAGTAATAAGCTTTTTCCAAATGATGAAATGAGTCAAGAAAAATTGTAAAGCCTCTCCTAGCCCAATTCTATGAGCCCATTTGAAATGGGCACCATCAGCAAACCATGACGATTGAAATGTTTACGTTTGTTGGGCTTTTCTCAAGAAATAGTACCATGTTTTGAAGGCCCTAACTCAGACAAAATAAAAGAGTGATGCAGACTGAAGAGGCAGCTCAGGCTTAGGGCCTGTTTGGATTAACTTATAGAGAATAGTTTTTTAAGAAAAAAATTGAAAAAATGCTTTCAGATAATAGATTCTGGGAAATCGCTTATGAAATTATAGAAAAAAATAGTTTATAACAAAACCAAGGCTTTCTTACCCAAACCTAGGTTTTCAGGCAAAAAAGCTATTATGAAAAAGTTGTGAGTGTTTGTCTAGTTTAACTAAAACCTAAATTTTGACAGTTAAAAGTTATTTTGATTTTGACAGTTAAAAGTTATTTTGAAAAAGATGAGGGTATTTATCTATACTAATTTTAAAACTTGGATTTGGCATAAAAAATGTTTTTTTAGAAGTTGCCAAACAAGCACTTAGGCAATACTCCCATAGTCCCATTCACACATGCATCACACAACCAAAGGATTATATCCATATCTATTCAAACTCCCAATCTCTTGGGAACTACATAAATTCCGTTCTGTTTTATTCCCATCACAGCCTAATTGATATATAGTAAATGTTGTTAGAGATACTTGTTTGACATCAACAGTTTCTCTGATGTGTACAACTGTTAGTTTCATTGCCGACACCTTAAGCACCAGTCAAATGTCTATGCATTTGCCCTTTTACTGTCTTACAAAGCAGTAGCATTCTATTGACAATAAGGCAGTCACCGTTGTTGTTGTAAGAAAGGGAACACAAGTTGAATCATCACTGGAAAATGCATAAAGACAAAAACACTTAAATGCAGTTTAGAGTGATCAGTCTCTAGCTTGGGGAGTAGGGACACCCTTGATAAATAAAAAAACTGTAGCTTTCTTGTCATCCCTGGGAGATATCTCATACAATGCGTAATCATTCACAAGCCACAATTCAATATGCAACTTGAGAGACAGCATCCAAAATATTGGACTTCTATTGTATACAGTGGGAAATCTCTTGTTTGCATCATTTGTGAAAGCAATTTACAAAACCCAGTAGCGTATCTAGTTGCTTACAGTTTCGCATGCTTCAACTTCCTTCATGAAAATAGGACTGGTCCTGGGACTAAACATTTTGAATGTTAGTTTTTAGTAGTAGCAAAGTTACTTGATGGAATCTAACTGTTCCAAACTTTATCATCGGCCACTACCATTTCCCGAGCTTCATCCCTATGAAAAAGAATATGAATTCCTATTACTTACAACGTTTTTCAGCAACCAAAGAAAGCAAATGCGGATTTGAAGAAAGAGGGAAATGAGAAATACCTTTCAAATTCTCTGAAAGCAAAGAGTCAGTGAAGTATAAGAAGCTATGAGAGTGGCCTTGCAGATGCAGTTGGCCAAATCGTATATTCAAAGACAAACAGACAACAAAGCCTTCGCAATGCGCTTATATATGGACACCTGTCCACTTCCAGTTTGCCCCTTTTTGTCCACGTGTCATGTAAGCAAGCACAATTTTTGACACGTACACATAATCATAAGAAATACTCATATTTATTCACTACTCTGTCTGTTCCCATAATATCATGGCAATACATGTATACACCCCTTAAAAACTCTAAATACAAAGTAGATGCAGAAAGTGATTCATGGACTTGTATGCAATCCACATTATATTCTTTCCCCAATATATTGTATATGTGTGGGAATATTGTGTAATAATTGTGAATATTCCGTTTTTGATTGTATAGTTATTATTAGGCTTAATTAGTTATTATTAGATTGTCTTCCTTATTGCCTATAAATAGGCACATATGTAACTCAATATGATATGAGAAATACATTATTTTTCTCTCAAACTTGTCCACAATATGATTTAACACTTCTCTTGAAACGTGCCACATCATGCACTAAAATATCTTGTTGGATCTTGATAGGGGAAAAGAAGGCATTAAAGTGAAGCATAGATAGATGTTGATGATACAGGAGAGGTCCCAGCATGAAGGCCTTGAAGATGAGCACTTATGATGCTGTTAAACAATTTTCCAAACACAGCTTCTATGGACCAACCTTTGTGAAACCTATACACAACTCATTGCAGATTCCTTCGCTTGCCCATACACCTTTCTTATGCCATAGCCTCCATGTTTTAGCTTCCATACGCATATAAATTAATCAGTAAATCAACTATGATCTGGTCGTAACTTAAAGCTATAGTCTACACATAGTAAAAAAAAATTCACTTAAGGGCCTTTCATGATACTTCAAATTTGGACATTTCTGCGTATCATTGACACGGATGGTTATTGGAATGATGATCTTAAACAAGCTATGTCCCGTAGTTCTTTCACACCTTCATGAACAATACTGGATTGATGATAGGTGTGTGTTGATTGCGACAATTACAAGCACGCAAAGTTGCCAACTTTTCATCTATGGTCTCCTACCTTAAAACTCAATTATATGATTCAAGAGACAAAGCATATAGCAACCAACATATCTGTCTTCCTTTCTTTCATGAAATGTATTAGTTGCAATAGACACCAATCATCTCTGTTAATGACAAATTCACAATCAAGTTTTGTCTTCATTGTTCTCTTGAGAAATTTATATTTAAAAGCAACTTCACACAAAATGACTATATTGGTCACTTCTGTAGGGTTGTGGCCTCCAAATGGTCAAATTATACCTTTAAACTCTAGGCTTTGGCGTGAGAATGAAGCGAAACTGTAATACAAAAATAATACTAATCACGGAAACCAAAAGTTTCATTATTGAAACAGAACATGGGATTTGCCTTAAACATCATTTTGCTTCGAAATTGCTTCTAAACGTGCACAACAAAACTGAACGTGCTAATTATGCAGACACCCACATTATCCTCCACTTTCACCTGACAATAAATTTTACTTGATTTAAAAACGGTGGAAAGATGACTATTACAATTCCTGGCCTCAGAAAGAGCAGATATTTATCATTATGCTAAGAATGAATTTGAAAAAAATCTACAAGCTTCACAACAGATTGAACATGCTCAAGGAGACATGAATCACAGAGAATGTTTCCTTCCACACACTTGACAAGGAGTGGAACTTGAGCAATCAGCATTCTTCATCAGTATGTTTTGAACAAAGCCTACACTTTCAAGACTTCTACCCAAGCCTCATGTGTGTGTGTGTGTGTGTATTTTCCTTTTGGGAAAAACACTCTTCAGGATTTGCCAGACAAATTTGATATAGTAATTTGTATTTTTCCTCCATATTGTCAGAGAATTTCTAGATATTGGGAAAAACATAAATCTAGAGGATTAAAGAAATGAGTATTTCTCATTTCTTTATCCAACGATGCAGTATAGTACAGTGTTCTTCGTGAAAAATTCATACATACTCCTTGGTAATTAAAGATATAAAAACAAGTTAGGTAGGTCATGAAGAATAATATAATGGGATTTATTATTCATGTGATAACAAAAAACAAAGCAGAGTTTGAAAGAAGGTAATTAAAGAGAATCTTTGAGAGAGAAGTTTTCTTTCAGAAGGGGAAAGAAAATGAATGAATATGAATATTATATACAATGGATAAGAAATAAACAAGATAGTATTTAAATGTTTTGGCATTTCAAGGAGACAGTAGAATAGAGAATATTAGGGTACCAAGAAAAGCATGAAAAGTATAATGAAGAATGAAGGAGGGGGGATTCTGGAGTTGGTGCATGTGATAAAAGCAAGGCTCATGGAGTCCCCAAGAGACCACGCCCGTTTGGATGCAATCATGTGGTCTATTTTGTTATTATTTCTCTCCTCTTTTCTCTCTTTTTTTATCGCCTTTTCTCCTCTCCTGTAAGTTTACCTCGTCCTCCTACAAAACATCAATGTTTCTTCTGTTTTCCACTTTACAAAGCCAGAAATGAAAAGAAAAGGGGAAGAAAAATCAAAACAATGCTTGAACCGTCAATCACTGTTGTGGACTATAGCTGTTAGTCGGTAACAATATTTCTAATCAACCTCGGCAAATGTAATTAATGCCATTCAAAGTTGTAAAACCCTTGAATTCTGAAACTAGTATAGGGAAATATTAGAGCAAAATCTATTCTATAGATAACATCAAATTTATACAAAACCAAACTATCACTAGTTAACCCGCATGAGCAATCTATCTTGCTGATAAATAGAAGTGGGAGTTAATATGTGACATGGTATCATTGTCATAAGGTATAGTATTAATTTAATGGAGGGAAGTTTATGACGTAAAGGGTGACAGATGCCAAAAGTTATATGGTAACAGAAGAAAGGCGAACTCTAGCTGGGAAATGCCTAAAACTGAGGGGATTCACAGTTCACACAGCCACTCGTGCGGACAAAGCCAACAGCCCAACACGCTCTCTGACTACTAAAATACTATGTGCTCTTATACAATGTTTTTTGGTTAGATTTTTATAGGACTCTAATTAAAAAGATATTTTAGAAGGAAAAGAAAGAAAGAAAGAAAGAGGCTGACAGAGATGATGAAATGTTTAGGTGATGGGGTTATTAGCCAAATAACAAAAGTTGTGATAATTTGAAAAAGAGGGCTAGAGAATCAGTGAATTAAATAAGAAGCGCCAGGGAGGTGTTAACTCGTCCATTATAAAGCCGACTCTCCCTCAAAACAAATAAACACAAGGACACCATTCCTTCACAAACTCGAGTCTGTCTCTCTATATATTTATTTAGTCTGGCTTTGAGCCTTACTAGTAGCTCACAGCCTAGTACCCATCATTAGAGAAAATGGAAACGGAGAAGGCGGTGGAAACAGTGATAGTAGGAAACTATGTGGAAATGGAAAGCGAAGGAAAGCCAAAGAGCATCAAATCAAGGCTCTCCAACCTCTTGTGGCACGGCGGTTCTGTTTATGATGCATGGTTCAGCTGTGCTTCCAACCAGGTTCTCTTTAAACTCTTCCTCTTACTTATTGCTTCCCAGCCATTTGTGCCATGTGTATGTATATGCACATTTTGATATGTGATATGGTTATGTTCCATAACACGTATTCATAATCTGATTTTGCAGGTGGCTCAAGTGCTGCTGACATTGCCTTACTCATTTTCGCAGCTTGGAATGCTGTCCGGAGTGCTGTTTCAACTCTTATACGGCTTGCTGGGCAGCTGGACTGCCTACCTCATCAGCATTCTCTACATAGAATACAGAACCAGAAAGGAAAGAGAGAAAGTCGATTTCAGAAACCATGTCATCCAGGTTCATTCCATCAAATATATAATCCCATCCATCCTTTAATTTCATCTAGTAGCCACTTGCCTTTCTTTAATTTTCTCTTCAAGATGAGACATTATGAAGCCTTTATTGTCATTGCAGTGGTTCGAAGTTCTTGATGGTTTGCTGGGAAAGCACTGGAGGAACGTGGGTTTGGCATTTAACTGTACTTTCCTACTGTTTGGATCTGTCATCCAACTCATTGCCTGCGCAAGGTCCCTCTTCCCTCCATCTTTAATTAACTGTTATACCAATTCTGTTCCTGTTAATGTGGTTAAGCAGAGAAAAGGACAGTATTGATGAGGGTCATCCTCGGTGTTATATGGATGTGCAGTAACATATATTACATAAACGACAAGTTGGACAAGAGGACGTGGACTTATATATTCGGAGCATGCTGTGCCACAAGTGTGTTCATTCCCTCCTTCCACAACTACAGAATATGGTCCTTCCTGGGTCTCCTCATGACCACTTACACCGCCTGGTACCTCACCGTCGCCTCCCTCCTCCACGGCCAGGTCCTTCTTCTCTACTCTGATTAATGATGGATTATGATTAGTTAATTGGTCATAATGTATAATCAATCAAGCGTATATAGTTATTACTTATTATATATTTTAATGAAATGATGATTGGGACAGGTGGAAGGAGTAACCCATTCGGGTCCAACCAAGTTGGTCCTCTACTTCACCGGGGCCACCAACATTCTCTACACATTCGGCGGACATGCTGTCACTGTGTAAGATATCTATATCTATATATGTATTTATACCCAAAATGCCCTTGGCCGGCGTGGGAGGCCCAAAAGCAAAAAAGAAGCTCCCATTTCCCCCCTGTCAACACCTTTTCCTTTCTCCCAATCATTCTGTTTCCTCCCGTATGTCAGCCATCCCAAAAGCTCTCACCTTTTTCTCTCTTTCCCATTGATCAATGCCAGTAGTAACTTTGTGGTGAATAACGCAAAAACATTATTATTATTATTATAATTAAGAAAGCATACATTTTGATAATGTGGGCATGCATGATGCAGGGAGATAATGCACGCAATGTGGAAACCAGAGAAATTCAAGAGCATATACCTATTGGCCACAGCCTATGTTATGACACTGACACTTCCATCAGCGGCGGCCGTGTACTGGGCATTCGGCGACCTTCTCTTAGATCATTCAAACGCCTTCTCTCTGCTTCCACGATCGCCGTTCAGAGACGCCGCCGTCATATTGATGCTGATACACCAGTTCATAACGTTTGGATTTGCTAGCACGCCTCTGTACTTGGTGTGGGAGAAGGCGATAGGAATGCACACATCGACGAGTGTGTGTAAGAGAGCCGCCGTGAGATTGCCTGTGGTTATTCCCATATGGTTTCTGGCCATCATTTTCCCTTTCTTTGGACCCATCAATTCCACTGTCGGATCCCTCCTTGTCAGCTTCACCGTTTACATCATCCCTGCCCTTGCACACATATTCACCTTCCTTTCCCCATCTTCCCGCCAGGTATACCTACTCTCTTGTCACTTCATTCATTCATTCTCTTCCTACATTTATTTATATATATATATACTTTCCTGCCACCAGCCAACAAGTTGTGCGACTTGTTAATTTCTAAAATGCATAAATATGTTCTGTATGCTCATCTTTAGTAAGGATAGTGATAGAGAATAATAATTGATATGGTATTTAAGTTTAGTGTAATTACTATGGGTAATATTGAAAATCACTTGAATTTTAAGATAAATTTAATGTTTTAAAGCAATTTTATTGGTACCTAAGGTTTGTCAGTTGATGCCTTATAATAATAAGAATGAGGAGGAGTATATTCCTCTTTCTTAACATGACACCCATTTAACTTTTTTTTATGATAATTAAGGTAGTTAAATAAAAACTTATAATCTAATCTACATGAAATTTTTCCTCTAAACAAGTTTGTTTGACTTATAAGATACTCCCTTTTGTGTTTACCTAGTTTAATATGATTAACTTTATTAATTAAGTTAGTTAATAAAAAAAAGTTAGTTAAGTTACTTGATATATGTAGTATTACACAAAAATGTCCTTCATCTATTTCAAGTTTTTTCTTTCTCTTATTTGATTATTGTTGAAGGAGTATCATCAGAGGTATGTCGTAAAAAATCAACAAAAATTTAAAATATATGGTATAGGTTAAGAGTAAAGCTCCTCAAGTAGAGCATTAATAATAAGAGGGAATAACATAAAATGTAATTATACAGAACAATATAATATAATGTATTATGGTTTAGTAGTTAATAATGGTTATCATGGGTTGAAATGCAGAATGCGGTGGAGCAGCCTCCAAAGTTCGTGGGAAGGTGGGTGGGAACGTTTACGATAAATGTGATAGTGGTGGTGTGGGTGATGGTGGTTGGGTTTGGATTTGGTGGGTGGGCGAGCATGGTTAATTTCATACACCAGATTGACACCTTCGGCCTCTTCACCAAGTGCTATCAGTGTCCCATTCCTCCGACCATGTCCATGTCGCCGCCTCCGCCGCAAATTTTCAACGCCACCGCTCCCTCGCCGGCTCCTCATCCTCCTCATCACCACCGTCCTCCGCGTTGATACATCATATACACATATCATGAATTCCTACCCCCATTCGGCTGCATGTTGAGCTCAACAAAATATATGTACCTTTTTGTTTCTTTTGGAGGCTTCTCTTATAAAGGCCATTTTGTTAGTAGAGTTGAGGACTTCATTTGTTGTCATTGATTTTATAACACCACTTACTCAAATAACTACAACAACTGTGGAATTAAAAGCCTTATAAAAAGTGATAAAATCTAAGGTATGATCATATATAAATATATATACCAATGAATTAACATATTTAAATATCTTGAATGAACAAGAAACAGTCTATCCAATAATAATATCTCTACTCCCCTAGTTCTGGATTTTAGGTTCCGTTTTTTTTTTTTTATTTGGGAGGAGACCAATGCTCTATATATACATACATATGGTTTCACTACTCTCATGGGTTTTTTTATTTTTTTGCTCCATTTCTATTCTGTTTATTGAATAATTTCACCATGATCTACAGCTAAGAGCTTGTTTGGATTAACTCTTAGAGAATAGCTTCTGAAAAAAAAGTTGAAAAAGTGATTTTAGAGAAGATTTTAAGAATAATAGATTTTGTGAGAAAAGAGTTTTTGATAAAATGATATTGTTTTGATGATTGTTATGAGAATTAATTTTTTATGTGTAAATTACTAAAAATGACATAAGGTTAATGTGTTGGGAAAGAAAGAGGATATAGGCATTTTTGGTATATCATTATAACATATGTGATGATGGCATATTTTTGCCTCAAACTTTGCGTAAAAGTATAAAATTTTAGCTTTTCCAAAACCTAAGTTTTGAGAGCCAAAACCTAAATTTGGTTTGGAAAAGTGCTTTTCTAATTTTTTAGAGTGTTTAGCTAACTTTCATTAAAACCTAGGTTTGGTTTACAAAAGTGCTTTTCTAATGGTATGCCAAACTGGCACTTATTTGAACTTAACACCTTTTAAGGCCAACTTTAACTTAGCACCCTTCAAGCTATAGTCGACAATTCGGGCTGCATTCACGGGTTGGTTTTTCTTGCATATTTTACAAAGTCACTATAGACTTACTTGAAAAATGAGAGGGGTTCAAATCCATAATGAGAGAAGTATCATGATTTTGTCCCATGGCAATGTTTCAAACATAACTACCCATTCTTGAATGAAATCTGTGTTTTAAAAAAATGAAAGGGGAGAAAAGAGCCCTTTCTTTTCCCTTTTAGACTGTCTACCTAAGCTCAATCCCTTGGCACATACAGTTTGACTCTCAAGTTCAATTATGAATTAACCACTTTCACCCACTCATCTCTTATACTTGATCTCCTTGTCAAACTTGTCACTCGAGACTACACCCCATGCATTTTAAAACGTGTTTTATTGTATTCTTATTCGTACTTTGCATGTAAATTTTAGACTTTGTATAAGAAAAAAATAATAAAAAATGAACGCTTCCGAGCTCAGCTCTAAGCTCTGATTTTCAGGATCAAACCTTGAAAGTTGGTTTGTTTGAGGGAAACAAGCTTAATGGCTCGAATCCATTACGTTTCTCAGGTAGAAAAGACTCACTTGAATGTTTCTCCTATGCTTGTTGGGCTGTCCTAAAACGAATCGATCGAGCATGTCTTTATCTCCTTCCCATTGATGTGTGGTTTTGCTGTTTTAAGGTCATCAGACTTCACTTTTGGGCGCTTTATGTTTAGGCCCAAGACAACCCTGCTTCAGCTTCACAAAGATGGTCAAGATAAACCTATTGCGGGGCGTTATCATCTTATTAAAAATGTATGGGTTAAACGCAATATTGCCTTGCATTATCATCCACTATTGGTCAAGATAAACTACTGTTTTTTTTTTTTTTGAACTGAAGATAAACTACTGTTTTACTATCCTTGTGCAAAACTTTATCTGATTATTATCATGACTTCCGTGTCCCCACACCTGAGTTCATCACTTGATGTTGCTGATAGTATTCCGAGCGGAGCTGGCCACCTATCCTTTCAAAAATAAAAGGCCAACAGATCGATTTGATGTTACGGAGTTCTCTTATTTAATAGGCTCCACATTGCAGCCTTACCATTGAAAAACTTCTTTTTTTTCAGCCTCTAAACCTTTCCAATGGAAGATTAAATCAGCAAGTCCAACTCTTTCTCGCTGTTTTCGAGCTACATTAAGCCTAATCTTCCGTTAAGGAGATCACTTCACCACAGTGTCATAGGCTAAAAAAAGGACATGCATTAAAAAGCAGTTTATTTCACTCTAGCGGATTGACCCCCTCTTGCAAAAATGATTCTGTTCGGCCGGATTTAGTTTATGTTGATTTTAGTAGAGTTTAGGTCATTTACTCACCCGCGCTTCTCCCTAATGTGCACTACAACCTCGTCTGTTTTAACAATATCTTAGTGGCTCATAAATTGTTGCCTCATGAGACCTATTTCTCATATGGAGAAACTGCGTCAAATAAGATTTCTTGTACCAAGATCATTTTCAAAAAAATTGTGCATACTTGCCTCATGCGGGGCTTTAGTTGAAAGGCGATGGGGATTGAAACCCCAGTGGCTCAGTTCAAAAAAAAAAAAAAAAAACCCCAGTGGCGACCATGGAGAATGCGACCCTTCACATGTCTCCATTTCCTCCAAAATCACTCCTTCATAGTCCCATTCCCATAGGATTAAAGTGGGTTCCTTATTGGCTGATGCTATGAAGCCTAATCTCTATCCCCCCACCCCGACTTTTTTCCAGCAAAATTGCTGAGATCGACAACAGCTAAGGCTGCCACTACCTTTCACAACTTCCCATCAACCAAATTCAGCTTATATCACCACTCTTCAACCAATATCCATACCCTTGCCCTTACTTTCACAGAAATCAAGCTAGAAGCAAGTGCCCCCCAAACTACAGCTCCCCGTAAGGACCGGCACAACATACTCAGCTAACAGGCATAGTAGAGCAACGTTACCGTTCCTATGAAGGATTAATGCTGAGAGAACAATGAGAGACAGCAATGTTAATGAAACAAGGCACAACCTTGTGGGGGGTCTCTTCAGGGTTCTCTCAGTTATCATGCACCTCATAGCAGAGATAGCATCAACATCCGTAGCAATCACCACATTTCTCAAAAACAATAAAACCTTAAGCTAGCAATAAAATGCCTCCAGAACATACCAGGGAGAAATATATATAAGATCACAAGAATAAGCAAGGATAGATTTCGGTCATAATGTGTATTAACACTTAGAAACAGAGAGTATACATCTAATGACACCCGGATCTTCACCATAATCCCTCCATTTCACTATGCCAGAAACACAAAATCCCAAGTCTAACAACTGCTTACCCTATGAACTTCAAAACAAAAGCCACAACTAAATAGAGATTCAGCCCCAAAAACCCTACCCTATTAGGAAACATCAAGTTTCAAATTATAGCAGAAAACGAACCGCATAACAAAAAAGCAAATCCCACCCACCCAGCACGGTACCACAAAAAAAAAAAAAAGATAGGGTAAAGATAATCATAATGAGCATACATCAAGCTCAACGAGCACCAGTTGGACAGTCCCTAGCAAAATGCCCAGACTCCCCACACGTGTAGCAGCCTCCGCCGCCGCCGCCTCCTCCGCCACCACCGCTTCCGTACCTTCCCCCACCGCCTCCGCCGCCGCCCTGGTAGCAATCCCTAGCAAGATGACCAACCTCACCACAGTTATAACAACCTCCACCGCCGCCTCCACCGCCATAACCACCACCACCTCCACCTCTTCCACCGCGACCTCCACCACCGTAACCGCCGCCACCGTAGCTGCCGCCGAAACCGCCTCCACGGCCGCCACCACCGTAGGATCTGCCGCCTCCGCCTCCGCCGCCGCCGCCGCCGCGACGGCTTCCCTGGACATCGCCCTCAGAAGGACCGGTGACATCGACGGCCTTGGAGCGGCCATCGGAGTCGGACTCGATGAGGAACTCGACAGATTCGCCATCGCCGAGACTGCGAAAACCATCAGCACGGATCGCAGATTGGTGAACGAAAAGGTCCTCGCCGCCATCGTCAGGGGTAATGAAACCAAAACCCTTCTGGTCGCTGAACCATTTCACCTTCCCTGTAACCCTATCACCCATCTCGGCTCGGATCGATCTCCTTCTTCTCTCTCTCTCTCTCTCTCTCGATTTTAGGCGCTTGGACCACAATAGGCTAAGAGAGGAGGCTTTTATATTGCAGCACTCAGAAATAGGGTTCGAAAGGCCAATAAATATTTAAATATTAAATGGATGATAAATATCTCTGTGGGCCATCCATTTCTGATGAGCGGTGATGCATGTGACTGTCACCATTTCTGATTTCCCTTGCCCGTGATCCTACGGCCAGGAGGATTCTTATGTTGTTCAAGTTTTGAGCGTTGGATGGATTGTTGCTTGCGAGATTGCTGATGGATGGATGGATGGATGGAGGAGGAGGAGAATCGTCAAAGCATTTTCCCCAATCCTTAACTATATTTGATATCTTTTTTCTTTTTTAAAAAAAAAAGGATTAATGTTAATAAATTACTCCATGAAAAAATTAATGATGATAAAATTTATATGAAGCTTAATAATGACAATATGAAATGGGATAGTTGCAACTAATGATAATGAATACAATAACGCCTTGTCATGATTGGTTCTGACTTTACCATTGAAACCCTGAAGAATTGATCGGGCTTTGAAAGTAGTTTAGGATGGGGCTAAAGAATGTAGAGATGCAAAGTGACTGCCTTGAGGCATCAATACAATAGGAGTAGGCGCGAATGAGTTGCATTTAGAATTGTCTGCCTTTCCTGGGAATCAGATCGTACGTCCAACTAGTTGGATTGTGACAATTAACTCATGCCAAATATATTCAAATATAGCAATGAATGCGTTAGCAACATTTTCTTGTACTATGCATTCGTACTTGCTGATATTTATAAACTTTCTTAAGCGCTTACGATTTGTGCTTATCATAGATGCAATGCCTATTAAGTATTCCCTCCATTCTTTAAAATAATATTTATATGAGGAGTTGAATTTGTTTTTAAATAGAACACTTATTTCATTTTTTTTTTTGTCAATATTTCTTTAAATTACCTATTGATATCCCTAATCAGTTATCAAGTAAAAGGGTGGAATTTTATTATGAAAGATCCTTGAGATGTTTCAGAGAAAGCATGATATATTAAGTGTTATATTAATTGATTTAATTAGCCTTCTTGATTCAATTAAAAAGAAAGATTAGTTCATTGTTGTTATCTGATGTAATATAAAAAAAGTGTTTATATGGAATAGATATAAATATTGATAGTTAGAATTGAAACGACACCGTCTGTGTCTAGTAAAGCCATTGGTGAAGCGTTTCAAAATCATAGAAGAGGTGTTGATGGTGTGGTTTGTGCGACAATACGGATCTTGATATTCCCTAGCGTTGAGGATTATTTGCAATGCTTGTGATATTGCTGGGCCTTCAAGAAATGGCATTTTGGGTTTAGAAGCCCAAACAACGACAAGCTGAACATTGCTTGATGATTGTTTTCTTACATTTTAAATGGGATAGACACTAATGTTAAATGTTTAGTTATAAAACCAAAGTCCTAAACCAGTGATCTCTCAAATTTCATGTTACTGAGCTAAAAGGCTATTAGCCTCTGAACATTTTTTTCCCTAACATCCAGCAAACCTTGATATACTCTTAAGCCAGAGAAGGCAGATGAAGGAAAATGGATAATCCATTAATAAAGTTGTGTCAGCTGATTCAGATGCCTTCCTACTCTCTCACTCGTCTGTGTCATCCCACATTCAACACATCCCACATTCCCATTAAGATTTTACTCCCTACTGTCGTATTTATAAGATCACTTTAACTTTTCTTAGAGAAATTAATGATGCAAAATTAATCATTTTAAATTGTTTAGAGTTATCTTTTTTTCCTCAAAACTAGTTTATTCTACTTATAAACTAACCTATAATATAATTACATATGACATATGTTATAATTTAGTGGTCCAATTTGCTTCCTTAACTTCCACTAAAAAAAGTGAAAATGATCTTATATTTAGGATCGGAGGGAGTATTTCAAAACCTCGCTTATCCTATGCCATCCCACTTTCAACATCAGCATAAATTTATTTACTGTTAATTATGCAGCAAAAACCCGGTTTACTCACCCACTTGCATTATTCATAATTTCATATTCACAGGCAGCTACAAGCCAAGGTAACATCACATATATTGTTCACCTTTTTCTCGGCTACATATATGCTTCTAGTACAGACATTACATGTGTCTTTAATCAACTTCCCAGGTAAAGATAGAGACTGCCGCCCACATATTTAAAGATGTCAAAGTCTGGAATGAGTAATAGTATAGACAAAAAATCATGAACTAGGGCCGATGATTTTGTAAACGCAATACTAATACTATACTCACTCATCCGATCCTATTTATAATTTATAAGACACTTTTAACATGTTTCCCACAGATTAAAGAAAGTCTTAAACCTCATTAATTCAACCTTGAAATCTAATAATTTTTTAACTTTACCCTTATTTAATATCAACTACATCTCATGAGAATAAAATCAATACATAATAAATAAAAGGTTAAAATATACATTTATATAGAAAATTTAATTATATCACGTATAAATAAATCCAAATAAAACCTTGACAAGTACATACCAAACATAGATCCTGGTTCTGTCACCAGCACTGATCTGTCTCCCAATTATGACCAGCTTGGCCAAATCTGTAATGATAACCTGACATGGAGTCCATATTTTGCCAAGGGAGAGATGAATTCTGAGAAGATCTTGGGTACCTGTAAATGTAATTAAGTTGCCTGTCATATTGAGCACGCTTATCCGGATCTGACAGTGTTAAATAGGCCGAGTGGATCTTCATGAACTCGCTGCCTGATTTCGCCTTGTGATTCATAGCCACCACATCAGGGTGACATGTTCTTGCAAGCTTCCTGTATGCACTCTTTATTTCTTGGCAGCTTGCCCCCATTGGAATCCCTAGCACCTCATAAAACGAAGCAGCAGATGCCATCTCTGTAGTTTAGCAGAGAAACAGAGTTTGATAAAGGAAACAGAAGATGGGATGTGGACTTTTTGGGTGGCCACACTTTAATGAGGCTTCAATAAGTGTGAGCTTATATGGAGCCAGGACTTCAAGTCTTCAACTAAAATCAGCTTTTCTTTTCTTCTGATATAATATATATTTAATTTTATATTAGATTATTTTTGACATCCTTGTAATATTGACTTCTAGGCCAACATCAGAACTCAGAATGGATGGGCTTCCCCTTTCTGTAGAAAGCGTGATGGTGTAGCAGTACTATACAGTTTTACTTTTTAACATAACCGGAACATGCATTTAATGGGACACGACAATTGAAAAATGTTCTTTTCTTGATAGCAAAGGAAAGTGATCAATTTCAAGCTTCACATGATATTAAGGATTTGAATTGTTCACGTATTTTTTTTTTTTTACAAGAAACTCGGTGCAGAAACTTGTAACTCTCGCTCATTAAAAAATTTGATTGATAGATAGCTGATCTAGAAATATCATGTTTTTTCCGAAAAAGAAAAAAACATGATTTCACAAGACCAGATTTTACTCCAAGGTTTTTTTGCCCCTCTTTTGTGTGCGCCATGATTGTTGCGTGGAATAGGGGATCTCATTGTTATCCAGACACGAAACTATGATGGAAAACAGAGTAATCCTATTCTTATCTGATTGAAGTGGCACAGAATAGTGCCAGCACACTGATCTAAATCTTGCTGTGGAATCCACAAGGCAACATCGTTTGAGAAGGTAAATAGGTAATCAATCCAGAGAAAGAAAAGAGCACTAAACTATGATATGAAAAAAGAATGATTAGAAATGAAGAGATTGATGACAAGACTTCCCACTGAAAATTTACATCTCTAAGCTACACTGTTGCACCTATATTGCAATAATTCATCTTTCCAGAATATTTTTGATATTTGAACTAAACCTTTAATGGTCATTCTCCCCAAACCTTATCCTTATCAACAACACAGTGACGCAAATATATGTGGACCTTGTATCCGAGTGCTATTGTCTTTCATCACGTGACAGAAAACAGAAGTGCATGCGTACTTACATATAAGTGAACTAATTGATGATTACAGATTCATGAGTCATTTTAAAAGAAGATGCAACTTATATACATAATACTGTTTAGCTTAATTTTTGTTCATCGACCGATAACAGTAGTTTAATTTCTTCTGTTGTGTCTGCCATCCTCAACTATACTATGCAAGCTTCTCCTAACCTTCTAGCACCTGTGAGGAGATACAATCATTACATAAACATTTGGTGAATGATATTAACAATGTAATGGTAGATCTCGGTAGTATTTTGGTATTATAGCATTTTGATTAGCTGGTTTGATGTTTGTATATATAGATCGAACATCATGGAATTAATGGTGTGGTAATTATGTAAATATTCCTATTTGTAAATAATATTAATTATGGGGATTAGGGTGCTGATTTAGTCAGTTTGTTATTTCCTTTTCCTTAGTTTATTTCCTCTTTTATTCCTTGTATTAATTCTCTGGATCCCGACATCAATGGGATTGATTGGAAGCTCATGTATTATATACCCGTAGCTACTATCAGTGAAATATGAATGAATTATTCATCAATTCTACATGGTACCAGAGCAGAGGTATACCTAACCTAATCGCCGCTCTCTGTTTTTCCGATCGTGATCGTCTCTCACTGGTCGGAGTGTGTTCATAGCGCCTGGGTTCACAGATCAGTTCATCCGTCCTTTTTTCCTTCGATCGTGTCTGTGATTCGAAGGGGTCCGATCTGATCGTGTTGTTGGGTCCAATTATCTTCGCTGCAACTTGTTCAAACCTTCTTCCTGAGTTCGAGTTCGACGCTGAGTTCGTAGCTGTGTGCTCGGGTTTGTGGTTCCAGCCCGTTCGTGTCGTGTTCGCTGTGTGGGTTCGTGTTCGTGGTTAGTGTTCGCTGTGCGTGCTCGGGTTTGTGGTTCCAGCTCTGTTTTTTTTATATATCTTGTTGGGTAAAAAAAAAGAGTCTGTCACGTGTCAAATGGAGAAAACCACCCCTACTGCTAATTCAAAAGCCAATATTTTTTCTGGATCCTCATCTGTTTATGATGGCACTATCGTTTCAGAAAAACTCACGGTCCATAATTATAGGGACTGGGCGCAGGCTATCCGGTTTGCAGTGGCTGGCCATGGGAAACTTGAGATCCTCACTGGTGCAACAAAGGAGCCCACTGATCCGAAATCACCAGAGATGAAGCAGTGGGTTATGGACAATGCTATTGTCTCCTCATGACTCATTAATGCCATGTCTCCTCAATTGAAGAAGAGTTTCATGTACCTTCCTACAGCAAATGAAATTTGGGTAGCAGTTCAAGATTCTTACACTGATTCTAAGGATCTCTCCTTGATCTACGACATCAAGCGGCAGATTTGGAAGTCTTCTCAAGGAACCAGGTCTGTCACTGAGTATTGGCTTGAGCTTGGTGGGCTCTGGCAGGAGCTGGACCTTTTGACAACAGAAGAATGGACTTCGGCAGCAGATGCAGCTCGTCACAAGCGGTATGTCGAAACTGAACGAATCCTTTTTTTGGCCGGCCTGAATCCAGAGTTTAAGGATGTTCGGAGTAGAATACTCAACCAAGTTTCCTTACCCCCAATCAGGGAAGTGTTTGCCGAAATTCGTAGAGAGGAATCATGCCATCAGGTAATGACAACGAACCCTGTGAAATCTGCTACTAGTACTGAATTGTCTGCTTTTGCAAGCAAACCTGCAGAAATAAGCAAAAATGCAGATAAAGGGAGGCCCACTTATGACCACTGCAAAAAGGTTGGACATACCCGTGATAAATGCTGGGATATTCATGGGAAGCCGGCAGATTGGAAACCTTGCAAAGGGAAACCTAGAGCAAATCAGGCATCTCAGGATCATAGTACCATCCCTTCCTCCCCCATGACACTTCCTATCAATACAGAGCAGATAAATCAACTACTAGACCTTCTAAAGGGAATGCAAGTCCAACAATAGCCTACTGCATTGGCTTCTTCAGCTTCTTTTGCACACAAAGGTATAGTTTCAGTTGCTTTAAGTGCTTCGTCTTTGTCCTC
This sequence comes from Mimosa bimucronata, assembly GCA_037074515.1. Lineage (NCBI taxonomy): Eukaryota > Viridiplantae > Streptophyta > Magnoliopsida > Fabales > Fabaceae > Mimosa > Mimosa bimucronata. The sequence continues at coordinate 860,398 of CM073438.1, forward strand.
TAAATAGGTTGTTGATACCGGTGCTTCCGATCATATGACGTCAGATTCCCGTATGTTTGTCACATACCTTCCTCTGTCAGGCAAAGATAAAATTAAAACAGCAAATGGAACCTTATCTGCAGAGACTCGCTCAGTATAGAGTCAGTTTTACCTGTTCCACATTTGGCCTGTAATCTTCTGTCGATTAGCAAGTTGACTAAGCAAGCTAATTGTTTTGCTCATTTTTTTTCCACTCACTGTTACTTTCAGGATCTCTCATCGGGGAAGACGATTGGCACGGCTGAGGAACGTGATGGTCTTTGCTACCTTGATGTTTCGACTGCGAGTGCTTTGTGTTCCAAAATAAACGTTTTGGTCTCATCTCCTGAAGACTCCAATATTATGCTATGGCATCAACAAATGGATCATCCTAGTTTTTCTTATATGCAAAAATTGTTTCCTCATCTATTTCATAATAAAAATAATATTCAGTTTCATTGTGATGTTTGTGAGTTAGCTAAGCACCATCGTGTGCCTTTCTCTCCTTCTATTCATAAACCCTCTCGTCCATTTTCCATTATTCATAGCGATGTTTGGGGTCCTTCTCGTATTCCTAGTCGTACTCACTCAAAATACTTTGTCACGTTTATAGATGATCACACTCGCATGTGTTGGGTCTACCTTCTAAAAGAAAAATCCGCTGTGTCTCATGTGTTTGAGGAGTTTTATCACTATGTTTTGAACCAATTTAATAACACAATTCAAATTTTTCATTCAGATAATGGAACCGAATACTTTAACCACTCTCTTGATCAGTTCCTAAAGTCAAAAGGTATTGTGCATAAAAGTAGTTGTTCTCACACACCACAACAAAATGGTATTGTTGAACGCAAAAATAAGCACCTTCTTGAAGTCACTAGAGCCCTCCTTTACACATGCAATGTACCTAAATATTTCTGGGGTGAGGCACTCCTCACAGCCACTCACTTGATTAATAGGAATCCTTCTCGTGTTATTTCATTCACATCTCTTGAAAAACTCCGTGAAACCCATAATGTCTCTCATCTAGATCACTTTCTTCCACTCCGTTTATTTGGTTGTTCTGTCTTTGTTCACCTCCATCATCCTTCCTCTAAATTGGATCCCCGTGCGGTTAAGTGTATTTTCCTTGGGTACTCTAACTCACAAAAAGGTTATAAGTGCTTTGACCCTGTATCTAAACGTTTTTTTGTTAGCCGTGATGTCACCTTTGTTGAGTCTGAACCCTATTACTCCTCGTCTTCGATTCCGGGGGGAGCAGTTGAGTGAATCTCAGTTTGAGGAGCATATTCCTGAGCCCATACCACCACCTATAACTGAGAATTCTACTCTGAATGAACCGTTGTTGCCTAAATCAGGGGGGATGAGATCTGTAATAAAAGATTTAAGGAACATGGAGTATACTCACGTAGAAACAAACATGTTGGTAAACCATCTCTTTCTTTAGGTGTGCCAATCCCTGAACCAGTGGAGACTCCTGTAACTATAAGTGAGGAAGGTGAGGAAGGTGTTCAGGATACTGAAGCTGCAGAGTTAGAATTGCCTATTGCAAGGAGAAAAAGGACCCGTTCTTGCACCATGCATCCAATACAGAAGTATGTGTCATACTCTGCTCTTTCTCACACCCACCGTACCTTTGCTGCTAATATTGAGGAGATCAAGATTCCCAATGATGTTCATGAAGCATTTGAAGTCCCAGAGTGGAAAGGGGCTGTACTTGAAGAAATGAAAGAGCTTGAGAAAAATGATACATGGGAGGTTGTTGAACTTCTTAAAGGGAAGAAACCTGTCGGCTGCAAATGGGTATTTTCTCCTAAGTTTAATGCAGATGGTATCCTCAACAAGTACAAGGCCAGCCTCATTGCCAAAGGCTTCTCTCAGACATATGGAATTGACTATAATGAGACATTTGCCCCTGTGGCGAAGTTGAATACAATCAGAGTTCTTCTTTCAATTGCAGCCAATCTTGACTGGCCTCTACAACAACTTGATGTTAAGAATGCATTCTTAAATGGTGAGCTGCAAGAAGAAGTGTATATGAGTCTCCCACCAGGATTTGATAAGGGTAGAACTCATCAGGTGTGCAAACTGAAAAAATCTATTTATGGCCTAAAACAGTCACCTCGTGCTTGGTTTGATCGATCCTCTAAGGTACTTAAATCTGAAGGCTATTCTCAGAGCCTATCAGATCACACTATGTTTGTTCTCAGGAAGGATACATCCATCACTATTCTGATTGTGTATGTGGATGATATCGTGCTTCCTGGGAATGATGTTGAGGAGATTGCTCGGATCAAAGTGGCTCTCAATAGAGAATTTGAAGTTAAGGACCTTGGGAACTTAAAGTATTTCCTAGGTATGGAGGTAGCAAGATCTCACAAGGGTATCTATGTTTCGCAATGAAAATATATTCTTGATTTGCTTAAGGAGACAAGTATGCTTGGGTGTAGACCAAGTGCAGTGCCTATCAGCACTACAAAGAAGGCCAAGAAAAATTGTAAACCTGCAAAGACAAAGGAGGAAGCTGCTCGTAGAAAGAAACAAGAGAAGGATGAAATCCCAACAGATAAAGGACAATACCAAAGACTAGTTGGTAAGCTTATCTATCTCTCTCATACTCGTCCCGACATTACCTTTGCAGTTAGCATGGCAAGTCAGCACATGCATTCTCCAAGGAAGAAGCATTTAGATGCTGTCTATAAAATTCTTAGATACTTGAAAGGTACACCTGGTCAAGGACTCTTCTTTAAGAAGAATGAGTCAAGATCAGTTGAGATTTATACTGATGCAGATTGGGCAGGGGACCAGGAAAATAGTAGATCGACCTCTGGATACTGTACGTTTGTATGGGGGAACCTGGTTACTTGGCAAAGTCAAAAGCAGAGGGTTGTCTCGAAAAGCAGTGCAGAATCGGAATTGAGAGCTCTAGCTCAAGGAATTATGGAAGGATTATGGCTTAAACGGGTGACCCAAGAGGCACAAGTAACAGTTACTGGTCCATTAAAGCTATATTGTGATAACAAAGCAGCTCTAAGTATGGCGTTGAACACAGTACAACACAGCAGAACCAAGCATGTTGAGGTTGATCGTCATTTTATCAGAGAAAAGGTTGAAAAAGGAATTATCTGTTTATCTTATGTGTCAACAAAACAACAACTTGCAGACATTCTTACTAAAGGCCTATCAGAAGACATCTTCAAGTTTTTTGTGAGCAAGTTGGACATGATAAATATCTACAGTCCAACTTGAGGGGGAGTGTGGTAATTATGTAAATATTCCCATTTGTAAATAATATTAATTATAGGGATTAGGGTGCTGATTTAGTCAGTTTGTTATTTCCTTTTCCTTAGTTTATTTCCTCTTTTATTCCTTGTATTAATTCTCTGGATCCCGACATCAATAGGATTGATTGGAAGCTCATGTATTATATACCCGTAGCTACTTTCAGTGAAATATGAATGAATTATTCATCAATTCTATAAATGGAAATTTCAGTTGGAAAAAAAACTAAAAAGATAGAAAGAAAGCAACTGTGGGGAGATAGAGGTAGAAAGAAAGCAACTGTGAGGAGATAGAGGTTAAGTCAAAAAATTTCCTGGGGGCTCTTCATACAAAGCGAAAAAGATACATCTTATAGCTTGGAATAATACATATAAAGATAAGTGAGTTGGTGGTCTTACCGTCGTGATATTATTGCCGGTTTGTCATAACTTATTAAAAGCTTTTTTTAGCAAGTTAAAATAAAACTCGTCTCACATCTTTATTTCTGTTGCATCTGTCATCCCCAAAGATGCTATGCAAGCTTCTCCATAACTTCTAGCAACTGTGAGGAGATAGAGGGTAAGTCAAAAAAAATTCGTCGGGGTTCTTCAATAGAAGCCAATAGGTATATGCCTTGTAGCTTGGTATAATATACTCATCTAGTCCTATTTATAAGTCACTTCCAGCATATTTCACACAGACTAAGGAAAGCCTTAAAACTCATTAACTTTCCATTAAAATCCAATAAATTTACAACTTTACCCATATTAAATATCAACTATACCACATGAAAATAAAGTCAACACATAATAAATGAAGGGTAAACTTGTACATCTATACTCAATATTTAATTAGGTGACTTATATATAGGACCAAACAAAACCTTCTCTCTCTGCCCTATAAATAGGGCCAGAGGAGTATATAAATAAAAGCGAGCTAGTGGTCTTGCTGGCTTAGACATTATTGTCAGTTTATTTTAACATAATAAAAACGATTTTGTAATTCGAGACAAAATTTCTCACACATTTCTACTTTTAAAAAGCTGAAACAATCCGCCATTAGCACATTGGGTGGAGACTAGTACAAGGTCATGTTGTGTTTACATCGTGGTCTAGAGTGTTACATGGGAAATATCGATGTGGCAATGCTAAATACCCAGCAGGACACCAAACATAAATCGTTCTCGTATTTGGAGTAGTGGAATCAAATATGTTGAGAACATGTGGGTAACGGCGTGAAAGAGTTGAGTGAAAACCTGAGAAGCACGGTTAGTTTACGTACAAGTCTCCTCATACTCTCGGGTAGTAATCCTACTAATTATCATCCAATGAGGTCAAGGATAGGGAAACTTGGTACTCCTCATGGGTGTAACACATTCCTCTGGCTCATCCTTCACAACCGACTCCTCAATAAATCTAGGAAAGAGAGATTGCACTTTACATGCTTTGCAATGTTGTGAAGGGTGTTAACTCCATGAATGTATTTGTAACAAGCACAAATTCTTGAGAGAACGACACCTCAAAAGCTAACCGTTAGGATTAAGGAATGATTGACTTATAAAGTCCCTCTTGCAAGGAAACTTCTTCACATCAGCCATCACTACCTGAATTCCGTAGGTGATAAGAATTCCGTGACATACATTTCCATTCTCCTCAACACGAATGTCAAGTACTCGCGTGCACATCACAAGCTGTTGATACAATGATAATGTTTTGTAGGGTATCGGGCGTACCTGGAATCCGGTAGACTCGCTTGGTACCCACAAGAAATAGGAGCACCGATTTGGACTCCGAATACGTATACAATAGATGCACAGAAAGGATGGAAGAGAGAGTCCAGAGAGAAGAGAAAGGATACGGGAGTTTTCTTTTGTTCTCATTGTTACTCTGGAAAGACAGAAACTTCTCCCGTATATAAAGATATGAAAAGTCATATCTTGTCAATTCAAATTATTAAGGGAAAAATTACTCATTATCCCAAGTCTTTCCATAATTACATGTTAGCCCCAATTCTAATTGGACTTCACATTTTAGCCCTAATTCTCATTGGGCTTGGGCCCTAACCCACCAAGGGTGGATTAAGTATATTCCTACATCTCCCACTCACACTTGGTGGGTTAGATGTTAAGGGTCAAGTCTCTTTCTCTTCTTTCCTTCTTTCATACTAAGTGCTATGTCGTAACCGCGTGGGCACGACGTCTCCTTTTAGGTGTCTTGTACCAGAAATCCCTTTTACAGAGACCAGCACAAAACAACCTTGCAGTGTAGCTCGATCATTTTGATATAGTGCCTCAGATATCCTAGATTTACACAAATACACTTTTCTCATGCCCAATCTAATCCATTTAGAGCCAAGATAAAGCTCAGACTGCCTTTCGCATATGCAGTGTCCACACTTATGAAATTAACACACTAATATCATAATGGACCGGTCTCAGACACTAGCATAAGTGTGTGTATTTCAGGTAATCTTCCTTTCGCCCAAATATCACTTCAATATGAATCAACCGCTTTCGTAACGTAACACCTTTAGATCGCATTTATCATGACCATAGGATATACGCTAAGGTAACAGACACTAAAACATATTTCCATGACATTGTCAAAGTCAAAGGACATCAAGAAAGTATGGAACCTTTCTTGGACTCACACAGTAGTGAAACAGGGATCCATTCACTGCTTCCAATTTGCGGTAACTTTAGCACATGCGGTATGAATCACATGCTACGGTGTTACTCTTTTTCTATAAGAGCGTACGTCGATTTGATTGTATCTTTAACACCGTACAGACTTCAGTATAGAAACACACAATATCTAAACCCAAAATTCTTCAACTCTTCTCACATTGTATGACGTCAATTTTGAAGAATTTTGTTGTCTGGCTACAGGTATTACGGATGTGGGTATCCATAATTCGATCCATATGTGTGTAATCACGGATCTCATCTCGACTTGCTGCATTTTTGAGTCAAGACGACATATAATTTGTGTTTCTTCTCTACCATATCAGTATTTTCACTCTTTACTGGTGAACACATTGTCTCATCTTTGCACACTACTCCTGAGTGTCAAAGGCGGTCGCTCGTGTGAGAGAGCCGACCTCATCTACCTGTACGACATACTAGATATTGTATACTATCACATACACATTTAAAGCCTTAATGAAGTATCCATGACTTCATATCCTATGCTTACCGAAGGACTTATCATGTCTCTCATGTATATCCTTGGCCACAGGCTCAATCAGGGGACTTTGCATAGGAACTTGTTGTTTAGTAACAACCTTATGTGCTACAACATATCTCACAAATTCATCTTTGTATTTTACTCATGCTATGATACTTAGGGTCTTTTATTTAGGCAACGGTCGTAGTGTTTTCACAATGCATTAACATTAGGTTTGAATTCTCATTTCAAATCCAAGATGTTCTTCTAGACATCATCGACCATATAGCCATATGTACTACCACAGTAAGTACTTTTAAATGCGCATAACTATCGTGCCCTTTAAAGTATCTATGAGCATTTTTGTGGAGCCATCATATGCCTCTCAGAATGGTTGGACTAGTACCGACTTACAAAGTCCTACCACAATAGATATCTGATATTTTACACACCACTGTGTACATCAAACTACTGTTGGATATGCTTAGTTTTGATGATGTCAAATATAGAATTAAAAGTAGGAAGCAAAAAGTGTGTATAAAGTGTTTATCTCCTACTATCTATTAGACTATGTTTGCTATATGTTTACTGTAATTGAAAGCATGTATACATGATCACATAACATGTCCATAGGTTCATATTGCATACATAAGAGCATGTAACTTAGTCTGGAATGAATTGAGATAAGAATCATAATGGCTAAGTAAAAGAGTGTAGGTTACCTCAGCAATGTATAAGTAAAATCTAATAGGTAACAGATTCTCTATCGCTAAGCTAAGAGCATATCGCTATCAAATGAAAAGCTTAGGATAATAGCTAATGAGGACTTAGCAGTAATCCATTGAAAGAACAATATACCTATCGCTAAGATCTTCACTATCGCTAATAGAATGATTTGAACTAGCCTAAGCAAATAAGAATAGATCATATCGCTAGACTCTGTCTCTATCGCTAAGTTCCCTCTGATAACATGAATAAATACTAAAGGGAAAGAATGTTAGATCAGTTAACATAGTTAGCTAGCGATATCATAAGCTGCTATCGATAATAGGATACCTGAAATAACTTAGAATATTCAGATAGCTCAGTATCCTTAAGCTAATGAGCAAACAAGTGACTAACCCCAATGGGATTAGCTATTGATAGAAGAATGCTTATAGAGATGACATAGCTAGTACGCTGAACATTGAACTAAAAGAATATGCTACCGATAATGCTCATGTCTATCGATAGAGAATGCTTGATGAAATTCCTTAGCTGATATGTTGTCTTTATCATTGAGCTAATGGACTAAGCTTGCGATAACATCTGCTGTGCTTTATATGATTATCTGTTTAGCTAAGTACTGGAATTACACTATGAAGCTAGCGATAGCTTTGTTAGCTATCGATAGCACAACACGTGCTGAGCTAATACATTGTTTCTAAAGTGCAGATTTTAGACTGTCAAGCTAGTGATAGCAAAGGGAGCTAGCGCTAGTGAAAAAGCTGACAGCAAGTACAGGAGTAGGTAGCAGCAGGTTACCGTTACTCAGAGTCTCCATCTCTCTTAGCCAAAGCACGAAAAAGAAAGAAATACTCAAACGGCTAGTTCTCCAAGTCTCCAACGGACAGAAAAGTATAATACCCTATATAAAGACTTGAAGACATCTGGAGCATAGGGGGGACACACACGAGGCACATACACGAGATGAATATACGCTAACAACAATGAAAACAGAGGCTCTGCACAGAATATTAGTTATATATCAGTGAGCCCAGAAATGATGGTTATGAGCACACATTGTTCAGATTATTAAGCTCTGATTTGTATTTCATCATACATCTTTTGTACTTCAGTGATTATCACAATCTGTTCATTTAGTGAACTTATTACTTTGATAAAATCCTCTATTGTTTGAGGCTGTTCTAAAGCTTGGTGCTTTAAGAACAGGGTTATAACCTTACGGGTAGTAAGGGGGAGTGTTTAGAAGGTTTCTAAAACTTTGTAAAGGTTGGCTGGTGATCTCGTGTTCGTAAAACCAGTTTGAAAAGGTTGACAGGTGAACCTGTGTTCGTAAAACCTGTGGGAGGCTTCTCTTGTGCCTGATTTAAACAAGATAGTGGAAAATCTCAGGTGGAGCCTGAGGACTGGATGTAGGTCAGGGTTGACCGAACCAGGATAAATTATGTGTGCATTATCTCTTCCCTTAACTCTCTTAGTTTCTAGCATATCTACTTTATATATATCTCTTGTGCATTTAACAGTTTTGAAATACTCTGTGGTAAACAGAAAGAGATTTTAAAGATTACCTTCATAGTATTTTATAAAAGAGAATTTTAAGTTTTTTATTCTATCACCCAATTCACCCCCCTCTTGGGTGATAGCCAGCGCTTTCAACTACCAACAACGTTTACATGGAAACCCTTTTCCATTTTGAGTTTAAAGTTGATTCAGTTTAAGGATATCTAAAATCAAGAACCAAACTCACTCTAGAAGTCATTAGGGTATCTATGGGATCACAATCGTTTACCTTGGACCGCTCAAGAATTTCCATAATATAACTCTCTTGTGACAGAGAATGGAGTTTGCTTGAGCTATATCTTTGGATCTCAACTCCAAAAATACACAATGATTTACCCATGTTCTTAGTATTTTTCCTCAATATGCACTATCAAAATCAAACTATTTTGGTCAATAATATATCATCCACTTAAAGGATAATATGACAAACTGCTTAGTTATGGTTTTTTCAACCATAAAATAAAACATATTAGGTTACCACTCATATGGAACCTTAAATATCATTGTTTGGATGATTGCTTCAGTCCATAAATTGACTTATGCAAAAATATGTAATATGAGGTCATCCTTTGTAAACCTCAAACATCTATTGTAGTGAAATCTAATATCCAAAGCATATAGATTTTTTTCATTCAAATCACAACTCAAAATGCAAGTTTCACATCCACTTGATGTAAACCTAAAACCAAAAAGTCAGCTATTTCCAAAATGAGTATGATTTTAAGCACATAATACATGAGAAGGTATTCTCACACCTATGTATACCCTTTTGTAACTGAAAGAGTTTTATGTTGTTAATTGATCTAACCAACTTGTTTTTAACCTTGAGAATTCATTTGCTTACAAATGATCTCTCGTCCTTGTGGTAGATCAACTAACTCTCAGACTTGATTCTTTCTCAAAGAATCTACGTCCTGTAATATTGCTTTCTTCCATTCCTTCTAAGTAGGTAAGGCCTCTTATACAGAACACTTTTAGGTCTCTTTAATGACCTTTCACAAGCTCCCACTTACATGGGCAATTGAGGACTGTAGAGCTTGTTCTGTATTGCCTTGTCACTGTGTCTCATATAGAGATACAAAGAAACATAATGTGATGGGCTTCACCATTATCTGCAAAAACTCACCCATAATATATATGGTTCCTTTCAATTCTTTTCAGACACAAATCCATCTTCATTTTCACTTATGAAAATGTCATCAATAAGCTCCCACTTACAACGACTATGGGATCGTGTAATTGACCTTTATGGCCTACGGAAACTCAAAAAAAACTTGATTTGCTCTTTGACCATAATTCATGTGGTTCGGAAAATACCACTTAGGAGGACATATGGTTAAGTATAAAGTTTGTATCTCCCTTAAAGAGAAAACCATACTTGATCAATCAAATATGTGTACTAATCCACCAAAGGTGGACTAAACAACATTCTCCCACTCACTTTTGGTGGGTTATCTTGAATCACTTTATACAGGACCATGTTTAGTAACATTTCATTACGCCTCCTAACAACTCCATCTAGTGACAGAGTACGAAGGGTCATTTAACTAAATAAATATCCCTTTTTCTTCATGAAACTCATTGAAACTGGTCAGGAACAATCTCTATTAGTGCGTAGAATTCTTAAATTCTTTATGCACTTTATTTTCAACTTTATTCACTTGTCTTCTAAAACGCTTGAGCTTCAAACTTGTGTGAAATAAAGTAATAATAATTACTTGAGTAATCATCAACTAAGGTAATATAACCTCCGTGTCATGTCCTCACATTCATTGAACCATATATAGTCAGATGGAAGAAATGCAATATTTTCTCAATCTAAATTCCCTTACTGAAAAAACTTTTCTTATTGCTTTACCTACTAGACACTTCCCTATTGGGTGATAAACATAGCATTCCTGAAAATGCCAATTCAAATTATGTGTCCTAGTCCACCATAACATGTATTCAAGTCAACACTTGAATTAGGGTGGTAAAGCAGTCACGCACACAAAAATTACCAACAATGTTAGAAAACAAAGAAATGTCAAGGAAGATTATATCACAAACAGCTAATTTCATCATGAAAGTCAAGATGGTTCATTTAGAACCCATGAGCATGATGCATGAAACAATGAACTTGTAGGCTCTAATGCCTTTTACCTCAAACCTCACGTCATTATCAATTTAAAGCCTTATGCTTGAAATTGATAAATGACAACATTTAATAAAGGATCTTCGATCCTTATTCTTTTAGTCTATGGAGCTTGAGTCTTTTACTGCTCACTATTGACAGAAAAGAAAATCCATCTCAAAATGGTTTATCCTTTAGTAGGAAAAGAATTTAACCTTACTTAGGTCATTCCTCTCCTTAAAGAGTTTATTACTCCTATGATGTCAAGGCAGTCCTCACATTCCCTTTTATAGAACCTATTACCCTTGTCTCATTTGGGTTTAGGATATTAAGAACGTGCTACCTCTGTGGTATGCTAGCCTAAAGGGTTTGCATACTTTCTGACATCTATATTCAAACTCCAAGTACTTTGATACATCATTGAAAAAGTAACAAAGTTTTCACTTTGGTTTAACCTGGCTTTCATGTGCTCCCATCAGGAAAGGAGCGCCCTTATGAACAATTTGCACTCATTGTTCATTTGACAATATACAATCAACTTCCTTCAATCTCCTTGTCTTGTTGGTTATCTAATATAGATGTTGTCTCATAAAAGGCGTTAAGCCTCAAGTTATATGTGTCAAACTTAATTGACAACATTTTTCATCTTGTGTAATGGAAGTTTTGCGAAAAAATTTCTTTTTACACAATTCACATGGCTCTTTGTTGTTGGATTTCTATCATGCTTGCACTCTATAAGGTAATTTATGACACACTATCCCCTTTTCGAGCCATATAGGTCTCATGTCCTCTCATAAGCTTGGTCAAGATGACTTCTCAACTTTAACTTTATCATGACTCTTGGTCAATGACATGACAACATCTTCTATTAAATCATATGAGACCTTTCAATATCAGATATCAAATTTGTTCCCATTAAGTTTATAGTTGTGTTCTTGTTCTTGGCAGCCTTTCTTGGCTTAATTACTTCAAATCATCCCATTTACTTGGCTATACACAATCTGATTTGATCTAAGAATTTATTTATAGCACATTAAAGTATACAATGTCATACACTTGTATTATTCTTGACTAGAAAAATAATAACACTATTGGATCTATGATAAGGAGAATACGTTTAAACCTCCCATCACACAGATTACAGTAATAATATTATCATCTATAAAAGATTTTATACAAGCACTTCTACAATATGCTCAGTTATGTCCCTCAGAAAACTTAGTTTCTGAAAGCTCCCACTTAGATAGAGCAATGTCATTAGCTCCCACTTAGATAGAGTATTTGACATTGGCTCACACTTAGATAAAGCATATAAAACTCCAAGAAAACTTATTTTCTAAAGGCTTCCACTCAGACGGAGCATTTTACATTTTGCTCCCACTCACAAAGTGTATTTGACATTTACTTCTTCATGTTTCTCTTTACATTATTTCTATAATGTCTTATTAACTTCTTATTTGAGTGACTTAAGAGTTTTCTTGATTTCTACTATGTTCCTATGATTTTGTGAAGTTAATTTTAGCCGAATATAACATCAAAAATGGAAGGTGAAGTCTCTCTACTTTCCAAAACCAAATTTGATAGGTTCTCAGTAACCGTTATTCAGCAAGGCTTTAGGAATCTCATATTCCTAAGTGACATGATAGAAGTTGCGCTATGTTGCTTTGGTGAATTCTAAGAGGTTCTGCAAAAAAAGCTCACTTTCAGCCCATATTTTTATTTAATCATACACCGATTTGGACTCCAAATACGTATACAACAGTTGCACAGAAAGGATGGAAGAGAGAGTCCAGAGAGAAGAGAATGGATACGGGAGTTTTCTTTTGTTCTCATTGTTACTTTGGAAAGACAGAAACTTCTCCCGTATATAAAGATATGAAAAGTCGTATCTTTTCAATTCAAATTATTAAGGGAAAAATTACTCATTTTATCCCAAGTCTTTCCATAATTATATGTTAGCCACAATTCTAATTGGACTTCACATTTTAGCCCTAATTCTCATTGGGCTTGGGCCCTAACCCACCAAGGGTGGATTAAGTATATTCCTACATATTTGGCATTGTGCAAAAGGGCGAGAGATGAAGGGGATTCCGATTATTATCTGTTGCAGAATCGTGGGTTCCAGGCCAAATGATTATATATATATACATGAAGATTTTCTGGGCTGAGATTAGACATCCATTTTCTCTATACATATATATGAAGTCATGCTCAGAAAGTTTTAGATTTGATAGATTTCTGTTTTGGAGTTCGATTGTGTTGCTTCTTCCGGTATGTGTGGCAATCGCAGATAGAGCCCATGTTCGACTTTGGACGAGAATGAATCAGACGTGAGAGAGTAAGAATTTTCGCGTCTTCTTCTTCCTCCTGATTGATTCTGGGATTAGACATGCTAAATTGGACGACGAGGGAAACTTGCATGCTTCTTTTTTTTCTATGGAAACTTTTTCTCGTTATGTGAAATTAGGATTGTTGGATATCAAAAGCTTGTACGTAAATCGGTTTTTTTCTTTTCTGATTTCCTAGTTGCTTTACGATCAATTCAATGTTCCTTTCCTGCGCATTTGCTGCGATGATTCCTCTCTCGCTTTTTTTAAGTAAGAACTATCATTTATCATTTTACGTGAAGGAAAAGAGACGCAAGGACAGGGGATTATGCCAAATTTATAATCACAGTCATAAAATTTATTTAATTTGATTATGCTAAATTTATAATCACAGTCATAAAATTTATTTAATTTGTTCTAATATAAATAAACTCATGTTTTATCGCGGCAAACATAAATTAACTACCATGTACTGTGTCGAATTTACATTATCTTAAACTGTTAGATATATACATTAGTATGTCTAGACTATTGAGCAAGGTAATCAAACTCGGACCGGCCACTGACTCGGTCGAGGCAGTGGATCAAGGGTTAGTGGGTTAGCCCGTAGTCAACTCGGAGGCCAGCCCGGTAATAAATAAAAAAAATAAAAAATACTTAAAATCTCATCACATATTCCAAAATTCTCAACAATAAATTTTATTTTATCACCTTGAACCACTATAAAAAAATAATTATAGTATCCTACATTCTTTACAATTGGTTTGACAAATTGACATCATATCATATTGACATTAAATAATTTCTACCTTAAATATTAATTCAATACATTAAATCACTAACAAAATAATCATATATTTATTCAAAATTCTTTACAATTTCTTTGACATATCGATATTATAGTAACAATCAATTATCAAATGACACCATAAAAAGTAATCATTGAATATTCTTCTTGGTAAAATATCAAAATAGATAGATGATAATAAAATATTCATGTCTACAATCATTTAGTCATTAAACTTATAGTTATTAACACCAAAATAACCATTAACTTTGACCAATATTGCTTCATACAATTTATATTCATAATAAAAAAAAAAGGAAACCGGGTCAACCCAGCAACCCACCGGGTTACCCGGGTTGAGCCTGGGTTATACCGGGTTGCTCTGGGTCACCCCCGGGTTGCCATGAGCCGGGGTTAGTTATAAGCTCGGACTGGCCTTGTGGCCGGGTTGGCGGGTTCCGGGCTGACCCGGCCGGGCCAGTCCGGGTTAGATAACCATGCTATTGAGTTAATAGACTTTTTCCGACACTTACATAGCCACATCATTTACTTAATATAAGTATATTTTTTGTTTTTTTATGTCTGTATCAGCTATTATTTTAATCCCTTAATTTTAAAAATTGCATTTTTATCCTTTTTTTTAACACTATTAGTTTCATTTAATGGAAAACGTTGATTCAACATATTTAAATCGTGATTTTGTGGGTAAATGTTGACAAAATATGTTTAAATTTTAATTTTTTAGTATAATCATTTTAGTAATTAAAAAATTAGACATGTTTATCCAGATTTAGTAACAACCTTCACTCTTTAGGGGCATGAGACGAGAAGAGACATCCTTGTTCTGTGTCACACCCGCCAAAAGGCCTTAGGATAGCAAAATTGTCCTATATTCTATCCTTTTCTTAGTTTTATCTCGTCCCATTTGGATCGGTTTGGTAACATCCCTTTTATTTTCTCAAAAGGATATAAATTTTCTTGATTGGTTGTCCTTTTTCCTTTTTTGGGTCTATTCTTATAAAAAGTAAAAATAAAAATATTATATATGGGAGATATATTACAATTGTAGATAATTTTAAAATTTTATATTGAATTTAAAACCAATATGATATTATATTTTTATATAAATGATATTTATATAAAAATATATTAATTACATCTCATAAAAATATCAACCATATTTTAAAATATTAATATAATATTTGTGAAGGTACAAATCTCATTCCATGTCACATCCTATCCCGCTAATAATTTTGTCCAGTCCAGCTTTTATTCCATCACAAAATTTTCCACGACGGGATATTATCATGCCAAAACGGTCGAGATTGGGACAGGACAGTCGGGACAAGATGAAAGTGAACAGCCATACTTTATATTTGTTGAATCCTTATTTTTCATGAAGTAAAACTAACGGTGATAGTAAAAAAATGACTAAAAGAATATACTATTTAAAATTAAATGATCAAAATAATGCATGATGTAAAACATAAACAACAAAAGTATACTTTAAACTTTTATCTATTTACTTTTGGGTAAATGTGCAATTTTAGGCATGAAGTATTACGACATGTGCACTCAACAGAAAAATAAATTTTTCGAACACATTTTGGTAATGAACAATAAAACTAAGGGCAAATATAGTAACACCGTTAATTGATCGTTAAGTTTGACTACAGAAGCTGATGTGGCAGAACTGAAAATTTTAATTAAGGACTAATAGTAATTTAAGAAGTGATTTTGCAATCAATTAAGGAGTTTTGAGAGTTTTATAAATAAATTTAGGAAAATGAAAGTTTTTTTTTTGAATTTTTAAAGGCTTAGTTTTTCCCTTAATTTTGGAAAATTAGAGTTAGAGGAATTATTTTTGGACCCAAAAGGGATTATAGTGGGAGGAAATTTTTAGCTAGTAATGAAGAAAATTTTTAAGAATTGAAGGGATCATTTTTGGCCCAACGAATATATTCTATTGCGAAGATTTAAGGGTCTAATAGAAAATTATTTACCTATTCTACTGTATTTTTCTTTAGGCAAAAATTATGTCTTCAATTCTTAAAAAAAATTTCATTACTGGCTAAGAATTTCCTCCCACTATAATCCATTTTGGATCCAAAAATAATTCCTCTAACTCTAATTTTCCAAAATTAAGTGAGAAACTAGGCCTTTAAAAGTAAAAAAAAACTTTCATTTTCCTGAATTTATTTATAAAACTCTCAAAACTCCTTAATTAATCGCAAAATCACTTCTTAAATTACTACTAGTCCTTAATTAAAATTTTCGGTTCTGCCACATCAGCTTCTGTAGTCAAACTTAACGGTCAACTAACGGCATTACTAATTAAATTTTCCCCTAGTTTTATTGTTCATTACCAAAATGTATTCAAAAAATTCATTTTTCTGCAGAGTACACCTGGCGTAATACTTCATGCCTAAAATTGCACCTTTACCCTTCGCCTTTTGATGTAAAACATTTACAGCAAAAAGTATACTTTAAACTTTTATCTATTTACTTTTTAATCTTCATGTGTTTGATTGATGATTTTTGAGAATATGAAATGTCACTTAAAGGCCTCATGTCTCGATTAATTCATTCAGATAATAATGTTAGACACACAATCCACGAGATTGAATTATTTATTCTCTAGATATTCTTGAAGTATTTTTATAGTATCGAATGGTCAATAGGTTGAAATTCACACGCACGCATATTAAATAACACAAATCTTGATGAGATTGTGTTTGCTTCGCATATCTTCATCGTTTTAAAATATAATATGTTTTTTTACCAAAAAAAAAAATATAACGTATTTTATAGTGTTGTTTTCTCAGAACCACTAATCTTATCTATAAGTTTTCTTTAAGACTTAACTAGCTAGTATATATGTTTACGTAGAACAAAGAAGAGAGAGAAAAAGTAGGTGCATTAATAATCCTTCAAATCCTCTAGTTAGAAAATATTAAAAGGAAAGGAGAAGCTAAGGAAGAATAGAGAAATGCAATCATTTTGTTTAACCAGACAATGGAAGAGACCTCCCTTGCATTTTCCCAGCTCAAGTAAAGGGAACAACACAAGTCGATCATTAAAAATTGTTCATCCATTTCCTTTCCATCCCTTACAGCTAAAAGGAGTTTTTCTTTCTTAAGGAACTTATATGATTTGTTATTACGCATTCAAATGACCTTATGATATTAAAAAAAAAAAAAAAAAGATTATGGAGTATATCCTTAAGCAACATCTCCCCCAGAAAGGTAAAAACTAATTAAAAAGTGAGGATTGACGAATAAGAGATTTTGTTTGTGTTGAATCAAGTCAATTTCGCTTTTCGTCCACGTCACAAAAAATTAGGGTATCTTCCAATCATACATGTCCACCATTTACACCGTCCGATCCCGATTCCCCCTCCCTCATTCTCATCCGTTGATCACTTTATTCTCTCTCCCTCAACTCTCTAACACTCTGACCGAGACCCACACCTCCATATAATGTAAGATTTCCCCTAGTATAAATTTCCTTCGTGATTCTTGATGTGTGCACCTTCTAATAATATAGTACATTAAACTGTAATTGAATGGTTATGTTCATTTCACTTTGCAAGCAACCAATCATCCACTGGTGAGATGATCCGGTATAAGTTTATTCATGCACCGTTCAATGAATTAATAGGGGAACTTTTAGATCCCCAAGTACTCTGGTGCATGCACGGGAGCTAAAATGGTAGCTGTGCTCTCTATTCTAAGGCAGATCCATCCATCGATATCTAGACAAAAAAAAAAACTCAATTTGGCGTCAATTCTTAAAAGTGTGAATTAATGCAGTAACTTTATAATTATCAGAAAAAGTCATGGGGAAGGTTGTACGCAATAAGTTCCGGATCCATAATATTTCAAGCATTCCAGACAGATCTCATTGATGTGTGCTGTTCGCTATGATGCAACCCCAGAGTTTTTGGTTGTATTGTTCCCAACAAGCATATACGACACCCAAGAACTCTATTTGTTGCTGTCGTTATTAATACTTCATCGGTCCTAAATATAAAACATATTTATTTGATTTGATTATTTTAAGGATGTCTGTTAAATTTGTCAAAAACACATGATATTACCAAATACTCTAATCATCTATCTTCATTTCCACCATCACTCTCTTGCTTATTTATTATTAAATAGCATCTATAGGAATAATTTGGAAAACAATTAGGAAAAATTAGAAAGATGTCTTATATTTAGAACCAAGCTCACCTCCTCAAATATGTCATATATTTAGAACCGGAATGGAAGGGATTAATATTATGTTGTGTGAACTTTTCTTATGTGTCAACAGTGATGCCATGTCACAAATTACACACACACACATACTTGGCCACCTCCAGATCTTCTCACCTTTCTCACCTCTTAGCTTTCATTCGTAATATTTAAGGTCTTCTACCAGCTACTCCTTGAATACCTACCGTTGACTTTAGGACTTCCTGATCCTTTCTCACCTCTTAGCATGTTTTTTGTAAGGGTGGATAAAAATGAATCACCCTCTTGATTTGGATGATTACAACTAACATAATATTCAATGAGTAACTGTAATTGCGATAGGCACTAATAAATACTCTTAATATGGTTTTATGTTGAAATCAGTTCCAAATAAAAAGTTTTCTGTTGAAAGATGAAAGGCAATATCAATACATGAACTAGTACTCCCTCCGGTCCTAAATATATGACCTATCCCGGGAGTTGGTCTTGGTACTAATTATAGGAATTAATTTTAATTTATTTTTTGTCAACTTTTTCCTTAACTGTCCCAATTATTGCTCTTCCAACAATAATGAAGTAAAAGATTGAGGGATAAAGGAAGATGATTAGGATATTTTAAAAAAAATATAGCATACTAACCAACATAATTAACATTTTAAATTTTATTAAATTAATTAAATATGTCTTATATATAAGCACTGATGAATAAGGTAATTGTAGAAATGATTCCATTATCTTAATTTTTTTAGAGTGGATCCACGTCTCTCTTGTTCAAATTCCGGTATTTAACTAGTTAAATAGAAGACATTATTAGATCACCCAAACAAAAGAAAGAGAGGGAGACAAAATAAAGAAATACTTGGTTGGGCTTCGGACACCACCTATTTATAGTGTCCAAGTTGACAATCAAAAGGAAGGTGTCACCATAATAAATAATCCTAAATTAATTTTGTTAATAAGCAATTATTATTAATTGTCTTTCTTTACATAAAAGGAAAAAGTTGGTTTCAACAAGCAATAAATGTTGATTGAATCGGCTCTAAGTACTTATTAGTTATTATTACTAACTGATTTTTCTGGATATATGGTTATTCTTGATTTCATTCGATGATTCGGTGGATCAAGAGAGCGGATTTGAACATACAGTCCAACAAGAGTATTTTTATTGTGCTACATCACAAGCAAATGGGGCCAAAGAGAAAGGAATACATATCATATTGTGGGAATGCTCTTTTATATTACAATTTAATGATCTTTTTTCACAGTAAAGAAAATTATTGGATAAGGTCTTCTCTTCAAGAATATATTTCCTTAATTAAAAATTTACTTTAGTTCGTAAGAGTATTTTTTTTTTTTTTGAGCAAAAAGTTCATATGAGTATTGAAGTCCTGAAAAACAGGTGTTCTGATGGAGTTTCAATTGGGACGAATTTATCAACGTGCAAAGGAAAAAAGTGGTTATAAATTTTGTGTTATTGGGATCCATGAGGCTAATGAAGTGTAGGAAGTAAGGCTTCCCATTTATTCCTTATTTTTTTTATTGGAGATTCCCTTGGCAATTTTCTGTGCATCTCTATGCATCAAGTCCATTGTAAACATTCAATAATCTCCTGCAGTCGGAATTCACGACTCTGCACAAAAGGATTAGAGCTCCACTGATAATGAACTTGCTCATAAGAGGGAATATTGTCGTAATTGTAAACATAAGAATTTGCCGAGATTAAGGCTCACCATAATGGTTTGTAAAGTTAATACAAATGAATCATTTTTTTTTTTTACAAATCAATCACTTTTGATCTTTAGTACGGACTATCTTTTAAGAAAATTAAGTGAATACATTAACTCTTTTAACCTTCTCGAACAAAGTCAATTAACTTTTATATTAAAAATAATTATTAGTAATAACTAAAATGTATATTCCATTAAACATTATCATGCCATCCCTTACAAAACTCATTTCCAAAAATAATCCTGGATCTTCTAAATTTGAAGTGGGCACCAGATATATATAAAGATTCCAAGGCAATCAATGGGTTTTCTGTGTGAATGGAAAAAGAAGTGTCCATAGGCTACATGAAACTAAGGCCAGATTGGGTCCGGAGTCCAGACATAACACGAGGCCCCATTGGATATCAATGAATTCACTATTTTTCACCTTATTCTTTTATTTTTATTCATCATAGATTCCTGCAGTCCACGTCACCATATTCGACGTGCTTCCCGATCCCCTCTTCTGCAACCATTGTCCACCGTCGGATCTTTCAAATCCCCTAACTCATCTTCGACCGTCCATCCATTTACTGGAAAATGTTAACAGAGAGAAGCAGATAAGAGCTGAGAATGGAGATCCTCTCTTTTGACTCTTTCATATAACCTCACTCTGACCTTCCCTTCTTATTTTCTCCTTCTTTTCTCTCTCGCCTCGCCCATTTCCAGGTTAGCTCTTCACTGTAATTTATTGCTTCTGTTCGTTTCTGCTTTTTCTTTATTATGCAAAAAACCCTAATTGATTACACTGATCCCACTTCTCCCACACGCTGAGGATCTGCTTTTCATGTGTTTTTCCCTTTAATTAATCGCCTCGAACCGTGCAGATCCATTTCATGTTGGTATTGTGGCTGAAGTCTTCATTTTTACGTTTTCATATTGGTTGTCTGTTTCAATTCATCCCTGAGGCTTGTGATTGTGAATCGTATAAATGATAGCTGTGTTTCATTTCTGCCCCTCACTTCTATTACAGACAGACTGATTGATAACTGGGTTTCTGATTCTTTTTCGGTGAATCTAGGTTTGGAAACATTATTGGATATTTGTCATGGATTATGGCAGTGAGCCTTCTAATGGATATCATGAGATAGAGAGGAAGAGCGTGGAGGATGGGGTTTCTATGGAGACTGGTGCAGGGTCTGATGAATTGAAGGATTTTGAAGCAGAAGATACATCAGAGGAGGCAACAGAAGCTCCAGAGTATTACCATGATCCGGGAGTAAACACCAATCCCGAGGAAACTATTGTTGGGGATGACGATCCTTCTGACAAGGTTAGTGCTTCGGTTTCTAGTTTGTTGCATGAAAATTCTGATGCTCCACAAGAGGTGGAAAACTTTGAGGAGGCGGTTCCCGTTTGGGAGTCTGGCGAATCCATGGAGGGGGAGGTAGAAGTAATGGTTAATCAGGGGGTAGATGAGGATGGGAAGGGACCTGGCAGCATTCATTTGGATGGAATTGATTCTGGAGGGACCGTGGATGGAGTCTTGTTTAATGATTCATCCAGTATAGGGAAGGATGAGCCGGACGACGGTAGTCATGAGAATGCTGGAAAGGAGGCACTTGAGTTAAACACAGACGCCGTTGTTAGGGAGAATGATGACACCGCAAATGTTAACTCTGGTTTGGTGAGTGAGAAGACTGAAAATGAGGATTTTTCAGCTCCAAGAGCAAACGGTGGGCTAGTCTTGGGAAATGAAGGTGGAGAAAGGGTGGATAATGTTGTTTCTGAACCTCCTACGGAATCTGAACCCAGTGAGAAGATTCTGGATGAAGGGGCTGGGTCTAAGGCTGAAGATTTGGAGGAAAGCACCGAGGATATTATATTTTCGGATGGCAGGGCTGAAGAGCATTCTAATGTTTCAGGTCATCCTCATCATGAAATTGAATCAAATAATGGTGATGAAGCACATGGTAACTCAGCTGATATGGATGCAGAACATCAGGTTGAAATATCTGGAGATGTAAAGTATGAAGTCCATGACACTGATATAAGCCACGATAATAACAATACTGAAGGATTGTCTGGCGATAGGAGTACTGAATGTGAAGATCATTGCGATGTGAATGCAAAGGATACTACAGCTGTATCAGACTTAGAGCATAAGGAAGAAATAAGTGAACTTGGAGAAGCTTCTCCCAATCTACTTGAATCTGTGGGGGAAAGGGCAATGAATCTGGATGATGGAAGCTCATCTTTACAAAATTCTTCTACTGATAAGAAAAGCGTGCAAGCTACAGCAACTGAGTTTACTGAAGGAACTGACAAAGGCCGTCCATCTCAAAAGGACGACCGAGAATTTGGTGGAGGCTGTGACAGCTCCCCTGTTGTGGAGGTGCCTGAAAAATTGCGGGAGGATAGTGTCAAAGAGAAGCATGCCCCTCAGATCACTCAAGATCAGAATGTTCAGCATGCTGGGGAGCCTGTTTCTTCAACTGGAAAACCAGCTGTTACTAATCCCTCCCCTGTTCGTCCAGCTGGCCTTGGTCGCGCAGCACCATTACTGGAACCTGCACCCAGGGTGGCGCCACAGCCTCGAGCAAATGGTTCTGTATCTAGTTTGCAGTCTCAACAAAGTGAGGACTCTTCAAATGTTGAGGCTGAGGAGAATGATGAAACTCGTGAGAAACTTCAGATGATCAGGGTGAAGTTTTTACGGCTTGCTCACAGGCTTGGACAGACTCCACATAATGTTGTTGTAGCACAAGTTTTGTATAGACTCGGATTGGCAGAGCAGCTCAGAGGGAGAAATGGGGGCCGTGTTGGTGCTTTTAGTTTTGATCGTGCTAGTGCTATGGCCGAGCAGCTTGAAGCATCAGGTCAGGAGCCTCTTGATTTCTCTTGCACTATAATGGTTCTTGGAAAAACTGGAGTTGGTAAAAGTGCTACAATCAATTCTATTTTTGATGAGGTTAAGTTCAATACTGATGCTTTTCATATGGGAACAAAGAAAGTTCAGGATATTGTGGGAACTGTACAGGGCATAAAGGTACGAGTTATTGATACACCAGGGCTTCTACCTCCCTTGTCAGATCAGCGACATAATGAGAGGATCCTTCACTCTGTCAAGCGGTTTATCAAGAAAACACCACCAGATATTGTGTTGTATCTTGATAGATTAGACATGCAGAGCAGGGATTTTAGTGATATGCCACTGTTACGCACAATTACTGAGATTTTCGGGCCATCAATATGGTTCAATGCAATTGTGGTTTTGACTCATGCGGCATCTGCTCCACCTGATGGGCCTAATGGTACAGCCTCTAGCTATGACATGTTTGTCACCCAACGTTCTCATGTTGTGCAACAAGCCATTCGCCAAGCTGCAGGAGATATGCGACTCATGAATCCTGTATCATTGGTAGAGAACCACTCTGCATGTAGAACAAATAGGGCTGGCCAGAGAGTATTGCCAAATGGCCAGGTTTGGAAACCTCACTTGTTGCTTCTGTCTTTTGCTTCAAAAATTCTTGCCGAAGCAAATGCTCTTCTTAAGTTGCAAGATAGTCCGCCTGGAAAGCCCTACACAGCTCGTGCTAGAGCGCCTCCATTACCTTTTCTACTATCTTCTCTTCTGCAGTCAAGACCACAGTTAAGGACACCAGACGAGCAGTTTGGTGATGAGGACGGCATTGATGATGAACTGGACGATTCATCTGATTCTGATGATGAAACAGAGCTCAATGACTTACCGCCATTTAAACCTTTAACGAAGGCCCAGATTGAAAAACTGTCTAAATCTCAGAAGAAAGCATATTTTGATGAATTAGAATATAGAGAGAAGTTTTTTATGAAGAAGCAATTGAAGGAAGAAAAAAAGCAGCGGAAGATGATGAAGAAAATGGCAGAATCTGCAAAAGATTTGCCAAATGACTATAGTGAAAATGCAGAAGAAGAAAGTAGCAGTGCTGCTTCTGTACCTGTTCCAATGCCAGATTTAGCTTTGCCTGCTTCTTTTGATTCTGATAATCCCACTCACCGCTATCGGTATCTTGATTCATCCAACCAGTGGCTTGTGAGACCTGTCCTTGAAACTCACGGATGGGATCATGATGTGGGTTATGAAGGAATAAATGTGGAAAGATTGTTTGTTCTTAGAGAGAAGATACCCCTGTCTTTCTCTGGTCAGGTTTCAAAGGATAAAAAGGATGCTAACGTGCAGATGGAAATAGCCAGTTCCATTAAGCATGGGGAAGGCAAAGCAACTTCATTAGGGTTTGACATGCAGTCTGTTGGGAAGGACCTAGCTTATACCTTACGCAGTGAGACAAGATTTAGTAATTTTAGGAGAAATAAGGCAACTGCTGGGATCTCCTGTACTTTCCTGGGTGATTCATTTTCAGGCGGAGTCAAAATTGAAGATAAATTGGTTGCTAATAAACGGTTCAAGGTGGTTTTAACTGGGGGTGCTATGACAAGTCGTGGTGATGTTGCTTATGGTGGCAGTCTGGAGGCTCAATTGAGAGAGAAAGACTATCCTCTTGGGCGCTCATTATCAAGTCTTGGTCTATCGGTTATGGATTGGCATGGAGATCTTGCAGTTGGCTTTAATGTACAATCACAGATCCCTGTTGGAAGGCATACAAATGTTATTGCCCGTGCCAATTTGAACAACAGAGGAGCGGGGCAAATCAGTATTAGATTAAATAGCTCAGAACAACTTCAAATTGTATTGGTTGGGCTTGTCCCTCTACTTAAGAAGGCTGCCGGTTATGCTCAACAGCTGCAGTACGGACAATGACGACAATGATAAAGTTAGCGTTTCACTTGCAGGGTAATACTATTAGGAATAACTTTAAAGATAGCACGTCTTGCTTGTCACCCTGAAATGAGTGATGCTGAGTTGCTTCATGCGTTTTATATACCCACAAGTATGTCTTCTTTGATCTTAGTCTTGGTAGCTTCCCTTCTTAGATATTCACCTCCGGTATTTTTGTTACCCTATGCTGTGGATTCCAAGTGATGCATCTTTTGATTAATGCCTGTTTTAGTTACCTATGGTTGTGTGAATTATTGGTTTTATCTCGTGGTGTTGTCACTTGGCTTGGCTTTCATACCTAGTTCGATAATTTTTCCATCCCCTTTAGCTTCCTCTTGCGTTTGTTGTTATTTTATGGTCCCTGGATTAATTAATATAGTGTGTATATATACCCCCTGTATCTTGAAAGACAGTGCAAACACCAGCTTTTCTTGTCCCCATATGTTCGACATACTCTTCGGCCATGGTGACCACCCCGAGGAATTCTGTTGCTGAATGGAGGGGCAAAGTGTCTTGGAAGGAGAATGGTTGTTGAATGCCAATTAGATCATCTATGTATTTATTTTTTGTTATTACACTGCACTTGTCTGTTTTGCTGTTAAGAAACGCCTGACCATCTCATTTAGGATATGACTAAATTATACTTTTGGCCATTTATATTTGCATCAAGTTTTCTTTTGGTCCTTTAACTTTGAAAAGTATACTTTTGGTCATTTTTAGTTAACGCCGTCAGTTTCATTTAGTGAAAAATGTTGACTCAACAAATTTAAACAATGATTTTACATTTATATGCTAGCAAAATATGTTTAAATTTTAATTATTAGTATAGTAATTCTTATATTTAAAAATTTGGCCATTTTTATTAATATTTAATTATAAAATAACTCTTTACATTTGTTAAGTCGGTATTTTCCGTTAAATAAAACTAATAATGTTAGCGAAAAAGGACCAAAAGTGTGCTTTTTAAAGTTAAGGGATTAAAAAGAAACTTGTTGCAAAGATAAAGGATTAAAATTATACTTTAACCTTAGGATATTTAATGACCTTTTTCAATAGAAATACAATTAGGCTAATTTTAAATGGTAAATTTATACTACATTGTTGATGGATCGACTCCTTAAAATTAGCTGCTCTCATGTCCTAATCCAATTGAATGAGGTGATAATTAAGTTCTATTTCGCCGGGACTTTTATTTTTAACCGGGTGCATAACTGAGGCTAGGCGACAACTGGAAAATCTGCAGTGAACCCATCCACCTCAGACACAATGTGTTACATGGAGTTTGATTTACTATCATACTTCCAATTCTAAAAGACATGTAGAGGGGTGTCATAGTCATCACCTCATTAAGACAGGCAAGTGAGGCAACATAAAGTTTTTTTTTTTCACCTCATTAAGACAGGCAAGTGAGGCAACATAAAGTTTTTTTTTTTTTTAAAAGGATTCCTAATTCTTAATTTTTCGAAGAATCCTTCATCTGTGGTGAGGTTGTGATCACCGATTTTTCTCAATCTTTTTTCAATGTTTAAACAGAGTTAATGAGTTTTGAAAATTTTCTTTGAATTTTAGGAAAAATGTTGGAAGCGACTTATAAGATCATAGAAAATAATGTTTATAAATTGAGTTGCATAGACATTTTTTTTTTAAATTTATCTGGGGAACTTCGCAGCCTCTAAATAGTATTAGACTTTGTACTAGATACATGCATACATATTAAATATTAAATATTGGTTTGTGTTGTTTGTGAAACACGTTCCTTATTATTGTAAAGAAGTCTTGGGGTTTAGGTAATCAAATCTGGACCGGCCACTGACTCGGTTGAGGTAGTGGGTCAGCCCATAGTCAACTCGGAGGCCAGCCCGGTAATAAATAAAAAATACTTAAAATCTCATCACATATTCCAAATTCTCAACAATAAATTTCATTTTATCACTTTGAAGTTTGAACCACTATAAGAAAATAATTATAGTATCTTACATCTTTACAGTTGGTTTGACAAATTGACATCATATCATATTGACATTAAATAATTTCTACCTTAAATATTAATTCAATACATTAAATCACTAATAAAATAATCATATATTTATTCAAAATTCTTTACAATTTCTTTGACATATCGACATTACAATAACAATCAACCATCAAATGACACCATTAAAAGTAATCATTAAATATTCTTCTTAGTAAAATATCAAAATAGATAGATGATAACAAAATATTCATGTCTACAATCATTTAGTCATCAAACTAATAGTTATTAACACAAAAATAATCATTACCTTTGACCAATATTATTTCCTACAATTTATATTCATAATTTTTTTTAAAAAAAGGGGAAACCGGATCAACCCAGCAACCCACTGGGTTATCCGGGTTGAACCCGGGTTATACCGGGTTGCTCCGGGTCACCCCTGGTTGCTAGGCACCGGTTAGTTATTAGCTCGAACCAGTCTTGTGGTCGGGTCAGCAGGTTCCGGGCTGACCCGATCGGGCCGGTCTGGGTTAGATAACCATGGGTTTATCACTAAAGACATCTTCTAACGCTGGGCAATGTGCCTTGTCACTTAAAAGACGTCTTTTGCCATAACTAAAGGTTAATTGCAATGCGCTTTGCCTAGAAGACTCCTGCTTTCGGGTCTGAGTTAAATAAATCAATTACACGAGTAGTGTTTTCTTTTCTTTTTCCTTCTTGGATTTGACAACGAACTGAACACATGAGTTCTAGCGCATCAAGTTATTGGCTCAACTAAAACCATCATGCACTCAATAAAACTGTTATATAGAATCATTATCAATTACTATTTAAAACCGAGGAGTAATATAGTCTGAGTATTATATTGTGATCATCAATATAGAATCACTATCAATATCATTACGAACATAAAAATACAAATAACTATTACATGTGGCGGCAATTTAAGACGTACGTAAGTGTAACTCACTGCAGTTAAAAGAAAAAGAAAAAGAAGTGGGGTTAAGATGAAAGCACATTTCAATGGATGACCGTAACATTGTAGGCAACAATGGCATCACCGGTGGCAGGGTTGAACCAATGAGTGTGGGCGAGTGCATAGCCACGCGCCAGCCGGAATTTGCCGGTGCCACCGACGACCGGCATCTCTCGGACCGGGTTCATGGCCGAGTTCTTACCCAAAATGCTGATGGAGCTTCCATCTGTGAATGAGAAGCTCATTGACATGAGCAACCCCAGCTCCTGCTGGCATGCTGACGTGTAAATACCCTGTGCCCGACCCACCATTTTCGATTTCGGGTCGGGTGTCTCCGTTAGCGGGTCATCGGCCATCATGACGGTTCCAAAGAGTGTGGTGGCTTTGTATGTGTCCACGGGTTGAACCACCCGAATAGCTGTCGGGCTGTTTCCACTGAGTGTGTCATGGAAGTAGAATTGAAGGTTCGTGACAGTCTCCTTCGTCTCAGCATTAGCTCTTAATGATGCCACCATTAACAAGACAATAAGCACCATAATCTCATAACCTTTCTTTGACATCTTCTTCTTCTCTTTCTGTGCTGAGGTACAGAGAAAATGCTAACGCAGAGATTCAAAGAGAGTCCTTACGAATGCTTTGTTCTTTGTTTGTGTGTCTATTTATATATGTGTGTGTTTGAAGCCTTTGTGCAATGGATGCGTGAGGAGATTCAAAAGTGAGTTCAACAACAATTGACCAAATGGTGATTTGAGGTTGCCAGGTGCCGGTGGTCGTTTAACTGTATTAGCAACCATGGAGGGAATTTGGCTTGAAATTTAAATTAGCTCGCTTTAATAGAAAAGGTCAAGGATTGCAGCTAAATTACCCTGGAATTGGCGGGACTAATGGACATAAATTAAAGGCCACATGATTAACCAAATATGTTAAAAATTATATATCCCATACACTCACATTTTCCTCTTGGGTCACTTTCTTTGAAATCATGCGTGCATCACTTTACGAAGATCCATTTTCAAAACATGCTTACTTTTTCCATTGCAGACCTCTCTATCAATGTATTTGCATCACCCACACCAATTGAATTAGTGTATTGAAATGCTTTTTGTTTCTTTCTTCTATCCGAACTACTTAACCTAAAGTTACTTGCGTAGTTAGGATTTGATGGAGCTATTCATTGTTCAGTTGACTCTTCCTGTTTTTGTTGCATATCTTCCAACCCCATATTTAACACGGGGTCCCACATTGATTATGTACATACCACTTTTCAAAGTAAAACAACTATGTAAGTACTGTTCTATTCACACTCAACGTATACGATTGGGCTCCATAAATTCTTAAACCATCATTGTTGACATATTTATATTGTATGATTTAGTGTTTTCAATTTTAATAGCTTTCCGCAGAGTACAAGTCATTTTTAACTGTTTGCAAAGACGCATTTCTTCTTCTAGGGCAATAAGGTACAGTAGACAGTTGACTATTTAAGTTTCATTACAAGGATATAGTGTGAGAATATGATAGCCTTAGATATGACATATAACAATCAAATATGCTATCTTTAATCAGAACAAGAAATACAGCGGAAGTCGATATACCTCTTGCCATTGCTATTATTTGATCAGAGAAGAATCTACTTATAACTGCAAAACAGAAACTGTCAGAAATAACCCAAAGGCTCTTCTAACTGGAGTCCGGCACAGTGATGGTATCTGTTTGTGATAGCCTTAACCAGTTAGGGAACCCAGAATTCAGAGAGAAGAAACGCTCTCTTGTTGTGGTTATCTGCCGTATCAAAGATGATAGGTGTTGGTGTGTTTTCCCCATCAGAAAACCCCCTTTATATAGATAACCTAGATATGAAACCCTAACCTTGACTATTGGGCCTAATGTTGACTACGGGCCACCTAAAGATATTATTATTATCCTAAATAGATCTATTGTGATATTATACTAATATTAATAATATTAATAATATATCTAATATCTAATAATAATCTAACATTCTCCCACTTGGCCCGTACTCTGTATGTCAACTGTTCCTTTTAGTCAAATCAATTAAGGTCATACTGCAAGAATCATGGCGATAAGTCCTTTATCATAAAGTATTACCTTCCATGTATTACCAACAGTATTTCTTACCTAATGGGTATTCCTCCATGAATAAACTTTCAAAACATATATGTTTATTCGGTTCCAAAATAAAAACTTAAATGTTCATTAATCTCATCATCACCAAAAGTGTACACAACAACCATAGAGATAATAAACAAAAACCCAAAATACTCATTGCACACCTCAATTACCCAAAAGACTTACAATCCCCATATGAGGTACATGTATAGCGAATTCATTTGGTCTCATCCCTTTAGTCAAAGGATCAGCTAGCATTTCCCTTGTTCCGATGAGATCAACAGTGACCTGACCATCAGCAATTCGCTCTTTCAAGCTAAGGAATTTCAGCTCAATAAACTTTTTGCTTCCACTCCTTCTTTTATTTGCTATGGCCACTGCTGCCTTATTATTGCAATACATCTTGATTGGCCTGGAGATTGATTCTACAATCTTCAGTCCAGCAATGAAGTGCCTTATCCAGATAGCCTGTGAACTTGCCTCAAAACACGCGATATACTCAGCATCACAAGTAGAAGGAGCTGTGAGTGTCTGTTTGGCACTCTTCCAAGAAATAGCTCCCTCAGTTAATAGGAAGATGTAACCTGTCGTAGACTTGTTGGTGTCTATACATCCTCCCAGATCAGAATCTGAGTAACCCGTCACTTCAAGATTCTTTGTCCTTTTGTAAGTCAACATAAGGTGCTTGGTGCCTTGGAGATACCTAAACACCTTCTTTGCAGCTTCCCAATGCATTTTACCAGGATTGCATTGGTATCTCCCTAGCATGCCCACTGCAAAAGCTATATCAGGTCTTGTGCAGACCTGTGCATACATCAAGCTTCCTACAGCAGAGGCATAGGGAACTTTTTCCATCTCCTTTTTCTTTAATTCTGTGTCAGGACACTGACTTAGACTGAAGAAATTCCCCTTTTCAATGGGAGCAACGTTAGATGAACAGTTCTCATCTTGAAACGCTCAAGAACTTTGTTGATATAGGTTTCTTGAGAAAGGCCTAAAAGACCCTTTGCTCTATCCCTATGGATCTTAATGCCAATGACATAAGATGCCTCACCCATGTTCTTCATATCAAAGTTCTTAAACAAAAACTGTTTCACCTCACGTAACAGTCCTAAGTCATTGGTTGCAAGCAATATGTCATCGACATACAAAATCAAAAATATGGATTTGCTCCCACTATTCTTATGGTATATACACTGATCCACAATATTCTCAACAAAACCAAATGAAGAGATTACCTCATGGAATCTTAAATACCACTGCCTGGAAGCTTGCTTTAAGCCATATATTGATTTTCCTAATTTGCATACCAAATGTTCCTTATCATTTGCAACAAAACCCTCAGGCTGCTTCATGTAGACTTCTTCCTCAAGAACACCATTGAGGAAAGCAGTCTTAACATCCATTTGGTGTAACTCCAAACCAAAATGTGCAACCAATGCCATGATAATACGGAAAGAATCTTTAGTTGAAACAGGAGAAAATGTCTCCTTGTAATCAACTCCTTCCACCTGAGTGAAGCCCTTAGCAACCAACCTTGCCTTGTAGCGCTCAATGTAACATCCTAAAAATTAATTAAGGATTTGTGGGGGTAAATAGGAATTGATTAATGATAAATGATGGATTATGAGAATATTTGAAGGATTTTGAGGTATTTTTGAGGATTTTAAAGGCCTAGTTTCTCCCTTATTTGGACAATAATAATTTTGGGAGAGATTATTTTTAGGATCAAAAGAGGTTAATATGGGAGGAAATAAATAAAGGATATATTATGGGAAAATTTTGAGAGTGAAAAGAAAATTTTTTATTCAAAAGAAATATCTTATTTAAGAATTTTAGGGCCCAGTACTATATTCTCCACTCTGCCGACACTCCTTTCCTCGCCAGAAACTTTTACTGTTTCAATTATTATTTCCTTAACCAATCACATTCAACTACTATTTATATATATATATTATATTATATTATTAATATAATATATTATTATATTATATTATTATTTTATTATTTCACAATTATATAAACACACACAGATGCCATCTGCATTCCTTCTTCATTTTCTCTCTCTCTCACACTCTCACGCCTCTATCTCTCTCTTGCTCTCTCTTTCCACCATATATATTCCTATTATTAGACTTATCAGAGCTCGTTGATATAGGAATAGTAAGTTTTTCGGCCAACCAAGCACATTTTTGGATTCCCGTAAGTCTCCTCTACATTTCTATGTCATTAGTTTTTCAATTTGTTATACTTGAAAAATTAGACCTTGTCTAAGTTGGTATTTTTGGGAGTCCTAAAATTAATAAATTGAAGCTTAGGCCTTGATTATGAGTTTTTCTGAGTATATTTTTCATTGTTGGAAGTTTTCCTAATTATTAGGAATTTTTGGATTTATGGAAGTTTTAGAAATTGAGGCTTTTAAATTATTCGAGGTGCTTATGGGTAAATTGATGATTTTTAGATATTTATTAAGGTCATATGAGGGGATTTAATTAATTGATTTGATTGGGGTTTGCACCTAAAGAATTATTGAGGGATTATTGGATGTTAAGGAATTTTATAAATAGTTATTGGAAAGATTAATAATTTTGGATATATGTATAAATGGAATAGAGATAAATTTTAGAGATAGAAAGGGAGAATAAATGTTAAATAGAAATTTAAAATAAATAAGGGCAAAGAAAGGGTAGTAAGTAATTTATTTTCCAACATGTGAAATTGTTGGATAAATAATTAATTTTGGTGGTATGTATGGTTGTGTAGTGCTTGAATTGCACTAAGTTAGCACGGGGGAGCTGCACTATTGTGATATTGGTGCCAGCTATCAGGTAACCGCTTTCTGCTTATTTATGTGTGCGTGTAGTGTTAGTAAGTAATTTGAAATATTATTATTTGACAATTATGATGTTATATGGAGATGAGATTTTGAATCACAGTTGAGATATGATTATCAATTGATGATTGATGAGATATGGAAATGAGATCTTGGAATATTAATATTTTTATAATAAATGTCCTGTGGAGTATTATTTTGAAATGGCATAAATTTGTGAAGTGAAATATTTGAAACTGAAATATATGTGGTTTTGGAAATTATTTAATATATGTATATCATGAAAATACTGGAAGGCCTGGTGCCTGATTGTGGTGTTGCATATCTATGTGTTGTATGTGAGAAATTATTTGTGTATGTGACACCGGTGAATTGGAAATTGTGCCATCACGTGATGAGGTACCCTGTTGCGCCACAGGGACTAATTGATATATTATGGGAAATAAAGGAGAGAAAGACGAAAGAGGTGAGATCGCCCCTCACGGATTCAGAAAGGACGGAGATCCTTCTAATCCGTGGTACGGTTCAGGGAGGGTAGAAAGTCCCTCGTGAATTGTACCGTGGTGATAGGGGCGGGTGGAAGGTCCCGACTGGTCCCACATGTTTTCCCAACGCTTCTATTAGGATTCGTTTGGGTTGTTGTGATTATCAATGATATATATTATTCTTGAAGATGATTTGGGATGGATTATTTTGTACTTATAAACTGTGAAAGATATTTGGGACCAAGTTATGCATTATATGTGAATACCTGAGCATGCTGTTTGAACTAATATATATACATATATGTATTCCACTGGACACCTTGCTAGCACACACCGCACTTAGATGAGTAGTCAGTGGTTGCGTTTGGGGCTACCCCCGTTGATCTCACTTTTGCAGGTCCTAGGAGCGAAGTAGGAGGTCAAGGGAAGGATCCGGGAACTTCTCACTGATATCGTGAGATACTCTGGACCAGAAGGACATGAGGTATTGCCACATTTAGGATCATATTTTGTATGATGCTTCCGCTGAACCTTGTTCCTATTCTGGGGGAAAATTATTGTATAATACCTATTATGGTATGATATTTTAAGAATGATGTGTGAAGTTTAATCATGCATAATGAAACTCTCTGTTATTGTACTGGGAAGGAAGTTATATTGTGATGACAGAGATTGGAATTGAGGTTTGAAATATATATAAATATTATGGAAAGATCTTTTTCTAACTATGTTAATTATTTTATTAAGTTAATTCCTTTTTCTAACATAGTTAGCTATATAAACGTTTTAATGTTTAATTGTGAGTGGTTAATAGTGGGATTAGGGAGTGAATGTTACACTCAATGTTACCCTGTGAGTCCCTTTTGGTTTTGTAAACCCATTTACAGCCAATGGCCTTGGACCCACTAGGCAACTCTACAAGTTCCCATACATGGTTGTTTGCCATGGAGTTCATTTCTTCATTCATAGCATTATACCACAATTTGGAGTTCTCACTTTTCATAGCCTGAGTAAACGTTAATGGATCATTATCAATGCCAATATCACAGTCATTTTCAGTATTATACACTACGTAGTCATCTGGAATTGCCGGATTTTCTTGCCCTTGTTGATCTCCTTAATTCAACCTCTTGGGTTGGGTCAGGTTGCACGTTTGGAACATTCTCTGTCACAACTGGTGGTAAGTCTGTATTTGTGACAGGTGGACCTTCAGTTATATGTTCCACACGTTCCGCATGATCAACTATGGGTATTGGGACAGTTTCAATTGGCGTGACATATCTAGCGGTAGAAATGTCGCCAACAGCCGATGTCCCTTCCTCAATTGTGCTAGGGGATTCCTCTATGTGATCGTCTACAATCTGATCACTCCCACTAATCACATCATTCTTAAGAAACTTGGCATTCCTAGATTCTACAAAACGCACTGAAGGTGGAGGACAATAAAACTTGTAACCCTTAGACCTGTCTGCATAGCCTACAAAGTAAGCTCTAATGGTCTTAGGATCCAATTTCTTTTCTTGTGGGTTATACACTCTTACTTTCGCAGGACAGCCCCACACCTTAAAGTGATTTAAACTGGGTTTCCAACCTTTCCAGATTTCAAAGGGTGAGCCAGGCATGGTATATTGTGCAACTATACCCTGCTCTCGAAGAAAATCCGCAAAAGGACCTGGCGCTTGTCCTTCACTAGTGTATCTACCGAAATACTCACCACCTCTATCAGATCTCACGATCTTGATTGGTTTCCCAATCTGTTTTTCTACTTCAGCCTTATATACCTTAAAGGCATCTAGTGCCTCACTTTTATTATAAAGCAGGTAGATATACGTGTATCGCGAAAAATCATCAATAAAGGTAATAAAGTACTTTTGACCGTGCGCGGTTAGGTCTGGGCAACATATGTCAGTGTGTATAATTTCGAGCAATTCAGAACTTCTTTTAGCTCCCTTATGTGACTTACTGGTCTGCTTTCCCCTTATGCAGTCCACACAGGTACCAAGATCCGAATGGTCTAAAGATGGAAGGATTCCTTCTTTAGTTAACCTCTTGATCCTGTCAGTAGAGATGTGACCTAATCTCTTATGCCACAAGCTAATAGAGTTCTCATTCATCATATTTCTCTTAACACCATGCATAGCAGAAAAAACATTTGAATATCCAGAGACAATTTTAAATAAACCATCAATCATAACAACCTCAGCAATTGGAGTAGAGTTCAAACTTAAATATTTCAAATCCTTTTCTAACAAAATACCATAATTAAATGGAATAAGTTTAGATAATGAAATCAAATTCCTCTTGTAAGAGGGTACATAAAAAGTCTCTGGTAAGTCCAAAACAAAATTATTTGAAAAAACAATTCGAAAAGTTCCAACTGCTTTCACCGGATCTCCTTTCCCACTTCCTTATAAGACTTTAGCCTCATTAGGACGAGGAGGCCTGGTTGTTAGAAAGCCCTGCATGGTAGTAGAAATATGTATTTGAGCATTGGTATCAATCCACCATGTATCCTTTTGGATACTAACATTATGTGCTTCAAAAGTAACAAAGGACATTGGCATACCTTTATGCTCGAACCAAGCCTTTCTTTTATGGCAATCTTTCTTCATATGCCCTTTCTTCTTGCAGAAGAAACACCTGACATCCTTCTTTGTGTCGGCCTTAGCAGGAGGAATCTTATTCTTTTTCCTTTTATCATTCCCCTTTTCCTGCTTCTTGCCGGCACCCTTATTGGAGCTTTCCACCATATGAGCTTCCTTAGGTGCACCCTTTCCCTTTAATAACTGTCTAGTCTCCTCTTGCACACACATGGACATGAGCTCATCAATTGTCCATATATCCTTATGTGTGTTGTAGGAGATTTTGAAAGTTTCATACTGTTTTGGAAGGGATTTCAAAATTAATTGCACCAAGAATTGCTCAGTTGGCTCCATATCGAAGGATTTCAGACTAGAGGATAAATCTCTCATCTTAATGATATGTTCCCGCACCCCGCCAAGACCTTGGAGCTCCATAGAGCACAACTCTAACATGATGGAACCACCCATCTGCTTATCAGTTGGCTTATATTGTTTCTCAATAGCTTCCAAGTATTCCTTGGCGGTCTCACACTTCGGAATTGCTTCCTGAAGGCATTTTTGGATCCTTGTCCTTATGAGTAGCATAGCACGACGATTAATCTTTTCCCAATAGCTATGATACTCCTTAGTTTCCTCATCTGCTGAATCAGCAGGCATAGGGGGCCTTGGAGTCTCAAGGACAAAGTCCATCTCCATGCACCCCAATTGCAAAAGGACATCATCCTTCCATTTAGAGAAGTTGTTGTTATCCAAAAACACATTCCTACCAGCTTGAGCCAATATGCTAGTGGGAAACATGTTAGTGGGTAACCGAGATGAAATATTAGCTGCGTTATTCAGAGAATCAAAACAGAAATTAGATATATAATTTGAGGCAATCACAATTCACTGTGCCATGCATGCTTTAGAAAACCAATAAAAAGCATACAAATATAAATACGTATCACTAAAATCTACCTGTGGGCAAAGAAATTAGCATAGCATGTATTTATCTCAAAATGGTGGAACTAAAACACATTTATATCTCCTAATACCTGTGAGCAACTTAGGAAATAATAAGGTCATTTTATCCCACCCTAATTAAATATACTCTTATAATTATCTACCTGTGGGCAAAGATTAATTATAATTGCATATTTAATTACAATTGATATTTTCTAACCATATGTGATGTATGCAACTTAAGAAAAGGATGCTGTGGCTACTCCTTTAAGGCAAAAGCATATCACAAAATATCATAATGTGCAAGCATTAAAATCAATTATATGCACATACTTTATTGGGAATTATTAAATTAATTTGACCTTAATTTAATTTAATAAAACTCCCACTAATTATAGCATCCACAGAAATATTGTTTAATAATTAATCTATAGCATATTTCACTTAATAATTCCAAAATGTGAAATAGGCAAGATTAATTTTCCTAAATTTAAACAATTAAAAAATGATGCTAAAATGAGCACACATGCTAAAATATGACATATATAATTAAAACAATTATAAAAGTCAATATATTTAGCCATATATGATTTCTAGAATTTAAAACATAAATAGCTTAACAATTTAAAACATTAGAAAAGCCCAAAATATAATTCCAGAAATAAAAATAGGACCAAAAATGGAATTTTCGCAGCCCAAATGGATCAGCCCAACATAAATTAAAAATGGCCGAAAAAATAAAAGAAAAACGACCCAGAAAACGCAAAGCCCAATGGTCCAAAATTTTTTTTTAAACAAGTCCGAAAAACCAGGCCCAATATCACGCCGGCCCACTCGCTGCATAAGTGAAACGGATCGTTTCACTAAGGCCCAAAACGGCGTCGTTTCGCTGCGTCTGAGGGAGTGCTTCAGCATGAGTCAAAACGGCGTCGTTTTGACTTAAGTCAAACGCACCGTTTTGACTCTTCTTCCCCAGCCACTCGGGTCAGTTGTCCTAACCCGACCCGGTAACTGTGTGACCCGGTTTCCTGAGCTCTACAGCCGCCGTCTGAGTCCGATAATGGAGGCGCCGATTCAGACGTTCTCTACGTCTCTTTATGGTCGGAAAACTCAGGGTTTTGCACGAAACTGATTGGAGATTTCATCTCCATGATTCTTTAATGATTTAGGGTGTGTTTGGATTACCGTTGGAGAAGTGGCTTTTTTTAGAATGACTTTTTTTAGAAGTGACTTTTGGATAAAAGTCATTTGTGTGAAGTGATTTATGTTTGGATTTGTAATGATAGAAGTGACTTTTTTTCAATCTGACTTTTAGAAACATGTTTGGATGATTATATTGAAAAGCACGTTTAGATGAAAAATTACTAAAAAGGGCATTATTTTCATTAAATAATACATATATAATATGCATATATTCTTATTAAAGGCTTAGTTTTTCCCTTATTTTCAGGAAAATAATTTTAAAAAATAATATTTTTTGCTCAAATGAGTATATTGTGGGAGAAAGTAGTTAAAAATTGTTGTGGTAAATTTTTGGAGATAAAAAGAAAATTTTAGATTAAAAGAAATTATCTTATTTGAGAATTTTAGAGGTCTAACAGTCTAATTTTCCTACTCACTTTATTAAATAATACATAACAAAAGGCGTGGGACCCACCAGAAGTCAGAAGTCAGAAGCCAAAAGTAACTTTTTTTTGCTTCTGACTTTTGCCGTTACAGAAATCATTTTGGACCAAAAGTCATTCAAGAAATAAGTGCAACCAAACATATTTTTTTTTTCAAAATGACTTTTGCCTTTTAGGATGTGCTTCTAGGATCCAAAAGTAGGATCCAAACGCACCCTTAAGCGTGGAAAAATTCGAAATCCAACGGGTATTATAGCAAAAATCCGATTCCTTGTTCTCTCATGATTTTCAAAATTTCAGATCTAAATCAAAACCAAACGGGAAAAATATAAGCCGAATCTGTAAAGGTTCTTCCCAAATTCTTTATATATGATATCAAACAAAAATATATATAAAAGCAAGATGAGAGAACACACAACAAAATTGTGTACAAAACCAGATGAGAAAAATTAAGACAATAATTCTCATGCATAAGCAGATCCTTAAACGAAATTACGATACAAAAATTAATTTCATATGATCAACAACAAAAAGCAAGGTAGAGAAAAACAATGGCTCTAATGCCACATGTGAGAATATGATAACCTTAGATATGACATATAACAATCAAATATGCTATCTTTAATCAGAACAAGAAATACAGCGGAAGTCGATATACCTCTTGCTATTGCTATTTTGATCAGAGAAGAATCTACTTATAACTGCAAAACAGAAACTGTCAGAAATAACCCAAAGGCTCTTCTAACTGGAGTCCGGCACAGTGATGGTATCTGTTTGTGATAGCCTTAACCAGTTAGGGAACCCAGAATTCAGAGAGAAGAAACGCTCTCTTGTTGTGGTTATCTGCCGTATCAAAGATGATAGGTGTTTGTGTGTTTTCCCCATCAGAAAACCCCCTTTATATAGATAACCTAGATATGAAACCCTAACCTTGACTATTGGGCCTAATGTTGACTACGGGCCACCTAAAGATATTATTATTATCCTAAATATATCTATTGTGATATTATACTAATATTAATAATATTAATAATATATCTAATATCTAATAATAATCTAACATATAGCACTTGATAATAAAACTGGTGTAAGCAATTAACGAGCACGAAAAAAAAAATCAATACCCTCTCATTCCCTCATTATAAGAGCCAAGGAAGTAAAATCATACAGAGAATTGGTTGAGAGAGATAAATATGTCTAAGATAATTTTGTTTTCTCAAGTTTGCCCTTATTTATGATTAAGTATATAAGAGAGAGAAATGTCATAATAGTGTTATAAATAAGTATGAAAGAGAATGTAAATAGAGAGAATAATGATGGGTAAAGTGAGAAAAATCTCATTAAATACTTTAACAAATTAAGCCAGGCTCTTATAAAAAGGGACAAAACCATTCAAATTTTTTGTTCTTATATATAGGGACGGAGGGAGTATATTAACAGCCACTTTTTGACCATGTAAATCAACAGCTACACCATGATTTTTTCAATGTTCTTTAGGTAAAGTGAGAAACAATGTCTCCAGACGTTCAGTAAAGCCACATAACCTTTTATCTTCTTTTATATAATTGATTAGATTAGTGTATTGGTAGCGTATTACAATGGGACGCGTTCATATAAGTATCGTTTTTCTCCCTTTTCTCTCTTTAAGTCTTGTTTGTTGTCGTTAGGGGATACAACACTATTTATTTATGATGATAGTTTAATTAATTGATGTGATTACTATTTGATCTGTGCCGACTATATTTTAATCAGAACATTAAAGAAGGTTCTAGCAAGGTATCATGTTAAAGTATTACAACTATTTACAAAATGACCTACTGTCCTCAAAATAAAATCTAGTTTTGAACATATATAATGGAGACAAGAAGAGATTCAGCTGGCTGTGAATTTTCTTAGTCAAATTATGTTGAGCTTACTTGATAGTAACTCCAGATGGTTGTGTCTGTTATTTCTAAATGTTTGCGAGACATTTTCGGTTCCCCCAGAGAGAGTTCCTAATATATTATGCGATATAAATATAATGTCTACTTGTATTATGCATCATAAATAACAGCAGAGATGTTATAATAGAGAAAATACTCTGCTTTAGTATGATGTGTTGTAGGTATATATCTGACAAAGTTGAATCTCAATATAGGATAATAATGAACGGAAAATCACATATTTAGTGTAGGAATAGGGCAAGAAACAGGGAAGGCATGTAAGTCATTTGCATGGGGTGAAGTTGCAGGTAACATTTCCAGAACCAGAATTGGCCCTCGTGAAGTGAAGAGCAGTGAGGAGGACAGTCCTACTTGAGCCCATCAAGGCCCAATTCATGTGCTGAACCACACCAAGTGGATGGTAAGAGAAGTCAAGGCTATTATAGGAATTCAAAAGGGCAGTGATTCCTTCCCTAAGTAGAGTCCTATAAGGGTCTCCTCTCCCATGCAGACCATTCCACAGTGACAGATCAGTTCCATATCTCCTTGCTGCAGCCATTCCAAAAGCTACTGCTACCTTTGTTTCTGGGTTCACCCACCTCCAATAGCAGTTGTATTCTGGCATTGTCCACTTCCTATGAAGGAAAACTAATTAGTCCATTGCTGCAGTCTATGAAAAGCAGAAAACATTAAGTTAACCTTCTTTCATAATTAAATATTCTGTCGATGATCCATTGTTTTAATCCTATCAAAAGGTATTTGCTGCATTTTATC
Organism: Mimosa bimucronata; assembly: GCA_037074515.1. Lineage (NCBI taxonomy): Eukaryota > Viridiplantae > Streptophyta > Magnoliopsida > Fabales > Fabaceae > Mimosa > Mimosa bimucronata. Next base: position 901,358 of record CM073438.1, read on the forward strand.
TCCATTTTCATGCTTTGTATGTCAAATGAATAAAAATGGGTGGCCTGATACATGAAGCTCCCACTATGTCGGTTTGGAGGAGGAACAGATGTATGCACTTTTGTCTCCACAAGCAAAAAGGCTATTTTCAGGGTTTAAACCTGTGAGCCAAGGCTCACCCTCTAGTATGACAATAGAATCGATACTTTTACAATTATGGGTTAAAGATCAGATTTGCCCCGAAGTATACGCGGTAGATCACATCTGCCCCGGAAGTATTGTTTGGTCCAATTTTGCCCCGGACGTGTGTAAATTGGATCATATTCGCCCTTTAACGTTAAAGAATTCACATTGATCGTTAAATAGTTGACGTTGACCGTTAATATTTTAATGGTAAAGGGCGAATATGATCTACTTTATACATTTTCGGGATAAAATTGGACCAAAAAATACTTCCGGGGTAGATGTGATCCACCGTGCATGCTTCCGGGGCAAATATGACATTTAACCTTTCAATCATTACAATATAAAATCAACACAAATTCTGGTTGGTACAGGATATCCCGACGAATATCATTGGAGTATCTCAAATGACACTAGACGCCTTACCTGGATCTCAATATATCAAATACAGACATCTTAAATACCCTACAAAATCTAACATAACAAGCTGTGCTAAATCTGAGAATGAACCAAGGATAGTGAACTTACTGGAAAGGACAAGCCGAAGCTTGTGCAGAGATAAGAGGTGGTTGAGGAGGCATAGGAGGTAGAGGTGGCAAGGGGGGAAGTCCAGCAACTGGAGGAAGCTTGAAGGGTGGAGGAGGGGACTTATCTTGTGTTGGTGGTGAAGGCACAGGATTTGGAGATGATGATGAGCATCGGTTCATTGGCTTTGCAGGTTGAGCCAGAAGAGGATCCACAGTGTACATCTCCATATCAAACATCCTAAACATAAGTCTAAGCTTCTGAGGAGGACCAGAATCTTCACCACAACCCATTGATCCCTCACCACTGCCTGACACACGTGCAGAACAACCTCTCAAGTCCGGGGCACCATCAAACCTCATCGCATAGCTCCCAAACCAGTTCGTTGTCTCTTCTCTTGACATACTAATTTCTCCATTGCTATTAGCACAGGTCATAGTCACTTTAGCGCCTGTAAGAAATAAGAATTGAAAAAAAAAAAAAAAAACCCATCAATAAAGTTCAAACTTTTGAAACATGGATATCTTAGTACAGTGATCAGTGATGATGGAGAAACATCATTGAACATCTTGATGTCCATGGATTAAAACTCTCTCTCTCTTCTCAAATTTTAACCAGCTAGAAAGTTTTCTGCAATTTTACTAGGAATGTACTGTCTGATAGAGGAAGAGTACTTTCAACAAGCAGAAGGAAGACATCAGGGTTTAAAAGAGAAACAAAGTGAGTGAAGAAAGCCAATGGATCTCACCATTAACGGGAAAATCAAAAATAGATCTTTGGCCATCTTTGCATTGGTCACAGAACACAGTGCCGGTGACCATAGCATCTGCCTGAGTTTCATGGATCAAAGCAAAAATGAGAAATGTTGCAAACAGAAGCTTATCCCGAAAGTCCATGAATCTTGGACGCTGTTAGGGACAACACTGAGGCAAAAGCAAAAATCACGAAGGCACGGGTTGGTATGTTCAGAGTGGGGATGAACACTTAAATGCAAATCACAACCAGTAAATGAAAAGTGAATAGTGCGTACATCCAACCTTCAACTGCCAGAATTAATGAGGTATGTAGAAAAATAAAGTTTTTGAAAAAGGAATAAGTGTACGGTTTTCATTAATCATTGCTAGCTAAGAAAATAGAGTGTAGGTGGAGTAGAAGATAGGAGATGCCTTAAATGACATCCATAAGTATCAATGTTTCATAAACCATAATTTTTTATCATTATGAAGGATTTTCCTTTTTCTTTTGGACTGATTATGAAGGATTTTCCTTAGTCTTCATTGAATTAATATGGGCACTTGTCATTGGTTGTATTCTAGAGTTCTTTTATATCAGAGATCCTAGTCGAATCAGTGAAACCATTGTGTCTTCTACTAAAATAAACCAAAGGATTATGAGTAGAAATTTAGCCCCGTTTTCACAGTTCACGAGAAGGTTTGATAAATGTCAACAGAAACGGCAGCCCATTAATGAGTCTGAATAATGTCTTTATTGGCTCTAAATGTCTCATGGGGTGTCTGTAAGTAGAAATTTAAGAGTGAATCACACGAGACATGGAATTATTTTTGTCATGGTGATATGCATCAATAGAAGAGCAAAACAGTATTGAATGATTATGAAATATGAGGGATGAGTTAATAAGGTAGAAAGACTGTCGCTATCAAAATTTAAAACATATCGGATTAATGAAAGTAACTGTTAAGATTCTGATATGGAATTTGGAGACGTGGGGTGGTTTAATAGCCACTATATTTTGAGCTGGTATTGCCATGGCGATGATAGGTAATAGTTGGCCGTCAAGGTAGAGATGAACATTAATGAAGTAGTGGCAAAGTGCCATGTTTGAAGGAAAAATAAGGTTTCAAGTGTGAACCCAACATCACAGGAGGAATCCAATTTACTTCAAACGCATGCACTCACTTTCTATCAATATTTTTTCAACCTCACACCACATGCCGATGCTGCCTTTTGTTGTTATTTCTTTGCTTTTGCTGCCTCTCTTTAGTGATAGGAAAGATTGAAAAAAAAAAAAGCTCCATTCAATTTTAAGACAAAGTTAACTAATTTTATGGACTTGAAGGGATGGTAGTTTCTAGTTGATATTCATAAACTTGTAAAAAAAGTAACTTTTCAATTTTGCCTTCGATTAGCTGAAATATGTAACTTTTCAATTGTGGCTTTTGTTCTAAAATTTGTGTTTATACCACCCTAAACGTACTAATACATGCTAGTTAAACAAAATGGTTTAAAATCTTTATGCATAATTAAACTTAAATGCACAAGGAGGCCTTCCAGTATGTCATGTATACCCCAAAAATTAAAGTTAGGTGTCACTCATATATACTATTAAGAGTCACTACTTCATAAGAGAGTGAAGTAGTAAATTCAGAAATGCAAATATTGGGTGTATTTGGATTGACTTATGGAAAAGTGACTTATATATAAGTCAGATTGTGTAATGAGATTTATGTTTGGATTAGCTGTGAAAAAAATGACTTATAAGTACTTATTTTCCATAAGTCAGATTGTGTAATGAGATGTATGTTTGGGTTAGTTGTGACTGGTTGTGAAAAATAAGTCAGAATTTGTGGGCCCCACCTCCATAAGTTCTTATTTTTTTCGATAAGCTCTTTTAAACAACTTCTACTTATTTTTCCATAAGTTCTTATTTTTTCCATAAGACCTTATTTTTATAAGCTCAACCAAACATATCAAAAATTGCTTTGCCCATTTTAAGCTCTTTTTGGGGGGGGGGGGATAAGAACTTGTTTGCTAAAAAAAAGTCCAACCAAACATAGCCTTTAAATACAGTTATGCACCCATCAGAATTGAGATGGCCATTCAAAGTGAGACGACGACAGTTCCCAGTTATATTGTCTTTTGCAATGATAATTAATAAAAGTTAAGGCAGTCTTTGTGGAATGTTGGATTACACCTTTTGAAACCAGTTTTCACGCATGACCAACTTTTTGTGTAGTGTTGTCACGAGTAAGAACAATGGATGGACTTACAATTCATGTACCAGACAATTGTCTGGATGGAAAGAAGATGACAAAAAGCCAGTCTATAAGAAAGTGTTTAGGAACATCTGGAAATATGTAAGAAAAACCTTGTATCGAGACGAAATTGACTATGACATTATATAGTTTTAAACAAAGAACTGTTTAATTCATATGCATGGTGAATTTTCGTTTACAAACGTTTATATGTGCCATTATGTTTGTGCCATACAATGTTGTAAAAGCCATACTTGAAGGTGAGCTAGAAATGTTAGTGGGTCACGATTCGCACGATCGAGCCAATCGGATCGACAGTCAAACCAATGACGTAATAACTAATTAAAACTAATATTATATGTATATGTAAGTAATATAACCATATGAAATAGGGTTAAAGGGCATTTTTTCCCCGAGAGTTTTTACGTATGGGCATTAGGCACCAGAAAGTTTTTTAGGGGTCAAATGTGCTCTGGAAGTTTAAAAATAAGGCAATTTAAAACCCCCCGCACTAACTAGCACAAACGGTCAACGTTATTGACCAAAATATGCTGAGTTGTCTTTAATGTGTCATCCACCTAATGCCACCTCACTTTTTTTACATGTCATATTTTTTAAGTGAAAAAAAGATCATTTCTACCCCCACCCCTTCTACCTAGGAGTTCGCCTTCCTCTCCTCATACTACTCTTCGTTGAAATCTTCCACCCCTAACCAACTTTTGAAGTCAAATAAATTGTATATCTTACCAATTATTGGGCACAACAATCTGGAAAAACAAAATAGAGTAAAAAAAATCTGGAAAAATCCCCTTCATCATACACATAGCTTTGTTAAGGATCCCAAAAATTAACAATCTTAAAAAAATCAATATGAAAAATAAACACCCTCACCCCATTCATCAACATCAACAATCAACTTTGGTAAAAAAAATTATCAATCAACAAAAAACTTAGCAATATGGAAAAAGAAAACCCCCTCATCATCATTGACGTTCATGGATTGTGAAGATGATCGAAGAAGGTGAACAGTTTGACAACGTCTCTTCCCTCTCTCTTCAGAAGACGATAACGAAGTTAGAAGAAGAAGAATGTGAGTCACAGGCCCCAATAGACAATCCAAAATTTGTAAGATTCACGGATATTTCAATCAAACAAGTTTCAAAAGGCAAAGGGCTTAAGACTTAACAAATGAAATTACGCAACCTCAGATCTGGAAGCAACACAAGGTAAGAAATTGAGGGGGGAAAGGTGAGAAAAGGTAGGCGTAAGACACCCCGAAAAGTTCAGATATTTCCAATTTAATACCTCTTTTTGAGAAAATAATCTTAGATATATACAGAAAACCCCATGAAGAGATATGATTGTAGAACAATCACAAGAAGGAAAATTGGCTGAAAGGGAGGGGGAAATTTTAGCAGATAGAAATAGAAAATAGAGTAGCAATTTCCAAAGAGGCCAATACCCTTCCACCTCCGTTTCGAACTACTCTACAATTTCCTTCGGTTTCACTTGTCAATGTCATACTCATCCGATGGATTTTCTTTGTAGTGAGAGGTGGAAAATTTCAATGAAGAATACGATAAGAAGAGGAAGACGAACTCCTAGGCAGAAGAAAGAGGAGAGAAAGGAATTTTTTTTAAAAAAAAATTCACTTGAAAAATATGTATGACATGTAAAAAAAAGTGAGGTGGCATAAGGTGGATGACACATAGAAGACAACTGAGCATATTTTGGTCACCGTTAAGACTAGTTAACGGGAGGGTCTAAATTGCCTCCTTTCTTAAGCTTCCGGAGCACATTTAGCCCCTCAAAAACTTCCTGTTGCTTAGTGCTCATACACAAAAACTTTCAGAGCAAAAATGCCCTTTAACCTTATAAAATAAATATGAAATCTTAATATAAATTAAGAACATACTTAAAAGCTCTAATGCAACATTTTTCTCAAATACAAAATTATAATATGTTGAAATCATTAAAGAATGTGATTTGATTAACACTTTTAGGGATTAAGGGGTATTTACGGGCAAGAGTTGATTTTTTATGTGTAGATACATGTCTTTGTTTTTTTCCAACATTTTCTTGGTGGGTTATTTGGGATATCCAAAGCGACCCAACTTTCAAAGTGGCTAAACCATTCCCGTACGAGCTGAATGATGTTCTTAGTGGCGGTTGGACCAGTTGGACAGTCTGGTCCAGGTTTTGCAACACTGGTTCCCTATAGTTTCATTTAATCCAGCACCATTTTAAACTGGGGTTAAAGGGCATTTTGGATCCAGAAGTTTTCGGGTTAGGTCACTGGACACCAGGAAGTTTTTTGGGGACCAAATTTGGCCTGGAAGTTTAAAAAATTGGACAATTTGGACCCTTCGTTAATTAGCCCTGACAGTCAATGGTTAGTTGACCAATAATGCTTACTTGGCAGCTAAATATGTCTTCTTCCATCCTGCTCATAGTTACACCTCATCATCCCTCCCTTTCTTCCTCTGTTCCTCCTATATCACTTCCACCTCTCTCTGAAACATCAATGGTAGCAACTTTCTTTTTATACTTCTCCATCTACATCTTCTTGTTATTCATAGCTCCACAATTACAGATATGTAACTTTTAAAGTGTGAACCATTCCCCCAAACCATCACCCCTCAATCTCCCTTCTCACCTGAAATTGCAGGCAAGTAATAGCTCTAGAAGATGCGAAGCATGACGAGCTCTCCCTCTTCCCAAGGCTTTGTTGCTATTGTCGGCGTCGGCCCCAAACTCGGCTGATTAATCGCTCAAATATTTGCTCACGAATGCTACACCGTTGGCATCCTTGCTTGTGACCTGGGCGAATTACAGGGAGAATTTCGAGATTTTCCGATTAGATAAAGAGGGAGGAGAAGGTGCAAGTTTTTTAATCTGAAGTTTTCTTGATAGAAGAATATATCTACATCCCAGATTTTTTATTTGACCACAATGGCTGAGGCATTTCCATGTAAATTAAAAATGCTCCTTCCTTTGTGTATCAATTCAACTGTCGGGTCAAGTTACCCATTTCCTCTACTTCTCCTTCTCCTTCTCTCTCCATCTCTATTTCTATCCCTCTATGTATATATTGATTTGTTCGATTACGATGCTTGAGTTTGAGTGAGGTTACTCCCACTCAATGCAAATGTTTGTTTTGATCTGTGATCTTGAGATTTGGAATTTCTTTTCATTTCTTTGGGTTTTTTCTAATTTTGATTTGGATGCCTAACGAATCATGATGTTGTTTCCTGAATGTTATTTGTTGTTCTCCTTGTTCGTTTAGGTTGTGGAAGATATTCAGGGAAAATGGAAAAGGCCCAGAAATTGCGTCATGCTTTTTACTTTTTTTTCCCCTTCCCTTATTTGCTTTCTAGATCAATAATAATAGGTGCCCATGGAAGTTGAAGTTTTTGTGCTTTGGTTTTTATATCTACATACCCAGTAGGTGAAGGTGTAGAAAAGAAAGTTGCTGCCATTGATGTTTCAGAGAGATGGAGGTGATATGGGAGGAAGAAACGCTGCGGAGGAAGAAAGGGAGGGATGATGAGGTGTAAGTATGAGCTGGATGGAAGAGGACATATTTAGCTCCCAAGTAAGCATTTATTGGTCAACTAACCATTGACTGTAAGGGCTAATTAACGGAGGGTTCAAATTACCCCATTTTTTAAACTTTTAGGCCAAATTTGGCCCCCAAAAAACTTTCTGGTGTCCAGTGCTCTAACCCGAAAACTTCCGGGTCCAAAATACCCTTTAACCCTTTCAAACTGCTCATCTTCCGGCGCATCACGCCGAGTAGCACTGGTTAGTTTCTTTTAAAACAAAAATATATATTATCTAAAGCTCTTGTTTTTGGTAAGATGAATACAAAGACTAAAAATATTTCTGCTCATCAGCATGAAAACAGCCACCCGAACTCACACACACACACACACTCTATATATATATATAGTCATTCAAGCTTTGTTTAGGTGCTTGCTATATAGATAAGAAAAATTTAAAAGAAATTGGCAACCTGGAGAAAGTTTGCCGATAACCAACATAATCATGGAACCGCCTCATAATTATACAAAACTTCCGCGGGGATTCAAGGAACAAGTATCACAGTGCGGCTGCATCTACGACATATATCAGGTCGAATTCCATGGGCAATCGATTTTAGAATGATCAATGGTATTAGAAAGCTCACAGTTACCGATTCAAACAGGCAAAAACAGGACTGAGCAATTAACCACACACCATTTTATCCGTTACTTTCATCTTAACCACATTTGCATGCCAAAAGCATCTTTCTTTGCTTGGAAACATGATGAGCCAGCTTTAATTATACTTATTCATAACGGAAATTAAGAAAGGCAACAGACGAACACATGACAGATCATCATCCTCATCCTCAACACCATAAAGTTACATATATTATATAGAACCATAAATACGCTCCATTTCATCGAATCGGATCAAATCAAAATAAGATACAAGAAATCAACAGCGGAGGGGAATCAGATCTGTCCAACGCACATACAGTATTACTGAGTTGAAAATAAATACCAATATCGTAAGATCACAACCCAACACATGTTTAATACAGATTTTCCAATGGCGAAAATTACCGCCACAATCGGCTAGCTAAGGCTATCTAAGCTACAAGCATACCTACCAAAATTGTTTAAAACCGTTTCAGTATAGTGTCTCTGAAAAGAAGCGTTTTGAAAAGTTATGATAAATTAAATAACACGAAAAGTAGAAGCTCGGTTTTCAATTTCCAGATTTCTTCAACATTTCTTTCTCGCAGGGACAAAAATAATTCACAACTCTTCAGTTTTCTTCAACATGCCCATCCTCAGACTTCTCAGCACTGCATCAGAAAATAAACATATTAACAAAATCAGAACAAGAACAAGGTCTATGGGGGCACCAAATCAATAGAAGTAACAAGTATTAAATCGATGAGATAGTGATGGCGAGAAATAAAAAAATCCGAAACCATCTGAGGGGATCAAATCTTATGTACACTTCAGGAGCTTCAGAAAAAAAAAAAACACGCCACTTACAACTCAAAGTCCTGATTGGCATATGAATAAAGTAGATGACTAATGCATTATTAACTAAAACTATGTTCTACCCAGGGGCACCAAGACAACGATTATAATTCATAGCTGGTCAGATTCCAATAATCAGATATCAGTGAATGTGCGACTAAGCCTTAAAAAGTAGTTGTTGCCAAGTAGCTGGAATGGACTTTGAACGGATCCTCCTAAAGAACAGAAATTATCAGAGTACCAATGATGACTTCACATAAATTTCTAGCGCCCTTTCATGTAGGGTACCAGCCTGTAGTGTGTCCAGTTTACACATAGAGCGCACAAAACTTCCAAAAGAAGGATCAAGCCGAAGGCAAAACTGTAGCACAAACTAGAACGAGAAAAGCAACATTGCACAGCACAGCACAAGCAGCCAATAGAAGTTCTTCACTTTTTTAAGTCTTAACAACTCTCTTCTCTTCTTCTATGGTTAACGTTTTTCTTTTGAAAAAAATAAATAAATAACGCTACCGACAAAGAGACTCGTTCTCAATATCAATAAGTTTACGGATCATAATTCTACCTGATATCATCTCAAACTTTTCATCAATATAAAATCTTTCAAGAAGAGAAGAAATGAATACCATGTCTAAACGAACTAATAAAGACAATCAAGAACACACAACACATGAAACCACTGAATTTGTTCACTGACAAACCTTGCTGGACGAGTGTCATCGGATACTGCCTTCCTCCAGCTCCCTTCAGCTCTTTCTTCCGGCAAATTAGCACGTCCATTGCCAGACCCAAAGCCCCTCCTCCCAAATCCTTCCTTCTTCTCAAATGGTTCCTTAATCCTCACTGCATCAAGCTGCTCATCAATCTTCTTCCAATCCTGCCCTTTCTCCGCCAAAACCTCTTCCCTTGGCCTCGCCTCTCCAAATGGGTTTACACCCTTAGGCTTTTCCACATTCCCAGAACCCTCTTGGCTCCCATTGCTCACAGGCACTGATCGAGGCTGCAAATTAAGTCTCGGCCTTTCAGTCAAGGTCTCATTTTTCTCGCTGCCACCTCCAACATTAAAGTCCCCTTTCTTCCTGTTCCAATTATCCGAATCAGCACCACCGCTCGAACCAAATCCAACCTTCCTCTCTCTCTCAAACCCACCACCAGCCGAACCAAATCTACGCCCTTCTGAAGGCGCATAACTCTTATTAGACACCCAACTGTCAGATTCATCAGCTCTCGACTGAGAATCAAAAAATCCCCCTCTATCCCTCTCCCTATCCCTCCTCTCAAAACCATTCCCAACGGGCGATTTCTTCGCGGCGGCCCAATTATCAATTTCATCAGCTCGCGAAGGCGCAATTTCACGATTGGAATCCCTACCGAAGGAACCGTTCCTTCTAGGCTCATCAGAAACCCTAGATGAACCCCATCGAGAATTGGACGACTCGTCCCCACCAGAATTTCTATTGGGCCTGTCGTATGAACCATAAGACCTAAACCCACCACCAATTCGACCCCGGTCTCGCTCAAGCTCCTCGGCGGTTCGCTGGCGAGGACCGGTCGGCAAATTCATGAGATCTTCATGATGATGCGTGAAGGCATCGGAATGAGATTGGTGTGATGGTTTAGGACCTCCGTAAGTAGTGAAATCCGCCAAGGAGATGGGTTGAGCCTTCTTCTTCTTTGGTTTTGTGGCAGCGGCGACGGCGAGAGAAGGGAATTGGTTGATATCGTCGTTGGATTTCTGTTGTTGAAGCTCGGCTTCGTGTTCTTCGGAATCAAGTGCCCATGCTCCCGGTTTAGCCCAGGCAGATGCAGGAGCCGCCATTGTTGTTGTGTTTTGCTTCTCTCTCTCTCTCAATGAATCCTTCGTTCTCTCTTTCTTTCTCTCTTTGGTTGCGTTTGTTAGCAGCGAAAACAAGCGCGCGCTGAATATTTATCTGTAGGTTATGCCTTTGGATCGGACGGTCCAACGCTCTAATCACTTGATTCTGTGTTAGCTCTGGATCCGACGGTCAAGATTGCCTGTTTTTCATTTTCCTTTTTAAATTTTACCTGATTTGTGACAATCCTGCAAATCTATCGGATTAAATTTCCTAATCCAATTTGGAGATACCTTGATCTTTTGCTATCCTTTCCCTTTTCCTCCCAAAGCCTCTAAACAATCTGATTTCTTTCATAATATCTGTAACTTTTTTGACTTCGTATAAAAATAAAGAATAAAAAAATGTTTTTGTTATATTTCGAATTACTTTCTATTTCAATTTATGTTAAAATATCCTATACATTTGATAAAAACTATATATCTATCCACCAATTTCATAAGGAAAATAGAATCACCATGATCATTTGATGTTAAGTTGTGTTTAGTGTAACGACCCAAAATAATTATTGAAAGTAAATTAAAAAAAATGAGAATTTGCTTCACAAAAATCATTAATATATTTATCTAGTTCATAGCATCTTATTAGTATCTCAACAAAACCCTTAAAATTCTCTTAATAAATAAATATATATTTATATATATAACTTAAAATAATAACAATAATCATATAAATATGTAATCATTAATTTTAGGAGATACAATCATCGTAAATGAATATATATATATAAATATATAAATTACACCCACGTTGAGATATGATAAAAAAATATAGATATAATATAATAGATAGAAAGATTGAAAATTCATAAGTAAAACTAACTTAAAAAAAATAGGTCTGTGAGTATATTATAAAATCTTTAATATATTTGCCCATATCTAATCGAATCTATCTAGAATTTTAAATTTTTTTAAATAAATAATTTAAACCTGATTTGAAAATATAGATGAGGATACCATTTAGATTTTTGATGGAACTAAATATAAGAAAAGCCCTGGTCCTAGTAACTCATAAGACATTGTTGTCAAACTCGTGAGTTGACTCTTCGATTTTACCATTTTTATGGCTCTATCTAACTAAAACGTGTCACGAATCACTTAAATTCGTACTGGGTGTAAACTCAGTAAAAATTCACGAGTTTACATGCTGAATTTAACGTTTTTACATTTCTACCTTACGGAAAATCGTGTTAATTTGTTATAAATCTCATGTTAATTATTTTTATTTAACCATATTCAATGAATTTATATATAAATTTCATAGAAATTTCTTTATTAAGTTAGACAAAGTATGAATGTTGATATATTTAATATCAACTATTTATATTTAAAATATATTAAGTCAAATCATTGTCATTTTTTGTATTTCTTATCTAATTATATACTGGAAACACGTATTTATTAATAAAGGTAAACTTTACGAAATTACGATTAGAGTTTACGATCCGATTTTACATTCTTTTCATGACTTTACTTAAACTCACGAGTTTGACAATTTTGCATAAGGGAACTCGTATAATCATGCTGCCGGAAAAATTCTCTGCCATAGTTGAGTTTTCTTGTACTCCCTCCGTCTCTTATTATAAGAGTCCAAAATTTGAATGGTTTTGCCCCTTATTATAAGAGTCTACGTAGAGTTGTCATATATTTAATACTTTTTTCCCTTTTTGTCCTTCATTATTTCTGAATATTTCAGGCTAAAATCTGTCATTATTACTCTGTATTTCTCTCTAATTAATTCACTTAATCATAAAAAAGGTAAACTTGAGAAAAAAATTATTTCAGACATATTCATCTCTTTCAAGTACTTTCTTAATATGTATGATTTTACCTTTTGAACTCTTGTAATAAGTGATGAAGGGAGTTCCTTCTTCCGCTTTTGATATTAGCAGCGTTAGGCCAAGATCCAATTAGAGTATGCACACATCTTTGGTGCGTCTTTAATTCTATTTCTTGGTTTGATCGTAAACCCCTTTTCCCTTAATCCTTGAATATTGCAATTCTCATCCTCATAGCCAATACAATTTATTCAGTATACTACCCACACACATCCTATCCTTGCTTGATCTCTTCACTAAATCATTTACCCAAATCTTTATTGTTAGCCTTACGAGATTACTTCAACCCTCGATCAATTAAAAATAAAAAGCAAATTTACATATGTTTAGTTTGCAAGCTAGAGAACACATAAGAGATAGCGATTTGACCATTTTAAAATTCTCACTAAATATCATTAATGCTTAAACATATTGCCTATGGGTGCTACTTATGAAAATACTTTGGCTGGTTTGGAGTCTGAGGGTGGTTAGGAAAATGGGAGATCTTTACTATCGATCTCATCAAGTGAGAGTACAGATAGTAAGGTGGTACCATTCATTTCCATCTTTATTGTTTGTCTCAACTATTTTAATGACTATTGGTTTCTTTTATGTGAAATTTGATAATGAAATTTGTTATGGTATATATAGCGGAATAGTTATTCTCCAAGTAAGTTATATTATAGTGGGACGGTTATTCCCCATGGTTATATGTATATGGTCTGTATAGTGGGATAGTTATTCCCTATATAAATTATATTATAGTGAGATGGTCATTTCCCACAACTTTATGGATATGGTATATAGTGGGACGGTTATTCACAGGGCTGAACAATCAATCATGTGCCAGCTCGAACTTGGTTCAACCCTAGACCAACCTAGTCATAGGAAAAAATTGACCCGAAAACATGACAAACAAGACAAGACCAAACCTGACCATCGGACAGAATAGAATAAGGGCATAGGTATTAGCAAAGTTTTCAGAACCGGACCGAGCCGGACGGTCCAACCGGTTGGACCGTCGGCCGGTCACAAGAGCGAGCCGGACGTGTGCGTTGGGCCGTTTATATAGTTGATCCGTTTTAGGTCGCTTTTTATCAGCTATTGGACCGGGAACCGCTATTGAGTCAGGAACCGGACCGGTTATATAAGAACCGGACGGGTCAGGAAAAATGAATAAAATTCAAGAAAAAAATTATAAAAAAATTACATAATTATTTTAAAAAGGCCCAAAATAAAATAAACACCCATTAGACTCCACCCCATCCATTTAGTTCACGTTTTGCTTATGCCCTAGATGAAAAGTTGAAATTGCTATGCCTTCTTTAGATACAGCACTCCTCCGCTGGCAATGTCGTATGTTGTTTGCACGTCGGCGAAGGTGGTTCCCGATACGTCACTTCTCCTCGTCTTGAATATTGTCTTTATGGGAGTTTTCTACCTCTCATTCTCAACGTTCAATCCCTCCCCAAATCAATCATTGAGACAATAGAAAAAAAAGCAAAATCTCAAAATTAAATGCGATCAAACTTTGATTATCAAATACAATGAGAGGTAACTAATTCCCTAATTTTATTGTTAAGTTGTTATAGTTAGTGTTATGTACTTAAGTTAACTGTTGGCTTATTATACTACCTTCAATGGTATTTTGCATTTTGTGACATTGTTAACTTTTTAACTAATTATATTAACTGTATTTGTATAATTAATTTTTTTAGTTTAATTATTACGTCACCGGCCCGACCGTTTGAACCATAACCCGTTCGTCTTTCCGGCTTGACATCCGGTCCGGCTTTTAAAACATTGGGTATTAGGACCAATGGCCGGCACGACCCGAAGATATTATTATTTTTATAAAAATATAATTTCTTTTTTATAGTTAATACTTCATACACTATATTTTGATAAAAAAAATGCTTAATACACCATATAAAAATAATTGATTAATTATTTTTTTCAATTTATTTTATTTTTTTAATTTATTTGATTATTGTTTCATTATTTTTTTCTTAGAATTAAATAGTTTAAGGACTAACAGCACATGTTCTGCCTGGTCTTGGTCCCAGACCATACAAGATAGAGCATGGCATAGGGCAAAAAAAGCTAGCCCAAAGATTTTTAGAATAGGATTTGGGCATATGGCTACCCCGGCCTGGCTCAGCACATACCTTGTGCAGCCCTAGTTATTCCTCGTATATGTTATGTTACAGTGGGACGGATATTCCCCACATAAGTTATATTATAATGGGACATTTCCCCATAGTTTAATGTATATGAATATGATATAGATAGTGTAACGGTTATTTCCCACGGCTATATGTATATTATATTAAATATAAGTAGTGACACGATTATTCCCTACATAAGGTTACAATATATTTTTGGGACGCTCATTCCCCACAGTTGAGTACAAGTGATATATTGGGAATAAGTTCATAATTGAATGTTTTGATTTTTGTGGTTAGCCAAACAGCATTTATTTCATATTTTATTTAAATAATTTTTTTATCCTCGTAAAAAAATATTTTTAAAAACTCTATATGCATTTGCTTCCTTCCGCACACCTTACTACTCATGAATTCACCAAGTAAGTTTTAGACTCACCCACCCTTTTTAACATTTTTTCCCAGGTAATGCGGTTAGTGTTTTGAAGGATTTTGTGAGATCATGGCTTCTAAAGCATTGTCATAATTTGAGTCTTGTGTTTTAGATGTGATTTTGTTTGTTTTATTGTAATTGAAAGTGCTTGTTTGTAATCTACATTTAAGGCTTGCTAGACTAATTCGAATTAGTTGGCTCGGATTTCAGGTCGTCAATTTAGCATGAATCTATTACATAAATTTTACAATTATTATTTAATTATTAAAATTAAACAAGTAGTAGTTTAACATTTTATGCTACATCCAATTGGGCTGAATCCATATCAGCATGTTATCAATTATATATAGAATTAAATTGACACGAGTTTACGAAATAAGGATGAAGGGAAAAAGACAAATAAATACCCTCCAATTTGCAAAATCCCATTAACAACTTCATGATAGGTATTAACAACTTCATGATAGGTTGTTGTATTGTTAATACCTATCATGAAGTTGTTAATGAGATTTTACAAATTGGAGGGTATTTATTTGTCTTTTTCCCTAAGATGAATATAAGGAAAGTGTAGATATTATTTAAAAACTACTGATATGAGCCATTTAAAGGTCGATTCTGCTGAGATTTATATGGTACTTCATTAATGGGGTTATACATAATGAAGAGAATAAGATTATCACCTGAAAAACACTAATGATTTTCTAGAGAATATAAGCATATCTTTCAAAATTTTAAAAAACCCATAAAAAGGAATACTTCCTATAATAAAAAAGAATTAGTAGATTTCACCAAAATAATCAATAGAATCAGATAGTAGAATAACAAATCATAACCGGGGAAAATTTTGTACATAAACAATGCCCTAACGTTCCTACCCGATGGGTAAGCAAGTTACAAGGATTTGAACACAGTGAAATCGCCCCAAACATCTTCAAGTGTAGCAATGTGATAATAATCAACATTGCAATTTCAATTGGATTTTGCGCTTCAATCTAGGGTGGTTAATCACACATTCCGGGAGGGTTTCCCTTACATAATCCCATGCCTGTACAGCAGCAAGCTGAGAAATGGTCAGAAAACTACTAGAATTCAAAATGCACAGATCTTCATGCCACAATCAGTGACAAGCCAAGCACTACTGCAAAACTGGATGGGATCAAGCTGTTGCATGATTGCCGCCAAAACATGTTATCTTGCACCAACCTCAGAGAAAAGATCAACGTTCAAGATATTCTGAACCATGTATAAGGATAAGGTGTTCATCCTCGAGGCCCTTCGTAGAATCCTCACCAATGTACCACGTCAAGGTACCTGCATTATAAATAGAAAATATTATTGCAGGATCAGGTTAATTTAGAAACAATGATGGAAAAATTCAAGGCTGTATATCAGCCTATAAACGTATGAGCAAATGAATCGATAAAATAAATGTCTGTTCCCATGGTTTTGTTAACACTATACCTTGCATGTTAGATTGTTCCTGGTCTCTTGTGGCATGCAATATTATTGTTCCTGAAAGCACGGTGATGAAACCGCATACCTCAGATGCTATGCTGTTGGCATTCTGACCTGACCAATCCTACAACAAAAGGTAAAAGAAACCATAAAATCAAGATAATTTGCCAGAATGAATACTCTGGCATATAACTAACTGAATCCAAGAATAAGAATCTGAGATTGTACCTTAAACATTATTGCACTAGCCATAATAGTCAGAGTTGTGAACATGACATAATATACAGGAGAAACAATTGCTGCGTTGAATGTATCTAGTGCCTAAAACATCATCAAATGGCGCAAAGTGCACTCAGTTAGTTACAAAACACCAGAGAGTTAGATAGGTCATTGATGTCTAAAAATTACAACTATAATTGCGAAAATTCCAACATGCAGTTCATTAGAGAGAGCATTACATGAATTGTGCTCATCAGTTCACAGGTCAGCAAATGATGGACCGTACTACGTTTATGGAAGAAAAGTAAACAGGCAATTCCTTTAACAATGTTCCCAACACTAAACATACAAAAACAGCATAAGGTACTTTCAGTGTTTACATTGCTACGGAGCAAGCTATGCATATCCCCAGTACCAGAGTATAACTGTTTTGTTTAATATTAATGCACTTCTGTGTCTTTTCAGCTAACATGCTTTTGGAATTAACTTAGGGGTTTGTGGCAAGGTCTTTGTAGCAGTTTCGGGCCAAAAATATGCGGAGATATGAGACCATAAAGCAATCATGCCTAACAGGGCCCAATTCATGAAATTTATCATCAAAACATAGATAAATTACACTTCTGGTTATAAGTTACATCAGGACATCATATCTTTGCACACACCTTGTTGAGGTAATTCAACTGGGTAATGACACATATTGTTGCCACTGTGATAAAAAACCAAGTCTGCGGATAAGTTATTTGATTAATTCCCTCAAGTGTAAGCTTTATCGCAATTCCAATGGCCTTTATGCTCACAACCTGAATAGTTACATGAATTTAACATTGAGCCAAAAAATTACAGTTAGGTCATGCATGGTGACATCAATATTAAACTTACATCCAGATGCTTGGTGATAACATAATTACCGTAAGTGAGCCCATCAGAGAACAAATTCCCAAGTAAACCAGCATATTAGTCTGTCCATAGCGAGGTTCAAAGTGCAGAATCAAAGCTAAAACTACTGAAATTGTTGCCACAACATAAACTAGAAATGCTGTCGGAAGAAAGAAGAGGGTTAGTTGGCAGATAGGGAAAATCTAGTTTGTGCTAAGAAAAAAAAAAAAAGATCCCAAACGGCACAAAAAAGATCAAACTAAACCTGTTTGAGTGGCCAGATCCCATATTTCTTGCACTGAATTTGGAGTATGTTCTTGAGGTGTATGAATAACAATAACCACTGATCCTACTATACAGGATATACATCCCAATATCCCCATCTTCTGAAGCCGTTCCTTTAATAAGAAGTGAGCCAAAATAGCACTATATATACTGAATGTTAGTTCCAAGACATTCATAGCCATTAAGTATTTAATTATATTAAGCACAAGCATATTACCTGACAATGATGCTCAGAGCTCCAAGGGGGGTAACCAGAACTGCTGGAGCAAAGATATAAGCCACAAAATTTGCAACCTCCCCAATAATCACTGTAAACCAAGTATTTTGAAGATGTATTAGCATTCTGTTTCATCTTTCAAGCATGCTAAAACCAGAGGGGGGATCAACATCCTAAACTTACTAGTCACCATGCCAGCCCACCATAGTGGCTCTAATAGGTAAGTATAACCACCACCTCCTGCAAATTTCAAAACAAAATTTAATGACAAGTTCAAAATGCCTCAAGTAATAGCGGCAAAAGTATGAAGCCTAAAAGGACCAATGAAGTTTAAGAAAGTTGTATATCACCAACATAAATACTAACAGACATATATAGATAGATAATTTTTTATCGTTAAAAGCATTGGTGCATGATAACCTGAAAAGCATGTATAACAGGTTAGAATCTGTTATGAAGTACAACCCGGCAATAATTAGACGTTCATTTAGAACAAAAGCAAGGGATTTATTATGGCCAAACAGATTCTAGGGAAACTCAGCATCAAATTCAACTTTCCACTCAAGCTCAACGACAGTAAATGCTAAAATTCCAGTCAAGAAGAGGATGCGATTTTTTATTCTAATTTCAGTTCCTCAAAATTAAGAAACATCAAGTTTCTCAACCAGAGGTTTAAAAAGCAGAGTTGATGGGATTTAAAAAACAGGTATGAACGCAGCTCCTGAAGCTCAATTATACCAAACGCCAATGTGATAAACAAAGTCAAGAAGACATTCCTCCCATAACTCCATATTCCATAATAACCATGGTTTGACAATGGAAAGTTTCTAAAAATAGCATAAGGGTCTACGGGGAGCTCATTCTCACTGAAATGAAAATTTAAAACATAAAAGCATAAAATCTCTCCTATCACGAGGCAATACATCAATTCAAACACGAGAATGCTTAGCAGATAACTTCATGATTTACCAACCAACGATCAAGAAACATAAAAGAAATAAATAAAGAAAGAAAGAAGAAGTTGCATGAGGTTGACCTGCTCGAGTGCCGTGGGCACCGGCACGCTTAAGGCCCTTCTTCTTCAAGATAAAGCTCGCACCAATGAAAACACTAGATGCAACAGCAAGTATCAAACCCTTGGCATTCTCAGAAACTCCCATCCCAATCCCTCGGTCTCTGCCAACTTGAATTGAATTGTAAGTGTGGAAGACGACGACAAGAACGTCGTCGTGCTCAGATTTCCCGCCAAGAAAGGATCGAATCGAATCGAATTGAATGAAATCAAAGACGAAAGAAGATTGTCCCTCGTGTCAGAGGAAGTAGACCGGAGTTGACTGCTAGTGAGAAAGAGATTATAAGCAAGAGGTAGAGGTGCTTGTGAATTGAAACCCTTGGACTTGGAGGCGTAATTATGATTATCACGCCGTCGTCGTCGACGTCGTCTGGTGGGAAGTTTCCGGTAATTCGCGGCGGTGATACTCCGCTGAGCAATACGGCAAAGCTGAGCTCAGCACTTGCGTCCTGATCGATGTTGATTGTATTGAAAGTTGAAACGTATCGCGTTCCTCTTGGCCAGCCTGGAATTGATCAAGTCTTTCCCACAGCGGCGTCATCCCCATTTACCAATATACCCCTACAATCACTTGGTATAATCATCCTTTTTTCGTAAATTACAGTTTACGGGAGACACCCATAAATATATTTATCTAATTTGATTAGATTAAAAATATTAGTTAAATTAGTTAAAATTATATGATATTACTAATGCACCCTAACTATCTTTATCTTTATCCTTACCCTCCCTTTCTTAGTTGTTTATTATTGATGAGCATTCATACGGATTATTTGGGAAAATGTTAGGAAAAATTAGATAGAGATCTATATTTAGGATCAACCTCATCTTTCTAAATAGGTCTTATATTTATGACCGGATGGAGTAATTTTTTCTTTTTTGAGAACCCAAATATGGTTGTTACCTATCTACTATTCCCTCCGACCCTAATTATAAGATCAAATTGATTTTTTTTTGTGGATGTTAGGGAAGCAAATTAGACAACTAAATGTAATTAGATTAAAGGTTATTTTATATGTAAAATAAATTAGTATTGAGAAAAAATATAAACAATTTAAAGTGATTTATTTTACATCCTTAATTTCTCCAAAAAAATTAATTTGATCTTATAATTAGAAGTTTGAGTATTATATTAGGCCTCTTTGAAAGGTGGCCGCAAAAAGTCTTATTTACATTGTTGTTGAAAAGTATTTAAGTTTAATAAAAATACTCAATTCTACATTTAAAAAAGGTAGAGAAACCCCTTATTTGTGAAGTGGCAACCCATTATATATAATGCACTTGCCCAGGTAGATTGCTTTATACAATTGTAATAGACTAGATTTTTGAGGTATGGTAGATCAAACTGTATTTTTTTTTTTTTTTTGGTCATAGGTAGATCAAACTGTATACAATCATATAAAGGAGGATAAGAAGTCAAAAGAGAATGAGATAAAAATATATCCAAGAATTCGGTTATTCGAAGAATTTGGCTAATGTAGATGACCCCATCGATAAGGCTTGTTCCTTCTTTTTTTTTTTGCCAACAGATAAGGCTTGTTCCTAGGTAGTTATATAGACTAGATTTTTTTCACTGTAGTAAATTTAGGAAGAAGAGGATTATTTGCCCAGAGAAGTATATGGTTTGCTAGATTAATAGGAGTTTCGCAACACTCTTGTTCAAAGTTCACACATGCATGCACACACTAATCATACAATTTCTTATCTTAGCAACGAATCTTTATGTTTATGATTGTTTATGATTTGCAATTGACTAAAATATTGATTACTAATTAGTATTTTGAACCCTTATAGTATATCTACATTGTACTATACTGCCTATGGTACTACTTATAAAACATATTTATCTAATTTAATTAGATTAAGGATGTTAGTTAAGTTAATTAAAATCACATGTTTTTACCAAAATACCTGGCCATCTACCCCTATTCCCACACATCCTCTTGCTTGTTTATTACTGTTGAGAAGTATCAATAAAGATAATTTAAAGAAAATTTGAGAAAAACTGAAAAGAGATATTATATTTATGACCAAACTCATCTCCCCAAATAGGTTTTATATTTAGGATGTGATTGATTGATTTCTCAGGGTGGGCTCCATCAGTGTAACACATCATAACCAAAGACATTGCCGAGCTTCTCAAGTCTTTTAGTTTAATTACTATAAGATCAATACCTATTGCTCATTACAATGTTGTAGCTAGTCACTCTCTTTCCTTTTTCAGGTGTTGTTATATTTAGGACAGGCGGAGGAAGTAAATTGTTTGTTAAATTATTTTTAGAACAATTTCATACAGCCAGATAAAATAAACAAAACCTGGTTAAATCATTTTTTTCATGACTAATTTAATCATTTATTTGTTCGTTATATGAATCATTTGTTATGAAAACTGGTTCACAAGAAAAGGGGGGAATTAAAACGATCTCGGTCTTTTATCTAAACGCATAATACAAGAATTCGATTTCTTTGCTGCTTTCGAACAATATACTATATCGCTTATAACACTAATTCTCCTTTCTGTTTTTGTTGCCAATGAGGATAATATAAGTTATTGATAGTCTCTTTATTCTATTACTCGCGGTGTTAGGGAAAAAAGAGGTATAATTTTTTGGAAAAATCACAACTAAATCCCTTATAAGAGAATTAATAACAATCAAGTCCTGTGACAACTCAAAGAGCCCGAATTGACAACTTAAAGAGCTGTATTGACAACTCAGAGACTTGATTGTGATTAATTGTCTTATAAGGAATTTAGTTGTAATTTTTCCTATATGAGTTTTTTTCAAGAGCAAATCATGCATGGAGGCTTATGTAGTGTGGTCCATATTGATGTGAGCAGTTAATCTCCAATGACATTAGATTTTACGGTCTTGTTATTGATGATTGCGTCATACGATAAGCGTATCTTTGTTTAACAACAGTATAAACCGATTCGATAGGGATTTAAAAATTGATTTGATGCCTGTGTTGTGAGGCATGAGTGGAGTGGGGTATAAGCTTTTCCCCCATTTAGTCAAAGGTGTATGTAGCAATAGAATCGAATATATTAATGACCAGACATAATTCAGATGCCAAAATCAGTCTGAACTCTCATACACACGCACAAGCGTGCAAGGACTCACCTCAAAATTAGCTTCTCAGTCTCGTATAAGTTCTCTTGCTTGAAGATTTTGCAATAACCAATCTCGTAGTGTTCCCGAGTCAAATCAAATGGCCAACAGCCACATAGCCTTGCACTAAGCTATTAGTTGTACTTTTAGAGGTTGTAATATCATTTGATGATCTTAGACTTATTCTTCATAGAAATTGATAGAAACTGAGCGGTTAGCAGAATACTTTCATAGATTAGCTCATAATTTGTCTCTTTAAGTAATCTCTCTTTTTATTTTTTATTTAAGGTGCATTTTAGCCAATGATTTGTTACAAAAAGTGAGCTTGACACAATTATTTTTAAAATAGTCCATATAAACCAACCATATTTTAAAATGGGGCAACTTGATCAACACTGTACAGAATTCTATTGTGTCAAGCGCTCCTTTTTGTAATAAATTATTGGTTAAATTGTCTTATTTTAAAAGATAGTTGACTTATATTGAATCATTTTAAAAATAATTATATGGACTAAATCGACATGGGAGGGGAAACCTTATCTGGAATCTGAAAATAGGATGAGCCGATGAGGGGTCCAGTTAGGGGATACCCCAAGCAAACAGTCCCTCCATCTTTTCTCAACGATGAAAACATGTTCTCTTTCCCCTCCACCGGTATCCTTATTCTCCTTAGTTATATGGACCCTACAAGTCTACCAACACCATTTTCTTTTGACCTGAACCACCACCACTTCAAATTTATCATTTATGCAACAAAATACTAGTACTTCTTCCTCATTTACTTACCTAATCCATTTCCTCCCAAACGCATCAAATCTTTCCCTCCCAATTTGAATATCAACCTTTATTCCCAGACCACGTACTTGGAACATCTCACTTACCACCACCTCTACAGGTCCATTTTTTTTTTTAAAAAAAAAAAACAACCGCTTGTAGATAATCAATTAGATTTCAAAACAGGTAAATCGAATTGGACATCAAAGTCATAATTTTATTGTTAGAAATCACATAACTTTATTTATGGTGGTTGAGTTCGATCATCACAAGACAAAGACTCCACTCGGTGAACCAAAGGGGGGAAGAAAATTACTTATCATCAGATCACCATTGCCATAAAACAACTAGCCAAAAGTTAAAAAAAAAAAAAAAAAAAACGACGCCGCATGGAAGAAGACACAATCGTCTACATTAGTGGCCACCATAGACTATAGAGTCAAGAGTCACCAGAAGCCATATTCTCCTCTAGCTCAATTACTTGACCACAGTCAGCAATCACCACCGGCTTCGATGTCTTCCCACTCCGAGACCCAACCTTCTCGATCTCCCTAACCACCTCCATGCCCTCCACCACCTGACCAAACACCACATGCGCTCCGTCCAGCCACGCCGTCTGTTCCGTACATATGAAGAATTGCGATCCGTTGGTTCCTGGTCCCGCATTCGCCATAGACAGAATCCCTGGACCTGTGTGCTTCTTCACGAAGTTCTCGTCCTCGAACTTCTCGCCGTAGATCGACTCGCCGCCGGTGCCGTTGCCGGCGGTGAAGTCGCCGCCCTGGCACATGAACTCCGGGATCACACGGTGGAAGATGGAGCCCTTGTAGTGGAGTGGCTTGCCGCTCCGGCCGTTTCCCTTCTCGCCGGTGCATAGGGCACGGAAGTTCTCGGCGGTCTTCGGCGTTGTGTCGGCGAAGAGCTCCATGACTATGCGGCCGGCCGGCTCGTCGCCGATTGTCATGTCGAAGTAGACCTTAGGGTTCGCCATTGTTTCAGAAGGTTTTTTCAGGATGAAGACGATAACTGCAGAGGAGCGGGAGGGAGAAAGGGGTATTTATAGGACTCTCTGCGTGTGATATCTTCTTTGGGACTGGCCGTTGGATTGAGACACGTGGCTGGAATGTGAGGGATGTGTAGTGACCGTGGTTAAGTTTCGAATTGACCACGGTTAGAGGGGAGCATCTAAGTAGAAGGATATATGCTCTTGTGACTTGTCTTTTATGGGTTGGGCACTCAAGACGTGGACTTTTGACTTAAACCCGATTAAACGATGTCGTTTGCATGGGAACATAATCCACCACCACTTATGAAAGAAATTAGACATTTTTTCCTTTTTGGCACTAAACAAATGAGAGATTTACCCCTGGGTTCGTGGGTTTAATAGGCAAGAGAATTGAACATTGTCAATAAAGAAAAAAAAGAATTCAAACTTTGAGGCCATTGTGATGTTGAGGGAAGCATTTCATAACCAAGTCAAACAACCTATTCTGGGTTTATTTGGCAAATGCCACTCTTCAGGGGTCTCTTTTCGCCCTGCATGCTTCAGGTTAGCCTTAAGCTGGATATGCCATTTAGGTATCCCGATCATAGATATTGTTATCTAAAATGTGGGTAAGTAATTGATACAATTTGCACAGTGGGGCCCGTCTGTGCACCATGTGATAGCGAAGGATATAGCTTCTCTCTTTCAATCTTTCAGGATTACCAATAGGAAATAATCAGTTTTAGGGGTTTAATTTTTCTTTTAGAGATTTGGTACGAACTTTGTAATTTCGTTTTTTCATATTAATGTCATTTTTCCTTTAATAAAAAAGTATATATATATATATAGTTGATGCTCTCTAGTTAGAGGAGGTGGAGAGTGGGACCTATATGTTCTTCTAACTGGTCTGTAATGTAAAGTCGTATATCATAAGTCAGACACTTTACCCTTTCCTAAAATTTTATAAAATAAATTAGAGAGATCCATTCATGTGAGTGTGTAGTACAAATGTGATGAATGCTCCCATCTCCCATATCACAATTGAATGTGTATGTGGTGATATTAATGTGAATGCAGGGTAGCTTCTGGATAAGACCCCACGATGTAGATCCATCCCAAACGGTAACTTTGTCAGGTCTGTTATGAGGTACAGAGCGAAAAACACACAATTGACCAAGAATAAGAAACTAAGAAAGCAATATACTCCCTCCGGTCCTAATTATAAGAGCCAGTTGACTTTTTTGGAAAAATTAAGGATGTAAAATACACCACTATGAATTGTTTATATATGTTTTTTTTCTTCAAAACCAAGTTATTTTACTTATAAACTATCATATAATCTAATTACATTTCGCATACATTAAGATTTAGGGGTGTAATTTGCTTCCTTAATCTCCCCAAAAAAAGTCAACTGGCTCTTATAATTAGGACCGGAGGTAGTACTACATTAATGGTTCTTTTACTTAAAAAAAATAAATTTACTGTTTTAAGATTTTTCTTAGATTTAGAGATACTAATGACTTGACCTTATAAATAAGGTTAGACCTGCAGTTTCTTATTTACTTCAAAGTTTTGTCATAAGACTCCGCTACAAGACAATACTTGGATGCCTTTACTGGCCACGGTCAATTCTAAAATTAACTAAAGTCACTGTGAATCATTAACACTTCCGATAATGGGTGAGCAGAGTCAAATTTTGCATATGATAACGTCTTACTAACTTTACACATGAAACTAAGCACTTCTTCGAATCAAAGTGTATTATTTAAGGAGTGTCAGTTGATAATGCTTGACCAAAAAGAAGAAAAAAAAAAAAAAAAGAGTGAGAATAAGCATAGGATGCTTAGGCAAGGAGCATGGGCCACATTACTATCAAGGAATTCTATTGATTTCCAACCGAGGGAGAGTCTGGGATGCTGACAATCATGAAACGCACGATCCATACATGATCGCCCCACACCCCCAGAAGTATGATCATCTTATTCTTTCCTGTTGCTAAGATTCTGACCAAAAACCTTACAGAATCACTAAAATGAGTGGCCACAATAATAGGTTCCCTGCATCAAGTAGATGACCAATGTAATGTCCCTAGCTTCACATTAGGTGATAAAACATCTCATTCTGTTTGTCCTCCACACTCTCCCCTTCTCTATATATATTCATGAGACAAAATTTTCGTCAATCTGTACAAATCTTTCACCACTCCAACACAGCAATTTCGTACTGAGTCTATAGACTAGTAATATGTAATCCATGCTAACAACTACCTAAGAAGCAATTTTTATTTAATATCTTTCATCGTGACACAAAAAGGCTTTGGTTTGAACTGTTTTTTTTTTTTGTGGGGGGGGGGTGGGGGTGGGTGGGGGTGTTCCGAACTCCGAAGACAATGAACACATCCACAAAGGAGGATGATATGAAAGTTCGGCAGGCAGCTAAAACTTGACGTATGATGTTATCCCCTATTAAGACTTCTCTTGATTCTAGCCGCATCATTCAATTCATGTCCAGACATCTTAATTTCAGATGAGTCAAGTGCAACACGTTAGTTAGAAACCAAGATACCGAATTCAACAAGGGGCAGAAGATAATTTAGATGGAATAAGCTATGATCTAACTGAAATCCTGTTGGTCCCAAAAAGTTTGTGCTCGTGCTAACTCATCCTTGTTAGTTCATTTTTTTTGTCTATAGATAAAAAAGCTGCACCAGTAAGTGAAAAGAAAATGCAAAAATTCTGTAATAGGCTACAACAGAAAAGCACGTTTCTCCCAAGCCTAAACCTTAGAACTCCATCGTCGCGCGCTCTATTCAACTCTCCAACCTAATCTGCTATAAGATTCTGCACCTCAAGGTAGAGTCCTGTACGGCTGAATTTTGACAAGAATTATTTATCTACTTCTTCTTTGATTTGCTTGATTGTGACTGAGCATATGCAGTTCCCTGGATGTCAAGAGGCAGGAGGAAGAGAGATATATCAGAAGCACAGTGACCTAAAAGGTTAGTCCAGTAAAAGAATATAATTCTTTAATGTGAATGGCATAAAAAAGCCATTTCTTCTTTTCTTTTTTCTTTTTGGTTCCTTTTGTTGGTTTTTTTTTGTTTGTTTGGTGAGAGGGGTGTTTAAACACTGCCTTAAAAAACAGAAGACGTAAGATCACCATGGCATAAAAAAAGAAAGAAGTGTTATGATTAAGCACGAATACACACCTCAAGCCATTCATCCATGGAAGCATCTGTAGTCTTTGTCCCAACTTCAACAGTTGGAGCTCTCTTTTTCTGAGCAAATATCAAAATCCATATCACACATGAGAATCACCAAATGCGCAAGAATATATGATGCAAGTGGATTCAGTGGGAAAATATATAACCTAGGAGTTGTTATAACATAAATATTCAAGATCAGCTTCTTTTCTTGGCATTTCATTTCATATGCATAAGGATAGATAATAAGTCTGTTACAAGCACATAGTTATTGAAGAGGAAACCATAGAGAAATTCTTATATACTATGGAAGCAAATAAATTCTCTGCATTGTTCAACATGACAAAGCAAAGTTCAATAATTACCCCACATATAACTTCAATAATTCCTGGGCCATCTAAGAATCTCTCTCAAAATTATAATTTCTCAGCTATTACTTATTGTGTCCTAATTGCTATTGGATAGTGGGGAAAAATTAGCAATATGTACACACATACTCTTTACTAATGTGCCACAGTGCTCAGCCTCACTTTTGGATGAACCTTTGAATTATGCAGTATCATGACACTCCTTA
The DNA here is from genome assembly GCA_037074515.1 of Mimosa bimucronata. NCBI lineage: Eukaryota > Viridiplantae > Streptophyta > Magnoliopsida > Fabales > Fabaceae > Mimosa > Mimosa bimucronata. The sequence goes on from CM073438.1 coordinate 929,134, forward strand.
AACAGCAATGGCCACATAGAAAACAATAACTAGAAGAAAAAGATCTGCATTACCTTAGATAGGCTCTGTACACGACCCTGAACCCACAGCCCAAAGAGGACAATTAGCGCGATTCCAAGGGTAACAAGGAAAACAGATTCCATGCTAAGGAAGCCACTAGGTTCGGCAACTTCAATAGTTCCATTATAGAAAGTGCTCTGGTATGGATGTGATTCAATTTCATATATAATGGTACCCACGAGATCAAAGTTTCCAGGCTGCACATCACCATGAACAAGTTAGGCATGTTGAATAGTGAATCACTGAGTTTACATAATAGAGAAACTGAGTTATGCTTCAAAACTAAAGAGTTACTTGGAAAAATTTGCTGAGAGTAAATATGTAAGGGAAAGTAGCCTGTGATGAAGCTGGCACCGAACCATTGTTAAAACCCTGCAATCAAAGCAAGAGCTGCTACTTAAAAAAATTTAAATAATAAAATTTGTAGAACCAGAACAACAATACTAGAATAAAATATGAACATCCCAGCTCCTTAGCATAATAGATAGGAAATTCAGTTAAAAAAAGTATTCCTAAGTAGTAAGGTTTTGGACAAGAAGATGAAAGTTGAAAGTTTACCTGAGTAGTAAGGTTTTGGACAAGAAGATGATGGTTATATGGAATATGAACACTGGCCTTAATTGCTATCACGTTTAAGCTTGACTCCCCTGTTTTTAGTTCAAACAATAAAGTGAACAAACTGATATGTGATAACATATATTTTCTTAAGCCACCCAATGGCTTCAAACGTAGGAGAACCATGGAACTGGTAAGAAAACAATGCAAAACAATCTTATAAGGAGACATTTCTTTGAGAGAGTGAAACAACACCAACCAAAGACACAAAGGCTGAACAACAGGTACAACCAAAACAGGTAAGAAACAGAGCAAAAATTTGAATAGCAAAATTTGATGATCATCAAATTATATTCAATTACCATCATTCTTCACACCAACAAGTAGCTCAGATTCTTCTCCAGCTGTTACCACTGCATGGAATGAGAAAGGAAATGTAACCATTACAAATTTCTTAGAAGAAATAACACAATATAAAATATAAAACTGGCAAACCATAGTTTCGTGAGCTAGTCAAGAGGATTCATACATTTTACACTATTTTTCGGGAACAGACAAATTGTATCAATTCCAGGAGCAGAGGGAAAGCTCCCATCGCCAAAATCTTGGACATCATCACCAACAATACCGAGATCACTCACTTCTTCAGTTGTCTCTGCAGCATCATCCGAGTCTGACTCGCACCTAACAACTAGAAAATAAAAGAACTACATTTAACTATCATCATGTACAAAGTGCATTATGATGGCCATACACAGAATGTATTAAAATATTAATCAAAGAAAGTTAGCAACATATTTCTGAGAATAAGAACTCGGGTCCCAAAGAGAATAAAATATTAGCTGCACTGAGTTCCCAGCTTAAAAAAGATGCTACTTTAGAATAGATGCAGTTTTAATATCAAATTAAAAATGAAATGAACCAAACCAAATACAAATGACATCCAGATACGTACAGTTGACCGACATTTTAATTTTAAGTGATTCTAAATCAGAACCCATATGAAATAATGAAACCAATAATTCGATTATGAATTTTATTAAGACACACCTAATTGATTTAAACTAAATGCAATTGAATGCTCTGAAGTTTAAACCATCGGTTCCGATTATAGGCATCGTCTACTAATTGTCACAGACTAACAAAATAAAAAGACAAACTTATCATGCAAGTGCCTGCCAATACCTATAGCAAATATTAACAAAGAGAACTCGTATCTATAACTTGTACATAAGAGATGCTAAAAACGAATGTCCATCAATTCTGCCGCAGATAAGCCATGAAAGCGAAGAAAATCTAATGGTCCAACGAAGGTCAAGACCCCAAAAACATTAAATTTAAGAGGAAAAATTCAGATCAAAAATCAAAATCCTGCACCAAGTGAATTGGGTCCGAAATTAGAGAGCTAACAGCAACGAAGTGATTAAAAAAATGTCTGCTTTCCTCAATCCAAAACATCGATTTCCTAATACGCATGCAAGCATCGTTCTTATATTACTTAAACCACACATGAGAGACAAAAGCAAAATCCGGGAAATCGGAATGAATGTACAGAGTGGAAGCACAGGCAAGCTGGGCAAGATCGGATCTAGATCTATAATCAGAAAAACATACCATAGGCAAGACGGGATGCAACAAGCAAGAAAGCGAGAGAAAAAATCCAAACTTTGTTGAGGGACGCCATGAGAGGGAATAGGCCAAGGTTTAGGGTTGGCTTAAACTTATGGGTTGACAATTATAGAACTCGTGGGCTTCAAAATAGAAACGCATAAAAATCGATGGGGGATTTTTTTAGGACTAACAACTAATACCAACAAAGAGTACTTTGCCTTGGGAAAGACCCTGGGTGGCACCTTTCTTATGGTTCAAGTTCAGCTGAACCTTCTTGTCGTTTTGGATTATATTCTTTTTTTTTTTTTTTTACCTTTTCTTGTCAAAGGAAAAAAGAAATTGTGATAACACTATTGGTACATAAATATATTGAAAATTTATATTCACATAAATATTACTATTTTCATGGCACTCTTTATGATATATATAATATTTTTATGGATATCTATATATATCTTTATTATCTCACTTTATAATATGTTTTCTTTATTATCTCATATTGATAATGCAATTGGGTTCCTTATATTTATAGGTACATGTTTACTTATGGAAAACAACATGAGATTAAAAAAATAATTATAGATAATGAAGATATATATCCACACAAATATTATATTTGAAACAGTCTTGACAAATTTTTGGTAGATATCTATATATCTATATTATCTCATATTATATCCTATTTTTGGTTTTATCTTCAATTAACTAAGTTACTTGGCACCTTCATGAAAAAATATTCTCTATTGTTTGCCTTTCGCCCTTTCCAATCCTCTACTCTCCCAACAAGTTTTCATAACTAACCTACATAACGTTTATCTCATTTTTGGTGAGAGTTAAATATAGTTTCGTTCAATGTAAATATATACAGTTCCTTTAGCGCGAACTATTTATATGAGAGGTATTTTGGTAATCCACCAACTATTTATATGAGAAACTGATTTATATGCAGTTCCTTTAGCGCGAACTATTTATCCTTTTTTTCTGAGATGTTTTGCAACAATAATGGCATGGACATGTTAAATAACTAAAAAAGTAGAAATGTTGTTTGGTGGGAAAATTTCATAAAACCCTCGTAGGAGGGAATTTATTTCAGTTAACCCCCGAAAGAATCTAAAAACTCATTGCATCTTAAGAAGTCAAAGTGATATTAAATGTTTCAGTTAAAAGACCAAAATATCCTTATTGAAAGAATGACGAACGTTTTGGAAATTCCTCATATGTGTCTTGAAAATTTAGTTGTGAAATTTTAGATATTTTATTGTTGGATTCTATGATTTTTTAGACTTAAAAATAAGCATATTGATGTTGGAAATAAGTACAAACGTCTTTGAAACTCTCCATACATATCTTGAAAATCTAGTTCTGAAACGTTGAATGTTTTAGTGTTGGATTCTATGAGTTTTGAGATTAGGAAATACTCACATTAATGTTTGAAAAAAAAACATAAACATATTAAAAATTCTTCATATATATCTTAGATTCTAGTTACAAAATTATGTAGTAGTATATAGATATTTTGGATTTTTACCTAAAATATTTAATATCACTTTTACCCATTAAGAAGGATGCAGTAAGTTTTCAAATTCTTCTGGGTTACCGAGATAAATTCCCTCCTTGGTTTAATGAAATTTTCCTTTGGTTCTATGTATGAGTATCTGTAATCTGTATATGAATGATTCATCGTCAACAGCCAACACTAAAAACGTGGGGAAAAAAAGAAAAGAAGAAGAGAAAAAACTCCAAAAAACACAACGACACCATCTCTGACGTCGTATACTCATTTCGTCTGTACACGACGAGCGATCAATTGTAGACACTGTGTTTCAGATAACGAGAAAAGCTAACGAACGAAACCTTATCAAAGGTCGTTGATGATGGACGCTCTTTCCGCTGCCCTTGTGCTGCCATCAGCTACCACACAAAACTTTCATTTCACAGTTTAATCTATTTATCTATCTCTTACTCCTCTTTAAATTTCGCCCGACGCCTCCATCATTGTGTTCCTTTTACCCGATTCCAACAGAATTCTGGGTATGAAGGACTGTATTATCATGATTTGCTTTCAATTTATAATTTTTTAGTTAAATACATCTGGGGTTTTTGTCTTGATGCTACCTGTCTTTTGTTTTCATCTCATGTCTTAATATTTCTTGGATTAGAGTTAATGCAGTCCTTTTTTTTTTCCACATCCTTACCTATTAGATACTACACGAAAACTAAAATGCTGCTTCTTGTCAATGAAAAATTGTAACGACGCTGTCCAATGTGAATTTTTTTTAAAACTTTGAAAGGTGCACAAAGATATTTTTTTTAAATATCAAAATTACTCTTTTTCTTCTTCTCTGATTTTTCATTCCATTGAACGGTTGTGACTTTTCACCTGTTCTTTTGAACCTATTGAGTCTTGTCTTGCATAACATGTTAGTAGAACCTAAATAGAACTATGTCTGAGCCCCCTTCCTTCCCCCAAAAGCAACTTCCGGACAAGGTGAAACTGCATTTTGAATTGTGACACTATGCAAGCTGTTTGTTTTTCTTATCCAAAGCAGAATTTATTGGTCTAACTCTCCTTAGCTTTTGTTTGGGAACTGATATTTGCAGCCAAAGAATTGAGAGGTTGAGCCCATGGAAAGTACAACTGCTAGAAAAACTCAAAAGGCTGACAGAGAAAAACTAAGGAGGGACCGGCTCAATGAACAGTTTGTAGAACTGGGCAGCATTTTAGGTAATGAACCTTTCTTTTTGGAAACATAAAAGTAATACTAGTGGTGTAGAGCTTGATTTATGACGCAACATTTTCACACTTTCCATTGATGTATTATTTGTCTCCTGGATCGTTTTGCATGCAAATATTTCCAGATGAATCATAAATTACAACAGAAACTTGTATGCAGAAAAATGTGTGTTTTTTTTGGGGGGGGGGGGGGGGGATATCTAGCCCTTGTTGGTAATGCTTGTTTACAGGGTTTATTCATCAACATGTTACGAGGCTTTAAAGAGTTATTGTCATTCTTGATGGCAAAGCTGGTCTTGGAGTTTTGATATTGTATCCACACTCTAGGTTCTGAAGTAAACCAGCTTAATATTTTGTTTGTTTAGCCTATATAGAATATGATATGCATACGATAGTCATTTAATGTGAGGAACTGAAAAAACGTGCTTGAAATGCAGATCCTGATAGGCCCAAAAATGACAAAGCAACCATTCTTGCTGATACAATCCAATTGCTTAAGGACCTTACTTCGCAAGTTAGTAACCTCAAAGAGGAATATGCTATCCTGACTGAAGAATCCCAAGAGGTAATAGTAGTCCTACTTATTTGTAACTTAACTGGTGGGACTGAAGTATTAAGCTAACCATCTCATCTTATTAAATCCAGTTGACTCAGGAGAAAAATGATCTTAGGGAAGAGAAGGCTTCTCTTAAATCAGATATTGAGAGCTTGAATAACCAATACCAGCAACGTCTCAGGACTATGTTCCCCTGGACTGCAATGGATCACTCGGTGATGATGGCTCCACCTTCATATCCATATCCAGTGCCAGTGCCAGTGCCAGTGCCAGTCCCTCCTGGTCCAATTCCCATGCATCCACCCATGCAGTCATACCCCTTCTTCGCAAATCAAAACCCCGGGGTCATGCCAAATCCGTGTTCAACATTTGTCCCTTATTTAGCCCCTAATACTCTTGTTGAACATCAGTCCCCACAATATGTAACCCCTCCACTTCCTCCAGGTAACCATTCCCATGCATCAGGAACACAACATTCCAGAAACAAAACAGCCAGGGAGAGTAAGGTTGAAAATAATGAATGTGCTAATGATGTCACCACAGACCTGGAGTTGAAAACTCCTGGATCTGCGACAGATCAGGTTAGTTATTTTTCAGCTTTGGCTTTTGAACAGGTCTTTTAGCATAACTATGTAAAGTACTGTATACAACTTATGTTGGCTTGCTGGGTTTTTCAGGAGTTGTCATCTGGGCAAAGAAAACCCAGCAAGCTGTCTGTGAAGGAAAGCAGTTACGCAGAAGGGAGTTCATCTGGTAGGTGCTCTTCCGCAAATAGCGTACAGGATAGCTCATCAAGTAGCGTAGTTGGAAGCAGAAAAGCTGATGGATGAGAAGAGATTCATTTTAGAGAAGGTGCTTTTACTTTTTGAATATATTCTGAAGCCGATCATTCTGCCTTCATTCTTACAAAGGTTGCAAGCATGTTTCCCAGGGGAATTAGGTCACTCTGGTTCTCTATTACTTTCTGGGAACGTCATACAGGCAGTCGTAAAAGGCACCACATTTAACTCTTGAATCAAAAGTTCAAGACTTAATTAAGGTTCAGGAATCAGGAGTTTTATGCTTCATTTTAAATTCCATGTGGTAGTTATGTGATTAGGCCTTAATTCAAAGATAAAATGTAGAGTTTCCAAGCTGTAAATGCTGCCTTACTTCGATCAGAAAAGGTGTGGTAGGTTCAATTGTTATATTTCCTGGATCTTCTATAAAATGGAGATTTCATTTCAATTCCAGTATATCTAGTTATGTGATTGTTGCGGACACATGGTTTCATACATTTTGAATGTCCTGTGTCGTCGACTCATTGATTTGGGAATTAATGTAAAATCTAAACCCTATCTGAGATATGAGTAACAAGCATTCAAGTTAATTCCACACGCACGCTTACTCAAGTTATTTGATAAGATGCATATATTGTCCTGGTATGAATAGTGTTTGATTCTTAAGGTAATGAATATCTTAAGGGTCTATGGTGAATTGGTGATTGAGCTGTATGCCAGAACTATAGTCAGTGTGTCTTTATGTGCTGCTCGGCAGGCTCTGCAGAACTAGCCGTTGAAAAGCATATGGCATGAACCCAAAGGAGGTAGCTGGGTGACCGAGTAAACTAAACGATGACTAATCATTCCTTAGCAATCTCCCACAATGCAGATATTTACTCCCTCTGGTCTTGTATATTAGTTGCAATTTTTGATATAGGACTGATCCTTTTTGAAAGTCACATTTTGTATTTGTCTGATAATTTCATTATTTTTCCTAATTTTTACTCAATTTCTTGCACATTTATTGTAAATAATAGTAAAACATTCCTTGAAATTACTTTGGAGCTGGAGTGATATTCTTCTAAGAGAAGACATTACTTTAACTTGGCATGGGACACTTCCAAGGACTAAAACCGAATAAACATGCTAGTCGGGTACAAGTTACACTCAAAGAATATATGCCAAATCCAACCAAGTACTAGCTAGAGCAAACGAAGCTCATGATATAAAGCAAAGCCACGACTTGGTTTGTCCCTATCTGTGCCTGAATAAGTGAGAGAGATCAGAGATAATGGAATGGTTGTATCCTAAGAGGAGTGGGCAGACCATGTCCCCCATCTCTGTTCCTTCACTTCATTTCCTTATGATATTTGGCATTGTCGTTAGCTTGTTGTGGTTCTCACAAACCAAAGACTACAAATCTCAGCTTCATCATGCAGCCATTAACTTTCACTTATTCCTCTTACTATTGCCCATCTTACTGATTTTCCTCATTATTTCATATTCTACAAGTAAAAGGCTCAGTTTTCGTCTGACCAAAACTGAGCATGGCTCACCTCAACGAGCTGGTGTCTCTGCCTCTTCTTGGAGTGTAGCCGCCTTGGTGCTCCTGCTACTGGTTTTGCTTTGGTACCAATCTTCATTTCAATCAAAGTGGTTTGGCTTCTGAAGGTCAGAAGATATACATAGGATTCTAGTAAATCGTGGTAACTTCAGAACCATGTCTTTTAGCTTTTTCCTTTAGGCGTTTTATGCGCATGTTCTTATCTATATTATTTGTCATTCAAAAATATGTTTTGTTGCTTATCTAAGGAAGGTGAACAGACAGTTTGTCTGCCCTGATTAATTTATGATTCAATTCTCAAGAAAAAGTGAAAATGAACTTCAATATTTTATGACAAAAACACAAGCTTGAGCGAGGCAATTCCGTTTCTTTTCCTGTTTTTCCGTGGACGATTGAGTCAAGTTTTGACTAACAATAGGAATATAAACAAAAATAAGCAATAATTGCTTCCCTGAGCTCCAAAACTGAAGAATTCAGAGATTCATTTCCGGTAAATTAGATTCCATATCTTAAACCAGATGCACACAACACCATACACCATCTTCTATCACATATTTACAATAATCACAAGATCTATAACATAGATCCGAAGTTTACTAGCCTGTAGCCTCTGACAATACAAAATTAAATAAAGTATCGTTAATTAAACATCTATCACCAAATTCTCCAAACTACCCAGAACTATATCTAGAAATCAAACCCCTTAAAAACAAGCAGCCAAACCAACAGAGCAGCTTTCAGATCATCTTAAAAGAACCAGCTTTCAAGAAAGGAAGATTGGTACTGAACCATAATGAGCAAGACCACAATAAGAGCAGCCACACCCCATGGAGAGCTTCCCTCTGAAGGAAGATGATGAGTCCTCCTCTGTCTTTCCCATGGCGAAGAGCCAAAGAAGAACCAATCTGAAGTATCCACAGAAGACAACCACCGAGCTAAGAGTAGGATCGCAACTGGGGTAGCGAATAGAACCCAACCCAACTGTTCTTCCGCACTTTCGACAACTTCCTCGTATGAGAAGTACCATGAAGTGCCGAGGAAGACGAATAACACAGCCATGATTAGCAGAACAGGATATGGGAGAGGATTCAAAGTAAAGCCATCTAAAACAGATGATCCTCTGCTTCCACCATAGGCCATTGTTGGAGGAAGAAACTTTCTGGGTATTGGAAAAGAGAGAAAAGATTTGATTTTGAGGAGGTAGGATTGAGTATCAGTATGGGAGTAAGAAACCCACGATATGAGAGAGGCAAAACACTGAAGCTGTGATTTGACGCGTTTTTTCTTTAGTTGTCCCGCAAAATGAGCAAATGTAAAGTTGCTTAGCTTCTTCCACTGGGTTTGTGTCTAATAGTGATCTTGATAAAATGTCAAATTTACATCTTAACGTCCCCTTCAACTTTACAATTTAAAGATCCTCTTCAATTTAAATCAAATTCCTATTACCCGATTTCTAAATATAAGACTTATTTAGAGAAAAATAATTTTATTCTTTAATATAAGACTTTTTTCTAATTTTTTTTAACATTTTATCATATTATTCTTATTAACACTCTTCAAACAAACAAGAGAGAGGATGTCAATAAAGGTCGGTAGGTAATCATGATATTTTAATAATATAATATAATTTTAAGTAATTTAATTAACATACTTAATCTAATTAGTTAAATATGTCTTAGATAATAGAGTATTAGTAAATTTAAAAATAGGACAATTTGATAAGAAATTTATCTTTTTGAGTTTTGAACATGAGTATAATTTTTAAATATGATATAAAATCTGAAGTAGTATATGAGTTATGGTACAGCTAACTTCATAATTAAATAATTAATGCACTAAAAATTTCATTTGTGATGATGACCGATGCCGCCTAATACTCCAAGAATTGCAAGTCTTTATCCCATTTCTTGCTCAAAAGCAACCCGGGTCCGGATGCTCTCAGCGGCCAGTACCTCAGCGTCTCTCAGCGGCCACAATCTTGGCCCTCAAAATTAATCTAACAGCTCCCAATCTGCCACATCCTTATGTTTTAAAAAATTTTAAAATAAATATAAACCATAATATGATATTGTTGGAGAGAAAAAATACTACTTTGGACCTTATTATAAAATCAAGTTAACTTATTTAGAGATATTGAGGAAGCTAAATAAAAAATTATTTAACTATAACATATTGTTATAGAACCAGTTTTGGTGCTCTTCAGAAAGATGAGTAGGGGCGCTCCTCCACTCTGGAACGTCAAGATCCAATCTAAACAGTCCAGATTTAATATTTTTAAGTTTATGATTTTTAAATAAAAATATTTTTTTTATAAAATGATAGTTAAGAGATTATCTTTATTTTAGATTTTGTACCCATTTAAATAATTATTTTTAAAACATAAATTTAAAAATATTAAATCTAAACTATCCACATTTGATTTAGACGGTTCAGAGTGAAAGAGCGCTCCCTACTCATCTTTCTAAAGAGCACAAAAATTGGTTCTCATATGTTACATGTCTTTAGATTATAGGAGTACGTAAGTTTACAAGTCAAGTAAATTAATTTGAAATAATGGTAGATATAAACATCTTAAAATAATTTGTTTTCTTAATTTTTCAACATCAATCAACTTGATCTTATATTAAGGATATAATGGAGTATTAAAAATAGTTCAAACTTTCTCGCCCAATTTTTTTTCATGATTCAGATTTTTTTAGTCATTTTATATAGCATGCAGGTAGTGTGGACTGCTTAGATTGGATCTTGACGTTCCAGAGTGGAGGAGTGCCCCTACTCATCTTTCTGAAGAGCACCAAAACTGGTTCTATAACAATATGTTATAGTTAAATAATTTTTTATTTAGCTTCCTCAATATCTCTAAATAAGTTAACTTGATTTTATAATAAGGTCCAAAGGAGTATTTTTTCTCTCCAACAATATCATATTATGGTTTATATTTATTTTAAAATTTTTTAAAACATAAGGATGTGGCAGATTGGGAGCTGTTAGATTAATTTAGAGGGCCAAGATTGTGGCCGCTGAGAGACGCTGAGGTACTGGCCGCTGAGAGCATCCAGACCCAAAGCAACCCCACCACAATTTCTCTTATTGTAGTATTGAAAGCGCAATTTCTCTTATTGTAGTATTGAAAGCGAAGTAGTTGCCGTATGAGTAAGGAAAAATTTAAGGCCCATTAATGCTATTTGTAATCCCAAAATAATTTGACTTTTTTTTTTTAAATTTTCCATACAATATATATTAGATTTATATCTATAGCTTGGAAAATATACAACAAAATATCCTGTTATAATAAAATTTTGTCAGAGTAATATAAACACACCATCTGAAATTATAATTTTTGTGGCCAATACCTTTTGAAATTATAATCACTTCTTCTAAATAACTACTTTCAAATTTAATATTATTGGACATATTTTTTTTCTATCAAATAAAGATGTACCTGAGCACTATTAAAAATGTTCTAGACTGAGACTGATATAAGATAAAGTTTTTTTTTTTGATACATGAAGGAAAATGCTAAAAATTAAACAGCGAAAGACATCATATTGCCATCCTGTTGGAGAGTAGACCAAAATTCAGGGTCAAACTGGTCTTTTATAAAAGTACCAGCTTCCAAATCCAAAGCTTTCTTTGCGAGAAAGTGTGCTGCAATATTCTGCAATCGCGGGATAATCCTAAGTTCCACTAACCAGTCCTTTTCAAGCCAAGTTCTAGCTTGTAAGATCAAGTAGAAATGTCTGTGTTGAGAGTTGGTTTCCCTCATAATTAGGTGAGAAACCTCAGTTGCATCAGTCTCTACTATAACACGTCTGGCACCTTTCTCCCAAGCGAGATGTAAACCTGAGATTAAAGCCTGGAGTTCTGCAGACAAACTATCCCCTTGTTGAGGTTTAAACATAAATCCTCCATGGCAAAAACCTGAGCTATCCCGAAGTAATCCACCACATCCTGCTCCTCTAAACAACGAAAATGCTCCGTCAGTATTAAGCTTCATCCAATTTGAAGGAGGAGGACACCAATGAGTAGCATGGCATGAAAACTGATTGCCATTTAGGTTGGTTCCACTTAGCTGCTTGGAAGCCTGTGACAAGCTGGCTAATAAAGACTTAGACCGAAGAAGAATAGATGAATTAACTTCCCAATTGTCCTCAAATATTTTTTTATTCCTCCTCTGCCAGAGTAACCAACATAAAGTAATGAACATAGAATCCCACTCCTCTCCCCCAAACTGTCTAGGGTTCAAAATATTCTGGCGTAGCCATTCGAATAGATCCATCCTGAAAAAAGAGTGATAGGAAGAAGGTTCTATAAGACCCAGCCATAAATCTCTGGTAGTATGACAGTCCCTTAAAACATGGATCAGAGACTCCAATGGATCATTGCAGCAAGAACATGATTTATTGGAGCTAATACCCCTTCTTTCCCTAACCTCATTTGATAAAAGTTTATCAAGTAAAGCAAGCCACATAAAAGATTTACATCTTTGAAGAATAGGCAACTTCCATAATTTCCGCCAAACTGGATCAACGACGTTATTCTCCCTTGAAATACAACTATAAGCAGATTTGACAGTGAACAGACCACTGTTTTCATGCTTCCAACGAATAGCCATGGTAGAATGATCCACCTCGATTCCTTCTTCAACATATTTCCAGGAATTTTTAATACCCTTCCAAATATTTGACCCTTGTCTTTCTTTCACAACATTAGGCAAAAGATCCCCTCCACATTTATACTTGCTTCGGATCACCTTCACCCAAAGGTCATCTCTCCTGGTAATCAAATTCCATCCAAGCTTTGACATATAAGCTTGGTTTTGCTGTTGAGAATGACGTAGTCCCAGCCCTCCATTCCTCTTGGAAGTGCAAACTGAATTCCAATCCACTAAATGAATTTTATGATCCTCCGCAGAAGAACCCCATAAGAAACCTCGATTTAATTTGTCTATGGCTTCACACGTGGAAACTGGGAGAGAAGAGGTTTGCATAGTATAACTCGGGATTGCTGAAGAAACTGAAGAAATTAAAGTGTGTCTTCCCGCCATTGAAAGAGATTTCACCTTCCAACTAGCTAATCTTGCAGATACCTTATCAACCATATACTGGAAACTACCTGTAGTAACTGTATTGTGATGAAGAGGAACACCCAAGTATTTACCCAGGTCAGCAGCTAATGAAAAACCCAGTGTATTACTAATTTCAGATCTCCTTGTATGATTAATATTTTTGGAAAAAGAAACTCGAGTCTTGTTAACATTAACTTTGAGCCCAGAGCTGTTGCAAAAATCATCCAAGCATTCTCTAATAATAACAGCTTGATCAACAGAGACTTCTGAAAAAAGAATAATATCATCAGCAAAAAATAAGTGAGAGATGGGGGGGCCAGGCTTACTAAGAGTGATAGGTTCCCAGAGCTTTTTCTCAACTTTCTCCTGAATCATATGAGCAAGTCGTTCCATACAAATGACAAATAAATATGGAGAGAGGGGATCTCCATCGTTTACGGCTAGGACTACTGGGGTATCTAATCCCATTCGCTCCCCTAGCTTTCGTCTCTCAGTGTCAGTGTCGGCCCAGCAGAGTGCTTTCGCCGTTGGTGTTCTTTCCGATCTCTACGCATTTCACCGCTCCACCGGAAATTCCCTCTGCCCCTACCGTACTCCAGCTTGGTAGTCTTACCCCTCTGGAAGGAATAAATTTTTCAGAAAGCTCACCATTCCATAATACTTGCATATTAGGGGTAGTCGTACAATAAGAAATAATCTCAATAATATGAGACGGGAATTTAAGGTCAATTAAGCACTGGATAATGAATCGCCAGTTGAGCCTATCATAGGCCTTTTCCAAGTCTATCTTAATTGCCATAATTCCTTTATTTCCTTGTCTAATACGCATAGAATGCACAACCTCCTGGGCAATAATAATAGACCTTAAATTGCCCTGTAAAAGATAAAGTTATTCTGAGTCAATTTTAAAAGAGGAAATAATTGTGCTCGAGTGGGACATACTTGCCACGTTTATGATTGCTCGTGGGTAAGCCATTTCCCATTTTTATTTGTAATCGTTCTCTTCACTTTCTTTTTCATTCTCCGTGTCTTTCCTTTCCATTTTGCATACTAAAATACGAAATGTGTGATTAATTAACATATCTCGATTTTTTTTTTTTTGCCGACACATTATCTCGATTAATCACTAACCAATTGTGCTACTTTTTCTAAATGCCTACGACATATCTCTTAACTATATGCATGATTTGGCCGAATAATACACTTGCTAGTAGATGTATGATTAATTTAAGGGAAAATTAGGGAGAGGGGCCAAGGAAAAAAATTAATTACTCTTAAGGAACTTTTAAAAAGTAATTATTTAGAAGGATCAAAAAATAAAATAAATATATTAAATTACTAAATTAACTCTCCCTATATCTTAAATGATTCTTTTTCTAACTAATTGTCTCTCTATCTCCCCCCGCTTTCTACAAAGTACAAACTGATAAAAAATTATTTCATTATATACAAGGATATTCAAAATAAATATATGAGTATGTATTCTACCCAAAAATTTGTTAACGTAATCAAATTTCTATATGAATTTTTTTTCTTATTCCTTTCAAATATTTTTTTATAAAATGAAATTTTGTTTTTCATCGTTGGATTCATATTTATTTTGTTAGATTTATATTTGTTCAATCATATGACTGGGGTTCAAACAGACGACGAGACTCAATACAAAACTTTAAACCATATTGAATAACTCCCATTTGTTATGGCAACATTTTTCTTTTAAGATTTTATTAATCTCTTAATAATTTTAATTTTACGTGTTTAGTATTCCATTATTAATGAAATAATAGTATTAAGATATAATTGATCGGTGAAAAGAAAAAACGTGAGATATGGATAGAAAATATAAGGAGGGTTAGCTTGGTAATTTAATATATTTATTTTATTTTTTGGTCATTCTAAATAATTAATTTTTAAAATATCCTTAGAATTTTTTCCTTGGTCCCTCTCCCTAATTTTCCCTTAATTCAATGTTAAACGTAACATGCAAATTATCATTCTTAAAATTTATTAATATGTTATTATTCCGGCTGGCTTTAGTGAAATAAAAACGCTGCATGATTTTTTTTCCCCATTCATAGTAAATGATTTCTTACTAAATGGCAAATGCATTGAGCTGATAACATTCTGATGTTCTGAAATATTATGATATTATACCGACATTTTATCAAAATTATTTTCTTACATTGTATTGACATAAAACCCCTTTTTTAGAGTGGAAAAATAAACAATCAAATTAAAAATGAAATAATTTGGACCTACAACAGCACAACAGAACTCATTTGGGCTCACCACATAAAGGCCCAACACCAATGTGTAGGCCCAAAGGGTTCACTTTGAAATACTTGGAATTCTTTTTTGTTGACAAATTTATCGGATTCATAATTCAAAAGATAAATAAGAAGAACAAGGTTTAGGTATAGGTGGTTTTTTTATTTTTTTTTTACCTTTGTTTAGGTATGGGTGGTTGAACTTTGAAATCTTGTAATTTCACCAACCTAATCTCTAGCTTGTTCTATCCTTTCCATGATCCCTTATGACTTTCTCTCTATCTTTGACTTACGCACTGAAGTTGGTGGCCAGATTAAGATCCATTCACAGTCCACACACAATGCTGGTAAACATAAATAAATAAATGAAGGCAAAGAAAAATCCACCCACACGACACGATAACATCTTTACACGACATACCAAATTCCACATCTTGAATAAAGAGGGGCTTAAACAAATCCAAAACGCTTATTGGGTTTTTTTGGGTTTAGAACATGGGTGTAAATTTAATTTGTTTTGGTTTAAATGTTTTTACTTTTTAGTCTACATTTGCAAAGCCCATTTTTAATTTGAATTTTCTACTGATTTAAATCGAGAAGTCAATACTGATTAGTACTGATTATTAAATATTAATCTTAAAAGGTTAACATTTGGTTCTTGAACTTTCACTCAATTTTGGTTTTGGTCTCTTAAATTTAAAATTGGTAGTTTTGGTCCTTGAACTTTCGGTCAATTTTGGGTCTTGTCCCTGAACTTTAAAATCGATAGTTTTAGTCTCTGAACTTTAGGTCAATTTTAATATTAGTCCCTGAACTTTCAGTCAATTTTGGTCTTAATCCATGAACTTTAAAAAAATTGAAAATTCGGGGATCAATAGTTTTAAAGGACACAAAGTTGAGGGACAAAACACCACCAATCCAAATTTCAAGGATCAAAATCAAAATTGAATGAAAGTTTAAGAACTAAAACAACCAATTTTAAAATTCAAGGATCAACACCAAGATTGAATGAAAGTTTAAAGACCAAAAGTCATATTAAACAAGTCTAAAACTACATGATCAAATTATTAGGAGCAATGACATTCTGATAAAACAGGCTATTAATAAGATAGGTGATGCATTTAATAAACTAGGATTAAAGAACATATATTTCTTTAATAAACAACATAGAACTTCCCTCTTCATTTCCTTCATTGTTCCTCGCCGTGCAACTCCAGTTCCGCCCGAACATAGCAGAGGCTCAAATTCAACCCTATTTAACAAATTGGGTACCTGAAAGTGAAAATTTTTCTGACGCCCCAATCAATCTCACTCTCAATCTCCAGTCCTATTGATCAATCAAAATCGATTTTCTTCGATTCGTTGGCCACCGTATAAAGTAAAAGATCGGCAGGCAAATCCAGAGGGAGAAGACGAGTGAAAGTAAGGAAAGAACATCGTCATGAGGCCTCAGAAGAATCCGATCCACACCGTCTCAACATGGCTGAGGCGACAACCTCCAAAGGTGAAGGCTTTTCTGGCCGTCGTTTCGGGTATGGCGGCTCTTGTGTTGCTTCGAGTCATTGTTCACGATCATGATAATCTCTTCGTAGCAGCCGAGGCCGTACACTCTCTAGGAATTTCCGTCCTAATCTATAAGCTTATGAAAGAGAAGACATGTGCTGGTAAATAGCTTTGTCCTTCGATTGGGATATTTTCATTTCTTGATTGATTCTTGGTAATCTTAGGATTTTTGAGATTGCGGTGAGAATGCATATGTTTTGGTGGTGAAAGTTTTTTTTTTTTTTTTATTTAAATCGGCTTTTTTAACAAGAAATTTCCTTTCTTTCTTCTTCTTTCCTTCCTGGGTTTTGAGAATGGGGTTGGTCCAATTTTCATGCTCATTGGTTTGGTGCGTCCTCCTCCCTGTCTTTCTGCGGTAAAAATATAATGGGGAATTGGTTTTCGGATTAAAGTTTGTCATTTGTTGTTGCTACGTTTGAAAATGCTGTCAACGCGATTGAGTTTGGCTAATGATTATCAATTTTCTCTCTTTTCAAAGGCTCTACTTATTCTTTTCTTTCTCGTCATATAATCTTAACAGTTGCTTTTCTTTGAAAGCTCCCCAAACAAAACAAATAGAAAAAAAAAAAAACGCACAAAGTAAAAGAAAGAAAGAAAACACCTTTTTTCATTTTCTTGGCAATCATCAAGAGCACGTAAGTTTCAGAATGTGCTTGTTGGACCATATGAATGTACATCACTATGTTTGGAACTTGTGGATGGATTTTCTTATTGCCTCACTCGATTTCTTGATATTTGTGATTGAATAGAATAGGAGACTGATAAGTGTTATTGTTTTATTTTGCTGATGTGTTGTAATTTCCATCTTGCTAATATTATGGGCATGGTGTTTTATAGACAATGTCATCTTTCTATGTGAATGCCATATTTTTTTTCCCCAATTTTTCTTTCACCGCAAAGCTTAAATTCTTTGGAATGACGTACAGGACTGTCACTCAAATCCCAGGAATTAACAGCTATGTTTTTGGCTGTTAGGCTGTACTGCAGTTTTGTCATGGAATTTGATATACACACTCTACTTGATTTGGCTACTTTGGCGACAACTCTGTGGGTTATTTTTATGATACGGTTTAAGCTCAGGTCTAGTTACATGGAGGAGAAGGACAACTTTGCAATATACTACGTGGTAAGTCCCTGTCGTTTACACTTATTCAAACTTCAGAAGCTTCATCTATAATATTTTCCTTTCTTGAGAATGATTGTAATTTACAAATTCTGCTATCCCATTAGTTTGACGTACTCTTGTCTTGAATATTGATTGCAGGTGATACCATGTGCTGTGTTAGCCTTGGTTATTCATCCTTCTACTTCTCATCATATATTGAACAGAATATTTTGGGCATTCTGTGTATACCTAGAAGCAGTTTCAGTGTTACCCCAACTGCGGGTCATGCAGAACACCAAAGTATATTCTTTTTACTCAAAAGCACTGTTCCTACAATCACGGGATCTACTCTGTTAACCTTTCTATATATGCTCACATTTTACATTATACTTTCAGATTGTTGAGCCATTCACAGCTCATTATGTATTTGCATTGGGTGTAGCAAGATTCCTAAGTTGTGCTCATTGGGTTCTTCAGGTACAATATTGTTAGTTAATTTAAATGGGCAATGGTTTTAGTTACCTTCTTATCTGTTTAATCTACATTTTCAATGTTGTGTTTTAAGTTTTGTATTGTAATAATGCATGTGAAGTCTTAATGGCCAGGATACTACTAACATGTTACTTTCTTGTGACAGGTGTTAGATAGCCGTGGGCATTTGTTGGTTGCCCTGGGATATGGTTTATGGCCACCAATGGTTCTCATCTCAGAAATTGTCCAGACTTTCATCTTGGCAGATTTTTGCTACTACTACGTCAAAAGGTTGGTTGGATGTTACAGCTTCTTCTTTTTTTTTTTTTTGGTCATCTTGCATCACTGCGAATATCTAAAAGAAATTGAGTTTTTTAGTCTGTCCATGAGTTTTAAGGCATATTTGGACTGTCCTTTAAAAGGTTAGTGTTTGAAAATGTCGAAGCGTTTGCATGTTGGTGTTCTTGGCATCTCTGTATCCCTTGACAAAAGAATTAGTGTGCCGTGAGTTTATGATCAAGGTAGCTAACTGGTGCAATTGAATAAAATTAAATGGACTGAACAATTACTAGATCTGATTGTTAGATTACTAAACATTTCAACAATTTCTAAATATAAGACTTAATTGACTTTTTATTGAAAAATTAAGGAAGCAAAACGAGCCACTTAAACATAATGTATTTTGGAACGGAGGGAGTAGTATTTTTAGACATAATTTTGATTCTATTTGATCCATTGCAGTGTGCTTGGGGGACAGCTTGTTCTCCGTCTTCCCTCTGGAGTGGTGTGATTGAAGATCTTCTGCGATGAGCTGATATTCTCTTTTGGATTTAACTTAATCTGCCAACGTTTTGGTCATCCTCGCTTCAAGCATTTTGTGTTGATGCACTTTTTAGGTGTCGATGTTTCAATGACGATGCGAAAGATGATTTTTTGATGAAAAAAGTAACTCAATGTTTACGTTGACACTTAACAGTACGTAATTTGTATTCTGTAGTCCAACATCTTTATACACAAAGTTTCTAATTGCTTAGACTGTCGGTATTCGGTTTCTTTCTTCTTCTTTTTCTTTGTCTGCATTCAACTCTTTCTTTCTTTCTATCCTTTTTTAACGCGACATGCTCCATCTTTAATAACGTTTAGCAGCATGAGTTAACGTGTCTTCCCATTCCCATGTTACTGTTTCTTATACAGTAAAGTCAGAGTAGGATAATGAAGGGCGAGTTGGAATAAAACTAAGACACTTCTTTTCAGATGTTATTTGTATAAATTTGTGGTTGTAAAGTTATAATTACATCTTTTTTAAAGTTCAGAACTTGAATGATTTTAAGTAACCTATCAGGAACTCAAATTCCTGGCAAGAATTCCCTCAAAAGTAATCCCAGGTCCAAAAGCTAGAATCAATCCCCATTCAGGAACCTCTTTGCCATCTCGCTCAATTTTGTGAGCCTCCTCTATCATATACTCCAGCACATACACTATAGTGTTACTACTGGCATTTCCATAATCCATTAAAGCCCTTCTACTTGCATTCAGCTTTTCTGGCATCAAATCAAGCTTTTTCTCCATCTGATTCAAAATTGCAGGACCACCTGGATGAACAGCCCAAAACAGCTTGTTATAGTCTTTGTCCTCATTGGACCCTAAAGCACCTGCCATTAACATGTCACAGAACCCTTCAACGTTGTCTTCAATTATCTGAGGAAGCTCTCTTGCTAGCTTGAAGCTTATCCCTTCCTCTGTTAACCTCCCATCAATTATTTTCTGTGTGTGCGGCAGAAACTTCTGTGCTGCTATGTGAAGCTCAAAGAGAGGCCTTTCGATTCCCACTATAGGATCTGACCCGATTATCATGGCTCCAGCACCATCCCCAAATAGTGCCACCCCAACAAGATCATAAGGTCTATCTGCACTTGGTGGTTTGAACCCAATAATGGTAGTTTCGGAAGTAGCTAGAAGGACTCTACTTCCCGGGTTGTTCTCTGCTATGTCTTTTGCAACACGCAGGCCAGAGACACCTCCAGAGCATCCCATGAAGTAAAGCATTGTTCTTTGAGTATGAGGATTGAGTCCTAGGCCTAATATACATTACAAGAAGTTGAAAGATATTAATAATCTGTTTTTGATTCATTATGTATGTGAGAGATTAGTGATGAGTTTGAGGATATTTCTTATTGTGCTATTGATTCCGCATCACCTGAGGCTAGGTAAAGGTCACCACCAGGAAGTCTGGCTTCGCTTGAAGAGACATAGACCAAGTGGGTTATGTCTGATAAAGGCCTTCCCCAGTTCCTTATACATACCTGGGACGCTTCAATTGCCATTTTTGTCACTGCCTCATTGCATATTTCTAGCCTTTGCTTTACAGTTGGTAACCCTTCAACCGCCAGTTCTGGAAACTTCTTCAGTATCTCATCACACATCACCACGTACCTTGTTTTAACTGTGGTTGTCTTGCCTGTTTGCTTACACCATCAACTCAGTGAATAAGCCAAGCAAGTTCCACAAAATGTCTTAGGATGAGTCTTAAAGAGAAAAAATAATGCGGGAGGTAGAAACTTACAGAGTCTAGTGAGCTTCTGCTTGAGGTCAGGATCATCACAATTGGTGCCTCTAAAATAGCCGTCAACTAAATATTCCTGCATCACAAGCTGATGAGGAAAAGCTTTGCCAAGAGCTAAAATCGTAGCCTTTCCAGGGTTAGCCTTCTTTGTAACACTTCTCTGAGCAGTACCCTTTTCTCCCATTTTTATGATTTCAATTCACCAGCAGTGAATATTCTTCACAGTAGTGACGCAGAGAAGGCAGAATTCTAGCTTATATAATCTGACATGCACGTTCGCAGTTGAAGTTCAGGCATGACAATACTGTATTGGGTGAGACATGAAGTTTGCCATTGTTTTATAAAATGTGAATTAGATGGGAAGCAAGAAATTCATGGAGATTATACTATTAGATAATGGGTAGGTGTTTAGTTTCAGCTTTAGTCTTTTAGGTGAGTTACGACATACTCCCTCCGGTCCTAATTATAAGATCATTTTGACTTTTTCGACTTTTTTTTGCGGTAAAAAAAAAGTAGTTTCAGTCCAAAAAAAAAATCTTTTTTCCTCAAAACTAATTTATTCTACTTATAAACTAACCTATAATCTAATTTCATGTGATATATGTTATAATTTAGTGGTCTAATTTGCTTCCTTAACTTCCACAAAAAAAGTCAAAGTGGTCTTATATTTAGGACTAGAGGGAGGAGGGAGTAATTGATATAATCATATAATTTTCATGCGTATTATCATTGTTTGCAATTTCTTTTTTCAATATTTTCGAGACGCTCCGATGGTATAACTTATGTCCGTAAAACTTTGGAGAAACTGCAGAAAATCCAATGGTAACAATAATCTATAGAGGACAATTAAGCATTAATGTTAATGATGTTAATAACAAACCACTTGATCACGTTAGTTATCATATCCTCATCACAAGTTTCACAGCTACATCACTGAACGAGACGCTGGTAATGCCAATGGTAAGAACTAGAAAAAATTACTGGAGGTAAATCACCATGGTTATCAGTTAACATGAACTTTTTGATCCAGTCAACGTGAGGTGTTTTGATCAATGTAATATAACCTTCTCGATAATGATATAGAGCAAACTTTTACCTTAATAAGGCGCATGCATTAATAAATTTTGCTCCTCAAACCATCATTTCCTTATCACAAATAATCTCCAGAGCAACAATGAACCATTATATTAATGCAATTCACCAAAAGATGTCAATGGACATCTGCAAAGATGAGAGCCAGCACTTTGGCTAGCTCACTTGTACAGCAACCACTGCGATAACCATCCTTAAGAACCTAAAAATTGTTGCTATTTTGCATAAAAAGCATAAAATCCCAAACAAATGAGGTGTAATACAACAATGCAAACATTATAATAATAAAAATCGGGTGTAAGGTGTAATTAGATAGTCAAAGTTCAGATAGGCACTTTCCACTGATAAAATTAATGACTTTCTCCACGGACTCATCAAGCGCAGCAGTTACAGCAGCCAAATTCTGAAGGAATTCCTCTGCAGTTGGCTTGTCACCATCAACAATATCAGTTACAGCTTTTACAAAAATTGCAGGAACCTTCAACATATCAGCAACATAGGCAATTGCCGCTCCCTGGAGATAAGAGTTCAAAAGGAGAATAAAAGCTTGATTCAACAAAGCAAAACAAAATCATAGATGGATTTAATCGCATAAGAAAGAGGGGCACTGATTTAACTCATCACATTGCCGATTTTTTGGCGCAATACCTTGTCAACTGAAGTGATTTAGACTTAGCAAGGTATAACATCTAAGCATGGTGCGAAAAAACAAAATACAGAAACACAAGTCAAGGAATTCAAAACAATTTAGTGTTTAGTGCAGGAAAAAGTGAATGTAAATAAAGGTAATGGAAGAAGTAAACTGCAGATAAGTTTCTGTGATATTGGAACCATAAGAGACCAAAACTTGGTCCAGAGTTTCATCAATTTCATAATTTCCCATTGACTTGTTCAGTTGGGCTAGGGTTAAGGGTTTGTAGACAGCGCCTTTGATTAGGAGAAAAGGGGGAGGATAAATGTTTTGACAAATCAAAATGCAACAATATAAAATAAGGCGATGTCATCAATCATCAACATCTTCAAACTTCTGTAGACAGTATAGCCTAATATAAAATTATAGAGCGAATATGTAGATTTTTTCTAACAAAAAATAGCGAATATGTAGATTTTTTCTAACCAAAAATAAAATAAATGAAAAAAAAAGAATATTTGGATTTCATAAATTGCTAATAGGGGAGCAGGAAGCCTTTTTAATGCATGGTTTATAATGGATAGAACAAAATAGTTTACCTCCATATCTTTAACTGTGGCATCGTTTGCGATGATAGATGATTCATCCTGTTGTGTCATATCTAGAGAGTCACCGGTAGACAACTTACCAACCTGAAATATTCATACCCATTGTTCAAGGTTAAACAATAGCCTGAAGTCATGTAAGGGCTGGCTTGATTAGGAATTTCAAAGAGTTAGGTGGGTTGTAGTGGTATGGAGGGGAGGGGATGGGGGGTATGCCCCACTCCATCAATTGAAAGTTTAATGAGAACAATGAAGGGCATCTCGCTCTCCACAAAGTGTACCAGGATGCCATTAGGGGAATGGGGTGGGTTTGAAGGGTGAAAGTGTGAAACTTCCAGAATTATATTTTTAATGTTAATTTTTCCCAGTGAAAAAAGGTGAGCAGAGAGGGCTAGAGAAAACAAATAAAAAATTGCCAAAACAAAACTAAACCACATAATTTAGAGTTCGAGAATTGGGGTATGGGATCACCACATCCCACTAGCTTTCATCTCACCCTGCTCTACCCCAACTCGCAAACCATCCTCCTGATCAAGCCTTAAATATGGGGATAACATGAAATGATATAACAAATCAAACAACATCTGTATGAATTTAGTGACAGACCATGTGCAAAGGTAGAGCAACAAGTAAATCAGAGGATATAGAGTGTTTCAACAGATTTTTATTATGCACTTTGACAGAATAAATATCTTGTTCACCAGATAACTCATGGAATTAAGATCCAGATCTCATTCAAATGAGCTATTATATTCACCCAACAGATTTCATGAATAGCCATACAACATTATGATGCAGCTAGAAACTTTGTATGTTGACTCAATTTGTTTCCCTAAATCATATTATATGTATATATATATCCACTTGGAATACATTCAGTTTAGCACATAGTACCTTCAGATTAAGTTCCTTAACAAGATTCGGTGTTTCAAAAGCTTTACGTGAACCGACACCAAACAAATCATAAACCTGCAAAAGAAAGTTAAACATGATTGTTTGTTGATAGCGAAGTTTAAATTGCATGCATAACTGCATAAACACATTCATATTGTTTGGTATGCAGAACCCCCTCCCCCGGAACTTCCTGCCCCTGAACCAAAATCAAGGTTAGAGGCAAACCAGACATGGCAGTTAACCATAATATACATACAAGATTTTGAGGACAATTTATGAGCAAAATAAACACAAGTTTTTAAATGAAAGATACCAAATTAATTTTTATACTTCAAGATTCACAATAAAAGCATCAAACTGAAAAATAAAATGCCAAAAAATTATGCAAAGCAACTAAATCCCCATAGTCACTTTTAGCAGATGGCCAAAAATCCCCATTACAAGCATCAAACACATTGATGTATGATGTTTTGATTTATTTACAAGCATCAAACACATTGATAACATTTTATAAACGATGAACACTACAATGCCTTTATAGAGCAAGGTCAGGAAAACATAATAGTCCCAAAAATAACACCCAAGTTTTATTTAGTAAAAAAGCCAAATCACCGGAGCAGCACACAATCTTGGTAGCTTCATGATGCATTTGGCTGGAAAGATTACATTTTTATGAGTGTTTTATTGATTCTGCACTATGTGGGATATAGTGTAGTGTCAACCACCCCCCCGGGGGTGCCTGGAGGATATCTTAATCTCCACTCTTATATCACTCCCACTCCCACTCTCAAATACATGCAATGAATAATTTACATAGAAGAGCAACAGACAAAACAGGACCATTGACCACATCAAAAGACTAGCGCAAGACTTACAGG
This sequence comes from Mimosa bimucronata, assembly GCA_037074515.1. Lineage (NCBI taxonomy): Eukaryota > Viridiplantae > Streptophyta > Magnoliopsida > Fabales > Fabaceae > Mimosa > Mimosa bimucronata. The sequence continues at coordinate 954,112 of CM073438.1, forward strand.
TATGGGTATTCTTCTATCATGAAAAGCACAATCTGATATGATGAAAACATCACCAATACTTGCTCCTTTTGCCTAAAAGCATCCATGAACAAAACATCAGAAAACCATGTCTGTGCAAAACACGCATGCATACAAGTGCACATATCCACATCAGAAACATTGATGATTCTAGAAGGTATTAGATGAATCATAAAAATAGTTAGCAACTCTTTCCTTCATAAGCAAAATTAAAAGCTCAAGTAGAGTGAAACTTGATTATGGCAAATATTACCATGAGTTGATTCATGAGAAACAAAGAAACAAGATTCCGTATCAAACAAATTCAAACTTCAAAGCTAATAATACTTAATTGATAGAGAAAGCACCGTAAAGATCTATTAGCGAGGTTTTGGGCCAGTATAAGAAGAACTGCTTACTTATATCATGATAGAAAAGTTAGCAATCAAAGAAAAATCATATCAAATTTGTTGAGAGGGGACGCTAATTCATACCTTGAAGCCACCAGAAGTTCCTGCATTTATGATCAAGTCTGGCTTTAATGCTTGAATAGCAGCATATGTTACAAGAGAAGATGATACCGTGCCTATACTATCAACCCCTGAAAGAAATGGGTGCAGGAATCAGCACATAATTCTGAAATTAAAACCCCTGAAATAAATGGGTGCCTATACTAGAGGTATCTGTACCCTTTGACAGGTAAATCCTGAAGTAGTAGGAAATAAACTGGAAACAACACAAAAGCTTACCCAGAGTTGGATCTTTTCCAGGCCAGATTACATTTATGTTGAGATCTTTGTATGTACCACTATAGCGAACCCAAGGGGCCCCCTGAGGAAACCTGCACCATTGTGGAAAGACATATAGATATAAATATATGAAAGCCAAAATCCACAGCTAGCGTCTATTTTACCTCTATCCACTAGATGAAGAGGGAAAAGCAACTAAATTAAGCATGAAAGCTCGGCACATGCATACGTTATTCTAATGAAAGGACAAACCTTTGGATGCAATTTTTAAGTGCTTCTCATCAAGTTTTGCAATGAAAATATGATAAGCAAGTACGTTTTATGCTTCAGCACTGCTTCTAAACAAATTTCTCTACAGGTAATCTATTCATTGAAAGATCATTCTTCTCCTCAATTGATCTCTCAAGACTAATCATTTATTAGTAGAAGACCAGGGTTAAAACCGTGCAAAAACAAAATAGGACTACGTAAGAACAAACTGCTGAAAAAAGAGTTCAAAACTAGCTATCTAAGGAACACAATACGGTAAAGATTTTCTCATTCTGCGCTGAGCCTGACTCAGCAACAAAAGGTCAAAAAACTATTGTGTCTGGACTAGAATAAAACAATGAAAGTGATCGTCAAACACCATATGAAAGCATTCTAGAAATTAGTGAGAGGCTAAAGCAACTATCAATCAGACAAACACCTACAAAGAGTTAGTGTCTTCGGTGAGCTGGAACCTATTCACAACAGGAAGCGCCTCAGTCTGCATAGCTGTCGATCCAAATGAACATAGTCAGCAACAAAAACCAAAATCGCCAAAAAACAAAAAAAAAAAAAACAAAAATGAGACAGGGACAGCATAGAACAGAGAAAACATAGAAGAAGAAAGAGGGTGTCGGTGATTGAAGATTACCAATGATGAAGACGATGTTGGAAATAGGTCGCTTCTGGGGTTGATCAGCCATGGCTTCCCTCCCAGCGTCTGATTGGTCGCCACAGCTGCTTCGAGAGTCCTAAGGCCAATTATATTGTTGTTTGTTGCGTTATCTGACTTTTCTTTTCTTCAATTTGGGTTTGAGGAAACTGAAATCAGGAAGGACGCACGCAACCCCTGTTGGTCCATGGCAAATTATTTCGAAGATAACCACCAAATCAAATCAGTGCATGCTTTTTGGCTTTTGCACGCGCGTGCACAATCAAAGTTTTGATTTTTTACTTTCTCACAATCTATTTCATTCTTAAATATAAGACATATTTTCCCAATTTAATTAGATTAATAATGTTAGTTAAGTTAGTTAAAATCACATTATATTACTACAACACCCTAACTATATGCATTTATCCCCATGCCTCTCTTATTTATTTCTTATTGAGGAGTATCGATAGAGATAATTTAGAGGAATGTTGAGAAAAAATATAAAGGTCTTATGATTAGGAACAAATTCAACTCCCCAAATATGTCATATATTTTGGAAGAGAGAGAGTATTTCTTTTCTTCTTAAATGTTGTTTTCTTTTTTCCAATGACTCTTTCTATGTTTCATTCCAATTTTCTCCAATGTCTCCAAAGGACTTCTTCTTCTATGTTGTTGCGGCCTATACATGAAAGTTTTGATTTTTTTTCCCTCAAAGTTGAAGATACATTTGGTTTTGGTCATTAGTAACTAGAGATAGAATCTAATAAGGCTTTGTTTGATTGTGTTTTACTTTTTTTAAATAGTTTTTTGCTTTAGTTTTTTTAAAAAAAGGGCGAAGGATAAAAAATGACCATGTACCTATGTCCAAGGTGCCTCTGACGCCTTATACCTTTTTTTGGCTCAAAATTGTTTATCAACTTTCAAATTTGGGCCAATAATGACTTTTCCGTCAAAGTAGCCTACTGGATGTTCCAAATTCGGGCCAATAATGACTCATCCATCAAACTGGCCCAATGGACGTTTCACATTCGGGTCAATAATGACTCCGCCGTCAAACTTCCCCAACAAAAATTAAATTTCTGTGAAATTCCAGTGTGAAACCTACCCATAAAAAAAGTAACGGAAATGCCAGTTTGACGGAAGAGCCATTATTGGCTCGAATTTTGAAACGTTTATTGGGCCAGTTTGATGGATGAGTCATTATTGGTCCGAATTTAAAACATTCGTTGGCATTATTTGGTGGAAAAGTCATTACTGACCCGAATTTGAAAGTTGATAGACAATTTTGAGTCAAAAAAAGTACAAGGTGCCAGATGCACTTTAAACATAAGTACATGATCGTTTTTGACCATTTACCCTAAAAAAAATTTGATGATAGGAAAAAATAAATATAAATATTTTAGAGTGATTTTTTTTTAGATACTTGACCTCTAAAAAATCAAGGGAAAATCCCAAAAAAATACCCTTCAATAAGGGAAAGGACAAATCACTCCCTGAAGAATTCAAAATCCCATGTCAGTCCCTAGGGATCAATTTGGGATTTTCAATTGTTGCAAAATGACTAATATGCCCCTAATGAAAGGTAAATGGAAAAAGGCAGATCTTCTTCCTTAGTTCTTTCTCCTCAAGCCTTATTCCCTTCCTCAGAGGCTCAGAGCTCTCCTCACAGCTCTCATGTTGCTCTCCGACGCCGTTGATGATGCCCTGTATTACCGGTAACCTTTTAGAGCTGAGACGGTGAGCGAGCTCCGGTGAGGAAGAGAGGGAAGCTCGTTGTTCATCTCCATCCTTAGATTCCATTCGCCTTCTTCTTCACCGTTTTCTCTTCTCCTCCTATTACACTTGCAAGGCTTTTCCTCCAAATCCAATAATCTCTAATTTCCGATCAAATCTCAGGCTGCCACACCATTGATCGCTGAGCATCGTGTGCATCGCTGCCTCTTCCCTCTACCTTTCCTTATCTTCAAATCTCGCCTTCTCTGATCTCTCTTTGGGGTAAGCAAGTTCTTCACTTCTTTCTTGCTGCGATTACCGCTTTTGAGTTGGAATATGAGTAATGTCAGTAGTAATTTGTTAGTTTATTGGCCCAATTTGAAGTTGAATTTGGGGGGTTTGATCTGACTTGTTATTTCTGTGCTTGGATTTTGGTCGGAGTCTAAATCTTTTTGATTATGTCTCTATTCCAATCTTGTTCATGTGAACCATGTGGTTTACTTTTGGAAAAAGACAGACCTATAATTTCCCTTTTAGCTTGCCTTTAGTTCTAATTTTATTTACACTGGAAGATTTGTTGACTAGGTCTCCTATATATTTGTAGCTTCTTCAATTATAAAGAAGTAAGAAATCAAAACACCTAATATGGTAAATAATTCTCAGCCATTTTGTAGACAATGGAGCAGATAGACATGAAGTAAATAATGGGGAAGGAAAAGTTGTTGTGTTCAATAGCAACACTAATGAATTTAAGACGTTTCCTATTCCCAAATATGGTGATGGTAGTAGATTATTTCTCAATTATGTGGAAAGTCTTGTTTTAGTCGGTAACAATCATATCGAAGGGCTTTAATCCCATATCTGCATTGTTACATTGCAGATTTAATTTAACTATTTTGCTTGAAAAGAATCCATTACAGTTATGAACTTATGATCATTTTGTTCCTATGAGATTTTATGCCTTTTTTAATTTTTATCTAGAATGGTAAGTGCAGAAATTTGAAGACCCTCTGTTTGTAGCTTTATTTGACGTGCCTATCTTTAATATAGGTTTTCAGTTTTATTTCAAAGATGGATGGATATATAATTCAGCTAATGATGTGTGGGTTAGTGGGGACTTTTTGTCCAGGTAACATCCCAAAGAAATCTAATAGTGGGGACTCTCTGCACATCCTGTGTCTATGGATGTATGTCAATCAAGTTAAATATAAATATAAACGGTTAATATGTATAATATTGACCCCATCCCTCTTATTCTCGACAGAATGAAGAAAGTGGATAATTTGGTTGAATGTGCAAAGAGATTGCTTAATTTCTTAGTTGTTAGAATTGGTTTTAAATCATCCATTCTATGTTAGTCTACATTAATTTTTATTGTTTACCTTTTCAATATTATCTGATTGAGCTCTCTGGTTATGAAGCCAAACTGCATTATACTAGCTATTTCTCCAGCAAATCAAGATATTGCATACTTGTACAGAAAAATATTCTACTACTTTCCTTTTCTAAATGCAACTTTCGCCCATGTTTTAGACATGCAGTTTAGATTTAGAACTGGTTAAATTAATTGACGAGTAACTCTGTGACTTTGTGTTGGACCTTTGATAGGTGACATGTAAATGTATACCTTATCATAATGTCTGAATCCTTGAAATTGATTGTGGGCAATTTTTGCAAATAACATTGTTTTCATGAAATAACACTCATTAGTCATTAGCCTCTCAAATTGATTGATCTATGGTTAAGGTATTTATTACAATAGGTTCAATTACTAGAATTAATGTTAGTGAACTATTGGGGGTTGTTGAAGTTTGCCCGTGTCATTGTAACATTCGCTTTGTAAAACCATTTTATTTACTATAAAACCGAATTTAATAAGATTTTATCAGTACTAACTATGTTAGGAAAAAGGGTTTACGAGATAAAATACTAACATAGTTAGAAAAGAGTTCAAGGTACTACTTTCTCGAAATAAAGTTTAAGTGTCTAACTATGATAGAAAATAAAATTTCTACAAATACCAAAACGGACTATCATAGTTAGAAAAGAAACTTTCTCCCCTTTTAAACCGGTTTATCCATGTTAGAAAGAATTCACCTAATATGGATATAAAAATTATATGTATCTAAATACTTTTGTAAATCTTTCTTTAAATATGAAATTAATCACCCGAGTAAATCATTTAAATAAAACATCAAATTCTTTGATCAATTACTTAACGAACCTCTGCCATGTTCAAGTTTAATAAATCATCCAGTAAAATCCCAAACAACTATGGCAGTTAGATAGAAGTTCCCGTCCAACAGTATTTAACCAAAATGCAGTTAGAAAAATAATACCAGTAGGTCTCAGGCCTACATGCCAGAGATGGACGGGTCCCAACCAAAAGAATAATGCATACAGTTATCCAAAAGTAAGAATGCGGAAGCGAAATATGAAAGCCTAAAGAAGTATGGCAATATACAACACATCTCGCATAAACCCAAAAAATAAAAGCTCACTATGTTTCAGTGAGAAGCTGAGGGCTCCTTTCCCCGAGTATCCGCTACTGGACCTGAACCTACAAAGCAGCAAAGTTTAAGCAGACACGGTTATGTCCACCAACCACTTAACTACCAGTCTATATGTTTCGGTGTGTGACAGAAATGTGTCAATGTGGGAAGTTATAGTATTTAAATAGTTTGAAATATGAGCACATACCAGGTAATCATGCAGTTATCTGTACCAGGAAAAACACTTAACAATTTCATGTATACCAGTATTTTATAAAATAATTTAAAATACATTTCTCACAATCATCCATAACGTTCGCCCTGCGAAACGTTAGGTTGTCCCCTACCACTAGGTGGACCAGAGTGGAACTCGACGGGGATCTCAACCCGTACCCAGAACCACGGAGAAGTGGAACTCGATGGGGATTTCAACCCATACCCAGCACCACAACGGGGTAATGCTCGATGGGGGCTACCCATACCCAGCACACCGAAAGGTAGTACTCGATGGGGGCTACCCATACCCAGTACACCTATAAAATAATTAGTCCCTGTGGGCCAACAGGGTACCTCATCACGTGATGGCAAAAGTGTCCGGTGCATCGATGCTAACTACCACAACATATGCATCACAAGCAATAATGGCAATGCAACCACAAATCAGGCACTTGGCCTTACCAGTGTTCCAAAAATCTTGCGATAATATTTCAAAACCATATATTTATTCTTTTCAAATTTATGCTGCAATACACAAATATATATGCCAGGTTTAACATAAAAATCCCACATGACATTTTCATACAAAATAAACAATATAAATCATACTTTATGTATATCACCGGAATCCAAAATTTCATAATAATAATAATAATATAATTTCAAAAACCTTAACAACAACACACACACACACACATAGACTAAGTAGCCAGTGGTTACCTTCAAGCAGAATTTTGAGGTACCTCAGTAAAACCACGCTCCGCTTGCTCGACTCAAGACAAGTCACCGTCTACATAATAGTCATATAAAATTAACACTTAAATTAAGTGTTCAAATACAAAGTTAGGGAATCTAATTCCCTAACCAAAAGAAAACATTCATCCTCAAGAAATTTATTCAAAACCCCTCCTTAATTTTCTCTCAACTAAACCATTAAAATCCTCCATCCATATCCATCCTAAGATCCTAAAATCCAATCTTCACATACCCAAGTAAATATTTTCAACTCCCATAATATCTCAATTCGATCCTACTTAACCCAACAACAGCATTAATTTAATATCCATAAATTTATAAGAATCACCCATTAACCTCAAATGTCCATATTTCAAAAATTCCTCCTTAATCATTAGTCTAATCCAGACTTTATCAGTCTAAAATTTCACCAACAAATTCCACCATAATCAGCCAGATTAATATCATAATATAATCCTAAATATCCCAAAAAAATCATTAATTTATCCTCAAATATATCAGACCATAATATCCCCAAATTTTCCCTAATATTAGAAATTCCAAAAATTCCAAATAATTGGGAAAAACCTCAAATAAATTATAGGCTCCTTAAGAAAAATCCTAACTCAAATATTAGACTTTAATATAATGGATTTAGATATCCTAAAAACCCCAACTCAGATAAGGCCTATTTTTGAAATATGACATATCAGAAAACTAATGACATTGGTGCGTAGAAGAGACTTACGGGATTCCGAAAATGTGCTTAGGTGGCCGGAAAAACCACCAGTCCGGCGCCGATGGGCTCCAAAAGCTCTGGCCAAAGACCTTTCAAGCTCTTTTTCTAAGCACCAATCGAACTAAAAATGAGTGGAGCATGAATGTAGAAGCTGAGAGGAGGTAAGGGGGTGAATGATGGTGGTTTTCCGGCGAAACTCGCCGGAAAACTCCCTCCTCAAGTTGGCGATGGCGCGATTGAAATGGGAGGGAAGAGAGAGAAAAATGAGGGGAGAATGGAGGATGGAAGGAAGGAAGAAGTAGCTTGGGTGATGGTGGTGTAGTGGTGGTCGGTGTGATGGGAATGAGAAGAGAAAGAACAAGGACGGTAAAAGAGTATGAGAGGAAGAGAGAAAGAAGAAGAAAAAGAGAAGAGAAAAGAAAGAGAAAAAGAAAGAAAGTGAGAGGGAAGAGGATAGGCACGGGAGAGTGAGAGGAAAGATGAGGGGGTGAGGATATAATATAAAATAAAAAGAGAGAGAAAAAGTAAAGATGGATGGTGATGGTTGAGTGTTAGAAGAGAGAAGGAGAGATGACGTGAGGGAGGAGTATTTTCGTGTTGCAGGAGTGAAAATAAGTATGGGGAGATAGGAAAAAAAAACAAAGGAAAAGAAAAATGCTGGGGAAAAATATACTACAAGGCCTTACAATCCTCAAATAAGATATTTCTTTTAAGCCAAAAATTTTCTTTTGACTCTCAAAATTTTCCTATAATATCCTTTACTTATTTTCTCTCATAATAACCTCTTTTGAGCATAGAAATAATTTCTCCAAAATTATTGTCCTTAAAATAAGGGAGAAACTAGGCCTTTAAAATCCTCAGAAATACCTCAAAATCCTTCAAATATTCTTATAATCCCTCATTTCTTACTAAACAATTCCCAATTACCCCTACTAAACCTCAATTAATTTTTAGGATGTTACAACTCTCCCTACCTTTTTAAGAATTTTGTCCCCAAAATTCTGCTAATTAACCCCCAAACAAGCAAACACAACACATACAACGAATAAAATCACGCAATAAACTACACTTACCTAGGGAATAGGTAAGGGTACTCTCGTTGCATGCGCTCCTCGGTTTCCCAAGTTGCATCCCCTGGAGTCATACCTCTCCAAAACACCTTAACCAGTCTGATCGTCTTATTCCTCAACTGCTTATCCTTAACGTCCAAAATCTTCTCTGGCTCAGCTTTATACGTCAAGTTTTCTCTCAACTCGACCTCCTCAGGCTCAATCACATGCGAAGGGTCTGGATGATACTTCTTCAACTGAGAAACATGAAAAACATCATGGAGATTCGATAGCTGCGGAGGCAATGCAACCCTATAAGCGACTGATCCAACCCTCTCAATGATGTCGAATGGACCCATAAACCGGGGAGTAAGCTTTTTAGCTCTGATGGAACGACCAATACCAGTCATCGGAGACACCCGAAGGAAAACATGATCCCCAACACTGAACTCTAACGGTCTACGCCGTTTATCTGCATAGCTCTTCTGCCTACTATGGGCGGTCAATAACCTCTGGCGAATCATCTTAATCTTCTCTGTCGTCTGATCCACAATATCCGGGCCAAGACTAGCCCTCTCGCTAAGCTCCGTCCAACATATCGGTGACCGGCACTTCCGGCCGTACAAAGCTTCAAAAGGTGCCATCTGGATGCTAGAATGATAACTGTTGTTATAGGCGAATTCCGCAAGTGGAAGATGCCTATCCCAACTGCCTGGCAACTCAATAGCACATGCCCTAAGCATATCCTCCAAGGTCTGAATCGTCCTCTCGGTTTGACCATCGGTCTGAGGATGATACGCGGTACTGAGCTTAAGCTTCGTACCTAAAGCCGTCTGTAAAGACCTCCAGAACTCAGAGGTGAACCGTGGGTCGCGATCTGAAATAATACTCTCAGGAATCCCGTGAAGCCTGACGATCTCGTCCACATACAACTGAGCCAATCTCGCCAAAGGATAATTAATCCTAATTGGAAGAAAATGGGCAGACTTAGTCAAACGGTCCACGATAACCCAGATCGAATCGTGACCAGATTGGGTTAAAGGCAATCCAACCACAAAATCCATCGAAATACTGTCCCACTTCCATTGTGGTACCTCAATACTCTGCAACATACCACCAGGCCTCTGATGCTCGATCTTTACTCTCTGGCACGTCAGACACTTTAGAACAAATTGAGTCACATCGGACTTCATTTTAGGCCACCAATACTGCTTCTTCAAATCATTATACATTTTAGAAATACCAGGATGCATAGAATACTTGCTCTGATGGGCCTCCTCAAGAATGATCTTCTTAATTTCCTCAATTGCTGGCACACAAATCCTCTTTTTATACCTCAGAACTCCCATATCACCCAAATCATACTCTGGATAATTACCACTATCCAGCTCATCCCGAATCTTCTTCAGTCGAATATCCTCATCCTGGGCCAATCTTAAGTCCTCAAAGAAGCCAAACTCACCCACAACTGCACCCAAATGAGCCACTTGCACCACAGGTGCGACATAAACTATCCGAGAATTTTCCCAAGACGCTTGCTCCTCAATGCTTAAAGCGGACACATGAACTAATTTTCGACTTAACGCATCAGCAACCACATTTGCCTTTCCCGGATGGTACTTAATTTCAAACTTATAATCCTTAATCAACTCCATCCAACGACGCTGCCTATTATTCAATTCCTTCTGATCCATCAAATATTTCAAACTCTTATGATCACTGAATACTTCAAACTGAGCACCCATCAAATAATGCCGCCAAATCTTTAATGCAAACACTACTGCGCCCAACTCCAAGTCATGGGTCGGATAATTTTCCTCATGCGGTCTCAATTGCCTAGAAGCATAAGCAATAACCTTACCATTCTGCATCAACACACAACCAAAACCCATCAACGAAGCATCAGTATACAACTCATATGGCTGGCTCGGATCTGGCAAAGTCAACACTGGCGCAGTCGTCAACCGAGTTTTAAGCTCCTGAAACGCCGACTCACACCGATCTGACCAAACAAACGGCTTCTCTTTCTTAGTCAAATTAGTTAAAGGCCTCGCAATCTGAGAAAATCCCTGGATAAACCTACGATAATATCCAGCCAAGCCCACAAAACTCCGAACCTCAGACACCGATTTAGGAGACTTCCACTGTAGAACAGCCTCAACTTTACTCGGATCCACTGCTACACCCTCTGCAGATACCACATGCCCCAGAAATTTAACCTCTTTTAACCAAAACTCACACTTGGATAATTTGGCATAAAGTTGATGATCTTTCAAAATTCGCAAAGCAACATGCAAATGCTCCCGATGCTCCTCCTCACTCTTGGAGTAAATCAAGATATCATCGATAAAAACCACAATGAACTTATCCAAATACGGCCGAAAGATCCTATTCATATAATCCATAAACACGGCTGGGGCATTAGTGAGTCCAAAAGGCATAACTAAAAACTCATAATGCCCATATCTTGTCCTAAATGCAGTCTTAGGAACATCCTCTGCTCGGACTCTCAACTGATGATAACCAGATCTCAAATCAATCTTAGAAAACACAGAAGCTCCAGCCAATTGATCCAATAGATCATCAATCCTTGGCAATGGATACTTATTCTTGATGGTAACTTTATTAAGCTGACGGTAATCAATACATAGCCGCATGCTGCCATCTTTCTTCTTCACAAACAAGACCGGAGAACCCCATGGTGATGCACTAGGTCTAATAAATCCTTTCTCCAAAAGCTCCTCAAGCTGCTTCTTAAGCTCTGCCAACTCTGTCGGTGCCATCCGATATGGAGCCTTAGAAATAGGACCGGTACCCGGTTCCAACTCAATGGAAAACTCTACCTCCCTTTCTGGAGGGAGTCCTCGCACATCATCAGCAAATACCTCCGGATAATCCCTGACCACTTCAACCTGCTCGATAGGGATTTCACCATCGGCTCTAATGGAAAAGAAAATCATAAAGGCCTCACAGCCTTTCCTCACATGTCTATCCACACGAGCGGCGGATAAAAACATGGGACAACCAGAAGACTCAATAGGCAAAGCATTTAAAGCATAAGTCACAATCTTTCTTTTACAATGAAGAATCACATTATTAGCCTCTAACCAATCCATACCAATAATCACATCAATTCCCCTAAGGGGCAGACAAACCAGATCAATCTTAGAATTTCGGCCTTCAAACCATAAATCCAAATTCTTACATGCTAAAGAAGTCTCAAAAGTAGCTCCAGCAGGAGTAGAAACACGCATATCATAAGGCAAAACAAATAACTGAAAACCCAATCTCCGGGCACAATCAAAAGCAATAAAAGAATGGGATGCGCCAGAATCAAATAAAACATCAATGTTATGACCATGTATGGATACAGTACCTCGAATCATGCTCGGAGATGCACCAGCCTCCTCAGCTGTGGTTGCATACACCCTTCCAGGAACTGACTGCCGGCTAGACTGTGCTACCGAACGCTGCTGCTGCGGTGCCTCTGTACAATACTTAATAGTGTGACCATAACGGCCACATCCATTACACTGCCAACACTGTCCTGGGTGTGCCCTACGACAACGCTCACAGTAACCATTCACACTGGGTGCTGACATAACTGACTCCCTACGAGTCACTTGGTTGGCCCCACCAGACTGCGATCCCGCTCCCTGTCTTCTTTGACCAGAGCCCTGATGGCCTACACTAGACTGCCCATGCCCGGAACCACGGCCTCGGCTCTTCCTCCTGGAACCACTGGAACTGCCACTGCTATTAGTACTAAATTTCTTCCCAACTCCGCCTGTCGGACCTAAAGAAGGAACAAATCGCCTCGGACCCGACTGACTCGAGCCTCCAGAAGCCTTAGCTACAGCCGACTCGCGCTTCGCTCGTGCTACACTCCTCAATGCATCACAAGCCTCCTCAAAATCAGCGAATTTATTCAGGATTAAAAACTCCTTCAAATCATTCCTCGCTCGCTCGATCAATTGAGAGATCCTCCACTTCTCATTATCATGTCGATGCAGGGGAAACACATGACGGGACAGCTCGATAAAAGTGGTAATATATTGATCAACAGGCATCGATCCCTGATACAAGCTATAGAAGGCCATCTCCTTCTCATCCCTCAGAGAAGGAGGGAAGAAATGCTTGATAAACTTGGTCTTAAAATCCTCCCAAGTCGTCCATGAATCGTCCTGGCCACGAACACTTTTCCACCAGCTCCAGGCCTCACCCTCAAGGAGCAAAATGGCCACCCTAGCCTTCTGATAACGGTTACATGTTACCGCTGAAAAAATAGTCTCTAGACGCTCAATCCACGACTCAGCAAATTCTGGACTACCTTTTCCTGTAAATCGATCCGGATGATGCCTATTTATATTCTTCCAGACTGCGTCAACACAACGGTCCTCAGGGTCAGGACGTCGCGGCATCTCATGAGGAATACTAAGGGAAGGGCCACCCCCTTCTCCTTCCTGATCTCCGATCGCCTCAGACTGCTGAATCTGCTCATTCATACTCGGGTCCCTATCACGGCCCTGACCACCTTGCAAGGCCATCTGAGATATCCTCTGAACTAATGCATCATCTCTCTCCTTGAGCCTTCGTTCCACGGCTTCCATTACCCTATTTGTCAACTGAGTAAACCTCGCCTCATCCCCATTATTGGGAGGAGACCGGTTACCGTGAGTTCCTGATCGTCTCGTATTCACCATCTTCTCCACCCACCTAAAGATTGATGATATACCGCAAAAATCAAAATCACACAATTAAAACACAAAACCTATAAAGGAAAGGATGCGAGAGCGAGTATATTGCCACCATACTATCTAATATTATGCAATGTACGAACGAAAAGCACCAAAGAAATCATACAATGCATCATCCAGGTCTTGAGACCATGAAACTGATACCAACTTGTAACATTCGCTTTGTAAAACCATTTTATTTACTATAAAACCGAATTTAATAAGATTTTATCAGTACTAACTATGTTAGGAAAAAGGGTTTACGAGATAAAATACTAACATAGTTAGAAAAGAGTTCAAGGTACTACTTTCTCGAAATAAAGTTTAAGTGTCTAACTATGATAGAAAATAAAATTTCTACAAATACCAAAACGGACTATCATAGTTAGAAAAGAAACTTTCTCCCCTTTTAAACCGGTTTATCCATGTTAGAAAGAATTCACCTAATATGGATATAAAAATTATATGTATCTAAATACTTTTGTAAATCTTTCTTTAAATATGAAATTAATCACCCGAGTAAATCATTTAAATAAAACATCAAATTCTTTGATCAATTACTTAACGAACCTCTGCCATGTTCAAGTTTAATAAATCATCCAGTAAAATCCCAAACAACTATGGCAGTTAGATAGAAGTTCCCGTCCAACAGTATTTAACCAAAATGCAGTTAGAAAAATAATACCAGTAGGTCTCAGGCCTACATGCCAGAGATGGACGGGTCCCAACCAAAAGAATAATGCATACAGTTATCCAAAAGTAAGAATGCGGAAGCGAAATATGAAAGCCTAAAGAAGTATGGCAATATACAACACATCTCGCATAAACCCAAAAAATAAAAGCTCACTATGTTTCAGTGAGAAGCTGATGGCTCCTTTCCCCGAGTATCCGCTACTGGACCTGAACCTACAAAGCAGCAAAGTTTAAGCAGACACGGTTATGTCCACCAACCACTTAACTACCAGTCTATATGTTTCGGTGTGTGACAGAAATGTGTCAATGTGGGAAGTTATAGTATTTAAATAGTTTGAAATATGAGCACATACCAGGTAATCATGCAGTTATCTGTACCAGGAAAAACACTTAACAATTTCATGTATACCAGTATTTTATAAAATAATTTAAAATACATTTCTCACAATCATCCATAACGTTCGCCCTGCGAAACGTTAGGTTGTCCCCTACCACTAGGTGGACCAGAGTGGAACTCGACGGGGATCTCAACCCGTACCCAGAACCACGGAGAAGTGGAACTCGATGGGGATTTCAACCCATACCCAGCACCACAACGGGGTAATGCTCGATGGGGGCTAACCATACCCAGCACACCGAAAGGTAGTACTCGATGGGGGCTACCCATACCCAGTACACCTATAAAATAATTAGTCCCTGTGGGCCAACAGGGTACCTCATCACGTGATGGCAAAAGTGTCCGGTGCATCGATGCTAACTACCACAACATATGCATCACAAGCAATAATGGCAATGCAACCACAAATCAGGCACTTGGCCTTACCAGTGTTCCAAAAATCTTGCGATAATATTTCAAAACCATATATTTATTCTTTTCAAATTTATGCTGCAATACACAAATATATATGCCAGGTTTAACATAAAAATCCCACATGACATTTTCATACAAAATAAACAATATAAATCATACTTTATGTATATCACCGGAATCCAAAATTTCATAATAATAATAATAATATAATTTCAAAAACCTTAACAACAACACACACACACACACATAGACTAAGTAGCCAGTGGTTACCTTCAAGCAGAATTTCGAGGTACCTCAGTAAAACCACGCTCCGCTTGCTCGACTCAAGACAAGTCACCGTCTACATAATAGTCATATAAAATTAACACTTAAATTAAGTGTTCAAATACAAAGTTAGGGAATCTAATTCCCTAACCAAAAGAAAACATTCATCCTCAAGAAATTTATTCAAAACCCCTCCTTAATTTTCTCTCAACTAAACCATTAAAATCCTCCATCCATATCCATCCTAAGATCCTAAAATCCAATCTTCACATACCCAAGTAAATATTTTCAACTCCCATAATATCTCAATTCGATCCTACTTAACCCAACAACAGCATTAATTTAATATCCATAAATTTATAAGAATCACCCATTAACCTCAAATGTCCATATTTCAAAAATTCCTCCTTAATCATTAGTCTAATCCAGACTTTATCAGTCTAAAATTTCACCAACAAATTCCACCATAATCAGCCAGATTAATATCATAATATAATCCTAAATATCCCAAAAAAATCATTAATTTATCCTCAAATATATCAGACCATAATATCCCCAAATTTTCCCTAATATTAGAAATTCCAAAAATTCCAAATAATTGGGAAAAACCTCAAATAAATTATAGGCTCCTTAAGAAAAATCCTAACTCAAATATTAGACTTTAATATAATGGATTTAGATATCCTAAAAACCCCAACTCAGATAAGGCCTATTTTTGAAATATGACATATCAGAAAACTAATGACATTGGTGCGTAGAAGAGACTTACGGGATTCCGAAAATGTGCTTAGGTGGCCGGAAAAACCACCAGTCCGGCGCCGATGGGCTCCAAAAGCTCTGGCCAAAGACCTTTCAAGCTCTTTTTCTAAGCACCAATCGAACTAAAAATGAGTGGAGCATGAATGTAGAAGCTGAGAGGAGGTAAGGGGGTGAATGATGGTGGTTTTCCGGCGAAACTCGCCGGAAAACTCCCTCCTCAAGTTGGCGATGGCGCGATTGAAATGGGAGGGAAGAGAGAGAAAAATGAGGGGAGAATGGAGGATGGAAGGAAGGAAGAAGTAGCTTGGGTGATGGTGGTGTAGTGGTGGTCGGTGTGATGGGAATGAGAAGAGAAAGAACAAGGACGGTAAAAGAGTATGAGAGGAAGAGAGAAAGAAGAAGAAAAAGAGAAGAGAAAAGAAAGAGAAAAAGAAAGAAAGTGAGAGGGAAGAGGATAGGCACGGGAGAGTGAGAGGAAAGATGAGGGGGTGAGGATATAATATAAAATAAAAAGAGAGAGAAAAAGTAAAGATGGATGGTGATGGTTGAGTGTTAGAAGAGAGAAGGAGAGATGACGTGAGGGAGGAGTATTTTCGTGTTGCAGGAGTGAAAATAAGTATGGGGAGATAGGAAAAAAAAAACAAAGGAAAAGAAAAATGCTGGGGAAAAATATACTACAAGGCCTTACAATCCTCAAATAAGATATTTCTTTTAAGCCAAAAATTTTCTTTTGACTCTCAAAATTTTCCTATAATATCCTTTACTTATTTTCTCTCATAATAACCTCTTTTGAGCATAGAAATAATTTCTCCAAAATTATTGTCCTTAAAATAAGGGAGAAACTAGGCCTTTAAAATCCTCAGAAATACCTCAAAATCCTTCAAATATTCTTATAATCCCTCATTTCTTACTAAACAATTCCCAATTACCCCTACTAAACCTCAATTAATTTTTAGGATGTTACAGTCATAGGTGATGCTATATTATTACAATAGGTTTAATTACATTTGTGTTAGATCAAATTTCTATGCTTAACAATTTTTGAGTGAAAATAAATTTCATCATATTTTTTGCGCTTGCTAAAGTATGTAGGGACCTGTTTGCATGGAAAATGTCTTCTATGCAAGTTCCTCTCTCAATATTTATGTATCAGTTATATATTTAGTTCTCAATATACATTGGAAGAAGGAGGTGGTGTATGACCCCCAAATGGATGTTGCGAAACAAACGGTAGAAATTTTTCAAAATGACCTCTTTTATCTATATGCTCAAATTAATTACTAATCTTGACACTTTAATTAGGGAATCTTGTGTTTTATTTCAGTTGGACAAGTTTTCATGCTATATTGAAAGTAGTCAATCCTAAGGAGTTCTCCAGAAAGCATTGGGTCTTCTTGAACAACCAACCACTACAAAGCGAGTTAGACGAGCCTGATTGTAGATGGACTGCACTCAATGTTACTCTAAGACTTGTCTTTATAGTTATTATAAAATTAACATGTTTCGAGACAAATTGATAAGTTTTAATTATTCCACTTTTTGTATGTTTCATGGAAAATGGGACAAAGTTCCCTTTCGGTATGTTGTATGAAAGGTAGAATTTGTATAGAATGGAGTATCGGAGATAGTTCTCTTTTTTCTATATTTCTTGCTGGTCTATTCACAGGTCTTTTTGAATATATAACCAAATAACTCTTAACAATTTTTCGTAAGAATTAACAACTTTATCATAGTAATTAACAAGGTTTGAATAACGATTAACAATTGTAACGTAAATATTAACAAGTTTAGAATAGTGATTAACAACTTTCATATTTACTTCTTGTAATGTAAATATGAGATGGAAACATATTGTTGTCAGTATTAACAACTTTTTCGTTGCCATTAACAACGTTATAATAGCAATTAACAAATTTAGAGTAGCGATTAACAACTTTCAATTTTACTTTTGTCAGCCTTCGATTATGATGCAAACAATGATTTGTTGCCATTTGCAATAGCAATTATGAAGGGGGAGACAAATGACGATTGGGCTTGGTTTTTGGACATGATAAAAAGGATGACAGCAACTGTCATGTTTTATGGACAGCAACTGTCATGTTTTAAATGATGTTTTTTGGTTTAGTGACAAGGGAACATTAAGTGTTAAGATGATGTTAATGTTAACTTGTCATTGAATATGTAAAAAAACTCTATATCAATGAAGAATGTGGTTTTATGGAGCTACTTTATTGTGTTATCAACAAAGAAGTTTAGTTTCAGTTGAACATGGGCAAGTTGTTAATTGCTATTCCAACGTTGTTAATTCCTACGATCAAGTTGTTAATGGTGAAGATGAAGTTGTTAATGGCTGGGGCAAAAAATGCTCACATTGCAAGGAGGGTCTAAGTTGTTAATCGCTATTCCAGTATTGTTAATTCCTACGATTGAGTTGTTAATGACGAAGATGAAGTTGTTAATACTAAAGATGAAGTTGTTAATGGCTGGGGCAAAAAATGCTCACATTGCAAGGAGGGTCTAAGTTGTTAATCACTATTCCAGTGTTGTTAATTCTTACGATCGAGTTGTTAATGACGAAGATGAAGTGATTAATACTGAAGATGAAGTTGTTAATGGCTGGGGCAAAAAATGCTCACATTGCAAGGAGGGTCTAAGTTGTTATCGCTATTCACATTTTGTTAATTCCTACGATCGAGTTGTTAATTACGAGGATGAAGTTGTTAATGGTGAAGATGAAGTTGTTAATGGCTGAGGCAAAAAATGATCACATTCCAAAAAGTGGAACGATTACAACTTGTCAAATTGTCTCAAAACATACATGTTAACTTTACAATAACACAAATACAAGTCCTAGAGTAACAAATCAGGCTTGTCTAAATCCCTTTGAAGTGGTTGGTTGTTGAAAAAGACCCAATGCTTTATCCTTTGCAACATTGCGATTGTAATGTACAGAAAGTTTAATTCACCTGCCAACCAGAAACAAGTGTAGCAACTCAACAAACCAAATTCCAAAAACAATGATGGAAGAAACATTAGATACAAATCAGTTCAAATGAATTTCACAAATTCCAGAGGTTAAGCACAACTAGGAGCAAGAGCATAAACAGATTCATAATTTTTTATCTCTAAACACTAGTGATTGTGCAGCATGCAAGCAGGAAGAACAACAACATCAGAACCAAAATGTCCAATCAAAAATTAGCAACATTAACTGATTATGCCAGAATTTCCAATCAACAATATAAGCAATTTCCAATCAAAATAGCATTGTTAATAATCAAAGTCCTGTTTGATTATAATGCTACACATTTTTTCTGTTGGGGCTAGAGAACTTAGGATAATCATCTTGATATGTGGGACTTGCTCATTACAAGAAGGTATTATAAGAATTACACCCAAATTTTGTTCACAAGTGTCACATTATATTATAATAGTTAACAGTATTAAATAAGAGGTGAACCCTTGAGAGGGGCTGTGTCAAATGAGACAACACATTACGTCAGCTTATGAACTTCTCTTACTAACATCACCTATAGTAGTTTTTGGCCATAAAACAAGTCACATGGCCCATCTAGTTATTGTAATAATAGAGTTTGCTGCTGGTAATAATGGCATCTCCCTTGTATATATTGCTATCAACTAGTTCAGTTTAATAGTGAGATATTTTTTATAAAAAAATATAGTAGTGAGATATTTAATGACAAACTTGATAGATATATAGGAAAAGATAGTGAAAAAACAAAAGCAAATTAAACGACTTAAGCTTTTGTGTTTTGGTAGAGAGGCAGCATTTACTACTAATAAACCAGAAACTTGAGAGGTTGGTGTATATTCAAGTAAATAAATTAACTATTGTTGTTGTTGGCTCACCTGAGTTTGCTATATTGTTTTTGACCCACACAAGGTACTGAAATAAAACTTTAGCATAATAAATAGATCACTTCTATATCAGTAATATCTGAGAAACCCTAGCCATAAATTAAAGGGGGACCCAAAAAAAAATAAAGAAGACATCTGCAAGAGAAAAAGAACCATATGGTTGGTAGATACAAAAAGGTCCACAATGGGAGATTAACAGTGAAGTCAATAGCTTTTAAGGGAGAAGAGGCACCAGAAAGCACAGCTTAGTTTCTACATAATATTAAAAAACCAGATAATATAATTATTATAAAAAAGCTGTGTGCCTAAAGTATATATTATTGAAAATGCTCCTCTCTAAAGACTAGTGAATATGCAGCAGGCACACATGAAGAATAGCAAGATCAGAACCAACATGTCCAATCAAAAATTACCAATAATAACAAATTATGCCAGAATTTCCAATCAGCAATATCACCAATTTCTAATCAGAATAGCAACAAAGGGAGAAAGAATTCCAAACAGAGGTGAGAGAAAACAACTACCTTTATCTTGATGTTAGGCTACATACTATTGAAAAGGATTCTATAATTGTTGTTTCCTTAATTCCATTCCTTTTCTTGTCCCTAACATTTTTAATCGTTTGGTTTGTTCAAGAGATCTTAGATGGTTCGATGATTGTTACTCAATGTTTAGGCAAATATGAATGAACTTTGTGCATTATGATAATTTTAATCGGTCTTAATTAACCTGTGTTTTGAACAGCTTCTTGTTCATTTTATCTTAAAAATTCAGTCAACTTATATAAGAAAGAGACATCCATTACATCCAGAAATTCTTTGTCTAATAATTAAAATTCAGATGATATAACCAAAATCATTTTACTAGAAATATGAACAAAGGAACGCAATAAGTCATACAGATCTTGTTATTAATATCATACAATGAGATTGTCCAATTTGTAGCATGATCAAACATAAATAGAACAATGAACATTCTAGTTATAAGAATTTGAGAGAAGCAATTCAATTGAGAACATATGCTCACCATTTCAGGAAACTTTTTCTGCTTTATAATCAAAGACCAATCATGACACTTCATGGATGAAACGTATCAGCAAACATGTTATAGGGATAAAAGCCTAAAATTCTATAGTAAATGAGTAAATTGGCAAGTTGGTCCTTAAATTATTGGTTTCATCTAATTGTAGTCTCCAAAATTTAGCAGGGAGGGCTAAGTGAATTGAGCTAATAGAAAATAACAAGCAATTGTGCTGCAGTCCTTTTGACATTCCTATTTCCAAGAGCACTCGTCAATTTTGGGGCTTCTAAATAAAGCTAATAATATATATGAAACAATTATAAATTAGCTAAATGCACATCAACCCTAGACTAATGAAGCAGGATAAAAAAGGAATAGGAATTACCAACAGCAACTAATGAAGAATCACTTTTAGGTGCAGAAAGTGTGTCAGCTTTCGCCATGGCTTTGATTGGAATAAAGAACCAGTGCAGTGAAGAAGAACCGAGCTTAACATACCCAGTTGAAGACCAAAACCATTGAAGAAGACAAAAGTTTCAGAAGCTAAAAAGCAAAACAAAAAATAAGATGCAAACTATAGAGCCAAATTACAACGAATACCTCAGTTCTTAAGGGCAACCTCTGAGCTCCCTTGCTTCGAAGAACCTGAATCAACAAAGAAGAAGGATGGTAACGGTGTTGATGATGAGTACATCGACTGGTCCGACCTTAATCTCCGACGTCGGTGAGGACGACGATGTCGCGTGAGGAAAGGGATGAGAAAACGAGGTTTAGGTGTGATGCAATTTTGGATCTTCCACTCAGCCTTCATCCCTTCAACCCCTTTCTCTTTCCCTTACCTGCCTCTAAGGGGCATAATTGTCTTTCACATACATTTTATAAATCCCAAATTACTCTCTAGGACTGACATGGGATTTGAAAATCTTTGGGGACTGATTTGTCCTTTTATATATTGGAGGGGATTTATCTGTCTTTTTCCCAAAAATCAACTTGTTTATATTTAGGATTAGAGAATATTGACTTATTTTATAAAAAAAAACTACGTTTGTACTTTGTACCTCGTCAAAAAGAAAAAGAAAAAAAAAATTGGAGAAAAGGCATTCCTTACATGTTTTATTGATGAGAATTGCCTAATCATAGTACCTTGACTTTCGCATGCCAGTACCCTACATGTGAGCTGGTTACTGTATCTTTGGAATAATAGAATCGATATGTGAGCAAACCTTATGAAGAGCACGACAAGTAAATCATAAATGCAGCAAAAAAATATACGAAGAAAAAACGAATGCAATGTAGAAACGTGACAAACTAAAACAGATGGAAGAACAAACATGAGGCTTAGCAAGCACAACTAGGCTATTTGAAAGTAGTATGGACCCTAGAAGATAGTATTTAGTGATTTCGCATGATTATAACATGACATGAGAATATGTAATGGGTCCCTTCGAGGACATGAGACGACTATAACATGAGGATATGGTTTTCCAAACCTAGTTAGAAGAAGATGGGACTTGGCTTCTCTCCTATGTTTTTTTGGTAAGTTTTAAATCTCTAAAAAATTATATAAAATTGAAAATTAAACAATTTTATCCATAAAATATTAAAATATCATTAATTTTATGTAGAATCTAATAATAAAATTAAACACAAAAATTTGGCCCAAAACAGTATAATTTTAAAATAAAAGATGGAAGAAAACCGAAAATACAGAAGAGAGAAGCCAAATTCAAGAAAGATGTGTTTGAGATGAAGCAAGACGGACCCAGACCTGAATAAGAATCGTGGCATGTTTATTTTGCCTTTCATAAAATGGGTTATTAATCTTGATGCATACATACTTAACTGAGACGGTGCACGTGGAATTAAAATGCATTCCATCACAACTATAATAACATTAATATGATGATTTTTTTGTGTGGTCATAAATGCATGTAGAATATAGCCGAAGAAGGCTTACTTTGATCATAAGTGAAAACATATATTTGCTATGATTTAGAAATTTATGGTTTTTTCAAAAAAAAAAAAAAAAACGAAATTTGTTATTTTTCCCTCTCAAACTATCCATGTAAATTACTTGTGATTAAAGAGGCTTCCATTATAAGATATTTATTAAATTGTGTATTTTAGAGAATTCACACATTTGCAAATGACTAATTCAATTAATTTTTTAATATTTACTCCTTCCTATCATTTTTTTATAAGAGCCTAAAATTTAAAATATTTTGATTCTTTTTACAGGAGTTCACTTGGACATGTTAAAGCATTTAATGAATTGTCACTACTTTTTCTCATATCTAATTTAATTCTCTCTCAAAATATTTTTTTCATACTACATTCTTTTTCATATTTTTCTATTATTACTCTATTTCATTCTCATTTACTTGCCCCCTTATATACAATGGCACACTCGAATACATATTATTTTTAGGTAATTTTAATTGTTTTTTTAATTGCATAATTTAGTTATCAGGCGGTTATCAAAAAAGGAGAGAAATATAAATTAATTATATAACTCATGCATGAACTTATGATTAGGGGTGGGAACAGGCCAGCCCAGCCCAGGCCTTGACCTTAACAGGCCAGGCCTGTGTTGTGAAAAGAAGGCCTGAGCCTGGCCTGTGGCCTATTACAGGCCATTTTTCAGGCCTGAGCCTGGCCTGTTAAGAGGCCTATTAAGAGGCCTGTTAAGAGTTAGTAATAGCATTATCAACTTGCTCACTTGTAGTTGTCTCCTCCTTATACATGTCAACATAATAATCATACATCTTGTATAAAGCTTAACAGGCCTAAAAATATATATATATATATATTAAAAATATAATATTGGACAATAAAATATAATATTAACCAAATATTATATACAATAAAAATAAATGTTATAATATAAAATTAAATAAAATAAAAATATATATTGCTTAACAGGCCAGCCTGTCAGGCCTAACAGGCTTATTTTTCAGCCTAGGCCTGGCCTCTTAAGCTTAATAGGCCTAAAAAAAAGCCTGAGTCTGAGGCTGGCCTGATAATAAACAGGCCAGCCCAGGCCTTAGCAGGCCAGCCCACAGGCCCCTGACAGGCCGACTGGGCTATTCCCACCCCTACTTATGATGATACTAATACTTGGTCCTAAATATAGGATCTATTTGAAGAGTTGGTCTCAGTTATAAATATAAGACCTCATTTTAATATTTGTCAAATTCTTCCTAAATTATTCATGTTAATACTCCTCCAACAATAATCAAATAAGAGATGATGGAGGGAATAAAAGAAGATGGATTTGGATGTTTTACAAAAAATATATCATACTAACATAAGTAACATTCTTAATTTAATCAAAGTAGTTAAATAAATTTTGTATTTAGAACCTACCTTATATGAGAAAAGGGCCATGCATAGCTAATCGTCTGCTTTTTTTGGGGTTCCTTAAACAAATGTTTGAAAACTGAGATTGTGGCAAATTGAAGAAAAGGGTAGAAGAGGATAGAGGATTAAGGAACAGATACGATAATGAATTATAATTAGGTGCTGAGCACGAGCATGCGGCGCCATCATATGCGTGCACATGAACTCTGTCATATTCTCCATCGACATACAGAATCTTTCCTCAATTGCTCTCAACTTCTCATGTGACCCATCCGTATTTGCTTTAATTATATGCTGAAACTTCAACATAAATCCTATTGTTTATAATTCACTACTAACATGGGTTCACATCAATTTTTTTATCATATATGAATGGATAATATTAGACGACCTATTCCTAATCAAGCTTACAATATTCGAATTTAATGTAATAATATTATATGAGATAATATTATATTGACTAAAATTGTATAAATAATACAAATAGTAATAGTAAAAAATTCAAGAGCGCAAATTTTATGTTGCTTCAAGCTTAAATGACTTCAGGTTCATGATACCGACACCGTGGGATTTCTTGTCATTGATGTAGCAATCTAAGACTGATGTTTTTTTAATAGGTACAAGCGATTCTATTATGAAACTAGGTACATAATCCATTGGATTTTACTAGTTGGATCCTCTCTGATCCATTGGTATCCATACCCATGGCCCAATTCCTAACTATCACTAGGAATTCTGCATAATTTTCCTGACAAAAACTCTGTCCTCTTATTGGTTAAGGTAAAAAACAAAAAATTGCATATTCAAATGCTAACAAGCGCATTTGTTGAAGACAAAACTTAATACTGCCTCCGTCCCTTATTATAAGAGTCAAAGAGGTAAAATCACACAGATTAAGGAAGTGGTTGAGAGAAATAAATATGTCTGAAATAATTTTGTTTTCTCAAGTTTGTCCTTATTTATGTAAGAGAGAGAATTGTGATAATAGTGTTATAAATGAGTATGAAAGAGAATGTGAATAGAGAGAATAATGATGGGTAAAATGGGAAAAAACTCATTAAATGCTTTGACAAATTGTGACAGACTCTTATAAAAAGGGACAAAACCATTCAAATTTTTGGCTCTTATATATAGGGACGGAGGGAGTACATTTTAAGCCAAATGTTATGTTTGCATTAGGTAATGAAATTAATTAACTCTCATTAAATTCAAGAAATTAATAAACAAATTGAATGTAAAGTTAGAGCCCAAAGTGGAGGCACAAAATCCCATATTATGGACACCAAGGTACAAAAATGCATATACAATTTCAAGCAGCGTGGAGCCCAACGCAAATGAGATGCTATGGGGTTGACTTCATTATGAGGATATTTGTGTTTTCAAGGTGAAGAAAGATAGCGATCAATGGTGAGAACTCAATAGTGTGGGGAGGAGCAAAGAAAGGCAGAAAGGAAGGGAATAAGAAAGAATAGAAGCAGCATTAGGGAGGGCAGGGAAGGAGTCAGGTAAGGGCATTTGACAGTCTTCTCCATTGAAGTATATTCTTCTGGGAAAAGCCCAGCCATTGCTGAGAGTGAAGCTTTGAAGGTCTTT
This sequence comes from Mimosa bimucronata, assembly GCA_037074515.1. Lineage (NCBI taxonomy): Eukaryota > Viridiplantae > Streptophyta > Magnoliopsida > Fabales > Fabaceae > Mimosa > Mimosa bimucronata. Next base: position 979,818 of record CM073438.1, read on the forward strand.
CTTCAACAATATTTCTGTGCTCACATACCCCAAGCCATCTTCATCAGAATGCACTAGTTCATCATTGTAGTACCGTATTCCCCAGAATAGTGCCACACCATCTGCACAGTTAAAACACATAACAGTCAAATCCATTTCTCCACCATTGTAGTACCGTATTCACTCTCCACATTTTGTTACTAAATCAATCCTCATACTTGCTATTTTATTTACAATACACGCCCCAGCTCTTTGTTAGTAGTTTTTTTTTTCTTTTTTTTGCCGTACTTTGTTAGTAGTTCACACTAGCAAATTTACGCAAGCATGACTAAATTCTGCATTTATATACTATTTATAACTATGATAGTAATTTATGTAAGAAAATTGTTCAAAAAAATTGGGTTAATACAATAATATTTGGTCCCTCCACTTTAGCCGCATTTAACGTTTTACACCATGGAGTGTTAAACAAGAGGTTTTAACTCTTCAAATCTCATTTCATTCATAACATGTTTATTATTGAAGGAGAATTTTATTGAATGAGAATTTTGATTTATGAGGATTGTGGGAGAATTTGGGTAATTATAGGAAGTTGTAAGGCAAGAAAGAAAGGAAATTATGCTTCTTGGGATTAATGTTGATTATGAATAAATTGGTGGTTCTAACATGTTTATTGATGTTACTAAAAGATTATATATTGATGAAATTGGAAGAGATGTGAGTAGAGTTGGACCTTGGTGGTTTTGGGATGATGTATGGTCTATTTATGACCTAATTTGATCCGTAAAGGTGTTGAGAGATAATTTGTTAGTGGTTAATGGTTATTATAGTTGAGGATGATATTAGTAAGCTTGAGAAAATTCTTGTAGGGCTTGAATTGGTGGTTAATGGTGAAATGTAGATTTGAGTCTAAATCTTTGAAATAAACCAGGGAATTGAATTTGAGAATGATTATTGGATGAAGTAATGATTTTAGTTTGTTTATTGTTGTTGTTGGTTGATTAATAATGATTTAGATTGTTGATGATTGAGAGATTTCAATGATAGCACATAATAACTAATCTAGAGATGATTTTTGGGGCAAATATGTGAAGTAACCGATGGGCTGTGATTTGAAACTTTAATACGACTTTATGGATTAAAGGCTCATAACAAATTGAAAGGAACCTTCTAGGTTTCAATTGTGAAGTGGGATCAATTGGAGATAGATGATTATGTTAGTAGAAAATAAGGATAGATAGTTGTCTTAGGCTTGATATGGGTTTAATTTAACTTAATCAAGCTAAAAAGGCGTGAATTGTGTATTGACATTGTGTTATTATATTTTCTAGTGATTGTAAACGCCGGTGGGTCCAGCTGAGCTCGAGGATTGCGTTAATTTGGTATTTTTCTTATTTTTGGGCAAGTTCAGGTAACCACTCTCACCTTACTACCTGGTTGTGTGTGATGTTAGTTGGGATTTTTCTCAAAATCCTTTTTTATTTATGTATATGATAAATAGTATGCAAGTTGAAATTTAAATGCTGTGTTTATATGAAAAAAGCCTATTGGGTACCTTTGAAATCCCTTCTAATTTCATATGAAATATTTTTCTTAAATTATCGTAGTATCCTGGTTGGTAGTGTTGCGGCAATGATTATATTGATATCTTGACAATGTGTTGGAATTTAGCATATATTAATTTTTGTAACCATTTCATAAGAACTTTCTGAGAATTTTGTATAGGCTGAGAGCCTAATAGTTGTGGTGTTGCATACCTATTTTGTTGTGTGGATTTGTGTGTGGGTGGGCGTGTGACACCAATATCGCCATAACGTGATGAGGTACCATGTTACCCACATGGACTAATTTGATATAAAAGGGGAGAACGCCCCTCGCGCTTCAGAGAGAGTAGAGAGTCCCTTCTGAAATGTGTTGTGGTTCTGTGGGCGGGTAGAGAGTCCCGACGGGTTTCCACCGTGATTCCAGGATGGGTAGCGAGTCTTGTCTGGTTCCACTTGTTTCAATTCTAGGATGGGTAGAGAGTCCCATCTAATTCTACTCTTTCCAATGATTTATACAACGATCGCTTGGATACTTGTGCATATTTATGAAATTGATTTTTGGATATATTATACTAAATATCAAGAAAGAATATTGAAAAAGAAATTATGAATTTGTGATGTGCATTTACTTAATTACATGTTCATGGTTTTCAGGAATATATGTATCTACTCTATAATGTATGACTATCTTATGAAATGTGATATCTTTAGGCACTTTTGCTAGCCTACTCACACTCTTGTATGAGTTGAGTTGTGGTTGCTGAGACATAATTGTCTCACTCTATTAACGTTATTATTTTTGCAAGTTACCATACACAAACCGGAGCGAAGGGAAAGGGGACGGGAATGTTCAGCCCGAACTGAGTTAGTGAATTGGTCGGTAGTGATATTTTGAATTGTATATTGCCATCTGCTAGGCTTGCATTCGCTTCCGCATATTTATGTTTTTTATTGATATTGGATTATGGATGACTATATTAATATTTGCTTGAATTTGATTACTTGATGTTGAATCTATTATGTTGATGATCCCATTAAAGCCAGTTGTTGAGATTGACTAATTATTGCAAAGGTTTTTGTTAAATAACCATATTAGATCAGTTATTTCTAACATGGTTATGTTGAATGTTTGTTTGGTGGAATGTGGTTATTACAGGTGTCTTATTAACCATGTTAGGTGATACTTTTCTAACATGGTTAGATATTTTATTGTCCATGATAGAGATTATATTGAAATAAGGATTTTGCTTTTCTATTATGGATAACTTGTTGAATCTTGGAAGGTTTTTTTTTCTAACTATGATAGGGTTGCTTGAATTATATGAGAAACCCTTTTTCCTATCATAGTTAGCGGGATTATGTTTGACGGAGATTGGTTATTAGGGGTTAATTATCGATTAGTAGTAGTAATTTTACAACTGATCTAACTGTCCTTTGCAAATTTAAATAAAATGAAAAAATACCCCTTGACAAAATTTATTATTTTTTAAAGTAGTTATCCAAAGTTGGTAATCCATTATACAATTCTGGTAACAAACAAAATGAAGTTGGTAAACTTATGATGTTGGTAAATGGATAGAGACATATTAGTATTCCGTTATCCAAAGTTAGTAATCTGTTATACAAATTTGGAAATCCATTATGCAATTCTGGTAACAAACAAAAAGAAGTTGGTTAAATTTTTATGTTAGTAAATGTATAGAAACATGTTGGTAATCCGTTATATGAATTTGTCAATGGGGCATTTTTATTATTTCCTTTAATTTTGCAAAGGACAGTTAGATCAGTATCATATTTATGTCCTTATTAAAATTCACTGTATCTAACCGTCGTTTACATATTCCGACTGTATTTTAATTTTTCCGAAATTTTCCCACAAATAAGAGGTGTTTTCAAATTGGTTGGGGTCAATCGGTCAAGTACTCTCTACCAATGTTGTAAAAACTGGACCGAAAGGTAAGTCAGAGAGGGCATCGGGTCACGGTTCGCACCGTCGGATCGGTCGAACCGAAGACGTAATAATTAAGGAAAAAATATATAATTTTTAAATGTAAATTACATATAAATAAATTATGGTCCCTTTTTTTGAACTGAAATTATGGTCCTTTCACCTCTTAATTTTTAATGAAAGAGCATTGACCAAGAAATATATAGCCATTAGAGACTTAGAAAACAAATCATTATTGTCTTTAACTAAGCAAAACAAAGAAGGCGTATAGGACCATTTGAGCATCACAGTTGCAGAAATTTTTGTCGAGATGGAAGAACTAGGAAGTTAGGAACAAAAACAATTTCTGTTATGCAAAAGGTAAGAGATAAAATATGCAACCGATAAAAATTTCAAAAGAAATGTAAAATGTAGAAAGACAACAAGTGCTAAATATAGAATAAAAGCTTGGAAGAGACGTTAAACATCAACAATAGAGGAATGGTGAGAGAGATGATGTTCACCAATTGGTTGGAGTTTTGGAGATCAAATTTCACAGCCCTAAGATTTTCAAATGGCCGTTGGGGTTTTTAATTTGGGAGAAAGATATGAAGCTAATGAATTTGGGTTTCTTTTTTAAGAACTTAGGTTTTTTTTTTTGCTTGATTTTATTTTTTTCATCTTTCTTTTGTTTCAGATTGGACCGCCTGGTTTTTATAAAACCACTCCGGTTGGAAACGGCCCGATCTGGCTTAACACGATAAACGGTCAGACCATAAAATCCGAACCGACCTATAAAGCGGTCGAGAGTCCAACCGGTCAGATCGTCCAGTTCTGTCCGGTTCTTATAATTATAATGCTCTCTACTGTATTTTGCTCCCCCAGTCCGATCTCAAGTGGAGCATTGTCATCTCACCTCTGCCACCGATTTTCGCATCACTCCGGTGAACATGCTCCGAAATCTGCGGTCACGGCGTCGCCTCCGTTACGGCGCTTTTATCTGCGCCGCCTCCTCCGCCATTCTTCTCTTGCTCTCTGTCTCTCTACTCTACACACGCCTCTCTCACTCCAACGCTCACCTCCACAATTACCTCCGCCGAAACCCCAGGCCTTCCCACGACGTCGTCAATTATGACACCCTTTTGTCAGATTCCTCCAACGACGACATCTTCGGCACCGAAGACAAGATCGACGCCCTCGATTTCGTCGAGGAGCAACAGCAGGAGGCCGATGATCTCAGATCTGCTGAATTCGACGAAGACGAGGAACCACCGTTCGATCAAATCAAGAGTAGTGGGTACTTCTTTGATCATGTTAGTGGGTCAATTCGCAAGGCTTTTAACAAGCGTTCGATTGATGAATGGGACAACGATGGTCAAGGTGGGGTTTTTTTGGGATCTGGGGTGGTTGAAGATCGTAGTAAGTCTGCGTTTGGGTCTGATGATGTGCCTGTGGATGAAGAGGTGAGGAGGAAGGCAATGCAGGTGATGGGAATAGAGGATTTGCTTTTGCTGAAAGTGGGTAGGAGGGTTTCGCCACTGAGAGAAGGTTGGGGTGAGTGGTTTGATAAAAAAGGTGACTTTTTGAGGAAGGATAAGATGTTGAAGTCCAATTTGGAGGTTTTGAATCCTCTGCGTAATCCACTTCTACAAGATCCTGATGGGGTGGGTGTGACTGGGTTGACCAGGGGTGATCGAATTGTGCAGAAGTATTGGCTTAACGAGTTTAAGAGACTCCCATTTCCTCGTAAGAAGGCCTTTGATATCTCCAGGGGGTCTCATGAATCATCTTAAGTGGCTAGAATTTTATTTGAGTTTAAAGAAATTAGAACATCAGATTTCAAATGACAAGTTTGGGGGAGTGTAGTGATCAGTATTATAATAACAATCAGTGAAACCTAATGGCCGTGGAACTATGAATAGTGGTGGTATTCGACCTAGAAGTATTATTTGGGTATGAGGTGAGAAAGAATCTGTAGCTGAAGCACGGCAACATAGCAACAGGACACATGGATATTATTTAATGAAGCATATGTTTAATGAGATGTTCTGCATTTAGTACCTTGAAAGCCAACTGTGGGAAGCATTGTGCTGTTGAAGTTATAAGTTGTTGCTGGCTGGGTGAATCCAGGATGTTGGACCAGTAGATTCCAGTTTGAGTAGTTTCTGTTGAGGATGTAGTTAGTAATTGTAAGTTTCACTCTCCAGTGATCCCTATAGTTGTTTTTAATATGCCAATGGACTCGAATTGGGCACATGTGGTCGGTGCATTGCATTATCTCGTGGTCATTGTCATAATTCGATGGTGATGAGAAGCTAACTGGCCTGGTTAGATAAACACGAGTAAGAGGAGTGGAGGTTAGACCTGAGACATTACCCTGACGCTATGTTAAAAATGAGGATTTAGAAGTATACCTTATGCAAGCCTCTGTACTTTTTCCTGCTTCTGGGCATCCGCAACTGCAATTGGGGCATGATGTAATGGTAGGATTGTAAAATGTTGAGAGTGAAGCACAACATACCGGTGTATCATATGCTAGAAAACTAGAATATGTACATGTTGACTTCCATGTTCCTGTATTGCAAAATATTGTATACAATTAGGAGGAATGATAGAAAGGAATGATATTGCTCTTATACGTGTTATTATTTTATTCTGTTTGTCCAACAATATAAAGTATAAGCCTTTTCTTCATATACAATTTGCTCTGTTTCTCATGCTTTTCATAGTTATAAAAAGGAACTCATTGATTAGTTAGGAAATGAATGTGCTTTCCTTGAATGCTGCAACTAAAGAAATACTGATCTTTTTGAACGCTACATCCCATATTGTTTATATGTCATGTCATGTATGAGCACTTACTGTAAGCAGGAACTTGTCGTTGCCCCCCTAAATCTGGGATGATCGTGGGATCGGTATCAAGAAGTGGGCTACAAGTGTAACCAGGACCTGGGGCCATTAATGTGAGACTTCTTGGTGCGTGTCCAAGTGAATCGTTTGCCAAGGTGCCTACTTCTAGTTCAAATGAAGAGAGCGAATTCAAAGGATTGATAGCCCAAGCAGAAAGAATGCCACTATGGCAGCAATTCTCTGACCTGCTTTCTTCTGAGACATCTGAACCAAAATCAACTATTGTAGGATTTTCCAAGCAGGAGTGTGGTATTGGATTTGTGTAAGTTGAGCAGTTTCCTCTATCAATGGCGAAGGCACCTTTCGTTGACCAGATAACCTCTTTGTTAGTCCATGTCCATCCAAGCTTCCAACCAGGTTCGGTTACATGACGATATTGATAATAATTTTGCAGAGTCACCCTTGCCTGTACATTATGTTCACTGTTCATGATAGGTTGCTGTTTTGCCTCTTTACTTCATGTGGTTTGGAAAACTTAAAATTTTCATTCTCAAATCTTTATCCTTACACAGGTGGCTCAAAAATCAAATTAAAAGTTTGCACTGTGCAGTGAATACTGACCAGATACCCTTTGTCTGTTCTTCCGTAAATGTCAATAGTTACTGTAATGTTACCAGTTGGATCCAAGGGATCGTAGCAATCTGCAGTTTAGAAGTTGAACCATATGAGAAAAGGGAAAAGAAAAAAGAAGAAAGAAGAATCAGTTAGCAGCATAATTGCTGCTTCTGCAAACTGAGCTAAACAGGGTGCATAAAATGAAAAGTGCAGTGCCTGATACAGTGCAGAAGGCAGCTAGCAGCATGAATTGCACTGCCTGATGCCGTATGTGATGAAGATTCAGCACCATTTTTTCCTCCCTTTTTGATTGTTGTGGGATGTCACAAGAATCCAAGACAAGGAATCGCCTTTATCAGGGAAGAAGCTAAGTTACGGTCTAGAGAAATCCGTTATGTGATCTTTCTCCTTATCTTACAAAGATCAAACCATGGATCGTTGGAAATATCAACTCACTCTAATTAATAAAATTCAATCTAAGAGGATAGCCTAAGAAACTTCCAAAGATTCCACTCCTGTACATGCAGAATTTGACTATCAGGCGCGCCCTTTTGTCCCATTTAATACCTTCTTGTGCAGTGCCGGCTCATAGTTTGTACTCAAGCATGTTAGCAAGACAAACAAGCACATTCTACTTCTCAACTACGTACCAATTATCAATTTAATTTCACATCAGAACCATCAAATTTTAAATTTTCATTTGAAGACCTAAGCTTATTAGTGAGACAGAAACACCTACTTTTCTGTTACTGACGAAACATTTACTTTTAAAAATCTATTTTTGTTTTTGCACATGCCATTATTTTTCCCTTAGTTTGATATATCATTTAATATTCTAGAAATACATTCTTCGCCTAAATAAAACCATTAACCAGAATTTCAGGCTCTAAGAAAATCATGATTAGGCTGGCATCATTTCTAAATTATTATGAGTTACAGAGGAAACCATAGAGGAGAATTCGTGAAATGCTCAAAGTTATGAGCCATCATAACTATGTGTCTGATCCACACTTGATGGGCCGGATCATTCGAAAGATGAGAGGTAGGGATGGAAATAGAATAGACCTAGATAGGCTTTAGTTATATAGGCCTAGGCCTGTAACATAAATGTGAAGTTTAAGCTTGGGCCTGGGCCTGTGCCTGTCTATATACCTTTTATCTAGCCTGAACGGTCTGAACCTGAGGCTTTAAAAACCTGATAAGGCCTTAAGTCTGTTTAAAAGCCTATTTAAACGTAGGCCTTTAAATATACTAAAAACGTGTACCTCTAATTCCATAGATTACCTTTTTAAACCTATTTAAAAAGCCTATGTATGTCTCAGAAAGTCTTTATTACCATGAAACTAGATTTTTTTCTCTTACTTCTACCGTGGAAACTATAATAAATTATTTATATTGAGATTATAATATATCATTTAGGTACAACTGAAATAAACTTCCAAGTGATATGTTTTAAAAAATCATACATGCATTTTGGAAAAATGTAAGTGAGCTAACACTGTATTTTAATTGACTAAAAGGAATAAATAAAAAACAAGTGAACGTCTACTAATGAATGAAAGAGTTGAACTCTGTAAATGAATAATGATATGTGAAGTTTACAATTAAAGTTCATTTCTTTTGGTAGTGTTATAATTTATATAATTTATTTAATTTATATTATACGGAATAATATAAATTAAAGTAAAACTAAATATGCCAGACCTGTAGGCTTGTAGGCTAGGCCTTAAAAAAAAAGCTTGGCTTATTTACTTAAATAGGCCTATCACTATGCCTGAATATGAGCCTGGCTTATTTACTAAATATGCTAGGCTAGGCCATAGGCCTATGGCCCCCTTTTAAGAGCCTGGCCTATTTCCATCCCTAATGAGAGACGATTTGAGAGAAATTGTGAAAGTTGACTTAATCAGCATTTATTGATGATTGAAGTCAAATAGTTTCTTTTTAGGGAAATGAAAGAATCTTTCATAATGGCTTATTGACAACATTTATGAGAGGTGCCCCAATAAATATTCTTCCTTTCTAGCGTTCGTTCGGAACACTATAAATAGCACTATAAATAAGAGGTGCCCCTCAAACATCAGTATGTTTTCTCACCCCAACCCAAGCTTTCTTTCTGGCTTCTCTCTTTTTCTGCTTTCTTTCTGGTGATTTGTTGTGTGAATCCTCTCTAGGTTCTTGTAACCTAGATAGTGGCATGATTTTTGAGAATCCTTTAATTTTAGGATCCGTTAATATTATTTTCTTTTCATGTTATTGTTCGTGTACCTGATTTCTAGTGTTAGATTGTTCAGGTGCCCATGTTCCAAGAACAATAACAAAACGTGAAATATGTACATTTATAAGATAATTTGATACAAGAGAGAAAAGGCCTAATGCCTCAGGCCATTATTACCGATAAGAAAGTGAGTCTGCCAGCCATGAATATGTTCCTCCAATCAGGAAATGAACATATGCAAGCTCTAAAATACACGTCAATATAGATATTAAGGCCAACAAAATGATTTTGTTAATTAAACAGAACTCAATTCTGCTCGCCCATCAGTTATTAAAACTTAAGTGGATCGAGATTGATCCATTGCTTCGCGGTGATTTTGGTGGGATCTGATTGAAAAAGCTCAAATTCTTCGACACAACTCAAATTGACTTTTGCACAGGTCATAGCAAGTTCATAAGTGTGGCATCAAGCCTTCTACTAAAACACTTCATGTACCTTTTCGTAGTCTTTAATTTATTTCAAGCTAGACACTTGCTTAGGAAGTTTAATTCAAAGAGATAGTTTCAAGTGACTTCATATAACTTAGTATTACAAGTGCTACGAAACGAAAAATTAAACTTTGTGTGTATTTTTGGATGGAGAACACAATGGAGTAACTACTGTCTTATAAGGCTGGTGATATACAAGCTCAAAGGACCAGAGATTCACTAGTGTCTTACTTTTCAATACTTAATACTCCCTCCGGTCCTAATTATAAGATCACTTTGACTTTTTTGACTTTTTTTTCCAGTCCAAAGAAAAAGTAAGTCCCAAAAAAAATATTTTTTCCTCACAACTAATTTATTCTACTTATAAACTAACCTATAATATAATTTCATGTGACATATATTATAATTTAGTGGTTTAATTTGCTTCCTTAACTTCCACAAAAAAAAAAGTCAAAGTGATCTTAAATTTAGAACCGGAGGGAGTAATTGCTTGATTGGCAACACTAAACATATCTTAGTAAAGGATTGTAAGAGTTAACAGACATGTTGATTGGCTGGTTGGAGAGTCTAAGGCCTTATAAGACATATACTTCAATGCAAACTTCCTGTTGGGACTCATAACAGATAAACATGAAGTATATTGAAAAAAAAGAATATTTAGTTGCTTGAGGTGTATACTGGTCTATGAATTGGGAAAATTGCTTTAATTATGTGTGTATGTATAAAAGTATTACTTCCTCCAGTACTAAATTTATGGCCTATTTTGAAAAGTGAATTTGGTCATAAATATAAGATATCTTTTTAATTGTTATTAACTTTTCCCCAAATTATCCTTATTAATACTCCCCTATAATACAAATGCAACAGAAGAAGAGTAGGGATAAAGTTATATGGTAAGGATGCATTTGTAATATCATGCGATTTTAACTAACCTAACTGACATCCTTAATCTAATCAAATTAGGTAAATATGTATTATATTTAACACCGGAGTACATGAAACTTATCAATGTCAGAATATTCAGTTGCTTTTTTTGCCCAGGAAATATTTAATTGCTTGGATATACTGTTCTAGCAAGTTGCCTTGATCTATGGAAAATTGCAGATATGTAGCTATCAATCTTATTACCTTGTTTGTACAGGTGACCTGTGAATATTCCTGGGAGTGAAGCTTAAACCTATCTATACCATAGACATTCACGCAGAGACCATCTAATCAAATTCCTTAGTACGCAATGCAACTAAAAAAATCATTGCTCTAATAAATGATTTCTAGATAAGTACTAAAACCAGAATATATCACGGCCTCGTGGAAGTCTAGTTTGTCACAATATATTATGGCGTCGTCGAAGGCTGGTCAACCACCTAGAGACGCCAAAATTGCAGGAAAAATAACGTTAGATCAATGCTAAACTCCAAGTATATGTTTTTATCTTCTTCTGCAATGTGGCTCTTCAAAAAGAAATTATTTATATAAGCACCCATTCCCTTCTCTTACAGTTAGTTCAGGCTAATGGATTCGTTTAACTCCAAAGTTGCAGATGAACAACTATCTTACAGTTCAGCAGGCCAAGGTAACTCAGACAGAATTCATGGGGAAAAGTATTTGGTTAGCAAGAAGCCTGTATGGTCCAAACATCTTGCTTCCATAGGGGCCCATGATGTTTTCAGACCAGAGGTATAACTACATTATTGCTTTTTAAATTGATGATGTCACTTTCTGTCATTAGCTAGTAATGTTACATTAATCATGGGGAACATTGGATGTTTGTAAATTTTATTAGTTAAAAAGAACTAATGTAACTCATCTTCAAGGGGTGCAATTATATATTCTTTAGCTGTGTGTAACCTATTTTAAACTATGAGCGAAACCCTTCAAAACAAAAGTCATTTAATTTACGCATACTTAAAGATATGATGCACATAGCTATAGATAATGATCACACGTTCAAATTCAGGTTTCTTTGACCAATAAAATTTTCAAACAGGTATTTTTAAACAATTTCCCCTTTAATCACGACTTTTAAAAAAATACTGATGCCCTTTTCTGTTTATTGTTGAAGGTATGGAGGGCAGCTTTGACAGAGTTAGTTGCAACAGCCTTACTAATATTCACACTCACAACCTCCATTATTGCATGCTTGGACTCGCATGAGACTGATCCAAAGCTTCTTGTTCCTCTTGCAGTATTCATAATAGCCTTCCTCTTCTTAATGGTCACTGTGCCTCTCTCTGGAGGACACATGAGCCCAGTTTTCACCTTCATTGCTGCTTTAAAAGGGGTCATAACTCTCACACGTGCTCTCATGTACATAATATCCCAATGCATTGGCTCCATTATTGGATTTCTCATCATTAAGACTGTGATGGACAAAAGATTAGCGCATATATATTCCTTAGGAGGCTGTGCTATTAGTGATTTGAAGCAGCAAGAAGCTTTGTTAATAGAATTTTGCTGTACTTTTGTGGTATTATTTGTAGGAGTGACCGTTGGTTTTGACAAGAGGATGTCCAATAATCTGGGATTGCCATTGGTGTGTTTGGTGATTGCAGGAGCCATGGCGTTAGCAGTTTTTGTGTCTGTTGTTGTGACTGGACAGGCTGGTTATGCTGGTGTGGGCCTCAACCCAGCAAGGTGTTTGGGCCCTGCGTTACTTCGAGGAGGCCCATTATGGCATGGACATTGGGTTTTCTGGGTCGGGCCCTTCTTAGCCTGTATTTTTTATTATCTTATCTCTTTGAACTTACCTAGAGAAGTTTTAGTTTGAGTTGAGTTTGCTCACTTTTAAATTTGAAGTGAATTTACTACTTAATCCTTCTTCTTCCACTAAATTTTTAAGTTAACTTCTCTTCGTATGTAATTTTGTTAAGTTTTTTTTTTTTTTTTAGTTTTGACAAAATAACATGTAAGAAGTTTATACCAACTGATACTTGATTTATTGGTGAACCATCTACACAACAAAGTGAGTAAATTGAGTTTGAATCCCGACTTATTAAAAAACCTCATAAGAAAGATATTATAGTCGTAAACTCTGAATCCAGATTAGAATATTTGGTAAGCTAATAATAAGATTTAGAAAAAATGTCACGTGTAAGTAGTTAAAGGGGTAAAAACAACATGTAAGATATTATTATCAAGATGGACTTCATTCTATACTTATTTTGCTATATAAGTATAACGTCCTACCTATAATTAATATCTTCATATGTTGTCATGCACTTCATGATTTCAAACAACACATACATATCTACAGAAGATGCCCCTATTAATACGATGTGTTGTATATCTTCAATGTGGAACATACTTTATCATTGCTTTATAATTTATATAAATATAATTTTACACCTTCTATAACATTTCAGCGGTATCCTGTAACTCGAAGACATTTGGAGATACGCATTGATGACAAAAAAAAGTAGCTTTCATCTAGGAAAAAATGTCATGCCATGCCCTGTCGTTTTTAAGGAGCATATATAATCACCTTTCTTCAAGATAATGCCCCATCTTTGAAGCATATATCTTGTTCTTTTCTGCAGAAACGAACGCCGTTCATCTTCAGCAGAAGATAATAATGCCATGTCTTAGTGAAGCATATGCCTTTATACCTTGAGTATGCCATTCACAGTCAATGCAATAATCCATTTATTATTATTATTATTATTATTATTATTATTATTATTATTATTATGTTTTGGGTCTGATTTATTCTTATTATTTTAAGACTATGCAGAGCTGGATATGTATTAGGAGATAATGAGACTTATGTATACTTACAAACGTATCGGATTGTTATGTACCCATCATTAAATATTTTTTTTCCTTTTAAGATAAGATTATTTAGCTGTTATAGTGGCGAATTCGCTTTTGGTATAATATGTAACGTGTTGTCTTACACGTGTCTCTCAGTGTTACTGTCAAATACATAAAATTATACAGTATCCTTTATTCGTTGTAGATATGACTTAATTTGATAGGATCATGGTGAACACCAATGATGGGAATAGTAAGAGCTAGGGACCGGAGTATCGTTTTATTTTTATTGTTAGAAGGGAGGCTTTATTTAATTTTGTTGTTTTCCATGTCCTACGAAAAAGTTGAAGAGTGAAAAATTAAGTATAAAGAGCTTTCATGGCCATAGAAAACATAAAAATTGTGACTTTTAGGTTGTAAAATCAATGGTTTTGGAGTTATTAATATGCAAAGCATAGTACTGGCCAAAAAAAAAAAAAAATGCAAAGCATAGACTTGAATTCATATATTCCATTATGAAACTAAGCGTATGTATGTATATAGTTTACTTGTTATGCATTAGATTCAATTAAATAAGCCTAGTTAGGGTCTACTTGGTATATTTAATGCCTTATCACAATTTTACCATTTCTTTTTCAAATCACATGAAGCTTATCTTTTTGCTACTTGTTTTGTAAGTCAGCCTTTAAATATCCATTTATCCCTTTTCTTTTACATTAAATGATATTTTATTATCGTATGTTGATTGCTCATGTGATGATTTTGATGCATGTAAATGATTTAATAGAGTGTTTCAGGAAAACCAATAGACATTTTTTTTATAAATATAACTAGTTACTAATTTAATTAATCTTGTTAATACACATATATAGCTGTTATATACGGTGGAGTAAAAAGGAACAAAATTTTAAACAAAAATTAGTACAGTTAAATAAGAGAGAGGTGTACCTATAAATATGCCTCTCGAGGGGACAAAATGGTTCATAAATATATATAAACCGAAACACCATCTTTCTTCACTCTGAGATCAATCGATTGAGGCTTAACTTCATGAATTCACAATCATCACTTCACTCTCCAGTTGTCTTAGAAAATGAGTGTGGCGGCGCCAGGTCTGATGATCAAAACCATGAGCCAAACAAGTCTTTAGGGTCGAAGCTTCTTGTTTCCATTGGTGCTCATGAATTCTTCAGTCCAGAGGTAATATGTGTGTGTTATTCAACACTATTAATTTTATGTTTAATTTCTAGCCATCATATATAATTTTGTGAGTTTGTCTATCCTAAAAGTAATATTTGATGTTTCAGATGTGGAAGGCAGCTTTGACAGAGCTAATAGCAACAGCATGCTTATTGTTCACGTTGACCACTTCCATTATAGCCTGCTTGGACTCACACGAGACTGATCCAAAGCTTCTTGTTCCTTTTGCAGTATTCATCATAGCCTTCCTCTTCTTACTAGTCACTGTCCCTCTCACTGGTGGCCACATGAGTCCAGTTTTCACATTCATTGCTGCTCTTAAGGGTCTCATAACTCTCTCTCGAGCTCTCATCTACATATTCGCACAATGCATTGGCTCAATCATTTGCTTCTTGATCATTAAGAGCGTCATGTTACAAAAAATGGCAGATTCATATTACTTGGGAGGTTGTGCAATTAGTGACATAAAGAAACAAAAAGCTTTACTGTTAGAGTTTTGCTGCACATTTATGGTTCTTTTTGTGGGTGTGACTTTGGCTTTTGACAAGAAGAGGTCTAAGGGTTTAGGCTTGCCAATGGTGTGTGTGGTGGTGGCAGCGGCTATGGCTGTAGCAGTTTTTGTGTCTATTACTGTGACTGGGAATGCTGGATATGCTGGTGTGGGCTTGAATCCAGCAAGATGTTTGGGCCCAGCATTACCTCAAGGGGGCCCACTATGGAATGGGCATTGGATTTTTTGGGTTGGGCCCTTTTTGGCATGTCTTTTGTATTATGTTGTGTCCATCAACTTGCCATTGGGGGATTTGGTTTGTGTACATGGAAGAGAGGTTGGTGTTTTAGAGTTAGGTTGGGGCCTGTGTTTTGCAAAATGAGCACATCACCATTTTAGGAGAGGTTGATATTTTAGAGCTAGGTTGGGGCCTGTGTTTTGCAAAATGAGCACATCACCATTTTAGGAGAGGTTGATATTTTAGAGCTAGGTTGGGGCCTGTGTTTTGCAAAATGAGCACACCACCATTTTATATTTTGAGTAACATTCAAACCAATCTATTTAACAACCCTTCTCACATTCCAATAACATTCTTTTTGACAAACAATCACACACCAAAAAATAAAGTGCACGATTATTGATTTGAAATGCCTTAATATATCTACCAAGTCCTTTCACATTCCAAATAAAAGTTATAAAAAAATGCCACATTTTGTGGCTGAACATGCCATTATTTTGTTCTAAAAAATATGGCATTCATAGTAAGAACATTAAGCTTTTGTAAGAAAAGATTATGTTGTTTCAAGGCATATGAACATATCATTGCCAAGTAATGTTGTATATTGAGTCTAGCTTTTAGGATTTACATATATATATTCATCTTCATATTTGAAAAAGTGAAAGAAAACACAAAATCAATAAGCAAAAGAAGAAAGAGAAATGATTAATCAAAGCATATATATATATATATAGAGAGAGAGAGAGAGAGAGAGAAACTACACATGCCCTTATCAATTCACCCTGCTATCAGAAATAAAAAAGAAACAAAAACAATATAGTAGATTATGAAATAAAATTGGAGGAAGAATAAAGGAATAATAATACCTGTTGCAATGCATCAATCTCCATGCCTATGGAAAAATGGAAAGGAAATGGATACAAAACATTATCACTTGAAAACAACACAAGAAAATGAACAACCAAAACACAAAACAATATGAAATATGAATAAAATGACAAAATACAAAAGGGTTGACAAGAAAACAAAAAATCATCCTTTAGTATGAGAGATAAGTCCACAACAAAAGCTTTATATAGAATCCAGACAACAGTTATATAGAGAAATAAATAACCACTAGATGGTGAAGGGTCATCATAAATAACAGTCATAATCCCAAGATAAGTGCAATAAATATTGGAATGTGAATAACCACATAACATCTTGAGTAAAAGATGAAGAGAGTCCAATGCTTAGTTAGCCGTGTTAAATCGGAATTACTAAGGGCTCGTTTGGTACACTGAAATTAGTTTTGATGGAAATGGATATGGATTTAGAAATGGATATGGAGATGGATATGAAATTTAAAAGTATGTTTGGTATGTTATGGAATTATGACCTAGTTTTTATGTAAAAATACTAAAATGTCCTCCTATTTTTTTTAAAAAAAAACTTCCATGAACACACACATCCATTTCCTTCACGAAAACCCTTCCTAGAATTAATTTCTACATCGCCAGAAATGAACATCAACCCAAATTTAAAATCAAATCTAACATCTTATAATTAATGCCAACATCAGAATCATTCATGATTATTGAAATGGAAGTCAAAATCAAAATTTTTGTTTAGGGGGAACATGAATCGCAGTCGCAGACCATGGAAGCTTGAAATCCAAATCATGAACTTTGATTTGGGGGAAAGAAAACTGGAGAAGAAGGTGAAGATAAAGCAATAGAGGAGACAAAGTTGAAGATCCGAAATGAGTCATCGCCGATGCCGTCTGTAATATCCTTCCTACTAATCCATAATTAATCTCTAACAACCGATCACAATCAATCATAATCATAATTAACAATACTAACTATGATAGAAAAAGATTTTTCATACTAATTCGACCCTATCATAGTTAGAAAAGATTGTACTAATCATTCAGAGCATTATCTGTAAAATCCTACTTACTCATTATAATCAAACCCCCAACCATTAAATTTAATTATTTTACACTGCTAACTATGATAGGAAAAGGGTTTTCATACGAATATACAACACCCCTATCATAGATAGAAAAAGATTTACCTAGAACTTCAATTTAATTATTTATGATAGAAAAAGCGAACACATTTTCTAACAATCATACTCTCATAGATAATTTACCCTAACTATGTTAGAAAAGGATTTCCCTAACATAGTAAAAATTCACCTAATTAACAAATACCAATTGATTTAACCATGCTAGATAAGGAGCCTCCTAACATGGTTAATAAAAATCCACAACATAAAAACATTAACCTCACGGCAATCAAACATTCGCCATAACCATGTTAGAAAAGATTCCTCTAACATGGTTATTGAACACAACCCGTACACTAAATTGAATTAAGCAATCATTAATACAGTTATCCAAAATTTAATATCAATCCAATACATAAACATGCGGAAGCGAATGCAAGCCTATATGTGGCAATACACAGGTCCAAAATAACTTTACCGGCCAACTCACCGGTTCCAGGTGAACCGGTGGGCCCCATTACCTTTTCCTTTGCCCTGGTCTGTACATGATCACATGCAAAAATGTAAATAACCACGGGGTGAGACAAACATGTCTCAGTAACCACAACTCAACTCAATACAAGAGTATGAGTGGGTTAGCAGAGCGCCTAAAGGGTACCACATAAAAATATTTACCACAAGTAATATATATATACCACCATATCATCAGAAGTATATCCAGACAATCATGCAGAACTTCATAACAAAAAAAATCTTTTACAAACTCAAGGTATATCATTTTATAAATGCAGTTCAAAACATATTTACACAATCATCCGTAACGTTCGCCCTGCGAAACGTTAGGTTGTCCCCTACAATTAGGTGGACCAAAGTGGAACTCGACGGGGCTCTCAACCCGTACCCAGAACCACGGAGAAGTGGAACTCGATGGGGATTTCAACCCATACCCAGAACCACAACGGGGTAATGCTCGATGGGGGCTACCCATACCCAGCATACCAAACATGTAGCACTCGATGGGGGCTACCCATTCCCAATACCACAATGAGGGGTAATACTCGAAGGGGGCTACCCATACCCAGTACACCCAAAAATATTAGTCCCTGTGGGCCAACAGGGTACCTCATCACGTGATGGCAATAGTATCCAGTGCATCGATGCTAACTACCACAACATATGCATTACAATCAGAAATGCAATTTAACCAAAGCTAGGCACTTGGCCTTTTTCAATATTTCAAAAACCATATAATGTAACAGTTCAAAATCAATATATATATCGTTTTCAAAAAAAATGATCATCATAACACATGCCACTTTTTGAAGTACGAATCCCACATGACATTTTTATATAAAAATAACCAATGAAAATCATATCATACATATACCATCATAATCCAAGGTTGAAAGGGAGTTTGAAATCCCTTACCAACCACGCACCTACACATAGAACAAGTAGAAGCGGTTACTAAATATTATAATAAAACTGGGTATATCTTCATATGAAAGTATGTGGGATTTTAAAGGTACCCGATAGGCTCTTTTATATAAACATACCATTTGAAATCCAACGAGTATGCTAATAGACGTATATATATAAAGGGATTTTTAAGAAAATCCCGACTAACATCACACACAACCATATAGTGAGGTGAGAGTGGTTACCTGAATTGGTCAAAACAATAAATATACCATAGCATGCAGTCTTCCAGTTCAGTTCAACCAATCGACGCCCATCGATATGGCAGCTGGGCTCCGCTGATACACGTATGACAGAGAATATATCAATTCCTGAAGCTCATCCGCAGAGCAACCAATCTCATCTAATAGAACATGGTAATGTGTAGGTCTCATGGTTCCAATCATTCCAGCATGTGCACACTAGAGAAATCATAATTTCAGGGATGGCAAATTTTTGTTACCATTAACAAATTTTCCCATCAATCTAAATCATTAATAATCAATCACCAACATCAATTTACCTAAAATAATTATCACATTATTCAAGGATCACCACCGAATCCATACTTCCCTTGAGACACACAATTTACAATTTAAATGGCCAAAGCCTTTAAAATCACCATTCCATCAAGCCACCTAGATATATATAACATCATTCTACCTTATAAACCCACAATAATCTAGAATCAACATCAATCAACAAGGTTCAAAGAACTTTCTCCACAATACTAACCTATTCGAGCTTTAATCAATCAAAAATTCATATACGTAAAGAAAATCTAACTCACCCAAACCTTTAATCATCATCATTTAGCCTCAATAGATTTATCTAAACCTCCAATTAATTTCAAACAACCATACTCTCCTGAATTTTATCAAATCCCAACCAAATCAAACTTTAATCATCCAACAATTCCTATAGATTCCTTTCAATCCAAACCCAGCTATGACAACCAATAGATAAGCTCATATGAACAATTCAAAATAACTAAACCGTCAAGAACTCAATTCCATTCCAATCTAATACTTCTCTCCATAAACACAATCGTTCAACATCATAATTAGACCTTATATCATCCTACAACCCCCAAGGTTCAACTCTACTCAAATCTATTCCAATTTCATCAATCTATAATCTTTTACTAACAAAATAAACATATTAGAATCTCCAATTCATCCATAATCAACATGAATCCTAAAAAGCATATTAGAATCTCCAATTCATCCATAATCAACATGAATCCTAAAAAGCATAATTTCCTTTCTTTATTGCCTCACATTTCCTATAATTTCTCCATTTCTTCCATAATCCTTATAAATCAAAATCCCCCTTCAACAACCTTCAACATAATCCAATATCCTCATTTAACTCACCTAAATTATCATTCCAAATTCAATAAAAATCAATTACAATATTCTACTTCCCTTAAACACCTACAATTCCCAATTTTCAACAAAATTCTAAATTAAACTCAATAACCCAACCAACATCATCGTTGAACTCCAATAACCCTCTAGAATTCATAAATCAAGTTTAAAAGCCCAAATTCAAACGATTTCTTGTCGTAAACTTAGCTTAATCCAACTTTAAGCAAACAAAATCTCACATAGGGCCAAATTAAACTAAATTAACCACATTACAATTATCAAGTAGTCTAAATAAACATGTAGAACCAGACAATTGCCCCAATCAAGTCAGATAGTTCGAAAATCAAACAAACCCTAGAATTTCTATTGAAAATCAAGAGCATAGAGGAAAGGTTTGAAGGAAAAATTACCCAACTCCATAAGCTCTCAATGCCACTTGAAAACCCGCCGGAAAACGCCCAGTCCGTCGCCCAAAACGCCGGCCAAAAACCACCACAATCACCCCTTCAATCTCTCTCGAATTCGCACGGACAAGGGAGGAAATAGGGAGAAGAAAGGAATGGAGATGAGGGAGGAAGCCATGGCGGCTTCCCACGCCACCGCCGTCGCTGTTGACGGCGACGCCGTCGCCCCCTGGGCTGGACGACGGAGAGGGAGAGACGAGGGAGAAGGACGCGAGAGAGCGAGAGGAATGAGAGAGGGAGAGACTGACGGGGAACTGGGGAAGCAGGGAGAAAAAAAAAGAAAGAGAAAGGAAAGAAAGGAAAAAGGAAAAATGAAAAGAAAATAATGTCGGGTAGGAATATTAAACTACTAGGCCCCAAATATCTCAAATAAGGTATTTTTCTTAGATAAAATTCCACTTTCACTTCCAAAAATTTATCCTAAGTATCCACTAAGATTTTTCTCCCAAAAAGATCTCTTTTGGGTCTAAAATTGATTTCTCTAACTCTAATTTTCTCAAAATATGGGAGAAACTAGGCATTTAAAAATCCCTAAAATACTCTCATTTTCATGAATTTATTTGTAAAACTCTCAAAACTCCTTAATTAATCCCCAAATTAATTATTAAATCACCACTAATCCTTAATCAAATTTTGTGGGATGTTACACCGTCGCCGACGCAGTGGTCCTCACCATTTTCGTCTCTCAATCTAAGTTTCATATCTAGAGATGTCGATCTCTTCCCATGGAAGGGAAGCTTAGATCTCGCAAAAGTGGGTCATTTTAACTTCCAAAGGAGCTGCGATTTCTGCAGATAGAAGAGAAGATGAAGAAGACGAACCAAAATGGGGAAGACCAAGTCGGAAACTCATCTCCCTTGCCGCTGTAACTGAGACCCGACTAAGGAAGAAGGCTACCGGCATTGGGTGGGGAAGAAGGCATCTGATGGTGGGTGTGATATTTGGTGAGGTTACAAGGAGGGTAGCTGATGGAAATTGGGACATGTAAATACAAATCTAAGGTTTATGTGTGGAAGTCAGATGATGGATTTGGGCCCCTTTGGATTCCACATGTAGGTGAATTCTAAGGCCTTAGAATTCTACTAAACAAACAATCTCATGGAGTCCAATTCAATTTCCATTTCCATACCTCTCAATTCCATCATACCAAACAGGCCTTAAGAGATGAAGAGAATTAAACGACGGATTAACAATGTTAGCATGGGATTTATAGGTATATATTGAGGTATATATTGATTGATAATTTGTACTCTAGTTTTTTCTAGTTCAAATTTCTTCGGTTATTAATATTTCTTTTTGTTAATTCTCAATTTCATTTTAATATTTTAATAATATACTCCATCTGGTCCTAATTATAAAATCAAGTTGACTTTTTTTGTAGAAATTAAGGAAACAAATTAGACCACTAAATTGTAACATATACAACATATAATCAGATTATATGTTAATTTATAAGTAAAATAAAATTTTTAGAAAAAAAGATAAATATAAACAATTAAAAGTGATTTATTTTACATTATTAATTTCTTCAAAAAAATCAAAATGATCTTATAATTAAGACCTGAGGAATTACAAGAAAGAGATTCATTTTATTTTCTGAATCTCTTTCCAAGGCTCTTTTTAGGGGGAGAAATAGGGGTCTAATTTACTTGAAGCATAGCATAGCCTTTTTAACAAACCATACTCATCAGACGTGCTAGGCTATATGAGTAAGAGTAAACAACTTTATATTTTTTTTGTTAAGCTTAGTCTATAAACCTATAAACCTACAGATTTGACTTATTTTTTTAAAAAAAATATATAATACTATATAATAAGAAATCAATAAATAATAGAAATCATGACATCATCAATTTTAAACTTTACACCTCATTATTCATATACAAAGTCCAACCTTTTGATTCATTAGACGTTCACTTTTTTCTGTTACATTACCTTTCAGTTACGTAAAAAGCAGTGTTAAATCAGTCACTCTCTAATTATATGATTTGCTTAATCTATAATAATTGTTGTAACTTACAAGTTTATATTTCCATTGTGCCTACATGAAATATTATAATCTCAATAGGTATAATTTACCACATTTTATACGATAAAAGGAAAGGAGAGAAAATCAGTTTTATGGCCATAAAAACTTTTTATAGGATTTTAAGCTTATTCAAAAATTTATATTTTAAGTAGGCTTTCAAGCTTTTTGAAAGACTCAGACTCGGACCGAAAGAAAAGTCTACATAAAGGCCTAGGCCCTCAAACTATACATTTTTGTCGCAGCCCTAAGCTGATTCAGCAAAAACCTAGCTCGCCTTACCTTATTTCTACCCCTAGCTCTTTCCTGCTCAATAAATAATCATATTAATTAAGAGAGCGAAAGTACTAATGACAGAAGTCAATAGCCTTCTTCAGGCCACTGTTTAAGCCATGAGAAGATCCTTGCGACCACCGGAAACGCCACTGGTAAGGGAAGTGTGAAGGCTCACGAGTGGTGCTCTCATGCAGCTGTCCTCTTCTTCCTCCACGTGAGACCGCATATGTGTTGCAAATATGTTGAACATACTTTCCATATGCTCTATAATTTAATATTTTTGTTTTTATAAAATAAGAAAAGATGTAAAGAATGAAATAATTCAAATACAAATACGAACGAACGAGCAGCACCATATATCATCATTTAGTGCCAGCTTCTGTTACAATAGAATCTGGCTCATTCACACCCCTTCGTCTCTCGTTCCTACTCTCATCAATCTTGTTTGCGTTTGGAGGAGGAGGAGCGAGAGGATTGGTTTGATTCAGTGCTTGTGATACTTGCTGCAACTGATCTTGGTATGTGTTATCCATTTTTTTGAATATTATTCTTGAACTTCTTACATTTTTCTAGTATTGTTCTTGAACTTTGATTGGATTTTAGTACGTGATTGATCTTGTTATATTTTTCGGCACTGTTCTTGAACTTCTTATAATTTTTTAGCTTATCGAGCATGGAAGATCAATAATGATTCCCTCTTTTTACTCGATCACTAGCACCATTTGTTGTAGTTCCAGCACTGGCACCATCTGTACTAGTTGCACCACCGGCATGGCCACCGGCAGTTCCCTAGGAGGAGGAAGTTGATGAGTTGAGACTATATTTACACAATTTGATTAGAAATTTGTCTTACATTTAAGACATATAAAAGTTAAATATACGTAATCGTTTTATCTACATTATTCACTCCTTACCTATTTTCTCCCTTTTTATAGAATTTCGAATTCTGCCTCTTTAGTGGGTGATCTCCATTTTTTTTGCTTTCCGAAGAC
The DNA here is from genome assembly GCA_037074515.1 of Mimosa bimucronata. Classification (NCBI taxonomy): domain Eukaryota; kingdom Viridiplantae; phylum Streptophyta; class Magnoliopsida; order Fabales; family Fabaceae; genus Mimosa; species Mimosa bimucronata. Next base: position 1,003,695 of record CM073438.1, read on the forward strand.
TTTATTCTTCTACTTTATGGGCTTCCTCGAGGATGTTGGATTCAGCCTTTCTAGCTGACCGAATTGCCTTTTGCTAATGACTTTCATTTCATTTTGTTTTTGTTTTAGTAAAATGTTGCAAGTTTTGAATTGAAATTGTGGGATAAACTGAGAATTTGTGTTTTTCCTTTTCAAAGATCCTTTTTGTTTGCTCTTCTCAAGTTCCTATAATACAATCGCACAATTGTTATTAGAGCAGATAATCACCCAAATTTGTTTCCGCATATAATTGGTATCAGACCTAGGTTATTGTCGCTGAATTTTTTTTTCCTATATTGATATCGCACACACCAACATCTTTTCTTAAATATCACACTAAAAAACATAAACGATTTGTATTAATTTGTTTTCTTACTAGTGTACACAGGAGGGAATAAATCCATACTATAGAGGGAATTTGTTTATATGACATTTTTTTAAATGTGAGAAATATGGACAAAAGTACAAATTTGTAGATGTATCAAGACTTAAGAATCCGCTACACTATTTAAAATATAAATTTAGCATGTTATTTTTTCATTATAAAATAAGTAATTATTTTCAGAAAATGTTTGATCAGATTATTTAAAGTAATAATAATAATTTTTAAATTTTCAGTGTTTCTATCTTCGAATAAGATCATATAGATTATTTTGTTTTAAATTTATCATTAGTTCATCTAAAAACCATTTAACTAATTCATAAAATTTTATGATTTTTTTTTTCATTTCATTTAGCCAAGTGAAATAAGCTATCATTAAAATATTTTCCCTCTCTCCTCAATCAATCTAAATAATAGATCATTAAGTTGTATTTCTTTTCTTTCTTTTTTTTTTTTTGAGTAAATAAGTTGTATTTCTTTTCTAGGCAGGGAAGCTCATGAAAGATACGACAAGAGTGGATGTCATGTCAAACTCCTCCCGCAGTTTTTATATTAGGCATCGATAAATTGGATACTCCCTCATTTTCTAAATATAATATCACTTTAATTTTTTTCATGGAGATTAAGGAAGCTAAATAAATCATTTAATGTTAACTTATCTTACATGTAATTATATTATATGATAGTTTATAAGTAAAGTAAATTAGTTTTGAGGAAAAAAGATAACTATAGATATTTTAAAGTGATTAATTTTACATTCTTAATTTCTCTAGAAAAGTAAAAGTGATTTTATAATTAGGATTGGAGGGAATATTTTTTAAAGTGCAATCTTGTATTTTGAACCTCACCGAACTTCTTTCACCATAAAATTTGTTAAAAGATCATCACAAAGGGAAACAAAAGACTTACATCAGTTGTAAAAAATGTAGATTTTTATGTTGGGTAAAAGGTAAAAAATGACCATGTACTTATGTCTAATGTGCATCTGCAATTTTATTGGTGGTGGGCTGGCAGAGGGAGGGTTGGGACTTGGGGTAAGGGAAAGTGAGATTGTTACTTTTTTTAAAAAAAAAATCATTTAAAAAATGATAAAATTAGACTCACTTAACGGAATTGTTAATAAATTAACGGCCATGTCATTTTTGCCTCAATTTCTAACATTCATGGACAATTTTGCACCATAAAAAAGTAAAATGTGCTAGATGTACATTGGAGATGACTATATTATCATTTTTGACCCTTTACCTTTTTATGTTTCATCTTTTATTTTTTGTATAATTTCCTACTTTATTTTACAGTACAAAACCTGTAAGTTAATTTATTTTAAATATAGTTAAATCAAAAGAATCATTGAAATTTATTTAAATCGTTTACAAATAATCTTAATCTTTTCCCAACTTAAGCTTTACAAAATAATAGAATAATTATTTCTAAAACACAACAACGTCTTCCACATCATTCTCAAACAAATCATTCACAAAATCCTATGGCTAAACATATATTTTTGTTAAAAGGGGTGACAAAACAGTACCTATATGGATTAGTAGTTTTGTATGAGGAGTTTTATCTTAATTTGTGTGAACAACTTATCTTACATTTGATCCAAACAGGCTAGTAATTGGCCATACTCTTTCCGGTCTTAAATCTAAAAGGCCTTCTATAGTATCAGCCTAGAGTAGCAACTCAGCTTACAATTCAACATCCCAAAACACAAATTATGGCAGCAATAATTTACATGAAAACCAAGATTATTATACAGTTTCTTTTACACTTCATAATAATACTTGAACCATGGCGGATCAGTAGCTAGGTTCTTTCCCTTGAGGGTGGCTGCAAAAGAGTGGAAGGACCGAAGGGGTCATGCACGACCGAATTTGAAGAAACTGATATGGGATTGCCCTCTAACTGCAACATGATACTTCCCAGGATCTCAGTTAAAATTTTCTTGAACTCGTCATCCTTAACCGTCTTTCCATCATCTGCATCTATCATCTTAAAGACTTCCCCAATAACTTTATCAATCTGTAAAACATACACGTGAATTTCACATAAATGGCTCCAGAAAAATAGTTATACATACTTATCTTCTGAATTAAAAACAATGAAAATTGTAACTTAGTATGTGTGTATATATATATAGTAGGCCTTAAAATTTCCTAGTCATCTGGCATGCTTGTTTACTTCAAACGACATCCATTAGCATACAAGATAAAGTTAAGTGGACGATGAATTTGCAATATGAACATGGATTTACGGTGAACATTGGCAACGTACCTCTTCAATGGCACCAAAAGGAGGCAAACCAGCAGATGGAGACACAACATCCAGAGCCACCCGTAGACGGTCCTTTGGCATTTTTCCTTTGCGATCTCTAGGCAGATTTTCCAAAGCCGAGTTCAAGGTCTGCGATTTATTACAGAGTGGCAAATTACATAAACAGAACTCCAACTAAAAGTAACTCGAGAATATGAAAGGTTTTAAAGAGAAATCCATGAAAAACAAACCTTTTCTAACTCGAACTTGCTGGATAATAGTCTCTTAACACCAGCTCCATCAAAAGTATTTTGACTGTGGGCAACAATGACAGGTTGCTTTTTAAGATGTGCAGCCACCCTCAAAGCCAGTTTCCTAAATTCCATCAAAAATATCTCTTGAGAAACGGGGTCATCCCAATCACGGCCTGCTTGAGATTGTAGTATGGGATCCACAATGTTGTTAAACACCTAAATGCAGAAAGGTTGAGAATTTCTCAATTCTCACTAATGAAATGGAAAATAATACACTTACAAACACATAAGTTAATATCAGAAATAAATTTGCAGCAAAATTAAGTCCCAAGTCTGTATGGTTAAAGTTACTTAATTACCCAAGAGTCTGAAGTGGGAGGAACTCCTTGCTCAATAGTGAGCTTCCCCATAGCTTCAATTATATGGTCACGAAGCGATGAATTAGGGGACTGAATCTCAAAAAATATGGATGCCATTTCTGGTTCATAACTAGGACCATTCACAAATTCGAACAGATCTTCCCCATCAACACGTAGTATCAGAATCGGGTCTCGCTTCAGCCCAGCCGCCATGCCCAATAGAATGTCAGAGAGAACCTCCTTGAACTCAGCCTTGCTCACTTTCTCCACCTTCCCATGGGTGAACTCATTCAAGACCTATGGAGCAAGTAAATAGAATGTTTAACATGCATATATAGAAAATTCAAGTTCAAGGAGCTAACTGCAAAAATTATCAAAGGAATTAAATGAATTGCACAGAGCTAGTGTTCCTTGCACATTACTTTGCAAGACAGACGATAATGCTTCACATATCACAAACTTAAAGGCACAAAAAATAAAAAGAAGAAGGCGGCCAGAAAGGAGGAAAACCACAGTTCAATGAAATAGTCCAAAACAAGTCAATTACTGTATAATTACATTACTTATTTTTCCTCTTGCGGCTCGTGACATCTTACACATCATATATTTATTGTTTGCCCATCACATAGAAGTAAGAAATTTACTTTTTCCAAAAGTATGCCACTATAAGGACAACTATTCTTGTCTGTCCCCACTCCCCCATAAGAGCAAAGCTTTCAAAAAGAAGCTTGGCTGGGTACACAGTTTATCATTGACTACAATAGCACATTGACTTCTTGTAACTTCAGAGTCCATTTACAAAAATTTCTAAATACCAAAGTTTAGAATGTTAATAAAGTATAGACAAACAGCAATAATCACCATGAGTTAATGATATATAATATATTCTTGGTATTTTTACGATACAGTTAAGAAATACAGGAATTGCATATGGTTGGGGTAGGTAGACGCAGACCTGAAGAAACTAGAAATATGAAAAAGTCGAATGTTTTTTATATTTAACATGTCACAAGAATTCTGAATTATTATCATCCAAATAATTACAGATTAAAATACTAAGGAATTTAGTGCAAGTGCATGAAATTTTGAGGGTAATTTAATCTTGAGCAAAGGCACGGTACAGCAGGAAAAGCAATTGAATGTGAAAAGCAGAGTCCACAGTACCGACCGACCAAGCTATGATAGGTAGGATATTTGTGGGGCAGTTAGACGTCATAATCTTGTTCTTGGAAGCCGAAGAAGAATATTACACTAGCTTCAAATGAGAAGGAAGAATATCAACTATCCACATCATAAGCAAAACAAATTTTAGTTCCTTCCTGAACAAGCATCTTACATCATCATAAGAGATTTTACAGTGGGCCAGAGACAAAGGAAAGATCGAAAAGAGTGGCCAGTTCTTTCCAATATCACAACAAAGCTTAAAACTCGCAGAAAGAACATTATCGTTCAAATAATCTTAAAAGAAATCATAAAAATTACGAAAACATTGAAATGACAGAATTCCAAAACCAGAAGTTATCCAGACGCAAAGGTCCAAGCATATGTAACACCTCATCTTTAGAAATAAGAATTGATAAGCTATACTTTATCTTTCCATCCATGATCCTTCCCTTAGAATTTCAACTTCATTTCCAAGGACCCTCTTAATCCTTTGCTTAATAATTAATTAAAACTATGCAGAGTTGGAGCTCGAAATCCGAATCAATCAACCTAACCTCACAACATTGTTAAAATTCCAAGCTATTTCATTTTAATCACCAGATTAAGAGAACTCGAGAACTCATCTAGAACATTCCCAGCCAACAAAACTAGAGAGAAACATTGAGCATTAGAGAGTAGAAACCTCAGAATAAATGTGATCGGACTCAGGATTCGTTCCCTGAGCTGGCAATCCGAGGGCGGCGCCGATATCAGCGACGGCGGGCTGGAGCTCCTTCACGGAGAGCTTACCGTCACCGTCTCTGTCCAACTCGCGAAACTTATGGTCGACGAAATTGGTGAAAACTTGATGGTTACCAACCAACTCCATTATATTGGAACCATCTAGAACCTGTCTATTTGCGAAGCTTCTCTGCTTGCTTGATGAAACTGCCTCCATTGTTCTACTTAGTGATACAAGTGATAGGGATTTTGTAAGAGTGTGAAAGCTACACCTTGTGTTGTGCAAGATTCGTGGGGAACGTTAACGAGAGATGAAGATGAAGATGAAGGAGGGATCAAAGACAAATGGGCCAGCAATGGCCTCCAAAAATAGCGAAGGAATATTAGGAATTATCATTACTCCCTTAGAAGGCCAAACACGTCATGTGCTGCAAAAGTTATTAGGCCCTGTTTGGATGGGATTTCCCTCTTCCATGCTTTACACAGGTTTTGATAATTCTGAATCTTGTGTTTTTCTATCTTTGTTTTTAAAGTCTATCATTTTGGGACAATGGAGATGATGATGTTAGGATGGATATATGGTTATAAAAAAAAAATTCGCGTCATACAGAAACGAGAGTATTATCAATTGAAGAGAAAATTAAAGAAAATCGCGACAAAGAGTTGATGCAAGATTGAATAAAGCCAACCTATACCATTATATACGTAAGTAAGGATGGTTAATTCAATAGTTTAGATTCCTCTAAGAGGAGGTAGATGCACATCAAAGAGAACTCTAACAAACCACGTAAGTGTGGTCTAGTGGTTCATCACTTGGTCTCTTAATCAAATAGTTGGAGGTTCGAATTATCGGCAGTAGATACCCTGAGTTTACTTAAAAAAAAAGAGAGAGAACTCTAATAAAATTATTGGGCGAGATATCTTGGTTAATAATTTGTTTAAATATTTGGTGCCCATTTAAATTGATGAATCAAAAGGAATGTAATACTAGAATTTAATGTGATGACTATTGCATGACTTTGTTTCATCATCCATTGAGGAAATCAAAGAAGATGCATGTATATAAAAATGTTTGGCTGGATTAGAAGGAATATGATAATTGGTGGAATAATATATCATGAGACAAAATTAAACTAACCCTATACATGCATACATATAACTGTATAACAAATTAAAATTATCAATTTTTAATCGAATGTATATATTATAACATTGTCAGCGTGTATAATAACAAATTAATGGATAAAATCACCCCTTTTCATGTGTAGAACAAAATTGTTTAAAAAGAAATATGTAGGTGCAAAACACTTGCCTTAACAAGATAAATACAAAAATACATAAAAAGTTACTTATTATAAGTGGAATTTCCACCAAAGCGTGCGCATTATAAAAATGATCCACTTGATTAATACGAATTACATCATAAGAGTTTCTCATTGGAGGTGGACTTTGAGTAGGGACTAGCTTTTAAGACACAATTTAATCTCTAGCATCATCACCCTCCATTCTTTTAAATACCTCCTACTGAACTATATACGATAAACTTTCTACTGGTTTTCAGTTGCACCAAACATTCAACTAATTAACAATATTTTTGGGATAAAACATAATGGTGTTGTCCTTTTTTCTTTGCCAACCATAATAACGTTGTTCGATTTATATTAGTATATATAGACCTAAGCTACCTGTGGGATAAATATTTGTTGTTGTTAATTAAAAGGTCAAGTTACCAGTACCATTGATTAATTTAAGGGGTAGTGATGACACCCCAATTTTAATTAGATTTGATATACATTTTTGGTATATTTGGGGAGTCATATTTACAAAATTAAATAAATTTTCTTAAGATTTTATAAGTTATCAAATGGGTGCATTTGGGGATTTTATTGTAAATATTTTAGCTTTAAATAAAAGTTGAAGTGGTTAAACTTAGGATTAAATATATATATATATAAACAAAAAGAAAACACAAAAATATGTGAAGTTCCTTTTAAACCATAGTCGGTAGGTGCAGCGATTTTTCTTATTTTATTTTGAATTTATTTTCCTTTTGATTAGACTTAAATGTTTTACTCACTATTTTTGGCCTTTAGCTTCAGCCACTAGCCACGACACCATTTTATATGGAAGGTAAAAGAGACCTAAAGTAAGGCTATGGGAGTTCACGATAGGGCTGCACACACACTCAAATCATCTTCACCGTCTTGCGAAGCTGCTGGGGCGAGAGAAAGAAGTGGTGCCGAAAGCTACATCTTCAACGTCTTCTTCTTGAACCACTGTGAGCGAAAAAACTAGAAAGATTGGATCGAGTTTTGAGCTGAAAAAACACCTATAGAGAATTTGAGAGTGAGATTTGGGGCTTGGAGAAGAGAAAAATGGTTGGAGATTTCAAGATTTTTTGGTGGTTTTCTCTCCGTCCTTCTCATTTCTCTTGTATAAACTCTTAATTTCTGATATTTCTGAGATGATTTTGATTTATGTATGAGTAGCTAGTTAATTTGTTCTAGGTTTATTTTGAAACTTTGTATGAATTGATGTTTGGAATTCTTTCTCTCTTGATGATTAATGATTATTAGGTTGTAAATTTAACTTGTACTTCATTTATCCTAAGTGGTGGCTAACATTTAGCTTGTTAACATAATTAGTGGCTTGAGAGAGCATTAATTAAGCATAGAACTAGGTTGAATTCAATCTTGTCTTGAAATTCCAAATTGGGATTGAGAGTTTGTTAATAAGATAGATATATTCATTAACCAAGTTTTGTAAAATTGAAGTGGGATGTTTATAGAGACTAAGTAACATAATATGTAGTAAGAGATTATGCATATTAGATTTAATTAAGGTTTGGGTAAGCTTGAGAGAGTTATTCAAATGGATATGACTTCAAACATCAACTTATTATTCATTAATTGTCATTAGAGGAGGGTCAATCAAGCATCATGAAATATAAAGTGGATAAATAAGCCTAGATTACTCTTGTCTTGAATTAAAGTTTTAATTTAGTTTTTGTCAAATTATTTTCATTTTAGGTACTTTAAAATTCAAAATACAAAAATTCTCACTCAACCTAATTGATAATATAATTGCGATAATTAATCCACTTTTGCCTTATTAGTCCCTGTTGGAACGACAACCTTTTCTATACTTTTTTGACGATCCGTACGCTTGCGGATATGCCAAACCTTGGACAGACTACTCGTCTTGAATTAAAGTTTTAATTTAGTTTTTGTCAAATTATTTTCATTTTAGGTACTTTAAAATTCAAAATACAAAAATTCTCACTCAACCTAATTGATAATATAATTGCGATATAATTAATCCACTTTTGCCTTAGTCCATGTTGGAATGACAACCTTTTCTATACTTTTTTGATGACCCGTGCGCTTGCGGATATGCCAAACCTCGGATAGACTGCTCTTGTCTTGAATTAAAGTTTTAATTTAGTTTTTGTCAAATTATTTTCATTTTAGGTACTTTAAAATTCTTTTAGGTACTTTAAAATTCAAAATACAAAAATTCTCACTCAACCTGATTGATAATATAATTACGATAATTAATCCACTTTTGCCTTAGTCCCTGTTGGAATGACAACATTTTCTATACTATTTTTGACGACCCGTACGCTTACGGATATGCCAAATCTCGGACAAGTCAGTTAGCGACTATAAGCCAAGTTCGTTGCAAGCTTGGTTCACTTATTTATGAATTAGAATACGCTTAATTAGATAATAGTTTAATATTTTTGGGTTCATTGCTTCTATTTTAAAGATACCGAAAATTCACAAAGCAAAGTTTTTCTAAAAAGATATATTTTAAATTTTGAATTATATTCTAATAAATTTAATGACATTTACAACTGAGGAAATTGATATCAATAATTTAATTTCATATAGGGTTAAGAAGAGTGTTTTCAAATAAAACAAACAAGTACTTGGGATGGGAGGGTATATATAAACGGGAGTGACCACTAATCAATTTGTGGAACAGACACATGGGTCATTGACGATGCTCCACCAAGTTTATATAGCTACTTATTACGTCTAGCTAACACTGATATTTTTTTTTCAAAGTAAAAAGGAAAAGAAAAGGAAAAATTAATTTGGGGTCCCTTGTAGGACACTTAATATAAGATATGTCCCACAAAATGGTGAAATTAAAGTAGGGTCCTAAGGAACCTTATTTCTATTTGTCCCAAGCCCAAATGACATTTTTGCCCTCCTTAAAATTAACAAAGGAAAAGCAGCAAAGTCAATCACTCACTGAGTTCAGCGAAGTGAAGGAGCAGGAAGGAAAAACACTCACCACCAAGAACATGAAGATTCAACTTCATCCATCATCCATCTTCATCCACCTTCCATCATGTGAAGACCAAACTTGGATTTATCTCTTAAGCTAGTGGTATGTCCAGAAAATCAATTTTCTATGTTTGTTAGGAATGTGATTTATGATGACTGTTTTAAAATAAAAGTAAAAAATTTCCATAGAAATCTTATTTTAGATGAATGTTTGAGTATAAAAGACATATTTATATGCAAACCTTAATAATTTTTTGTTGTACTTATGATGTAAGTTGGTTTCTCATTTGTTATTGATAAGGGTTTGGGTTGGTGTTATGTTTATGGGTGTATATGCTCTGTTTTTTGGTCCAAAAATAGAGGAAACCGAGAAAACTCCAACATTTTCAGATTTTCCTTGTTTTTGGACAAAAAACAGAGCATATATACCCTCAAACATAGCACCAACCCAAAACCTCATCAACAACAAATGAGAAACCAACTACATCATAAGTACAACAAAAAATTACTAAGGTTTGCTTATAAATATGTCTTTTATACTCAAACATTCATCTAAAATTAGATTTCTATGGAAAGTTTTTACTTTTGTTTTAAAACATTTATCCTAAATCACATGTCTAACAAACATGAGAAATTGATTTTCTAGACATACCACTAGTTTAAGAGATAAATCCAAATTAGGTCTTCACATGATAAAAAGTGGATAAAGATGGATAATGGATGAAGTTGTGTCTTCATATTCTTGGTGGTGAGTGCTTTTCCTCCCAGCGCCTCAATTCGCTGAACTTACTGAGAGTAAGTGACTAACTTTGCACCTTTTGTTTTGTTAATTATAAGGAGGGGAAAAATGTTATAGATATGGGACATAATAAAAACAAAATCCCTTGGGACCCTCCTTTAATTTCACCATTTTGTGGGACCTCTCTTATATTAAGTGTTTTATATAGGACCCCAAATTAATTTCCAAAAAAAAAAAATCACTCATCACTCTCCATTTTTTATGAGCGCAGGTGGGCTAGGTCCACTGCCAAAGTTCAGTCCAGTCTATTAAATCAAATTTTCCATAAATTAGTGATAGATAAAGACAAAAAAAAAATCTATAATTGTACAAATTTACCAATACTTTGAGAATTATCAAGTTGAATGCAGTGAATTTTTTTTGGGGGGTTGATTTTTTTTTTTTTTGGGGGGGGGGGGGGGGACAGACACATGCAGGGGACAGAACAAATTAACAGTATATATATATATATCAATGTGTGTGTGTGAAGATATGTCAGATTAAATTTCATTTGAAAACATAATCTTTATTTTCTTATAGGGACAGTATTTTTTAAAAGGACGAAATCCTGTTTATCAGTACTAAATGTGGGGACCATTCCAATATCATTTCAATTTTTAAATGTTTAAATGGTTTATTAATTATTGTTGCCTATTTTTTTTTTTGTCAAACACAGCAGCTAATCTGGCACATTAATCTATACTCGAAGGGTAGGAGTATTGTTCATATAAATAGGGTTGTCCCCTCTTCCAATAAGAACAATTTCCCGAATTTAAACACATGTTTTAATCCTTATGGGACGAACATACCAACTTGATTAAGTGCTCCTTCATAATTATTGTTGTCTATTGCACTTGATCAAAGTTCAGTGCTATCGCAACCTCATCGCATATAGCTAGAGAGATCAACTTGTTGATTCCGATTTGGTAGTTAAAAGAAATACACAGTAAATACTTTAATTATTCGTCATTAAGAATATTGAACAATTTATCAAAAGCCATCGCATAAGAATAAGAAATCCTCAAAGAAAGGAACTAATTACATGCATATGCATTATTGTGAAGTGGGAATAAGTAATTACAAGTAGGTTTAAGTAACAAAATTAACAAAATTAATGAAATGAAATTGAGGAGCTAGGATTGAAGTTGGGAGGTGAGATGAAGAAAATGGTGTTCGGGGCAAGGAAGAGAGAGGCCACCCATGGGATGATGAAATCCAAACTCTTGCTCATAACGATGAAGCAAATCCAGAAACATGGGATGATTCAAGTAAGATATGGGAACCACAAATCTCTTCCTCTGCAACTCTCCCACGTAAACCGCTATGTGTCCCCGTGGAACATTCTTGTTATTGGACGATGAAGATGACTCATGATTTCGACTGCTGTGAATATGATTCTGTGGCCACTTCATTATTTTCTTCGCTTGTTGAACCATGCATAGTAGACGACCGCCCATTTTAATTTCTTTCTGATATATCTGTGTATGTGTTTGTTGTATGTGATATTATTGGCTTGGAAGTGAAGGATTTGGTTCAGGGGCGTTGTATATATAGGGACTAGTGAGAGTGCAAGTTGATGAGTATGGTGACAAAAACTGATATAGTTTAGAGAGAGGACCTACTACTACAATGTCCAAGAAAGCAATCAAACTCTCACATGCATGGGGTTTTGCCCACTTGACCTCTACGTATCTTCATGTTTCTCTCTTTCTTCCCAAACCAAAACTGAGTGCCGCCCACTGAAAACTCAAATACCCCCTTTCCCATATTGAACTTTAATAGATTACTGATTAAAAATATAAAAATTTTGATAGGATAAAAACCTTTAACTTTAATGGTGAGGGAGTAAATAAAAAGTCAAGATATAAAATGTTAAGTTTTTTAATTTAAACTCTCAAATATTAAGGATGTTATATGTAACCGACCCAAAATTTAAGAGTATTCTATGTAATCTATCAATTAAAAAATTAATTAGCTTCTTTATTTATAATAAACATGTGTTAATTTTCTTTAAATACCTCTTTAGTTATATGTCTTAAAAGTACTTCCTTTGATAAAACCACCTTATTATGTGCAATTAATCAAAATATTCTAATGAAAAATTATAAATTTATATATAGAAAAATAAATTTATTGTGATTTTTTTGGGGGGGGGGGGGGTTATTTTCTTGGACTGAAACGTGGGGAGTATTCTACTAAACTTGTAAGTGGATATAGGGTAAAAATACGATAGCCTGTTAAAGGATGTAAATTGAAAGTAGTGAAAACTAAAAAAGAAAATGTTGATTAGAAGGTTGATACTAAGGTCATATAGAAATGCAACACTGAGAACAAAAGTAGAGGTTGAGTAATGTATGTAGGTCAGGTCGTGGATATAACTATATGCTGTCAGAAGATAATCAGGAATGGGCAATCTTGCTAAGATATTGTGGGAAGTAGTGCATATCATCATTTATATTATCTCTCTCATTCTCAGATTCTCTCCCTCTCTGAGATATGCAACTCCAACCAAATAATAGTATATATAATACTGATCACGCAACTGTTTCGTCGCCCTCATGATTGTTAGTTAATTCATCTCACACTCTCACAGAACGTTCTGTTCAAAACTTTCTTCTTTTATTATATTTTATAAACTGTCATGCAACATTATCAATAGAAAAAAAAAAAGCATGCTTTTTTTAATAGTTATAATTACCACCACTTTTTTCAACTTATGGTCTCTTGTTATCGTCAATTAATCAAATATACGTACGCAGCCAATATATTTCTTGATTAAAGTTGACGCAATATATTTGTTTATTTGAATTAGCATAGCTTTATAGTGGGAAGCAAACATAGAAAAAGCAAAGAATAAAAAAAGAACGAAGAGAAAGCAATAAAAGGAAGGGAAGGGTGTAACATGCATGATGATGAATGAGAACAGAACATGCACGTACATTAGTCTTGTCATGTTACACAACGGGACAACAGTGCTATACATAACGATCCATCCAGCTTGGCGACCTCTCATTTGTTAGCCTTCGCCCCATGTTTCTCGCCTTTTCTCTATGCCATATACCATATACCCGTCCTAAATATAAGATCACTTTGATTTTTTTAGAAGTTAAGGATACAAAAATTAATCAATTTAAATTGTTTATAGTTATCTTTTTTTCTTCTCAAAACTAATTTATTCTACTTATAAACTATCCTATAATCTAATTACATGTGACATATGTTATAATTTAGTGGTCTAATTTGCTTCCTTAACTTCCACAAAAAAAAAGTCAAAGTGATCTTATATTTAGAATCAGAGGAAGTATTGTTTTGGAATTTCCATATTCTTTTAAAAAAAATATGTAAAAGGAAAGGTACTTTTTATGTAATATAAATGAGATAAAATAAGCAACCTCTCTTACTGCAAGAAATCTTTCATGTCATTAGGCTACACCCATATTGTTTAAATGGACAATTGCACTTAAATCTCAAGTAAATGATTTAATATTGGACAGATCTATTAACAACTTTTTTACTTGTTAACTAACACTATTTCAGTTGTCAATACTTATCATTAACAACTCTTTTGGACCTTTCTAAAATTAAATTTTGTATTTGGGATTTGAGTGCAATTGTCCCTTATTTTAAAGTAAACCCAGCTCATTACATTAACTTTTAGACATACCACTCTGTTCCTTATTATAAGTCCACCTTAACTACTTCTCACATACCAATGAATGGAAGTTATAGCATTAAATATATCATATTTTTCTAACTTTACCCTTATTTAAGAATATGTATTAAAATAATATTTTATACATTATAACCATTTTCTCTCATCTTCCCTATTTCCAACACATGGGTAAATTAGTCACAATAGCATTAATTGATCCCAAAGTAGATTTATATTTAGAAACAAAAAATTTGTGGTAGTTGGATTTATAATAAAGAAGAGAGTGGTATGTGTCCTTGTATTATATATAATTATATTCAAAAGTATTAGTTCGGCTATACTGTGAGTGACGAACCACTTTAACACAACACACTCTGACACACACTGACACACACACATATAACCACCGAATATCACCGAACTGAGTGAACATTTGTGGCCTGGCCCATTCGGAGGCCCAATTGCACTCCCTTCAACTTTTACATGTATTTTGACCTAGACTAAAGTATACTTTTGATCTGTTTGCATCAAGTTCCATTTTAATCCTTTATGTTTAAAAGCACACTTTTAGTCTTTTTTTTTACTAACAACATTAATTTCATTTAACAGAAAATACTGACTCATCAAATCTAAAAGATGATTGTATGATTAAATATGGACAAAAAAATGCTTAAATTTAATCATACAAGGGTTAAAGATCATTTTGGCCAATGAACTATGAGCCAAGTATCACCCAGCACATATATTTATAAAAAGCATCTTATATGCCAATGAACTTTTAAAACTGGACGAATTGGCCAACGCCGTCAGATTTATCCTAATTGTCGTTAAGTCCCTAACACGTGTCGACACATTATTGGTCCACGTCATATTTTTGAATCCACGTGGACGAATGACATGTCGACACGTGGCACCGTTTGGTTAAATCTGACTGCGTTGGCCAATTTGTCCAGTTTTAAAAGTTCATTGGCATATAAGATGCTTTTTAAAAATATATGTGCTGGGTGATACTTGGCTCATAGTTCATTGGCCAAAACGATCTTTAACCCATCATACAATCATCTTTTAGATTTGGTGAGTCAACATTTTTCATTAAATAAAACTAACGGTATTATTAGAAAAAAAATAACTACTTTTCAAATATAAATGAATAGTATCCCATTATTTTCAAAGAAATGATTCAGTTTGATTTTAATGGCACATCAACAAGTGATAAATGAATGGTAATAAATAAATTTAATTTTATATGGTATAAATACACATTGATGTCGTCCGAAGAACTCGGCCTCAAATGATAAGAGAAAATATCATAAAGTGGAGTGCAAGCCAACCACTTCTCTTTCTTATTTCTTCTAAGCTTTAATTAGACATGTGCAATTGATGTTTAAGGATATTTTAAAAGAAAGAACAGTGTGAGATGATTTAGCTGTGTAGATAGGATAAGAAGCCTGACATCACGTTTTCACATAGCTTTCTGTATCTAATCCAATAATAGTTTATACTGGATCAAATTGTGCGGGAAAAAATAGAAAGAAAGAAAAGAGTCACTAATGTAATTAACAAAATGATAAATGAATTATATACAATCGAGAGACACCTCATAGCAATCCGCAGTTGGGTTGACCCCACGGTACAAAATAAATTGAAGAGACTGGCTCTGTTGTTCCAATCTTTGTGGTAATAATAATCTAAATCGGAAAATGAACACTCAAATGAAAATCCAAACAGTCACTATCTATGAATAACCAAGAGATGAAGTAAGGTTGATGAAGTAATCTTCAGTACAAGGAATGGTTAGACCACCCTTGGGATGATTGAATCCAAACTCTTCTTCGGCCCAATCCAGCAAATCTCTGAACAAAGGATGATTCAAGTACGATATAGGAATCACAAACCTCTTATGTCTCTCCCCAACATAAACTGCAAAATGCCCTCTTGGGACATCACTACTATTAGCTGAAGCCATTTTGATTCTTGCTGAAAGGCTTCTCTGTAATTTCTGCAGTTTCTTCATGGTGGACAAACTTAAAACTAATATCAGTCAAGAATTGAGATACTTGGGTTGAACTCTTCATTACAAACTAAGTTTATATATACTCACACAAGCAGATATGGGCAAGCCATAAAGTACTTGCTACAGAATGTTCAGAAACATAGCAGGTGAAGGACTAGAGGTAGGTTCACATGATTTTGCCTAGTTTGTGCCAAAACATGAGGACCCACTTTCTTTAGGAGCCAAAAAGAAAAGTGTGGTTCTCCTTAAAAGATATATAATACTAATTGCTTGTTGCTTTGAACTTTTTGACCATAGACATGCTCTTGACATAGCATGCTAGGATGAGTGTGAATTCAATAGGGTTTTGTGTTGGCTTGGTCTTGCTTATCCGAAGGAGCTTTGAATTTAGACCTGTGCTATTTATGTGGCCTTTTCCTATTATAAGAGTGAAAGCCAACATCTAAAGTGATGATGGACCCTCAATTATTCTGAAACAAGATCCTTCCTAACAGATTTTTCTGGTGCAGAGTTGACCATATTCTTTTTGCTGAGTCATTTGAGTCATGATGGTGCTTTTTTATGGTCACTTGTAGTCTTAAGAGTTCCATGAATCCTTACCAAGAAAACAAATTCTTTGTGATAGTGGTTTTGATCATGATCCTTGCACACCAAATCTCTTTTACTTAGATCTTCAAGTGGACCACTAACTGGTGCTTCTAGTTCTGGAGGACATTCTTTACTGCAGAAAAATGTAACTAAGTGCTAGGCTCATTTTGATTCTCCTAGGCAATTAGTGTGCTAGCCATAGCACTATACTTGAAAGGATTTGGAAGTAAATATTATACTATTCTATAGTGAATCTGCTGGACGTGATGATTTGTTTTCAAAACCAAATAACAGCCATGTTTGTGAGATACCTCAGTTTATAATGTTTACACAGCATAACACAACTCAATTAAAGTTTTTTGTTTTTGATACAAAGTTAAAGTTTTTTTTATCTAGTCAAATAGTCGACCTTGATTACTATAAAGCTGCTTTTTTTGTAACTTTGTTATTTTTAATATTCAAATGATTTGTCTGTGATTTTCATCGAATATCTCAATCCAACCAATAATACAGAACTTGAAAATTATACATTTGAATCTTCTAACAATTTTCTGTTTGGTCTGTTTCACTTTCTTATGTAGAAATCGGAACTTGCAAACTTAAATTTTGAAGGAAGCTTTACTTTTGAGCATAGAGGCATGTTTTGCATTTTAAAAAGGGCATATTGTCATACAACATTAGTTTTTTTTTTTTTTTCCAAACAATTCTTAGTATTAACTATAGTGCTACTGTTAAAAATTGCAAAGATGGCAAAGAGCTGGATGCATAATGTTTGTACGAAAAGAAGAGTACATAGATAACAGTTTTAGCAAGCATGCTTCCATCAACTTCAATAATTGCAACAAAATTTGTCATTCTCTTCGACACCAGAGAAATTTCTAATTTTAATCAAGTCAGCTAATTTCGTTTTCAGCATTTGTTGTATACTTGTACCAAAGAACAAGCCAAGTGAAACCCCCCTTAGGAGATAACATCAGAACATTTATGAACCTGAGCTGGTTATGATGTTTCTTTCTTGCAATTTCTTACTAAAACAAAACTTCAAAAGGCCTCACATTTTTTTTAATTCAAAAGCATGCCAACAATTACTTAGCTCCCATCAAATTCTGCTGAAACATTCTATATCAATTTATGTGATCAAAATAAGGGTAAGATATGCCATGTCTTAAGCATGTCTATGAATTAAAATAAAGAAAATGGCAAACATTAGGCTTTGGATTGAACAAAGACATTCATTTAGACATTATCACATGATCCTTCCCACCTTTGTCTTTAAACCAGCGCCATTTGGCTAACCCTTCATCAATAATTTCTCTACCATATGGTTTTATAATGTCCTCTCTTCACCTATATATAGAGTCCTTGTATAGTTTCATAAGCAAGTTAAGTCCTTTACTTTTTTGAAGCATCAAATAGTCTCTTAAATCTTTTCTACTACACCAAATAGAAATTAAAAACAATGGGTTTTCATTTGCTTGGTTTTCGAAGGCGTGGAGATGTCCCAAAGGGCTATGTTGCAGTGTATGTAGGAGAGAACCAAAAGAGGAGGTTTGTGATCCCAATATCATACTTGAACCATCCTTCATTTAAAGAACTACTGAGTCAAGCTGAAGAAGAGTTTGGTTTTGATCATCCAATGGGTGGCCTCACAATCCCTTGTTCTGAAGATATATTCCTAGATCTC
Source organism: Mimosa bimucronata (assembly GCA_037074515.1). Taxonomy (NCBI): domain Eukaryota; kingdom Viridiplantae; phylum Streptophyta; class Magnoliopsida; order Fabales; family Fabaceae; genus Mimosa; species Mimosa bimucronata. The sequence continues at coordinate 1,021,856 of CM073438.1, forward strand.
ACGTCACGCTTGCACAAGTCATGAAGAGACAAGGAATCTAAAAAACTAACAAGGTCTAACAATTTTGTAATATTTCTTCTTACTTCTTTTTGTCCCTTCCTGGGAAATATATAGATGTATTCATATACAGAAATTAATAAACAGATTTTTCTGTTATTAGTTTGATTCCCTTCATGAAATTTTCATTGGCAGTTTATCTGTCTCATTGTTAATTGGATTTCCATTCAACTTTAATGGGCTAAAATTGATTGAATCATCATAAGCACATGGCTCTATATATGGAATAAGGATCAAATTAAAAATCTTATAGATGCTCTACAGAGGAAGTTAATCTTTATTTATTACCAATGAAGATCATATATAGATAAGTAAATTGAAATTAATTAATAATGAACTCTCAACTTGTTAGGAAGTTTGAATCATGAGAATATGAGATCATCTAAGCAAGACATTGTTCATTACAGCATGAAGAGAATCAAAGACGAACAATTTATGATGTTTAATTTATATTTAAAAATTCAAATTCTGAAGACATCTTATTTTTAAGTGACAATTAAAATAAGAATATCAGAATGATAATTTTGTTATGCCTACTAGAGAACAAAAATAAAATATTTGTTGATTGTATTGAAATGTCAGTTTAAGAGCTTAGCATAATTATTATAATTTCACTTACCATCTTTCATAGACAACATACCCAGAGTTTTGATGAAACTAACTGTTACAAACCAAATCATTAAAGGGATTAAGGGAGTACAAAGTAATTTTCCCTAGTATTGAGGTATAGTCATACTTTCATGCATGTTCCTAATAAGATGAATACTATTGTTTTGAGATTAGAGGAAAAATAAAATCAAGAGCTTAAGATATAAATAGTGGAAAGAAACAGCATACATTATTGCAGCTTGTAATGGTACCATAGACTATCAGTGTGTTTGGCTCGACTTTTTTCAAGAAAATAAGTGCTTATTTTGGGGTATAAGTAACTTATTTTGTTGATAACTTATTTTACATGTTTGTCTCGGCTTATTGTCAATCTGACTTATAAGTAACTTATAACTTATAGTCAAAATAAGCATAAACTGTTTAAAACAGCTTATTTATGATTTATAAGGTAGGACCCACAAATTCTGACTTATTTTTCACATTTAATCACAACTTATCCAAACATGCACAATCTGACTTATGGAAAATAAGTCACTTATAAGTCACTTTTCACATAGCCCATCCAAACATAAAAGTCATTTCACAATTTGACCTATTTTCAATCTGACTTATATATAAGTCACTTTTCCATAAGTTGATCCAAACACACCCTATAACGATACGGCTTGTTTATTAAGATGACAGCACAGGTCTTCAATCAAACATTTCATGTGTACTACTCCCTCTAGTCCTAAATATAAGAGGTAACATTGCAAATTTTTTGGTCCAAAATATAAGAGGTAATATGCAGAAGTCAAAGTAATAAATGCATGTTTTCCATTTCTACCCTTATATATTAATAAATGCAAGGAGGGAGAGAAAGTGTGTATAATAAATGAGTTAGGGTAAAAATGTAAAACCTACCCATAATAAATGATTCCAACATGTTTTTATTAGTATCTGTAAAAAGGTTGACTACCTCTTATAATAGGGACCAGAGGGAGTACAAATTTTTCCTAGATTTTTGTTTAGCACGAAATTAAAGGGGAAAAATAGTGAGATATCTTTATTAAGCATGAGAATAGGTTAGGTAGTACAAAGCTAGAATAGGTAATATATTTATATATACACACACACATAGCACCTCTTAAGACAACACCATGTGACCTCTCATAAGGCCTAGTCTCACACAACTACTCAAACAACACAAATCCATTCACCTATATATATACACATACTTGCATGGCTTCAGAAGCAACATAAACAAAAATGTCCTCAACCACATCCAGATTGAAACACTTGCTTCTTGTTGTTCTCTTTGACACATTAAAACAATGGGTTTTTGTTTGCCTGGAATTAGAAGGGCTTCGTCTTCAAAAGCTGGTGTGAAGTGCCCAAAGGGTATCTTGCAGGGTTTGTCGGAGAGAAAGCTAAGAGATTTGTGATCCCTCTATCATATTTGGATCAACCCATATTTCAAGAGTTATTAAGTCAATCTGAGGAAGAATTTTGGACATCACTTCCAGATTCAATGGGTGCTGCCATGAAGAGAAAATTCAACTAACATAGATGAATCAACGATACAGTTTTGTAAAGATGATTTCCCATTCCTCTTTCCCCTACCTGGGAAGTGAAAAATTGTTCATATAAACAAGAAATTTATAGATTCTTATTTAGTCAATAAAGGAATTCAGCTTTCAATTTCCTTTTTTTCCAATGCTTTTTTGTTTAAAAGTCAAATACAACAAGAAACAAACATGAAGCAACTATCTTACATAGTACATATATAGAACAACTTTAAGGACAGATACTAAAGTTCTGATGTAAATATCCCTAAAATTCAACTTTCCATTTTGCTTATGGAATTTATATTCTTATGTTGTTTCCAAGTTGAGGAACAAAGAATTAGATCATTCAATCTTGTAAAATCTAATCTTGAATTGTCGTAGGGGCATGATAGGTTTCTGCAGAAAAGTTCAAGTATATCTCCTCGAAGCCCTCGTTCTGGATTAAGAAAACATTTTACTTCTGTAAGACTCAGTAGTAGACAAATCTATATTTCGTAATTTCGCTTTCCTCAAATATAAGCTTTATTTCATGATGGAAGGGCAAGCCTCATTTTTTCTTTTCCATCTTCCTTGGTATTACCTCAAATTTACCAAAAATATGTGAACACAATAACTCGTAAAACTAGCAACTCTATTAATTTTATACGGTCCGCTTTGTTATCTATAGATGATTTCCTTGGACTAGCTTCTTTAATGCATTGTGTCCACTGAAAAAGTCCTCTGTGACATGATATCATATTTGAACCATATAAAAGTAAGACTAGATATATATTATGCAAACTCGCGTCACGGCCACTTGGTGATAGATTTCATATAAAATATGAAGTTTATCCGGTGCTTCCTCTATGCTTTTACAAGGTCCCATTTCTTAATGATAGAAGCCATTCTTCAATTCTATAATTAGTGAAGCAGCATCTTCACATGAGCTTGTTTGTTGTTTTAAGGCCACAACATATGATACTATGGTGTCTGCCACTGCAAAATTAAAGGTATGGCATTTTTTAAGGAAAGAAAAGTAAAGTTTGAGTTTGATCATATACACATACAATGAAAATAATAACACAGGTTACTCCACCTTTTACTGTTAACAATAGACTATAATGAAGACAGCCGGTCGAGTTAGAAGATAACAATGGATTTCAATAAAATTTTAACGTATCCTGAACACCACAACTTTCCATACATATCCATTTGTCGGGAAAAGAATAATATGGGATAGCTATACTAAGCTTATGAATAATGCAAATGGTAAGATAAAGCATTTCTGAAAAGGACTTCTAAAGACAAAAACAAGGCCTAGTTTCTCCCTCTAGGCCCTTTCACATTGTCACTGCCTCCATCAATTATTCAAGCAACACAAATCCTTTCTACTATATATACTATTGCTTCCATGGTCTTGGAAGCAACACACAATAGCCTCAAGCATTCATCCTCAAGCACTCGTTTCTTTCTTTCTTCTTTTACTTATTACAACAATGGGTTTTCGTTTGACTGGAATTAGAAGAGCTTCATATTCAAAATCAGGAGAAATGCCAAAGGGATATCTTGCAGTGTATGTTGGCGAAAAAATGAAAAGATTTGTCATCCCTATAACATACTTGAGCCAGCCTTTATTTCAGGAGTTGCTAAGTCAAGTTGAAGAAGAATTTGGGTTTGATCATCCAATGGGTGGCCTCACAATTCTTTGCTCAGAAGATGTCTTCTTGGATATCACTTCTAAGTTCTAACTTCAACGTTGGGTTCTGAATTGGAGAGAAATTAGACTAACACATATGAGTCAACAATACAGTTTTGTCTCTTTTCCCTACTTGGGAACAAAAAAAGTGTGTGTGTATATAAAGAAATTCATGAATTCTCATTTTGGTCACTGAAATGAAAGGCGTTGAATTTGCAATTTTGGCTTATTGAATCTATATTCTTAGCTTATAGCAAAACTGAGGAGAATAAAAAGGAATCATATATTCTTTGGTCCAATAAAATCCATTAATATATATATATATATATATATTCTCTAAGGTGTACCAAAGGCTTCTGCAGAAAAGGGCTAATATATCCCTCAATAATTAGCAAAACGTTTCGATTTAAGGTTCAATAAGAAAATATACATTTCATAATCTAATCCGCAATAAAGATAACTGTGTTTTTCTCAAATCTGTACTTATATTTAATAAGGGAAGAACCTTCACCATTTTTGTTTGCGTGTTCATTAATATTATCAAATTTACCAAAAAAAAAAAAACATGTGGATGTAATAACTCTTAAAACTAGTAACTAAATTGATTTTATGTGGTCCACCCTGTCATTTCTAGATTTCTTTGGACCATCCTCCTTGATACGCTGTGGACCACTGGGGTAAGATCTTTGTGACGTGAAATTACATGTCATCCATAAAAAGTAAGCCAATATGTTTGTAAATAGCTACTAGTATCAGATTTCATGTAAGATACGAGGTTCAGTTTATTTCCTGTTGCAACATCATAGATATAATACAACAACATCTCCACATGAACTTGTTGTTTTTGTGGTTCCCACAACAAAAGAAGCTATGGCTTCTTCTAAACTCATATTAAAGAAGTTGCCCATTTTTGGATAAAAAACAGATTATCCTCATACATATATTCATTGATCTGTTTATTACCTTCCTTCAGTTATGATTCTAAATCAATTACCAATTTTTTTTAAAAAAAATTGTGAAATAAAAAATATAATTCCAAATACCATGAAACAAGCCTAGGAAGTTTTAATGGACAATTTATGAAAGCTAAGTCAAGCTATGGTTTTGGGGGAATCCATGTTTCATGGTATTTCATCATTTTCATTAAGCAGTTTCTAACAGGATGTGTTTTGATCACGAGTAGTGGAGCATGTATTAAAAAGAACATCGGTATAAAGGGCAAATTTCATTCTTCCAATTCATTGCACATAGACTTGTTTAAGCTTAAAAAGAGTATTTCCTTCCTCTATGAGTTATATTTATAATACAGAACTTCCCTAACTTCATTTCTATAAACAAGGTTTATCCATACCTTCTGTCAAGAGAAGTCATAACGAAGTTCAATGTCTTAGTTTTGCCTGGTCAAGATAAAACAAAGAGATGAGATGTCTTAAGCATGTATTGAAATTCATATGACAACAATGGAAAACATTAGAGAGACAGTAGCTCTTGGAATGAACTAAACAAACTACCCTTCTTGATAAATTGACTAAGAAAAATAAGACATCATCACATGATCCTTTCTTACAGATAATATTAGGCCTCAATGAGGAGGGACAAATATTTGATCCTTGACAAAGACCTCTCGAGACAACACCATGTGACCTCTAGCAATCCCTTGTCTTCCTTGTGGGCCCTATCTCATAGCCATTCCCTTTCCAATCAATCAAGCAACACAAATCCTTTCAGCTATATATACTCATTCTTGCATACATTTGGAAGCAACACAAAGCTTTCACAATATACTCAAGGATCCAGATTCAAATACTTGCTTCCTTTTCTCTTCTTTGACTCTTCAAAACAATGGGTTTTCGTTTACCAAAGATGAGGAGGGCTTCCACTTCCAAATCTAGTGAAGTTCCCAAGGGGTATCTTGCAGTGTACGTAGGAGATGAGATAAAGAGATTCGTGATCCCTATATCATACTTGAACCAACCTTCTTTTCAAGAGTTGCTAAATCAATTTGAGGAAGAATTTGGGTTTGATCATCCAATGGGTGGCCTCACAATTCCTTGCAATGAAGATATCTTCCTCAATATTACTTCTAGCTTCAATGGATGCTAACTTGTAGAGAAATAACATAGATGAGTCAACATTACAGTTTTGTAAAGATTGTTTCCCTCTTCTCTTTTCATTATTTGAGAAGTGAAAGTGACCGTAGAGAAATTCAAATTCATGAATTGTCATTTTGATTATTATTTATTAATGACATGGAACTTCCAGTTTGGACAATTGAATTTTATTCTTATGTTAACACCAAGGAAAAACATTATTGTATCTGTGGACAAGTTTGAAAGAAAAAACAATGTATTTCTCATTCCATTTTAAATTGATGTACAAAGAGAGCCTATTTATAGGCTAGAGGGAGAGACAAGCTAATAAATATTAATTAAGACTAATAACTACCAATAAAGTCTAATAATGCCTAATCAATCACAGAGAGAATATTTACAATAAATACATGATATTCCCATACTCCCTCTCAAGTTGGATCATAGATATTAATCATGTCCAACTTGCTCATACAACTCTCAAAAGAAGGCTTGAGCAATGCTTTTGTTAACACATCTGCAGCTTGAAGGTTTGTTGGTAGATAAGTCAGACATATGATTCCTTCTTCAACTTTTTCCCTAATGAAGTGTCGATCTATCTCCACGTGCTTCGATCTTTCATGCTGAACAGGATTCAAGGCCATGCTTATAGCAGCCTTGTTGTCGCAATAGAGTTTTAATGGCAACTCCACTCTGACATGTATCTCATTAAGGACTCGTTTTAACCACAACTCCTCCATTATCCCTTGAGCCAATGCCCTTAATTCAGCTTCAGCACTGCTCTTAGATACAACCCTTTGTTTCTGACTCTTCCAGGTAACCAGATTTCCCCACACAAAGGAGCAATAACCAGAGGTTGATCTCCGGTCAGGGTGTGTTCCTCCCCAATCTGCATCTGTATATACTTCAATCATTCTACGTTCTTGTTTCTGGAAGAATAATAATCCTCTCCCAGGAGTGCCTTTTAGGTACCTCAGAATTCTGTAGGCCGCATCCATATGCTTTTTCTTTGGCTCACTCATGTATTGACTAGCCACACTCACTGTAAAAGCTATATCAGGTCTTGTATGGGAAAGGTAAATTAGTTTCCCAACAAGTCTTTGATATCTTTCTTTGTCAGCCTCCTCTTCTTTCTCATCTTTTACTTCTACTTCTTCATTTTCAATCTCATTCTCAGGACTGTTCTCTTCTCCCTCCCCCTCCTTTATAGGCTTCTTTTTCCTCTTCTTAGGAGGTACAATAGGAGTTGGTTCCGGACTACACCCTAACATGCCTGTCTCATCTAGAAGATCAAGTATATACTTCCTTTGAGATACATAGATGCCTCTTTTTGATCTTGCAACCTCCATTCCAAGGAAGTATTTCAAATCCCCTAGATTCTTAACTTCAAATTCTCTCCCCAGTGCGATCTTTATCCTTGTCATCTCATCAATGTGGTCTCCTGTAAGGATGATATCATCAACATACACAATAAGGATACATCTTCTTCCTCCCTCTGTTTTGACAAACATTGTATGATCAGACAGTCCTTGTTTGTAGCCTTCAGACTTCAGAACTTTTGAGAACTTGTCAAACCATGCCCTAGGAGACTGCTTCAAGCCATAAAGAGATTTCTTCAATTTGCATACTTTGTCACTTCTTCCCCTCTCAAAGCCAGGAGGCAGAGTCATGTAGACTTCTTCTTTAAGTTCTCCATTCAAGAAAGCATTCTTGATGTCCAGTTGATGAAGTGGCCAATCTAGGTTGGGTGCCACAGACAATAGGACTCGGATAGTGTTCAGTTTTGCCACTGGTGCAAATGTCTCTTCATAGTCTAGACCATATGTCTGAGTGAACCCTCTTGCTACAAGTCGAGCTTTTAACTTGTCAAGAGAACCATCAGCCATATATTTAGGGGTAAATACCCACTTGCAGCTAACAAGTTTCTTGCCTCTTGGTTTTTCAACAACATCCCACGTTCCATTCTTCTCTAAAGCTTTCATCTCCTTCATAACTGCAAATCTCCATTCTGGTATCTTTAGTGCCTCTTGGATGTTATTGGGAATGCATACTTTATCGAGACTGGTGACAAAGACCCGATAGCTGGAGGAAAGAGCCTTATAAGACACATACTTCTGGATTGGATGCAGAGTACACGATCGAGGTTGTTTCCTGTGAGCAATAGGCAAATCAAGATCGTTATGTTCATTAACCTGTTCAGGAACATGAGATACCTTTGGATCAATCCCTTCAGGAGCCACCACCGGTTTTGCCTCCTCTGGTTCTCCAGGAGCTATCACTGGTTCTGGTTGCTTGGATGCTTCAGATGTAAGGTTCCCTCCTTCCTTAACCTTATGCCTTCGTAAGTACACCAACATATCTTTATCTGGTTGTTTTTCTACATCTCCCCCTGCATTTAAATTTTCTTTTGTGATTGGCACAAGAGACAGTTGGTTTTGGGGTGAAGATGGTTCTGTCTGTGGTGACTCTGGCTGTGGTGGAAGAGGTGGTTCTGTTTGGGGTGGCTCTGGTTGAGGTGGTGGTGCTGGTGTGGTCCATGGTTCAAATAGAATATATTCCTGACTAGGTAAAGGCACCAAAGTCTGAGATTCACTCATTCTCTCCCCCTGAATTGAAGGCTTTGGATAGAAAGGAGTTGCTTCATGGAAGGTAACATCAAAGCTGACAAAGAGGTGTTTAGAGACAGGATCATAACATTTGTACCCCTTTTGAGTATTAGAGTACCCGAAGAATATACACTTCACTGCACGAGGATCAAGCTTGTTATTTGGATAGGTATGAACAAACACAGTACATCCAAACACACGTAAGGGAAGGTTATTTTCAAGATGAGTAATAGGGAAGACACTTTATAACCTTTTAACAGGAGTTTCAAAGGATATGACCCTATTTGGCATTCGGTTGATGAGGTGGACTGCAGTTAAAACGGCATCTCCCCAATAGAACTTTGGTACATTACAAGTAAGCATGAGGGCCCTAGTGACTTCCAAAATGTGCCTATTTTTCCTTTCGGCAATCCCATTTTGTTGAGGGGTGTGGACACACGAGCTTCTATGGATAATACCATGTGTTTGGAGGAATTCACTCAAGGTGCGATTAAAATACTCAGTACCATTATCAGAGTGTAAAACTTTGATGCTTGTATTATATTGATTTTTAATCATGGTGAAGAACTGTATGAAAGCAGATGGTGCCTCAGACTTGTCTTTTAAGAGGTAAACCCAACAAAGACGGGTATGGTCATCTATGAATGTAATGAACCCTCTTGATTTGGTACGGTTTGGGTTACGTGAAGGTCCCCATAAGTCACTGTGAATGGTAGTAAAAGGCTCGGTGGGTATATATGGAGCTCTAGGATATGATGATCGGTGGTGTTTGGTTAATTCACAGACTTCACACTTCGTATTCAGGTTAGGGTTGGAATAAAGATCTGGAAACATACGGGATAGATATTGGAAATTGGGATTACCCATTCTCTTATGCCATAACATAGTATCTTCATTTTTAGAGATAGATGTAGAAGTGCATACCCTTGTAATGGGTTGATGACTTACGCTGGCATCGTCAAGAAAGTAGAGTCCTTCACATTCTTTAGCACGACCAATCAACATCCCCGATGATAGATCCTGAAACACACAGTGAGTAGACAAAAAATTAGCAGAACAATTAGACTGCTTCGTCAATTGACTAACAGATAATAAGTTGCACGCTAATTTTGGCACATGAAAGACAGATTCCAGAGTAATATGCTTTGAAATCCGAATACTTCCTTTCCCAGCAACAGGAGCAAGCGAACCATCTGCAATTTTCACTTTCATGTTGCCCGCACACGGAGTGTAAGTGGTGAACAATTGGTGACTATCAGTCATGTGGTCAGAGGCTCCAGAATCCACAATCCACACATCCCGTGAGGTCTTTAGGGCTTGAAGAAAGTTACCCCGTTTTGCTAGGAATATTGAGGATACAGTCTCCACAGCAACATGAGTTTCAGTTGATGAGTGAGTTACCTTCCTTGTTACCAATCTTAGGACATACGTGGCAGCAACGAACAAAAGGCTTGAGAGTATCATCTTCATCATTTCTGAAACACCAACTGGGAAAACACCTCCAACATATATAGAGATGAGAAAACACAACACCTGACTAGTAACATTAGACCTCGGAAACTGTGCACCCAGACCGAGTACACTGGAGATCATTGTGAACAGCAGCGGTACGAGAAGAAGGCGATTTTCCCCGAATCCGTACGGACTGTACGGACAGCAAAACTGTACGGACGCGTGAAACAGTGCCGCGTGCTGACACAGTGAACAGTGCGCGCGGTACGGATGAACAATGTACGGACGATGAACAGTGCCGCCGGAAAAAAAACCTCGCACAAGAAAAATAAGCACAAACCCTAAAGGCTCTGATGCCATGTGGACAAGTTTGAGAGAAAAAACAATGTATTTCTCATTCCATTTTAAATTGATGTACAAAGAGAGCCTATTTATAGGCTAGAGGGAGAGACAAGCTAATAAATATTAATTAAGACTAATAACTACCAATAAAGTCTAATAATGCCTAATCAATCACAGAGAGAATATTTACAATAAATACATGATATTCCCATAGTAAAATGTGGATGTAATAACTTGTAAAACTAGCCACTGTATTAATATTATATGGCCCACTTTGTTATTCATAGTTTTCATAAGGCTCCTGTATACATTGAGGCCTCTTCTTAGTGACAAGAGATCATTTTTCAACCATAGAAGTAAGATTACAAGATCGTCAGTAGATATTCTGTAAATTTGGTGAAGTAATAGCCACTTGAAAGGCCCCATTTCTTTATGATTGAAGAATAATTCTTCAATTCTCCAGTGAGTCAAGCAGCATCCTCACACGAGCTTGTTTGTTGTTATAGGTCACAAAAAATAATGTTCTGTGGCTGCTCTGTCATTATTCAAATTATTGCCCCCTTTTTTAAGGAAACCAAGAGAGTATTCTCATCCACAGATTCCTAGATCTTTTCCTTCCTTTCATTTCAACTGTGTTTTAGAGCTAGATGTTAATCAAAAAAATTATTTATGTGCAATATCAAGGGGGTTGTCTGCATAAGTACAACATAAGACAGTTCAGTCTGGTCTAAACAATGGTTTACCACATAAAGGGAAGGTAGTATTTTATTTTTATTCATTCAACGAGTTGATTGTGTATCAAGCATAACCTCCAAATAAGGGAAGAAAATTCATATATTTTATTTATTGCATAGAGTTATATAGGCTTACAAAAAGCATTTTCACCTTCTACAAGTTACTTATAAGGTATTAACTCCCTAACTTCAGTTCAGAAAACAAGGTTTACCCATACTTTCAGCAGAAGTCATAACTAAGTTCAATTTCTTCAGCTAAAGTTGCGTCAATGGCCTGATTTTAATTGATCAAGATAACTTATGTAGTTATAGTTATCTAGTCGCATTTATAAATGAGCCCAAAAAAAAGCCAAGAAAGAAAGAAAGAAAACCCCCTAACATTTAAGAATACTTGCTAACAAAAGCCTGAGAAGATTGGTCATTGGAATTTAACAAATGACATTTCAAAAGGCTCAAAGAAAATCCCCATAGATTCATTGTATTGTTTTGGTGATTAATGATATTTCCCACTTTCTCTCCAAACCAGGCTCCATGTTCTTGATTTGTAGACCTGCCTACAAGTACTTAGCTTCAATGAAACACTACTGGAACATGCTATATACAGTTTGTGCGATCAAATTAAAAGAAAGATAATAGATGTCTTAATCATGTCTTGAAATTAAAATGACAACAACGATAAACATTAAAACGACATGAGTTTTGAATTGAATCGTATGACGAAAAAGGAAACCAACAGATGAAGATAGAAAAATAGCACACATTGCCTCAATTTTTAATGGCAACATAGACTAAGACAATGACAGTTTATTTAATAAGAAGGTAACACCAGAATTCAATCAAAATCCTATGTACCACAAGTTTCCCTCTATATCTGTCTGCCAGAGAGAAGGAAAAAAGTAAGATATCTCTATTAAGTAGATCAATAATACAATGGTTCAAATCGTACATAGCTGAAGCAGATCATATTCGGCTTCAAGAGGGTGGGGCATAGTAAATTGTTGATTCTTGGAAAAGATTTCTCAAGACAATACCATGTGATTTGTCACAGGGCCTTGTCTCTCCCTACAAGCACAATCACATAGCCCCTCCCTATACCAATAATTAAAGCAACACAAATCCTTCCATCTATATATACTCACTCCTGCAAATGTTTGGAAGCAGCACAAGTCTTTCACAATATCCTGTGGCATCCAAATTCTAACTCTTGCTTCTTGTTCTCTTCTTTGATACATTTAAACAATGGGTTTTCGTTTACCTAAAACCAAGAAAGGTTCCTTTTCAATATCCAGCGAAGTGCCAAAGGGATATCTTGCAGTGTATGTTGGAGAGGAAATGAAGCGGTTTGTGATTCCCATATCATACCTGAGCCAACCTTCATTTCAAGAATTGCTCAACGAAGCTGAAGAAGAATTTGGTTATGATCATCCAATGGGGGATCTTACAATTCCATGCCCAGAAGATGTGTTCTTAGATCTCATTTCTCACAAGAATGGGCTATAATTCTACACTGAAGGAAACTAACATAGATTAATTCAGACAATTTTGTATTGAACGATTATTTTCCTTTTTGTTCTTTCCTCTGTAAGTGGAGAACGTCAATTGAACTGTATAGTTATGAACAGAAATTAGTTATTTGGACTTTGTCACTCCAATGAATTTTTTTCCATTTTCAATGAAAATATACACAAACAACTAATTTCATATGGTCTTCAGATTTTGAACAGCGAACATTTTTGTAGCTTTGTAGCTTTTGAAAGGAGTTTTTTATTATTACTTATGATCCTTTCATGGATAATTCATGGCACCCTGGTAGACTGTTGTAATTAACAATGTCCTAAAAACCTTCAGTCTTAACTCTAAGGTCAAACTGGTTTTCTTCTTGTTGAAAGGTCACAAATTTTATGAGAACCGAGGAAGATAAAGGAAACATATGACTTCATTCCATAAGGGGAAAAATAAAACATTACATTTTGAAATTGCATAATATAGCTGCATGGTTTCTGTTGCCCTCCCAGTGATCATTTAAATATTTCATGAGAGTTCAAACTTTCGCAGAGATTCAAAATTTCATGTTTTATCAACTCACAATCGAGAGAGTCATCCACCAAATCTATTAGTAGGAGATGCAACTTCTGAGAAGAGGGTTCTTTGATAAATTTATGAATCTACACTAAAGAGAGTTTAACGTCCACTCCTGGCATGAAAAATCTAATTTGATGAATAGAACAGGCTTTTAACTCTTCAAAAGTTGTTGCCCTACAACTTAGAATATGTAGATCACTAAGCATTATAGTCGACAACCTCAACTTGTTTTAGTTTTTCATCCAGATCATAGTCAGGAGCTATAGTCACCTTTGAATATCCATCTAACATTACATGAACAAACATTATTAACTCACCTTTGAATATCCAATTGATTTCAAGTGGATACCCTACTTACAGATAAAATTTCTTAATGCTTGATAGCTACCTTTAAAAGACAAAAACAATACTACACTACCATGTGATCTCTCATGGCACATACACTACCCCTGTCTCTTTGTGGACCCCATTCTATATATAGCCAACCCTTGAAGATAATTTCTTAGGAAAAATGGGTTTCTTCAGACCTTGAGCAACTATAAATATACAGTCCCTCTTGCCTTCACAACACAAGCCATTTCCATCCTCAAGAATCAAAAGTTAAACACCTCCTTATTGTCCTAGTTTGAGAAACAAAAAGAAATGGGTTTTCGCTTACCTAGCATCCGAAGGGCTTCAAAATCTATGCAAGTTCCAAAGGGATATCTTGCAGTCTATGTTGGAGAGCAATTCAAGCGTTTTGTGATTCCTATGTCATTCCTCAACCAACCTTCATTTCAAGATTTGTTGGATCAAGCTGAAGAAGAGTTTGGATACAGCCATCCAATGGGTGGTCTTACAATTCCTTGTAGTGAAGATATGTTCTTAGATATCACTTCTCACATGAATAGGGTATAAAGCATAGTGATGGACACTGATATAGATTTAGTACACACATCTTGTAACATAGTCACTCACTTACCTTGTAAATAATTTTTGGTTTTCCATTCTAAAGAAGTGGAAAACTTGTCCATCTGCGTGAGTTAAGCTGAGAAAGTCTCTGATTTTGTTTTAATTATATTATATCATGAATCGAACAACTCAAGTGGTTTCTTTATTTATGTGCATGCATAAAAAATAGTAATTGAAAATATATTCTGAAAGCCCCAACAAAAGTTATCAAAACATTTCTTTTTGAGATGCAGCAAAAAATATATAAATTTCATTATGGGATCCACGATAAAGACAACTGTATTTTATTTTTCTCAATTATGTACTTATATAATAAGGGAAGAGCTAGCATCATTTTTGTTTGCATCTTCATTAATATTATCTAACTTACCAAAAACATGTGGACGTAGGAACTTTCAAAACTAACAACGCAAGTGATTTTATGTGGTCCATTGTGTTATTTCTAGATTTTTTTGGGACAATCCTCTCTGATACGTTGGGACCCACGGGAGCAAGTCCCGCTCATATGTGACTTGAGATCACATTTCATCCATAAAAGTAAGACAAGATGTTTGTAAACATCCAATTGCAGTGTTTGATTTTAAAAAAATGAGGTTAATTGGATTTATGGCATCAGCTTGCTTCTTGTTTTAGTGCCACAACAAATGAAGCTATGCCTATGATATTAAAGATGTAGCCCATTTTTGGGGAAAAAAGAGTATCCACATCCATAGATTCATTGATCTATTACCCCCCTTCAGTTATATTTCTAAACCAATCATGAATGAAAGTTAAATTTCTAAATCCCATAGAACTAGACTACGAGGATATTTAGTGACCAATTTATAATAGACAAGGTATAGTTTTGGGGAAGGAGAATGTTTCATGGCAGTTCATCAGCATCCAACGGTCTCTTACAGGACAAAGTACACTCAGACAAGGAACAAATTAGAGAAATCATACCCGTAATATTGTAATTTTGTCAAAGAAACTTAAAAAAGGTACATGCCAACAATTACTTAGCCTCAATTAAGTGTTGCTGAAACATAACATATCAGTTTGCCTGATCAAGAAATAACAAAGACATAAGATGTCTTAAACATGCACCAAAATTTATATGACAACAATGAAAAACATAAGAGAACATAGACATTAGGTTCAGATTTGCACTAAACAAATTATCCTTCTTGAGAGATTGACAAAGACAATTCAAGACATCATCACATGATCCTTCTCAAAGATTTGGCTAACCCTTCACCAACAACATCACAACCAAACGGTTTTCTAAAGTACTTTCTTAATCCATAACCAAGTCTATTTCACAAAAGACATCTCAAAAGGCTCATTGTTCTTTATTTCAAAACATGCCAACAATTACTTAAGTTCAATTAAACACTGCTACAACATGCTATATAGTTTGTGTGATCAAATTTAAGGATAGATAACATGTATCTTTATCATGTCTTGTAATTAAAATGACAAAAAAGATAAATATTAGACATAAGTTTGAATTGAACTATTTAAAGAAAAAGAAATCCAGGAGCTGAAGACAGCAAAATATAGCACACATTGCTGCAACTTTTTCTGGTAACACAGACTATGACAATGACAGTTTGTTTAATAAGAAAGCAACACTAGACTTATTCAACCTTACATCCCCTGTGTACCACAAGTTTCCCTGTATATCTGTATGCCACAGAGAGAGAGAGAGAGAGAGAGAGATCTATTAAGAAGATCAATAATGCAATTGGTCAAACCGTACATCGCTGAAACAAATCATATAAGGTTCAAGAGGGTGGGGTATAACATATTGTTGATGCTTGAAGAATAATTCTCAAGACAATGCCATATGAACTCCCATGAGGCCTTGTCTCTCCCTATCAGCCAAATCACATAGCCTCGCCCTCCACAAATAATTCAAGCAACAGAAATCCTTTCCTCTATATATACTCATTCTTGCATAAGTTTCAAAGCAACACAAAGCTTTCACAACATCCTAAAGCATCTAAATTCAAACACGAGCTTTTTTTGTCTCTTCTTTGACATTTTAAAACAATGGGTTTTCAGTTGCCTGGGATCAGAAGGGCTTCCACTTCCAAATCTAGTGAAGTGCCAAAGGGACATCTTACGGTGTATGTTGGAGAGGAGATGAAGAGATTTGTGATCCCTATATCGTACTTGAACCAGCATTCATTTCAAGAGTTGCTAAATCAAGCTGAGGAAGAATTTGGGTTTGATCGTCCAATGGGTGGCCTCAGAATTCCTTGCAATGAAGATGTCTTCCTTAACATTACTTCTAGCTTCAATGGATGCTAATTTGTATAGAAATTATACTAACATAGATGAGTCAACAATACAGTTTTGTAGAGACATTTTCCTGTTCTCTTTTCAATAGAAGGGAGAAATTCATGAATTCTCATTTGATTATTAATGACAACCAAATTTCAGCTCATATGACCAAACTTATAGTCTCATCATTTTGTAAAATTATGTTTTAGTTCCAGTAAAATGCAATCAAGGATTTTCTTGGGGGATATCAAAGGTTTCTGCGGAGAAGTGCAAGTGAATCTTTAGGAGACCTCCACAAGCATTAACAAGGCTTTTCTATTTCAAACATAAAAATAGATATGTTTCATAATCAAATCCTATAATAAAAATGAATATATGTTTTTCTTAAATGAGCGATTACATTTTATAAGGAAGAGCTGGCATTACTTTTGTTTTCATCAATAATAATATCTCAAATTAAAAAAATGTGTGGATGAAAGAACATGCAAGTAAAACTAGCAGTTATATACAAATTTAATAGGGTCCTTCTTCTGTAGGTGGAAAAAGTCGTCTCAATTAGTCATGAGAAGAAAATATTCTTTTACTTATATTTTTGTCAACCTCAAAGATTATATAAAGAACCAGTGTCATGAATACGCTTCTCCACTTTAGTACAGCAAAAATGTTCTTATAGTTGCAATATCAAAGGATTTTTTATAGCATAAGATGGTCATTGGTTGACTGTCATTATTGTCATTAACCTAGAAAAATTAATTTTTAAGCCAAATTTATGCTACTTTTCTTTCCGGGTCGAAGTTTATTTTCTGAATCAGGTTAGGGGAAACGTGAGTTTACTCCTAAAGGGAAAGGTTTCCATGGTTTGTACTCCCAATGCTAGCTCAACTATAACGCAAGAAAATTCAAGCTTTAAAAGAGGATCAAAACTTCATGTTCCATTAACTAATGATGATTAAACATGCAGAGGGAATTATCAACCAGAGGGATTATCATTTATCAACCAAATCTATAAATACAAAGTCAAAATTTTAGAGAACAATTTTGCGTGAAATTCTGGAAGCTATCTTAAAATGAGAGAAATAGCAGGCCCATCATTTCTTCCTTTTCCTTATTCCTTCAACTATAAGTCTTTATTACAAAAAGCAAGATTATCAACTTTCTACCCATAGCTTAGATATCATCTGTGTCTCAATATTCAGTAGGAGCATCAATATGAAGAAAAAGGTGGGATGTCTAAAGCATGTCTACAAAATGAAGAAGCCACAAAAAAGATGCATGAACAAACATTAGAACTCACTTAAGAATATCCAGTTCGTTTACACCATGTATGGCCTGTTCATGCATGTTCAGCTTTCTAATGCTTGTTAGAGACATATAAAACACCACCATGTGATCTTCCAAGGAAGACACACAAGCCTTGTCTCTTTTTAGACTTCCATTCTAAAGGCACCACTTGACAATCAATTTTCTAGAAAATGGCTTTTTGAGACCTTTAGCAACTATATATATACACGTTCTCTTACCGTCATAAGAAACACAAGTCATTTCCATCCTCAAAGTTCAAAAGTTAGAAACTACCTTATTGTTCTTGTTGAGAAACAAAAGAAATGGGTTTCTATTTACCCCATATCCGAAGGGTTTCATTCAATGCTAGCCAAGGAGCTTCAAAATCTATGAGAGTTCCAAAAGGATGAATTTCAGTGTATGTTGGAGAGCAGTTTAAGCGTTTTGTGATTCTTATATCATACCTTAACCAACCTTCATTTCAGGACTTGCTGAGTCTAACCGCAGTAGAGTCCGGATTTGACCATCCAATGGGTGGTCTCACAATTCCTTGCAGAGAGGATGTGTTCATAGATATCACTTCTCAGATTAGTGAGCTATAAAGCATAGTGAAGGAAACTAGCATAGGTTTAGCAGACATATTGTAGTTTTAACATAGGCATCCTCTTACCTAATAAAGATTTTTTGTTCTCCATTCTTATAAAGTGGAAAACTTATCAATGATATTGAGATATTCATGAATTAGATTGTTCTCTAGTTTTTCATTTGATGATCAGAAAATTTGACTCCCTCGACTGATATTTATATATCAAAGTAACAGAGTAAATTGTACAATAATTTCAAATCATGTCTTCAGAAGCTCAGTTGTAATGTAGATGGATCTCTTGCTACAATTTCATTAATTTAAAAAGACTGTAAAAATAATAAAGAACTAGATATAAAATGAAGTTCATTAGATATTGGGTATCAGCTTGCTTCTTGTTTTAGTGTCACAACAATGAAACTATGATATTAAAGATGCAGCCATTTTTTGGAGAAATAAATCGCAAATTGTTTTATTGACCAATTTATAACAGCTAAGGTATACTTCTGGGGAAGTAGAATGTTTCATGGCAGTTCATCTGCATCAAACGGTCTCTTACAGGACAAAGTACTCAGACAAGAAACAAATTAGAGAAATTATGCCCGTAATATTGTGATTTCATAAACGAGACTTAAAAAAGGTTTGTTCCTTTAAAAAAAATAAAAACATGGCAACAATTACTTGGCCTCAAGTGTTGCTGAAATATAACACAGTGTATCAGTTGGTCTGATCAAGATAACAAAGACATGAGATGTCTTAAGCATGCACTAAAGTTAATATGACAACAATGGAAAACGTAAGAGAGACAATAGGCTCTGAATTTCACTAAACAACAAATCATCACACGATCCTTCTCAAAGATTAGCTAACCCTTCACCAACAATATCACTACCAAACGGTTTCTAAAGTATTTTCTTAATCCATAACTCAGTCTATTTCGAAAAGGCCATCTCAAAATGCTCAAAATCAAAATTCTTCACTTCACAACATGGCAACAATTACTTAGCTTCAATTGAACACTGATAGAACATGCTATATAGTTTGTGTGGTCAAATTTAACGAAGGATAACAGATATCTTTTAAACTTGTCTTGTAATAAAAATGACAACTAAGATAAGTATTGGACATAAGTTAGGCTTGAATTGAACTACTCAAAGAAAAAGAAAACCAGGAGTTGAAGATAGCGAAGAGAAAAAGCACACATTGCCGCAGCTTTTTCTGGTATCATAGACTATGACAATGACAGTTTGTATAATAAGAAAGCAACACTAGACTTGTTCAACCTTACATCCCCTGTGTACCACAACTTTCCCTATATATCTGTTTTCCAGATAAAAAAAGAAAAAAAGTTAGATATCTCTATTATGAAGATCAATAATGCAATGGCTCAAATAGTACAAAGCTGAAACAGATCGTTGATTCTTGAAGAATAATTCTCAAGACAATACCATGTGAACTACCATGAGGCCATGTCTCTCCCTATCAGCCCAATCACATAGCCTCGCCCTCCACAAATAATTCCAGCAACGGAAATCCTTTCCTCTATATATACTCATTCTTGCATAAGTTTCAAAGCAACACAAAGCTTTCACAACATCCTCTAGCATCTAAATTCAAACACTAGCTACTTTTTCTCTTCTTTGACACTTTAAAACAATGGGTTTTCGTTTACCTGGGATCAGAAGGGCTTCCACTTCCAAATCTAGTGAACTGCCGAAGGGATATCTTGCAGTGTATGTTGGAGAGGAGATGAAGAGATTTGTGATCCCTATATCATACTTGAACCAGCCTTCATTTCAAGAGTTGCTAAATCAAGCTGAGGAAGAATTTGGGTTTGATCATCCAATGGGTGGCCTCACAATTCCTTGCAATGAAAATGTCTTCCTCAATATTACTTCTAGCTTCAATGGATGCTAACATGTATAGAAATTAGACCAACATAGATGAGTCAACAATACAGTTTTGTAGATATGCTTTTCCTGTTCTCCTTTCATTATTTTAAGAAGTGAAAGTGTTCAGCGAGAAATCCATTAATTCTCATTTTGATTATTAATGACAATGAACTATCAGCTTATATGACCAAAGTTATATTCTCATCATTTTGCAAAATTCTGTTTTTGTTCCAGTAAAATGCAATCAAGGATGTTCTTGGGGGGTATCAAAGGCTTCTGCAGAGAAGTGCAAGTAAATCTTAGGAAGCCCTCCACAAACATTAACAAAACATTTTTTTTTCAAACATAAAAATAGATACGTTTCATAATCAAATCCCATAATAAAATGAATTTATCTTATTTTCTTAAATTAGTAATTATGTTTATAAGGAAGATCTGGCGTCATTTTTGTTTTCAACAATAATATCATCTTGGATTACAAAAATGTGCGGATGAAAGAACCTGTAAAACTAGCAGCTATATAAATTTCATAGGGACTTTCTTCTGTGGGTGGAAAAAGTCATCTCAAGTTATAAACAGAATATATTATTTTACTTAGATTTGTGTTAAACCACAAGAAATCCTGTCAATGTCAAAGATTATATAAATAATCAGTGTCTTGCATTCGCTTCTCCAATTTAGTCTTGCATCCTTGGAAAGTGAACAACTTGTTTGCCCGAATGAGAAATTCATAGAAACACTCTTTCTGTGTAAAGAAAAAAAGTATGAATAGCAAAGGATGCTTTATAGCATAAGATGACCATTGGTTGATTGTCATATTTGTCATTGACCAAGAGAAATAAATTTTGAAGTCAAAATTATGCTGATTTTCTTACAGGGTCCAAGTTTATTTTCTGAATCAGGCTAGGGGAAAACATAAGTTTATTCCTAAAGGGAAAAGTTTCCATGGATTGTCCCCCCATCTATGGCTCAAATATTACATAAGAAAATCAAGCTTTAAAAGAAGTTCAAAACTTTGCAATCCATTACCTACTTATGGTTAAACACGCAGAGGGAATTATCAACCAATTCTATTAATACAAAGTTAAAATTTTAGAGAACTGTGTCGTCTGAAATTCTGTAAGCTATCCTAAAGAGAGAGAAATAACAGGCCCATCATCTTCCTTTACCTTATTTCTTAAACTATAAGTCTTTGTTACAAAAGCAAGCTTATCAGTTTTCTACTTATATCTTAGATGTCATCTGTGTACTTATTCAGTAGGAGCATCAATATAAAGAAACATATGAGATGTCTAAGGCACCTCTACAGAATGAAGAAGCCATAAGAAATATGCATGAACAAACATTAGAACTCACTTGAGAATATCCTGTTCATTTATAAGGTGTGCTGTATTTTCATGCATATTCAGCTTCTTAATGCTTGATATAGACATGTAAAACAACACCATGTGATCTTTCATGGAATACACACAAGCCTTGTCTCTTTCTGGACCCCCATTCTATAGCCACCACTTGACAATCATTTTCCTAGAAAACGGTTTTCTTGAGATCTTTAGAAACTATATATATACTCCTTCTTGCCTTCACAAGCAACACAAGTCATTTCTATCCTCAAACTTCAAAAGTTAGAAACTACATTATTGTTCTTGTTAAGAAACAAAAAAATGGATTTCTATTTGCCCAGCATCCAAAGGGATTCGTTCAATGCTTGCCAAGAAGCTCCAAAATTTATGAAGGTTCCCAAGGGATATATTGCAGTGTATGTTGGAGAGCAGTTTAAGCGTTTTGTGATTCTTATATCATACCTTAGACAACCTTCATTTCAATATTTGCTGAGTCAAGCAGCAGAAGAGTTTAAATATGACCATCCAATGGGTGGTCTCACAATTCCTTGCAAAAAGAATGTGTTCCTAGATATCACTTCTCAGATTAATGAGCTATGAAGCTTAGTGAAAGAGACTGACATAGATTTAGCAGACTTCTTGTAACATAGGCGTTCTTACCTAGTAAAGAATTTTTTGTTTTCCATTCTTATGAATTGGAGAACTTATGTATAATAATGACATATTTATGAATAGATTGCTCTTTAGTTTTTCGTTTAATCATCACTTATTCAGCACTCAAGTAATTCGTCTGTTTAAATGTGAACTACTTCTGTAACAACTAAGTTTTTCTCATTCTACTTACAAAGCTTCATGTTAAGTTTTTCTCATTCTAGCTAGCTCAGTGTAGGTGAGGTCAAAAGAAAGTGTACAACATGCGAGATATTTTGGAACTTCTGCAGGGCCTAGTCAATTTGCATGAGCATGAAGTTTAACGTTAAATATATTGGAGCTAAGTTCTTGAGTAAATTAAAAACTTCAACTTATTTAACTTCACAATGTTTTAACCAAATATGTTAAAAACTCAAGATATTCCCCTGTATCTAAACGCTCAAATAATAAGACTTCAGGTTCATGAAGGTTCCTTCTCCCTTGCAGTTTTGTTTTTATACTGCTGTCATGTAGCTTGGCCCCTCTCCTTTAAAGAAAGCTCGCAAAACTTGACTCCGTCAACTGAATACTCATATAACTAAGTAACTGAATAAATGTTCAAGAATTTCAAATCATGTGCTCTGAGGCTTAGGTATAATGTAGATGGATCTCTTGCTATAATTTCATTTATTATTAAAGACAGTAGAATAAATAAAGAAATAGATATATAGAAACACACACACAATATTATTGAAGAATTATTAATAAGTTGAATTAAAAACATCGATATGGCTAGTCACTCCAAAGTAGAAATTTTTTTACAGTTTTCTGTCAGATGTTTGGCTTATGTGCAGGGTCATATACTGCCTAAATACCAATAGTATCAGTTAGGAAATTGTCACTAGAATTCAGTGCTTTTCTTACCTCTGAACATCATGATATAATATCTATCTATTAGATTCCATGGTTTATTATTAGAATTCTAGTGCTGGCAGTCTGTCAATATATGAACAACATAAGTGATATGTTTTGAGCATTTATGGAACAAAAGAAGTTGGCTATCTCAATGGCAAAACAATAATTAGGCTCTTTGCTGTAAGATAGGTATCCTTCAAAGAAGAAATTTGTCATAGCAGATCATTTAAAAGTACATCATGAAATTTCAAACACCTTTAAGACAATACCATGTGAACATGTGATCTGTCACAAGCCAATGCCTCAAACTAGATCCCACCAGATATCCCACCAGGCATCCACAGGTTACAAATCCATTTATGTATGTATGTATGTATGTAATACACACTCACACTGTCACACACAATCATGATATTGCTCTCAAGCAACAAACTATTTGCTTCTTTAAGAATTATAATTCAAATTTTTTGTTTATCAATCAAATCCTTTCCTTAAAATGGGGCTCTTCTTACCTGGTATTAAAAGATCATCATTTTCTACAACTCAAGAAGCTTCCAAGGCTATGGAAGTACCAAAGGACTATTTGTGGTTCCTATATCATACTTGAGCAAACCTTCATTTCAAGAATTGTTAAACCAAGCTGAAGAAGAATATAGACATGAATATTCAATGGATGGTCAGACAATTCCATGCATAGAAGATGTGTTGTTCTTAATATGGGAATATTATGTAATTATTGTAAATATTCTATTTTGATTGTATTGTTATTATTAGGCTTAATTAGTAATTATTAGGTTTGATTAGAATTTATTTCATTATCTTCTTCCTTGCCTATAAATAGGCACATATGTAACTCAATATTCAAGATGACAAATACAATATTCTCTCTCAAACTTGTCTATATGGTATCAGAGCCTAAATTTTTTTAGGGTTTCAGTCCGGCGTCACTGTTCATCCGCCGGTATTGTTCATCGTGTCCGTACAGTCCGTACGGACACTCCTCATCTGTCCGTACGATGCACTGTTCACCGTTGTCCATACAGTCCTTATGGCTGCGCTGTGCACGAGTGACCGTTCTGTCTGGGCGACGGTACTGTTCATCGATGTCCGTACGGATTCTCAAAAACATTCCTGTTCACAATGATCTCCAGTGTGCTCTGTCTGGGTGCACATTTTTTGAGGTCTAATGTTACTGATCAGATGTTGTGTTGCCTGATCTCCGTGTATGTTGGAGGTTTTTTCCCAGTTGGTGTTTCAGAAATGATGAAGATGATACTCTCAGGCCTTTTACTCAATGTTACCACATATGTCCTAAGGTTGGTAGCAAGGAAGGTAACTCACTCATCAACTGAAACTCACGTTGCTGTGGAGACTGTATCCTCAATGTTCCTAGCAAAACGTGGTAACTTTCTTCAAGCCCTAAAGACCTCACGGGATGTGTGGATTGTGGATTCTGGAGCCTCTGACCACATGACTGATAGTCACCAATTGTTCACTATTTATACTCCGTGTACGGGCAACATTAAAGTAAAAATTGCAGATGGTTCACTTGCTTCTGTTGCTGGGAAAGGAAGTATTCGGATTTCAGAGCGTATCACTCTGGAATCTGTCTTTCATGTGCCAAAATTAGCGTGTAACTTATTATCGGTTAGTCAATTGAAGAAGCAATCTAATTGTTCTGCTAATTTTCTGTCTACTCACTGTGTGTTTCAGGATCTATCATCGGAGATGATAATTGGTTGTGCTAAAGAATGTGAGGGACTCTACTTTCTTGACGATGCCGGCGTAAGTCACCAACCCATTACAGGGGTATGTACTTCTACATCTATCTCTAAAAATGAAGATACTATGTTATGGCATAAGAGAATGGGTCATCCCAATTTCCAATATCTATCCCGTATGTTTCCAGATCTTTGTTCCAGCCCTAACCTGAATATGTAATGTGAAGTCTGTGAATTAGCCAAACACCACCGATCATCATATCCTAGAGCTCCATATATACCCACCGAGCCTTTCACTACCATTCACAGTGATTTGTGGGGACCTTCACGAAACCCAAACCGTACCAAATCAAGAGGGTTCATTACATTCATAGATGACCATACCCGTGTTTGTTGGGTTTACCTCTTAAAAGATAAGTCTAAGGCACCATCTGCTTTCATATAGTTCTTCACCATGATTAAAAATCAATACAATACAAGCATCAAAGTTTTACACTCTGATAATGGTACTGAGTATTTTAACCGCACTTTGAGTGAATTCCTCTAAAAACATGGTATTATCCATAGAAGCTGGTGTGTCCACACCCCTCAACAAAATGGGATTGTCGAAAGGAAAAATAGGCACATTTTGGAAGTCACTAGGGCCCTTATGCTTACTTGTAATGTACCAAAGTTCTATTGGGGAGATGCCGTTTTAACTGCAGTTCACCTTATCAACCGAATGTCAAATAGAGTCATATCCTTTGAAACTCCTGTTAAAAGGTTACAAAGTGTCGTCCCTATTATTCACCTTGAAAATAACCTTCCTTTTCGTATGTTTGGGTGTTCTGTTTTTGTTCATACCTATCCAAATAACAAGTTTGATCCCCGTGCAGTGAAGTGTATATTCCTCGGGTACTCTAATACTCAAAAGGGGTACAAATGTTTTGATCTTGTCTCTAAACACCTCTTTGTCAGCTTTGATGTTACCTTCCATGAAACAACTCCTTTCTATCCAAAGCCTTTAATTCAGGGGGAGAGAATGAGTGAATCTCAGACCTTTGTGCCTTTACCTAGTCAAGAATACGTTCTACTTGAACCATGGACCACAACAGCACCATCACCTCAACCAGAGCCACCCCAAACAGAACCACCTTTTCCACCACAGCCAGAGCCACCACAAACAGAACCATCTTCACCCCTAAACCAACCGTCTCTTGTGTCAATCACAAAAGAAAATTTAAATGCAGGGGGAGATGTAGAAAAATAACCAGATAAAGATATGTTGGTGTACTTAGGAAGGCATAAGGTTAAGGAAGAAGGGAACCTTACATCTGAAGCATCCAAGCAACCAGAACCTGTGATAGCTCCTGGAGAACCAAAGGAGGCAGAACCGGTGGTGGCTCCTGAAGGGATTGATCCAGAGGTATCTTATATTCCTGAACAGGTTAATGAACATAATGACCTTGATTTGCCTATTGCTCACAGGAAACAGCCTCGATCGTGCACTTTACATCCAATCCAGAAGTATGTGTCTTATAAGGCTCTTTCCTCCAACTATCGGGCATTTGTCACCAGTTTGGATAAAGGGTGCATTCCCAAGAACATCCAGGAGGCACTAGAGATACCAGAATAGAGATCCGCAATTATGGAGGAGATAAGAGCTTTAGAAAAGAATGGAAAGTGGGATGTTGTTGAGAAACCGAGAGGTAAGAAACTTGTTAGCTGCAAGTGGGTGTTCACCCCTAAATACATGGCTGATGATACTCTTGACAAGTTAAAAGCACGGCTGGTAGCAAGAGGTTTCACTCAGACATATGGTTTGGACTATCAGGAGACATTTGCACCAGTGGCGAAACTAAACACCATCCGAGTTCTATTATCTGTAGCAGCCTACCTAGAATGGCCACTTTATCAGTTGGATATCAAGAATGCTTTTCTGAATGGAGAGTTTAAAGAAGAGGTCTACATGACTCTACCTCCTGGTTTTGAGAGGGGAAGAGGTGATAGAGTATGCAAGTTAAAGAAATCTCTTTATGGCCTTAAACAGTCTCCTAGGGCATGGTTTGACAGGTTCTCAAAAGTCCTGAAATCTGAAGGCTACAAACAAGGATTATCAAATCATACGATGTTTGTCAAAACAGAGGGAGGAAGAAAATGCATCCTCATTGTGTATGTTGATGATATTATCCTTACAGGAGACCATATTGATGAAATGTCAAGGATAAAAGTTGCAGTTGGAAATGAATTTGAAGTCAAGGATCTAGGAGAGTTGAAATACTTTTTTGGGATGGAAGTTACCAGATCAAAAAGAGGCATTTATGTATCTCAAAGGAAGTATGTACTTGATCTTCTTGAAGAAACAGGCATGTTGGGGTGTAGTCCTGAACCAACTCCTATCCTACCTCCTAAAAAGAGGAAGAAGAAGCCTAAGAAGGAGGGAAGCGGAGAGTCAGAAAAGGACAACCTTGATTATGAGACTGAAGATGAAGAAGAGAAAAAAATTGATAAGAAAGAAGAGGCAGTGGACAAAGAAAAATATCAAAGACTTGTTGGGAAACTAATTTACCTTTCCCATACAAGACCTGATATAGCTTTTGCAGTAAGTGTGGCCAGCCAATACATGAGTGAGCCAAAGAAGAAACATATGGATGCAGCTTTCAGAATTCTGAGGTATCTGAAAGGTACCCCTGGGAGAGGATTATTCTTCCAGAAACAGGAACAAAGGACAATGGAAGTGTATACTGATGCAGATTGGGGAGGAACACATCCTGACCGAAGATCGACCTCTGGTTATTGCTCCTTTGTCTGGGGAAATTTGGTCACTTGGAAGAGTCAAAAACAAAGGGTTGTATCTAAGAGCAGTGCTGAAGCCAAATTAAGAGCATTGGCTCAAGGGATAATGGAGGAGATATGGCTTAAACGAGTCCTTTGTGAGATACAAGTCAAAGTGGAATTGCCGTTGAAACTCTATTGTGACAACAAGGCTGCTATAAGCATGGCCTTGAATTCTATTCAGCATGAAAGATCTAAACACGTGGAGATAGATCAACATTTCATTAGGGAAAAAGTTGAAGAAGGGATCATATGTCTGACCTATCTACCAACAAATCTCCAAGCCGCGGATGTGTTGACAAAAGCGCTACTTAAACCTGCCTTTGAGAGTTGTATAAGCAAGTTGGACATGATCAACATCTATGATCCAACTTGAGGGGGAGTATGGGAATATTATGTAATTATTGTAAATATTTCATTTTGATTGTATTGTTTTTATTAGGCTTAATTAGTAATTATTAGGTTTGATTAGAATTTATTTCATTGTCTTCTTCCTTGCCTATAAATAGGCACATATGTAACTCAATATTCAAAATGACAAATACATTATTCTCTCTCAAACTTGTCCACACTTAAACCTCACTTCACGCTTGAATACTACTATAATGTGAACATAATTTTTCCCCAATCTCTAAGTTCTTTCATATCTTAATTTGACCGTTTCATATAGGATCCAGTTTTAATTCAATTTTCACATAAAAATTGAAGCACTATACGTATTCAATTATAAATATGCAGATTCAATCACAATGAAGTCCTTGGAGATGCATTGAAAAAAAATCATATGATCAATCCATCAAACGACAGAATCACCATTTTAGTGTTTTCACCTCCACACAACTAATTCTTCAGCTTCCTAAAATTTCTGTTACGCATCTTTTTCCACAGGTATACACACTCAATATACCCAAATAACAAACCAAGTTTTCTCCTTTTTCACCAACAACCCTTATTCTCATAAATTGTTAGTGCAATAATGGATATTTTCCATTGATAATGCATAGTAAGCATGTCATCTTTCACACTCATTCCTAAACTATCAGTGATAAACATAGGAATTGTATAACAGTTTAGGATGGTGCCTTCATTTTATTTTAATACTTAGAATTTTCATTATTATTTTATATATGTTGATCCTATTCAAAAGTCATCTCTTTGGATAATGCCCTCATAATCGTTCTAGGGTTACTTTATTTTGATTGATCATTAATGAAAGTTCAAATTCTCAAGAACAATTGTGTTACATATTTCATGCATGCCCATATGCCAGAACAAATTATCATTAATATTTGGGCTTCAAAGTAAGATATTTTCTTCGCCTGATATGCTTCTAGATGTCAAAACAGACTCAAAACACACAGTGACAAAGGTATATTCAAGAACTTCTATCATCAACCATTCTCTTAGTGCATACTCTATGTAATTGAATAGCCAAGGGGAAATTCCAAGGGCTCTACTCTCTCTATCAGTGAAAAATATCTAGCAGAAAAGGTGAGATTACATAGGATGGAGTTTAAATTGTCACTCTTTTCTACATCCTCATCATGAATAATGCTGACTTAAGTTTCTTTTCCCGAGAGTTTTAAAGTTCTGTGAAGCTTAATAACATCATAACATGGTTGGGTTAGAACAGAGTAGAACCTGTTCGGCTGTTAGTCCGCTACTCTTGTTTTCATCGTTATAGGACAGAATGTTCATTTCTGCTTCCTTTCAATGTAGTTGTAATGTTGTGTTAAGGTTGGAAGCATCATAAAATGAGATGATATTGCATTTTGTCCAACAGATATTCCACATTTGTCATAAATATTTGCCACAAAGTGATTTAGCCTGCAACTATCACCCAATTTCTACTCATAGTTTATACCGTTGGTTTGTGTATTGTTACACAAATTTAAGTGGCCCATGTAATGTTTGAAACATGCCTTAAAAAAGAGCAGCTATAGCACAAGGCATGAACAAACATCAAGAGGAAATTTTGCAATGTATGTTGGAGGTAAAAGCAAATTTCCATGTCATAACTTCATTTCAAGATTTGTTGGGTGAGGTGGTAGAGGAAAAACTTGGACATGATCATCTGATTGGGGATGACCTCAAAATTCCTCTCAAGGAATATGCATTTAGAATAATCCATATTCAACCATCACTAGACAGAGTCACATGTAAGTGATCATTCTGCTTCCCTTGCTTCCATCAACATGAAACTGACTTATTTTGGTTCCCTACTTCAACAAGGACCTCCGCTTTCTTCTTGGGATAAGTGGGGTCCTATATACTTGACTTTTCACATGATATGTTAAGCACAATGTGTCCCCACATAAATAAAGTCTCAAACACTTCATTTGAGGACAGAACCATGTGACCCTTGAAATGTTTCATGACTCTTCACATTCCTTGCACACCACTCATTGCAGATATTCATCTCTATATATACACTCTAACTTCATCCCCCAAAGCATCTCATCAAGTTCTCTCACATTTCTTCCAAACAAATCAACCTTCTTCTCTCAAAGCAACAATGGCTATTAAGAAGATCCTACGTAAGTCTCTTTCGAGAGGGAAAGAAGCAACTTCGATGTCTACAAAGGTTCCAAAAGGGTATTTTGCAGTGTATGTAGGAGAAGAGCAAAAGAAAAGGTTCATCGTTCCTGTATCGTGCTTGAACGAACCCGAGTTCCAAGAACTACTGAGCATGGCTGAGGAAGAATATGGATTTGATCATCCTATGGGTGGTCTCACAATTCCTTGCAGTGAAGATATCTTCATCAATCTCACTTCCCGATTTGTACCATAATGTTTTTTCCCAAACACACTTACTTGGTCATAAAGGTTCCAAATACCATGTCAAGATCACAGATGATTCAACTTCAAATATTACGCAGCTGACAGCTGACACAAAGTTAACAACTTGGGAAAAAAAGCAAAAGAACAGCGAATGAACTTGCTGTTTGAGCTCTGAGAGGTTTCATGGTTGAAGCATATGTCTCTAAACCAGGGCTGTCCCAAGGATTCTCTTCATTCTTTGATCCGGAAAAATGAATTGTTACACGGATTATGTGAATTGTAAAGTTCCATTCATTAATGGAAAAAATGATATATATTGAAATTATTTTTCTCTACCCAGAAATGTTGAATTAATTCTACTCATTTAACTGCATATTTATATTGAATTTCTACCCCATGCGTTGAGTATGAGAATAGCGTGAGAAGTAATAATGAAAACTTCTTCATGGAACTTCACTTAACACATCATTGTTGCCTTGTTGGTCTCTGTCCCTTGATTATCTTAAACTTCAACTAAGTTTGCCTTGTTACTGAATATAGTACGGTTATCGCTGTCAAGGTGTGTTACAGTTAAAAATTTTTACCTACGAGTAAAACTTGAAATATTTTAGCTGCATGGTTATCCAGTTAAGGTCGATTAAAATTAATTGATTGACGCCAGCTCATAAATAGAGTTCTTGCCTCCAATAATTTTAGGCTAAGGTGACAGGTTGCTATTAATGTTGAAAACAATAAGGTTTTGATGGGGACTAATGTTAGGAAAGAACTCTCGTGTTCTTCACGGGCTTTTTCAGTGTCTTCCAAGTTGCAACTGTAACAAAAGCAACAATTGAAGTGATTGTGTCAAAACACGTCTATAAGACGCAACTATTTTGTCTTTTTGTGCAACTTTTGACACAAGTTGGCATGTACTTTTCACTTAAATATAACTAATCAGAATTAAATTTACCAAAATAAAATTAATGTTTCTGGAGTTTTCTCCTTGTGTTGATAAAACTTGATGTTTTCACCGACAAACATCCATTCTAATGGAAGGGACTTTGGCCTCTTTTGCATGAGGTATCGAATTCGAGTTCATGTGAATATAGAAAATGCTCTTGGAAGAGTTACGTCAAAAAAAAAAAAAAAAAAGATAAAGATTCAACAAATGATCAAATTCATGCAAGCTTTTTTCAAAGTCGAGATAAGTTTTGTATTAAACAGTAACATTACAAGAGTTCTTCCAGAAGGTGACCTCCCTTCTTTAAGTAGCAAACATGGTAACAACAATATATGATATAGTACAATGAAGCACCATGGTAATAACACAAACAGATGAGAATGAAACAGTAACTAAAAGCTGAGACATATATGTCTCTGAATTTAATTTCTGGTTTGGCCACAACTAGTACCTGACTACTCAACCATCGCTAGACAGAGTGACAAGCAATATGTTCATCAGCCCCCTATGCTTTCTTCTCAGATAAGTTGGGTCCTATGACTAATGTATGGTCGTTGGCTTTACTAGACACAACCATGTGATCCTTAAATGTTTTTGTTTATGTCTCTCCATTGTCATTTCACCTCTATCACACACCACATAGTGAAGATATCACAACTTGCTTGCATACCAATAACTACGAATTCACCACTATATATACACACAACCATTCATCATTCTCATCCATCTCTCATCATCAAGTTCTCTCACATCTCTCACAAACAAACTAGTAACCTTCTCTCATAGCAACAATGGCTTTTAAGAATATTCTGCGTCGTTCTCTTTCAAGAGGGAAAGAAGGTCCTAAGGTTCCAAAAGGGTATTTTGCAGTGTATGTTGGAGAAGAGGAAAAGAAGAGATTTGTGGTGCCTATATCTTTCCTAAATGAACCCAAATTCCAGGAATTGCTGAGCATGGCTGAGCAAGAATTTGGATTTGATCATCCCATGGGTGGTCTCACAATTCCTTGCAGAGAAGATGTTTTCATCAATCTCACTTCTCACTTGGTACCATAATGGTTCTCTGTGTTCCATATATGGCTGCAAAATGGAGATTATGAAGATACAAGTGGCAGAACGAAGCAAAGCAGTTTTCTGCTCAGCTTCAGCAGATTCCATGGCTGAAGCAATCATCTGAGTGGAGAAGAAGAATTCTTGCAAGTTTCATCGGCCAAGGAAAGGATCGATAATTGCTCAGAACTCGAAGCAAAAGCCTTCATTGACTTGATAGTAACATCTAACTCTCAGAGACAAGACATGATCATTCAGCTAGAAAGAGTGAATTGTTACAGAGATTTTGTGATTGAAATGACATGTACTATTGAATTGTGCAAATGATATTGAAATGAAATGATTCCATTCATTCATAATCCTTTTTGGCTCTCTGTTAAGAATTGAATTTCTTTCAAAGATCAATCCTTTGCCATTTGAATATGATAACAAGATTGTAAGAGATTATAATGATATGATTTGAAAAGTGACTTTGGACTAAAATGAGTAAAGCATGACTATAAGACACGATTAAACTCTATAACTGGAATGAAAACAATGGATGCCAGCTTACAAACTCTGTTATTGTCTCCAATGATTTAAGGCAAAGATTATGAAAGCTCTACTGTTGAAAACGATTAGGTGTTAATGGGGACCATTGTGTAAAAGGACTTCTCAAGCTATTTTTCGGTTTTTGTTTTCCAATTTGTGGGGACCATCGTGTGAAAGCTCAGCAGTACTAAAATTGAAGTAAAATTGCAGAATCCCTAGTTTGCTTTGATAAATAATCAAGTTTTTCCCATATCCTCAGCACCATGCAAATGAGAGGAATGAGTGGGAAAAAGAAAAGAGACTAACTTTTGTAAGGGGGAAGGGAAAATGTTGAGTTGTTATAGTTATCTCTTTTGTAATTGGTTTAGAAAATTTCTATGAAATTTAAGTGTAATAAGCACATATTTTAAATTACTCCGATTTTATATGTCCAACGTGAACTTCCCCAAATCAACTCAGGTTTTCGATTCTGCGATTCAATTTTTGCAACAAAGTCATATAACTAAGAATCTCACGGCCATCAAGAAGCTTCATGGTTATCTAATCACAACGGGCATGCTCTTTGTCTCGCATGACTTTCACTCTGAATTCATAGCCACTTATACCAAATGCTTTCATATGAACAAGTTTCAAACTTTGATAAATCTCTTCAAATGCATAAACTCCACAACCCCATTGTACTTCAACGTGCTAATATCTGATTTCTGTCAAAAAGGTATCCCTTTTCTTGCTCTTAGGACTCTCTCCTTCATGCACACAAATGGAGTACCTTTTGATTCGTATACTCTGTGCAGTTCTTTGACTGCCTCATCTAGAACTAAAGATATTACATTTGGAAAACAGATTCATGCTATTGGGGGGAAATCAGGTTGGTTATCTAGTGTTTTTGTGGGTTCTGCTCTCATTGATCTGTACTCAAAATTCTCACATGTAAAAGATGCAGCCCTTGTGTTCGACGAAATTCCCCAGAAGAACACTGTATGTGTCAATGCAGTTTTGGCTGGTTATGGTGAGGCTGGATTGTGGGTTCAAGAACTTGAACTGATTAGGAAAATGCCCGTGTTGAAATTGAAGTGTGATCACTTCACATTATCAGCTGCTTTACGTGCATGCACTGGATTATCTGCAATTGAAATGGGAAGACAGATTCATAGTTTTTCACTTCGTGCTGTGCATAATATAGACAGTGATGTGTTTCTATTGAGTGCTTTAGTTGAGATGTATGGTAAGTGTGGCCTAATAAAGAAGGCTAGGCAGGTCTTCAAGTTAGCTGGGATGCAAATTAGAGGAGAAAAAAGTAGGGACATTGTATTATGGACTTCAATGCTTGGGGTATACGGAAGAAATGGCTTTTACAAGGAAGTGTTTGCTTTGTACAATGAAATGTTAGAAGAAGGAATTAGACCTGATGGGATAGCATTTCTGACAGTTATCTCAGCTTGTAGTTGCACTGGCCAATTACAAGCTGGAATTAAGTATTTTGAATCAATGTCTATTGACTTTGAATTAGATCCTGGTCCAGAGCATTATAGCTGCCTGGTTGATTTGCTTTGCAGGGCTGGTGAACTGCAGAAGGCATGGGAACTAATGAATGGGAAACACTTCAAGGGAATGGGAAACTCTAGCATCTCCATGTGGGGAGCACTACTTAGTGCTTGTGTGGATCATGGGAATATTGAAATGGGTACATTGGCAGCTCAAAGAGCTCTTGAGTTGGATCCCCAAAATGTTGGGATTTGCATTATGCTATCGAACCTATACGCCCAATTTGGCATGTGGGATGAGATTGGGAAGTTGAGGAGAGTGTTGATTAAAGAAAGAGAGTTAAAAAAAGATGTTGGCTGCAGTTGGGTTCAGATAACATGTTGATTGCTAAGTTGCTTGGAAATGCTTAAAGTAATGTTCTTATTCCTATTTGAACATGATAGGGCTCTGTTCCAAGTTTTGAAGAGTCGTCTGATCAGATGTAGTGCTGTGTAACAAGTACAAGTCATTGGGAGAACCACATCCCAAAAGCTAGCCGTTGGAGTTGGGGAATCAAAGACTCATAAGGCCCCTTTTGCAAGGAAACTCAATGATGTGGGACTTGTGACATACTGAATGTTGTTCCATTGGTCTTTGTACCAAAAGAATGCGAGACAACAACTTGAACATATTAATCTCTAAAGATTGATTTGCCAATTGATATATTTTTCTCAGATATATCAAAAACAATATGAACTATGCATTTTATACTGGCCTTAAATACTCAGAAACACTATGAACTGTTAGGAACATAAATAGGATGATTTTTTTCATGTTTTATTCAATAGTTATCATCTGTTATTCCAGATCTTTAACTGCCATTGTAAGATATATATGTTACTGAAGTTTTTCATGATTTCTTTTTCTTGTTGAGTATGTATGCTTCTGCTTGAAAAGTTTGAACGATTCCAATCTTGAAAGCTTATAGTAAAGTGGTTGAGTCACCTCCAGATGTTCTAGTGTTCAAGCTCATAAAACCTTAGCTTAGATAATAAGTTTGATAAAAGGGCATCATCAGTACAACTAGGATACCGCGCTTGGACGACTTAGACTATTGCATTTAGTCAGTATGGAAACATTATAAATTCCCCATTATCGAGCTGCATCTGGTGAGATGTTCTTTTCTTTTCCTCTCTTTTCTGTCGGTTGTAATCTTCATCACAGTGCCTTTAATGGAAAGCTGGCTTTCATGCTAAAAGAGAAAATTATTTTTATAAAAAAAAGGAAGGTATACTGCTATTAAGACATTATCAAATTATATGTATCTCTTTTCCTGTCCTTAATAAATAGTCTCATACAAGCGATAGGTATATAATATCGAGTTCTTAGGCAAGAAATAACGCATCATGATATCTATGGTACTTACTGGCAGTGAAACTTTTTGTTGATTACTTTTTCATTTTGGAATCTCTGATTTTTCTGCAATATTAAGCGATGAATTATCATGATTACTTAGAGGACTTGTTATATGTACGGGATTGAGCTGGATTAAGTATGTGGTCTTCAGGTTGTTGCAATTAATGATTAAATTGGAACGTAACTACCACATGCATACTTATTTTGGTGGGTTTTTGTACCGGGGAAGGATCCTACCGTTACCGTGATGCTTCTTTGATGTACGAACTACGAAGTGTGCTTTTTATCCAAGTAGGGCCCTTGTTTATTTGCACGGAAGGTACTCTAGTTGATACTACTCACGCCTTCTGATGGCCGTGCATCAGGGCATGTGATCCCCCCATTTGATTTGATAGGTTTAACCATAGGAAAGGAACCGCTGTAAATTGCATTTAGTACAAAAATGGTTCATTCTTCACATTATAATAAACTAAGAGTCAAGTTTCTATATTAGAAGAGGTATTCACACTTAGTATTTAGTATGTGATAGTATACCATTAGACACGAATAACATTATGTAGTGTTCTTTTACAGTTTTCACATTTTTCTTTATAGATTCTTCAAAATTGAAACATATACAGTTGCCCAGTTACACTTTTACATATCATATTCATTTGAATCATATTGTAACCTAACTTGTAGGAGTCTACCTGATGGGATACGGTAGAATAAGTGATGGGATACGGGAAAATGGGTAGTTATGATATTTAGGGTTATTTATTAGAAACATTAAATAAGGATATTTATCCATTAGATTTTGAATTTATTTATTTATTTAGTTATGTTTTAATTATGTGGTTGTTACCGTAAGTTTAGGATCTAAATTTGAATTTGAATTATTGTCGTTATATTTTATTATTCATGAAGCTCTATAAATAGAGTTAGGGTTATCATTTGTAATCAGTTGTTGAGGATTGATTATTGAGTTGAATAAAATCTTGTTTTCCCGTCTCCTTTCGTCTGGTATTTCCCCCTCCTTCTTGTTGTCCTCCCTCCTCTAATCTCTCTTATATCTTTCAATACTCCTTATTTCCCTCAATCCCTCTATCGTCCTACATCAATTGACATCAGAGCCTGGTTCTGCTTCCCTTCTGCACGCAGAAGCATCAGTTCTCAAAATTTCAAAAGTTTTCTAGAGCGTTAAGATTGGATTTTTGTTACTTTAAATTA
The DNA here is from genome assembly GCA_037074515.1 of Mimosa bimucronata. Lineage (NCBI taxonomy): Eukaryota > Viridiplantae > Streptophyta > Magnoliopsida > Fabales > Fabaceae > Mimosa > Mimosa bimucronata. The sequence goes on from CM073438.1 coordinate 1,058,838, forward strand.
CTCTTGCTTGATTCTTGCGAGATCCCCTCACACAAGAATCTCCAACTTTAGGCTCAAAGCATGATTTGTTATTTTTCTAGTTTGTGTTGATTTTATTTTTATTCACAAAACAAGAGCAAAAAACGGAGCAAAAAGTTAAAAAAAACAAAAGAGTGAAAAAAGCCTTCAAAGTGCCACCTAAGATTGTCCGATTGCTAATGGAAGTTGTTTGTACCAAAGATGTTGCCTTCCCTTCCCAAGAACTGCACTTTCCTTTTAACTCGTCAGGAGCGAGTTTTTCAAGCAAGGGAGAAATTATGGGATACGGTAGAAATATTAAATAAGGATATTTATCCATTAAATTTTTAATTTATTTATTTATTTAGCTCTATAAATAGAGCTAGGGTTATCATTTGTAATAAGTTGTTGATGATTGATTATTGAGTTGAATAAAATCTTGTTTTTCAATCTCCTTTCGTCTGGTATTTTCCCATCTTTCTTGCTATCCTCCCTCCTCTAATTTCTCTTATATCTTTCAATACTCCTAATTTCCCTCAATCCCTCTATTATCCTACATCACTACCCTTTCACCTTCTCTGTTATTTTGAATATGCCCCCAGGTTGTTTCATCTGTGTTAGTCTCTAACTACAGAAATAGAACATGGGTCACCCAATCGTAGGCTTCAGATTGGGAAGGTTCCCAATGTGTAGAACAAGGAGTGACTTGTTGAAGATAAAATGTATTGTCATATTATGCCTCGTCTTATTTCAAGCTTTCCTCACAAACCCACTACTGCATCACATGGTTCTGAATATAGCACAAAAAAGCTAAATACTGCATTTCCTTTTCTCTGATTCCAACCATAATCAACCCCCACCCCTACATTGTAGGATATACATTCCCACATTTGGTGGTTTATACTTTATACTCTAGTCTTAGCCTTGATTCGATTCCACAACAAAAGGCAACAGAGAAATGACAAAAGGGTAGATCGTACAATGAGCTCACCTATTACAGAAACACTCTGATATGATGTAATGGGTTTAATGGGTAAAGTGGTGGGGGTGGAGATTAGCGACTTAACTTATTTGGCGGAAGAAAAGTTTCATTTTTTTTCTTCGAGTGGTTTAAAATGAGTATAACTTGTTATGTTGTCCTGACCAGGCCAGAGGATCCTGGGCAAGAGTAACATGGCCTTCATGTGCTCAAGCAAAGGTCAAGTCACCATCATCTCAAATGGAATATCCTTCCTTTGATTTCCTCCCAAAATAATTCTCATTCTCATTCTCAATATCTATATATTACCTCCACTTCTAAACATAACTAGACAACTGGCAAAAAAAAAAAAAAAAAGAACATAACTAGAAAACGATTAGTTATTTGTAGCAAACGTGTGTCTTGGTTCTCTAACTTATTTTCGTTAATTAAGCATTGAAATCACACCCTAATTAGGAGCTTTTTTAATATGTACAATTGATAGGAATTCGTTGACCAAAAAATTTTAAGTTTTGGAGGCAAAATGTATGAAGATACTATATTGCTCATATACTTAATACCAGACATAGTATGTTACTGATGCATTGAATCTGTATTTCTCAAGCTTTTTTTTTTTTCAGTAGAGGATCTTTATACACTTCAAAGTTCTAAGAAAAACAGAGAGTATGAGCATCCTTCATAATTTTGCGCCATTTCACTCTCCATTGTTTTGAACTCTCAATTATCACTTGGTATATGAAGAATTCTTGATTTAAGAACAATTTTAGGTTATTTAGTCCTTTTAAAGTTTATTTTGACACCTTGTGTTGGTTGTACAATAATATGGTGATATTTGTATCTGAGAATTTCTCTGATTCTGCAGTGCACCACAAGTTGAAGTAAATGGTGGGCCTTTCTGAATTGTCCAATGAATCTCATTCACAGAACATGAAGAGTCATTGGAACGATTGCGACATGCAGCATGAAGGCAACTATTTTCACATATAAAATCAAAATCTAAAACCGATCACTTTCTTGCTTCCAAATAATAATGAGAACAAACAAACAAACAGGGGCTGAAGATGAATAAATAAATAAACAAACAGTATTGAATAATGAGGTAAAAGAACAGAGAAAATGGATTTTAGAGGTTCGATGAAAGGGGCATGTCTTATATGCGCAAATTGCATATTAGTTTATCGAACTTTTGCCCCTCATAGTATGATTATGAGTGTTTGGAACTGGGCAGCTGCAAGGACAGATAACAGAAATGACGGGTAGTGCTGCAATTTTGGCTGCTAACATGATCTTGTGAGCCTCTGAAAACATGTCCAAGCAAGGAACAAGATGAATTTTAAGTTGTCTAGATGATAGGGTTAGAATTCATTGAATCAGGAATATATTAGTTGTGTCACCTCTGTTAAAAAGCTTAGCTCAATTAGAAAGGATTTGCTTCAGCACTATATACCTCTAATTCAACTTGAATCGGTGGATGCATAACTACAATCTTTAGTCCTTCTTTCTTTCATTTTTTTGTGCATGTGCTTGGAATTCTTTTTGAATCTAAGAAGCATCAGGCCTACAGTCTTCCATTTTTATTTTTCCTTCATTTTTCCACTTCACAATCTTCATATTTTTATCCCAAACCAAATGACTCTAATAACATGTTACAATTTAGTGAATTAAGCTTGTTTTTCTATTAAAATAGTTTAAACTTTAAACCAATTTAACAGTACTTGCCTCAAAACTTTACATCTTTAATCCATCATTTAACAAATATATATGAGAGAGGAAGTAACAAGTAAAAGTGTTATACCATTTGCTTCTGTTTTTTGTCTTCGTATAATTTCCTTTTATTTTAATCTCTCTAACATCAAAAGCACATGAAATGGTTTAAATTTTATAGGACATGAGGCAACACCCAAATATTAGTGCACATTATTAGATATGATATGTTTGCAAAAAAAAAAAAACAACTAAAATATGCGCGTGCACGCGCATCCCCGAATAATAATTAAGTGAAATGGACGAATACCCTTTAGGTAAAATTATGAGTTAGAAAATTGTAAATAATAATATGAATTCACACACACACACACACTATTAAGAAGAGCTACCAAAAGCATACCCCGCTTGTAGACAGGAGCACATGGGAAGGGCAGAATGGTTGAAAGCAGTAATTTGGGATAAAGAAACAGAGCACAGTGGATGATCCGAAATGTACGAAGGGTTGATGAATGAGAAAGCATGCACTTGCTCCTTTCATTTCCACTTTTGTCATTCTCTCTTCCCTTCCTTTCATTTAATATCATTTCCCTTCCACAACCTACCTCTAATTTCATTTAATGAAACCAACCTGTTCCACTTCCTGTATGAACCAAAACCATTCATATACTACATAGGCTTAGCTGGTCACTTTATCTTTGTCTGTGAAACACAAAATTACTACACAAGCTACTTGTGTTTTGTGTACTATTGCAATTGAAAGGGAGATTACAGAGCATACAGAGAGACAAGAGAGTAATAGATAGTGATAGGCTTCAGATCATGCATGAAATAATGGATGCGCAAAGAAACAGGTCCTATATATACGAGCTGCTGTTGCAGTATATATACATATATATATAACTGTTTCAATAATTTGCTAAGCACCATGTTTTATATGAATGTGGTCAAAATCATGAAATAATGAGCAACAAATACATGTATCTTCACTAAAAAGAGAGAAGATACGTTTCCTTAATTTCAGCTTTAAGAACTATTCAGAACATGTACATTTCTTATGTCTCAAACAGAGTTTATAGAATCAAAAGTATGGATAAAAACATTTATCATTCTTTTAATTAAAAGGGAGATATTAACGACCTACAGTTGTAAATGAGATTGAATTTACAACCCCCACTTATTAAAAAGTTTCCATATCACTAGACTACAAAGGCTATAGTCAAAACATGTATCCTTATGGGATTATCTAACAGGGCATGTAAATATTGATATTGGTGGGCCGGGGGGGGGGGGGTATTTTTTATGAAGAAGAGATGGAGACCACATAATGAGAAGAAGCCAAAAACACTCACAACCCTTCACATGATGTACCCAAAGAGTACTTTTAATTCTTGTAGGGTCTGTGAATTCTGGTAGAAACAAAGTAAGGCATCCATCATATTCAAGCTCTTCATAAGCTTACTCTGATATAATGGCCATCACCCTTATTAATAACTGCACAATCCACATTATTTATATCTCAATGCATAAAAAATTCAAAAAACAAACAAGCCCTTCATCTGGTTAACACGTGAACAGGGCTAACAAATTTTATCATACAAGAATCCACATATGCAAATGCTTATTATAACTGTAAAAATATCTCCCTTAATAAAAAATGTTATGGATGCCAAATATAAAAGTAGTAACTAAAAGTAACAAGGGATAGGATCATGGGGGGTCCATATTGCCACAGGAAGGAGCAACATTGCGTAGGAATAGCCAGTGGGGTTGGGTCCCACCATGTCCTTTCCCTATTGTAAGCTCATGCAATTGAACTCAATATTTAAAAGCACAAAAAAAAATAATAATAATGATGTGGTTATAGATTTATGTGAGGCCAAGCTTTTGTCATAAATACCCCATTCACCCCCAGCCATTCTTTGCCATCACCACCACAAGCTCTTTCTTCTTTCTCATCATTCTCTCAAACACATACCCTTCCACTCCTCTGTCCCTCTGTGTCACAAAATAGAAATATGGCTATTAGAAGAGCGAACAAGCTTCCCCAAAGTGCAGTGATAAAGCAAATCCTGAAGAGATGTTCAAGCTTAGGAAAGAAACAAGGTTATGATCATGATGAGATGATCCCAGTGGACGTACCAAAGGGTCATTTTGCAGTGTATGTGGGTGAGAACAGAAGTAGGCACATTGTGCCTATCTCCTTCTTGACACATCCTCAATTTCAATCTCTTCTAAGCCAAGCTGAAGAGGAATTTGGATTCCATCACTCTATGGGTCTCACTATTCCCTGTGAAGAACTAGTCTTCAGGTCTCTCACTCAAATGATTCGATGAAATGTCAACCATTCTTCATGATTTCGAAGAACAAGAGGAAGAGGAGGAAGAAGATGTTCATGATGACCAAGATGAGGCTGCAATTTTTGCCTCTCTGTTTCTGAACATCTCATCTCGATCTCTTTCTCTGTTCTCACTCATCAAATATTGATCTTGCTTGTTTTTTTTAGTGTTTTTAGTCTCATTCTTTGCTTATTATGTGACTCTGACTTAGGACCCGTGAGCATTTAAAAAAAAAAGATTGTAAAAAAAGCCTGAGATATTCCTCACAGAGGTTGAGAAGTTGGTTATGTCAATGAAAGCTTGGTAGTTTTATCACATGTGTCCAAACTTCATGTCTTCCTTTCTTTCTCTTTATCCACTTTCTTTCTCTTTATCCACATGAAGTTCTACAAAATCAAGATTTGTTATTGAAATAATGGGAATATATCTATATATATTATAAAACCCGATACTAAACTATGAATATTATTGGAGGAAAGTAGTAATAAGTGGAAAATAAGAAGGAAAGAAAGAGGAAACAGAGCGTGCTTAGTTCGTCAGAGAAGGGTCGGTACCAAAGTTGTACGGCTATCGTTTGTGTATAGTTGGTATTGCCTTTTATTACCCCACCCGCACAAACAAAGGAATGTCCCACCGCAACATTAATATATTAATCTAAAATAATATACAAGTTCTTGTCCTGCTTTTTTGCGGATTTCATGAATCACGGGTTACTTACTTACTTAGCAACAATACTTTATGCTAAATTAATAAAGGGTTTTGTAATAACTCTTTAAAATTAAAGAAGGCATAATTAATGGCTTGATCAGCTATATGATTTTATTAAATTGTTTTTATTTGTACGTTTTCTTAATTTATATTTAGTACGAAAGAGAGCATAGAACAATTATCAAAGTGGAGAATTTTTATTTGCGGAACAGACATCGATATAATAGAAAAGAAATTAATTAGAAGGTAAAGCAATTTGCACAGGTGGTAAGTGAGATGTTAATGGAACTTATACGTTAGCTCCAATGTTACGATCAGTTGATCAAGTTTTGGTGGACATTACTGTGCAGGGAAATCACCCCCCTGCTAAACAAAAGGGGAAAAAAACCTGGATTTTTATTACATAATGTATGCAATATGCAATACGATGAATGAAATATATAAAGGAAGAGGCTGAAGCATAAGCGAAACTTTTTAACTATTGTTGAACCACCACTTCATATTATTGAGTCCTTTGTTGATGAAAAAATCAGAGCTAATTTTGTCGAATTTGTGGTGCTCTTGAGTTAATGTGATTCAATAATATTCAAAAAAGAAAGAAAGAAAAGTTGAAAAGCTAATAAACTTTGACGTCGGCGAATCGCTAGTTTGAAACTAATTTCTCATCAGTTAATATTAAGGAGACATGCGCTAACAACATAATTATAAGTGGAATATGAGATTGTAATTTTTCACATACCCTTGAGCTTTCATGGAATTCAAGGGACTTCCCCTCCCTCACCCTTATCTCAAACTAGTCAATGTTCACTCAAAAATCAAGGGCATTGAGATCATCTTGCAGATTTTTTTTTTTTTGAAATAAAAAAATCTCATAGTAATAAATGAGTTTTAGCTGGCACTCATGCACAATTTGGTCTTTACAGTTCTTGCAAATAAGACGTCAACTTGGTTGGGAGCAAAAGCTGACAAAAAACAATGCATTAGTTCTTTTCAGCAGAGAGAAAAAAAGAGGAGCAAAGGCTGCTTCCTCTGTCCCCAAGACTCTGCAACGTTAATGACTCCTTTCATTTATTTCTCTTTTCTCTGTATCTGATTTCTCTGTTGCTTTGACCCTTTAACTGTCTCCCCCAACTTCCATCACAATTCCCATTACCCTAAAAAACAAGACAACATTGCGATAACATATGAAACATTACTCAATTGTTGCTGGGTCAAACACACAATGACTCCATCCACTTCAAGTTATATAGCGTGCTTCAAAAGTTTCCTATTTTTCCTTCACTGTACTTGTAAGATCTAAATAAAAAGGACTAGTCATGTAGCATTCAAATACGTGAAATGCTAGTGAGTGAATCGATAATGTTCTGCCCTCACTAGTGCTCACTGCTTAGTTTATATACACTTCCAAGATGCTTCAAATAGTTGTTGTCTTTTACAGGGTAGATCTTCACTCAAAAGTAAATAAAACAGAGTATCTTACAAGTGTCCCCACCCATGTTCTCTGCCGATTTCTTGGCCACTTTGGATTCAAATATCAAATTTTTGTTGCAACAATAGTAGTACCATCTTATCCTACTAATAAATTTCCACATTAATCTATTCTATGCTTAATTTCCTTTTTTACTATAGTTATGTGTGTTAGAGACAAAATGTTATCTGCTTTCAGCTCTGTTCCAAATTCCAATGAGTAGACGCATGATGAAACTTTCATGTATGTGAATGAGGAATCCATTGATAATCAATGGAGAAAATGATCAATCCATTAAAATCTAACCTTTTTTTGTGACCATGAATTGACAATCAATGGAGAAAATGATCAATCCATTAAAATTTAACCTTTTTTTGTGACCATAAATTGATAATCAATGGAGAAACTGATCGATCCATTAAAATTTAACCTTTTTTGGTGACCATAAATGTTCGCAAACCTTGGGCGAGCATGGTATTTAGACGCTATGTTTATTTGGTGTAGTATTGTAGTCCATCCAGTTGTTTCTGGTCAATCCCAGTTGTTTCAAGTGAATGATTGAGGAAATAATAAAAATGATAGTCTCAAATCAAATCAAATCAAATTAGACACTAGTGCTACAAAGTATGGATGTTGGCGGGGCCAAAATGAGATCAAAAGATGAAGAGGATCAGATAAGATTAGTGTCTAATACCACTTTCTTACTACTTTCTTACTCTCTTTTAAATCAACACTTCAAAAGACACCCCATATTTTGCTTTACTCCTTTTGGGAGGGGGGATTTAGAGGGATTAAAAACAGATTCCCAACATCTGGATAAACATCTGGATAAAGGTCGATAATTTTGAGGAACGATAGGAGTATAAAATTGCTATTATTTTAACAACAAATGTGGGTTGTGAGGATGTTTATGTCTATGATTTTGGCTCTAAATATATTAATATATATGGTTTCCTAGTACTAAATATATATGATTTAATTGACCCTTTTTATAGAGACTAATGAACCTAAATAGTCCTCTAGTATTAAATATAATATTAATAATTTGTCTTTTTATATTAAAAAAACTAAATATGCCATTTAATTATATCATATGCTGCAAATAATCAGATTAATTCGTTAGTTTATAAATCTAAATATTTTAAAGTGATTTATTTAACATTCATAATCTTTTTAAAAAAAGTTAACTCAATCTTGTATATAGGATAAAATAAAATATATGGTTAAGATGCAAATTCAATTTGAAAATTTTTGCTCATAAACCATTTTGCCTTGGGAGAATTTTTTAGTTCAAAATGGCGCCATAAGTTTCAGCGCCATAAGTTTCAATACATAGTAATTTTTCTTTTTTCCGTTATAATTATCAAAATTGACAGTTAAATAATGACATTAATTGTTAATATTTTAATGGTAGAGAAAAAAATTGTTATGTTTTGAAACTTCATGGACAGTTTTGAACTAAAAATAAATTTCGGGACAAAATAGCTATGTGGTAAGGGTGAAAAATACACAAGTGATTTTGTCAAAGTCCGTCCAGTACCAAGTGCTTTTTTGGAGTAAAAGTAATTATGAACTTTTAAATTAGGCTCAAAAGTCACAATTACTATCAAATTAGGGTAAAAAATACACATGTGATTTTGTTGAAAGTTCATCTAGCACCATGCTCTTTTTTTACCATAACTGTAAGTGTGGCTTTTGAGTCTAATTTGGAAGTTCACAATTACTTTTGGTAAAAAAAAAAACACTTAGTACTAAAAGAATTTTGATAAAATCACATGTATATTTTTAAACTTTATCCTAATGGCTATTAAACAAAAAATTTTTAGGCAAATTTACCAATTAGCCCTAAATATATATCCGTAGAGAAGCTACCGTAGAGGTCGACGGCGATGACAACACGTGTTAGATACCCCACAAGAGGTCCAAGTAAAGATTCGTGATGAACCCACGTGTCCTGTCAGGGTTCGTTCAGAGACATTCAAATATAAGAAAAATTAAACTCTCCCTTCTCTGCTACTCACTCAGTAGCCTCTCAAACTATGGCTTAATATTTTTTCCACAACTATGATACCGTGGTTTTTTTTAATGAAATATTTGGTATCCTGGACCTATCTTCTTTTAACTTGAAGGATTTATTAGGGTCCCAAACTAATTTGGATCAAATCAAGACAGGATCACAAGGGCGGCAAAACTATATCACCAAGTATTTAATACTGCTATATTCGTAGAGTTCGAACTTGATACCTCTGAACCCCTCTATGTTGAAACAAGTGTTTGGTGGTGCTGTAGTGCCGTCATTGTCAAGTGCAAAAGTTTCAATTATAAAATTTCAAATGCACCAAGGGACCAATGATCAGTTTTCAAAGTTATGCAAAAAAAAAAAAAAAAGAGCACCAAATTGTAGAGGATGTTCTAAAATTTTAAAAAAAAAAATCAACATGTTCAGAAATTTTTACTCAAATGAAAGCTTTCAATAGCCAGATGCGATATTTAAAACTCACTGCCCACAATAAATTCTTACAAGTTCCAACCCAAGAGAAGGAATTTTTTATAAGGAAATAGAACTTGAGGGGTATATATATATATATATATATTTGTAGTAATGTGATTTTTTATTATTTTTTCTAAAGATATATTTGCATTGAGGTGTGGGATCTCTTGAACTCATAAATCTCACTTCTAGTCTTATAAAATATTTTGATACAGGACTTGTGAAAATTCCAAATGACATGCATCATAATCATGTTTTCCAATTGATAATTGACACAAGTTAATAAAAGATCACAGGTTATGAGGAGCTTTGAATGATAATGAAAAACAAACAACGACATGCATGCATATTCCAACTTTTTCTACTTCAGACGCCAAAATTATCATTACAATTTTCAAAGTTTGTTTCACCTAACCCTATTCTAATAGGATCTCATGACTAAGCTCATATTTCTCTGTTTATCGTAGTTTAAATAGCATCTCGTGCCCACTATTATTATATTATTCAGTAAAAGAAGATGAATGGATATTTATTATACAAATTGTTAGTTAATAACATTTGTTATTTCAAATCTTCGTGCCATCAACTATATAGAAATAGTATATACTTGAGTCGCTTGCAATCTGACGGTCTATTGAAGCAAAACTTTTTTTCTGCAAGGTCAACTAAACAAACCCGTGATTTAGAAAAAGAAAAAAGGTTGCAAATGAAAATAAATAAGCAAACATGGTAAACAGATTTATAAATCAAGTATGAATTCAACTAATGAAAACGTGACTGTGCAGATATCAAATAGAACCAATTAATCAAGCAAAGCAGCTATCCAGGGAAAGTTGAGTTGTTTGAATAGAATCACATCATGAGCGGAAAAAAAAAATTATCGGAACCCAACTGATTTCGTTAAAATCCGAAAGTGTAGATATATCTCTATCTAATTCAGTCGATGTATCAAATCAATGAAAATACATAAACCTAATTTGAGTGTGTTGATTTTGGAAGTAATAATGTGGACAACTGTGTCCATGAGTCATGAACGAGACTTGACGTTGCTTTATTAAAAGAACAATACAGAGAAATCCTTGTCATTTATCCTCTTTATCTACTTTCTTTTTATACTTTTCAAGTTTCAACACTGTAGTATATGTCTTTTCGTGGAGACAAGGTTACAGTGTCCATACCATATCCTATAACAATCATACATGCGGTTCCTCTTAGCAATGACTTTGTTGCATTTAAATTTTCCAAGCTAAGTGATTTAACAGTTTCTATGAGAAATGCAACTTCACTTCTCCATCCACTTAAACTTCCATCTTTTATATATATATATACATAGAAATTCCATATACATAGAAATTGTTCTTCTGGCAAAAAAAATAAAAAAATTGTTCTTTGTTTAAGAAATTATATATCCATTGAATATGAGAAAGTACACTAAAACATCATAAGAAACACTATCAAATACTAAGTGTCGTCACGTACTTCTTTTAGAGGAAATTTAAGTGTTTGTTCTTTTTGTTATAAAAGATTAATACATTCCACTAAATCCAATCTTCATTTGCTAACCAATAAAATAATTTTGAAAGAAACAAAAGTTTTAAACAAATTTTAACAATTAACAACCAATAGACGAAACATGTTAATGATAGATAGGATGCATATCTTAGATAATTAATGATAGACAAGATATCTATCTTATCCTTTTTGCTGATAGTTTGGCACTTCAGACGTAATTATATGTATTGTTTTGAGCTGTAACTACCTATAATAAATAAATGATAATTTCAAATATTATTCTTTGATACTTGTTAACAAAATATCTGCAATTCGTCATAAATTCCTACTAAACCATGCATTTCCACTTACAATCTATTTAGCATGCGAGGCCTACAAATAAATTATTATTTTATGACCAAAATTTTGTAACTTATTCAACAACCAAAAGTTAAAAAAAAGGCAAAAAATCACCAAGTACTTGGTACTTGTACAACTCAAAGTACCTTATAGATATAGAGTACTGCCTAAGCAAAAAGTACCGCTTGTTTGTAAATTGTAACTCCCAACAGACAAAACTAACCAAATTGAATATGCAAAGATGACGTCTGAATTTTAATTTTTGATAATTGAGATCCTTAAATTAATTCAAACTCCCTGTTCTTGTATAAGCCATGAATTAAAACGAAATCATGGGCCTTGTTTGGTAAACCCAATTAATCAGCCAACTTTCTTTGCCAGGAGAAATTAGCACGTTAAGACAAAGCCTTCAAATCTAGTTGACCAAAACGCATGCTTAGCTTTACAATACACAACCACCATTTTCATCCCTTTAAGCTCACTCCAAATACGATCTGAGTTTCTTCTTTTCTTCACTTCCTAACTAAAGTTATGTATAACAAACCCACTAAACATTTATAAAATTACAGGGGGGGAAGTCAAAGCTCAAAATTAATCCTACTTTCATTAATAAAAAAATAACATTAATAGTTAGTTAATCCTACTTCAGCAGATGGGAGCCTCGTGAAGCAGCGGCCGAGATTCACCAGAAGAAAGATCAAAATCACAGAACGCATCCACGTGGCAACGCTTCTGAAAATCCTCAAGGCTGGAGAACCGGGTCGGGTACCCAGATCCGGATATGACCCGGATGGCCTCTTCAAAGAGCGATTCATCACAGGGAATCGTTAACGGACCTTGAGTGCAAAATCCGTACTCTTCCTCCGCCTCCGTCAGAAGCTTCTGGAAGATCGGGTGGTTCAGGTACGCCGTCCGTACGATGAACCTCCTCCTACTATGTCCCACGATCACCGCCACGTGTCCGGCGGGAACATCCGACGACGGCGATTTAACTCCAGTGGTACGTGCCTTGTTTCGCCACCGTAGAAGCATTTGCCGGATTCGAACAATGTGGCGGATTCTGCTGCAGGTTGCGGTGGCCGGCGACATTGATTTGAGAAAATGTGTTTTTTGTTATTTTGTAGTGTGTGGAATTGACGAAGCTTCGTTGTGTGAGGAGGAGAGTATATATAGGCGGGAATGGATAAAGGATACATTGCCATTGGAGTTGTGTGTAATTACACCTTACACCACCAAGTTATTTTTGCGTTTTTTTTTTGTTTGGCCTGGGTCAAGTGATTTTGAAAGTTGAAACTGCCTTTTTTAAAACCGAGGTGATGTTATTTGTGTGCCAGCTGCGTGACAAGTTCACTGCATAAGGGAAAACTAGGGAGTGTAATCTGTGGGCTTAGAACAGTAATTCACCTTCTTAATTGGTGTGGATGAAAGGGACAAAAGTTTAGTATGTTTTGTATGACTTAATTGTTTGTGATTTTCTAATATAAAATATAAACATATCATGACACTTTATTAGACAATTTCTAGTATTGATGTGTGGTCTCTGTAAGTATAACTTGTAATTCGCCAAATGAGATGTTGATTACATTTTTTTAATCGTTCATATTTAAAAGAAATTTAAAGTTTCTAATGAACATGTGTGGATTCATCTTAAATACACTTTTTATTCATGTATATTACTCCTAATAGAAACCCCATTGTATAATTATCAATATCAATAAAAGGATACTTCCGAAGGAATTATAAGTTTGTAACACAAAATAAATTAATATCTTATATTTGGGATCAAAATGAGTTTTTTGTCTTACTCTTATATATAGGATCGGTAGTATTCCCTCCGGTCATAATTATAAAATCAAGTTAATTTTTTCTGGAGGTTAAGGAAGCAAATTAGACCATTAAATTGTAACATTCACCACATGCAATTAGATTATATGTTAATTTATAAGTAAAATAAATTAGTTTTGAGGAAAAATGATGAATATAAACAATTTAAAGTGCCTGATATTACATGCTTAATTTTTCTTAAAAAGTCAACCCCGATCTCTACGAGAAGTACCACTATTTAACAATTTTTCATGTAAGTTATTGCACTCAGTTGGGACACGTTAATATAGAACCAGCCTTTCTTTCATTTTCATTCTGTGAATTGTTGTTAATTGTTGGTCCAAGAATCATTTCCCCTCTCCATTCTTTTGGTTTAAAATATCTGTTCCTTTTATGGGTTGTACTTGTCAGATTCATAAATACAAATGGGCTTTTTAAGACATAATAGTAGCCCACTCTCTTACATAATAATGGATCAAATTTGAAATATCTTATTTCCACCGAATCTCAAAACCAGCGATTCCGGGAAACACGCAAGAATTCCGTCATTTCATTTTCGATAAAAGGAAATCGCCGAAGCCACAGGAGAAATAATAAAGGTGAAGCAATTGTTCGATTGATAGGATCAGGTTCAATTCAGAGTTTGAGCAATGCCATTTTTGCTCCACCCAGCTCTGCCAACATGTCCTTCTCGACTTCACATATCTTCACCGCTAACAGCAACCTCAATCAACCCAATTCGGACCCATAATCTTGTTAGCTTACCTCGTTGGGGTAACCAGGTAGGCAATTCGAATGTTGGGGTAATAACGAGGAAAATAAGGTGTATGGCCAATCCTAGAAGAGTGAAAATGGTGGCCAAGCAGATAAGGAGGGAACTTTCTGACATGCTTCTCACCGATAAGGTGTTGCAATATGCTATTCTACCTGAAGCTTCATTGGGAGCTGATAAATACCTATCCTCTCTTACCACCATTAGTGAAGTTGAAGTCTCCGCTGATTTGCAGGTTTGCTTATATGCGAGTGATTTTTCTCGTTTAATTGGTTTTGGCTGTACCCATAAGATATTATAGCCATTAGATACTTCAATAGAAGAAATTGGTTAGTATAATTGCCTCAAGTATAGTTTTCATGAAAACCATTTGAGAGTCCATGTTTAATTTGAAATGTCTAATGTGAGTGTTCAAAATGCGTTGCAGCACATGGATAAGGTTGCCTTTTTTTCTTTTTCTTTCAGGTGTCTGTTGTCTGTACTTTATAATTTTCCATCATGCTTTGGTCGGATTTTGTCTTGGTATATAATTTCCAGGCCATACCGGCTTCTGAGTTGTATTGCTGACTCTAGGACTTGGATTCATTAGGCAAAATCCTATTAACACTGGAATTTGGCAACGTGCATATCTATTCTTTGTTATTTGAATGTAGCCTTGCTGGGAAGTTTGTATTTCTATTAGATACAGTTCTATCGTGGCTTCTTGCCATTATACTTGTTCGAAACTCATGATAAATTTGTTGTCACATTAATTATGGAGATAGTTATCTTTTCCCGGTTAATTATAGCAACACGATCAAGCTATATTGCAACATATATAGTAATATATTTGCCTTGAGAAGAGTGGGGCTACGGCTCCACCGACTGTCTTAATGCAATGTTTTTCCTGTAAGCTAAGTTTCCAATTGTGACATTGTTAAGTTTTAGTTTTCCCACAATTGTCGTGGCCGTACGGAGGGTGTTGTGGTTTGATTAACCATAGAGTTACCTGATGCTGACTTATCTCCATAAATATAGGTGGTTAAGGTGTATGTTTCTGTCTTCGGAGATGAAAGAGGGAAAGAAGTTGCCATTGCTGGATTGAAGTCAAAGGCTAAATATGTTAGAAGTGAGCTGGGGAGGCGTATGAAGTTGCGGCTGACTCCTGAGATACGGTTCATTGAGGATGAAGCAATGGAGAGAGGAAGCAGGGTAACATGCGTATACTAATTCTTTTTGATATGATTATAAGGTTGTGTGAGTAAACAGGGTGATCTGACTGCAAAGTTTTTGGGATGAATTAGAATTTATTGGCCAAAACCAAAATATCAGTTTTGAAAAGCAAGAGAAAATGCTTGCACCTTAATAGAGTGGCTATATTGTCAACTATGTGAATCACATTGTTTTCCATTTCTTTTTCTTCGTATGTACTGTTCCTTTTAATGGTTGGTTTTCTTCTTTACGAAGGACTAAATTTATTATTGTAATTGTGATTATGCTCTCTAGGTTTGTTTACTGAGGGTTTAATAGATAGGACAGTGATCCTGGGCAGAGGTTGAGATTCCTACCTTCATTTGGGATAATCTCTGCATCTAGCACTCCCATTCAATTGTTTCCATTTTCTTTGGTCCCTGGCTCTTGTTGTGGCTTCTAATTAGAGAATCGTGGATTAAACAATGTTTGGGACCCTAGCAGGGAGCTGTTTTATTGAGTATCCTATACATATATACTGATCTGTGTCGCCCACGACTTTAATGTTTCAGGTGCTTGCAATTTTAGACAAAATTAAGGAGGAGAAAAAGGGTGCAGAGAGTATAGAGCAATCGGATTTTTCAGCCGCTCATGAAGAGAACAGTGAGTGGGATGATGAAGACCCTGATCAAGGCATAATTTATGTGGAATAGCTGCTTTCTAGATTATGAACGTGACTCCTATTTGTATTTGGATGGAGCTTTTGCTTGTTAGCCGGTAAGTTCCTTAGAACCCATGCCAAGAAATATCCTGGTCAATCCTTTTGTGCTGGCTGGCTTCATTTTTGCTCTTTGTTGATGAGTTCCACAAACATAAAATTTCTGCTTTCTCTTAATCACATCTTTTCTTTTTTGTATTGCTTGCTCATGTACAGGAGAAATACCTCATAAGAAAGCATGTGGTATGGGACAATATGGACACAACCTAACTGTCGGCAGCTTCACTGGAACTTGGACCAAATTTTGGCTTTATACTCTCCTTGTATAGATAATGTCATCTGGTATTGCTAACTCAAGAATGTAAGCATTTAATGGCCTACTATTGTGCTTTCCATAGCGCCTTGGATGTTACGATCAAACAGGATTTTCTGCGTACTCTGTACATTTGATATTCATCTCTAGTCCCCACTTTGTATTTTGATTCACTTAATTTACAAGGAGAATCTTCAATAACTACATATGATGCCGGGATTTATGTGCAGCTCAGTGCAATGCCATGAATAGTATACATTGCTTATTGAAGTTGACCAGGGCACCACATTTTTTAGTTTAGCTCATGAGCTATTCAGGTGGAAGTACGTCAAAATTTTGAAGATTATAAATCTGTTTGGGGCGATCTTGTGCATCCTTGCGACATATATCAAGTTGCGCGCAATGTTGTGAGGTTTTTTTTTATCACAAAGGTGTTTTTCCCCTATGAGATTTTGATCTTTTGTAGCTACGTGCAGAATGATCCTTATTATTGAGTCATATATACTCTGAAAAACGAGACAGTTCCTCTTTATTTCGAATAAATGATGGAAGTAAAAACCATTCATCTTTTTATTCTAACCCCAAACTAGACATCTTTTACTATCTACTTCGAATTGAGGGATTGTGACTAGATACCTCTCCCGAGTCTTTTTGAACAAGATGGCATTCAAACTCAATTTCACCACTTATTAATAGAGATTGTTCATATCTTTTTCTGCGATGGAAAATAACTAAATTTCCAGAAAGTTGTAACTTTTACAAATAATTAAAGTGCAGTATGTGTAAGAAATTTAATAAAAAGTAATTAAGGTGGCAAAAATTTTAATAAATCGTAATTAAAAACTACATGAAACTCAGCAAAATGCAAATATAGAGAAAGTGTTTATTTTAAAAAAAAAAAGGATGTAGAAGCCTTATCATTCACGAGTTGAACACCACAAATTATGGATACAAGGCCAAAGGCCAACAAAACAGGCAATTGTTAAATCGCAGTGGATGCAAGAAAGCGTGTTCATCTCTTCCAGTTTAAAAAGGTAGAGGATGCCCTAAAGCATCACAGAAGCTTGCAATAAAAAATCACAGCTTGAAAACAGACAGGTTAATTATTATAACAATGAAAAAGCTCGACCATTAAACAATTCTATCAAGGTTCCCTAAATTCAACTGTTATGGCATGATCCAAAGCTTAATCCTCAAAGCTTCCAAAAAAAAATGGGGGGAACATGTTACAGTTTCTTCTCATGAATTATTGTTGTATTCTCCTCAGTTCATGAACAGATTCACGTCCATCACCTTGCTTTCAGTGATGAGCCTTTGCTTCCGCCTTCTGATGAGATTTAGCTTTGAACTGAGAGGCAAAATATCAAATAAAGAAGATTCAAACATCAATGAATGAATGCAAACACGATAACACAAGTTCAACAAAGCACACAATTACCAGCAGATGTGGAAGCAAGTTAAAAAATCATCAAATACAGACGACGGCAGAAAAAAGGGTAAATACTTAGCAATCGGATGAGGATCATTGCCCACAAATCAATTTACCACATAATGAACCAACTCAATGATCTTAATTGAATTCAAGTGTGCAGATCAATGTGAAAGTGGTTTCGGCAATGATCTGCAAGCTCAACTTTTCATTCATACCAGATACTTAAAAATATGCCGGTTCAGCCTTAAACCCCTTTCACAGATCAGCTGGCAACTTGACTGACAATGACTGTCGGCAGTCGAAGTGTTTGGTAGACCATTATCTCATGTTCAAGGATAACTTAGACGCTAAAGTATAGTAAATGTTTCGTGCCATGATATTTAAGATGTTCATGTTTAGCATGACAATGCAAATTGAAAGATCCTAATGGTTTGAGTCCACATAAAACCACTTCAAATGGTAACATCCTATAAGACTAATTTCTTGTATGACATCTGTCATATTGAATATCAGTCCACTAAAGGCGAAAATATCAGGTATCGACTCATATCCATGAGACGGGAATAAACCAAATATCAGCATCCTGAGCAAGAAAAGCACTACTACTAAAGGGAGATGTGACCATTTTAATTTCAGACTTCTTTCTTATCACCAAAACAGAGGATGCTCCTACATGTATTTAGAAAACAAATCACCAGCAATCACATTACTTTAACTAAGAAGTCAACGAAAACAAAATTGTATGTATAGCTTGACAGTCCATTACAAGCCAAGAAAGTGAAAAGATAATCCATGGTTGAAACGATTGTGGTGATAAACAATTCGAAGCGCAATTCGGAGCAAAATTAGGCGACAACTCAATTCGAGAAAAACTAAAACAGATGATGAATTAGATGTTCAAAACATTCTAGAGAAACAAAGATCGGTTCAAAGAAAACCATGTAAGATCAATTAACCATGAATGTGAAAGCGATCAAAGATCAGATGCATTAATACAAACAATTCGCTGGAATACCTTGAGGTACTTCAGCTTAATGCTTCCATAAACGACCCCAAAAGAGAAAGCAGAAGCCCGAGCGACCTGGCAATGTACAAGTAATTTGTCAATTAAAAAAAACATCTTTTATAAAACCCATAAAAGAGAATATGAGAAAACTAATCTAGCTCTCGGTAACAGAAGAGAATTACACAAAGCATATTAATTATTCAAAAGAAACAAGGCGGCATACCAAAGCTAAGGTGCTTGTTCCAGAATAAGGTCCAGGTGGTGGCGCCATGGATGATTGTGTTCCTTCAGAGAGCAGAGAGGAAGGAGACGAATACGGAATAGATCGAGACGAACACGAATCTACAATATCGAACCCTAAAAAATGTGTTGAAGAGAGTGACGTACTGTGCGGCACTGAAACGCGTGAAACGACATCGTTCCCGGTATGAATTTGACGGGAACAATTATGGGTGTATTTTTGTTTCGGTCACCCATAATCCAAGAAAAAAAAAAAGTCCTTCGGCCTTTTTATGTGTTTTGATGATTTTAATTTTTTTTTTTTGGCAAAAAAAGGTTTTTTTTTTGTGAGGCAGCCCTTCTTGGGAGTTCTTTTCATATAGTAAGGCCTTGTTTCATTAATCATTAAGGTCTATAAGACAAAAGGGACATTATTATGGTCATTTACATTGTCCCAAAACAAAGAAGGTAAGCTAAGAGAGTAAGATCCTTCTCAGCTCTCAAGTAACTGGGCTCATTGTACCAAAATAATAATAATAATAATAATAATAATAAGAACTCAATCCTTAAAAAGGGTTGGGTCTAACTGAACACAAAATGACAAATTAGTATTCGAATTCTCATTGAAAAATGTATTTACAATTAGTGCACGACAGTGCTCGACATGATTGCCTCCAATAGAACTCAACAAAGAAGATTGAGCTCTGCCTCCAAATTTACCCAAAATATGAAACTTTATTTTTACTATAAATTTGATCAATGAGTAATATAAATAACAATCAAGTCCTTTTTGTTGAGATTGTAGGTCAAAAAACTCCAGATTAATATTATTGATTTATAAAGACATAACTTTGATCATTAGTCCTATCACTTCTTTTAATTAAATAAAGAGGAACTAACTACATTGATGAATACATGACCTCCCCCTTGGTATGTAGGCCTTCATATTGATGCATGAATGGTGGCATCTCTTATGTTTGGTGCATTCATGAGGCATGGAGTGCAGCCTGCAGAATCCCATCGTGTTCTCTTTGAATCTTGTCCACATTTCGCACCTTAATGAGACCTACATCTCTTTAATACCATAGCACTAAAACTCTTCCACCTTCAACATAATACACCTTTTTGTTTCTGAAAAATAATGCAAGTTATTTATAATCAATGGGTGTTGACTTGCCTAAAATACTCTCGTTGTCATATACTCTCTCCGTCCCATAATATAAGGTCCTTTTAACCAAATTGCGGATTTCCAAAAAATTAGTTAGAGTTATTCAAAAACAATAAATGTGTAGGAAATATACCATTTTGCCCTTATTTATGAATGAGTAAGAGATGTGGTAATTATGAAAAGAAGATGAAAGATAATGTGTAGGAAAATTTATGTATGGGTAAAATGGGAACAAAAGCATTTATTACTCAAATAAAGTCAAACAGGACCTTATATTGTGGGATAAGATCATTCAAAAAAATGGACCTTATATTATGGGACGGAGGGAGTACATTAGAACTATCCTTTAAAACATTCTCTTAACATGTGTGGTCAAAGAGATGTTGGGGGAAGTTATAAATTATGAAACAAATTAAATTGAGATGTTATATACTAGATGAAAGTGAATTTCTCATGTCACTTCTATACAAGTTACCTATGTGAGTCGTTTACAAGTTACCTATGTGGAGAGAGGAATCTTTGTTGGTAGATGGGGCAAGGATGAAATCACAAGATGGGCCCCTAAAGAATCTGTGGATTCGAAGCCATCGCTTACTTGAGCTGTTTTTGGCATTCTCATCCACATTGCCTTTATTCATGCCCACCCCTTTTTTATGCAATCTAAATTCTCAATCACCCTTCCACGTAATTCTCAGAATAGATAACTCATTTTTTTCAAAATTTTCATCCAAAAAAAAAGCATACTCGTGATGTTATTATATCCTTTTAGCCTCTACTTGCACCAAAGCGGGACCACTGCCGCTGTGAATATTTGACCACCTCCCTACGAATAAAAAAATAGTCCCTCCGGTCCTAATTATAAGAGCCAGTTGACTTTTTTGGAAAAATTAAGGATGCAAAGTATACCATTTTAAATTGTTTATATTTGTCTATTTTTCTCAAAACTAAGTTATTTTACTTATAAACTATCATATGATCTAATTACATGTCACATATATTAAGATTTAGGGGTCTAATTTGCTTCCTTAATCTCCCCAAAAAAAGTCAACTGGCTCTTATAATTAGGACCGGAGGTAGTACAATTATATTCATTCTTGTTGTATTGCACATAATTTAATGAATGAGTCTCGTTTGTCGTTTTATCGGCCCAAACTCAGCATTTTCTAAAATCATCGTGATGTTGTTCTATTTCAAAAGCAAGTCAAGGAGGATGTTTTTGCAACTTTTGAGGTTTTTTGAATATCACCGTATTGTTTCCTGGTTTCAAATATCATATATTTATCTCAGCAGTATATTCATATTACATTTTTTGCCAACAATATTCATATTACATCACCACTTTGATTAAAGGCAAAACAAAAAGATGAGATATGGCATCCGATGGAATTTGCATATTTTGTTATTTTAAGTAAATTATGTAATATAACATTATTTTTCCTTAAAAATAACATTTCATTGTTAGCTATATATAAATATTTAATCAATTTTATTTGTTGAAGAGCTATGTATCAATACAACACCAACAACAAAACTTTGTTTCACTAGGTGGTGGGTGAAAATCTATGTATCAATAGCTAATCCAATTTAAATATAGAAAATTATCTTAATTATCAGTTCCCTTTTTGTCATCACTCAATTATCACTTTCCAAATTGAAATACGATTTTTTTTTTTCATTAAAGGTTCATGCACTAATGGTCTGGGGTTGTAATCGAGATCAAACTTTCAATCATCCATTGATCGGAAATATGTAATATCATTAGACAACAGGACTTTTCGGTAAAATGCTTGAAACACTCTAATGTAACACTAAAGAAGCTTTATATCAAAGGAAAAGGCTCCTAACCCATTGTGTCCAGTCTGTGGAAGTACAATTGAAACTTTGGAACATTTATTCCTTCTATATGATTGGGTTAGCAAAGCCTGGTTTAGATACCCATTAAACCTGAAGTCTACTCCTCTCAATGTACATAATATTAAGTTTTGGGTGGAAGAATTCTTACTCAGCGATGGTCCTACATGGCAACTTTATGTTGGAAAACTTGAAGCATCGTTGTAATAGTGTGTTTGAGAATGTACATCCAAATCCAATCCTTATAGTTGATTTGACAGGCAGATTGGTAAGAAGCTACTTTGAAGCGAATTCTATCACACATGAGTCCAAGCCAGTGGAAATTAAAACGGTTTCATGGTGGAGTAAACCATTGGCACCTGCTATGAAATTCAACTGCGATGGTGCTTTTTGTAGCACCGAAGGCAAATCAAGTATAGAAATTGTTTGCAGAAATTTTGAAGGATCTTCCTAGAGTGGATGGTGCAAAGCAGTCCAGGCGACCTCAGGTTTTGAAGTGGAAGCATTAGCGGCAAAGAAAGCAATTATAATGTCGAGTGACTGGCAAAATATCCCCATCTTCATTGAAATATATTGCAATTGTTTGTTCATAAAGCTGATTGAGCGAAGCTACATGGCAATCACATGGTATCTTTTCAAACATATTTGAGTTGACGAAGAATCGAAGTTTAATCTCCTTCTTTCTTGTTCCTCGGGAGAGTAATGTTGCAGCCGATTATCTAGGTGCCTTGGCTTTAAGAGAGTTGGGACCTAACGATTGAATTACAGAATCTCTAACTCCTCTAGCCATCATTCTTCTTCATGAAGCTCAAGTCAGTACCTATGAAATCATAAATCAGTTTGCTACAAGAGGATAGGGAAGGAGTTGGTTAAATCTAAATTATTATCATTAAATGTTGTTAGTTTTATTACTTTGTTAGTTTTTTTTTTTGCCAACTTTATTACTTTGTTAGTTATTGTACCCAAACTCTGTATTTATTTTTCCACTTATGGTTAATGATGTGTACGAATTGTCAGTAAAAAATTAAAATAAACAAATTTTATCTCTTTCTCACAAATGAAACATAGGAGTATATTTTACTTGGGGTTATTATAACTTTTGGTTCTTAGACTTTTGGTCAATTTTAATCTTGATCCCTGAATTTTAAAGTCAGTGGTTTTAGCCCTTAAGATTTCGGGGAGTTTTGATCTTGGTCCGTGAACTTTAAAATCGGTGGTTTTGGTTTTTAAACTTTCAGTTAATTTTATTCTTGATCTCTGAACAAAAAAAGCTTGAAAAATCAGGAAAAATTAGGGACTAATAGTTATAAATGGCACAAAGTTGAGGGACTAAAACCGCAAATCCAAAGTTTAAGGATCAAGACCAAAATTGACTGAAAGTTTATTATCAAAACTACTTATCATATAGTTCAAGAATCAAAAACAAAATTAAGTGAAAATTTAAGGACTAAAAAGTTGTATTAATCCTTTTATAAAATTCTTAGAAGTACCGAAAAAATAAAATAAAGGGGATTACAGCCAAATCTCCGAAAATTCCGAGATTACCCAGATAGAACAAAGAACTCACAAAAGAGTTCCTTTGCCTTCCTGGTCGCTTTGAAAGTCTGAAACTTTGAACTCGTTAAACCTAGAAACGAACGACCTTGTTTATATATTGCTTCTCCAAATCGTCCCTTTCATCCTTGTCTGTTCACAAAGCAAGCTAGGTTTCTCACTCTCCCATGGCTGCGGTTTCAAATTTCCCAACCTTATCATCCTCCCTTTCTAAACCTTCTTCCTCCCTTGTCACCCCAACCACCGCCAACACAAAAAATACTTGTTTTTCCTCCGACAAAACCCTCCTAAAACCCCCTCTTTCTCTCGCCGCCACAGAAACCCACAACACGTCTTTCACAGTTTCATCTAAAAACCCAATTTCCGATCTCATTCGCGAGAATGAGCCGTACCCAGAACCCGAATCAGAATCAGAATCAGAATCCTTTCACTTCAACGATGATGATGACGAAAAGCCCCGCGAAGAGTGTGGTGTGGTGGGTATATACGGTGATCCTGAGGCTTCTCGTCTCTGTTATTTGGCCCTTCACGCACTCCAACATCGTGGTCAAGAAGGTGCAGGAATCGTCGCTGTTAACAACAACAACGTTCTTCAATCGATTACCGGGTTAGGCCTTGTTTCTGATGTTTTTAATGAATCTAAGCTCGACCAATTACCTGGAAGTTTGGCCATTGGGCATGTTCGCTATTCAACCGCAGGCCAGTCTATGCTCAAGAATGTTCAGCCTTTTGTTGCTGGGTATCGATTTGGTTCTGTGGGTATAGCTCATAACGGTAATTTGGTGAATTATCGAAGCTTAAGGGCCAAACTTGAGAACGAGGGGTCGATTTTTAACACTAGTTCTGATACTGAGGTTGTGCTTCATCTCATTGCAACCTCAAAGCAGAGGCCTTTCATGTTGAGAATTGTTGATGCATGCGAGCAGATTCAAGGGGCTTATTCCTTTGTTTTTGTCACTGAGGATAAGATTGTTGCAGTGAGGGATCCCCATGGATTCCGTCCTCTGGTTATGGGGAGGAGAAGCAATGGAGCTATAGTGTTTGCCTCTGAAACCTGTGCTCTTGATTTGATTGAAGCAACTTTTGAAAGAGAGGTGAACCCTGGTGAAGTTGTAGTGGTGGACAATAGTGGGATTCAATCTTTCTGCTTAATGACTCATCGACAGCCAAAACAATGCATTTTTGAGCATATATACTTTGCCCTTCCAAACTCTGTTATTTTTGGAAGATCAGTGTATGAATCTAGAAGAACATTTGGCAAGATTTTGGCAACTGAAAACCCAGTTGATTGTGATGTGGTGATAGCGGTTCCTGATTCCGGTGTTGTGGCTGCACTTGGGTATGCTGAACAAGCAGGTGTTCCTTTCCAACAAGGACTAATAAGGTCTCACTATGTAGGAAGGACTTTCATTGAGCCATCCCAGAAGATCAGAGACTTTGGAGTGAAGCTGAAGCTTGCGCCTGTTCGGGCCGTGATAGAAGGCAAGAGAGTTGTGGTGGTGGATGATTCAATTGTGAGAGGAACAACATCTTCCAAAATAGTGAGGTTGATAAAAGAAGCGGGTGCTAAAGAAGTTCACATGAGGATTGCTTGTCCACCTATCATAGCATCATGTTATTATGGAGTGGACACACCAAGTTCTGAGGAGTTGATCTCTAACAGGATGAGTACAGAGGAAATTAGAAACTTCATTGGATCAGATACACTCGCATTTCTTCCTCTTGATAGCTTGAAGAAGCTGTTAGGACATGATTCTCCTAATTATTGCTTTGCTTGCTTCTCTGGGAACTACCCTGTTGAACCCAAAGAGCTGATGGTGAAGAGAGTTGGTGACTTTATGGATGATGGCTTAAATGGGAGCTTGGAATCTATTGATGGAGGATGGGTTCATGCAAATCCAAGCCCTAAAGAGGAAAAGGTCGTTGGTCACTGACATTCGTAGTATTTTTTGTGATTTTGCAGTACTATGGATTTTTTTTTTTTTTTAAACATTGTCATAACTATAAAATGCTAGAACTACAATGGTGTGTTTCAATTAGTTCTTTTTTAAATTAATTCTGAATGACCAATGCTTGAGACTTGCTTTAGTCACGGCTTCATTCTTGGATCTGAGTTTATGTTTGAAAATATACTATCTGACTAATATACACGATTGTCTCCACTTTTGTATGGATCTTATCTCCTTCTTGGAGTTCATGGTAATTAATGGTCATAACGTGCCGGTTTCAAACCAAACACACTTGGATGAACAAGTTGTCTGATGAACTGTAAACGCTAAAACCCTTGTTAATCAATATGATCTATTACCCAAGCCATAATTCTCAACATATTAACAATTGTCTTAACCTGTGCTTCTGCCCCCTCTGTTCTGTTTCTAATATTCCAATTCATACTTTGGAGGTTTAGGCGCTTCTTACTATCTTTCAGAAAAAGGGGGGGAAACGATTTTTCTTGCTAAATTAGAATGCCATTGTATATAGATGTTAACTTGTAAAGTACAGGAAATAATTTCTACGTCTACCCAAGTAATTTCTATGTCTACCCAAGTCAGAGGTGGAGAATACTAATCAAGAGAAGAGCTTATACCTTGCTGGGAAAGAGAAGAGCTTAAACCTTGCTGGGAAAAAGAAGAGGCAAAAGTGTCAGAAGTGGGATTTGAACCCACGCCCTCTTTCGAAGACCAGAACTTGAGTCTGGCGCCTTAGACCACTCGGCCATCCTGACTTGTTTGCTTTGAACGCTCAAAATATGAAATAAAGAAAGAGGTAACCCAACCGTGAGATTGATATAAACCTACGCACTCCTTTAATTTTTTTGACTTTTTTTTTCAATAAAAAAAAAAGTAGTTTTTACCCCAAAAAAATCTTTTTCCTCAAAACTAATTTATTCTACTTATAAACTAACCTATGATATAATTTCATGTGACATATGTTATAATTTAGTGGTCTAATTTGTTTCCTTAACTTCCACAAAAAAAAAAAAAAATCAAAGTGGTCTTATATTTAGGACCGGAGGGAGTATTATTTTTTTGGCCAATATATAATACTCACTCCTCTGCTCTTAATTATAAGATCACTTTAACTTTTTTTGGAGAAATTAAGAATGCAAAATTAATTACTTTTAAATGTCTACAATTATCTTTTTCCTTCAAAACTAATTTATCTTACTATAAATTATCGTATAATATATGTATTAAGAATATGATATATATATACACATGTATATAACCTGTTCCCAACAAAAACGACAAATAAAAGAATTTTTAATATCACCCTTGGAATAATATGATGAGAAAGTTTAAGAAAAATGATTTTATTTGAATAATACAAGTGTTCCTATGAAGTGGCTTATTGTTCAGTACTTCCGTCCTAATCATAGGAGCAATTTGACTTTTTTTTGTGTAGATTAAGAAAATAAAATAGACCCCTAATCTTAATATATATACATGTAATTAGATTATATGATAATTTATAAGTAAAATAACTTAATTTTGAGATAAAGAGACAAATATAAACAATTTAAAGTGATATATTTTGTATCATTAATTTTTCTAAAAAAAGTCAACCGACTCTTATAATTATGACCGGATGGAGTAAATTTCAAATGTTCATTATTAATAAATCATTCAAATTTTCAAATTGAACCTTATATTTTATTAAGCGGAGCTAGAATTATCCCTCGTGGAATTGTGGGCATTATCATCGTTATAGGTGATTTTCATTCAAGCATGGTAATTGGATGTAATTCCCACATGGCCAAAGTACGTGTGTAGTTTTCTCATGCGAAAATTATAAATAACTACCCATGCAAATGACAGTACAACTCGCCAGTCGCCGCTGCTACCACTAAACCAGCTTTCTATCTCAATCAGTTTCACACTTCACTTCTTCCTCCAATCAACATCAATTGTTTCACTATTAATCCAAATCCAACATTGACGTATGAATTGATTTCTTTGTGGCCTTCTACCACCGACTTAGTTAGCAACGTTTTCAGATTTGAAGATTCACTCGCAAGGTAGCTTTTTAAAATTTATGGCAACATTTTTCAGCATAAAGAAGATTCGAATGTTGACATTTTGCACTCAATTTTCATTTGTCTAACCACAACCACATTCGAATGCGGAGCGCCATTTTGGCTCTAAATATTATATAACACTACAAACTCCCGCAAAGATCCCACTTGAAATGGAAACACGGCAAGAAATCAAATCATTGACTTTAATTTACTAATTTCTTGTTACCCATTTTGTGTCCATGCCAGTATATAGCTGAACCAGTGAACCCAATAAATCCAATTTGCAGACAAGTATATGCAAGAATTCTGCCCCTTAGTTTAGGTATTATACTATTATTTTAGGGTTTTTTTTTTTTTTGAGTGAACAAAGGAGTATTATTTTAGGGCTTTGATTCTCTGGTATGCACCCCAAAAACTTATGAAAGAATTAATTTATTTTAGACAATATATCAGAACACTAATCAGAAGTGCCATTAAGGAATGATCATTCCTTTACAAAAATAATTTGTACAGTACTTTAACCCATAATACGTCAATATATAACAAATCATGTCCAAAGAAATGTTTACAATTCAGCATATATCTACTTAATTTGAATAATAGCTTTAACTTAAATATAATACTGGAATTAGGACTTGTATATATATTTATATATGACCTCAAACCATGGCCCGAGTTGGACAGGCAAAGCAGATCGAACTTTATGAACATCATAACTTAGAATTCTTGTAAAATTAAAAAAAAAAAAACTATAAATAAATGCAATGAAATGATGTTAAATTTTTCAGAGCCACCAGAACCATTCAGCTGCGAAATTGCTCTTCACAGCTAGAGCCTATTGTTTTGAGTCGGTCTTAGAGGCAGCATTAATGTTCTGCTGCTGCAGCTGCTGTTGCTGCATCTGCATGTTTGGTTGGCATGCCTGTGATTGCTGCCTCTGCGACTGGAACATCTGAGAGTTGATAGAATGCTGCGGGATCATGCAGCCAGAAGCATGAGACTCGCCATTTAACTCAGCCGTAGCGATTTTAAGTCGTTGAACCTCAGCAGTTAGAGCTTCATTTAGTGCTGTGAGATCAAATTACAATTTGCAACAGCAGTCAGTTCAAACTATAAAGCAACAACTCAATTCAGATAATAGAGAAAATAGCAACCACGTAATCACTACAAAAATGGGAAGAAGGCAAACAACTTTCAGAAATATGGAAATTGTGTGACAAGAAGGATGAGCAGGCAGGCGTTGAAGGAAAGGAACTAGACTGTCTGAGGGGATGAGTGATCATATAAGCACTTTGCATTAAGAGCCCGGGTGCTAACAATAAGGCAAAGTTCGGAGGTGTAAGAGCAGATTCATCTCAGTATCTCACCAAAAAATAAATGTGTTAAGAGCAAGTTAGAAGGAATATGATAGAAGGTCATATCACCTCACTATGGTTTTTAACCCAATAAATACTCACCAAACCCTGGCGTGCAAAAATAACAACATTTGCACCATGCCCTAAAGGACCACTACATGCGCATATCCAAATAATGAAGATGAATTTTCAAGACAGTCCAATCAAATAATATCAGCACCAACAAATTATAGTTAATAAAACGTCAGTCATCAGAATAAAAGAGCTTCTATTGCTCACAAGAAACCAAGTGTGAAAGCAGATAACATCTTGAGTAGCATATGCAAAAAAAGAATTCTAAATTTAAATGCAAACAAACATCATCTTAGTAGAATAGCATATTTTGCCTTTAATTTATGATGTTCATTCTTTTTCTTGACTGAACCAAAACAACATCTGCTTCTAAGTGCAATAAATTCTCAAGAGTAACCGAAGAAAATTCCACTCTAAGCCAATACTTGGTTACTTTTAAGTATGCAAATTATAAGAACTTTATCCACGCATGCATACAGTATTAGAGGCTTTATTATGTACAAGAAAAAGCCATTAGCTATTCACACCATGGGCCAGATACAAAATGTCACAGTCCTTGTTTACTCAGATAATCAGAAAACAAAAATAAATAGTTAAATACAGCAAGGTAAAATCAAAAGGAGAACATAAATACCATCTCGGAGTTTTGCCTGTTGCTCCATGGCTTGAAGGCGAAACTTCAACTCATTATTCTGGTTTGTGAGCCCTACAGAATCTCTCTGCGTTTAGATAAAGAAGAGGAAGTTAGCCAACGTCCACAATTACCATACTATATAACGATATGAATTATTGGCGCAAAAATATGTTCCCACCTGTAATAGGGTCAGTTGTGCAGACAGCGTGGTAGCTTCTGTCTGCAGAGTCTGAACCTTGTGTTCTAGTTCAGAAATGTATCGCATCTTCCGTTCTTTAGAACGTGCAGCTGATTGTCTATTTGCCAAAATCCTAAAATGAACCCAGCACAATCATGAGAGACTGATTGGTGTTAATGTGATTTGTTAGTGATTCAAAGAAATTACCTTTTCGCCCGCTTAGGGTCTGCCAAAGCAATCTCAGCAAGTTTTTCATTGGCCATGATTTTCTTCAATTCAGGCCCGCTAAATTCTCCATTTCCAAACTCCAAGCTAAAGGCAGAATTACCATCAATTGAATTGGTGGGAGAAATTTGCCCAGGACGGGGACCTGGAGAAGGTGGCAGTTTAGGGCAGTCATCAGCAAAGTTTAACTTCCCGATGAAACTATCCATTGAGACACTTCTGTAGTGTCTTGTGGTAGGTGCAATATCTACTCCCGCACTCCTTTTCACGCCTTCTCTCATTTCACTCGAAGATTTGGTTCTGTTGGCCCCAGTTTCGTTAACACTGCTTTCTGCTTCATTATCACTGCTATCACCTCCAGTTATCTTTGTTCCACTCGCTCTACTATCCAAATCATCACGATTTTCATTGCCATTTTTGTCATCAGTCCCCGAAGAGTTAAGCGCATCAATGGTATCCAAGTTCATGTATGCAGAGAAAAGATCATCCACAACTTCCCCTTCAGGGGATTTCTTCTCACCTGATCCCTCTATACTGTGGTCAACAGTCCTGTCCCAACTTGTTTCCTTTTTAACTAATTGTGCACACTTCGCCAAACCCACACCTGAGCTTTCCCTCCCAGACAACGACCTATCTAGTCCACCAGAACCCCTAAGTGGAATAAGAGGAGGCGAAGATTGCATTACAGTAGAAAAACCAAATGGGATATCACTGTTAGAACGCCTATGTGCTTTACGCGGGGGTAAACTTTCCCCAACCCGTGAAGGATTACCCCTTGTAAAAGGTGAAGGTGGCAATAAAGAATGCGAATTTACATCCCGATCCTCCATAGATACATCAGCCGAATTAGCTGGGTCTGACATGGAAGTTGAAGTGGAGTCTCTAAAAGGAGAGGGGCTTAATGGAGGCAGAGAATCAAGCGAGAAAAATGTTGGCTGTGATAATGATCGCGAATGAGTAGGTCCTGGGCTAACATTTTGCCGCGACACAGGGATCTGGGAATATGGGGAAATCGGAGGGATCTGGTGGGGATGTGATGGTGGAATACCCACTCTCTTATTGCTATTACCGTCCCCGCCAAAATTCTGTTGAAAATACCGAGCACGCATTTGTGAGGGGTTGAATTGAGGTACACTGATTTGGTCCATACTCAAAGGTTGTTTCATAATCGAAGATGATGAACTTCCGAACGAAGATTGAAGATTATGCATCATGTCAGTGTGAGCTTCTTCAGTATCGCCCATTCTGCTTTCACAAATAGCCCTGAACCCTAGTTCTACCAGCTTAAGCTCCAACTAAAAGGAAATACAAAATAAACCAAATCAAAACCCTGAAAACAGCAATAATGCGCAAAATCAGAGGCGAACAACCAGCACAGATACGCATTAATTAACTTTTGAAACTTAAAAAAGGGTGGCCATATAAATATCCATATCATTTTACGAAATCATAGCTATACATAGAGCTTAAAAGAAAGTACCTAACAAGTAATCTCCATTTCAACCAAGAAGGAAGTCAGCAATGTTGGACACGCAAATTGAACAATGAACATAAAGATTAGGATTTAAGGCAGCAATTAATAGTAGCATCCGTCCATAAATCGAGCTCTAGCTTTTAACTTTATGTGGCGGAAATGCCGAAGAAGCAGGCGCTTATCTCTCCCAAACTCGCTCACTCACTTTCTCTCTCTCTCTGGAAGAAGAAGAAGAAGAAGAAGAATGGGAAGAAGAAGGAAAATGAAAAGGAGCGATCTTTTCTCTCTCCTTTGGTTTCTCTCTCTACAACGACGACGATGACTACTACTACACGGATATCATGACTAACTCTACGCGTGAATTTAATATGAATTTCATTTCGCCGAATTTGCATTTGGTTCGCATTTCAATTTCATTCCGACCTCATTTGGCTATGTATGCTCCTACTAGGTTCCCTCGCGCACATTAGTGGATTACTAATTTGAAATTATTATTGACTCTTTTCTCAAATTACAGCATTATTGTGCCTATAATTAAATCTTTAATTCACAAGAGAGGGTAAACTCACTTACTGTGCAGCTTCCACGCGCCTGCTAGTCCCGTGTAAGAGAATCGCCAACCATGCATTTTATTTTTGTTTTTTGGTTTTATATCTCACCATTGTATTTCCTATGGGCCGGCCATGTTTTCATTTTCAAGAGGAAAAAAATAATTTTATGGTAATGAATAAATGTTTTTGGAAAAATTAATTACAAGTCCCTGGTAAGAAACCTACTTATGACTTATGACGAGGTTCCATGAAATCGAGTAATTAATTTCAGGTTCCACAAAGTTGTTATCGTCTGCTCATTCAGTTGTTATCGGCAGCTCAAAAGTTATTACTGTACAAGAGTTGTTATTGAACAAAGAGTTGTTACATATGCTCATTTAGTTGTTATGGTTAGCCACAAGTTATTATATATGCTCATTAAGTTGTTATCGTAGGACAAAAAGTTGTTATTGTCTGCTCATTCAATTGTTAATGACTGAGAATTCAGTAACAACTTTTAACCAGACGATAACAACTGTTTGGCCTATGATAACAACTTAATGAGCATGCGATAACAGTTTCGTGTCAGCGAAATAAAATTAATTACACTGTTTCGTGAGACTTCATCTTAATTAAGTTCTTTAGCCGGGACCTGTAATTAATTTCCCCAATGTTTTTTACCCTTCCACGAAAAGAAAAAAAATAAACGTTTTGTACTCATCATATCTTATTTATAATTAATTACTTTTAATATGTTTTACTTATATAAAAATATTTATTATTGAATCCGTCTTAAATTAATATTTTTAAAATTTTCCACTAATTAATATATACTAGGCCCTTATAACAAATAGCATAACCAAAATTAAATTAAGAACAAGGATCAAAATGTATGTTAATACTTATATGAAAATTTTAATTATATGATTATAAGCATGAAAAAAAGGAATAAATAGGATCAGAGGTGAATTATCTTTGTTGCGGATAAATTTCGATTTGGTGTTTAGTCGGAGTGTAAATTTTTTTTTTTTTTTTGAACAGAGTCGGAGTGTAATTGAGTGTGAGTCACCTCTTTTTTAAGTGTGGTAGCTGGTAAGAAATATATGTTTTTCTCACTTTTTTTTTAAGTGTAATTGAGTCAACACTTTTTTTTTTCCTCACTTATTCTTTGTTCATGCTTTAATGTGTAATTCTGTGACAGACTGAGACGAGTTATTTTGGGCTGTATTTGCTATATTGGAAGAGTTTCCCATTTTGGTGAAGATATGTATGAGGATTTTTCAAGATTTCCTTTTCTAATGTGGTTTTACAAATTAATTTTTTGTGTTGGATAATGATGTTTTCACGAATCACTAGTTTACATAATCTACAATAATTAGAATAAACTAATATTTTGAAAGATATTGGTTAGTAAATTCTATGACCATCTCTCTCTCTCTTTCATAAAATTAAATACAAATAATTTAAAAGTAAAAATAGTTTAATATAACGATTTTAAGATTTAAAATAAGATGTACATTGTGAATTAGCAATGACATCTTGACAAGTATGCGTTTTCATGTGTTTTGCACATAAATTTGTCCTTCCATTTTATTTTAATTTTGATTTTTCGAGTATTTATTTCACATGTAAATGATCATTATTAATATTATTTACAATAAGCGTATTGTTGACTAATGATCGATGTAAATAGCACTGGCCATTCTAAAAGTTTTGTGTAATATGTTTCATGTCTAGTTTTATGGTAAAGTCTACGTGTGGTATTCTTCACATTGTGAGAAATTTTGAAAAATAAATGCTACTGTATTTATGAAGTATGAGTGGTAGTGTGGTACAGTCTCTTATACATTTCTATGTTACTAAATATAAGACATATCTTTTTAATTTAATTAATTTAAGGTAGTTATATTATAGTACTCCCTCCTGTCTTAATTATAAGATCATTTTAACTTTTTTTTTTGAGAAATTAAGGATGCAAAATTAATCACTTTAAATTGTCTATAATTATAGTTTTTCCTCAAAACTAATTTATTATATTTTACTTATAATCTAATTATGGCATATGTTACGATTTAGTGGTGTAATTTGCTTCATTAACTTCCACACAAAAAAATGATATTATATTTAGAACCGGAGGGAATATGATATTACTAAAGCACCCTAAGTAACTATTTTTATTCCCATCCTCCTTCTATTGCTTATTATATAGGATATTTTTTTAGAAAAATTAATATAAAAATATAAAAATGTTTTATATTTAGAAACAAATCCACATTCCTAAATAATCCTATATTTAGGAATGGAGATAATTTTTTTTTTTTTGCTGTGTATTAACATCCAAAACCTTGGCCAAAAAAAAAAACATCCAAAACAATGTAATATTAATCCCAATAAAACATATCTCAAAATTTAAAATGGAAGGAAAATGGATGAGTTAATGAAACAATTAATGGGTATAATATGTGTAATCACTAAAAAAGCTATATATTAGTGTGAACCTTTATTATTATGAGCTGCGGTTTTAAAAATTGGCTTCCTATCTTTATTCATAACAAAAAAAGGCTTCCCATGATTATAGCATTTATACATATGATGCTAATGAAAAAATGATAACAGCCTAATTTTATTATATGAATTAGCTACATGAATTGCATTGTATTATTGTACTCTACCGAATATTTAAATAAAAATAATGCTTTAACATTAAGTATCATCAAGAGATCATAGTATTACCGTTTCGACATACCATAAAATCAAAGCATTGTCTTAAAAATGGGGGAGATTTTAAAAAATACATACATAGGCCAAAATGTTGAACTTTAATGAATGTGTCTGATAATGTAAATGTAAAGTATCCTTGTTGTGTTGCCTCTTCATATGAGAGACTTTGCCATTAGCTCGTTGTATATTATTGGGTAAAATCAGGCCATTATTATATGTAAAAAATATTCGTGGGACTCTATCTTCTGGGGTAGACATCATTATATTTGGGAATAAATAATTATAATATATGAAAATTTATATATTGAAAACATTCGCCCCAAGTTTAATTAAAGAAGATAAAGAGAAGAGATAATAATAAATAATTAAGACAGTTGAGGGGAGAAGAGCTTGGCATGTGTAGAGAGGAATTTAGTTTGGATAATGTGAAACTTGAATTTGAAGGCATTGGTAGAGTCAGTCAATGAAAGGAATATATAAATCAAAATAAAGAGAAATAAAATGAACGGCCTATTAAATGAATGAAAGGGAATTTATATTTCTTCATTGCTTAGCTTCATACATACGATCTATACATGTAATCCCATGTGTTAGTTGCAATCTTCATTCCTACCGTCAATTACAATATACTCCATTTGGCATACAACAATTGGGATTGCATAAAGTGAATTAGGACCAGAATTTTGTGTGTATTCTATTATATTTGGTATGCATAAATCAAACAAAAATATTTAAAACAAACAAAATGATTCAACCTTTTTGCACATATAAAAAACATTATCTCCTGCTTGAAATATAAGATCATCTTTGTAGGTTGATATTATATTTAAGAGAAGTAATCATATAAGCTGAAAACAACGCTGGAATCCAAGTTTCCTAATAACATAATAAACGGAACCGCGTATGATTTTTACATGCGATATGGTTTTGCCTTCGATTTTTAATCTGGCAATGCATCAGTTCTGAGAATGTAGAATACCCACCAAATTAAAATAAAAAGCTCTCTAATAACGAAGCCTCTGACAACTAAATTATTAATTTAATCAATATTAAATTTGAGTTCTTTTGTTTTTTCTGGTTTCTGTCATACCAAATTCGATTCATCCGACGGAAGAGTGGATATTTGAGTCAAATTAATGTTACCTGTTTTTTAAATTTTAATTGTTGATAAAGTATAAACTAAAAATAAGCATCACAATTTTTTTAAAAAAAAATTAAACTGAGGGACCAAACTAAAACATTTTATAAACCTATAAGATTTTAAGATATATTGTTAATTACCGACATCAAATAAATCTGCATGACTATAGTACTTATTAGAGGGTCAAGATGAAACGTAAGATAGAAAAGCCTGCCTCCGTATAAAAAGCTTTAAACATTTGAATTCTGCCTATGTAATAGATCACCTTCATGAGCTAATACTCACAAAGATACAATTATATCAAAAGTCATTGTCTTATATTCACTGCGAAAAGAGTTAAATATCTCACGTAGATCATAAGATAACGACTTTAATATTTGCGTGTCTAATTTGTTATGTTCAATAAAAAACAGTAAGAATATTTTGGTTCAACCTTTGTATGTAACACTGTTAACTAAATTCTGGTATTTCGCAATCAATAAAAAGATAATCAAATAAAGCACATTATGCTAACTTATGAGAATGCCCGCCGCTTCAAACATTTAAATTGTCTGATCCGTAACGATCATTGAATTTCAATAACAAAATATGATGCATGCACTCAAAAAATAAAAATATTTGAGCTTTATTTTTTGTCGATAATTTTGTCTCTTCAAATTTTACGTCAATATGTATAAATAGTTTGTGAGTGTGATGCAATATTAGGCAAATTAACCAATTGCATGATAAATGATTATAAAGGTTGGAATTTTTTTTTAACTGAATAATATATGTCTTCTATTAAAGTGATAAGCAAATAACAACATTTTTTTTGCTGATGGTGATTGGACCCCTGTCCGGCTTAACAGGAGAGGACCGAGAATCTCCCACCTTTTCTTTGCTGATGACCTGATCCTGTTCGGGGAAGCTTCTAGTACCCAAGTGGATGTTATGTTGGAGTGTATGGATCGTTTCTGTGAGAGCTCTGGACAGAAAATGAACAAAGGAAAAACAAAAATATGTTTTTCTAAAAACGTGCATGACTCAAGGAGAACAGATCTGAGTAACAAGATGGGGGTTGGACGCACAAGTGACTTGGGTAAGTATTTGGGGATCCCTCTACTTCATAAAAGAGCTTCTTATGGTACTTTTGCTCCAATCTTAGAGAAAACGAGAAGAGTCTCTCAGGATGGAAGAAGGGGTGTCTAAACCTGGCAGGAAGGTGTACCTTGATTAAATCTGTACTCTCAGCCCTCCCAACGTACTATATGCAGACTATGTTGATTCCTAAAGGGATAGTGAAGGACTTAGAAAAGCATAGTAGAAGCTTTCTGTGGGGTGATAGTGACGAGGGTCGGAAGTTGCATTTACTTTCATGGGAGCAAGTGATACAAGATAAACAGGCTGGGGGCTTGGGCATTAAGAACTTAAGGAAGCAGAATAAAGCCTTTATTATGAAACTTTGTTGGGTATGGTTCATAAGAGAGATGCCTTATGGGTCCAAGTCCTGCGGGCCAAGTACAGATGTGGGAACAAGGAAATCCCTCAAGTTCAGAAGAAGAGCAATTCCTCCCTTACTTGGAGAGGAATATGTGCAGTATGGCAGAAGTTTATCTGTGGTTTGGGTAAGAAGATTGGTAATGGAAGGTCCACCTCTTTCTGGTTGGAGAATTGGTCTGAAGTTAATTTACCTCTTATTGAACTAACTACTGGCTATGAAAGCTTTATTGCCTCAATGAGAGAGTGATTGATTACGTCAAGAGAGATGGAGAGTGGGACAGAAGTAGATTGGCAATGTGGTTTGTTCCTAATGTTGTTGATCGGATTGTTAGTGCTCATCCCCCCTGTGAGGAGAGAGGAGAGGACAAAATTTTCTGGAAACCGTCCACTGACGGTTGTTTTTCTGTTAGATCTGCGTATCGTGTTCTTTTTACAGGTGCAGCGCGGAGGGAGGACAACATTTGGAGGTGCCTATGGAGATGGACTGTCCCAGAGAAGATCAAATCCTTCATGTGGCTGGCCGCCCATGGAAGGATTCATACTGTACAGCTTCGAGCACGGAGAGGTCTAGAAACATCTGCTGCGTGTCCCTTTAGTTGTGAGGTCGAAGAGGACGTGATGCACTTGCTCCGAGACTGTCCGTGTGCGAAGCTATGTTGGAATTCAATTCTTAAGCCCAGCAAAGCGCACACTTTCTTTTACTTGCAGAATGAGGAGTGGATCAAGTGGAATCTGTCTCATGAGGTGGGGTCAGATTTCACAAAGAAGGTCTCGTGGTCCGTTCTTTTTGGGTACATGTGCTAGGATATTTGGGTCAACCGTTGCAGCCGCCTGTTTGGAGACCAAGGGAAAGGTGGCACTCCCAATCCGAATCTTAGCCTTTTCAGAGCCTGTGCTGATCAAGACCTACTGAAGTACCCTTCTCTGAGGGGTAATTGGTCGTCATCTTTAGATGACTGTTTCAACAATGGGGAGAACTGCGTTCAGTTAGCTGTGGATGGTTCGGTCTTAGGATGGTAGAAGTGGATGTGGAGGGGTCATTCAGAATCAGAACGGCGATTGGATTTCAGGCTTCTGCTGCAAATTAACAAATGTCCCTCCAGTGATAGCTGAACTCCTTGGTTTCATTCATGGTCTTACTCTATGCTGGTCAAAAGGTTGTAGAGACATCATTTTACTTTCTGACTGTATAGAGGCTATTAATCTCCTTGTGCGAGGGTGTGAGGACACTCATCCCTTTTTTGACATAGTACGTGATGTTAGGCTGCTCCTTCATAGGGATTGGAATGTTAGATACTTTCATATTCCCCGGGAGCGCAACTATATAGCGGATCAATTAGCGAGAGCTTCACATAGTATAGTTGGTAATTTTATTATTTTTGACCAGCCACCTCCTGTAACATCCTAAAAATTAATTGAGGATTTGTGGGGGTAAATAGGAATTGATTAATGAGAAATGATGGATTATGAGAATATTTGAAGGATTTTTGAGGTATTTTTGAGGATTTTAAAGGCCTAGTTTCTCCCTTATTTGGACAATAATAATTTTGGGAGAGATTATTTTTAGGCTCAAAAGAGGTTAATATGGGAGGAAATAAATAAAGGATATTATGGGAAAATTTTGAAAGTGAAAAGAAAATTTTTTGTTCAAAAGAAATATCTTATTTGAGAATTTTAGGGTCTAGTAGTGTAGTTTTCTCTTTCCACTCTGCCGACACTCCATTCCTCGCCAGAAACTTTTACTGTGCATCAATTATTATTTCCTCAACCAATCACATTCAACTACTATTTATATATATTATATTATATTATTAATATAATATATTATTATATTATATTATTATTACTATTGAGTTACTATTCATTACTATTGAGTTACTGTGCACCAAATATATATAAATACACCCACCGTTCCTCTTCATTCACGTTCACTCACTCTCTCTCTCTCTCTCTTCGTTTCTCTCTCTTACTCTCTCTTTCCACCATATATATTCATATTACTAGACTTATTAGAGTCTGTTAGTATAGGAATAGTAAGCTTTTCGGCCAACTAAGCACATTTTTGGAATCCTGTAAGTCTCCTCTACCTTTCTATGTCATTAGTTTTTCGATTTGTTATACTTGAAAAATTAGACCTTGTCTAAATTGGTAATTTTTGGGAGTCCTAAAATTAATAAATTGAAGCTTAGACTTCGATTATGAGTTTTTCTAAGTATATTTTTCATTGTGGGAGGTTTTTCTTAATTATTGGAATTTATTGGATTTTTAGAAATATTGAAAATTAGGACTTTTGATGATCTGATGGGTCTATAGTTAAATTAATAATTTTTAGATATTTATTAAGGTTTGGAAAATAAATTGTGGATTGAATAATGGATTTTTGAGGTTGAGAAATAATTTAGGGATGTAAGGTTTAATTTTATTTAGGCTTGAATTTTTATAAATAGTTATTGGAAGAATAAATAATTTTGGATATATGTATAAATGGAGTAGAGATAAATTTTAGAAATAGAAAGGGAGAATAAATGTTAAATTGGAAATTTAAAATAAATAAGGGCAAAGAAAGGGTAGTAAATAATTTATTTTCCAACATATAAAATTGTTGGATAAATAATTAATTGTGGTAGTATGCATGATTGTGTAGTGCTTGAATTGCACTGAGTTAGCACGGGGGAGCTGCACTATTGTGAGATTGGTGCCAGCTATCAGGTAACCGCTTTCTGTTTGTTTATGTGTGTGTGTAGTGTTAGTAAGAAATTTGAAATATTATTATTTGAAAATTATGATGTTATATGGAGATGAGATTTTGAATCACAAATTGAGATTTGATTATCAATTGATGATTGATGAGATATGGAAATGAGATATGGGAATATTAATATTTTTATAATAAATGTCCTGTGGAGTATTATTTTGAAATGGCATAAATTTGTGATGTGAAATATTTGAAACGGAAATATATGTGGTTTTGGAAATTATTTAATATATGTATATTATGAAAATACTGGAAGGCCT
This sequence comes from Mimosa bimucronata, assembly GCA_037074515.1. Classification (NCBI taxonomy): domain Eukaryota; kingdom Viridiplantae; phylum Streptophyta; class Magnoliopsida; order Fabales; family Fabaceae; genus Mimosa; species Mimosa bimucronata. The sequence continues at coordinate 1,099,244 of CM073438.1, forward strand.
GGTGCCTGATTGTGGTGTTGCATATCTATGTGTTGTATGTGAGAAATTATTTGGGTATGTGACACCGGTGAATTGGAAATTGTGCCATCACGTGATGAGGTACCCTGTTGCGCCACAGGGACTAATTGATATATTATGAGAAATAAAGGAGAGAAAGACGAAAGAGGGGATATCGCCCCTTACGGATTCAGAAAGGACAGAGATCCTTCTAATCTGTGGTATTATTCAGGGAGGGTAGAGAGTCCCTCGTGAACTATACCGTGGTGATCAGGGGTGGGTGGAAGGTCCCGACTGGTCCCACATGTTTTCCCAACATTTCTAGTAAGATTTGTTTGGGTTGTCTGTAATTATCAATGATATATATACTATTATTGAGGATGAATTGTGATGGATTATTTTATAATTATAAACGATGAGAAAAGATATTTGGGACCAAGATATGCATTATATGTGAATACCTGAGCATGCTGGTTAAACTAATATATATACATATATGTATTCCACTGGACACCTTGCTAGCACACACCACACGTAGATGAGTAGTCAGTGGTTGCGTTTTGGGGCTACCCCCGTTGATCTCACTTTTGCAGGTCCTAGGAGTGAAGTAGGAGGTCAAGGGAAGGATCCGGGAACTTCTCACTGATATCGTGAGATACTCTGGACCAGAAGGACAGGAGGTATTGCCACATTTAGGATCATATTTTATATGATGCTTCCGCTGAACCTTGTTCCTATTCTGGGAGAAAAATTATTGTATAATACCTATTATGGTATGGTATTTTAAGAATGATGTGTGGAGTTTAATCATGCATAATGAAATTCTCTGTTATTGTACTGGGAAGGAAGTTATATTGTGATGACAGAGATTGGAGTTGAGGTTGAAATATATATAAATATTATGGAAAGATCTTTTTCTAACTGTGTTAGCGAATTTTTGGTAATTTAATTCTTTTTCCTAACATAGTTAGCACTATAAACGATTTAATTTTTAATTGTGAGTGTTTAATAGTGGGATTAGGGAGGTAATGTTACACCTCCTGATATTTGTCAGGCAGGAAGCGATGATAGAATAGCTGGTAACTATGCAGGTTTTATGTTGTAACTTTGCTCTGAGACAATGATATCCAGGTTTATATTAAAAAAAAACAACATTCAGGAGTACAAAGTAGTAGGAAAAGGAAACCAATAACAAAGTACATAAAAATATAATGGCAGTACTAAATCTAGTGTTAACCAACACCAAACCTTTATATAGCAGGAGACGAAGTCACAAGAACTCCGCTTGGCTCATAAACATTTAAAGTTAGAAGAGTAGACAAAATAAGTGATGGTTCATAATCCCATCCAATCGGGCCCACTTTTTTACAAGCTTTAGTTGCAAGGTGATCAGCTGCAACATTTCCTTTTCTAGGGGTGAAACATACCGAGAAACTAACTTAACATGCTAAGAGATTGAGGATTTCTTGAACAACTTCTTGTGCTTGCCATTCATACAAATCTGATTTGTTCCTGTCCACATGGTTTTTCAGGAGACAATCTGTTTCAAACACTGCTTTATCACATCCCAAATCAATAGCCATCAAAAGAGCTCGCTTGAGGGCCAAAACTTCAATCATGAAGGCAGAAATTAATTTGACTTTATCTATGAAACCTCATTAGAAAATCCCTTGGTTATTTCTGCACAGTAAGCCTATACCGGCGTATGAGTGAGATTCTGAATAGGCACCATTACAATTAATTTTCAAATAGCCTATCGATGGTTATTTCCATTGACTGGGACCTTCCGTATTTTCCTCTGATATTGCTTGCTTATTATCATGATGTGAAATAAAGGACCAAAATTCTGCATTTGCTTGATTAGCCACTTGAATAAAATCTGTTTGATTTGGCTAGGAGAAATTAAATATCATACCATCTCTTTGTTTCCAAATATGCCATAAAATTCAGCAAACTAATGAGAGTTCTCTGTCTGTCAGTATCTTTGGGCCCTTGAATATGCTTAGCCACCATTGAGTGAAGTTCCTTATATTACGAGCATCGATCCTCACCCCAAGATTACAAACAAACCAAATACGTCTGGTCTAAGGACGCATGAAGAAAAGGTGTTTAGTGGCTTTGGTGGAAAGTTCACAAATTGGATGTCATTGATCACAAGATCGATGTCTTCAAAATAATAAATCTTTGGTAGCTATTGAGTTTGAAAGAATGTGCCAGAGGAATTGTTGCACAAGTGGGACGATGTTGAGCTTTCAAAATATGGTTCCAATTAGTCAATCTAATAATTAGGGAGGACGAAGCGAGATTCTGTCTTTTAATAACAGAGTCTTTCTCGTGGTGATAGCTAGCCTTTACTATGTATTTTCCATTCTTAGTAGGTGAGACTTAGTAGCTTTTGGATATCATCGAGAATTGTTTGGGGCAGCAAGTGACGCATAGGGTCCACGTTCCATGTACCATCCTCAATAAAGGTCTATTTTGGAGAGTTAGATTAGTTAGTTAATCATTAAAAGGTTAGCTACTTTAGGATTCTATATATAGGGGATCCTTATCATATTTCAATATGTGAGATTAAGAAATCCACACCAAAAGGAGGGAGAGGGTAACTTGGGTCTCTCACCTCAAGTCCCTAGAGTTAGGGTTGTAATCTCATCACCTCATGTGAGGGATGATTAATCTAAACCCAAGTGGGTTAGATAGATTGTTGTATAATCTTCATCAATGTAATATTCTTCATTGGCCATCTTAGTTTTTTCCCACATCAATATTCTTAATATGGTATCAGAGCACCAAGTTAATTGTTTTGGGCCTGATTAAGAAAGTGAAGGGCACTTCAAGAACTGTGAGCCATCGATTTCCTTGTTCAAGGGAGATCAAGAATCAAATTTCTGAGAAATTCTTCAGACCGTACGTATGCCAAGACTATTGCCTCAATTCTTGCGCCAATGCCCCAGAATCTTGATGGGGAAGAAGAAGAAGAAGAAGAAATTCATCGACAAGAAAAAAAGGGTCTGCAACTTTCCTATTACTCGCACACGATTTTTCTAATCCCACCTATGATGGATCCCTCGCCAACGACTGTATCTTCGTTTGTGCCTTTTTGTCGCCGTCGAGATCAATGACGACAAAAATCTGTAGTTGGAATTACAATTACAAACAGAAATCATGAAACGTGAAAGGAAGCAACAAGAAGATGACATGGGAATGCGAGTGATTCAGGTGGGAGATCTGATCAGAACGAAGATTTAAAGTTGCATAAAGAACATTCAGTTTCTGAGAATCCTAAGATGGATGATCAAGAATTATTTCAAGAACCTCGAAATAAAGTAACCAAGAATCTTATAATGCTTTTGTGAAGGATTGAGAACAAGAAAGTTTTGATGAGATCCCTCATTCTTATGATCAAGATTAAAACTTTGAAGAACAAGAACCTGTTTATGAATCCTTTGAAGAACAGATTCTATATTATGGAGAGGACGATGAAATAATCTTTGAAGATGGTGCTCCAATAGTATAGTCATACTGTTCATATCGAGTACAAAGTTTATACATTGAGTTCAACAGGGGGCATAAGAATCAGAATGAAGAGATGATTGACCAAGTCCTAAAGACTCTGTTACATTCATATGAACGTTGCTTTCAAGTTCATGCTAGCATTATTAAAGGGAGAATCAATGTTTGGGAGGGCCCACTTCAAATTGAACAACACTTTATGGCTATACATTTAAGGTGTTTCAAGCAGATTGCCAGAGAATCAAAGAACTTTGGCTGCATGAGGACAATGATTCATATGACCATGAGGAATCACATTCCATTTGCAGGTTTTTCTTTTTACTTCAGAAGGAAAACGATGGGGTCTTGGTACCTTAGAGGAGCTGCCAAAAGGTGCATTTGTTTGTGAGTTTGTGGGAGAAATATTAACCATCAAAGAGTTGCGTGAGAGTAACAGTAAATGTGCCCAAAATGAAATGCCCACATACCCAGTTCTATTAGATACAGATTGGGATTTAGGACCTTTAAATGACAAAGAAGCTCATTGTTTGGATGTAGCATCTTATGGGAATATTGCTAGAAAAGAAGCATCACTGGAAGAGCTAATGTGGGATTATGGTGTTGACTTTGATGACAATGAGGGTCCTGTCAAGCCATTTTCTTGTAAATGTGGCAGCAAGTTATGCAGAAAAGCTGAAGCAATGCATGAGTAAGAGGATAGAAGCAATGATGATGTTTCATGTTGCAGAAAATTTGAGGCAAAGCAGTGAAGTTGCTGCTTCAGTATTCTTAAAGATTAATATGAAGAAGAATGTTTCGGAGAAATCATGATGATTTGATTCAACTCACTTCACTAAACCCATTGTTTGTATTAGCAAGTTAACACTTTCATTAGTCAAAGAAGTGTCAACTTGAGGGGGCGTGTTGGAGAGTTAGATTAGTTAGTTAATCATTAAAAGGTTAGCTATTTTAGGATTCTATATATAGGGGATCCTTATCATATTTCAATGTGTGAGATTAAGAAATCTACACCAAAAGGAGGGAGATGGTAACTTAGGTCTCTCACCTCAAATCCCTAGAGTTAGGGTTGTAATCTCATCACCTCATGTGAGGGATGATTAGTCTAAACCCAAGTGGATTAGATAGATTGTTGTATAATCTTCATCAATGTAATATTCTTCATTGTTCATCTTAGTTTTTTCCCACATCAATATTCTTAACAGTCTGAAACCCGACCATTTAATACTATATCCTTTGCACATTCATCAAGTTTTGGGGGAAATTGGTGTTAGGAAGCCAATTATCCCCCAAAATACGTATAGAGAATCCATCTCCAATGTCCCGTAAAAGATATTTTTTAAATAAATCCCTCCTGTATGTTTATGATATTTGCCCAACACCATGAAGTCTTACATCCCTTTCTTTGCATATAAAAATTCTTCTTTAGGGAAATATATGCTCTTCAATACTCTCACTAAAGGTCATTGGGATTATTCAAAATACGCTATGCAGTTTTAGCTGACAAAGCTTCATACATAACAATAAAGTCACGGAACCCATATCTTCTTTTGCCTCAGACGCAGTTAGGTATTCCCAAGCTTTCCAATGAATGCCACCTCCTTCTGCATTCCTGTCCCACCAGAAATTAGATACGAGATTGTTGAGTTCCTTGCATTTTTTTGCAGGGAATTTGAAGCAATTCATAGGATAGATGGGAATAGCGTTGACCACCGATTTGATCATTACTTCACGGCTAGCATATGAGAGAGTTTTTTTGGGACTACCCTTAGACTTTGGTATTCACCCGTTCCCTTAGTAAGTTAAAGCTTGATGCTTTGATTTCCCCCCAATACAAGGAATGCTCAAGTACATACCCTAGTTTGAAGAAGATAGAATGCCCAGAATCTGCCCCACCATACATTTAGTTTCAGGATAAGTATTGGATGAGAATACAATATTTGCCTATCTAGATTGGCCTCATGTCTCGATGCATTGCAATATAATTTGACCAATTTGGCCAAATTGATTCAATTTGTCATGCTAGCGTTCAGAAAGAATATGGCATCATCAGCAAATTAAAGAAACTGAGGGATAGCCCCGGACATTTGTTGCTCAGCTTTATACCCTTGATGGACTTGTTTTGAATGCTCTTGTGTATTATTGTGGATGAGACCTCTGCTATTAGGATGAACGGGTATGGGGTAAGATGAACGGGTATGGGGAGAGAGGGTCGCCTTGCCTCAATCTGTGCCTAGAGTTGAAAATTTGCTTTTATTGCTAATTTGATTTTAAAATGGACTTCTTTTATTCAAAACAACACAAGACAAATGAAGATTGAAAAAGATGGAGAGATAATTAAGCAAGGGATTGGAGCAATTAATGGGTCTATGAGATGACAGAAAGTGGTCCGTGGTTGTGATTAAATTTAGAGTACGGCACAAGGGATAATGAAAGATGCAGGAGCCTACGTTAACGTTAACGCGAATGTCAAATTGTTTAATCTTTTAGTATGTATATGTTTTTTATTTTGGAATGAGAAATAATGATAGTAGCAAAGAAAAAGGGAGAAGATATTAGGGGTCCATGTAGGGTTGAAAATAAGAAGGGACAAGTCACATCTTTGACGGAAAAACAAAAAGGCAAAAATGTATTTGCTAAAGGCCAATCTAAAGTTGATCAATCTTCATTTTCACTTTTGTTTTCCATTTTGGAAATGGTCAACCCAATTTGTCGGCACCAATGAACTCACTCCCTACCGCGTTATTTGCATATAATGGCTAAGAAATTAAACATCAAAACGAAGCCATACAAGTTTAAGTTTAGTCATCGTTCTCACTATTTTAGCAAATCCAACGTTGTATTGATTTGAACCATCATGGTCATCCAAACACGATGCTGTAATTCCAGCCTTTCTACCAAACTCTCCGCTTGCTCACTTGTTTATGTAAAGTGATATCCAACACATGAATATATTTTTTAGTTTAATCTAACACTTCGATATTTTTTCCTTATACTCTCTCTGGTCCTTATTATAAGGCACAAACTACCAATTTTCACAAACCAAGGAATGGTAGTTAGGTTCTTAAATTTAGGCTTAATTGACCATGTTTTCCAACTCCACCCTTCATTAAATGATATAACTTAACATTTTAAACTATGAACATTCATTAATAACAAGGGTAAAGTAGGAAAAATGCAATTAATGTGGCGGTTGGTGCCTAATAATAAGGACAAAAAATTTTGTTAGTTGGTGTCTTATAATAAGGACCAGAGGGAGTATGTTTCAAACATCTTACTAGCTCTTATTTAAAGTGTATCAAACACTTTAAAACATAAACAATATATTAGGGTTTTGGAAGTAATTAGAAGATAATTAATACTCCCTTCGTCCCTTATTATAAGAGCCAAGGGGACAAAATCATACATATTAAGAAAGTGGTTGGGATAAATAAATATGTATGAAATAAGTATATTTTCCTAAGATTGCCCTTATTTATGACGGTGTATAAGAGAGAGAAATATAGAGTAAAACTGATAGAAGTTATATTATCATAAAATATTTGAAAATGATGAGGGACAAAATGGGCAAAAAATCATTAAATATTCTAACCACATCATATAGGCTCAACACAATAGTTCAAATTTTTTACCCTTATAATAAGGGACGGAGGAGTATCAAATAGCGCTCATCAATGCATCAAAAAAATAACATAAATGTTGAATGTCACTTTTTCCTCTATTTATTATGCTTATGTTTTGAATTTATTTTACCAAGACAGTAATGTGTAAGAAGCTTATGCCTCCTCTCCTTTAAGCCTTTCCTTGTTTCTAAACTAACGTGCAATCATAAGGGGTGCAATCATAACTTAGTAGGAGGTTTTGGGAGGCCATGTGTATCATTGCCATAACATCAAAACTATCATTGTTGTTCTTTTCAAGCTAACTTAAGGCATGCTTGCTTTGTTACTTTCAAATATTTAAATTGATTTCACTGGCAAATGTATGACTTAGGTGTATAAAAAATGGTTTTTCCTATTTTGAACATCCATAGTCATTGATATTCTGTCAAAGTTAATTATTTTTGGGATCTTCATCGTTTCATAATATATTGTTGGGTTGTGTTGCTTCCCTATGGTATATGTGTGGTTTGTTCTGATTTATCGATATGCACACTATTAAGCTGACGAAATGAAACATAGGATGGAGCCCGCTATACAATCTGTTTTGGCCAAACTATATACTACCTCCAATCTAAAATACAAAATCTAGTTAGGGTTGCTTTTTTGTGGTAAATATGAAGTTTTTTAAGATTTTATTTTTATATTTATCATCTTTCTTCAAATTAATTTATCTAATTTATAAATAATTTAAGGATGTACGTAAATTTTTTAAGGCATATAATGTAATGTGCACTATATATAAATAAATTTTTTTTTGACTTCAATGATATCCCTAAATTAAGTAATCAAACCTCATATTAAAGACTCGAGGCACCTCATAATAAATACTCGAGGCATTCAAATTAATTCTTAAAACAATATAGTTTGGTTTTCTCTTTTTCTCGACCAGTTTTACTTTAGAAGTTAGTCAATTGACGTGAATTTCTGAATGCCAAACGATGAAACCTTAATATTCTTTTTTTATGAAAAAAACCTTAATATTCTATATGAAAAAAGCCAACGAGTTATGCAAAATTTCATAACCATAACAACATCTTGATTATTTTCATTTAACATGCCATCACACAAGAATATGTTTGAAGTTTCAACAATATATAACATTAACTTTTTAGTTCAGGATTATTTAAATAGTCAGTTAGTTGCACCCTAATTTCTATGGTGCTTCCTAATATATAAGGAATATGGTTTTATTATATTTATCAATTAAACAATAAATAATATGTTTCGTTCTTTGTTTACCAGATAAAATATAATTCGTTTTTTTATCTGAAGATAAAATATGATTTATTCAAGTTGCGTGAATATTATTGGTTTAAAGAATTATATTAAACTAACTTCTCACTTTATTGTTGAATAATTATACATTTAATTTGTTTAAAAGTTAAAAAAAAAAAAGGAAGGCATATAACTATTTTCGATGAGGATCATGGACTTAATTAAATATATGAACAACATTTAGTTATTGCATAAAAGGGGAACGATGATTATAGGAAAAAAAATAAATAAAGACTCTCAAATTATCAAAAGGATAATTAAATACACCGAGTTTTAGAAAGGATGTATTTGTACAATTGACTGAAGTGTCTAATGCAAAATTTAAAGGAAAGATTAAAAAAACTCTAAAAAATATTCCTCTTCATTATCAGAATGGTATAAGGAAATACCAAATTCTTATCAGAGAATATCAAATTCTTCCTCTTCGTTATCGTATAAGGGAATACCAATGTAGTTAGAGCATGTTGGTAATCCTTCAGCCGAATTTGGTATTCCCTTATAAGAATTTGATATTCCCTGTTAATGAAGAGGAAGATCTTTGAGGGCTTTTTGGACTTTTCCTTTTAATTTTACATTGACCATTTCATTTAATTGTACTGATCTGTCCTTTTTTAAAATTCGGTGTATCAAATTATTCTATTGGAGTGTTTTTATTTGTCTTTTTCTCATTATTATAATGTTAAAAACTTATTGTTAATTTTATTATAATAAATTATATGGGAGAGACGAGGACAGCAAATTTTTTTAACAAAAAACAGCGAATGGGCCCACCGAGATTCCCACTCCCATAATTCACGGCCTAATGAACGTTTGAGATTGCATTTGCAGCTCCTCCCGTCAGATACGCGACGTATAAAATTATTTTTAAATTGTGTAGTCTCTCTGAGTTAAAAATTTACAAATTTAAATAGTATACACTATGTTTATCATCATAAATAAACATATTACATTAATATGAGATAAAATTCATGAGTAATATGAAACAAATAATATAAAATGAATTTTATATATAAGTTTCCCGTTAGTTTTTGTGTAAAGGCAGTGTTATAATTCCTTTTTTTTTTACCAAACGTGTGGCATTATTTCATAATTTCTTTAAGAGAGCTATAGCAACTCAAAAAGTGAAAAAACAATGTAAGAACAAAAAAAAGTGATCAATCCCGTGACATTCGTCGTATAACTTTAGGATACTTGATAGTTTGATGGAAAAAAATATGGCAATATGTTGTAAAATATAAAATTCAATTTGTTTGTGAAAATTTATGAAGCTAAATTAATTATTACTTTAAAGTATTTTTATTGATAATTTTTGGAAAATAATTTATCTAAATTACAAACTTCCTTATAATTCAAACTAATAAGAAGCCTTATTTATATATAATTAAGTAACTTATTAAATTTTGTAAATCTAAAAAAATAAGTGGCTCTAAATAGATACTATTATAATTATCTAATTTATTATATTATTTTATTCTAATTATAAAATCAAATTGATTTTTTTAGAGATTAAAGATAAAAAAACCATTTGAAAGTATATTATACTTATCACTTTTTTAAAATTAACTTACCTATTTATAAACTAATTTTGAATATAATTACATGTAATAAATATTAAATTTAAACCGTTTATTTGGCTTCTTTAATAAAGACAATCAATTAATTGGATGTGGGTATTTCTGTCTATTTCTTTCTTTTCTTCCTTCCTTTCTTTCTTTCTTTTTTTTTTTTTTTTTGCGAAATGGGTCCCATGTTATACGTGACGTGGGAGAGTTTGACTTTAAATGGTCCGGGGGCCTTTATGACGACCACGTGTTGATGGAGCGAGACATTGCTTTAAAGCACACGTGGCATTTGATTAGCGTCAAAGGTGGGAAGCGATGCGGCCCTTATCCACTGTTCCCCACCCCCAAAAGTGGGCCCACCTCTCATGCCCAGGCCCGTTATTGCGACAACGAAAGCCCATTTTGTCATTTCCATCTGCTTTCTGCAAATACGGCGTCGTCAGGCAACTCCAATGCATTATCATCATTACAAATTGGGATGTTGTCAAATCCATTGTTGTCAAACTCGCGAGTTGACACTCCGATTTTACCGTTTTTACGGATCTACCTAACCAAAACGTGTCACGAGTCATTTAAATTTGTAGTGGGTATAAACTCGATAAAAACTCACGAGTTTACATGCCGAATTCACCGTTTTTACGTTTCTACCTTATAGAAAATTGTGTTAACTTGCTATAAATATCATGTTTATTATTTTTATTTAACCATATTCAATGAATTTATATATAAATTTCATAGAAATTTGTTTATTGAGTGAGATAAAGTATGAATGTTGATATATTTAATATCAACTATTTATATTTAAAATATCGTCAAGTCAAATTATTATTATTTTTGTATTTCTTATTTAATTATATACTGAAAACACGTATTTATTAATAAAGGTAAACTCTTACGAGTCTACGATTCGAATTTACGATCCGATTTTACATTCTCCTCACGAGTTTACTTAAACTCACGTGTTTGACAACCTTGGTCAAATCATTTGTTTAAACAATTATGTGATATTTGCATTTATTTTTAAATACTAAGTCGGTTACATATTCCTTTTTGACTTGATTAAGATGGCATATGATAATAAGGGAGTTGATATTTCCGTTGCATAGAATATTTTCCATAATTTTATTTGCGATTTCTCTCTCTCTGTGGCATTTTGTTATGTAACTCTTCCCCCCTTAAGTGACAATTGAATACAAAATACTAATTACAAAAAACTACAAAGTAAGAGTTTGTATGGATTAACTTTAATAAAAGTGACTTTAATCCATCTGACTTTTGTAAATTGAAGTAGAGTAAATGTCAATGAGTGTAATACATTTATATGTATGGATATACTCTTATAATAAGTCTAGTTACAAAATTTTATTTGGATGGTTCATTGAAAAGGTCATAATAGAAAGTACAACTATTTTCTTTGAAAGCTAATAACTAATAGCTTGAAGTAAAAAAAATTTGCTTCTACTGTAAATTGATTTTTGTGTAAAAAGTCATCTGTCTCAAAACTATACCAGACCTCATTTTTGTGTTTGAACTTCGGAGTGCTTTTGGAAGCCTTCGGGGTGACTTACAATAAGCCCAATAGCCACTCTTTACATATGTCATTTTCCCAAAGACTCTTACATTTTAGGCCGGGGATTAAGAAAGTCAAAGATGTCCATGTATGGGATGACTATATTGAGCTAGCTAGTTTGTACAAGCATTTATGTCCTTAAATGCATGATTATAGGTAATTGATAAATATTCTGTGAATAAGCTCCTAACCTAATTAATGGTGTTCCTCGTGTGTCACACTGGACTGAGATGTATAGCCTGAAGCCTCACTCAACCGAGTCAATAATGTTCAAAATGAAATAGGCAAAACGAGTAGCTTTTTCGCTTTAAAGTTTTTAAACAAACGTGACTCATTTCTTGAGAACAAGAAATTGAAGAAAGTAAAAGACCTACTTCCTCTTATCCTAATTATAAGATCACTTTAACTTTTTTAGAGAAATTAAGGATGCAAAATTAATCACTTTAAAATGTTTATAGTTACATTTTTTCCTCAAAACTAATTTACCTTACAAACTATCGTATAATACAATTATATGTAAGATGCGTTAAAATTAATTGGTCAATTTAACTTTCTTAATTTTCACAAGAAAAGTCAAAAGCGATCTTATATTTAGGACCAGGGAGTATCATTTTGGATTTAAAATCTTGAAAAATCATTTGCAAGACACTCGAATTCAGGGAAGATTACCAAATCAGGACGTTATATGCTAATCGCCTTCATGCGTATGTGTTTTCAAGATTCAATGTTAACTGACTAATTACATATTTGAACTTTCATTGAACATTATCACAATTAGATTATATTTTTCCTCAAATTCCTCTAAGTTCTCTCGCCTAAGACTACCCCAGTCACCAAGTTTCAATGACAGTGAGACAAAAGTGATAAAATTCAAGAGACGAAATAATCCATTCTTCTGCTGGTTTAATGCCAAATGCCAAGTTGCCAACATAAGAAATGTACTGATATTGATAAAAACCGAGAAAAGTTAAAAACTCCACCAAGTTGTAGTGCCATCCAACAATGGTGATGGTTTTTGAACATTTTAAAGACCCTATTACATGCTAAAAAGAGATGATATTCTCATCTATCATGCAAAAAGATCTATACCCCAAAACCTTTCAGGGTTATTTGTTCTATATTTCCTGTCCAAACCTTTGATGAGTTCCATGTCTTCTTTGGACAGCTCGAAATCAAAGAAGTCAAAATTCTCTTTCAGTCTCTCCAGTTTCGATGTTTTCGGAATGACCACAGTATTCCTTTGAATGCCCCAGCGAAGAGCAATCTGGGCAGAAGTTTTCTTGTACTTCTCAGCAAGACCCTGGAATATCGGAAATGAACTAAATTAAATAACTTTCACAAAGTATTTTAGAGGCCAAAAGAAGAAAGCCTAAAATTGTATAACTCACTTTCAGAACTTGATCATCCAAACATGAAACTGTACCAAACCACTCTGTGTTTGCGGCAGCACCTCCCAGTGGAGTGTGGGCAGTGACTCTAATTCCATGCTTTTGACAAAATTTGACAAGAGAATCACGCTGAAAGTATGGGTGAGTTTCAATCTGATTAACAGCTGGCTTTATCTTGGAGTATGCTAAGCAATCTCGGGTCAGAAAGATATCATAGTTGCTGCAAGGAGCTCTTTGTCAGGCAGCAATTTTATTAAATAGAACAATGTATCTCAAGATTAGCTTTCTCAAGTCAGCCCTAATTCTTGACAGTACAGATGGTTTACCGGATACACCCATATTTCATTATTTATACATTTGACATTGGCAAATCAGTTTGTATCAGGTAGATAAATGACACACAATAGGTGAGAAAACTTGGGTGATTTGAAATTTCACATGAATGCATCAACAGATACAAGAACTTTTGAATATTTATCATATATGAGAGTGATGCAGGTCAGGTAAAGATGGGTGATGTATAATCAGTAATCACTTGAAGAGATTGTAAGCAATAACAACAAGTGAAGATGAAAAAACTGGGTGAAAGTTCTTCTATTTCTCATTGGCACTTGGCTAATATAGACAAGTGTGATAGTTCATAGAGTCAATTGCACCTGATCCCTATGCTACGGACCAAACCCAATGAAACAAGTTCTTCCATAGCATGCCAAGTAGTCTCCAGGGATATGGTTGTGTCTATGTCCAGGACCCCATCATCACCCAAGGCACTGTCAGTTGTACCCACTCCTGCATGTACGGAGATTATAACAAATTATCAAGAAACAATAAGTGAAACTGAAATCACTTGTCAATTCTAAACTTGACCAATTTAATCTGGTATACGCTGACTTGGAAAAATTGGTAAATTAACTACAAATAAGAAGACAGAGAGTAGATGTCTGAAAACTCATTTTTAAATACTTCTAAATGTTGAAAAAAGATTCAGCACTGATCCTAAAATTTTGGTGTAAACGTTCATTGTATATCTGTATGCCATGTTTAAACCAGTTGTTTTATATGAACATTACTGTTTTAAAGCTGAAAAAAAGTCAGCATCTAACAGTTCCATCTATATATGCAAAAAAAAAAAAAAAAAAAAAATGTAGGCATCAAGCCAAACATAGCAAAGTGAACACACCAGTATGCCGAGTGGCTACAGGGAAGTGAACAAGATATAAATCCAGGTAATCCAACTTAAGCTTCTTCAAACTGTCTTTACAGGCCTCAAGAACGTGCCCATGGTCAGAATTCCAAAGCTGCAAGTTTACAATGCCAAGGAAAGCTACAATTATTCTCCGAGCAAAGACATTCTAATTAGCATCACACAGATAAGACAATCCAGGATTTCATAGAAAATGAACCTTGGTAGTGATGAAAAGATCCTCCCTCTTCACTAGCCCAGTTTTGAAAGCCTCTGCAAGTGCGTCTCCAACCTCTGCTTCATTCTTGTAATCAGCTGCAGCACATTCAAAATCTAGTCAACCGCCAAATGCTTTATTCTTTATTAACACACAAGAGGGTTAAAAAGTGAATGCTTCAATGATATGGAGCACATACGCCTCCCAGAAGAAAAAAGAAGGCGTGCGTGTTCAACACATCTTAGGAATAAGTATTAAACACATAGCACCGTTTTAAATTACATAAGATCACATTTTCAGATTATTGGTGCCAAAGTGTCAAAGTCAATAACTAAGCTTCCTAGCCTGATGAAATACAAGAGACCAAACAGCTAAACTGCATCGAAATATCTCAGTCAACCACTACATGCTTTTGAACACCTAGAAGGGTATAAGGTATAAACAATTAATGATTCAAAGCTATGAAGCAAGGGCATTGCAAAAATGAACACCCTGTGTGTTCAATACAAATAGGTAATAATATTATACACAACACCGTATGTTAAATTACACAAAATCACTTTTAGATTTTGTGTTGCCAGCATGCAGATGTCAGTATACAAGCTTCCCAGCCTCATAACATGCAATACAACTACAAGCGACCAAACACAATCTGAATAAATCAAGCTGATACAGTGAAGCCCCTAGAAGAAGAAGAAGAAATGGAAAGGTGTGTAACTCCAATTATAGGATCAGCATGTTTTAAAACCGTTTAGTCCAATTGGCTAAGAACCATGAATTATCAAGAAAGGGCATCTGGGGGTAAAGAACAATGGGTAAAGCAAGTAAATTTTCACAGATAAACTAAAAACTAAAACAACATATAAAGATCCAATGTAAAAACGAAAGAGAACAAAACGAATACATAAGAGGAGTTGAAGAATCCCAAAATCGACGGAGTGAGAGAGTTATGAAGGATACCTACCGGCACAATCAAAGTGGCGATAACCGAGCTTGATAGAGTTGATAATAAGATCCCTGACTTCTTGACCTTGCATGCGCCACACACCCAGACCGATTATCGGCATCTTGAAGCCATTGCTGAGTGTTATTGCCATCTTTCACTCTCCCACACTCCTCTCTCTCGTCTTACTCTTTTGTTACACTATCACCATTTATCCATTTGGGGCTCTTTCATCTTACTATTTAACAGACTGGGCCACCAAGGTCCTTTATCGAGTAACCAGCTCACTTCATCCGATTAAATAAGCGTCTGGGATTTGAATCCAACGTAGACTCTTAAATGGAATGGAGTTCAAATCTGCTGAGGATTAACCCTTAACCTGTTGGACTAGAAGATACCTTAGGCAAAAAAAAAAAGGGGGTTGTGCCACCCAATTTCTAGAACCTCGTCTACACACTATCTATAGCAAAAAAAAAAAAAAAAAAAAAAGAAAGAAAGAAAAAAGAAAAACTCTTTCTTTGGATGGAAAAATATCTCTCTTTGCATGTGAATCAATGTAGGGAAAAAGACAAATAAATACCCTCCAATTTGCGAAATCCCATTAACAACTTCATGATAGGTATTAAGTATTAACAACTTCATGATAGGTGTTAATACTTAATACCTATCATGAAGTTGTTAATGGGATTTTGCAAATTGGAGGGTATTTATTTGTCTTTTTCCCATCAATATATCCCCAATATAATCCGGTAAAAAAATGTATCCCAATAAAGGATTATAATGATGTAAATATCACTTTAACCATTTTTTGTTCAACAATATCACTTTAACTTTTAACAAACATGTTCTGGTGCTGTTGGAGTACTATTCTTTAAAGGAACACAGAAGTTAAATTTTAAAGCTTTAAATTCTTTTCGAAAATTGTTTCTTTTAGAGCCTCAGCTGGGGACAATTATTTTAGTGGGATTCGAATCTTGGTTAACCATATTGTGAGACGGATCAACCCATTCCATTAGGTCCAATTACGTTGGTTTTAAGTAATGGTTCTTTTACTTTATATAAAAGTTTAGGCAATGATTTGCATTTAATTTATGTTAAGGGCAAGCGTTTGAACGACTTCTCTAAAGTGACACCTATATTAATTGAGCCAATGCTTTATGTCCTCAGCAGTGAACTCAGAGATGATGAGAGAAATGCGACCCTTGTTTTAAGATGTCTTCCTAAGTGCCATAGTGAGGAATCAATCTCTCTGCCTCTCACAGAGAATGTGTGATTGTGTGTGTGTGTGTGTTTTTTTTTTTTTTTGCCAACTGCTATTATTTAGCATTGGACTCACAAAAAAATGGGTAGTCTACTAGTCTTAAATAATTGTTTTGTTTGACAATGCATAGGCATAAAGCCCAAAAAACACTTATTATTGTTGGACCTGAAGTTATTGATCCAATAATTTGGATTACTTGACCCTGACTGAATCGGGGACCCGAGCGTCTAATTATAAAACATTAAAACTAATGAACACATGCTTTCCACGTCCCTCCTTCCCTCACCGGTAAAAAAAAAAAAAAAAAAAAAAAACCGTAATCGTGCACAGAAAAAAGAGAGAGCTCGAGAAAGATAGAGTCTCTGAGAAGAAATAACGCTTTCCAGATCTATCAAACTTCGTTGTAGATCCGTATTCCGATAATGGTTTCTTTCAGCGGCGATGAGACGGCACCGTTTTTCGGTTTCCTCGGAGCCGCAACTGCGCTCGTTTTCTCCTGTAATTTCATCTCCTTATTCCCTTTCTTATGCTTCTTTTTTCTAATCGCTTTTTGTTTTTGAAGTAGATCTATATATTTCTTTTCACGATCCGTAGTGTTTCCTCTTGATTCGAGATTGAAAATGTATTCTATCTTTGATCCTGTGAAAACAATTTGGACTGTTCCGCTGAGTTTGCTCTTTGTTTTGATTTCGTTTTTTATTTCAATGGGGAAGAACTTGTGTTATGGCTTTGTAATTGTGATCAATTCGGCTATGCTTTGATCTATTTTGAAACCGTCATCGTAGAATTCCAGAAACTGCTGCGAATCGTAAATCAGTTTCTACTAAAAATATGAAAATCAATTTGTACGTAAATCGAAATGACTCCAATTATAATGAAGATTGGATTAAGAATTTTCAGTTTAACGACCGCTGCTTTGCAAGCGGGTTTGAAATCCTATTCATATCTTTATTCTAGTAAACTCAGAAGACCAGATTTGGCTACAGAAATACTTTCACTTAATTTTGGAAGTAAATTATAGAATTGGTGATTTTTTTTTTGGTAGTTTAAAAAAATGTTTGAGACTCTCTATTCCTCTAGAAGAGATCGGATCCAGACTTACATTGATTGTATTGTAGGTATGGGAGCTGCCTATGGCTCAGCAAAGAGTGGGGTAGGTGTGGCTTCCATGGGTGTGATGAGACCTGAGTTGGTTATGAAGTCCATAGTTCCTGTCGTTATGGCTGGAGTTTTGGGTATTTATGGCCTTATTATTGCTGTTATAATTAGTACTGGCATTAATCCTAAGGCCAAACCTTATTACCTCTTTGATGGGTATGCACATCTCTCATCTGGTCTTGCCTGTGGGCTTGCTGGCCTTTCTGCTGGAATGGCTATTGGCATTGTTGGCGATGCTGGTGTAAGGTATGGTCCTTGTAACTTACCTTATGTTATTTTAGTCCTTTGTTAATTTGGTTTCCTAAGAATCTCACAGTATTAGTAATATTAAATGCTCCCTCTAGTTATATTAGTCCTTTTTTTTTGGGGACTTAACCCCACAGTATTAGTAATATTAAATGCTTCCTCCAATCCTTAACATAGGTGTGAATGACTAATTTGCAGAGATTAAGAGAATTTATTCAATTAGTTATTTATAACAAATGATTGTTGATTTCCTTAAAACACCTTATTGGATCATTTGCATTGGAACTACCTTTGATGAAAACTTAATATGTGTTAACAATAAGGATAGTTTGGGGAAAATTAACTAATTTGGGAGATAATGTGGATTGAGGTCTTGTATTTAGGATCAAGTTAAACCCCTTAACTGGCTACAATATTGAGAATCGAGGGGAATACTTATCAACAGAATTGCGCAACAAAAACGTCATAGTAGTTGTGCATCCTGGTATTTGGGTAGAGCAATTAACACATTTCAGATATCAAATGTTGTATGATCCCTGATGGACACTTTTTGTTTGCTAGCATGTTATTGTGATGCGATGAATATGATGCATAACTCTCTTGCCTTAGATTGTGCAAACATGTATTCCCATTGGGTAATTATTTCTCCTCTACAGAGCTAATGCACAGCAGCCAAAGCTATTTGTTGGAATGATTCTCATCCTGATCTTTGCTGAAGCCCTTGCTCTCTATGGTCTCATCGTCGGTATTATCCTGTCTTCTCGTGCTGGCCAGTCCAGAGCTGATTAGGAAAGGAGAGCTGAGCTGCAGAATTATTCTTTCATTGCCTGTAATGTTTCTACCTTTTTATTTGGGGGGGACAGGTGGTGATTTTTTATAGATATTCGTAAGTTAGTGATGCACTTGGACAGCACTTGCAGGCTTTAATAATGATTTGTGTTGATGTAGTTGCTCAATTAGCCCGTGGGTGTTGTTTCGTTTGTTTAAGGTAGGTTTTGCCCGGCCAATAAAGCTTCTAATGCTGACTCATTTTCCTCGACAATGTGTTATGCCATATGATCTTAGAACTGATATAGTTTTTTTTTTTTTTTTTTTTTTTTTTTTTTTTTTTTTTGCGGGATGAGATCCTGTAATGTTTTTCTTATCAATGAATCTTCAATGTGTTCATAGGCCTTTTGCCATATCATTAGACTTTGAAATCAGCCTCGGATTTGACTCTTGTAAAGTCTTCTTTTTTTTTTTTTTTTAACTGGAGAAACATGTACATACAAAAACAAAACTATCACTAAGTTTCGGCGACATCCACCCCTACAATGAAAGATGGAGGTTTATGGAACAAATAGAAGATATTTTATAACATATGCGAAAACTTAGCTAACTTATCTGCTATCTCAATGTTTTCTCTCAGTACATGACAAATCTGGATACTCCAATCTCTATGAAACCGTGATCTCACCTCATCAATTATATCCCTAAAGGGGTGGGTAACGTCACACCCTCTAAGAATATAATTGATGCCTTCAAGCGAGTCCAAAAAGAGAACCACATTTCTAAAGCCTATATCCTAGCACCAATTGAGTCCATGAACAGCTCCAAGAAATTCAGCAAAAACCGGGGGGACAATAGTTAGCTTGCAACTGAAGCCCCTAAGCCATCTTCCATCCTGATCATGAGCGTAGCCTCCATATCCACTTCGACCATCCTCAAAGACCGATCTATCAACTACGAGCTTGACTGCATATTCCATATGTCCCTTATATTGTCCATCCAGGTGATCCCCCATCTTCATCATGTGTCCTACTTTGATCAAGTCTTGGTCGGAGTAAACCTTGAAGAAAGTATGATCCACATTCAAAGGGGGGTGTGGTCGACAATACTACATACCCTGTTAAAATGTGCAACCCATATATCCCAACACATGTATCCAAACAAGATGGACCACGTGATCTTCTGAGTTCGGGGCATCCCTGCATCATTAGTGAGATTCAATCCAATCCAATCCACCATTTGCATTGAGAAGAACGTCCCCACTTGCCCGGATGGAGTACAGATTTCCAGAGCTCCTTCACCTTAGGACAGTCACGAAGTAAATGAAGCACATCTTCCTCTTGACTGCAACCAAGGGGCACATCGCCATAATCTCCAAGCCTCTACCTCGTCTTAGTTGTGCCATATGGGCTCTCCCATGAGCTGCTAACCACATAAAATATTTGATCTTTTCTGGAACTCTCCATCGCCACAAGGTCTTCCATATGTTATCATCATTCTACCTGGTAACTGTAGATAAAAAAGAATAGGCAGAGCTAACAGAAAAACAACCGTTAGACGCTGGTTTCCAATAATACCTGTCCTCTCCTCTCTCCTCACGGGGTGGGTGTGCACTAACAATCCGGTCAATGATGTGAGTCGGGAGCCATATACCCATTCTCCGCCTATCCCATTCACCGCCTCCCCTCTTGTAACTAGCAACACATTCATTGCAATCAACTAAACTCTCCCTACTAGGAATAAAATTAATAAGGGGAACATTCATCTCTGACCAATTATCCATCCAAAAGGAAGATGATCTTCCATTACCCACTTTCCGACCAACCCCCTGCCTTAAAAGTCTTCCAGACTTCACAAATACCATGCCAAGTCAACGAGGCAACTTTTCTCTTATTTACTGATGGCATTTCTTGATCGCCATATTGGTATTTCGACCGAAGAATTTGAACCCATAAGGCATCCTTCCTATTAATAAGCCCCCGACAGAGTTTCATGATGAAAGCCTTGTTTTGTTTCCTAAGATCCTTAATTCCTAAACCTCCATTTCCCTTTTCCTGGACCACCTGCTCCCATGAAAGGAGGTGAAGCTTTCGCTCATTTTCATTCTCACCCCGCAAGAAACTTCTACTGCTCTTCTCTAATTCTCTGACTAGACGTTTCGGTAGAAGCATAGTTTGCATGTAGTAAGTAGGCAAAGCAGCTAAGATTGCTTTGATCAAGGTTGTTCTGCCCGCCAAGTTTAGGCAACCACGTTCCCATCTCGACATTCTCTGCTTGGTCTTTTCCAGGATGGGCCCAAAAGTCACATATGAGGCTTTTTTGTGGATAAGAGGGATCCCCAAGTATTTACTAAGATCACCAGTTAGATCTACTCCCATCAGTTTACTTAGCTCAAGAGCTCTAGACACATGAACGTTTCTTGAAAAACAAACCTTTGTCTTCTCCCTGTTAACCTTTTGCCCCGATACAGAGCAAAAAAGTTCCATACATTTTAGAATAGTTTCAGCTTGCGAATTGGAGGCTTCTCCAAACAGCATAAGGTCATCAGCAAAGAACAAGTGGGATATAGGAGGCCCATCAGTTGAGAGTTGCATAGGTGACCATGATCCCTCATCTATAGCATCCTTAATAATGTGGTGAAGCTGCTCTATACATAAGGTAAAGATATATGGAGATATAGGGTCTCCTTGTCTAATACCTCTGGAGGGGCGAAATCCCTCAATTGGTTCTCCATTCCAGAGCACTCGAAGTGTAGAAGTGGTAATACAAGCCATGATTAGGTCACACATCTTCCCTTCAAGACCCACTAAGTGGAGAGTATCTCTGATAAATTGTCAATCCAATCTATCATAAGCTTTCTCCAAGTCCACTTTCACCGCCATCCACCAAGATTTACCCCTCTTGGTTCTCATAGAGTGAATCACTTCCTAGGCTACGATAATGTTGTCACTACTCTGCCTGCTCGCTATGAAGCTGCACTAATGGTTACCAACCAACTTTCCCATGATTGCTCTAAGTCTCTTTCTAATAACCTTAATGATCACCTTATAGCTCACATTGCAAAGAGAAATCGGTCTAAAGTCCCTGAGTTGTTCTGGACAGTCCACCTTAGGGATAAGAGCAATGTTAGTCTGGTTAATTGTTTCAACCAAGCTAGGATCAGCCACAATATCCCTCACTAGACTACATAAGGAGTCACCAATAACATCCCAAAACTCATGGTAGAAAAAAGCCTGAATCCTATCCGGGCCTGGTGCTTTGTAGGCTCCCAGATCAAAAATTGCCCGTTTTATCTCCTCATTACTAAAACTAGCCAAGGTAAAGGATAGCTCCTCCTCCATAAGCCGTGGAAAAATTTAATTTGTTCTCAATCGATCTCTGACCACAACATCATAGTGAAATAAGTCAGGGTAGAAAGCGACCATCATACTACGGAGTTCCCTCTGATCAAAGACCCATTCACCATCATATTTCCTTAGACCATCTATACTGTTCCGCTTCCGAATCACTGCAGAGGCATGAAAATACTTACTATTCCTGTCCCTTCATTTGAGCCAGCTGCACCTAGATTTTTGGTACCACAGGAGTTCCTCTTGCGCTAGTACTTTATTGTATTCTCTCCACAATTCTTTTTCAATTTGCACAAGATATAGGCTATCCCTTCTTATTCTTGATCGTTCCACCCCTTCAATTCTTTTCAACAAGGACCACTTCTTGTTTGGTATGTTACCCACTGAAAGTGGCAATCGCACAAGAGGGGGGTGAATTGTGCTATAAAAAAATTAAAAGGAATCAATACAACACAAAATTATACTGGTTCGGCCAACACTGCCTACGTCCAGTTCTCTAACACTCTGTTGGGTTCCACTAACCACAGGTTTTACGAGCACAGGTTTACCTGTCAACCTTTACAGAGTTTTAGAATCTCTAAACACTCCCCCTTACTACCTGTAAGGAAATATCCCTGTTCTAAAGCACCAAGCTTTCAGAACAACCTCAAACAGTAGAGGATTTCAGTAAATACGTTCACTTAATGAACTGATTTTGATAAACACTTAAGTACAGATGAAATCTCTAAGACAATAAATACAGAGTAATGAATGAGCTTGTGAATATTCTCGTTGTTCGTCTCTACTCAATAAATGCTTGAGTTCTGTATTTATATCTTCTTCAGATTTTGCCCTTTTGATTCAACATTCAAGAAGCCGTTTGAATTTAGTCGTTGGGAGCTCATAGCCGTTGGCATTAAATGCAGCTTCTTTATCGGGCTTAACTCTCTGCTCTAGCTTCAACTACTTCTTGCATAGGGTGAGCTAAGAGAGAGATAGACTCAGCGCTCTGAGCATCCGTACAAATAGTACTTTCTGGCAGCTTTCTATTAGCGCTAGCTTGATCTGTTATCGCTAATCTCATAGAGTGATCTGCACTTAAACTGGTAGCTAACCAAATAGTCATATATAGCACAGAGGTTACTATCGCAAGCTTAATCCATTAGCTCAATGAGATGAAGACAATATAAGGAATATCAGAGCTTTTTATTGATAGCATATTCTCTTGGATTAGAAAGCATTTCATCAGCAGAGATTATCTCTATCGATTGCAAATTCATTATCGCTATTATCCTTCAGGATACTATCATCCAAGTATTCAGATATTTCCAGGTATCCTATTATCGATAGCTTAATACATTATCGCTAGCAACTTCGTTAGCTCATTTGACTCTCGCTCTCAGGCACTAGCTATCTGAATGATCATTATCTGAGGCACTTTTGTTATCGATAGCTTAACCTGTTATCGCTAGCTGATTTCATTAGATCAAGGACTTGGGTTATCTTTCTGCTAGCTGAGTTATCAATGAACTTCTGGCGATGGATTCTTTCTTAGCGATAGAGAATGACTTAGCGATAGATAATGACTTTGATATTTCTGAGACTTCATTCGCTATTCCTTTTAATCAATTTGTTATGGAAATTTACTTAGCGATAGAGATTTTCATTCTTATTGATCTGCTAAGTTATCATTTCTTATTAGCGATATTTTTCATAGATCAGTCTTCATCAAAACTTAAGATTCTAACATTCTCCCCCTTTTTGATGATGACAAAACATAAGGAAAAATATACACAAAGACAAGTTCGGAAACATAAACATATTCATATCAGCACAAGCATATTTCAAGATTTGCATATCAGAATTTGAATAACAGTAAATCTTTTACAGAACATCTGATATATATATTCAGAACATAGTACATCTTGCAGAAGAAAAGTGCTTAAGATATAATCTATCTATTTATGCATGATGCATATGAGAGAGATCTCCAGAAATTGAGCTTTTGGCTTTTTGACTCGATCTCCCTAATAAAAGAGTTTTCTTGAACCATTTCTCCCCCTTTTTGTCATCATTTGTTGGAGAGAAATGATTGAACCCATCAAACCCTGGACGAAGAGGTTGCTTCGTCTTCCTTAAGAGGTTGTGTCTCCTCAGGCTCTCTGTAGAAGAACAAATCCACCAAAACTCTCGCCCCGGCTAGGGTTTTTCTATGAGCGAGGGGAGCGATTTGAACTTTGAAGGATTTTTCTGAGAGAAAATAATCAAAGGAGACGCACTTTTGACGCTGGATACGGGATTTAATGATTTCTTTGGAGAATGACACAGTTTTCTGGGCTTTGAGACACTTGCTAGCGGATTGAGAGGATGGTTTAGCGCTAGAGGGTTCCTTATCATCACCTATTCTTGGATTCTTGACTCTACCCATTTCTGGGATTAGGGTTTTGAGACGAGGAAGGCTCGATGATGAGACTCTTTGGGTGAATAATGAATGCACAATACACATGTCCTGCTTTTATAGAGTTCAGAAATTACCAGAAATAATATAATATTCGCTGTCGTTTCGCATTCTGAGACTTTTTAGTGATTTGCTATCGCTAGTGTGAGCAGCTATCGCTAGCAGGCATGATCCCACGCTGAGTAAGTGACGTTTGGGCTTCACTTACTCCTTCCAAGGTTTATCTATTGATAGCTGACTTTGCTATTGATAGTTCTATAGGCTAGCGATGGCTATCTCACCTCAACCTTAGCTTTGTTCTGCATATGATAGCGATAGTATGACTCACTATCGATTGGTCAGTCCTGCAAAACTTAAGATTTGGCACTCCGATGCCTAAGTCAGCAATAATTCAGATGACTAATCAATAAAACAAATTTAGAATAATAATATTTACAATTCATTTGGATTTACCATTCCTAGCTCTCTTCTAATATAGAGAAATTGATCAGGCTCAAGAGGCTTGGTAAATATATCAGCAAGTTGTAGATGGGTTGAAATAAATTCTATCTTGACATCCTTCTTCTGAATGTGATCTCTCAGGAAGTGATGTCTTACATCTATATGCTTGGTTCTGGAATGTTGAACTGGATTCTTAGCCAAGCTTATTGTGCTGGTGTTGTCACAGAGAATAGGTACTTCTGAGAAGTTCAAACCCAGATCTTTCAGATGCTGCCTAAGCCATAAGACTTGAGTACAGCAACTTCCTGCTGCAATGTATTCTGCCTCTGTGGATGAAAGAGAAACACAAGTTTGCTTCTTGCTTGCCCAAGTGATTAGACAGTTACCGAGAAATTGGCATTGGCCACTTGTGCTTTTTCTATCTGATTTATAGCCTGCATGGTCAGAGTCAGAATAGGCAAGAAGGTACTCTTGAGTTCCCTTGGGATACCACAGCCCAAGCTCTTGAGTCCCTTGTAAATAACGCAAAATCCTCTTTACATTTGATAAATGAGATTCTTTGGGATTTGCCTGATATCTAGCACATACTCCTACACTAAATTGAATGTCAGGTCTACTAGCAGTTAAATAAAGTAAAGAACCAATGATTCCTCTATAATGTGACTGATTTACTTCTTTGCCGGGAAGATCTGTATCTAATTTGGTAGAGGTCCTCATTGGAGTGTCCCCTTCTCTGGATAGATCCATCCCAAATTTGTTGAGAATTTCTTTACAATATTTGGTTTGGGATATGAAGATGCCATCCTTCTTTTGCTTTATTTGTAGTCCCAGGAAGAATGTTAACTCTCCCATCATGGACATTTCAAATTCTCCCTGCATTGTCTTAGCAAAATCCTCACATAGAGTTTCATTAGTTGCACCGAAAATAATGTCATCAACATAAATTTGAACTATAAGCATATGATTATTTTTGTGCATGATGAACAATGTAGTGTCTGATTTTCCTCTAGAAAATCCTTTTTCAAGCAGAAAAGTACTAAGTCTCTCATACCAAGCTCTAGGTGCTTGTTTGAGACCATAAAGAGCCTTTTTGAGTTTGAAAACATGGTCAGGCTTAGTCTTTTCTTCAAAACCAGGAGGTTGTTCTACATACACCTCTTCTTTAATATAGCCATTAAGAAAAACACTTTTAACATCCATTTGATAAAGTTTAAAATTTTTGATGGATGCAAAAGCTAGAAGAATCCTTATTGCTTCAAGTCTTGCAACTGGAGCAAAAGTTTCCTCATAATCAATGCCTTCTTCTTGGTTATATCCTTTTACAACTAATCTGGCTTTATTTTTCACAATTTGACCAGCTTCATCAAGTTTGTTTTTAAAAACCCATTTAGTACCAATAATAGGATGATTTCTGGGCCTTGGTACTAAATCCCAAACTTGATTTCTTTTGAATTGATTAAGTTCTTCCTGCATAGCTATTATCCAGTCATATTCAGCAAGAGCTTCATCAATGTGAGTTGGTTCAAGTTGAGAAAGAAAGCATGAAAATTCTACTTCATTTTGCAGTTGCCTTCTTGTTTTAACTCCTTTTGAAATTTCTCCAATAATCTGTTCAGGAGGATGATTTTTAAGATGTCTAATAGAAGATTGAGGCTCAACAGTTCCCTCTAGATCATCTTCAGTTTTATCCTGATTATTTTCAATATTGTTTTCAGGATTTGCTATCGATGGCTGAGGTGCTATCGATAGAGGCTGTTTTAAAAACTTTGAAAAATCTTCATCCTCATCAACAGATTGTTGTTTTTCCTGAGGGGTTTCATCAAATACTACATGAACAGATTCTTCAACAATTTGAGTCCTTTTATTATAAACTCTATATGCTCTACTTCTATTTGAATACCCGATGAAAATGCCAATATCAGATTTGGGATCGAATTTACCTAAATTTACCTTTCCATTGTTGTGGATGTAGCATTTTGATCCAAAAATCCTCAAGTGACTGATATTAGGCTTCCTTCCCTTGTAGAGCTCATATGGAGTCTTTTCCATCCCCTTTCTGATGTAGGCTCTGTTAGAAATGTAGCAAGCTGTACTCATAGCATCTGCCCAAAATATTTGAGGCACTTGTTTCTCGTTCAGCATGCTTCTAGCCATTTCTGTGAGCACTCTGTTCTTTCTTTCTACAACACCATTTTGTTGAGGAGTCCGAGGGGCAGAGAAGTTGTGGTCAATTCCATTTTCATCACATAGCTCCATGAACTCTTTATTGTCAAATTCTCCTCCATGATCAGTCCTAATGGCTATAATCTTTGAGCTTTTCTCATTCTGCAATTTCTTAGCAAGCACACAAAAAGCATCAAAAGTTTCATGCTTAGAGGAAAGAAACATAGTCCAAGTAAATCTTGAGTAGTCATCCACAACTACAAGAGTGTATAGGCTTCCTCCTAGACTTTTCACTCTTGCTGGCCCAACTAGATCCATATGAATTAGTTCCAATGGCCTACTAGTGGAGACTGTCTTCTTGATTTTAAAAGAGGACTTTGTTTGTTTACCTCTTTGACAAGATTCACAAATTAAATCATGCTTTGATTTAAAACTGGGAATTCCCATGACTAGCTCCTTCTTAATCAATTTATCTAACTGAGAAAAATTCACATGAGCTAATCTTTTATGCCATAACCAACAGTTTTCATCATTTGAAATAAAGCATTTTTCCTCAAGCTGTTGGCATAAATCCAGAGTATATAAATTTCCATTTCTATTTCCTTTTATCTTATACTTCAGACTGGATTTATTTATATCTAGATCATTTTTATCAACGATAAGGCATTCGTTTGAATCAAAAATTACCCAGTTACCACGGTCTGCACTTTGGCTAACACTCAGTAGGTTGTGGCAAAGACCATCCACTAGGTAGACATCCTTGACTGGACCTACTTCACCCACTCCAGTGATTTTTCCACTTTGGTTTCCACCAAAGTTAACTTTGGCTCCATCTTTCATCACCAGATTGTTGATTTTGTCTTTGTCTCCAGTCATATGTCTTGAGCATCCACTGTCAATATACCATTTCCCTTTGCTGGATGCTTTCAGGCACACCTGCACATACTATACAGATTTAGGTACCCAAACTTTCTTGGGTCCTTTAAGGTCAGACTTGTGCTTTAGGTGTGTAGGGACCTTTGGCACATGAGTTCCTTTAGGAACCCATTTATAAGAGCTTCTAACACCATACTTTCTGTGAATACAAGTTGACTGTGTATGGCCTTTCTTGTTGCAGTAATTGCAAAAACTATAAGGTGAAGAACTTTCAGAAGATTTTCTAAAATATTTCATGTATGATTTCACTTTTGGTTCAACCCATCTTTTTGAAAACTTTTGTTTAGGCTCATAGCCAATTCCTGTTCTATCTCTAAAAACTTTTTGATTGCTTAAAATCACATTTAAAGTTTCTGAGCCTTTTGTAAATTTTTTTTAGAACATGCGAAAGTTTTTCTTTTTCCTTCAATAATTTTTCACAATTGGAGCAATTTTCAGAAGTTGAAGGAATTACTATCGAAAGTGGCTCAGCTATCGATAGTTCTTTTCTGAGAGTTTGCGATAGCTCCTCTTCTATCGATAGAAAGGAAGAAGAAGTCTTTTGTGAGGAATTTTTTTGAAATTCTTTGTTTTCTCTTCTTAGTCTGACTACTTCTTTAGAAAGTTTTAAGAATTCTATGCACATTTCATCATATGAGTTTTGAAGATCAGAATAAGAAGGTTCAGAATCAGATACCTCAGAATCGCTTTGCTCTTCTCGAGCAACTAAGCAGAGGTTGGCACATTCCTCGCTATCGCTAGCTTCCTCATCAGAGCTATCACCCCAGATAGATGACACATAGGCCTTTTTCTTCCCATAAGTCTTCCTTTTCTCCTTCTCCTTTAATCTTTGAAGACTGGGACACTCAGCTCTGAAGTGACCAGGCTTCTTGCATTCAAAGCATACAAGAGATTTGACTTTCTGGGAGTCTTTGAAGTTGGTGCCACTCCTCTGAAATCTTTCTCTTCTTCTGAAGAACTTTTTAAATTTTCTGGCCATAAGAGCAATATCCTCCTCATCTAGGTCTTCCTCGTCATCATTGATTTCATTTCTTTCTGAAGCAACAAGAGCAAGTGACTTTTTCTTGGAATTTCCTTGTGCTTCTCTTTGAGCTATCAGGGTAGGCTCATATTCTGCAAGGCTGCCAAACAGAGCAGTGATGGATTTTGTTGATTCTCTTTGCATTTCTTGAATGGCTGTGACTTTCATGAGCCAATCTCCCTTTAGGACTTTCAAAATTTTGTTGACCTGCTCTTTCTCTGTAATCTTTCTGCCCAGAGCAGCAAGATTATTGATGAGGTGAGTGAATCTGATCTCTAGATCCCTTATCTTCTCATCCTCAATCATTTCAAACTTGTGGAACTCTTCCACTAGCATTTCCACACTCCTATCTTTTACTCCAGAAGTCCCTTCATGAGCTATTTGCAGGGCTTCCCACATTTCTTTAGCAGAGTCAAGATGACTCACTCTAAAGAACTCTGTTTGACTAAGAGCACTCTGGATCATGAGGACTGCTTTGCTATTCAGCTCCAGATTAGCAATATCCTCTTCTGTGTACTCATCTTCTGCCTTTGGAATGCCCATGGGATCTCTGGGAACAATATCTCCTTCTTCTATAATTTTCCAGAGCTTGTATCCATTGTCTTTGATGTAAATCTTCATTTTTAATTTCCAGAAGGTATAATGTTTCCCATCAAAGCCAGGAGGCTTATTAATGGAGCTTCCTTCAGGGAGGATGTTTTCAAGCGATGCCATTTAGATCTTTGCTTCTCAGATTCGTTGGAATCTTAATAACAGAGAAGACCCGCTCTGATACCAAGTGAAAGTGGCAATCGCACAAGAAGGGGGTGAATTGTGCTATAAAAAAATTAAAAGGAATCAATATAACACAAAGTTATACTGGTTCGGCCAACACTGCCTACGTCCAGTTCTCCAACACTCTGTTGGGTTCCACTAACCACAGGTTTTACGAGCACAGGTTCACCTGTCAACCTTTACAGAGTTTTAGAATCTCTAAACACTCCCCCTTACTACCTGTAAGGAAATATCCCTGTTCTAAAGCACCAAGCTTTCAGAACAACCTCAAACAGTAGAGGATTTCAGTAAATACGTTCACTTAATGAACTGATTTTGATAAACACTTAAGTACAGATGAAATCTCTAAGACAATAAATACAGAGTAATGAATGAGCTTGTGAATATTCTCGTTGTTCGTCTCTACTCAATAAATGCTTGAGTTCTGTATTTATATCTTCTTCAGATTTTGCCCTTTTGATTCAACATTCAAGAAGCCGTTTGAATTTAGTCGTTGGGAGCTCATAGCCGTTGGCATTAAATGCAGCTTCTTTATCGGGCTTAACTCTCTGCTCTAGCTTCAACTACTTCTTGCATAGGGTGAGCTAAGAGAGAGATAGACTCAGCGCTCTGAGCATCCGTACAAATAGTACTTTCTGGCAGCTTTCTATTAGCGCTAGCTTGATCTGTTATCGCTAATCTCATAGAGTGATCTGCACTTAAACTGTTAGCTAACCAAATAGTCATATATAGCACAGAGGTTACTATCGCAAGCTTAATCCATTAGCTCAATGAGATGAAGACAATATAAGGAATATCAGAGCTTTTTATTGATAGCATATTCTCTTGGATTAGAAAGCATTTCATCAGCAGAGATTATCTCTATCGATTGCAAATTCATTATCGCTATTATCCTTCAGGATACTATCATCCAAGTATTCAGATATTTCCAGGTATCCTATTATCGATAGCTTAATACATTATCGCTAGCAACTACGTTAGCTCATTTGACTCTCGCTCTCAGGCACTAGCTATCTGAATGATCATTATCTGAGGCACTTTTGTTATCGATAGCTTAACCTGTTATCGCTAGCTGATTTCATTAGATCAAGGACTTGGGTTATCTTTCTGCTAGCTGAGTTATCAATGAATTTCTAGCGATGGATTCTTTCTTAGCGATAGAGAATGACTTAGCGATAGATAATGACTTTGATATTTCTGAGACTTCATTCGCTATTCCTTTTAATCAATTTGTTATGGAAATTTACTTAGCGATAGAGATTTTCATTCTTATTGATCTGCTAAGTTATCATTTCTTATTAGCGATATTTTTCATAGATCAGTCTTCATCAAAACTTAAGATTCTAACACCCACCTTGTTCCTATTCCATTCTGCAACCATTTCTGTAAATTTAACCATATTCTCATTCCAATTTGAGCCAATCCATCCCTGTCTCACAATATAGTAGTAAAATCCTCCTCCAGAAGCCACGCTGCCTGGCACTTAAGGCTAGGATTGGTCTTAAAGGGCTTCTTATTTGGAATACATTGAACCAATAAAGGCCTATGATCGGGGCCAAATTTGCTCAGATGAAAAGCTTTAGCTGAATGAAAGCAATCAAACTAGAGCCTATTCGCAAAAGCCCAGTCAATCTTCTCTCTAATTAAATTCCTCTCCCAAGTATATCTATCCCCCGAAAATTCCACTTCTATCCATTTCGTAGCTTGAACACACTCCCCAAACTGTTTCATGGACCTGGAGTTTGGCCTACCCTGACCTTTCTTGTCATCACAATTGAGATAGGCGTTAAAATCACCTAGGATTAACCTAGGCTCATTTATACTAGCTTTAATATTAATCAGATCCTCCCACAAAGGTTGGCGCCTGCTCACCTCAAGCTCATCATACACATAGGATACTAGACAATGATTCTCAGAATTCACACACTTTAAATGAAAATGAATAAACTGGGTAGAGGATGAAATGTAATTTACTGTAACAGCATCGTCATTCCACAAGAGCCATATACCCCCAGCATACCCGGTAGCTTCTAGATTGATCCAACGTTGGAAACCTAACCGACCAATCATTCTGTTTGCCTTATTACCACTAACTCTGGTTTCTAATAAAATAAGGACATTAACCTCTTTGCCTTTAAGTAACTCACAAACCCTTCCAGGGAAAACTTTTGACGTAGCACCACGACAATTCCAAGAGATAATATTCATAATTAACAATTAAAAGAAAGGAAATTTGAAGCCCACAATCAAACCTGTTGAAGCGATGATTCAACAAATTCTGTCCCCCCATCCTCCTCTTCTCCATCTCCCTTAACCTCCACCTGAGTTTAATACCAAAGCTCATTAATTTCTTGATTTTCTGTTTTCCCCTCCTGCGTATCTGCCACAGCCGAGGGATTCGGTGGCTGGCTGGGTTCGTTTATAATTTTTTTTTCAAGCACCTGATTTTCCTAAAGCAGCGTCAGGTTCACTGCCATTTCTAGGTACAGAGCTGGAGCTGGTTCTTCATGAGCTAAACTGAGTTTTTGGGCTTTAATACTCATTTCTAGGTCCAAATTTAAGGGGCCCCTTTGGGAACTTCTATCAAAAACTATCTGATGGACCCTAGTACTACTTTTCCTACTCAAAAGGGGGGAAATAACAATTGGCCTCGAGCCCACACTCTTCTTCTTATTAACAACTTTCTTCTTCTCTTCCACTTGGGCTTCAGTTTTCAAATCGTCCTGGCCCACATTTTTCCTCTTAATCTCCTCTTTCTAACTCATGACCCTAGAACTCTTTGTCTTTCTTTTCACGTGATCATCCGATTTGACCGTGGCTTCATTGGCTGAAAAAATGATCTCAAGCCCCCACACGTTCAGAGCTACTTTTCACATCTTCCATATTTAATTCATTTTTTTCCTTCTCTCCAACGGTAGGAATAGCTTGCTCTTTACCAAAATGCTCCTTTTCGTCTTTCTTCCTCCACTCTTTAACAGGCCCCTTTTTTGAGCTTTTTGTACTACTTTCTCCAGGCTTGCTTAAATCATCTTCGTCTTTCAGGACATCAAAACAAGTGCCTGCATTTTGTTTTGTCTCCTTCTGCATAGGCTTGGTTATAGACGCCGTTTTGGGGGCATTTTTCCTGTGTCTGCCTTCTGAGACCTCTGCCTAAAGGTATTTTTAGCTTTCATCCATGTACCATATACCTCTTCTGATTTGACCCCTGGTACATTGAACATGGGATGCTTTTCGTTGTCTATCTCCTCTGATGTTATTGGCCTGCCGGATTCCTGCTTTTCCGACGACTCTCCGACGTGCTTTTGTTTCCCATTACCATCATTTTCTAGGCACCCCTCCTGCCTGTGTCCATACCTTCCACATCGGAAGCATATGAGCTCCAATGCTTCATATTCCACTGCATACATTTTCCTTCTTATCAGAAAATGCGATTGCAGAGGCTTGTTTAAGTCAACTTCGACGCTTACCCGGGCATATTTCCTCCTTTCCACTTTCATGGTTTTTTGATTGAAATGGGCCAGTGTATTAAATATTAATATTGACCTTTAGAGTAGTCCCAATCATATTTCCTAGTTCCATCATGTATTCTTCTGAGTATACATACATTGGTAAGGTAGGTACCCTTACCCAAATTGCGACCTTCTTCACTTTGTTACAGTAAGGATTGAAGTTAGGGCTCCATCGTTGGACAGCTAGGTAGTGCCCCTATATAAACCAAGGGCCATCGAAAAGTAATTTCAACCCAAAATCTTTGTTTGACGACCTGAAAACAAAATAATTATTAGGGAGATCAATAAGTTCAAAGGATCTGTCTTTGAGAATCCATGCTACTCTATCCTTTATCATATTGAGGTTGGCTTCCTTCCCCAGTAGTGTGATAATCAGAGCGTCTTTCCAGGGTCTGCATAGCTCCCTCAACCTCTTATCTGTCATATTGAGCTTAGGTAAAGAATCAAAGATGCTTCTTTGTTCTTCGGTGAGAGTTGGGGAGATGTCCTCCTCCTCCTTCAGCCATTCCTTCACCTGATCTTCAAATTCCTGAGAGAAAGCTTTTTCATCCCTCCCAGTTAGCTTGGACTTATATGACACCTGTGTTCTCTGGGGGTTTTGGTTTGACGATGAAAAAGTCTGGGTCCCCTAAGAGTTTCCCTTGTTCTCCACATCTTTCATCTTCTCATCATTCAATTCTTCTTTTCCTGTTTCTGATTGGGAATCCACCATCGGCTCATCATTGTTTAGTTTCTTCGTGTTCCTATCCAGTAAATCTTGCTCTTCCTTAGTTGGTTCTGACGACTCACCTTCATTGACCTGTTCGTTGCCTCGTACACACCCTTTCTCTCCTTCACTCATCTCTCCGCGATAATTGTATATTGATGGTAAATAAATGTGATTTTAAGCATAGTTCCAAAAAGTGGACCGGATCGGGCGGTTCAACTGCTAAACCACCCAGTAGGCTGGTTCGATATAGCCTCTCAAGATGGGAAGAGATCAAATAGGACAGCCCGGACTGAGTCAGAGAAAACTGCTGGGAATCGGACAAAACTAACGGTTGGGGGGCTGGCCGGGCTGCTCTTTTCTTGTCTGCCAACTGTGCACCAAGGCCATTATTTTTGGAGGAAGAAAGTTTGAAAATGATTGAAAACCATGATAAAGAGAAAAACATGTAAAAAAGAATAGATCTTGACAAAAGAAAAAAAAACAAAAGAAAAACATATGAAAGAAATTACCTTGAAAAATAGAGTAGTTGATGGAAAGGAGAACACCCAATCTATACTAGAGGAAAATGAGAGAAGAAAGAAGAAAACCGATGGCACAAAGCATAGGAGAAAGCCAGAAAATGAAGCGAGAGACCATTTGAATGATGACGTATGAGAAATTGAGGC
Source organism: Mimosa bimucronata (assembly GCA_037074515.1). Lineage (NCBI taxonomy): Eukaryota > Viridiplantae > Streptophyta > Magnoliopsida > Fabales > Fabaceae > Mimosa > Mimosa bimucronata. Next base: position 1,133,989 of record CM073438.1, read on the forward strand.
CCATTACTAAAAGGAGATTTGATGCAAAGATAAAGGACCAAAAGTATACTTCAGCCTAAAATAAGTTTTAAATGATAATAAATATTTAATCTCATTTGGCCTTTTTATAAAAATGATCATAAATATAAGTGGCAATATAAATATATGCGTGTATATATATATCTATATACTTCTCTAAAATTCCAAGCATCTCTCTTATTGGTCCACGTAATCGTTGATGTCATTGTTTTTTTATTGACACTGATGTCACTGTTTTTAATCACAATTATTGGTGCCAAATACATTTATTATCCACATATGCAATTATGTCATTATATTTTATGTTGATTTATTAGGTGACTCAACAAATCTAAAAAGCGATTTTATAATTAAAAATTTATTAAAATGGCAATTTTTTAAATATAAAATTATTATACTAAATAATTAAAATTTAAACATATTTTGTTAGCACATAATTGTAAAATCATTGTTTAAATTTGTTGAGTCAGCACTTTCTGTTAAATGAAACTAACGGTATTAGCATAAAAGGACCAAAAATGCACTTTTCAAAGTTAAGGGAACAAAAGAAGACTTGATGCAAATATAAAGAACCAAAAGTATATTTTAGCCCTTATTTTATATTAAAATGTTTTTTCTCATTTTATATAAGGTATCAACTTCTATATTTTAATTAAATTATAAAATTTTAATATGATCGGTCTGACTGCGAGTTAATCCGCGATCCAGCTAGTGACCTTTGAACCACAGCCTCGCCCGGTTTGATGACCGGTTTAAGTAATCATGATTTTCATGAGTGACATTAGGACAATGATAAAAGATAAACTTGTGATTTTTGTTTGAAAATTTACCTTTGAATCTGCTATCTTTTACTTTCAAATACTAAAGTATTAATATTTTATTTAAAAAAAATTTTGACTGGTCAACACAATCCTAAATGCTAGTTGTGAGTTCAAAGGCATTTACATCATTTCATAAGAAAGGTGAATTATAGGCTTAGTTGAGGGTATTTTCATAAATATGTTGGACTTATTTACAGATGAGTCTTCGAACTGAGATTAATTCATAAATTTTTCAAGTATAACTATACAAAAAGAAAAAAAAATTGTAAAAAAAAATATAAAATGTTTTAAAGATATCAAGTTGTACTAGCATATGTTAAAAGAAAAGGATTTAGACTATCCCACATATTTTTTGCTGATGACCTCGTCCTCTTTGGGGAAGCTTCAACGGAACAGGATGATGTGATGATATCTTGTATTCAGAAGTTTTGCATGGCTTCGGTCAGAAAATGAGCAGGACAAAGACGAAGGTATGATTCTCTAAGAATGTTCATTCTTCCAGAACTCTTGAGCTAAGCCAACGCTTTGGAGTTGGGCTAACTGCAAATCTGGGGAAGTACTTGGGCATCCCTCTCCTACATGAGAGAGCCTCATACTTAACTTTTAGCCCAATTCTAGAGAAGACCCAGAAAAAGCTAGCTGGGTGGAAAAGAGGTTGCTTGAATATGGCGGGCAGATCTATTCTCATCAAATCTGTCCTCTCGGCCCTTCCCTCATACCACATGCAAACGATGCTTCTTCCGAAAGGTCTAATCCGGGATCTTGAGAAGCTAAGCAGAGGATTCTTGTGGGGTGATAAGGAGGAAAAGCGTAAGTTACACCTTCTGTCTTAGGAAGTTGTTACGCAAGATAAGAAACAAGGGGGCCTGGGGTTCGAAACCTGGTTAAGCAAAACAAAGCCTTCATCTTGAAGTTATGCTGGAACTTGTTAACAAATAGGGAAGCCATTTGGGTTCGCGTCCTTCGAGCTAAATATAAATGTGGTGATAATGCCCTCCCTCAGATCCGGAAGAAACAACAAGCATCTCTTACATGGAATAGCATATGTAATGTTTGGGAAACCTTTCAAAAAGGAATGGGTGTAAAGATTGGGAATGGGCAATCTACTTCTTTCTGGTATGATAATTGGGCGGAAATAAACAATCCTCTGATTAACCTTATCTCGGGGTATGAGACATATGCAGATAGAGAAGCAAAGGTTGTTGATTATACTACTCCCTCAGGAGAATGGGATAGAACTTGACTTCTGGGGTGGTTCCAACCTCAGGTCGTCGATCGGATCATGAGTGCACACCCGCCCCGTGAGGAGAGAGGAGTGGACAAATATATATGGAAACCATCTTCGGATGGTCGTTTTTCTGTTAACTCTGCATATCATTTTCTTTTTGCAGGTACCCACATAGCGGAAGAGACGATATGGAGAATGTTATGGAAGTGGCAGGTCCCCGGAGAAGATAAAGACTTTCATGTGGTTATTTGCTCATGGTCGACTTCACACAAGTCAACTCAGAGCTCGCAGAGGCCTCATCGGGCCATCTGAGTGTCCTTTTGGCTGTCACCAGGAAGAAGGCGCTATGCACTTGCTCAGAGATTGCCCACAAGCTAGAGATAGATGGAGAGATGTAATCAACCCCATCCTGTGGGATAGATTCATGTCTCTTCAAGGACAAGACTGGTTGAGATGGAACCTGAGGAGTTCAGCTGGTAAACCACATACCAAGAAAGTTAGGTGGGATACTCTGTTTGGATATATTTGCTGGGATATTTGGACCTCCAGGTGCAGGAAACTTTTTGAGGATGACAACTACTCGGATCATAGGAACACTCAAGATAGCTTGCACAGAGCTATATGGGATCAGGACCTAATTCTCAACTACAAGTTCTATGCCACCTCCTTCACGAGTAGACGAGAAGGTACCTCATCAAGACCAGATTTCTTCAGATTGGAGATGATGGGTCGGTATTGAGGAGTGGACAGAGCGGATGTGAAGGAGTCTTCAGAGATCAATCAGGAACCTGGGCGGGTGGCTTTGTTTGCAAACTCACCAATGTCCCCTCCACTATCGCAGAGATCATCGCAATCATTCAAGGGTTACAAATATGCTGGAGCAGAGGTTACAGAAAGGTGGAAGTAGCTACGGACTGTGCAGAAGCGATTAGCATGCTGACAAGAGGAGGACTAAGGAATCACCCATTCATTGACATCATTCATGATGCTAGAATATGGCTTAACAAGGATTGGGAATTGATGCTCTCTTTAATCCCAAGGGAACAAAATAGGCTTGCTGATCACCTAGAAAGCTTAGCTCACTCTCTAGTAGGGAATTTTTGTATGTATGATCAACCGCCTTTCCTTCCCCAAGAGGAAGAGGGGCACACTAGTACTTAGGATGCTTTGTTTGTATGTTTTGCTAGCTCGATTCTGAGTTTGTTTTTCAGTTCATAATAAAAAAAAAGAAAAAGACCCGTTGCAGCTTTTGGGTTTGGAGGAATAATTTCCAAGAACTAGTATTGTCACTTATTTTAGGGCCCATTTGGTTAGAAAGTATTTTGATGGAAAGGAATGGAAAGGAAAGTCAACACGCATAGTATGAATAAGAAAGGAATGGAATCGAATGAAAAATTTTATATTTGATTGGTTGAAAATGGGATAAGAAAACTCAGAATTATATGTAAATGACCATATTAGCCTTGAAGAGTATTTTTTTAATTAAACTCGCTAATATGAAATTTTAAGATATTTTAAAATTACATGATCATTATAAAAATGAATAAATTATTTTTACTAATTATAATTTCAATAAATTTCAAGTGTTAATAAAAATTCATAATTTAAATAAATAAAAAAAATAAAAATGTTGGTAAATATAATAGTCACACATATTTTCATTTACAAAAATTATTGATATGAAATGATTAAAGAATAACCACATAACATTTTAAAGAAACCACCAAGATAACCTTAGTCTAAATCCTGAAGATACTTGCAATCATATCTAAAAAATTATTTGATAGTTAAGTGAAATAAATAATTAAATTAAACAGTGAAATGTGTAAAATGAAATCAGATAGGGAGAATATTGTAGCTTCAATTATACCTAAAAATTTCTCACCCATATTCTCTTGAAGCTTCAACTGCTCCAATTTTTCCAAAAAAATTATCTCCCATATTTTCTTGCACAAAGTTTGTCATTCAAATTTTTAAACTCATGTCTGAAGTCTCAACTACTTCTCATATATTTTAAATAATTACAATAAATAAATATAAATGTAAAATAAAATTTGAAAAAAAGTATACTCATATAAGATTTTAAATTCACATAGCCAAATTCGAATTTTTCTTTCGAAAATTCATTTTGAAGATTCAAAATTGATTTTGAAACTTGTTTTCACATTAAATGAGTATGCTAAATTCGAGTTTGATTGCCCAAATTCGAATTTACCTATATCGAAATTTCTGGGAAATCTCAATTATAATCGATTACCCAGATTATATACATAATTTGACAATCAACATTTTGGATGTTTACCCATAGCATACATAAGGGGTAAAAGTATCAAGTATCAACAAAAAAACAAGAGAAGTAAGGGGAAAAAAAGAAAGAAAAACAGAATGCTGAGGAAAAGCACTATCCGTGTTTTCTTCTTCTTCGTCTTCGTCTTCTTCAGCAAGAGAGTAGTGAGAGAGACGGAGCCGACAGAAATTTCTATTCACCCTTCTTCAACATCGTGAGTTTCAAGCTTCCTTCCCCAAAACTCGTGTCACTTTGATTTTGCAGGGAGGCCGCCGTTTCTTCTTTCTTGTTGTGATTAAGTGGAGATAAAGAGAGATAGAGATAAAGATGGAGTCAAAGAAAGAGAAGAGGAAGAACATGGGTGAGGACAAAATTGTCTTCTGGAACTTCCCACACATGACGGAAAATGGCTTCCCACCATTTTTTTGTGGGGATTCATTTTCCCCTCTTTGAAGGAAAATCGGCCACCTTTGGAAAAAAAATTTGGAGATTCGCCGTCCAAACGCTTGAGCTCAACAGAAAATATGGATTTTCTGCTTCCATTGTCAGATTTTTCGCCAACTAAACGAGCTCTTATACTTCCAGGCCCCAAGAAACTTCCTTCCTTTGACCCAAATGAGGCATTTTTTAAAATAAAAAACAAATGAAGCCCTTTGTTACAGTTGAAAAATAAAGCTTTACAGATCCAAGAACAACATGGAAGCATATAGTACCAAGATAATGTTGTTGCCCCATGTTTTCTTTTCCATAAGAATTTCTGCATTAGCGAACCATTAGTCCATTACATACTATACGGTAATACCCCCTTCTAGTGATGTATTTAGAGACTTGATTTTGATAATAAATATATGATCTATTTTTATTTATTGTGAATTTTTTAAATGACTTCTATTGGTGCTCCCTCAATAATAATAATAATAATAATGTAAGATAGAGAATGCAAGATTTAAGAAAGATTATTAGGGTGTTTTAGAAAAAAATATCATATTAATTAATTTAACTAATATTTTTAATCTAATCAGATTATTATATTAATATGTTATATATTTAGACTCATAGGAGAGTATCACAGTAAATCTGTAAATGTTTATATCTTGCTTCTACATATGAACGACGATGGACCATCCTTCATTATTTATCTGATTCACAAGGGTTACTCAGTGGTAACTGGTAAGAGATATTGGGGACCCACCAATTGTGAGCAAATGCTAATGATGAGAAAGTAAAAGAATTGGACATCTCTTTCATCACAGTTAGATCCATTTATTAATAAACTAACCATAGTGTTCAAGCATGACAACAATTGGCAGATGAATGAAGAAAAATAAAATGGAACAAGTAGAGATAAGATAAAAAAAATACCTGGATGCTACAAAACACAGATCGTATATTTACCTTAATATACTGTAAAATTATGATTTTATCAAATTAACCCGGCTCATTGAAGGTTCGCACGGATGATATACGTTTTATAAATATTATATACACACAACCTTCCATTTCTTTTCATAACAGAAATCAAACTTGTTCTTCCTAATTAGTTATCTGTCACTTCAAAAGTTTAAGACAATTACTATTCCCCCCCAATTGACTCATATTTGTTTAGGCATATTTCTCAACCGATTAATGAAAGCAAGCTACAGCTAATAAAAGTATACAAGGAAAGTTGAAAGAGAATTCACGTATTAATTTACATATTCCGATCTAAGCGTGGAAACCTTAAAACCACAAATGGAAAAGAGTCGAAGGAGTATACAATAAGAGAATTTTGTCTATTATAGTACAGTAGTTTTGGCAATATTATGAAGTATCTATAAAATTTATCACTTTTGTCTTTTCCCAACGTGTTCGGTGTATGTTTAATCACTTAATCCCAATGAATGTAATGTAATCACATGCACAACATTTATCTTTTTGTGAACTACTCCCTCCGGTCCTAATTATAAGAGTCAGTTGATTTTTTTAGAAAAATTAAGGATGCATATTTATCTTTTTTCTTCAAAACTAAGTTATTTTACTTATAAACTATCATATAATCTAATTATATTTCGCATATATTAAGATTTAGGGGTCTAATTTTCTTCCTTAATCTCTCCAAAAAACGTCAACTGGCTCTTATAATTAGGATCGGAGGTAGTATATTATATTTGGCCAACGGCGATCCGTATACTAAAATTTGATGGGGGAAGTTTGTGGTCATGAGATGAGGCAGTGTACTTGTTGCTTATTATAATACCTATTTGGATAGTTGATTTTGGTCCGGAATGTATAACATATTTTTAATTTTTATTGCTTATTTTTTTCAAACGACTCCTAATACCGTTCCCTCATTTATAATCAAATAAGAGCGGTTAATGTCACACTACTACAAAATAGGCTTTTCACGTCACCAATTAACGTCACATAATTATAAATGTGACATGGAAAAAAAACGCGGTGGCATTTTTGTAATTAAGTTGCAGGTGGAGGGAGTTACAACGTCACACAAACCTTAAATTGTGACGTTGAAAGTTTCAACGTCACACTTTGAGCATTTGTGACGTTGTATGTTTGAAATGAAAAAATAAAAAAAATTTACTTTAACTTTCCACGTCAAACTTAACCTAAGTGTGACGTTGAAAGTCAACAGAAAATAATTTTAAATTTTTTTTTTTAAAATTAGTAACTTTCAACGTCACAATTAAATTAATTGTGACGTTGAAAGTCACAGAAAATTTAAAAAAAATTTAAAAAAATTGTCCGTGACTTTCAACGTCACAATTATACTAATTGTGACGTTGAAAGTCACAGAAAAAAAATTTAAAAAAAATTATCCGTGACTTTCAACGTCACAATTATACAAATTGTGACGTTGAAAGTCACAGAAATTTTAAAAAAGATTTAAAAAAAATTGTCCGTGACTTTCAACGTCACAATTATACAAATTGTGACGTTGAAAGTCACAGAAATTTTAAAAAAGATTTAAAAAAAATTGTCCGTGACTTTCAACGTCACAAATATACTAATTGTGAGGTTGAAAGTTACTAATTTTTTTTTAAAAGAATTTAAAATTATTTTCTGTTGACTTTCAACGTCACAATTATACTAATTGTGACGTTGAAAGTCCCAGAAATTTTTAAAAAAATTTAAAAAAAAAATTATCCGTGACTTTCAACGTCACAATTATACTAATTGTGACGTTGAAAGTCACAGAAATTTTAAAAAAAATTTTAAAAAAAATATATCTGGGACTTTCAACGTCACAAATAAGATAATTGTGACGTTGAAAGTCCCCCCAGCTCCCTCCAAATAATTCCCCCAGCTCCCTCCAATTTCTTAACCCAAAAACGAAACTTTCATACTTCCCCCAGCTCTGTCCCGCGCCCCATAGCTCTGCAAATCTCATACCTCCTTCCTTCCACAGCTCCGGCCAACGCATGCAATCTCTGATCCGAGGTCAGGTGAGCATCCTCTTCCTTCATCCTCTTCAAGTTTTGATTTTTATGAAGTCTTTCTAACTTCAGATCTCAAAATCACCAAAATCCCATTTTGTTAATGATAAAGGTGTTAACGCCGCTCGTTGCTCCGGTGCCGATATGGAATCCGTGAAGAAATGTATGTCCCATTATTCTTCAACCACTGTGAAATTTCTGTTTATTTTCTTATTCCTTCTCTGTTTCGTTCGAATCTGGCGGGCCGGAGGGACTAAAATTTTGGGGGTGATAAGTTTAAGAGTAGAAAGCAATGATTTGTGTTTTGCATGTTGAAATTTTGGGTGGTAAGTGACTTTGAAGATTTCTGATTTTCCTGTTCTTCCTTTGCTTCCTATGTTCCGTTCAGTTTCTTTATTTCCCTCTGTTTTCTGCTCTGATTCAGTGATTGTTTTTTTTAATTACATGGGCAAGCTATCGCTTGGAATGGTTTACATTACCTGGTCTCTATGATTTCTGCTCTAAATAGGTGATTAGCTCCATTTCTTGATTGTTTGTAAATATAAAAAGGATTGAATAATATTGAGTTCAGATTTTTAGGGTGAAAGATTTCTTTAGAGTAATAAATTGATGTATTGAGAGGTGATATTCAGATTTAAATGAAGTTTCAGCGAGGATAAAGCACTAAATTGGAGTTTGTTGTACAGGAAGTTTGCAAGGGATATTGGGCAATTGAAGTGAGTTTAAAAACTGATTTGGATTGTTTAAATTTAAGAACTAGTTATAAAGTGTTGTTTGTGATATTTGATTAGTATTTAGTATTTTTAAGGCTAATGCAAGTATTTTAGGTGTTAAGTGTATATAGAGACAAAGTTTATTGATTGTTTTGGAATTTTGCTGTTAAATAGCAAAATAAATACAATTTATATCTTGATGTTATGGGACGGAGTAAATGGTAGCTAAACTTTGAGGAACAATGGTGATTGAAAGAGAAGAAACTATAAAGAGTGGTTAAAGTAGTTACATGTAGTTTGTGATAGAATTAATTGAGACTAGAAAGGAAGTTTGTGAATTAAGAAGTATAAGCATAAAGATATGTCAAATTGAGTTGTATGAACATGATACTTATTGTGGTCAAATTTATTGACTTGGTTTCTTTATTTTGAGCCTTCATTCTCATTTCTTAATCTCCCTCATATTATTACACTATTGTTTGTAGGATGGGTGACTTTAGTGCTCATGTTCTAGCTTATCATCTACTCATTTAAATTCTGAGGACCATAAACAAAACCCCTGCTTTTCCAGAAACATTATAAGTAGAAGTTGAGTAATTTCTCTACTTCATCTTGGTGCTGCGATTTCAGTGTTGGGTCTGACTTCATTTGAGTAAGCAATTCCTCCACTCCATTTTGGTTATCTTGAATTTTATTACTATTAGTACTATTATTGAATTTGTTGTTTTATCCTAAAACAGTATAACTCAATAGCTTAAACAGTTAGATAAACTTGACTAGCTTGTTGGAAATGGCATAGGTTTAATAGAATGGATCGTAGTTGGATGCATACATTGAGAACCACTAAAGAGTATCAGATGGGTGTGGAAGAATTTATTGAATTTGCCAAGAGAAACGTGCCTAGTAAGAATGACATGTATCTTTGCCCTTGTGTGAATTGTGCAAATGCTTATCGTAAGAGCGTTGATGATATAAGGGATCACCTTCTTTGTGATGGGATCAATCTCCGTTATAAGAAGTGGCTTTGGCATGGGGAATTGGGAAGTACCGTACATGCGTGCCCGTCACAAAATGTAGAAGCAACGGTTGATGATGTTTGTGATTATGGAATGGACGACATGATCAATGATATTAGGGCGGAGTCATTTTCTGTGGTACAAGAGTTTGACAAGTTGCGGAGTGATGCAGAGACACCGTTGTTCCCGGGGTGTACTAAGTATACTCGGTTGACTGGCGTCCTGAAATTGTTGAAAATAAAGACAGAAAATGGGTGGGCAGACGCGGGTTTCTTGCAGATGCTTGAAGCTTTGAGTGATATGTTCCCAGCAGGCAATGTGCTTCCGAAGCGTATGTACGAGGCTAAAAAAGTTCTAAGCAAGATGGGCATGGAGTATAAGAAGATACACGCTTGCCCTAATGATTGCGTGTTATACAGGAAAGAGTATGAAAGCCTAAAAGAGTGTCCAAAATGTAATACTCCGAGGTACAAGCCGAGGAAGGATGCCGTTGGTGATGATGATGGATCAAAGAAAGGGGTACCTTTATAGGTAATGTGGTACCTTCCAATTGTGCCACGGTTTAAACGCTTGTTTGCAAATGAGGCAGAAGCAAAGAAACTGAGGTGGCATTGTGATGAGAAAATCTCAGATGGAAGATATCTCCGGCACCCTGCTGATTCTCCTCAATGGAAGAAGATAGATTCCATGTTTCCTGAATTTGGTGGTGAGCCAAGGAACCTTCGTCTCGGACTGTGTACGGATGGTTTCAACCCTTTCGGGAGTCTCAGTAGCACACATAGTGCTTGGCCTGTGTTGCTGGTCATTACAACCTGCCGCCTTGGTTGTGCACGAAGCGCAAGTATGTGATGATGTCAATGATGATTTCGGGTCCGAAACAGCCTGGTAACGATATCGATGTCTACTTGGCACCTTTGATTGAGGACTTGAAGATGTTGTGGGAGGAAGGCGTAGATGTGTTTGATGCGTACAGGCAGGAGACATTCAAGTTGCGAGCTATGTTGTTTACCACAATAAATGACTTCCCTGCATATGGCAATCTTTCTGGTTACAGTGTGAAGGGTTATATGGCATGCCCTATATGTGAGTCTGACACACACTGCCACCATCTCAAACACGGAAGAAAAACCGTCTACCTCGGTCACAGGAGGTTTCTTGATCGGTTCCATCCTTACCGTAGACTAAAGAAGTGTTTTAATGGCTCATCTGAGTACCGATCTGCTCCTACCCCTTTAACCGGGGATGAAGTTTACCGCCGTGTTGAGAATGTCAGTATGGTATTCGGTAAGAAACAGAAGCCAAAGACCGGTTTTGAAAAGATCATTTGGAAGAAAAGGTCAATCTTCTTTGATCTACCCTATTGGCGATATCTCGATGTGAGGCACAGTATAGACGTGATGCATGTGGAGAAAAACGTCGGTGATAGTCTTGTTGGAACGTTGTTGCATATACAAGGGAAGACTAAGGACGGACTCAGTGCACGGTTAGACTTGGTTGAAATGGGTATAAGACAACGGTTGCATCCTATAGTCAGTGAAAATGGCAAGAGGGCTTATATGGAACCTGCTGCTCATACACTTTCGAAACAGGAGAAAAAAAGTCTGTGTGAGTGTTTGAGTGGGATCAAGGTTCCACAGGGTTATTCTTCTAATGTTAGCAGACTTGTGTCAATGAATGATTTGAAGTTGGTGGGAATGAAGTCACATGATTACCATGTATTGATGCAACAATTCTTACCAATTGCCATAAGAGGCATTATGCAAGATGATGTCAGGAAGACTATAGGAAGACTGTGTATGTTTTTCAATGCGATATGCAGCAAAGTCATCGACACTGAAAAGCTAGACGAGTTGGAAAATGAGGGTTACATTATATTGTGCCAATTAGAGATGCACTTTGCTCCAGCCTTTTTTGATATTATGGTGCACTTGATTGTTCATTTGGTAAGGGAGATAAGGCTCTGTGGCCCTGTTTATCTAAGGTGGATGTACCCTTTCGAGCAATTCATGAAAGTCTTGAAAGGGTATTCCAAGAACCCACATCGACCTGAGGCATCAATTGTTGAAAGATACTTAGTTGAGGAGGCAATGGATTTTTGCAATTCGTATCTAAAAGGGGTTGAGGAAAACCCACGACATGAAGATGGGATCGGTAAGGGGGTACGGGGCGTCAAAGTAAAGACTATGTGCCGTGAAGAGGTGTTACAAGCACACCTATATATCTTGAATAATATGGAAGAAGTGCAGCCTTATTTGGATGAGCATAAGAGGATCCTAAAAGAAAAGAACCCGAAAAAGAGTGACATGCAGATTTCTAACGAGCATAATAGGACATTCATTGGGTGGTTCAAGGAGAATGTTGAAAAGGAGACCGGTGGCCTGGATATAATAAGATGGTTAGCCGGAGGGCCGCGTTTTGAGGTTGTTACGTGGGGCTCTTTTGACATAAATGGTTATTCTTTCTACACTAAGGCTCAGGACAACAACAGCACCATGCAAAACAGTGGCGTGATGGTGGTAGCCGAAGCGATGCACTTCTCCAGTTCAAAAGATAAAAACCCAAGATTGGCTTCCATGGCATATTATGGGGTAATTGAAGAAATTTGGGAAGTTAGTTACACCAAGTTCAAGGTTCCAATCTTCAAATGCAAGTGGGTTAACAATAGCGCACTTGTGATTGAACCCCACACTGGTATGATCTCAATTGATCTTCACAAGGTTGGGTACAAAGATGAGCCATTTATCTTAGCAAGTCATGCGAAACAAGTGTTCTATGTAACGGATCCCGCAAATAAGCACTTGTCCATAGTCTTGAAAAGTAAAAAGCAAAAAGATCGTGCTCCCACTTTAGATCTTGATGAGATACCACCTTTGTGCGTAATTCCACCTGAACCAAGGGAACCGGAATTGATAGATGATGACGACCTATTTGCCTCTAGAAATGATCATTGTAAGGGGATATGGGATAACACCTAAAGTGAGAATCTTTTTGAATTATAATGTATTAAGTATTAGTGTTATTGTTTTGGTTTTGTGAAAGTTGTTGCCTTGTAATGACTCAACCACATATTTGATTTGTTAACAGGTACATCATGGCGGATGATTCTAACAATCAACAACAAAACAATCCCCCTCGAAAAAAGGGAAGAGGTCCGACGAAGCTCAAAGACATTATTGTCCGTCAAGGGACAAATGTTCAGCCTATCCGTGTGGAATTTGACGAGGACATGAATCCTATTGGAGAGATTGGAGCGCAATTCGTGAGCTACGTTGGTTTTGTAGCAAGGAACCGAGTAAGCATCTTGGATGACGATTGGAGGGAAGTCGATAAAGACATTAAGGATCAATGTTGGTCAGATATCTTGGTATGTTTTATCATTATTTATCTATTTGTTCCTAATATGCATGCATTTGTTTTTTTTAGTTAACTCAACTAATGTGTCTTTTATTCTTATTTTTCCTTGTAGCAAAACTTCGACGTTCCAAACACCAAGGCGTTCAAGGATTTTGGGTTGAATGAATCGCGCAAGATGTGGAAGGGTTTTAAGAATAACCTAACCAGAGACTACATCAGGGGGAACAAGATGGGTCAAGATCCCTGTCAGACCTATCCCTCTATTGACCCAGAGACTTGGAAGACCTTTGTTAAGAAACGGCTCGACCAAAAGTTCCAGGTGTGTATAGGTTATAAATAGTTCTTTAACTTTGCTTCAAAAATGAATTTTGAGCACATTATATTAATTAACTAACTTAGTTTTATTTTCATAGGAGAATAGCCAAAAACAAAAGGAGAGACAAGAAAAAAATATTTACAAGCATACAATGTCTCGGGGGGGTTACAAGTGGGTCGAGAAAAAGTTGATTAAGAAACAAATTGCAGAAATTGAGGAAGCGGCACGGACCGATCCTACCGCTGTTCTACAGCCTCCGCCGCCCATCTCACGTCATACGAAATGGGCTGAGGGAAGGAAGTCTAAAGAAGGAAAATTTGTTAATCTGGAGGCTGAAACAGTTGCAAAGAGGATTGTAAGTATTTTACTTGGTTGTTTATTCCTTTAACTTGTGGTTTTATAACACATTACAACTTAAGATTTTTTCGGTTATTGTAGGAAGAACTTGAGCAGCAGACCACCCAAGGGTCCTTCACACCTTCTGATAGGATGGACATCCTGGCCACTGCAATTGGGAAGCCCGATCGCCCCGGCCGGGTACTAGGGGAGCCCAGGACTCTAGGGTTTATCAAGTATTTCGGCCGTAGATCCCGAGCCACTCGCACAGATTCTACTGAGGAGATATTAGCTAAGGCTCGGGCAGAGATGGAGGCCCAGTTAGAGGAGCGGGTTGCTTTATCCGAGCAGCAGATTAAAGCACAGTTCGATGGGCAGGTGGCCGCGAAGGTCCAGGAGGCTCTGTCGGGTTATATGGGGGAGCAGATCCGAGCGCAGATTGAGGCACAAGTTAGAGCGTCTACCATGCAGCTTGGACTGTCATCACATTCTTCTCAACAAAGACAGCAGGTTTGACCATCTCCTATATATGTTAATTACCGAATTATGGGTTTATCAATTAGGCTCACTCTGTGTATTCCCATCTCCTGTAGGAGTCCCCTGCTACCGGCGGTCCAAGCGGCAAAGACAGCTGCAATCAGACTGTGCCGTTAGGATCAATTCGTGAGAATGAATCAAATCCCACTCCAGACAATGACCCTGAAGTTGGAGTAGAGTGCTATCTCCATCTCGATTTCCCTCGCCTGCACCCGGTCGCAGAAGCTCGCCAGTTCCCGAACGCCTCCTTCATACATAATAAGCTTATTGGGGAGGACCAAGTGAAGGTGTCTGTTACAAATATCTTAAATGATGAGGAGGGGACAGATGTACCCATTCCCCATAATGAAGTCACCAAACTATATGAGGCGATCGGGACATTCATCCTGTGGCCTAGAAGACTTGTACACAGCACTCCACAAAAGGAGCCGATTGATGCGGTATGTACACTTAATTTTTGAGACTCCTTGTTTTACATGATTACAGTTGTAAAAATATATAACATTGGTTTTTTCATCGCCCGCAGTTCTTTTCAGATGAATATCCTTCTCTCCAACTCCTGCGGGAGATGCAGCCAACTTTGCACTCCATAACCATTAAGATGCCTCCAGGAGTAGTCAGTCCGTATCGTTCATATGATTTTCTAGTTGATGGTGACAGAGATATCGTGGAGTTTTTGACGATGGAAGAAATTGACCTCGCCTGGCTCGAATTAGCGACTTTGTAAATGACTGTTACTTTTTATGTCTGTGCAATATTTTTACATCTATCCTTTTATAATTTCAATCATTTTATGATAGGTACTTCCACCAGCTGTGCAACCAATTAGGCAGGGAACAATACAGATTCCTTAGTCCAATGGCCTTGGTGAGGCGAGATGATTTTAAAAACGACAAGGCTAAACTGGAGTATGAGGACGAGATGCGGGCTTATGTCACACATCAAATGTCAGCGAATCGGGGATCTGTCTATTTTGCGCCTATTCTTCAAGAGTAAGTGTGATTATTACCTTTTGCCAACTTTTCATTATTTGCACATTTACAAATGTTATGTTTATGTGTGGACATAATATTCTTAATGTTTTTCAGTAAACACTGGTCATTAGCTGTCGTTTTCCCTATACAACATCGTCTGGTTTGGTTTGACCCATTGCGATATAATATAACCTCATATTATAAAACCCTCTTATCTAAGTAAGTACTTTTAATGACTTTTTACTTTGGGCTACATAAATTATTTTCATGGATACGTGCTAATTTTAGTTCTATTTTAGGGGCATTCAACAATGGCATTTTGCATCAGAAACCGGTGAAATGGATGATCCCATCGTGACACAAAGACCTAGAGTAACTACCTTTAATTTAAATTCATTCAATGTTAGTCAATTGAGATATTATTTATTTTGTTATTAATTTATACTATTTCTTGTGATTTATAAAGTGCCCCCAGCAACCGACGAATAAGGAGTGTGGGTATTACGTCATGAAGTATATGTGTGACATTATTGAGAGTGATCGTACCGGATCCTTTACACAGGTATAAATTAAATTCTTATCTATAGCTTGATACAATCATTATATAATTATATGATTTATTTATCTAACTTTGCAGTAATCACAGCATCCATTATTTTTGCAGTTTTATGATGGAAACAACTCATTTGAAGACAAAGACCTTGATTCACTTCGTGACCGTATTGCTCAATTTTTTCTTTCATTTGTGGTTGGTTAAAAAGTGATCATTGCAGAAAATACTTTGTTGTCTAAACATGGAATTTTGTGTGTCTATATATATGTTTAGTTTGATTTAGTTATAATATAGCTATGTATACATGTTGTATGAATAATGTATACTATTGTTGATCTGCATTATATCTATTTCTGTGACATTTGCAATTAATACAGATTGGAAAACCAAAAGATAAATTAACCATCATTTTTTAAAAAAAAAAAAATTAACCACGTCACAAACTATTAATTTGTGACGTGGTTTCTTGATAAACCACGTCACAATTTAAAAATTTGTGACGTGGTTTCATGAAACCACGTCACAAACTATTAATTTGTGACGTGGTTTGTGGAGAAACCACGTCACAAATTATTAATGTGTGACGTGGTTTCATGAAACCACGTCACAAATTTTTAAATTGTGACGTGGTTTATCAAGAAACCACGTCACACACTACTAATTTGTGACGTGGTTTCTTGAAACCACGTCACTTTTGTTTAATGTGTGACTTGGTTTCCTGAAACCACGTCACACATTAACAATTTGTGACGTGGTTTCTCTGCCACACCAACGTCAATTTAAGCTAGTTTTGGACAAACAACGTCACAAGTTTTGTAATTTGTGACGTGAAAAATATGACTTTTCACGTCACTTTTTTGTGTGACGTTAAAAGTCCAGTTTTCCACGTCACTTGAATTTATGTCACACCAAAAAGTGACGTGAAAAGTCCAAAATTTGTGACGTGAAAACCCTGTTTTGTAGTAGTGTCAATATATAAACTTAACTAATATTCGTAATATATAATTAAATTAGATAAAGGGTTAAGGTGCAAATCCACCCCAGATGCATCAAAAAAATCTCGCATTTGCCCCGGAAATATTTTTCGTAGCAATTTAACCCTGGAAGTACCCAAACGTAGCAATGTAGCATTGGAAGTACCTAAAACTAGCTCAATGTAGCCCTTGGTGCTCAGTTAACGGAGGGGGACATTGCTACGTTTTGGTACTTCAAGGACTAAATTGCTTCGAAAAATACTTCCAAGACGAATGCGAGATTTTTTTGACACTTACGGGGTGGATTTGTACCTTAACCCTTAGATAAATTATCTTACATTCATTTAGGACCGATGAGGGAGTACTTTATAATTTACTCCAATATTCCCAAAAGCAAGTAACTTTAAAGAATGTGTGTTCTTGCTTCTTGGTTCCAAATCAAAGTTATCTTCCATATATTCTCATAGGATTAAGTATTTTTTTCGGAGGAGGCTTGCATGCTCTGCTAAGAGGGAGAACTTTTCTCTATTCCTGCAGTCTCAGCTCTGAATAATTCTAATTTTATGATTATTATCTATCAGATATATCCTGTGATCAACCTCTTAAGAATCAGTTACTTGTTCCTTGTTCTTCTGCTTGTCCTGTTAGGTGTTATCTTCATTTTTCTTTTCTGGTTTCCATTACGGTGGCCTAATATGAAGCATAATTATTATAAGAATCATTATCTCTTCTTAAGGATTATCTCTAGGCATATGATCCACATATCTAAACTTAAGTCTCTTCTTCATGTTCACTGGTGCTTGCGAGGGCGAGTTTCTGTTACTCAAGCTTCTGGAAATCATTTTCTCATATTTTTTCAAGATCCAAGGGACATGAAGTATATTTTAAATCAAGGAACATGGAGGCTTTAGAGTTTTTTATGCATATTTTCTCAATGGATTCCTGAGTCTTCTATCCAAAGTTTGAATCTTAGTTTAGCTCATGTTTGGATCTCGGTTTATGGTCTTCCTGTGGAATATTATAATCCTCAAGTTGGTCGAACAATTGGTAATTGGTTTGGTCAATATGTTTTAATGGACTCTTCTAGTAACAAGAATCATTCTGGATTTCGCATCAAGGTCAGTATGATTCTGCACCAGCCAAACCTATTCATTCCACAGGAAGTATTACTGTCTTCTGGAAAAAAGGTTCAATTAGTTTTTTTCATGGAGCAAGTTCGACTTCTCTGCTTCCATTGTGGTTCCTTGCTCCACAATTCGCAGCATTGCGTGTCTTCTGGTTCTGCTCGCGTGTCAAATGTGGGGTTTGATTTCATTGGACCATCCTCTTCCCATGTTACTTTTCATGACAGGGACTACTATGTTCGGGTAAGGGCAGGTATTTTACTTTGGGCTAATCATCATTCCTCAAATAAGTCTTGTTCTCCTGAAGTATTCCTTTCTGGTTCCAAACGAATCAGAGATTGGATTGAGGAACCAAATGGTCCTAAGCGACAGCGACATGTTTCTACTTCGGTTATATATTTTCAGTTATCCTATGATGTTGATGACTCTTGGAAACCTTTTTGATTTGCTATTAATTATCCTAAGGTTTCTAGAAAACGAGGCTTAGCTGTGTTTAATGAGTGCTTATCGTACCAATCTAAAAAGATGAAATTTAGCTCCCTGGCAAGGTCACCACCTGACACGTCATCACTTATCAGAGCTTCTCATCTCTCTATCGCCCAGCGAGGCTCATGGATCATAATTAGTGAGGATTATTGTCAGGTTTTTTCTCATAATTATGGCAATCTGGTGACAATACAGAGGTGTCATGTTTCTACAATTTTTTCATCTCTTTTCACAAACCTCTGTTTAAGATATCACAGACACGTGGCCCATCTTCAGGGGAAATCTGCTGTCACTCTTGCTTTTTCTTCTCATGCAGTGCGATATATAAATAATTATGTTATACGGGCTCGTTTCTATTATCCTCTTCCTTTGTTGCTGCATCATTTTCCTATGCTCTGTTTTATGCAAATGGAGGGGACGAGGGCTTTTTCTGGTTTTTCTGAGGTAGCCTTTCATCGTCAGTTGCAGAGATGGTTTTTTGAAGGGAAACGATTTCTTCGCATCGGCACAGGGGATATTTCTCTCATTATGGAATATAACTTTCACACTTATACAACTTTCCCGCTAGCAATGGAGCACATAAGATTCAGACTACCTTGCTCTAAGTGGTTTGAGCCTCAATACATCTGGTTCAGGTATATATATGCAATATGTAGGAATCATAGGCTCTTTGAATCGAGATGGGAGCCTTTGCAACGTGAAATTCATGCTCATCTGGTGGCCACTTTCTCTGGTTTACGAGTCTCATACCCAACTTCTCGTAGTCCATCTATGCTCATCCATAACAGAAATACCTTATCCTACATGCGGATTACTGCGTTTACCTCTGAAGATGCTCATGCGATGCGTCTATATGATACTGATGATGATCCTGTTCATCGTATCATGACGCAAACACAACAGACTCATCGTCGCTGTTCCAGAGCAGAGTTTGAAGGACAATATATTGAAGCGAATCAATATCACAATGAGCCAGTCTCCACTGATCTGTCACTCTCTATTGGCGAGCCACCCACTGTAAGGGCTCGCCTGGATATACCATGAATCCATTGGAGATTAATCATCATAGTTTGGGGGATACTGTGATGAGTTTTTGGTCTGAAATCCTCCTCCTATATATGTATACTTTGCAGGTTATTTTGTCTGGTTTATATGTAGGTATGGTGGGTGATTTTCCTTCTTGGCCTTCGTCACTTTGGATGTTCCATCCTCGGTGCAAGGTTCCTCTTATATCAAACACCTTTGGTGTAGACGTCATTAGCCTTCAAGTTTGCTTGAAGTTGCATCTCGACGTACCAGCTTCTTCTCTTCGCTTTAATTCTTCATGCAGAAAGCAGGCGTCACCTTCTTGTTTGCAGGTGGAAGAAATGTCCTTTGGGTTGTTTCTTAGGCTTGTTTATTGTTGGAGTTTGCAAGTGAAGAGTTTCTTTTGTTTCTGGAAAATAAGCCCACTTGTGAGGCCCATTCAGGCATCCATGATAGTGTGCATGGGTTGTTTTTGGTTGGGCTTGTTGATGTATATTATGTGTATGTGACTTTTTATATAATATATAATATTGACTTTTTATCAAAAAAAAAAGTATTTTTTTCAATACATACACTTCATTTACAAATAATTAAAAGGATCACTAATAACTCATATATCGTGCCACTGTGCTCTTTTATAAGGCTAGTTTAGAAAATGAATTGCTCCTTAATCCTTATTAAACGTTCACCAAGAGTAATTGATGATAATATTACTATTTTGCCCTTACTAAATGCAGATAAGGAAGAAATAAGTGAAACATAATGCATTTATAAATTTTTTCTATGCCTGCTCATAGATGAGGGTAAAATTATTTTTTAAATCAATTTAAGACATACTTAATGAGTTAACTAACTTTCTTTAGTACATCACAATTAGATAAAACTAGAGTGGTTGGTATGGGCATTTGACAAATGGTATTTTTATATTTGACCTCTTATATTACATTCGATATGGTGCTTATGGGATTAAAATTAATCATTCTCCCATTCTATACATAAGTTACAAATAACTCAATCACATAAATACAAATTGATTAAAACCAGGTAAATGTAATTATTGTGTACATATATTTTATTTTTTTTAGAAATATCTTTATTATTTATGAAGAAAGAGTGGATGGTAGAGAATTGGTAGAAAAAATATAGAGTATACTATATGTGTAAAAGATAATTATTGCCATAATATTATCAATAGGGACCAAAATAAAATACATCTTTCAAGTATACCTAATTATTAAAGATAACATAAAGTCCCACATTGAAAGACTGAGAGATAAATTAATGATATAAAATATTGAGGTGGATTCTCTCACATTGATTTAGTTTTTGTGATTAAAAGATAAACCTAACACACACATATACAATTAATTTATATTTCAACACTAATAAATAGGATCATCCAGTCTATCCCTTCCACATGTTTATGGGGCAAAAGTAGAAGACGTGCAAAGGTTTAACGTTGTTGACATGCATAAAAGGCACACAAAATAGAGGAGAATTTTTTTCTATTTCCATAGCTACTTAAGGTGGGGCAACTTTATGAACTTTCGATGAAGATTGTCCCCACGTCCCATGTGTTTGTTATGCGTTAATTCCAAACGCAACATTTATTATCTTCTTTTTTCATATGACCCCTTGGTAATACTTGAATGTTATTAGCCTAATTTTAGGAGTTTTCAAATATCGAGACGAGACTGGGACACCCCTATCCCAAGTTCCGGTTCCAAAAGAAGGTCGGAACGCAATTTGCGTCACAGTCCCGGCCCTGGTATTAAGGGGGTTCCGGTACCACTGGGATGGGATTGGGAAGGACCAACCGGAAAGTCCCAATTTTCTTCAATACAATCCCACTAACCAAGAAACATTAAAAATAAAGCGTTTATTATGTATATTTATGTTTCAGTTACTAATAATATAGTATAAATAATTTTCCTTATATCTA
Source organism: Mimosa bimucronata (assembly GCA_037074515.1). Taxonomy (NCBI): domain Eukaryota; kingdom Viridiplantae; phylum Streptophyta; class Magnoliopsida; order Fabales; family Fabaceae; genus Mimosa; species Mimosa bimucronata. The sequence goes on from CM073438.1 coordinate 1,155,125, forward strand.
ATATATACTTTTGTGAAAACAAAACATTAATTGTTCAATGAGCGTTTGGTTCAATAAATCAATTCTAGCTACTTTCAAAATCCTCAAAATATTAATAATTGAATAAGACAACAATCACAATAAAAATTAATTAAAAAGAGGTAAAGGAAAAAAATGAATATTTTGATTGGGAAAAATTAATTTAAAAAGTTAATAAGATAATTAAGTATTTAGGTTGGGAAAAATTTGAATAAAGTAATTACAATACAATTATGGTACTAGAACTGAGACTGTGAATCATGGGGACATGACAATATCTCGGTACCATCCCAATTCTAATTTAGCCTCGGTACCGTTGATCCTAGTATCAAATCCTGTTAATCTCAGAAAATTATGGTACCAACATGTCTGAGATAGGACCGGAACGGCTGAGATTGGGATGCTTGAAACATCCCTACCTAATTTGGAATCATTTTATCAAACTTGTTTTTTAATATTCACTCAAATTCGAACCTCATTTTAAAAGCTAAAACTCTATTAAGTCAACGTTTGTTATTGGTCACATATTATCAACACGTTTGGAATGACTTCTAGCCCCCCACAAGCTCATCAATGCCGGAGAAGCCAAATTTATTAAAATGGAGATGTTTGGTTCAGTTGTATTTCAATCTGACTTATGAGACAGAAGTCAGATTGGAGAAGAAGCACAAATTTGTTGCTTTTGCGATTCCAAAAGATCGATTGGAAGGAAGAAATGGGTTATACGCCTTTTGTTGTGTATTATTTAATAAAGTAGGTTGAAAAAATAGACTATTAGACCCCTAAAATTTTCAAATAAGATATGTTCTTTTAATCTAAAATTTCCTTTTTATCTCCAAACAATTGCCATAATAATCTATAACTATTTTCTCTCACAATATTCTCATTTGAGCTAAAAATATAATTTTTTCAAATTATTTTCCTTAAAATAAGGGAGAAAATAAGCCTTTAATAAGAATATATACATATTATATATATTATTTAATAACAATGATGTCATTTTTAATAATTTTTCATCTTAACTTGCTTTTCAAAATAATCATCCAAATATGTTTCTAAAAGTTAGATTGAGAAAAAGACAATTTTATCATCACAAATCCAAATATAAGTCACTTCACATAATTGACTTTTATCCACTCTTACTTCTAAAAATATCATATTAAAAAAAAATTACTTCTCACATGCCAATCCAAACCAAAGATACCCCTCTATCTTCTTACGAGGCTGCCTACCTAATGATTGTCATATGTGTTGGAAAAAAAAAAACGTATTCCATGACATAGGTTCTTGAATTGCGTTTAAATTTTGGATATGACTGCAATAAACAAGGTGAAAATAGTAAAGAGTCCTAATGATTATTAATGTCTACAGCCTAACTTATTATAAATATAAGGTCAAATTCCACAAAACCTCTGAAATTTTGGGGCAATTACATCTAACCCCTTAACATTTCAAAGTTTAAATTTAACTTCCCTAAACTTTTATCTTATTATTATGGACCCCATTATCATTAACTTGCCGTTATCTTTTGACGGAAATTGCCACGTCATGCTTACATAAGAAACATCACTATATCTATTTGTGGCATACTTTTAAGGTATATTTGCATAGAACTCCCCTAAACTTTAGTTTAATTGCATATAACCTCCCTGACATTTTAAAATTGAAATTTTACCTCCTTAAAGTTTAATTTTTTTAATACTAGGCCCCTTTATTAGTTTTTATTATTATAATGGGTATCAAAGTAGGCACTTTACTTTCAGAATTTTCTTCTAATGTTAAAGTATATTTTTGAAATTGTTTTGTCATTTTGCTATAAATATATATTTATTATTTATCGATCAAAATAGCATTTTTTTTCATAGAGAAATATAGAATAATAATATTTGAAAGATTACAGATCATAAACATAAAAATAAAGCTCCACCTTGAAATCAACAAAAATATAAATTGCCGATATAAGAAAAATATGGATAGTTAAATGTAAACATTATATTGAAATGGCTGCAATGATAACTGAAAACTGGAAAAAATATTAAAAAGACTGTAAAAATTTATCTTAATATTAGAAGAAAATGTTAAAGGTAATGTTCCTGCTTTGATGGACATTACTAAAAAGACTAATGGAGGGGCCTAATATTTAAAATATAAAAATTAAAGGAGGGGTAAAATTTAAATTTTAAAATGTGAGGGAGGTTATATGCAATTAGACTAAAGTTCTGAGGAGTTTCATGCAAATATAAACTTAAAAAGATGCTACATAGGATATGATGAGGTGTCTTATGTTAGTGTGACGTGACAATTTCCATCAAGAAATAATGGAAAGTTAACGGCAGGGGTTCAGAACAAAAAAAATAGAAGTTCAGGAAGGTTAAATTTAAACTTTGAAATGTCGAGGAGATTATATATAACTGCCTCAAAGTTCACGGGGTTTTCTGGAATTTAACCTAAATATAACAAAACATGTTCAGTAAATAGGTCAAACTCAAACTTCAATTTATTATTAAACTTATATATACAAATAGGCCAAACTTTTTTTTTATATAACGTCTAATCTATAAGCCTTAAAAATTGTATTTTTTTTAATTTATACCATATGTCTATATTACAATATAAATTCTTAGCTCTAATCTAACCTAAGTTTCATATATCATAATTCATATAACAAGTTCAACCTTTTCTTGATCAGTTGTTCACCTCTTCCTATTCTCTTATCTTCAATAATTTAAGATGCAATGGTTGCTCACCTACTCTCATTTTGTTTGCATAATTTAAATCCTTGAAGAATGTTACAAGTTTATTTAAGTTAAACTTAAATGTTACTCCCTCCATCCCATAATATAAGGTCTTTTTAACCAAATTAAGGTTTCATAAAAAGTAAGTTAAAGTTAGTTAAAAATGATAAATGTGTAGGAAATATATCTATTTTTTTTAAGAGTGCCCTTATTTATTAATGAGTAAGAGAGGGGGTAATAATGAAAAGAAGTTGTACAAGAATGTATGGGAGAAATTAATGCATGGGTAAAATGGGGAAAAACGTACTTATTTCTTTAATAAAATTAAAGAAGACCTTATATTTTGGGATAAGGTCATGAAAAAATGGACTTTATATCATGGAACGGAGGGAGTATAATCTTAATAAGAAGTATTATTCCAATTTGAGTTTTTATGGTAAAATCAAGAGATAAAATTTAATTGTAATGTATGAAATTAGAGGCATAGACATTTAAAAATATTTCAAAGGCCTACATTTTACATACTTCCTCTTGTCTTTATATAAGGCATCAACTAACAAGTTTTTTTGGTCCTTTTTATAAGGCACTTGTTAGTTTTTAAGGTGCATTAATTATTTTTTTCCATGTATGCCCATATTTAATGAGGGTAGTGAGAGAGAGCAATAATAAAATAGTAGTGGAGTTTAGTGTAATTAGTGGGGGTAATATTGTAAATCATTTGAATTTTAAGATATATTTAATGCTTTTAACCAATTTTATTGGTATGTGAGATTTGTTAGTTGATGCCTTATAATAAGAACCAGAGGGAGTAGGTTTTAAATATAGGTTCCATAGAGAAGGAATTTAATATTGTGGGACCTCATTTTAATTAAATTCATTATATGGGATCTGTAATTAATTTTCTCATTTTAAAAAGGCTTCCACTTAGATAAAAAAAAGTCTAATATAAAAAAGTCTAATATAGGCTCATACTCAGACACAAGACTTAACATCTACTCATCTGGTCCTATTTATAGGGCAGAGAGAGAAGGTTTTATTTGGTCCTATATATAAGTCACCTCATTAAATATTTAGTGTGCATGTACAAGTTTACCCTTCATTTATTATGTATTGACTTTATTTTAATGTGGTATAGTGGATATTAAATATGGGTAAAGTTGTAAATTTGTTAGATTTTAGTGAGAAGTTAATGAGTTTAAAGACTTTCCTTGGTCTGTGTGAAATATGCTGGAAGTGCCTTATAAATAGGACCAGAGGAGTATATTATAGGCTATTTAACTCAAAGTATAATCGATTTAGCATATTCCCACATGTAACTATAAATCTAATTTAAGGTCCCGAAGAGACAACAAATCGTCTCACATTAGTCCACTGTGGCCCATGCTTGGTTGTGTTGTGGGTCATGGCTCTTTTTTATCGAATGCATGTCACTATTCCTGAGCCTCCAACAGCATGGCATAAAAGTCCTGTCTAGGGGTGAGCAAAAACCGAACCGAACCAAATAGTTTTCAGTTTTTCGGTTTTATGGTTCGGTTTCGGTTTTAATTTTTAGCATTTTCGGTTTAATGGTTCGGTTTCGGTTTTTGGTTATAATTTTCGGTTTGAAACCGAAAACCGAAAAGAATAAGGCTTTAAAATAATTAGCCCTTCAGTCCAAACACAAAGCCCAAAACCAAAGTCCAAAAAATTAGGCTAAAACCCAAAAATTAACCCTAAGTCCCTAATCCTTATCAGTTCACACTCTCTGATCAGATCACTCTCATCTCATCACGCTCTGGTGCTCTGTGGCTCTGGGTCTCTAGCCTCTCCCTCGACCTTCCTCCAGTCGCCGGCGCTGCTCCGCCATTTCCCTATTCACTCTTCGTCTCTTGGTGGCTCTCTTGGAGTCTTGGTCTCTGCCTCAGCTCCTCAGCCCTACGAAGTGTAGAAGAAGAAGCATGCCTTGCTTGAACCTGTCCACCAATGTCCCCCTCGATGGCGTCGACACCTCCTCCATTCTCTCTGAAGCCACCTCCTCCATCGCCAAACTCATCGACAAACCTAAGGCCGTATGCTCTTCCTCCATTCCCATTATCTGTTCTCTTTTCTTCTTTTCATATGCCTAAAGTTTTAATTTTGGTTTCATGGGAATCACCCCTCTATCTGATGAGATTATTCCATAAGGCTTTAGGGGATTTTAGGGATTTTGACGTAGTTGTCTAGTGATTATTTCTTGAAGGGTCTGTGTATAATCTGATTAATTTCACATCTGAAAGTTCTCACAAGTCTTTTTATCGGGTTGTAAATTCTTTGAAGTAAGTTTGTTTTGTTTCTCTTTAATTTCAAGTTCTATTTATGAATTATTGAGACGCAGGTGAATATTGCTTTGTTCTTCTTTCCCTGGGTTCGTTTTGGGGTGAATGAAAACCGAAAAACCGTTAAACCGAAACCATAAACAATTCAGTTTTTCGGTTTCGGTTTTCGGTTTCGGTTTCACTTTTGGTTAGATTTCAGTTTTTCGGTTTTCGGTTCGGTTTTGAACCGAAAAACCGTTTGCTCACCCCTAGTCCTGTCCATGCACAAGATCAGAAAACACGTGGAGTTAAAATTACAAGTACAACTACTCCTTATTCTATTTATTATAAGACACAAATTATCAATTCTCACAGTGATAAAATTACTTAAAAACATTAAATTTATCCTAAAATCTAAATAATTTCCAATATTACCCCACTAATTACAATAAAATCTAATGTATACACCTTCCGTCCATATATATAAGATCGTTTTTATGGTTTGTCCCCTTTTAGAAGGTTTTATTTGACTTTGTTTGAGTAATAAATGTGTTTTTCCCATTTTACTCTTGTATTAATTTCTCCCACATATTCTCTTTCATTTTTTTTATCATAATTATTCTCTCTCTTACTCATTCATAAATAATAGCCATTTTTTGGAAAAAAGAAGAGTATTAATTATGATAAAAATGACATTATATATAGGGAGTAGGGAGTATTAATTATCACTCTCTCCCATTACCATTATTAAATATGAGCAAGCATGGAAAAAATAATTAATGCACCTTGCAAACATGACACCTTGAAAAAATAATTAATGCACCTTGGAAATCAACAAGTATCTTATAAAAAAGACTAAGAAAACTTATAATAAAGATCAAAGGGAGTGACCTGTTTGGATTAGTACAAAACTCCTCTTATATATTCCCTCCATCTCTAATTATTTGATTTAATTTTATTTGAGTAATTAATGTGTTTTTCTCATTTTATCTATATGCATTAATTTCTTCGACAAGTTCTCTTTAATCTTCTTGCATAATTACTCCTTCTTTTACATCATAAGTAAAGACACTTTTAGAAAACTATAATTTGATTAAAAAGACCTTACATACAGGATATGAGAGTATTTATCTTGTACCTTATAAATTATGTCGGAAACAGTTTCTACTACCAATCCAAATACACATATTCTACTTGAGTAGGTGACTGGAGGAATTCTTCATATATGCTTTGTTCCAGCATCAGAACAAGTTGCAGATTAGCTAACTAAAACCTTTGGCCAAAGCTATGTTTAAGTTCTGTCATGACCGATTGGTTGAGTGTGTCCACGTCTCCACAAGGGGGTGTTTCTGTGCCTTCCCATTGCTCTTATGAGTTATGATAGAAACAAAAATTAGTACGGGAATATTGGGGAGAATTGGGAAAAATATAATACAATCTCACAAGATAAATAATATCTATCAAGTCTTATAGCTTGTCAATAATGATGCATTTTCACTTATCCATACAGTAATATTTCACTTATCATTTATAAGTTATGAAGGTTGTTATGTAAGTAACTTAGAACTTGGATTGAGTTTTTGTTACTCTGGCCAAAGAGTCAAAACTCAAAAGTTTACTATCTTTTTTTTTTTTTTTGCCAACAGTTTTACAGCTATATCTGAACACATCAACTAACTCTTTGATTTCATCAAGGTTCAAAAAAGCGAACCGGACATCGAACCAGACGAGGCACTGATTCAAGGATCATTGGTCAGACGGGGTCAGACCGGTTATATTAAAATAATAAAATTTTATTGATATTAACATTAATAATCACTAATATATCAAAATATAAATGTAAATAAGTATACATGATCGTCAAACATGAATATTTAATGTTTCTATAGAGGGAAAAATAGAAAATATTAGTTTATTACACGTGAAAATAAATATTATTTTACAATCCACAGACTAAAATACAATTACTAAGAGCAACAACAGTTAAATATTAAACATATGCAAGTGTAAAATAGCATTTAAAATATTATAGTTTCCTAGTTTCTAAAATTGAGTGAAGTGAAAGTTGGTAATTAGGTTAATTATAACAAAATAAGAAAACATTTTTTTTATTTTTTTTAAAAAGAAAAACCGGTTCGACCGGGTTGACCAGGTCAGGGACCGGGGTCAATGCGACCCCCGGTTTAAAGAGTCACCCGGACCGGATTGCAGGGGCGGTTCGCTGTTGGACTGGTTGAACCACCCGGTCCGGTTTTTTAACATTTGATTTCATTATAAAGTGTACTTTTACATTTAAGGGTGGAGGTGTAAAAATACCCATATAGTTTGGTCCAAAGTGTACTTAACACTGTAAAGTTTTTTTGGCCCAAAAGTGTCCACGTAGTTACCAAAATAGGTCAGAAGTGCTCATGTCGTCAATATACATAAACGACATTAAGTTTTTTAATGTTAAAAAGAATAAAAGGTGCAAAAATACCCATGAAATTTATGAAATTTTTTTGGCCCAAAATTACCCACATATTTACCAAAATGGTTCCCTCAGTGTCTATACCGTTACTTTACACATGTTAGGCAAGAGAAATATATAAGAGGAGGTGAATTGGATATTTCAATAAAATCTTTTTCAAATTTTTAAGTTCAAAAGAAATTTTCAAAAACAGATAGGAAATAAACAAAGTATTGAAATTTAGAAAATAGAGAAAAGTGTGTAAATTAGAAGTTGTCACCGGGTTTATATAGAAATCGATTTATATTGTGATTCAATCCAAATATATAGGCATTTGCGAATCCAAACAAATGTCGTGAAAGCCTGTTGCAAATGTAGCCATTTGATTGCTCTGTTCTTATCCGATTCTTCAAAATATCTTGATATATTCATTGAAGCTCAAGAATTTGAATAATACACTCCTCTAATTTTTAATCTTGATCATTGAAACTTTGGAAGCTCGATTAGAGTCTTTAGATGAGTGCTTAGGCACTGAAGTAATATTTTGGTGTCATCCTTAAGATCGAGAACGGGAAGATGAAAAATGTAACACCCCAAATTTTAGAAAATAGAAAATAAGGATTTATTTAAGGTCTTGGGGTGGCATTTAGAAATTAAAAAGCCTTATAAATAAATTTATGAGGCCGGATGTATTTTTAATAATTTTTAAGGTTTATTTTCTTTATTAATTGAGGAAAAATAGTTAGAAGATGAATTTAGATAAGAGAATATCTAGAACCTTGGGGTATTGTTTAGTATTTAAAAAGTCTTATAAATAAATTTGAAAATTAAAGTATATCTAGGAAACTTATTTTGGGAATAAATTCATATTTATCTGAAAATGGTAATGGTAAATAAAATTACCATTGAAGGGCAAAATGGAAAAGAGAAAATAAAAATGACAATATCTGCCCCTAGTTGAAAATATCTTCAGTTATGATAGAAGGGGCAAAATGGTAAAATACCTAGTTAAAATATTTACCTCCTTCTTTTCCTTCCATATACTCCCATGTGTTCTTTCTTTCTTCACTCCCTCTCCACCTGAAATCTCCCTCTGTTCCCTCACTCTCTCGTCTCGTTCCTCTATTCCTCTTATCTCTCTCTGCTTCTTCGAGCGGCCACCGTGGTAGATGGCGAGAACGGCGGAGCACGGGGGTGAGAAGCAGCGGAGCACGGCGTGAAGCTTGGGTTGACACTCGGTGAGCCTCTTCCCTTCAATTTCTTCTCTTTTCTAGTCCGATTTGAGCGAGATTTGAGGGAAATTGTCTCAAATTTTGTGGGGTTTTAGGTGTTGTGAAATCAGTGAAAATGAAGTCTATACTTCAATTTAAAGGTTTTGGGGAAGATTTGGAGGGATGGTTTGTTGTTTAATTGATTTTTCCCAAAAGCCCCAAATCGGGCACTATTCACCGACACTGTTCTTGGGATTTTTTGGGCAAAAAATTTGAATAAAAGTTAATTAAACGTTATTAGGAGTAGGCTTAGGTGCTTGTAGTAACTAGGAGGTGTGATTTTGGAAGTGTGGAATTGTTTGATGTTGTTTTTCATCTTCCCTGTTCAGTCGAGCTTGCTCCTTTTCATGTTGTTCAATTCTTGTTCTTCCCTCCCTGATTTCTTGTAGCTTGAATTTCTGTTTCTGTGATGGTGTTTCTGCCTGTGATGAAGAGGATTAAATTGTTGTTGATTGTTCTTTTCTTTTCCTTCTCGTGCTGGTTTACCTACGGGTTGACTGATAGGGGAGGAATTTGTGATGTTAAATTGTAATTTTTCTCTTCTTCATTTGTTCTGGCTGGCGGATTGCAGGGAAAAGGAAGAGGGAATATGTTAGAATAAGGTTGGAATTGAAATTTTATTATGGGAGATTGAGGTCCTGTGGTATGATTTTTTCTTCTTTTCTTCTGGTTGGTCGAGTCTCTCTGCCTTGCTGGGTTTGTAATGGAAAATTGATGATGAATAGTTGTCAAAGGAGGCTAGGAGTGTCTTGGAGTTAAGTTTGGTCACTGCATGTCCAATTCCTTCTCAAAATATGAAGTTGAGGTTGATTTTTCTTGCTCTGCTTTTGTTTACTTGTCTTGGTAATGTGGACTTTGATTCAGTTTTGTTGCTTGTTGGGTTTGGTGTATAAGGAGAATATGAGGGGTATGTATTGGACTATCTGAGTTCTTGTTGGAGTTAGCATTTTGAGGATGAAATCTGATTGGAACAATACTGGGTTATTCTTCTCAATGCTAAATCTTGTAAATAGAGGATTTAAAAAATGGTTCTTAAAGCTTGAAAGTTTTAGAATTTATAATTGGCCATGGCTTAAGAGATGTTTACTTAATTTGGAAGAGCTTAAGAACTTCAAATAGGGATATTACATGCTAAATAAAAGCTGTAAGTTGGAATGATTGCTTATAAGTGTTGTTTATCGTAAGGGATTTAATTATTATAGATCATACGCTAAGATTTTTGAAAGTGAACATCGAGGCTAGGAGGAAACGCAATAAAGATTAGTGTAGATTGATTTTCAAGTACCATTATAGGTTTGTGGTTAAGTGTGGGAAGTTTGTAGTGAATGTTAGATTCATTTAGCCAGAATTTCAATTATGTTTAAAGCTGTAAAATATGTTTTAATCTAAGGGTGAAGCTGTTAAGAAATTCAACAAGAATTGTAGACATATAAGGTCTTTGTAACAAGGAAATTAAATTTTGTCTTGTTATAATGGTGAGGCATTTAACTGAGTGGTTGAATAAATTTGGTATGAGTTAAGGAAGTTTCAGTTTTTGATTAATGGTATTTGAATCTAAGGTTTTCACTTTGTAATGGATGATTTGATTTTAATAGTTTAGTTTTAAAGAAATGATTAAAGGGGTCATTTTGAATTAGGGATTCTTTTCTATTTGCTCTGCGTGGTTTGATTCTTGATGAACTAATGATAATTAGGTGTATGTAAATGAGATAATTTTAACGAGGTTAAGAACAAGGAATAAGGATGATAGTATGCTTTATTTTGGGATTGTGAAATTGTGGTTTTGATTGGCTGATAAGAGGTGATGATGTTTAAATACGGTTAGGAGGGGGAATATTAGGCTTGAGAAGGATTAAATGTTTGAGAAGTTATTCTTGAAATAAGAAATAGGTGATGCTTAAGTTCTATGAGGTTCAATTTTGATTGGGTTATAGTTGCTCAGTGAAAGACGTTGGTCACATTGGAAAGAAGAAAGGTAAATAGTGGGTTAACAATATGGGATGATAGTGACTATTTTATAACTTGGATTTTAGAATGTAGGCAAGGTGTTTATTCAAAAGCCGTTGATGATGAAATTGGATTTTTCTAAGTTATAGTAAAAGATTCAAAACTTTTACATGATGGTTTCGTTTGAAATTCCTAAGTGTGATTAGTTAAATGCTTAGGATTTTTATTAGAGAAAGGGTTTAGTTATTCTAAATTCTATTAAGTTGAAAGTATGAAATTTGGTCTAAAAAACATAGTGCTCAAGTAATTGGAAGTCAAGGTTTCCAGTCATATCGAAATATACTATGAAAAGTTAATATGGGTTGAAGTTTTTGTTTAGAGTTCCAAAGAAAATTCATATGTTAAATAAGTATTTAAGGTATTATGGGATGGTAAAGGAGTTTATGGATTATGATTAGAAAATTGGTAATAAGTTTTTGTGGTATGTGATTTCCAAATATGATTGTTATTGTTTAATATCATTTGAAGATAAACAAGATAGAATTATATTGTTCCAGTCATGTTGGCAAGATGTTGAATGTGTTTCTTGTTATGTTTTCTTATGGAAAGTTTAAAGTGGTTAAGTGTTATAGTAGAGATGCTTTATGGTAATTTATTAAGTGAAAGACACGGTTTTTAATGTATAAAGGATTATTCTTGAGGTAATTACTAGTCAAACATTGAGAATAAGAAATGTTAATTGGAATCGAATAATTAAAAAGTGATCTTTTGATCTTAAATGGTTAAGATAATTATAATAAATTAAGTTGTAGGTAATTATTAATATAGAAGAAAAATATGATCCTTGGAGATTTAATTAGATAAAGTAAATTGTTGTATATGTTATTATATGGAGTAAGTTTGATTTAAAAGTAACTAGGATATTTCCCATACTTGCGTATGCATTGTTTGATGACGGTACGATTACCCACTAAGTTAGAAAATAGAAATTTAAATATACATTAGAAATTGGGGAGGGTAGTACAATAGGATCGAGTGAGACGAATATAAATAGAAAAATATATATATTAACTCACTCTTATTATAATATAATATGTAGATAGGATTTTCATAGTGGCATAAGTTCATCCAGATAGTAGAAAAGGAAAGAAGTAGATAAGGACTAAGCTTGGAGTTCAGGTAACAGTTTATTTCATTACACTAATTGCATGTATAATTTTGTAATACCTCTTGCATATATCAAGTATCTAACTAAAAAAAAGAATGGGAGTTAAATATATCTTAGATTGTCTATTTCTTATCCATACTATATTTTATTTTATATTTTGCATTCATTTCTATATTACCCCTTCCGGTCCTTATTATAACTTTATAAAGCACCAACTAACAAATTTTTTTTGTTCTTTTTATAAATCACTTGTTAGTTTCCAACGTGTATAAAATATTTTTTTGTGCATGCATATATTTAATAGGGGTAGTGGGAGAGAGTAATAATTAGTATTATAGTAGAACAGTTTAGTATAATTAGTGGGGTAAATACCGGAAATTACTTAAATTTTAGGACAAATTTAATACTTTTAACCAAATTTTATTTGTATATGATAATTGTTAGTTGGTACCTTATAATAACAATCAAATGGAGTACTGTTTTTAAAAAATAAAATCTAAATCACCCAAATCAGATCTAGATGATTAAGATATGTTTAACCCTTCCTACTCATTTTTTATGAGTAGGGAAAGAGGTTCCTAAATATCCAAAGTAGAGCTGTGAATACAAGCTAACCCATCATGGGCTACAGGGTTATGCGGTGTGTGCCTAGGTGGCCCCCACCTTAAAGGGTTGTAAAAACTCTAACCCTAACCCTCTATGGCGGGTTGGTGCGTTTGACCGCCAGCCGGCGAATGTTTTTATTATTATTTTTTGTTTTAAAAATGATAAGAGAGTAAATAAAGTTCCAAATCAATAATAATTGATCAACATTGTATCAACTAAAGTGGGATACTCCAAGTACCATAAAACTATTGACAATTACATATTATTTTGTATAGACATCTTCCTTTTTTTATTGTATTAACAATATTATTAACAGAGTTTAGATTCTATTATATAAACACCACAATTTGTTGCGTCAACCACAAATTATATTAGTGAAGTGTCTAAGAAATAACTTAATGAGTTAAAAAGGGAGGGATTTATCTTTTAAATATATACCCGGGCCTGTGCAACCCGAACTCTCTGGGGTTGGGAAAATCCCAACCCTAACCCTGCTCTAACCCATGGGTTGGTGGGTTGAGCCCATATTACTGACTTTTATCCAAAGGCTCATGAGAGACCACATTTGTCCAATTCCCAACTTGCGGGCCTTTTGTTTTGGACTTAACCACCGGCATCCGGTGCTACTAGCACGCAACTGAGTAATCTGGTTTGTGGGAATGTAGGCACACAATGGGAAACCTTACTACCTCCAGGTAATTATCAGGGTTGCATACCCAAGGCTTGAACTTGAGATCACTAATTAAGTGAGAATAACTCACAGCTAGTTGATCTAAATGTTTGGCGGTCCCGCGGGCATTTTTACATCATGGTCATAACTCAAGAACCAGGTTCGATATCATGATACTTAATTACTTATTGTTATGGTGAGATAAGCTCTCGTTTAAACTAATACTCCCTTTGGCCATTATTATAAAAGCCCAACAACCAAATTGTGCTTCTTAAGAAAAAAAGTTAAAAGTTAGTTAAAAATCATAAATATGTCTGAAATAGAACTTTTTTCCAGTTTTACCATTATTTATGTTCTGCTATCCTCTCATTTAAAACACTGTTTCCCTTTCTCTCCTCATAAATATAAGCCTCACCCATAATTTATTTAATGCAATACACATCTAATCCTATTTATAAGGCAGAGAGAGAAGACTTTATTTGGTCCCACTTATAGGGCACTTCATTAAATTTTTCATGTAAATGTACAGTTTTACCTTCATTTATTAATTGTTGACTTTACTTTTATGTGATGTAGTCGATATTAAATATGGGTAAAGTTGAAAAATTGTCAAATTCTATGGCATAACTAATTATGCTTAAGGTTTTTATTGGTCTGTGTAAAATATGCTGAAAGTGCCCTATAAATAGGATAAAAGGAGTACTCCCTCTGGTCCTTATATAAGGCACCAATTAAGAAAATTTTTGGTCCCAAATAAGGTACCAACCGCTGCATTAATTCTCTTTTCCCACTTTACCCTTGTCATTAATGAAGGTTAAAAGTTGAAATTTTTAAGTCATGTCATTTAATGAAGGGAAAGGTTGGAAAAAGGGGTGAATTTAGCCTATATTTGATAACCCAACTATCATTTCTTGGTCTATAAAAATCGGCAATTGGTGCCTTTTAATAAGGACAAAAGTAAGTATTTCAAATTAGTTAGGGGTAAAATAGAAAAAAAATGAATTAAATAATAAGACAACCTAAACTGGCCCTTATATTTTGAACCAAACCAATTAAAAATCCGAGCACTTGTAATAAGGATAGGAGGGAGGGAGTATGATTCAAGCCGGTAAGAATTAAAATTTTCAACTAACGATTTTTAAATAAAAATCAATTTTTGAATAATTAGTAGTTAGGAAAGTCACTTTTATTTTAGATTCTAGATACACTAAAACGATTATTTTAAAAGAAATCAAAAAATTAATTTAAACCATCTACATTACATTAGATTTGGAGAATGTGCATTGATGATAAACTTTTAATACTCATTAGTCCTTTTTTTTTTTGCCAGCTTAATACTCATTAGTCTTCCCGGCCCACACGTGTATGCAAAAATTTAATTAATTTCTCCATTCATCCATGCAAGTCTCCACTGCTATATATACTTCCACACTAGCACGTCTTGTTTCAACACACCCAGCAGCTACCATAAAGTCTTTATCTCTCTCTCTCGTGAAGCTCATTACTTTCCCATCATTTTCCTTACTTGCTTTTCACATCCATTCCCAAAATTCACATTATATTCACCATGCCATCACATATTTTTCCATTACTTCCTTCCCGTTTCTCTACAAATCTTTCATAGTTCTTCTTCTTATATTTATATAGTGATGAAGACCTTGCCTTATTCCTTTAATGCTTCAGTTTCGCTACTAAGCTTCCCTCCCTCCAATAAGGTCGCCCCTCTTCCCGCGGCAATAAATGAGAATTCATGTTGAGCAACCTCATTATCTGCCTCCCTTTATAAGATTGATAAGTGGGGTCCTCCTTATTTTGTTGTCAATTCCTTTGGTAACATATCAATCCTCCCGCATGGCTCATCCACCATGCCTCATCAAGGGATTGATTTACTCAAAATTGTGAAGAATGTTACTAATCCAATATCTTCTGGTGGTCTTGGTTTGCAACTTCCTCTCATTGTCAGACTTCCCGACATACTCAAAGACCGGGTCGACTCACTTAACTCGGCCTTCCAACATGCAATCAAGTCTCATGGCTATGAGTCTCGTTATCAAGGTGTTTACCCTGTGAAGAGTAATCACGACCGGTTCATTGTGGAGGACATTGTGAGCTTTGGTTTTTCTTACCGGTTCGGTTTAGAGGCCGGTTCAAAGGCCGAGCTCCTCCTTGCTATGACTTCTTTGTGTGAAGCCAATCCCGAGGCATTTCTCATTTGCAATGGTTACAAGGATTATGAGTATATCTCTCTTGCTTTGATCGCAAGAAAGCTCGCCCTCAATACTTTCATTGTTCTTGAGCAAGAAGAGGAACTTGATGTCATTATTGAGTTGAGCAAGAAGCTGTGTTAAGCCTGTAATTGGTGTTCGAGCTAAATTGAGGACAAAACATTCTGGTCATTATGGTTCAACTTCGGGCGAGAAAGGCAAGTTTGGGCTCACCACAACTCAGATTTTGAATGTTGTGAGGAAGCTTGAACAAGTGAATATGCTAGGGTGCCTTCAATTGCTTCATTTCCATATAGGATTTCAAATCCCTTCAACAAAATGTGTCTCTGATGGTGTAAAAGAGGCCACACAGATCTATTGTGAATTATTTCGACTAGGAGCTCACATGAAAGTCCTTGACATAGGAGGTGGTCTTGGCATTGACTACGACGGTTCAAAGTCAACTCATTCCGATATTTCTGTTGAATATACTCTTGAAGAGTATGCTTCAACTGTTGTTCAAGCAATACAGTATATTTGTGATCTCAATTCCATGAAGCACCCTATAATTTGCAGTGAAAGTGGGAGATTCATTGTGTCTCATCTCATCATTCCATTTTGATATTCGAGGTTATTTCTTCCACCATAAATAATATTAAAGCACCTACCTTGTCATCCACTAGGCTGAAACATTTGGTTGATGAATTGTCCGAGGAAGCACGTGCTGCTTACGAATGGGTGTGTTTGGATTTGTTATTTTTCAGAAGGACTTTTTCAGAATGACTTTTGGAAAAAAGTCAGATTGTAAGAAGTGATTTATGTTTGGATTAGTAATGTTAGAAGTGACTTTTTTTCAATCTGACTTTTAAAACATGTTTGGATGATTATTTTGAAAAGTAAGTTTATATGAAAAATTACTAAAAAGAGCATTATTGTTATTAAATAATACATATATAATATGCTTATATTCTTATCAAAATTTTTGGGTGTGTTTGGATCCTACTTTTGGATCCTAGAAGCACATCCCCAACGGCAAAAGTCATTTTGAAAAAAAAATATGTTTGGTTGCACTTATTTTCTGAATGACTTTTGGTCCAAAATGACTTCTGTAACGGCAAAAGTCAGAAGTAAAAAAAAGTTACTTTTGGCTTATGACTTCTGACTTCTGGTGGGTCCCACGCCTTTTGTTATGGATTATTTAATAAAGTGGGTAGGAAAATTAGACTGTTAGACCCCTAAAATTCTCAAATAAGATAATTTCTTTTAATCTAAAATTTTATTTTTATCTCCAAAAATTTACCATAATAATTTCTAACTAATTTCTTCCACAATATACTCCTTTAAGCGAAAAATATTATTTTTTAAAATTATTTTCCTGAAAATAAGGGAGAAACTAAGCCTTTAATAAGAATATATGCATATTATATATGTATTATTTAATGAAAATAATGCCCTTTTTAGTAATTTTTCATCTAAACGTGCTTTTCAATATAATGATCCAAACATGTTTCTAAAAGTCATATTGAAAAAAAGTCACTTCTATTATCACAAATTCAAACATAAATCACTTCACACAAATGACTTTTATCCAAAAGTCACTTCTGAAAAAGTCATTCTGGAAAAAAGTCACTTCTCCAACGACAATCCAAACACACCCTTTAACTTCTGGCTTTTGGCTTTCCCACCGGACTTCTGGAGCAGAAGTACTTCTCCACCTTATATCAACCCAAACATAACTTTTATCACAAAAATGACTTCTCCGGCGCAGAAGTACTTCTGGCCCTAGAAAAGCCAAACCAAACATAGCCAATATGTGTGGTGGGGTCGTAATGGAGATCGTGACACGTGTTTGTTTTACATGGAGCAGTTAAAGCAAATATGCATCGAACAATTCAAGCAAGGTTATTTTAGGATTGAACATCTTGCTGATGTGGATGCCTTATTTGATTTGGTTCATAATAATAATGATCCACAAGTTCGATCATACCATGTGAATCTCTCTGTGTTTGCATCCATACCTGAATTCATAGGGATAAAACAGTTATTTCCTATTGTTCCAATTCATCGTCTAGATGAGGAGCCAACAGAAAGAGGGATATTGTCGGATTTAACATGCGACAGTGATGGCAAGATTGACATGTTCATAGGAGGCGAGGCTAGCCTAACGTTGCATGAACTGAGGAAAGATGATGATGACGTGGGAAAATACCATGTGGGGATGTTTTTGGGTGGGGCCTACGAGGAGGCAATAGGTGGGGTCCATAACCTATTTTGGGGGCCCACCGTTGTTAGAGTGGTACAAAGCGAAGGTTTGTCACATGGGTTTAAAGTAACGCATGTAGTTCCAGGGTCGTCGTGTGGGGATGTGCTTGAAATTATGCAACACAAGCCGCAAGTGATGGTTGAGAGATTGAAACAGAGAGTGCAAGAGTTTGTGAAGGAAGAGAATAACAGTGGCGATGGAAGTATGGCTTCTGCTTCAGAAATGGCTACTCACCTAGCTCGCTCCTTCAATAACATCACTTATTTGGTTTCATCATCATCAACATGTTGCGACACTCTCGATCACTGCCTTGAAAATTAATTGCTTTCATTAGAGCTTATCGTGCACGTGCTAGCTTCTCTGGGATGCATGATATATGCATGCATATGGCTAGCTTTAAAAATTATTATTAGGACATGTAATGGTATACTTTATCTTCAGTGTTTGCTTTCGAATAATGATATTAAATAAGATAGAATAAAGGCTTCTATTATTACTATTGCAATTGTAATTATTTCGATGCAATTTATCATTGTTGGTCTTTTTCAGGGAAATTTAGTTATTTATTCGTTTAAGATTTAACTTATTAATTTGTTGTGACATACTTATATGGCCATATTTATAAGGCACTTCCTGTATGTTTCATACAGTCTAAGAAAAACTTTAAATCTCATTAACTCTCCATCAAAAGCTAACAATTTTTCAATTTTACCCATATTTAATATCTACTACTACTCCGTTTCTTATTATAAGTCCAACTAACACAAATTTTTGTTCCTAAATATAAGTCCAGTTTGGGATCAATTATTGCTATTGTAACTACTTTACCCTTATATTGGAAATAGAGAAGATGAGAGAGAATGTTTATAATACATAAAATATTATTTTAACATACACTCATTCTTAAATAAGGGTAAAGTCAGAAATTTATTTAAAATAAGGGCATATTTAATGCTATAAGATATTGAGCTGAAAAGCCCTAACAATTTAGGGATATGAAACATCTTAAAACATGCAACATATATCATAAAGACTAAGGAAGGTATAAAACCTAACTTTAATTTGAAGTAGCTCGAGCCATTTCTCACTCACCTTTTGAACGCTGAAAGAGGAACTACAGTACTAACATTAGTTCACGGTTACAAGCCTATGTGACCTGTGAAGAATTATCATTCTGCAAGAATACATGTTGTATATTATTACACTTCGATCCCGCCACTTCTAATTAAACTTATCAGGTTGGCCCGCCATTTTTAACTAGAGAAATAATAAACTTTTTGGTTGATAAGGCCATTGGTCCTTAATGTTGCATTGGATTTTTTTTGTTTTTGTTTTTATAATTTCATGAAGAGATTTGAGTTGAGTTTAACCACTAATCCTTATATTTTTAATGAGTTCTGTTTTTTATCCTTATACTTCAACTTAGACCAAATCCTTATTATTAGAACTAAAATTTGAGCAAATTCAAGGATAAACAATAATAGCAATGCAAACTTTTGTTACTATTAGTGTTGCTCTTCGTGTTTGTATTTTGCAATTGAAGGTTTGCCAAGAACATACATGATTGTAAGTAAGCAGGGCCCGAATATATTCGATGAGGACAAGAAAACAACGTCGCGGGAATATTACGCGGTATGCTGGTTCCTCTCCCAGGCTTTATTATTTGCTTCCAAATGCTTCAATATAATTCCAGAAGTCTTGGATTTATTCTCATATCATCAGCCTACTTATTCCATCCACATTTTTCTTCTTTTTTCTGGAATGTACTATTCTTCATACTTTTTCTTTATTATACTACTACTAGTACTTTATCCCCATTATTGCTCCACTAATCCTACTTGTGTGTTTTGCTAGGTAGATATTTATAATTTAATCCTATATGCTACTCTAAAATCGGCCGCTAGTTTTCTTTATTTCAGCTCATTCACCTCTTCTTCATAATTCTTTAATTCTTTTCGCAGCTTTAATTTCCTTGTTGTTTGAGCATTGAGTTTGATTGTTACTTATGTATATAAATAGGGAGCTTGGCGGGTTGCTCACAGAAAGTTACAATAGAAAATGGTAAGCTTGTAATTGACTTTATTTTCTGTTTCAGTTTCAATTCACACTTCATTTGTTCTTACTTCAAATTAACTCTTCCGATGATCATATATACAGTCGAATAATGCATTACACGTACAGCGTTTAAGAGTATAATTATTTTGGGGCTTAATTATGATCTGTGTTGGTTGTGGTGGAAGCAGTTTTCCAATCACGATTATGGGAATCGTAGGACTTCATTTGAGCAGTCATATCGATGTTACTCTGCTGCTTTTATTGACAAGGTATGCCTTCTTTTGCAGTTTTCTTTAGTTCACAGATTACTGCTTAGTATTTTATTATTCTCACGCATGATTTAATTAGAAATTTTAATCACCAGGTTATTAATTAAAGCTGTAATTAATTATTGTTTGTGACTGTTCATAAATGACAAATTAAATATCAAGCTTATATACACGGGAAAGATAATCCTTCTTTTGCAATGGCCAACAACAATTAAACTTTGTGAATTCCATTTATTTAGTTGGATCAATCATCAAATTTCTTACTTATGATTATCGTTCAAATGTACCACGAGTTTCATGGAGCCGCTTTTCATGATTTTGTTTATTTTTATTAAGGTTGATTGAGTTTATTACAGTCAAGTTAATGAATGGGGAACATATTTGACCAATTATATTGCATGCAACAATATAATGCAAAAATGCATGGCTTAAAGTGAAAATTACAAAAGCTGCACTGGCATTAATTAAAGTTCCTTTTAATTTTTTTTTTCTCCTCAACAACTATTCTAATCATCATACTTTTTTAATGATCATTAATCTTGCAGCCTCAAATTGAAAGTGGTGATAAAAGTAAGTTTCCTCATACAAGCCGGATTAGTTTTTGTTTTTGTTTTCAAGCTTCTCCAAAATTAAGTGTCTAATATTGATATCTTAATTCTTCTTGTTTCAGTTATAATGCCTCCATCAGCCCTTGATCGTCTAGGTCAGTTGCTTCAATTTTACCCTATTATATCTATTTTATATAATCTTCAGGAATGTGATAGGTCCTGAATAACTTAATGAAGCTAATCATCTTAGACATATTTACGCATCATTTGATCTGACCCTTGTATAATTAGAAAATTTTTATGACTTGTTAAAAAATGGTGGAAAGCTAATACGTAGTATTAAATATAAACCCTGCAGCATATCTACATATTAATTATCCAATGTTGTTTGAACTCCGGAATGATGCTGCTGATCGGGTTTCTCATTGTGGAGTTCTGGAGTTCATTGCAGAGGAAGGCATGATATATATGCCTTATTGGGTAGGCAATTTTTCATTCGGAAAATTGGCAAAAGTCCCAGTTCGAAAATTTTATTGTGCAGAAAGATTTGATATGCTTTTATACGCATAAGATAAGGATATTCTGCAAGATTTCATACAAAGAAAGTATTTGTACTTTAATTCAAGACCTTCAGGCCAATGAAATTTCCAAAGAGGGATTTTTCCCTTTTAAAATTTAAATACACACACACACATTTCTTTTTGGTAGCTGCTTTTGATTGGACTGTTCTTGTGCAGATGATGCAGAACATGCTTTTACAAGAGGGAGACATTGTAAGAGTGAAAAATGCAGCACTTCCCAAGGGAACATATCTTAAATTACAGCCTCATACCCAGGATTTCTTGGATATTTCTAACCCAAAAGCTATGTGAGATTTATGACCATAACGTTTATTGATGCAAATCATCCAATCTTCTTGTTCTAAAATCAATATATTGTACTGGGAATGACCCTTCATATTAATACTCAATGCTTCAAAAGCATATGTAAGCTGTTCGCTGTCATGCCTATTATTCATATGTAAGCCGTTCCATAGCTATATGGTTGTGATATAAAACCAATAGAGCAAGAATTGAGTTTTTTGTGCAAGATACACAAATACACAGTTATAAACACAGCAAGACAACAAATGTTGAATCTGACTTTTGTTCTGAATGTTCAATGATATTTTGTTGTTTTCTATTCATATACCTTAAAATTATGACCCTTACATTTGTATGCAGAACTCTATTTAGATATTTGATTAGTTTTAAAAAAAATGCAGGTTAGAGACTACTCTGAGAAATTTTACTTGCTTAACCACTGGAGATACCTTTATGGTGGCATACAACAACAAAAAGTATCACATAGATGTGATAGAAACCAAGCCTGCTAGTGCAATAACCATTGTTAATACAGACTGTGAAGTGGACTTAGCTCCACCCTTGGATTATATGAAATCTGCACTGAAGAAAGGTGTGCATTTATGGGGGATTTAGACAAAAGTTGCAGGAGGATTATAGTGATAGTGCCTTTATTTATGATGTTGGGCTAACTTCCTTCTCTTTCTTTACAGCCAAGGAGGCTCAAGCTGACAAACAACCTAAATTCAACCCTTTTTCTGGTAGTGGAAAACGTTTGGATGGAAAGCCATTGAAGTATCAATCTCCTTCAAATGGAAATTCACTGTCTTCGGTAGCACCTGGTTCTCAAAGAATTACCCGTCAATCTCAAGGAAACATTGTTTTTGGATCTGATGTGTACCGTGAAACAGAATTAGGAAAGGTAACTATGCTGCTGCTTTCAAGTATATTTATACAAGTTAACAAATGAATGCACCATGTTTTCAAAAGAAGTAGACATATATATGTAAATCTACTTGAGTTGAAGAATTTACACGAACATCACACTCTATGCCTAATTTTTTATGAAGATGGCACCGTCAATTTCTCAAAGATTAATAAGATGTACATCCCTTTCAATTTAAAATCCTGTTCTTATTCTTTTATGTCTCATTCACACTTGGCAGGGGAAGGAATCAAATAGACGAACTCCTCAACAAGAAGAGCCGAAATTTCGGGCTTTTATGGGGAAGAAGCACTCTCTAAGGGGTTGATTAAATATTAAATCAAGTGCCTTTAAACTTTTACTGTACTTTACAAAACTTGTCTGCATATAATGAGATGACACTACTGCTCAATAAGAAACATACGGCTCGTGTGATGTAACAAGAGAACACACCCATCTGATTGTCCAAGTATTTAAGGTCACTAGAGACTTAGGTTGTATGAGAATGAGTAGAACGACATGCTCAACAGAACATTTAAATGGGTTATTTCTCCCACCTCAACTATTAGCCTTTGGGGTATAGTTTCCCATCTTAGGCAGATATCCATCTGTCTCTCACTAATTTAGCGACAAAAGGAAGACATAAGAGACATAGTAACATTCTAGACATAATACTTTAGCTCTTTATTATCTTATACATAATTTGAGTTTCATACTTCATATTATGTAAACATCACTTGAGGATTAAATTCGACCTCTTTAAAAGCTTGCTCGTAGATCTGGCAAAAAAAACTTGCTCATAGAGTCAGAATCAATAATAACTACAAAGAAGGGTACATAGTTGAAGCTAAAGTAGCCCCACAAGGTTATTTACATAGCGACAATTAAACATAATCTTACTAATTTTATATTTTAGCTAGCTATAAGGAAAATCCACTTAGTGGTTTATGATTCCATGTCTTGCTTGAATTCTAAGATTTCCTTGGTGATGCCTCTGATGTTTGGAAATGCCAATACCCTGAATCCAAAGAATAAAGAATATAGGAGTTGCTGATGTCAAAACTGTGTTTATGAAAGAATTGCTTTGAGGGCATCTTTCACATAACGATATTTGAAAGGGAAACCCAACTCCTTAGCTTTTGCAGGCAGCACCTTTTGTCCTTCTAAAACCTGCAAAAACTTAAGGCTTTAATGCAAAGAGTCCAATAATCTATAGAAAACAGAGAAACCAAACCAATCACAGATAAATATATACACAAACCAACCTACATCCACCTTGCTACATGTTTATTCATAATTAGTATGGCCTACTAATATTTTACATACTTGTCTACCAAAGAATTGTGTGACTATAAGGGCAGCAAATAATAACCAAAACCAGAGATAATATTACCTCCGTCCCTAATTTAAGAGCAAGTTGGAGGTTTGGATTTAGTCCAAAATATAATATCCTAATCCATTTCATCTCTCACTTTCCCTTCAAACTAATTTGCCTAACTTATATTCTAATATTACACACCGGCATTTGAGGGAAATCAAACTACATTTGTTATAATTAATTAATTTATTTCATTTCCTCAATTAATTTATCTTAATCTACTCAAATTAGTTAAGTATCTTTTGTATTAAGGACTGAAAGGAGTATGAAATTTTACCACAGTAGCACCTTCACCAAGGACAGCCTTGAGCGCAAAATCAGGTACAGGAAGCCATGACGGGCGACCAACAACATTTCCCAGTTGTTCACACAATTCTGCCAATCTGACTGGGTTGGGTGCAGTTCCATTGATAACTCCTAACATGTAGCATAAGCCAACAATTCCAATAAGAAGCAACTCTTGACCAAGGTTCATAACAATTAATGAACAGGGTCAAGATTCCACATTAATGATAATACTTTTGAGTATTAACAAGAAACATGTGTTCAACTGAATGAAGTGATGACATTGGTGAAGAATTGCCCTGATGGCAGTTATGTCAAAGGTATACTAGTACAAAAATTTGATAAAGTTCATCTTGGGTATACAGGAATGTTCACCCTTATAAGATGGATTTAATAGTGCTTCGTAGATTAAATTGACAATGTCATCCAAATGAATCCAAGAGAACCTGTACAAACAAGTGAACAGTCAAATTTGCACCTTCCTATATAAGCAATAACAAAATCAAGTTCATTACAATTCTGCATTATTACTATAGCAGATTGCGAGATCAAGTGACACAGCTTAGGTGCTGGCCAGCAAGGAGGACGAAGATCCAAATTTGGGGTGTTGGGGAAACAAGATAATCACTTAAAAAGAGCTCTTTTGTGCATTACTAGACAAAACTCTTCTCATATATTTACTTCGTAGAGCGTAAAATTACTTAAAATAAGCTACTCCAAACTCTGTCTATTGACAACAGACTAACAATATAATACCACAAATAACCTCTTATGAGTACAATGTGAAGAGTGCAATACCATTGTTTTCCAGAGCCCAGAGGTCCACCAGCAAACATCATGAAAAGAGGGACCATTTTAGCTGCATAGGCTCAAAGATGCATCAGTTTCACTTATACAGTCTCATGAATTCAAGAATCATGCACATTTTTTCAAAATCCATAAATTTTCAAAATATAGTTTGGATGTCAGAGTCAGAAGGTTGACTTGATACTAAATATCCCGTTCATCATCCAGTTCAAAAGCACAATGCACCTTTAGCCATAGCTAGACAAATGGAAAATCATTGCTTAAAATGCAGTAATATTGGACATTTCAGAATGAAACCAATGCGAGAAGCACATTGGTTGATATGTACATACCTAGTGCTCCTCCATCTTTGCCAAGAACAACACCAATGCGAATTAGAGCTAATCTTACATCTCCATTTACTTTATGAGCTGTTGATTCCCATTCCCTACAAACCTGATATAAGAGAGCCATAAGGGAGCCAATACAAGTTCCTGCAACATAACAGCATCCCTAATATTAAAGAATATGACACAAAGTTTATTCACCTCAGCCAAGTAATCCTTTCCAGATGGACTTTGTTCATCAAACACTTTGGTCTCACTGGTGCCTGTCACAGCGTAAGAAGAATAAAATATTAAGAAAAGGGATAAAGAACATGTAAAATCTCCAACCTCAACTTAAAGAGTAAGGGGAGTATAGAACATGCTCTACATTTGCTCACCAAAACATGTAATAACCACTAATATTAAATTCAAACAAGCAAGAAGAGTATTTACTAGCAGAGAAATAATTTTGGGTACAAACATACCATAATAACCAACAGCCGTTGCACTGACTAAAACTTTTGGCCGAATATCATCTGGTGCACTATTTATGCTCTCTACAACCTTTGCTTTGAGATGGAAGTGTCAGAAAAAGAATAAGAACTTTAAATTTCTTATACCTCTTGATTCTTTTGATATGCACATTTTAGAAAGTAAAATATTTGTTTTCATTATTTTCCTAGGGATTTTAAATGCTAACCTTTGACGTAACTCTAATTCTGCTCTCCTTGATCTCCTTTTTAATCTACAGAATTGGCATAAATGTACTAGTTTAATGTTATAAGCGAGCTCATATTAAAAGAAAGAAGATCTGCCATCTGTTAATGATCACCACCTTGATGTGGGGGTGGATCGAATAACAATATGATTTTACCTCAGAAGACCATCTCGTACTTATTGGCATGCCAGCCAAATTAACAACACCAGTTGAACCATGAATGCACTCTTTCCATTCTGACTCATCTGCTATCTTGATTCCTGGAAAATCTTTTGCTGTAAAACCAAAGGACAGTGTGAACAACCAAGTTAAACCAGAGAGCTATATATGTGTTAAGATGTATCTTGGAATACAGAACCAATTTCCTTTTTCTACCATTACTAGGAAAATAATAGAATTCCTCTAGGGGAGGAATCCATATGATCCATAAATGTTAGTGACAATATGAATTATGGTATTTAGAAATGAAGATTAATTATTCTGTCATTTTTAAGTTAAATTGAAGCATTATATTCATCACTCATCTTAAACAAGAAGAGGTGATGAGTATATTTTGCAGAGTGACGGTGATTGTGCGCGCAAATCATTATATTAAATCATTACCTTCTTACCCGGAAAAATTTGTTCTGCCTTGGATTTAGAGCGTGTCAAGACATGAACTCTATGATTGTCTGGAATAAATGAAGAAATCATTAGTTTGGGGAAGAGAATGTCTGCTTAATTATTGAATTATTTGCCAGCAAAAGTTCAGATTTTAAAAACAATGCAGAAGTGGGCAAGGGATATCAAAATCCAGGGAAGCTATTTGTTTTTGCTGGGTAGTAAATCTATGACAGCAATATGAACATACAGACGCAGGAAAGACAGCAATATAATCCAAATGATATATGAACAGAATAGTATAATCACATTGCTTTCATGGTGAAGTATTTTGAAGTAGGGGCGATGAAAACTTGGCGTCAAATGTATGAGAGAACATACTTAACAAAGGTAACAGAAGAACTTGAATATACGTTGGAAATGATATATGCCTTTTATTAGCTAGTTGGAGTTGGGTAGAGAATAATAACCTGCATACAGCCTTTGCACCAATCTTTTACCTATAAAGCCTGTTGCTCCAGTTACTGATATGATCATTTGGTTTTCCTGAAATCACTCAATCAATTGTCAATGATTTGAAAGAAGCAAAAGTATACCTATATTATCCGAAATCTAATATTATGGACCTAAAAGATTTTTCAGTATAGCAACGGCAACCTTTCCTAACAAGCTCATTGATGATGTTTATAAACCACGATATACATGAAATGAAAATCAGCAGACCAACCCTCTTCAAGTCTTATATATGAGATTTCCTAATTCGCCTAAACAAGATCAAGATAAGCCTAGCTTGAATGGCTTGAAAAGCATGACCTACTAGAAACAGAAGCTCATCAATTTCACTAATGGGGATATCATGCCAAGACATTAGAACATCTGTGCTAATATAATGACGGTCCCTTCAAAGTCAAATAACAATGAGTAACATCTTCAAATTACATGCTTCAAAGCTGGATAAATCACCAAGCAAACAAAAAGGAATAAACTTTAAACAAATACCTTCTGGGTCTCATTAGAATTACAAAACACCTTGAATCTCCTCCCTTCGGAGCTCTAATAAAAGCAAAAAAGAAAAAAATGGAAAACAATGAATGCGTAGTAAGTAAGCAGAGAAATGAGAGGAAATGAAAAATTGAATGTGACAGAAATGCATACTGAGAAGCGTGGAGCCAAACGGAGGGAGGAAGAGACGTTGTGAGACCACGTCAGAATAGTGGCTCCAGAAATTCCCATTAATAAGCCTTTGCAGCTAATTCAGTGAGGTTGTGGCAGAGCACAGAAAAGTTCGATTCTTTAGCTTGAAGGGAGGAGAGGCCGTACAGTGGTAATGTAAACAAGCTTAATAAAGTTATTCATATGTCGTGTTTGATTTCAAGCCACACCAAAATCTCCTCCATTATCATATCCATCACTCATTTCTTTCTCTTCTGCTTAGAAGTGGACGACGCCATTATTTCACACGCGCAAAATTTCATTACCTCCACATTTCAATCATCATAATCCACTTCTTCAACATATGAGTTACGACCACTGGACAGTTTTTGACTTTTGTTCTAATCTAATTCATTAAAAAAAAAAAAAAAAAAAAAAAAAAAGATATTAGTGAAGATGATAGTGTGTGTGTATGCTACTCCGGACCTATTTATAAATGAGACAGAGAATGTTAGATTTGGTCATTAAATTTTTTTACGTGCGTTAGTTTATCTTTCATTTATTATATGTTGACTTTCATATCATGTAGTGTAATGGATATTAAATATAAATAAAGTTAAAAATTTGATAAATTTAAAGGCAAAGTTAATAAAATTTAAAGTTTTCTTTTAGTCCTATTTACCTTATAAATAGGACTAAATAAATATATACCTATAGTTTTATTTAGTTTTGATTTTGGTACTTATATGTATTTTTATCATAATTAAAAGCTTTAATTTTAATTTGTAATTAAACACCATTATCTTCTATACGAAAGCTAACCATACTAATAGAATAAAGATAGAGGAGATATTAGTATTAATTGAGAAAATTAATGATTTAGTTAAATGATTACAAATTATAGGTATCAAAATCAAAATGAAATAAAAGTATATATAAATACCAGTTTCCCTTGTAACAATGTATGAATAAATAGAACACCTGATTGTTCTTTAGGGATAAAAAAATAGCAGGAGGACCACAGAATATATGAACAAAGTAGGTAAAAGTGTTTGGCCCAAAAAGTAGCTTAATGATAATTCCCAAGTCCATAACTTGGCCCGGCCCATTAAGCCCAATAAAGGATCTACTTCTCCCATAGCCAATAGTAGCGACTGGTAGTAGTAGCATGATGCAGTGGCTCGGTGCCATAGCGAGGCGGGTGGCGACGGCGACGGCGACGGCGACGGCGAATCCGTCTCCGTCACTGGGCGGAGCGGCGCCGATATTGTGTGGGCGTGGGGACAAGAAGACGAAGAGAGGGAAGAGATTCAAGGGATCGTACGGCAACGCAAGGCCCAAGAAAGAAAAGAAGATCGAGCGAATTAAGGATAAGGTCGAAGTTCCTAGGTCTACTCCTTGGCCTCTTCCATTCAAGCTTATCTGATCCTAACCTAATTTATGCACAAAAAATTGCTTTCCTTCCTTCTTAGTCTTTAGTTTTGTAGTTTCAGCTCTCGAATCTGAAGAAGCGAAGGGTTTTAGTTTCATACGTTGTGAGTTGTGATTAATTGTATTCTTATCACCCTTATTATTAGAATTTGATTGGCTTCGAGACTATCTTGCTTCTATATTCATTTCTGTTTTCTGTTTCAATTTCGTTGATATATACGCCAAAAAAAAAAAAACTTCAGCAGAAAAGTCTATTCCTGGCTTTTGAAACATCAATGGATTGTCTCATGCCTGTAACTATTTTCTGCTCATTGAAAATTGGATCTTTTTGAGCATTCCTTTGAGACATCCAAAGGAAGGTCGAGATTTTAATGATTGTCTATAAATATATTGTTTTGATCATTTGTAGTAAAGAATGGTTTTGGATTCATGGGCTGTGATCAAAATCTCAATCAGTTTGCCACAATTTATCATCTACTTGGAGTCGGGTGACTTCATCGGAAACTATTTGGCTTACTGTGTATGCTGCCTCTGGTTCGGTTCATTTGCTAGTTGTAGTGGATATTCATATTCATATAATAACCCGCTAGAGCATATGACTGAATGTTTGCAAGACTTATTCATTCCCTGATAATAGATATGAATCAGTCGAAACCACTAGCAGACTTCTTTATGCACATAATAAAAATGACTTCAACTCATTCACATAAGGCAGCTAACTCGGCTAAATGCGCGTTTGGTTTCTTGAGTTGCAGACTCATCTTATTGTTTTCATAGATGACTCTTGTGGTGGTTTCTTTTCTGGTATATAGTGAACAATTGAACATAGCTTGTCATAACTCTAGTTATCTTGAGCAATACAAACTCCTTCATCTTTCTTTCATATGAAATCACACACGCCAGCAATCTTAACTCAAAATTCATCTGCAAGCATTGAAGCCAGATCTACTTCAAGACAATTAATGAAAGCAGAAAGGATCAAATGCAGATAATTCTTTGTTTTTCCTGCCTGTTGTTTATACCAAATACCAAACAATTATACAGAAACATCAGCTTTTGGGTTGTCGCTTTGCTGAAGCTCAGATTCTTCAGGATATTGTAGCTCCTCTGACAATCTAAGAAACAGGTCTGCAATTATGGGAAGCCCTACAACTATAAGTAAGAAGGCAAAGAGCATGATCAAAGCCCCAAGCCGCGAGACCCACTGGCTATATAAAGCTGGTCTTCCTGTTGTGGCAGTGGCAGCTTCATATCCATAGCGAATTGTCCATAGCAGTAAGGTCATGGCTACCAGAGAGCTGACAATTCGCAACAATATTGCCTTAGTAATGGGGTTGGTGTTAGGGAAGATCTTCCTAATCTTGGCTCTGGTTAAATGGTAGTGGGAACTCATCATGTTGGTCTAAGAAGCTTATTGAGAGCTTTTGAGATTAAATCAACAGTTTGGGTCTGAATTTTCTGCTTGGAGCATGTTTTTCTTTTCATTCTAATGAGGCGACATTTTGAAAGTGGCGGATATGTTCTGATCCTTTTAAAGTTATGATATTTATGGTGATGGTGATCAGGAATAATATTTGGCAGGGTGGGGTATTAATCAATGATCTGAAATATAAACTGAGAGAGAATTCTTTGGTGGGATTTGGATCCTTATAAATAAATAAATGATAGAAGACCTCTCATGTAAGGAGGGTTAGGTTAAAAGAACAAGGAGGAAGTTTTATATGTTATTTTAGTTCTTATTGATTCTATACTTTGACAGATAACTGCTGGATTTATTGAGAGGATGTAGAATTTCCATAGGGAATGGCATTGGCAACTCGGTCATTGGAAAAGACTATGGAAGCTCAACCAAAGTTAACAAGAATTGTGAGGGCGAGTAGTCCCAAGATGCTGAATACGCAAAAGACATTGTTTCTGCTTTGGGTATTTCGTTGTTGTTATCATGTTATGTCAAACGTGGCTAGTATGCACAACCTAACCATGATCATATCATAGTTCTCTTCACGCGTAGCATCTGCCATGGCGTTGCAATTTAGATGAACCCCATCAACATGTTAGTATTCATGATCAACCGCTTCAATGTTTTTGACAATGACAATTTATTACTCTTTTGCAGGATAAAAATTATGAAAAATTTATTGCTTTCCATTCTACATATTGAAAATAGGGAAAATTAAATATAGGTCCCTTGTAAGCGACTTAATTAAGATGAGGTCCCACAAAATCATGTAATTAATCTGAGGTCCCACGAAGTTATTATTGCAGGTCAAAAAGTTGTTATCGTCAAGTCACAAGTTGTTACAGATTAAGAGTAATTTTTAGGCCAAAAAGTTGTTAGTGAAGTCTTGGTCCCTAACAACTTTTGAGCGCACGATAACAATTTTTTGACCTGCAATAACAACTTTTTGGCCTGTCATAACAACTTTTTTGATAAGAACCTTAGATTAATTTCGTGATTTTGTGGGACAACATCTTAATTAAGTTCCTTACAAGGGACCTGCATTTAATTTTCCCTTAAAAATATAACCAACAAATTCTATATTTGTTTAAAAAATTTTATGTATAAATTAAAATTCTATACAAAAACTTTTCATTTAGTCGCATACGTATAATTTGTCTAATATAAAGAAATTATATCTAAAAAGGAAAAAATGGACGGTAAGGTGGACGGCATTTACAAAGGGTTGGGATTAATTAAGTCAACAAACCCTAAAATTTTGAAGCATTTAGAATTAGATAGTACATTACACGTTAAGTGGCACATCTAAACTAAAGAGGCCACCATGCCTAAGTGATGAAGCTTAACCAGGCCGAAAAACCAAGCACTAAATTTTAGCCCATAGTTTAACTCCCATTAACAAAAAGAATGCGCAAGACACTTAATATCAAAGCCTACAGAAGTGAACCACTGCTATTTTTCCAAGGATAAGATCTTCTCCTTGTCTGATACTGATAGGGTGTGGAGAAGCTAAGCCCAAACATCCCCTTGAAAGCCTTCCCCTGCTCTGAGAACCTCACCAACTTTGCAATCACAGAAGCACTTTCTATGATGTGGTTCATATCTGTGTTGCTCCATAAAAGCTTCGCCAGCTGCATCCTCCTGCGCTTTGAATCCAATCCAATGCCCCACTTCTTGAACAGACTTCTCCTCTCTTCCTCAGATAGCCTTCTCTGCATAAGCTTCACCAGCATCTCTCTCTCGCGGCAAAGAGACCTCTCACTGTGTCCCCACATCCCCACAACCGAAAACATGTTAATATGAGAGAAAGACAGAAACAATCAAGATTCCAAAGAGACCTGTTCAATTTCTAATTAGATACTAATATGTAGCTGCAGAATATCAAGAACATGTACAAATGATTTGGTTGAGGCACCCTCCTGCCTCCACTTCTAGCTACCAAACCAAACTTCCTCCTCTCAAGACCACACCTTTGCGTAGAATCATAAAAAAAGGCAGCCCAATGCATAGGGTTCCCATCAGATGGGATCTAAGGAGAGACAAAACTTTGTTGTTGAGATATTTGTTATCAGGTTCTTCAGTAAAAACATAAACACATGTAGTGAAAGACCTAATCAAGTGGTGTTGAGGCCTAAACAAAATTTATTTTTCATATTTTTATTGAAAAATCTAATGGCTAAGACATATAAACTATATCTAAATTTTTTTTTCTTTTTTCTTTTTTTATTTTTGGAACATATTCCACATTAAATAAAATATAAAAAGAAAAAAGTTTCTGCTAACCATATCAGTAACTTGAATCTATTTCCACTCAACAGTGAATGCATTGTAAAAGCGACAAAACCAACTATATGAATGCTTTAGTAAATGCACAATCGAGAGGGAACCTGGAAGAAAGTGTGGCTATCTGCCCATCCTTCACGTTCTTATTTCCATAAGAAAATGTTTCTCTGATGAAAGACAGTCTTCGAAGCTCTACCTCAATATAAATGGAATCTGTTGGATCACCCGTGAACAGAAGAAAGAAGTATGTCCTATGAATCAACGATACTCTACAAGCTTGCCACAACTCGAATATCTCCTTTTGCTGTCTCTTGAATTGTAGAGGCCAATCTAAAGGAGTTCCAGGTGCCTCTAACATTGGGTCTATGCCTACATCTTTCACATTCTTCTGAACCTACAATTAAGAAAGCAGAATTTAGTCCAGAGCATAAATTGTTGGGATTAACGCTGAGCACACAAATGCAATTTTTTAAGCACCAAATCCAATGACACGAAGAGAAGCAAAAACAAGACAGTTTACAGATGTAATTATGTCAATTCATGAAATATGTCTTTCTACAGAAGAAGTTCAAGATTCTTCAAGTTTACAAACTCATGAAGCCATAATTGTGAAGAACAGTTAAATGTCATAATATGACAAAATGCAGAAGATAAGCCAAAATTGCATTATTATTCCATGAAAAGATCAGAACGTAGTATGATAACAGTCAGCTACTTGTGGAAAAAATTAACAGATCTTCTCCTCCAAATTTAAGACCGATAACGGCAATCAAAATAACTTATTCTTATTCTTACCTGACCATCAACAAACTGCTTCCCATACTCAAGTTTGACCATTTCCTTCATCCCAGCAACAAATGTTTGAACGCTAGTAATATCCTCATCAGCAGATGTTCTCATGCTGTTTACCCTTAACTCGTCTCTGGAAGGTGTTCCAATAGAAGAGTGAGAATCATTCCTTGACAACCTTGAGGCATCACCATAAATTAACGGAGGTAATTTTCTCCGCAAATTTTCTGGTCTTCCAAGGAAGCCTTTCGCAAATGCATCAGCCGGTGTGCTCTCTGTTTCCCCTGACCTCTCAGGAGATCCATTCATGCGATGTTCTGTACAACTCCAACTCCTTGTCAATTTGATACTCCTAGAATTTGATGAACTAATGGTCAACTGTACATCATTCAATCTCTGCCCCAGGGCACCATCTGCTGAATTGTCCTGGATTTGGCTAGTATCCCTTTCTTCGTGATGAGGACTCGTCATTTCCCGACCAGTATTACCCTCTCCGGACATCGGTGGTGCCAATATCCCATTATCAATTCTTGATGAATCAACATATTCTGAGTTGTCTCCGTTGGAATCTTCCATCTCAATACACTGAACTTCTTTGCAATATTCATCAGGGTATTCTGTACAAGCCAAATTTAGTAAATGTATAGTGGCAGGATCTTATGCACAGTTCAAATTTTGAATACCATCTTTTTTTAACAGACTTTTTTCTACTGGCAGATTTAAAAGAAAAAAAAACTTACCATCAGAGTGGTGATTGGACCCTTCAGGATTACTCCCATTATATCCACCATTAAAGTGAGGGTTGTTGAACTCTCTAAAGCGTAAATCATGATGAGGACCATAATTGCTTAATGACTCTGACACTGAGCAATCATCCTCCCAGGTTTCATCCACGTCCTGCAGCATAGGATGACTGTTAATGGTAGCCTTAAATTTGAAGGGAAAAAGAGTAAGAAATACCATAATCACCCATGCGCAATAATTTTTTGGTAACTAGGATATAAAAATTACTTTTGTAGATTTATGGTCATTTCCAACCATCTGTAGCAAATCCTCAACACGAGACTGTGCAAGATCACGCTGCTTAGTTAGCTCCGTAATCTCCTTTTCCATCTGAAAAATCGGAATCCATGTTACCAACATCTACGGAGAAAGGAAAAGGCACCAAGCTGGTGCTTGAAAAATGTGTCATCAATATGCAGCAATCAGCTACATCATGATCTTGCATTTGGATGAAGTACAAGTCACCTCATTCAAGTTCAACTTTGATAAATAGTTATTAAATTAACTCCTGTAATCTCAATTTGGCATTCATCCCCATAAATGTTTGACATGTGACATATAGCCCCTTTTATCAAACGACCATGAAGTACAGTGAAAATAACAAGCATTAACATACTAAGTCAAGTCAGTTATATGGGTTACATGCTGCCATGATGCTCCGTCAACAACAAACTCTTTAATTGTACTATTCACCATGAAATCCCATTTAATAACTTTCTTGAGTGTCCGTCCTTGTTGGATTCCCTTTACATCTTTTTATAGGGCTCAAGACCATAGAGTTATAAATGAAGAAAAAATGATCATTTGAAGGAGGGTTTTGAAGGAATAAATTTACCGAGTGTACTAGGTGAAGTTTTCTCAATTTGATAACTCTAGACGAATTACATTCTTAGCTTGAGTTCATAAACTTGAACATAGGGTGAAATGAGCTATTTGCCTTGAATTGAAAGTTTCAGCAAGTTAATTGACAAAATTAAAAAGGGAAGGAGCTATTTGCCAGAAGGTGAAACTTGATCAGGTGACTTAAAATTTAGCTTAATTAATTTCACGGAAAGGGGGAATATTAGTCTACATAAAGTTGAGAATGCACAAGTAGCGCCAAAGAAAATTTAACAAGCATTTCCAATCACAAAAATGATTTCCCGCCCTCCCACACCACAACAAATTAACACTGTCATGCAACTACAAAATAAAGGCTGCTTTTTAAGATCTTCCACAATATGGTGCGACCTTTTTA
The DNA here is from genome assembly GCA_037074515.1 of Mimosa bimucronata. Classification (NCBI taxonomy): domain Eukaryota; kingdom Viridiplantae; phylum Streptophyta; class Magnoliopsida; order Fabales; family Fabaceae; genus Mimosa; species Mimosa bimucronata. Next base: position 1,190,592 of record CM073438.1, read on the forward strand.
GTTTTTAAGTTATATAAACTGACTAAGCAACAGTATAGCTCAAGTTCAACAGAAAATTAAAACCTTTTCAATCTGGAGGTCTTTCTTCCTCAGCAGTGCTACATAATCACAGTTGGAGGCAGCATGCACTGGAGTTTTCAGCTCGCTCTCCAATCTTGCTACCTCCTTTTGTAAATGCTTAACCAAGGCCTTATCAGACATCACTACGTTAACCTGTGCTTTAGTAGTCACTTCCTTTGCACAACAAGCAAAAAGAAGTGTGTTTCTAGTTTGCTCAACATGGCTCCGAGCAGTGCTCAAGGTGCAAATGATGGCTGTTCTTGCATTGCCACCCAAGCAAGGCTGCAGCATGCGAGTCAACTTGGAATCTCTGTAGTTGATGTGGCCTTGTCTCTCCTTACTACATCCAATCAAATTGTCAATAAAAACTGATTTTTTAAAACAAGGAAAACTAACGAAACTGCTAAATTTTACATATGAAAAGGCTGTATAATAGGAGTATCGCCAGCTGATAAAGTTTTCTAATGAAAAATCCCAATTAGATACTCAAAAAAAAAAAAAATTGTATTCAGCTCAAATTTTCATCCAAGTGTCACCCATCTCATACAAACTAGTCTTCATCTTATTGTATCTCCAGAACGGCTTAAATTGCTAGTGGATTTTAGCAAAACCTACCCAGTTGATACATGTTAGTATGTTACACGATTGTATGAAACCTATTGTGTGAACAGCTTAAGTAGTAAAATACTGCTAGTCAGTTTCACATACCCAGATTCACAACAGCCAAGGCAACCTTACTGCCAGCAATGTCACAAATGATAAATTAGATAACTAAAAGGTTAAACAGCAATGATTTTGGGAGGCAGAAAGACATCAAAGTGCCAACAATTTAAGTTTTCCAAACATACCACGGCCAAATGCTAACTACAACAAGAGAAATTAAGAATCAAAGGATAACATTGTTAAAGAAGGAATAAGTATAACACCTAAGCTTCCTAATGACAGTTCCAAGAGTAAGTAAACTCCGGTTTATATGACATCCTTCTTTCAATCTCGCTCCAGCTGATAATGCCTGAGATGCACGCTCACTCCCTGCCAAATCAACAAAATTCTGCATAGAAACAAGTTTAGTTGACATAAAATCAGAGCAACATTTTATTTAAAGGGAAGTTACAAATATACACATACCACACAGGCTGATAAGGTTGTTGAGTTGCCTTTGCCCAAGAACTCTCGTGCAGAACTTTCGACAGTCTGCAAGGTTGCAAACCATGACTAAAGTTCTACAAGGAAAAACACAAAAGCATTAAAGCGAGGAAGGAAAAAGCATATACCAGTCTGATAATTTGGTGAGATCTAGAACTCTTTTCATTCAGGTATGTCTCTCCAACCTGTCTTTGGGCTGCAAGAATATAGCAAGCATTGTAATTCTACAAATCATCCTATAACAAAAAGATTACGAAAAATCCTCTACCTTCACAAAAGGATAGGAGCTCTTTCAAATGTGCCCAGTCCCGTAGAGTCTCTTCTGTGAGTTTCTCAACAATGGTCCCTCTCTGTTCAAAAAGAGAGATCATGAGAAGAATATTCATTTATATGAGTTCATTGAATAACCTTTAACTCAACATCTTAAAGGCATTTACCTCAGGATCGTCCCGAAGTCTTAGTGAAGTGTTGTCTGTGCTAAGAAGGTCTCTAATAACTTCATTATAAATTTCAATGGCGGAGAACTTCAATACAAATGCTCTTTCTTCATGCTAAAACAGTATAGAAAAGAATCAATAAAACTTGAAAGTTGGGAGTTATGGCAAAAATGGTTCTGAACAGTTTAGGAAAAAGATCAATGAACTAGTAATTTTACTCTATTTATATAGTCAAAAATATCTGCTACAGAATACTCAGTTATTCCATTCATAGTGTATGTCTTTCCGCTGCTTGTTTGTCCATAAGCAAATATGGTTGCTGAAAGATATAGAGGTGCATATAGTCAAAACATTTGGGGGGTTAAGAGCAAAGTAAATTGGAACTAGCCAGTAAACACCATATACTTACAGTTAATGCCACTAACAACTGAAAGAGCAATTTCTTTAGCTCCTTCCTCATATACCTGCTTTGTGGAGCAGTCACCTTGAAACACTCTGTCTAACTCCAAATTAAAAACTAAAATTAAAAAACACTCATTTTATGATATATGGACCGCTGATACAAATATGTCTTAAGAAATAATTTTATACATTATCCTGCGATAGAACTGAACGTTATATAATTTTAAGAATAATAAACAGGTCAGAATTAAAAGTGCAAAAACACAACAAAGATGGAAGATATTGACACTTTAGCAACTTATGTACCCATACTCAAATAAGCAAGTCTGATTGAATTGATAAAACATTTGCATCACCAAGAAACCATTTTCAAAAGCTGAACCAAGGATTACAAGATAAAGAGTGCATCTCCTCACCAAAGTATATCGACAATGGTCTTGAGAGCAATCAATTAACTAAACCTTTTTTTCTGGGTAAGACAAAGCAATTCTTTACTGCCTTTACACGCACATCTTGATATGAGTGTGTGTGTGAGTGTGTCACAAATTTGCCTAATTCCTGAATTAAACACTTATTCCACAGATCTCAATTGTTGACAATGCTTAGAAAGCAACAAATCGTATAATTTAGATTTCATGACCATTCAAAATTGCCAAAATTAAGGCAACTTCATGGACAGATATTTACTTACCAAATGTGTAGGCACTTGGAAATGTGGAACCCTCCCGCAGCGTATTCCGGTACAATATGGTAGTATCATTGATGCATTCCCAATCTGCCACTTCATTCACAGCAACTTCCTTATCACTCAAAGGCCTCAACCTTACCAGCACAAGAATCTTCTCCTCCCGGCCACTCACAGCTTGCATCTTCTCCCATTTGACCATCTGTTCTCCATCAATGGCTCCCATTTCTCTCTTCACTCCTAGCGTGATGTACTTCTCAGCTCAAATCACAAGTTATTCATAACAAGCCCATGAACTGGAATCCCTGAAAGAGGAAAACAGGTGGAGTTTCTTTACTAAACTTATTCTTACTTTTCTTACGTCTAAGACAAAGGACATAGCTGGCAGTTCAAATACTACGCCCTAATTTGAGCATTATTAGCAAGAAGGTAATCATGGATGATAAACACCAAACTTTGAAGAAAACGACCCATTAATTTCAGTTGATAAATCAAGAAAAGTGACAACGAGCTAACTTTAGATTGCATCCAACCGCCAGAAGGAAAGACCAAGACAAAATATAGTGCTATTACCAACTAATTACGTTTCTATCGTCAAAAATATAGCAGTCGTTAGCACTATCTAAGAACCCATAACAATTTTTTTCTTCCTAAAAAAAATAAAAGGGAAGACAGAGAAGAACTATCACGGGTTGTTTTGCTAATTCTTTGCTGCCAAGTTCACTTAGAGAGTGGGGAAAGAGCAAGAAAGAAAAATGAGAGGAACCACCAAAAAAAGGTTTAGGGAGAGAGGAAGGAAAAAAAAAAACAAAAAAAAGAACCGAGACCAACACATAGAAAGTGAGATTCCGAACATTAATCCTCCCATCAACAATGACCAATTGTGATGTAAGGACAGGAAACTTCCGATGGGAGCGACCCGCAATGCTTGAGAATGAAGTAAGCAAGTTTCAACGTAAATTTTGCATTTGACAGTGACTTGAAAGCGTTCAAAAGCGCTGGTCCCAGACAGACAGTTCCATCCCTTTCACCCTCATTAACCATCTGCTTCTCATATAGAGAGACACTTGCTTATTCTCCAACGATCTACTTTTAAAATCATGATATTCACTTTTGAATGATACCAGAAACTCAAGAAATTTACCTCAATTTTCCCCGTCATTTTCACGATGCGCTAAGCGGAAAAAAAAAAAAAAAAAAAAAAAAAAAAAAAAAAAATCCACAACCAAATTCACAGAGCAACGCCGTTTGAATAACTTCTAAACGCTACACTACCATCTGCTTCTACCTTGATTCACAGAACAGAATCGTATAAGAACAAGCGTTTCCGTTCAAACGAACTATATCGCCGTGTAATTTAACCCCAGGAAAAGACGTCTCTGCTCAGTCAATTCGAAATAATCAACCACAACGACTCAGTGGTCCAAGAGTAAAATACACGCATTAATCTCAATGGTCCTCCACAAAGTTCATTTCGTTAAACACCATCCGAAAATCACTCAACTCACCTCTTCAAAATCCCCCAAAAAAACGCCAAAGACTTGAGTCACTCAACATCCAAGAGCCACTAACAGAATCTAAATCCTCTCGGCAAGCTTTGACGAAATTTCTCCAGGAGCCATAGACAAGGCAGTGTAACGTAGCTTGCAATTAAGAACTTCAGATTTGAATTAGCAAAAAAGAAGAAGAAACTAAAAAAGAGATAAAGATGGTGAAGCTTTTAAGAATGGGAATAAAGTGAGAAAGAAGAGAGAAGTTATTAAAAAGAAAGAGGGAGTACCAGAAGGAATAGAACAGTAGAAACAGTTGAGCCACGATCTGGAGGAAGAAAACTACCAAAGCCACGACGCCATGTGAGAGAGGGTCGTCGGTTTCTTCCTCACAGGCTCTCTCTCTCTCTCTCTCTCTGAGAGGAAGGAATAGAATGGAGACTATGGGAACTGCAATATCTGACGGAGCTGTCGACGTCGTTGAAGTTTCTATTTCTAATTTCTAACATTTCTTTTCAGTCTTGCTCTCTAACTTTCACTTTTTTAATTATTTCCATTTATGCTCTTTTTGTTTTTATAGTCTACTCGTATTAAAGTAAATTTATTAACTTAAGTAGTTTAATTAATACTCCTCTGGCAAACAAAGTTTAATTAATACTCTGGTTAATTGTACGTTACCTATACTCAGGCTAAAACACGGTTGATAAAATATGTACTTAGCTCCATTTTTGGATTTGGAGATTTTAGATATAAATAATGATGCTGGAATGTGTTTAATCAGCTCGGTTCTTTTTTTTTTTTTTTTGTTAGAGGCTCTGTTTCGGCCTTGAACAATAAAAAAAATTAAAAATTATTCGGAGAGCTTACAAAGAAGGTAAAAAAATAAAATCTTGCTCATGCAAGCACATAATCAATTTAGTGATTTCATTGTCAAGTTTATATTAAAATTCGTTAATATTCATTGAATATTAAAAATTATATGAATTAAATTTAAAATCCATCTAACAGGTATATGAGTAACCGACTATTCAAGTTTTGTGGTTCGTAACTTCTTCTTTCAATACAAGTGTTTCTTCTAAGAAGAGAACTCGCGACTCCAAAAGAATAAAATGAAGCTTTACACTTCTAAATAAACTATGTGTTGATAAAAATCTATCAATACATATCAATGTAATTTATCAGAAATAATCAATAATATAAATGTATATAAACCAATTATATTATTTTCAAGTCTTATATATTGCTATTAAAAAATGCAAAATACCACGCTCCCTCGGGTGGGGACTACCGGACTACCTGACTAGAAATGCATGAATGATCAATTTACCCTTGCTTCAGCCACTGCTTTTGGAGGTGTCACGTGATAAGAAGGACAAGTGGGGAGGTCTGATTGGTTCATTTTGCGAAGATAGTTGAACCGGGTCGAAGTACCGTTAGAGAATTGAACCGTATGGAATATTTTATTCTGTCAAACTTCTAACGATCATCTCATGGGGGCTCTGAATAATAATAATAATAAAATGCCACGTCCTTAGTGTTAGATATATTATATGGGACAATTGCAGTCTCAAATAAGATATTTAATATCAGATAAGTCTTTTGATAACTTTTTTACTTGTTAACTTAGGCCATTTTAGTTGTCAATAGTTGTCATTAACAACTCCTTGAGACTTCTATGAAATTAAATCTTTTACTTAAGACCTGAATGCAACTGTCACATATTTATTTATTCTTAGACTTACATGAGATTGACTATACTTGATACTTTTGACCTTTTAACCAAACAGTGTCTTCTTTTGCTGTCTGGAACCCCTCCTATTCACTAGTCTCCTATTTTCCTCCTCTTCGCCCCATCTCAACCCTTCATCTAATCTAATTGGGACCTGAATGCAACTGTCACATATATTTATTTATTCTTAGACTTACATGAGATTGACTATACTTGATACTTTTGACCTTTTAACCAAACAGTGTCTTCTTTTGCTGTCTGGAACCCCTCCTATTCACCAGTCTCCTGTTTTCCTCCTCTTCCCCCCATCTCAGCCCTTCATCTAATCTAATGGACCATATTATCCCATTCACCCCACAACCCACTCACCTCAGTATTTTGTTGCCCGTGATTTTCAAAATAATCGCGCGAAACTAGATGACTTACACCTTCACATGCTGTCACGACGGTCGTCGTCGTCATAGCCATGAGATGTTCAAGGGCGGCATCTGCTGGCATGACGTGGCCGTCCGATCCACCGCTTCTCAGGTCCGCTTCATACTCCCCCGTCACATTCCTTATACCACTTTGTGATACAACACATAACCTCTTCATAATTTGCTACTATACCTGTAACATGGTTTTTGTTTTTGTTTTTCCCCTCATGTAAAAAGCATATATATGTATAATTTTGTCTTCGAAATTTGGTTGTTGTCATGTATGGTGGTTTTGATTTGAGAGTTCAGAGATTCAATTATATATGGCTGTATTATATTGTATTGAGAATGCAAACGGGAATGTTAAATCATGTTTGTACATATCAAAGCAGAGGAAAACAAGGAAGGTGCATTGTTTTGATAATTAATAATCTTGCTTTATTTTTTATGAAGTAATTTGAAGTCCACAATCCATGGCTTGAAGAACCAGATGGCGAGACAAGCTCTCGCACCCCACGCAATTCTCTCTGATCTCTCTTCATAGTTTGTTGCGAAAATCACGAAAAGGAGGGTACTGGGCTGAGTGGGTTGTAGGGTGAGTGGGATAATATGGCCCATTGGATAGGCTGAAATGAAGGGAAGAGGAGGAAAATAGGATAGTGGTGAATAGGAGGGGTTCCGGGCCGCTTCTCTTGATACTCGGTTATGGATATAATTCTCATTACAACGTGTCCACCTTTAATTGAATCTTTATTGAGTGGGGTTGGGTTAGTCAAATATGTAGCCTGACAATATAATTCAAGAAGAAACGTTAAATGTTAGTGGTTCCATCGGAATAAAAAAGATAGGTGACTTATTAGTGACTTACAAGCACATTTGAGAATAAATTCATTTGGATCCCAAGTATTGCAAAGCAATTTAGAATTTATTGGTCCTTTCGTGAAATTATCTTGTTAATTTCATATTTTCATTAACGAGATTCTTCTTAAAACTTGTCGAAAATATAGGGTGAGGAAGAAATTGACAAGTAACCGTGCCTAGTGGGAAGATAGCTAACTTCCTTTGATTGAACTATGAATCAACTATTTTCTTTAAACGTAAATGTATGACATATTTGTTTGATTTGATGAGATTAAACATGTTTAAGTTAATTAATATTGTGTGTTTTTATAAAACACAAAATACTAAAAAAAATTATGAATATATCATACATTTAGGAATGGTGAAAGGTAATTGTTTAATAGGTAAATGTGCAATTTTAGTAAGGAACAATTAAGTCAGGTGCACTCAGTAGAAAAATGAATTTCGCGAACACATTTTGGTTATGAAAAATAAAATTATGCACAAATTCGGTAATGTCGTTAACTTGACCGTGTTCGGAAAATTCATTTTTCTGCTTCGTGCACTTGGTGTAATTATTCGTTACTAAAATTACACATTTACCCTTGTTTAATTAGGTCATATATTACGATGGCCCAAAAAAAAAAAATTAGGTCATCCATTAAAAACTGAAACGAAGTACCAACTACAACATTGAACATAGATATTAACCGCTAGAGGATGATGCCTTTCGGTGGTAAAGTCATTCATAATTTATTAAACACCCCCCCCCCCCCAAAAAAAAAAAAATTAGTTTCCTCTCGTTTTCCCTTCCCTTTGCCCCTTTTATCCGAAATAACTTGAATCTCACAATTTCGCACTTTGTATTAACAAACTCGCAATGATTTGCCATTAAAAAAACAAGGTAAAACATGACTCACGATCACCGTGTTTTGATTATATAAGTTACGAAGTTACTATATGTATCTACACACACGTGAGGAGATACTTCTATCTTAAATAATAATAATAAGTAATTATAAGTTTGAAAATTAAATCTCATTGGTCATTTCCCTGTTAATTATATATGAACAATGATGTGAATTGTTATAACTTTTATATTTTCTATCTTTAGTCAAGTTGAAAATTGTTATTTTATCCATTATATATAACATACAGAATTTGTTGTTTTATTGGTATAAATACACTACGTGTCAATGTTGATGAGTTGTTGCCAATATAGAAAAGTAGAAATACAAACAAAAAGGAAGATTAAAGTCAAGTTATATTTATAAGGATCTTATATATCTAATCTTTACCTTAGATTATACCTCACGCATCATTCCATAATCATTAGTGAGGCACAGATAACTGATATCTCACAGTCCAATTAGCAAATACAAATTTCCTTTCAGTTTGACTAATCAAGAAAAAATAATTAATTTAGTGATTCATCAATAAGTATAAAATAATATGTCGATGAGCATTTAAATTTGTTTTTATAGAACTATATTTTAAAAAAATTAGAAATTATGCAGTATTATTTTAGAATATGTTTGGTATGAGAGGAGGGTAGGGGAAGATAAGTTTTAATGAGTTAGATTTAAAAAAAATGATGAAATGGGATTAAAATATTTTAATTTAATCTTTCTTACCTTTAAATTCAATTTAATATATTATCGTTATTAAAAATTTAGGCTAAAGTATGGTTTTGGTAATTTATGTTTGTAACAAGTTTCACTTTAATTATTTAAGTTTGAAAAGTGTACTTTTAATTAGTTCATTTTGTTAACACTGTTAATGCGAACTCTACAAATTTATGAATGTTGACAACATATGTTTGAAAATAATATTTTAGAATGACTATTCCTATATTTTAAAAATTAGTAATTTTTTATCCACATTTAATTATAAAATCACCTTTTATGTTGATGAATCATCGTTTCTGTTAAATGAAATGAACGTTGTTATAAAAAAAATGATTAAAAGTGCACTTTTCAAACTTAAAAGACTAAAATAAAACTTGATGCAAACATAAATCATCAAAAATATACTTTAACAAAAAAAATATAATCTCATTTCTCAATTTCTGTTGAATTAACTTGTTAAAATTTTTCATCACATTCAATATCTTCCACCACTTCCCTTATGCCAAACAAATCATTAGAACCTTAACACGAAGCATAAGTTTGAATAGTGCTTGCATTTATTAAACTTACACGTACTCATTGAAATGTAAGGATGTTATGAAGACTAAATTATATTCGTAATAATAAAAGGATCGAAAACAATTATGTTTGTAATATTGACCTTTTTGCTTTTTGCCGGAGAAAACTGAAAAACAGCAAGTGAAAAATAAGGTGACGTGAATCTTACTTCATCTCTGTTTTTAAATATAGGACATATTTAACGGGGTTTGTTCCTTAATATAACATATATTTCTAAGCTTTTTAAACATTTTTCTAAATTATTCCTATTGATACTCTATAATATAATAATGAACAAGCAAGAGAAGGGGGTGTGAATAAAGAACGTAATTATGGTGTATATTGTGGTAATATCATATGATTTTAACTAATTTAATTTAATAAAAATCATTAATCTAATAAAATTTAACAAATATATCTTATATTTAAGAACTAAGGGAAGTACTAATTACATCACACAGACCCATAAGAAGTCAAGGACAGCCATGATTATTATGTCTAAAAACTAATTATTGCTTGAAAAAAGGTCAAAGTTACATAAATCTAATGACAAGTACATACATCAAATATTAAGATTTAAGCAACCAACACATAATTGGTCTAGTAGTGTGAAACCACGAACCCCAAAATTTGAGTAGTCGAAGATCCAAAAAAGGCTCCAATTACCGGTTGATGTATCAAAAAATATTAAGATGTAAGCATATGATCGAAAAGAATCCCTTCATATTTTGCTAAACCCTATTACTAATGTGACAATTTGATTTCATTTTTTATCTTTTATATCAAAGCGTGCAAGAAGATTGATGACAACACTTTTATCGTTGGTCTTAATTGTGTTTATGTAATTAATTAGCGACACTTTCTATGTCAGTTTTGTCAGTCACAATTAACTAACCTTGTGTCTTTTGTTTTCTATTTTGGTGGATGGTCATATAAAGTTATAAACAGCTTGATGGATAAGGAAACGGAAATGAGTTATTAATTCACAATTAGATATTTATAATTGTTGTTGCGGTTGTTCTATCAGCCATCATTATGCATCAGCAATGATTGTCACATTCTATCCAAGCGAAAAATTATTAAATTATAGATAATGATTCATGGAAGTTTCATTTCTGTTTTTAAATTTGGACTAAATGATTATCCTCATTTCCGTTATGTGTTGAGATCTGAATTTTTTGAGGTTACTGCAAGTCGGTATAAAATATTTTGGGTCGATTTTTATTTTTTGTTTCAACAATTTTTACATAAAAACAATGAGTATCCCAAATTTTGTGTTAGATCAATTTTGTCTGGAAGGTGTTACAAAAAGGAACGAATTCACTCTAATCTTTAAAAAATAACATTAACTCGATGGTTATAATTAATGTTGACAAATGGTCTATTTTTGCTTACTAAGGACAACATCGCTTCTTTTTTAGTTTTTTTAATTTGGTGACGAAGTTGATTCAACAAAAAACTTTCATATATATAACCACAAATTCTATTAAAAGCTAGTATTAGAATAAAATTACACTATGACTCAAATGCTTTCATATAATAATAGAAAATAGAAATATGCAAAGGAAAGAAGCACATGGAGCACAGGGAGAGAATAATCACATGCACATACACTTTTATTTTGTGTGTGTGTGTGTTGTGCTATTTTCTCTTAATGGTTATTTATACTAAAAGATCTAATCAAAGTTAGAGTATTTGATGTCAAATAAAATATCCATTTCATTTTTTGGGGTTATCAGTTCAAGCTACTTTAACTCCGCAAATCAAGTTGAAACCAGATATTATATTCCGCTATAGGACAATGAGACAGACACACAACAACTATGCCGGTGTTTTTTCCTCTTAGCGCGAAACAACTATCGCAATGATTTATAAGTTGCAATTTATAACTAGACATTAATTATTATATGTGGCAAGTCAAAAAAGCAAGTGCAACTTTTGCATGTTTGGTTGTTTCACCTCATGTGTTTTTGTTTGTAGGTTTGTGGAATAGGTTAAATAGAAGGCAAAATAGAATAATATAAGTTCAATAAAGGTTCATCTGGTTTATAATAAGTTAGCTTACAATTAACAATAGTCTATAGATAGTAAATTCAATTTGTTATGCTGACGTGAAATCTTTGTTAGAATGACAGGGGAATGAATCTTACCCCCCAACTCAATTTATCTGGAGGTGGGTGGATCAATTTTACGGAATGTTCGGATCGGGTGCTGAGGAGTCATTAGCGGTGGGGACAAGAGGTGGATTTGTGATTTTGGCTGCAAATTAACCCATGTTCCCCCACAATTGCGAAGTTCTTAGGAGCAATTCATGGTCTACACTTGTGCTGGATTAAGGGATTTAGGGAGATTTTCCCATCAACTGAATCTTTTAGAGCAATCAACCTAATTTCCAGGGAATGTGATTTTGATCACCCTTTTTTAATCCAAAATGCTAGATCGATATATCACAAAGATTGGAAGGTTTTCTGAAAGATGCATCTAGGGAAGACATTAGAAAAGCAGATTTTTTAGCTGGGAATACTCATATTCAAAGTGGTCCTTTTTATCTGCTTGATCATTCGCCACCTTACCTTTGGGAAGGTAGAGTTTGATGAGGGAGAATATACTATTTTTTAGTTTATCTTTCGTTGGTTTTATTTTTCCTTCTTGGTGCCCTATAAGTTTGGAACAATCTTTTCTCATTGTAAATGAAGTATTCAGTTTCGATTAAAAAAACTAGAAGACATGCGATAACTTTGGGGAACTAACTTTAAAAACTCAACTCACATATTTCTATACGTTGAAAAAAATAAAAGAGTAATAAAAAGTTTTTTATCTTAGAAATCATTATATTTTATTGAAATATGAATAAAATTGTTGTTATGGTAATACCATAAACAACATCCATGTTCAACAAAAAAAAAAAAAAAACCCACCATTATGAGTCATGATGCAAAGGCAGTGTAAGTGCTGACAAAAGATGAAAAATGGGTCCAAGAACAATCACACAATTATTATTATAGATGGTAGTGATTTATAAAGATGAACTGTTGTTGTGTATAATTAATTAAGAGTTTGTCAAAATAATGACATTTATAATAACCTATATGCATGATAGGCTCAATTGTTTCGAATGATTTGAGCGAACAAATAGTTTGCTCCCTCCTCCTTTGATTCTAAATATGGAATATATTTATCTAATTTGGTAGATAAGTTAGTTGACATAATATGATTTTCTAAAATACCTCATCTAGCTTTCTTAATCCCCCAACTTGATTACTGTTGAGAGGGCATCAATACAATTAACATTGAAAATGTTAAAAAAATTAAAAATAGATCACACATTTAGGATTAATATCGATTTCCAAGAACTCAATGGAATATTTAGAATGTGAATATAATATGTTAAGAGAGATTTAGTTACAATGGAAATTAATTTAACTATAAAAACCTAGAGAAACTCAGTTTACAAATTAATCGGCATCAAATAAATTAAACCAATAACTTAACTTTCTCATAATAAAGTGCACTTATAATGTTTCATCTATAGGAGTAAGAGCCAACAGTTTCACTCGTAGATATGATTTGATGGGCCATTAATTTCTAACTAGATACTCCTCCGGTCCTAATTATAAGAGTTAGTTGACTTTTTTGAAAAAATTAAAGATGCAAAATACACGACTATTAATTGTTTATATTTGTCTTTTTTAATCAAAACTAAGTTATTTTACTTGTAAACTATCATATAATCTAATTATATTTCTCATATATTAATATTTAGGGGTCAAATTTGCTTCCTTAATCTCCAAAAAAAAAAGTCAATTGGCTCTTATAATTAGGATGGGGGGTAGTATTTCAATATCAAAGCTAGCAAGTGCAAAATGGAGCACGAGTATTATAATAAAGTAATAAACAGAAGACCTAATAGTTTATTATTAGATTTAATTAAGTAATGACATGTATAAGCCTGTTGGTTGAAAAGGAAAAAACTCTAGACAGTATCTAGGAAGCAAGCAACCATTTAGAGTTCTTTTTTTTTTCAATTTATTTAACTAAAGTTGCCATGACAAGTTGAAAGTGAAATTAAACTACCAAGTATGTGTGTGGATTATAGTTTACCAACTTAAGTTTAAATAATTCATTTTCCCAAACATAGAATAAAGAAGCAAGATCCACGACAATAACTCAAATTCAAGTGTTTATACAAACCTGCATTTTGAACATATATTCAAACATAAAACCAAATAAGCGGGACAGCCCTTTTTTTTTAATAAAGGGACAAATACTAACCATGTAAATTCATAAACAAGATCAAACCCATGACCTAATATTAACATAAGAGAGTTCTCATACAACTGAGTTATAAGGTCATGTTTGAATTCCATATGCAATCATGTGCATGCAAACCAAACATGCTCTTAGGTTAGGTGAGATCAAGATGATAGAACCCGAGACACATGAAAGATCAACATTTTTTCTGACTCCATGGAGGCCTTGGTCAATGCCTCCAACATTCGTTTGTTTTTGTGTGTATTTGTGTGTGTGTGTGTGTGTGATTGAGAAGTGACAATTGACTATGTGTTTCAAGAAGAAAGCGTATATATGTGCTCACTAGTTTGCTCATTATTAGCCCCATAATATAGACACTGAAACGGTGAACATGTCAGAGCCCTCAGCTAAGTGTAGGGATGTTATGCATCAAGATTTGTTTAATAGGCATATAGGATCTATTATTTTATCTCTTTGTTTTGGCTAAACAGAGAATAGTAAGAGTGTGTAAATGGAAGGATGGATATATGTTGGAGAAAGAAATCAAAAATGAAAAAGGAGTGTTGATGAGAGCACATGGAAGAGAAAGGGAAAGTGGTGGGCTCTCACACTAAAGAGCCTTTAATGTTATTTTGATAAAGTAATTGAGTTTCCATGTGTCTTTGAATTTTTGCTTCTGTTTTCTCAGCCTTCTGTCTCCATGTGACTCCCCCCTCCCTTTTCAGCCTTTTCTTTCCTCTTCTTTCGCTTTTCTCACACACATTTACTTCAACACATATAGATAACTTTCTTCAATTTAGTTAAACAGAGATAACATAATAGGTAATTAGGTATGAAATCAATAAGGTTCTCTGCCATCATTCTTGTGATTTACATATAAAGTTTCCCGACGAAATCTTTCTTTTTTCAAAGAAACAAGTAGAGTACAAGAGAATTTGTATGTTTCATGAGATACACATCTATGCTACTACTGCATTGTGAGTCTCTTATCATACCCATATGTAGGGATTCGGGCGTACCTGGAATCCGGTAGACTCGCTTGGTACCCACACGGAATCGGAGCACCGATTTGGACCCCGATTACGAAATACGACAGATGCACCATTGATAAGGAGAGAAAAGAGAGGAAGCAGAAAGTTTTCTTTTCTACGTAAAAAAAAAATCTTTCTTCCCATAAACCCTTTATTTATAAACAATATACAGAGAGACATATCCCTTCTGAAAAGTCATATAATTTGAATTTCAAATTAATAAAGGGAAAATTACTCAATTTATCCCATATCTCTCATTAATTATATGTTAGCCCCAATTCTCATTGGGCCTTACATATAAGCCCTAATTCTCATTAGGCTTAGGCCCTAACCCACCAAGGGTGGATTAGGTGTATTCCTACATCTCCCACTCACACTTGGTGGGTTGGATGTTATGGGTCAAGTCTCTTTCTCTTCTATCCTTCTTTCATACTAAGTGCTCTGTCGTAACCGCGTGGGCACGACGTCTTCTTTTAGGTGTCTTGTACTAGAAATCCCTTTTACAGAGACCAGCACAAAACATCCTTGCAGTGCAGCTCGATCATTTTGATATAGTGCCTCAGATATCCTAGATTTACAGAAATACACTTTTCTCATGGCCAATCTAATCCCTTTTGAGCCAAGATAAAGCTCAGATTGCCTTTCTCATATGCAGTGTCCACACTTATGAAATTAGCACACTAATATCATAATGGACCGGTCTCAGACACTAGCATAAGTGTGTGTATTGCAAGTAATCTTCCTTTCGCCCAAATATCACTTCAATATGAATCAACCGCTTTCCTAACGTAACACCTTTAGATCGCATTTATCATGACCATAGGATATACGCTAAGGTAGCAGACACTAAAACATATTTCCATGACATTGTCAAAGTCAAAGGACATCAAGAAAGTATGGAACCTTTCTTGGACTCACACAGCAATGAAACAGGGATCCATTCACTGCTTCCAGTTTGCGGTAACTTTAGCACACGCGGTATGAATCGCATGCTACGGTGTTACTCTTTTTCTATAAGAGCATACGTCGATTTGATTGTATCATTAACACCGTACAGACTTCAGTATAGAAACACACAGTATCTAAACCCAAAATTCTTCAACTCTTCTCACATTGTATGACGTCAATTTTGAAGAATTTTGTTGTCTGGCTACAGGTATTACGGATGTTGGTGTCCATAATTCGATCCATATGTGTGTAATCACGGATCTCATCTCGACTTGCTGCACTTTTTAGTCAAGGCGACATATAGTTTGTGTTTCTTCTCTACCATATCAGTATTTTCACTGCTTTGCTGGTGAACACATTGTCTCATCTTTGCACACTACTCCTGAGTGTCAAAGGCGGTCGCTCGTGTGAGAGAGCCGACCTCATCTACCTGTACGACATACTAGACATTGTATACTATCACATACACATGTAAAGCCATAATGAAGTATCAATTACTTCATATCCTATGCTTGCCCGAAGGACTTATCATGTCTCTCATGTATATCCTTGGCCACATGCTCAATTAGGGGACTCTGCATAGGAACTTGTTGTTAAAGAACAACCTTATGTGCTACAACACATCTCACATATTTATCTTTGCATTTTACTCATGCTATGATACTTAGGGCCCTTTTTTTTAAGGCAATGGTAGTAGTGTTTTCACAATGCATTAACACTAGGTTTGAATTCTTATTTCAAATCCAAGATGTTTTTCCAGACATCATCAACCATATAGCCATATGTACTACCACAGTAAGTACTTTTAAATACGCATAACTATCATGCCCTTTAAAGTATCTTTCAGCATTTTTGTGGAGCCATCAAATGCCTCTCACAATTGTTGGACTCGTACTGACTTACAAAGTCCTACCATAATGGATATCTGATATTTTATACACCACTGTGTACATTAAACTACCAACAACGTTTACATGGAAACTATTTTCCATTTTGAGTTTTACAGTTGATTCAGTTTAGGAATATCTATATAATCAAGACCAAACTCTTTCTAGAAGTCACTACGGTATTTATGAGATCACAATCATTTACCTTGAACCGCTCAAGAATTTCCATAATATAACTCTTGTGACAGAGAATGGATTCTACTTGAGCTATATCTTTGGATCTCAACTCCAAAAAATATATAATGATTTACCCATGTTTTCAGTACCTTTCCTTAATAGGCACTATCAAAATCAAACTATTTTGGTCAATAGTATATCATCGGCTTAAAGGATAATATCACAAACTGTTTGGTTATGGTTTCTTTAACCATAAGAAAATATATTAGGTTACCACTCATATGAAACCTTAAATATCATTGTTTGGATGATTGCTTCAGTCTATGAATTGACTAATGCCAAAATATGTAATATGAGGTCATCACATTGTAAACCTCAAACATGTATTGTAGTGAAATCTAAGAGCCAAAGCATATAGATTTCTTCATCCAAATCACAACTCAAAATGTAAGTTTCACATCCACTTGATGTAAACTTAAACCAAACAGTCAACTATTTCGAAAATGAGTATGATTTTAAGCACATAATATATGAGAAGGTATTCTCACAATATATGCCTATGTATACCTTCTGTAACCGAAAGAGTCTTGTGTTGTTAATTGATCTAAACAAATGATCTCTCATCTTTGTGGTGGATCAACTAACTCTCAGACTTGATTCTTTCCCAAAGAATCTATGTCCTTTAATATTGCTTTCTTCCATTCCTTCTAAGAAGTAGGTAAGGCCTCTTATACAGAACACTTTTAGGTCTCTTTAATGACCTTTCACAAGCTCCCACTTACATGGGCAATTGAGGACTTTAGAGCTTGTTCCGTATTGCCTTGTCACTGTGTCTCATAAAGAGATACAGAGAAACACAATGTGATAAGCTTCACCATTATTTGGAAAAACTCACCCATAATATATATGGTTCCTTTCAATTCTTTCAGACACAAATCCATCTTCATTTTCACTTATGAAAATGTCATCAATAAGCTCCCACTTACAACGACTATGAGATCATGTAACTGACCTTTATGGCCTATGGGAACTCAAAAAACTTGATTTGCTCTTTGACCATAATTCATGTGATTCAGAAAATACCACTTAGGAGGACACATGGTTAAGTATAAAGTTTGTATCTCTCTTAAAGAGAAAACCATAATTGATCAATCAAATATGTGTACTAATCCACCAAAAGTGGACTAAACAACACTCTCCCACTCACTTTTGGTGGGTTATCTTGAATTACTTTATACAGGACCATGTTTAGTAACATTTCATTACGCCTCCTAACAACTCCATCTGGTGACAGAGTACGAAGGGTCATTTAACTAAATAAATATCCCTTTTTCTTCATGAAACTCATTGAAATTGGTCAGGAACAATCTCTAATAGTGCGTAGAATTCTTAAATTCTGTATGTACTTTACTTTCAACTTTATTCACTTATCGTCTAAAGCTCTTGGTCTTCAAACTTGTGTGAAATAAAGTAATGATAATTACGTGAGTAATCATCAACTAAGGTAATATAACCTCCGTGTCATACCCTCAAATTCATTGAACCATATATAGTCAGATGGAAGAAATGCAATATTTTCTCTATCTCAGTTCCCTTATTGAAAAAGCTTTTCTTAATGCTTTACCTACTAGACACTTCCCTATTGGGTGATGAACATAGCATTCTCGAAAAATGCCAATTCAAATTATGTGTCCTAGTCCACCATGACATATATTCAAGTCAACACTTGAATTAGGGTGGTAAAGCAGTCATACACACAAAGATCACCAACAATGACGAAAAAAACAAAGAAATGTCAAGGAAGATTGTATCACAAACAGCTAATTTTGTCATGAAAGTCAAGATAGTTCATTTAGAACCCATGAGCATTAGTGCATGAAACAATGAACTTGTAGGCTCTAATGCCTTTTACCCCAAACCTCACGTCATTATCAATTTAAAGCCTTATGCTTAAATTTGATAATCAACGATATTTAATAAAGGATCTTTGATCCTTATTATTCGAGTCTTTAGAGCTTGAGTCCTTTCCTGCTCACTATTGACAGAAAAGAAAATCCATCTCAAAATGGTTTATCCTTTAGTAGGAAAAGCATTCGACCTTACTTAGGTCAATCTCCTCCTTAAAGAGTTTATTACTCTTGTGATGTCAGGGTAGTCCTCCCATTCCTTTTTTTTGTAGAACCTCTTACCCTTATCTCATTTAGGTTTAGAGTGTAGAGAACTTGCTACCTCTGCGGTATGCTAGCCCCAAAGGGTTTGCATACTTCCTGACATCCATATTCAAGCTCCAAGTACTTTGATACGTCATTGAAAAAGTAACAAAGTTTTCACTTTGGTTTAACCTGACTTTCATGTGCTCCTAACAGGAAAAGAGCGTCCTTATGAACAAATCGTTCATTGGACAATATACAATCAACTTCCTTCAATCTCTTTGTATTGTTGGTTATCTAATGTAGATGTTGTCTCATAAAAAGCGTTAAGCCTCAAGTTATATGTGTCAAATTTAATTGACAACCTTTTTCATCTTGTGTAATGGAAGTTTTGCGAAAAAAAAATTTCCTTTTACACAATTCACATGGCTCTTTGTTGTTGGATTTCTATCATGCTTGCACTCTATAGGGTAATTTATGACACACTATTCCCTTTTCGAGCCATGTAGGTCTCATGTCCTCTCATAAGCTTAGTCGAGATGACTCTCAACTTTAACTACATCATGACTCTTAGTCAATGACATGACAACATCTTCTATTTAATCGTATGAAACCTTTCAATATCAGATATCACATTTGTCCCCATTAAATTTATAGTTGTGTTGTTGTTCTTGGCAGCCTTTCTTGGCTTAATTACTTCAAATCATCCCACTTATTTGGCTATTCACAATCTGATTTGATCCAAGAACTTATTTGTAGCACATTGAAGTATACAATGTCATGCACTTGCATTATTCTTGACTAGAAAAATAATAATACTATTGGGTCTACGATCAGGAGAATACGTTTAAACCTCCCATCACACAGATTCCAGTAATAATATTATCATCTATCAAGAATTTTATACAAGTACTTTCTAGAATATGCTCGGTTATATCTCTCAGAAAACTAAGTTTCTGAAAGCTCCCACTTAGATAGATCAATGTCATTAGCTCCCACTCAAATAGAGTATTTGACATTGGCTCCCACTTAAATAAAGCATATGAAACTCCAAGAAGACTTATTTTCTAAGAGCTCCCACTTAGATAGAGCATATAACACTCTTAGAATACACATTTTCTAAGAGCTCCCACTCAGATGGAGCATTTGACATTTTGCTCCCACTCACAAAATGTATTTGACACTTACTTCTTCATGTCTCTCTTTACATTATTTCCATAATGTCTTATTAACTTCTTATTTGAGTGACTTAAGAGTTTTCTTGATTTATACAACGTTCTTATAATTTTATGAAGTTAATTTCAGCTGAATATAACATCAAAAATGGAATTTGAAGTCTCTCTACTTCCCAAAACCAAATCTGATATAGGTTCTCACTAACCGTTATTCAGCAAGGCTTTAGGAATATCATATTCCTAAGTGACATGATAGAAGTTGTGTCATGTTGTTTTGGTAATTTCTAAGAGGTTCTCTATTTACTCAAAGAAATATTTCAAATGTCTTATGCAATTTATATATATGTTTCTTCACAGAAACACTTAGTCTTTGCTCTTAAGTCTTTTATTGATTCAATTCTCGTTGGTGGTTGGACTAGGCTTCGGATTCTCTTTCCTCCTAAGGTGGGTTTTTAAGAGATATTTGAGATGTATTTTATTCCTGAATTTCACCATAATCCGGAGTTAAGATGTGGAAATTTCTCCTTTTGAAAATCCCTCTTGCATTTGATCTGATATTATTTCTTTAATATCTGATCGTCATTTTAACCTCCCTGAGGTTTATCCAAATCCCAATCCTAAACTTTAGGATTTTGGTTATTCAGGTTCCTCCTCTAGTGTATCATCAAAATTTTCTTCCTATTACACCTCTTATTTCATTTCAAGTTCAAATGAACTTTACTCTGAATTATCTCTTTCTTAATCCTGTTAAGGATATTCTCTTTCTAGGTTTTATTTTAGAGTCTCATACTCTAATACACAAATCCCTACTTCATTCATCACTTAGAGGCTCACATTTCTCTAAGTAATTTATGTTTGGATCAACATTTAGATGCAATAACAAATAACTTATTCCTTTTCTGATTTACCACTATGTAAATCATACTTAAGATTAAGTTTCTCTACTTGAGTATCATCCAAAAAGAGTGAAATTCTTTTGGTTTGATGCTTTTAGAACTCTCTAGGTTTATATTTAACTCAAACTAAAATTTTTATGAATTATTATAAATATTTTAGGATTTTTAAACTAATAAAAATCACAAAAATAGCACCAATGAGCCTCCATGCAGATCCAAAAAATACCTCAAAAATGGACAAAAATATGTCTAAAGGTATCTCTTGAATTTAGGGATTTTTAGAAACAAACCGCGCATCAATCGGAGCTAAAATGCCCCATCAGACAACCCTAGAAGGAAAAAAAACGTTTTTTTTTTTTTTTTTGCGTATTGGGCTCTGCCAAATAAGCCCATTTCGTTTTTTTTTTTTTTTTTTTTTGCTGGACCAGACAAAACAGGCCCCTACATGCAAAAAAAAAAAAAAAAAAATTTAAAAAATAATTAATAATGTGACGTCATCACGACGTCATGATGACGTCAGCATAACGTCATGATGACATCATCAGTCATCTTCTTCCTCCAGCCGGGTCAACCAGACCCGGCTGGACTGACGGGTCGGGTCCGTCGGACCCGACTCTTCTACACCCCATAACTTCCCCGTCTGTTGTCCGTTTTTTGCGTTCTAGTAGTCTATTTTCATCGTTTTTCCGTGTTCTACACAATGGGATAATTTTCATGGCCTAAAAATTTCGTTTTCTAATGACCCAATCCCAAAAACGAAATCTGTACAGTTTTGGTATGTGTGTTTATAAGGTTCATGGTCTCCTACATCTTTTCTTCATCTCTTAAGTACATATAAATATGCAGATATGGGTAAATGACCATAATTTAGAAACATACACCATGAATCCATAAAAACACCGAAAGTTGAAGGGGAAAAATGGATAATTTATAAACATATATGTATATATCTGCACACCACACATACGGCACAGAAGAAGCATATATCATAATCATCACCACATTAACCAAATATCTGGAATTGAAATCATGTTTTTATCATCCAAATATCAAAAACGATTTCAACACAGCAATTGGAAAAACAAGAAATATATATATATATAAATAACCCTCAAATCTTGCCCCCCAAAATCACACCGAAACGTACAGATCCAAGAAAATATATTATATATGATGCCATGGTAACTACTCAAATAGCAACATTAAAACAAATGAAGCGATGCACAGCGAAATTTTTTTTTTTTTATCTCATCCTCATATATATGCATATATTCACGCACACCACGGCAGACGCAATTCATCATCTCCGGATACAAATACCGTACGCATACGGGGAAAGACGAATTAAAAAAAAATAACAGAAGCATTTAATCAATAAAATTCTAGCCTCAAGATCAATTTTGCTCTGATACCACTGTAGGGATTCGGGCGTACCTGGAATCCGGTAGACTCGCTTGGTACCCACACGGAATCGGAGCACCGATTTGGACCCCGATTACGAAATACGACAGATGCACCATTGATAAGGAGAGAAAAGAGAGGAAGCAGAAAGTTTTCTTTTCTACGTAAAAAAAAAATCTTTCTTCCCATAAACCCTTTATTTATAAACAATATACAGAGAGACATATCCCTTCTGAAAAGTCATATAATTTGAATTTCAAATTAATAAAGGGAAAATTACTCAATTTATCCCATATCTCTCATTAATTATATGTTAGCCCCAATTCTCATTGGGCCTTACATATAAGCCCTAATTCTCATTAGGCTTAGGCCCTAACCCACCAAGGGTGGATTAGGTGTATTCCTACATATAAGTGAAATGTGGTGAGTTTAAGGGCTCTTTCATCCAATATATCAGCTTTTTAGGATTGACTCTTTCTTTAAACTTGCACTAGTAATATAGAAATTAGTTTCTCTTCTCTAATAGTTTTGTCTATAATGTGTCTTTGGTGCACTTTCAAAATTTGAACAAAATCTTATAAAAGCTTAACCAAAGAGAAATGCAATAGATAAAGGAATAAGTGAATAATGGCAGATGTTGTGAACTCCAAATATGGATATGTTTAAAACAGAGCATATATACAAAGGGGACGTGGCTTTAAAAAAGGGAAGACGTATCTGCAGCACAGTCTGTAAGGAAAATTTTCTGTTGAGATCTCTGCAACCATGGCTCATTTGACTGATGTATGTTCATTATAACTGAATAATTCAATTATTAAAATTTCGTTAAAAGCATTTGCTCTGGGCCTTGTTCTTATCCTTTTGCACCTTCCACTCCTTTTATAAGTCTAATCCCAAACGCTTTGGAGTAAAACATAAGAAAAGCTTTTAACTTTAGGGATTTAAATAATAATAATTTGTTAAGAATGATCACAAGGACCTTTTCATGCGTTCTCAGTTAAATTAATAATTAATTGACGCAGGTCAGTTAACTAATTTCATATGGTTACCAACTACATAAGCAACTTATCAGAACCGGAAAAGAAAAAACTCTTTCCTATATTATATTTAGCTGCCTTTCATTGTCAAGGGCTTTGGGTAACTATATTACTATTAGGGTCTGTTTGGTTACCTGAAAGATGATTTAAAAAAGGAGACGAGACGAATGAATATGGAAAGGAAAAAAAAAAACATAGTATCAGCCTTAATTTTGTTTGGTATTATACGAGGAAAAAATGAGAATGCCTTTATCTTTATAAGTAAAAATAAACATAATATTCTAAAATGACAAAATTTCCCCGAGGACCATGAACCCTTCTCCTCTTCTCCTCTTCTCCATAAACTCGTCCTATTTACATATTAATGAGACACACATTTCCATATGTATGAACTACACACATGATTCTCTCATAATCACTCTTTCACCTTTATATTTAAAAATGAATAGTTCTTATATAATGTTTTTAACATATAAATAATGAATTTCAACTTGTTAAGTTTTAATATGTATTGTGTACACTTACATTATAGAAAAACTAATGTATAAAATATTTAACAATAGTATAATAAAATATTACATATCTACCATTTAAATTTTTAATCCAATAATGGATATAAAATTATAAAAAGATAATAAGAAAAACGATTATGAGAGAAACCCAACTCGTAGCTCAATATCTAAACAACAATCTAATAGATAGACCAACAAGATCTAAGCCATATCTCAAATATGGCTTTCAACCTAACTAAAATTTTGAAAGAAGTTAGTTTTAAAAAAAAAATAATTGAAAGAAGTAGTTCTGTAATTTAAGCCGGCTCCTTTTTTTTTTAAAATTACAGAACTACTTTTATCCAAACATGTTTCAATAAACTTCAGTTCAAAAAAAAAACACATGTTTCAATAAACCTCCAACTAGATTTTGGGCCTACAAACTACAATTTGGGCTAACTAATTGTATGCTAAACAAGCATATAGAATGCCCCTCTTAATTAGGAGCAAAGTCCAAGAAGTATGGACCCATGACTGAATGCACAAGAAGGCTCAGAACTTGCTATAAAATATGGGCCTTAGATTTGCACAATAAAAGTGAAAAGAAGAATAGAAGCATCATGGGGGGCATGGTGGGGAAGTGGGGCGCAATCATTTTCTGGCAAGTGGAAATGATAAAAAAAGGTGACAATGACTCTAATGATCTAGTAACATCTTTTATTTAAAGAGTTGTATATGTATATTGTATATCTGATCTCACTTATAATCTTATATTGTCAGTGTTTTATTACACTAAATATAAAAAGGGGATTTATTAAAATATATATATATAAATATAAAAAGGGGATTTATTAAAATATATATATATATAAATATAAAAAGGAGAAAGAAATCAAAGAAGGGGCTGAGTATCTGTTGTAAAAGTAAAAGGGTGGGGCTACTAGAAGCTGGTACTACAACGTGTGGACGACATTCTATTATCTGTCGTTTTCACCTCTCTCTCTCTTCCTTTACATGCTCTTTTTTTGTGGTTCCACGAAATGCCCCTCCCTCTCTTCCATTATTTTTTTGAAAAATTTTAAATAAATACCCTTCGAATATCAAAAGGATAAAAAGGTACCTCAAATATATAAAAGGATATAAAAGGGATCGTTCCTAATTTGCGATAAACGATTTTAAAGCAAAAAGACCAAAATACCCCTGTGTCCATTCACTTTCAAAGTGAAGTGGTTAATGGCTATACTAAAGTGGTTAATCGCTATACTGAAGTGGTTAATTGTTATACTAGAGTGGTTAACGACTTTCACAAATATAAGAGTATTTGAGCCCAACTAATGAATCAGTGAAGTAGTTAATGGCTATACTGGAGTGGTTAATTGTTATACTACAGTAGTTAATAACTTTCACAAAAACAAATCTAACTAATGAATCAACGAAGTGGTTAATGGCTATACTAGAGTGGTTAATCGCTATACGTGAGTGGTTAATGGCCATACCTGAGTGGTTAAGGGAGACAGGGGCATTTTGGTCTTTTTGCCTTAAAATTATTTATCCCAAATTGGGAACGATCTCTTTTATGTCCTTTTATATATTGGAGGTACATTTTTGTCCTTTTAATATTCGAAGGGTGTTTACTTGGAATTTTCCCATTTTTTGTTTTCTTCCTTTTTCTGTTTTTTTCTTAACTCATCCTCATTTAAATAAGTCATTTATTTATTTATTTATTTATTTTCATTTAATTCTGTTGTTTAGCTAGAGAAAACTAAATCAGCATGTGTATGTTTGTCTATAGGATCCTATACAGTAACGTAAATCAGTATAGTAGCTAAATCGAGAATAGGGGAATAACATGTGGGTGAGAATGAGAGAAGAGTAGCAATCAAAAGCAAATTCAGCACCTAATGCAGTGATGTAGATCTTATTTGCAATACTCTTATTTTATTTTAAAATATATTTGAAGAGTGATCTTAATTATAAATGTAATATGTATTTTTAATTTTTATCAATTTTCTTTTTTCAATTTATTGCTAACAATGACCCTTCAATAATATCAAGTTAAAAAGGGCGAAAAGAAATTAAGGAAGATCAATAATCATATTGTTTTATAAAAATATATATGAACTAATTTAATTAACATTATTAATTTAATCAAATTAGGTAAATATATCATACTTTCAGAAGTAGGGAAAGTATAATTACCACAAAATCTCACCCTCAACTTTTTCGTCTAAATTAGAAAGACAAACATTAACAACATGACGTTTTAACAAAACGATCCCATGATGTTCTGCCTTCAATTAAGACTTTCATAAAATTTACATGTGACTAAATTACAAGGTAATTAGCTTCCTCTCATAAGCTCCTTGCTTCATCAAGTGTGGCTTCCTATTTTGCCTCATCCCAATACCAAACTGTGTTTGCCTACCTATCCACATGCATATGCACCCCTCTTTTCTTGTTCTTGTTGATTTTGTTCTTCGTCATCACCACTTTGTCTTTGTGTACCTACGTGATCTTCCATGTTCATGTGAGTATACATACTTAGCTTCGACATTTGCCTTCTCTCTTGCATTCCTCACTATTTCTCATCACTTTAGTTAAATAGGCTTGAGCCTGTAATGTGTATCTAAAGCTTGAGCCTAGGCCTGAGCCTGCATGCAGCCTTTTTTTTTTTATGCTCAGGCTGAGCCTTCATAAGGCCTGATCAAGCCTGAAGCCTTTTTACAAGCCTACTTATAATGTAAGCCTTTAAAAAGGCTTTATGTTACAGGCTTTGAAGGCCATAAGTAAGCCTGGAGCCTACTAAAACCTACATAAATATAAGTTTTTAATAGGCTTTAAAGCCTACATATTTTTAAATTACATACTTTAGATCATACATGAAATAAAAAAAAAAAAAATTTATCATAAGCAATTATAGAATTATTCCACCATAATTTTAACACAAAATATACCCATATCAATGATTCAATATAAAGATAACCATAAATATTCAACCTTAACAATCTAAAATATCAATTGTAAAATAATAATATCTCCCTCGAACCAAAATTGAAAGCTAAAATTGTATAAAAAAGAAAATTGAGCAACATAAAACATCAACATCAAGGCTTTAACATAATCTCCTCCTGTTCAGATGGCTCCTACATGATAGAAGAATTTATTTAAAGTAAATGATTAGTATAAAAATCAAACCATCATGAAACAAATATAAAAAATAAACAAGCATATATAATATAATATTCATACCTTTAGTTTTCTCTTCAACCCATATTTGATCTTATTCCAGTGCAGACTACTTCATTATGATATAGTTTTGTATCAGTTTTCTCATAGTTCTATCATGTTTTTGAACTCGCTATTCCTCATCGGTTAGTAAATAGTATGAATAGTATGTTTCAATCAAAATAACCCATAAAGAGACAAAGTTGAAAGGGTACCATTTTCATACAAAGTCTCGAACCCACAATGTTTTATCATAATAGATAGGGGGAAGTAGAGGGAAGAAGGAAGGAAGGTACAGAGTCTTAAAACAAGGCATAGCACAATGAGTTTAGAATATCAACATACCACAAAATGCCAAAGGAGATTCAAGGAGGAGAAGCAACAGTTTAACTCTATGTTTCTCTTGCTAGATTGATTTTTGTGAGTCAATGAATGATGAGATTTTTG
This sequence comes from Mimosa bimucronata, assembly GCA_037074515.1. Lineage (NCBI taxonomy): Eukaryota > Viridiplantae > Streptophyta > Magnoliopsida > Fabales > Fabaceae > Mimosa > Mimosa bimucronata. The sequence goes on from CM073438.1 coordinate 1,218,099, forward strand.
TGAGTCAAGGATGAGTGACTGAAGGCTAAGTTTCAAGAGACGAAGATTGGAAGAAGGCTTTTATCGTTTCATTTTTAGAATTAGAAAAAAAGAACACCATGATCTAAAATTAAAAAGAGAGGTTCTTTAGTAATTGAATATTATAACTTTACATTAGAATATAAACATAACAAAATATAAAATATTATGTATATATAATATAATTATTTTTTAATGTTAAACGTGCCAAGCCTGCAAGCTTACAAGCTAGGCTTTAATGAAATAGGCATGTCCTATTTATATAATTAGGCTTTTAAATAGGTATTGGCCTTACCTATTTAATAAATAGGCTATGCCAAGGCCAGGCCCTAACCAGGCCAAACTGTAGGCTATCTGATAAGGACTTAACCTATTCCCACCGCTATTAAACATCACCACATTACTTTCTTCCTCCACTTGTTCTTTACTTCTTCCAATTGCTTCTTCACGTTTGTTCAATTATTACACACACAAACGCTGCCCAATCGATTACTTCTATACTCCTATTCATAATATGACTGTGCTTTGGGATTCGTATCCTATGTTATCATCAATGGTCATGTATATATCAAAAAGGATCATTAAATAAGAACAAGTTCTCTGTACGCATCGGACAACCAAGAAAATGCTTTAGCATTAGTATTAGTAATGTCATAATGACCAGAGAAACTGGCATCGGGGACCAACCATTGGGTAGATGGAAAAATCTATTATGAGTATGTTTGTCTCGACTTATAAAAATAAATAACTTATAACTTATAAATTAAAATAAGTATAAGTTCTTTTTTTCAATTTATGACTTATGACTTATGACTTATAAGTCACTTTTTTGGTGGACCCCACAATTCTAACTTATTTTACACATCAAATCACAACTAACCCAAACATAAATCACTTTTTCAAAAGTCCATCCAAACATACATCTCATTACACAATATAACTTATGACTTATAAGTCATTTTTTTAACAGCTCATCCAAACATAAATCTCATTACACAATCTGACTTATTTTAGTTTGACTTATCTATAAGTCACTTTTTTAGAAGTCCATCCAAACACACCCTATGTTGGCTCTTCAGTAAATAGGAAGATCCAAGTTTAATTTTGCTTGTAATCTCATACAACTTGTATCTACCTTTTTAATTAGAAAACATTCCTCAAACAACATCCGACGATGAGACATAAGTAAATTGATATTATTATAATTAACTTGTGTAAGATTTTAATTTAATGAGATATTAGTAATTAAATTCTTCTTATACACTTGGCCAAATGGATTGGCCAACAACAACCATTCATCTGTGGAGTTCTTGCAATGTTTCAGTAAGAGGGTTTTTAAGAAAATGTTTTATTGGTTTATGTCTTGTTTACAATTTTCTGACTTAACAAGCATTGAGGATTACAACAAATTATAAAACCGTCAGTGTCATGGAAAAAAGTATCACTGGTAAGTCTTAATACAAAAAGACTATTACAAATGAGGAGGATCTTATGAATATATCATATCATACACACAATAATTTTTTTGGACTTAAATAGGAAGGTGAGATTTAGGATCAAACCTTCCTAATTATTAATTTCAAAAAAGATTGTTTTATGAATGTCATATGATATATTTACAAAATCCTCCTTATTCCTGTATAACTTTCTTTTATATCAAGACTTACTATATAGAATTTCCCAATGACAACTTTCTGATTTGTTGTAATCCTGAATGCTTATAATATTATAAAAAAAATAACGGAATCGGTTTCATGCTTGCCAAAAAGATGAGATGACAGAATTAATCGTATCTAAACCGTATAGATCTTATCTGAATGGTATAGATTTGATTTTAGATACAAACCTCATAATAGATATAAAATCTAAAATGAAATCTAAACCATTCGGATGAGATGTAGACGGTCTAGATACGGCTAGCTCTCCCTACTCATCTTTTTGATGAGTAGGGAAGCTGGTTCCAAAAATAACACCATTTAAGCCTAAATTATACTTCCTCCTTCTCCTCCTAAATTTGAGACTTAATTGATTTTTTTAGGAGAATTTTTAAAAATGATGAGTAGGGAAGCTGGTTCCAAAAATAACATCATTTAAGCCTAAATTATACTTCCTCCTTCTTCTCCTAAATTTGAGACCTAATTGACTTTTTTAGGAGAATTTTTAAAAAGCTAAATAGGTTTAAAATTGATTTTCCTGAATTTTTTTCTCTGAAAAAATAGTTTATTTGACTTGTAAACTAACATATAATATAATAATATACAAATTGCATTATAAATAAGATGTTTATTTCGCTTCTTTCATTTCTAAAACAAAGAAAATTCAACTGAGCTTTATATTTATATTTATATTTAAGGAAATATTTGAATTTTATGTTGGTATAGCAGATGGTAGAAGAGGCATGCAAATTTACGTTTTTGCCCCGATGCGGTGTTGGAGTTTAAAGCGAGTGGTCGATAATATTATAAGCTGCGACCAGCAGCAATTGATACTCCTTACTTTCTTCAATCCTTTCGCTGAGTTGAATCCTTTTTCTTCTCCTTCTCACGATTCGCGCCCTTTGTTCTCTTCCCCTATCCACAATACCTTTTCAAATTTGCTAAATTCTCTATATCCTCTGCGTTCTATCTGAGAAAAAAAATCAGTGAAAGTGAAGAAGAACCGAGAAAAAATTTACACATTGAAGGAGAAATGTCGAGGGAAAGCAGTTGAAAGTTGCAGAACCCCAAATTTGATAATAGCAGAGGAAGCGATAATGCGAACACTTTGTGATGTTTGCGAAAGTGCTGCTGCGATCATCTTCTGTGCTGCAGATGAGGCTGCTCTATGCCGTGCATGCGATGAAAAGGTTCTGGTTTTGTTTTTTGTTTTTTGTTTTTTTTGTTTTACTTCGATTATTATTAAATCTGATTGGTATCTTTTCATCGTTTCATTTGGTTATTGAGTTGAGGCTCGATCTGTTATTACTTGGTCCGATTTTTATGTTTAGAAAGAGCAATTCCTTTAACGAACTTAAGTTGATTTTGAAATTGTGTTTCAAGGAGTAACTGTGGCACTTGAAGTTATTAAACACTACTTGTTTTCACTTCGAACTTTCTGTTGGACCTTGCTGAAATTTTCATTTTGAAAGCAAGATAGATGAGGTTCCTTAGATCGGTTTCATCGTCAATCGTCATTTTGCTAGAATTGTTACTACATTTTTTACTCAATCTTCTCTGGGAACTACTTGTAAAGTTTACATTGACCTTCCTTTTATATGTAGCGAACTGTTGCCATTGCTGGCTTTCAATAAGTTTTATAAATGTTTTCCTTTTACCTTGACACTAAGATCACCAATCTAAAATTTTGTTTTTCCCCTGCATTATATCTCTTATATATAATGGTTATTGGGTATGCTTCTAACCCAGAGTGTGCAGAATCTAAATTTGGAGATTGGTCTGCTTGATTGAAAATGATGGCATGTTCACAGTGTTGGATTCGAGACCCCCTTGAAACTAGTACAATGCTATATGCTTAGTGATATTGAAAGAGTGAACTAGTAGTTTGAGCACATTTTTTTTCAATCTTAACTTAGCTCTGTCAACAAATCCTGCATGTGAAATTTTCGTATTTTGGTGCTGTAGTAGTTACAAGAGGCGCACTTGCTTTTGCTGATTCTGAAGTTCCCTTTGGCACCATCATTCATATCAAATTTAATGAAAGTACTCTTTACTTTTTTGCTGATGCCATCTTTTGTGATTCATATTTGAGTTTCAGGTCCATACATGCAACAAGCTAGCTAGTAAACATGTGCGAGTTGGGTTGGCTGACCCCACTGATGTTCCCCGCTGTGACATATGTGAAAATGCACCTGGTATGGAATGCCCCTTTTATAAAATAGAAAAAAAATCCCCTGCTGGATTGTTGGCTTTTATGTAACATAAAAGAGTTTCAATGTTTACCATTCTAGTTGGAATTTGTATGTAGCTTTCTTTTACTGTGAGGTAGATGGTAGTTCGTTGTGTCTGCAATGTGACATGATAGTACATGTTGGTGGTAAAAGAATGCATGAAAGATATCTTCTATTGAGGCAAAGAGCTGAGGTTTGTGCCACACTACAAGGAAGCTTCTCTCTTTCTAGCTCATAAGTAAATCTTCTAAAGTTTGTTTAATGTTCTTTGGTCATTTCCCTTTAGTTTCCTGGTGACAAACCTGGTGGATTGGAAGAACTGGGGCTGCAACCCCTTGATCAAAATGAATTAAAGAAGGACCAAAGCCTAGCCCTTAGGCTAATTACAAGAGATAACCAGCAGAACCATAAGGTCTCACCTGCTTCAATTCAAGAAAATAATGTTGATGATCATGGAAAGATGGATAAAAAACTAATTGATCTTAATACTAGACCACAACGGTTAAATGGACCAACATCAAACAACCAGGTAATTATTTCCTTCTCCTATATCACTTGGTTTTCATAGTTTGCCTAGCAAGTTTTGATAGTTGGCTCGGTGATGTTCTGTTTTTATTTTAGGAACTTGAACACGAACCGGCCATGGATATTTCAAGTGGCAATAATGATATATCTGTGGTACCAGTAGAATCCTTCAAACGTGATGTTGTGAAAAAATAAAGGTACATCATATATAACATGCTTTTGTTTCCCTAAATTCTTTTACACAACTTCTGTTTTGATTTACGCAAAATTTATTTGTTTTATTCAAATTTAAACTATTCCTAAAGGAGGGTCATTCTTGAATCTTTTTGGAGGGAAGTGGGTTTGAACCTATGCAGACTCTGATACCAAACTTTAGGAGCGAAACATTAATTATTATGTTAAAATCTTAAGCTGATAGCAAAAAATATTAAATTATAAAAAAGAGGTGCTATTTCCCCTCAATAAACTAAGCATGGATTTGTTGAAAGACACTTAGTGGCTTTTAGCTTATAGTTAAAGACAGTACTAGGGCCAGATTTTACTTTTCTTTTTCTTTTCCTGTGTCACATACAAATATTTATGTATTACATGTAAGTTTCATGTGTTGTGTTTGCTGATTTCTTATCACATATATCAAATTTAATTTTTCTTTCACTTTGTTATTTAGGTATTCATGGACGGCTGATTTTCATATCTTATCAATTGACGAGATTAAGAATTCACAACCTTCCATATCCATTTCTCTCAACCATTTATGTAGTTAATTTATTCCCATGAAAAATTTACTTAATGGAGATAAATTAACCGATCTCCTAAGATAGTAAATGGCTATGGGTCTGTGATGTTAAGCTCTAATGAACTTATTGCTACTTGTCATCTCATGCATACCTAACAAGCAAACCAAGTGCATTTTTTCTTTTATCTAATTTATTGGGTAACTACATGTTTTTTCCCATAAAACTTAGTTTTTTTCCAAAAGAATCCTAAAAAAATAGAAAGCATAGTAGAAATGGTAAAATTATCCATCTGCAATGTAACAGTAGAATTTCTTAATGCTGTTGTTTAATTGTTTACTTACGATTTTTTTCTTTTTTGAATAGCATACTATTTTCAAAATTATTTTGAATATTATGAGGCCGAATGGATGGGAGGAAGCGGCATGGATTAGAAATTAATGAAAGGGATAATCTTTAATCTATATCCTTAAATTAAATGGTTAATAGTTATGATTAATAAGAAGAGTGAGGTGAACAAACTGGCTTAATTTTTTTTCCCCAAAACATTACTATAAGAATATATCCTCTAAAAGAAGTGGAAAACCGATGGAATGGAATTGATTTGTCATAGAATTTATTAGTCCCTCCGGTCTTAAATATAAGACCATTTTGGCCTTTTTTTTGTAGAAGTTAAGAAAGCAAATTAGGCCACTAAATTATAACATATGTCATATGTAATTAAATTATATGTTATTAGTTTATAAGTAGAATAGAGTAGTTTTGAGGAAAAAAATATAACTATAGACAATTTAAAGTGATTTTTTATCCTAAATTTTTTTTCAAAAAAGTTAAAGTGGTCTTATAATTAGGACCGAATGGAGTATATTGAATTTCTAATATGATGACTTAACTTCTTGCCTAAAAAATGACGACTAAACGGTTAAAACAAACAAAAACGAAGACAATTAAAAGTAGTGGAATTCTACAAATATCTCCCTTCTCTGGTCCATTTTGATTCAATTAATCAACAGAAGGTTGACATCTATGATGCCGTCAATTTTCGTAATGTTAACAGTTTTATACTTGTCTCATTGTTTTGGGCTTTTGGCTGGCACGTGAGCTTGAGAAGCTAATATTACTCGAATAAAATTTACGATGATTATTATATTTCAATATAAGAGCCAATATTATCACCAATTGATTAATGTCAATCCACATAATTACTAAATCTAACAAATTTAGTCTAATTCTTTGTTCAATTTCAAATCGTTTACTGAACAAGATTAGATCATTTGCATCTAAGCTTTTAACTTTTGTTTTTGGTAATATTTGAAGTCTGTGAGATATCTCATTCATCCCTTCGTTACATTATCAGGTTTACGATATTCCAAGCAATAGTAACAGGATAAAATAAAAATAGCTACGTAGGACCTTACCGAGGAAAAAAGACGGGGGAAGGGGGGGAGAGAGAGGAAATTACATGACATTTCATACTTTTAATGTTCTATACTGAACTCTTGCTTTGATTTGGTTCTGTAATATATCTCAAGGGGATATTTGAAAGGGAAAAAGACACAAAAATCCTCTCCAATATATAAAAGGACAAATCAGTCCCTAAAGATTTTCAAATCCCATGTCAATCCCTGGGAGCAATTTGGGATTTCAATATGTTGGTGAAAGACAAATATGCCCCTCTTTTATGAAACTTAGGAAAGCCACACTTTCCTGAAAAGTGAAGACACAATACACACACACACATAACCAGTCTCCCTCCTCCACCAAGGAACGCTGATGGCCGATGAGGAGCTGACGGAGATGAGTCACAGTCAACGGCAAACAGAGGTGAGTGCAAAATGGAGTAAATCATATGGGTTGATCATTCTTGTAGAGATTTAGTAAATAAAATCCTTTTTTTTTTTTGAAAAAATCGTATGGAAAAATTCAACAGGATGGGGTGATAATGGCTGAAATTTGGTGATGGAAGTACCTCCCTGATTGTTGCCCAGTATGTGAAGGAGGAAAAGCTTCCAATTTTGGGAGTTAAAATAAAGCACCATTAATACCCACACATGTTGCTGCTACACATTCAGTAAAAGAGGAAAAAAATTCTTTCATTGGGTATTGGCTACTTTTTCTTCTACAGATGCATTAAAAGCTAGCATAGACCCAGTATGTGAAGGAGGAAAAGCTTCCAATTTTGGGAGTTAAAATAAAGCACCATTAATGCCCACACATGTTACTGCTACACGTTTAGTAAAAGAGGAAAAAATTCTTTCATTGGGAATTGGCTACTTTTTCTCCTACAGATTGATTGTTGCCCAGTATGTGAAGGAGGAAAAGCTTCCAATTTTGGGAGTTAAAATAAAGCATCATTAATGCCCACACATGTTGCTGCTACACGTTCAGTAAAAGAGGAAAAAATTCTTTCATTGGGTATTGGCTACTTTTTCTTCTACAGATGCATTAAAAGCTAGCATAGACCCCTCACAATTTTGGGAGTAAAAACAAGGAACAAACCACCATTAATGCTTTCTTTTTTTTTTCTTTTTGCCAACCATGAATGCTTGTTGTGGATTATTAGTTGTAGGAGGAAAAAACTTTTAAATGATCCCTTAAGCATGTTAATGTTGGTATAGTTGTAGTCTACATTTAGAAAAAATTGTGAAAATGTAGGAATTGAAGTGATATTTTTGTGAATTTTTGCTTTTGTATTTAGGCTTTACTTTTTTGGCTGAAGACACAGTTGGTGTTAAGTTTAGGTTTATGGTATACATTGTTACAAAGTGATTCAGCTACTATATTGTTAATATGCTGTAAAATAAATATTATGTTGTTAATATCTATGATATAAATGTTAAAACCTACTATGCAGTTGTTAATAGAGGGTTTAGCAATTGGTTTTCACAAAAACAATTTCAAGATAGGACTAGCCGACCAACCGGGGAGGCCCAAAACTAAAAGGCGTGAGTCACAATTTCAAGATAAGAAGATTTATTATTGTACAAGATGCCATCAAGCCGGTCACACAAGAAGGATCTGCAAAAATCCCAACCCAAGCTAAAGTTTGTCACAAAGTAGTGAAGTATTTTTTTTTGAAGAACCGACTCATATATTTTTGGGAGTTCGGTTTGGCACTGTGCTGCCCATTTTGTGAATATTATGGCAGCAAATTGTAAATGATGTTTTTGGTTTAGTGACAAGGGAACATTAAGTGGCATGATGATTTTAATGTTAACTTGTCATTCAATATGTGAAAAAACTTTATGTGACTGAAGAATGTGGTTTAATGTTGCTCCTTTAGTGTCATTAAGAATGAGATTTAATTTCGCTTGGACATTGACAACTGCAAACATGACAGTTGTTAATCGCTACACAGAAGTTGTTAATATGTATGATAAAGTTGTTAATGCCTACGACTAAGTTGTTAACGCTGACAGCAATTGTGCGAATTGTAAATGATGTTTTTGGTTTAGTGACAAGGGAACATTAAGTGGCATGATGATCTTAATGTTAACTTGTCATTGAATATGTGAAAAAACTTTATGTGAATGAAGAATGTGGTTTAATGTTGCTACTTTAGTGTGTCATTAAGAATGAAGTTTAATTTCGCTTGGACATTGGCAACTGCAAACATGACAGTTGTTAATCGCTACACAGAAGTTGTTAATATGTATAATAAAGTTGTTAATGCCTACGAATAAGTTGTTAACGCTGACATCAATTATGCGAATTGTAAATGATGTTTTTGGTTTAGTGACAAGGGAACATTAAGTGGCATGATGATCTTAATGTTAACTTATCATTGAATATGTGAAAAAACTCTATGTGAGTGAAGAATGTGGTTTAATGTTGCTACTTTAGTGTTCCATTAAGAATGAGGTTTAATTTTGCTTGGACATTGGCAACTGCAAACATGATAGTTGTTAATCGCTACACAGAAGTTGTTAATTCCTATGATGAAGTTGTTAATTCCTAAGATGAAGTTGTTAATATTCGGCAGGACGTTCTTAACTTAGCATTAATGTCATTGCCATTGCCAGCAACAAAGTTGTAAGTTGTTAATCGCTATCAAGACGTTGTCAATTCGTACGATGAAGTTGTTAATACTAAAGAAGAAGTTGTTAATGCCTGGGGCAAAAATCTTTCACATTGCAAGCAACAATGGCCTAAGTTGTTAATCGCTATTCAGACCTTGTTAATTCCTATGATGAAGTTATTAATGCTTACGGAAAAATTGTTAAAAGTTATTTGTTTTTTAATAGATATATTCAAAGAGACCTGTGAATAGAGCACTAATAAACATAGAAAAAAGAGAAGTTAGAAAAAAGAGAAGTTTCTCGCATACTCCATTCAAAATTCAACATTTCATACAACTTATCAAAAAGGAACTTTGTCCCATATTCCATGAAACATACCAAAAGTCAAAGTCGAATGTTTACAACTTGTTAAATTGGCTCAAAACATGTTAGAATATTTGAAAGCCACTTCTATGCCATATATTGCATGCTTTTGACATCCTGGTAATTCCACCTTCAAGCCAAGTCAGCACATAGAATCTTCATTAGCCTGAAAAAGGAAAAATCACAGCATATTTTTAATAAAACTCACAGAAATTATGTCCGATAATTAAAATTCAGATGGTATAACCAAAATCATTTCATCAGAAACATGAACAAAGGAACGCAATGAAGTGCAAAACCATGGCACAACGACAATAGAGCTTAGCTAATATTCATTAAAACTAAATCATACAGATCCTGTTATTAATATCATACAATGAGAATGTCCAATTTGATGGTGGGTGTAAAAGATATTGTCCAAGTTATCCTCATCAAAAGGATGCATCATCTGCTGTAACATTAATTTATCATTTAATTGTCAATGTGTTTCGCAATCTTAAGGCCATCAAAGGATCAATCTTGTGCCTAATTTATAACATCAAAAGTAGCAAAATAATTGGATTATTTTCAATACATTATGCATGTTCCATAAACATATGATAGATAGCTCACACTTAGCGAATCATACCTACTCCCTTGTTCTTGAAGGAGCAAAGGCAAAATAAATGACAAGTTTATTCTTCTCCATGTCATGAAAACCCAAATCGTCTGCATGAGTACAGAATTCAGATTTCACACCTTACTATAGTGAAGGATAAAAGAATAAGTCTACAATCCAAGGTTTGAGCCATTCCTACTTATTTCTCCTCTGCTTCAAACATTTTGATTTGTTCCATTAGAATAACAGTTTCACGACCAAACTACAATAACAATATAATTTCAAAATTTGAGTTTGACCAGAGCACATTGTGCAGTTTAATCAAATACCTAGCTAGAAGATTGAGCAAGGGGAGGGCATCACACTAGACTAAGCAGGGGTATCACCAATGAGTTTAAACTCTTGCACTTGCTTAAAGTTCAGCCATGGCTTCTCCCAAATTTTGGCTTCATAAATCCTTTTCTTCCCTCCATCAGTTGCCTTCAGCGTGATGTAGTACATGGTGCCAGCAACCACATGTTCTTTCGCACTTATCACCTTGTGAAACTCCAAAAAAGCAAAATTGACAATATAGGAATAATCAAAATCCAGAAATTTAACCCAATAAGAAGCTAACACCATCAAATCCACACCCAAACAATATCATAATGGCTAATAATCAAGTATTAAAATGATACCATAATTTCACTTTCCTCCTCAAATTTTAGCAAGGGAAAAAAAACCCCAATCAGAAGCATTAGCAGTAAAAAAAATAGTAATTTTTCATGCACCTAGACAACAAAATAATCTTAGGATTTTGGTCAAAAATCCCCCAAGCAACGGTTAAATTCTTTTAGGAAAACTTAAAATTGAAACTTAAATTTTATTTTAATAAATGAGAATCGCATAACTCAAACTTTCATTTGAAGCTCTCCACTTGGCCTTATAAGAAAATCAGAGGGAGGAGAATACGAAGAAGACTTACCCCAACTCTCAGAACTGAAGTTGAAAGCAGGTCCTTCCTTTCCTCTGCCCTTATAGTCGCCAAAGCCGTCCATCTCTGGCGAAGAAAATGGAGGCACGGTGATGGTAAGGAAGCCGACCGAAGAAGGGTGCAGGTAGAGCTGAGAGCTAGAGGTGATAATGAGAACAGTGAAGAAGAGAAATGGTGATAAGACAAGCTTCACTCTCCTCTCTTATTTCCTTCCTCCTCTTCTTTCGAACCAGACCCATTCAACCTTTAGGGAGGGCACTGTGAAGGGATATGTATGTGGGGAGGGCATATTTGTCTTTGACAAACATATGTAAATCTCAAATTGATCCCTAGGGCCTGATTTGGGATTTTGAAATGTTGAGGGACTGATTTGTCCTTTAACATATTCAAAGGTATTTTATTGGGATTTTCCCTATTTGAAATACACTGTTGAATAGTTAAAATTTAAAACTCAAGGCAGTGCATTTTATGGTTTCTTCATGATTAAAAGTGTCTAACAACACATTCAGAGTAATATTGAGCATGTTTGGAATGGTTTTCCCCCATTAGAAGCTCTCGGTTTGGCGCAAAAGCCAATTTTAATAAAATGAAGATGTTTGGATTAAGGCCTTAGGAGATGAGCTTATGATTGAGAAGCACAGTGGGTGGACAAGCTACAATTTGGAGCTTATTGCTTCTGGCTTCTGGCTTCTGCGAGTGGAAAAAAGAAAAAGAAATAAAGTGGGTAGAAAAATTAGACTATTAGACCGCTAAAATTCTCAAATAAAATATTTTCTTTTAATATAAAATTTCATTTTTATCTCCAAAAATTTACCATAATGATCTCTAACTATTTTCCCTCACAATATCTTCCTTTGAGCTAAAAATATAATTTTCCCAAATTATTTTTCTTACAATAAGGGAGAAAATAAGCCTTTAAGATCCTCAAAACCCCCCAAATTTCACTTTTTCTTTTTAAGTTTTAAGAATATATGCATATTATATAAGTATTATTTAATAACAATAATATCATTTTTATTAATTTTTTATATAAACTTACTTTTCAAAATAATCATCCAAACATGTTTCTAAAAGTCAGATTGAAAAAAGTCACTTCTATCATCACAAATCCAAACATAAATCACTTCATACAATCTGAATTTTATCTAATCTTACAATAACAACAACAACAAAGCCTTATCCCACTAGGTGTGGTCGGCTACATGGGCCACATTACGCTATTATGCTCCATCGATAGCCATGTTTTGTGATAAATTATTGATCAAAAGATCTTTTTGGATAACTTCGTTAAGAGTTCTCTTCGGTCTTCATCTCCCTCTTTTGGGAGGACTCCAACTATTTGATCAACTCTCCTTACTGGCGCATCTAATTGTTGTCTTTGAATGTGTCCAAACCACCTCAAGCGACTTTCTACCATCTTCTCCACAATCAGTGCTACCCCAACTCTTCCTCAAATATGATCATTGTGAATTTTATTTTTTATCTAATCTTACTTATGAAAAATTCAGATTGAAAAAAGTTACTTCTCAGAAGCCAATTCAAACACACCCATTGTATAGCATCATATTATGTTTTACCTTATTGCAGGAGCTTCCTACCTTACTCTATTTTTTTCCTGTTAATACCTTACCGTTATGTTGTACCTTAGCTAGTAATATATTTAAGGGACAATTTTATTAAAGGACCACTCAAACAATTTAATTTCTATTCAATCCCAAAAGAATATGATATTTCATTGCAGTCTGTTGGGACTGAAATAAAATTAAATCATGTGGACAAAAGACCTATTTATCCCTTTTATCTGAACAAATAAAGGTGAGATAAAAACACATTTGACGAAGTTCTTACGCTATATCCCTCTTTCAACCTTAATGCGTCTTCCGTGTTGTAATGGCATTACAATACTAATTACTATTTCCAAGTGTATATCTCATTATGAATAACTGTAATGCCATTTTATCAACTTTGTACCACATCTTTAACAAATGCAATCAAATAAATATATAGTAGACCACGAACAAGTGAAATGGTTATATGAATAAGATAAAAGCTCATATGAACAACACTCATAATTTGTCCATAAAAAACACCCCCACATCAGCACCCATTGCAAACTCTTACCTGCTTATTCACGAAGTATAGTCCACTTATTCATGAAGTTTTATCCACTTGTTCACCAAGAGTAGTTTGCCTGTTAATGATGTTTTACCCATTTGTTCAAGAAAAATAGTCCACTTGTTAATGATGTTTTATTCATTTGTTCACAAAAAATAATAATAATCCACTTGTTTGTAATTATTGACCCACTTGTTCTTGAAAAATAGTCCAATATATTTTTGTTGTTCATATATTTTTTTCGCTTGTTCATGAATAACAAAGCACTTGTAAATCGCAGTTGCTCATGTGTTTTCATTTTAATGGAACATTCAACGCCATAAATCAAGATAAGCAAGAAAAAATATGATTAAGAACCTAGAGATAAACTTGTTAAAAATTAAAGAAGGGAATCACAAAGTAAAATGTAACAGTTAAGAGGACAATCAAAACTCATCTTTACAATTTCATATCCATCTAAATATACAACCACAACCCAATCCATCAAGCCACAAAAAGTTCAATGACTTGCAATTAATAACTATATTCCAATATATTACAGGCAAATCATATAAGAAAATGGAGAATAATCGGCATATGTCTTGCAATGAAGGTGCTGGACTGAATGGGTTAGATGGCTTGCAAGAAATAACTACATCGGAGAACGATGGTGTTGCTGGCAACCATGACGGCTTCGGCAGAATAACGGCGACACCAATAGCTTGAGTAGGAAGACGGCATAATGCTAAAGACGTACTGATATAGCATAAGAACTTCGTTGAATAAGTGTTTCTCTCTTACTTTTATTTGTTCAGATAAAAAGGATAAATGGGTCTTTTGACCACATGATTTAATTTCATATCAATCCCAAAAGACTGCAATGAAATAAGATTATTTTAGAATTGAATAGAAATTAAATTGGTTGAATGGTCCTTTAATAAAATTCTCCCTATATTTATTTATTTAAAGCCGGTGTGTACACCAGTTTAAAGAGTATTTTAGATACTTATTTGTGTGCTTGTTCTTCATCAATCACCAGAGCAAATGAAATCTTGAATAATGAGGGCACCATCATCCCAATTCCTCACAAGTGAATATATATAGTAATGGCTTTGGAAAAGAAAGCAAGATTTAGTATTAAGATCATGCATATCCAAGTATTAAGATCATGCATATCCAAGTACTCCAAGTACTGGATTCCTAACTCATTAACAACAAAGTTTTAAGGGTACATGTAATGATGAACAAAAATAGTCTTCAAGTGCATTACACACATTTTAAACAAATTAGCCTTTCATCTCATCCTCCATCACCATCTCCATCTACTGTTTCTTCAAAAGTATCATTCATTTCATACCATAACAAAAGCAACTTAGTAGACGTAACCCTTGACGAACATTCCCTTCTTGGCCTCATCAGATTCACCTTCACCGGTGTACTTGCCGAGCTGAGCAAGCGAGTTGGCCTTGGCACGGATCAGGAGAGACTCTTGTGCTGCCTTCACATTCTCCGGGCGGCCTCCCCATGTCTTCAAGCATGTGTTTTGGAGGGCTCTTGCGTATGAGAATGACACGTGCCACGGGTTTGGAGATTGGTTCATTGCGTTCAAGTTCAAGGTTGCTTCAACCTCAGATTGCCCTCCAGACAAGAACTGCATCAACATCAAACAACTCTCATAAGTACATGGCCATGAAACAATGTAGTGTGCACCATTGGGATTCATTAGAAGATATTTATGATCAGCATTAAAAAACCAAAAATATAAATTTACTTACCATAATTCCAGGCACAGCTGGGGGGATTCTCCTGTGGAGGAGCTTGAGGGTGTATGCAGCAACTTGCTCAGGAGTGGCCTTGTCTTTGCACTCAGCTCCAGGGGTAACCATGCTAGGCTTGAGCAGAATACCCTCAAAAGTAACATTGTTCTCGGCGAGGTAGAAGAAAACCTCAGCCCAAACCTTCTGAGCTACTTCAAAAGTCCTCTCAATGCCATGCTCACCATCAAGCAAGATCTCAGGCTCCACAATTGGGACTAAACCATTGTCCTGAAGAATTAAAAGGATTCTCATCAGGAATGGTAAAATACAATGACCTTAAAAGAATCTTTTCTCTTGGTAGCCGAAAAAACATCATCAAGAAAGAAGAGGGTCTAAATAGCAGGTTAGAAATCTCTAAAATTGAAATTCCAAAAAAAAGAGAGGAGCAGTAAATCATAATGACTTCAAGAAGATCAATCTCTTTGCAAGTCCAAGATAGCTACCCTTTTAAAACAAGAAAGAACATCAGCAGAGAACCAAACATGAAGAATCTATGTCCACATAGAAGGACCCCTTTCATTTGTTGGTAGTTTCTTTGATGACTTAAATGGTTTTCTCACCTGAGAAATGGCAGCATAGCGAGCCAGACCCCAGGCTGCTTCCTTCACTGCCAGAGCAGAGGGACCATTGGGGATGCTAACAACAGTACGCCTGAAATATTGATTGAATAGCAGTTATGATGGTTTGAAGTGAAGTAAAAATGAGAATGGAATTCAAATTTTTTCTGTAAAACATTAGAATTCAGGCTCAGGCTCTAACCATTTGGCGAAACGGGCACCCTGCTGGTAGTATGCAGCTGAGCGAGAGGCGAGACCATCCAAACCTTGGCACCATGATTCGTCGTTGGAACCAGCCAAGGGAACCAAACCCTATAGTTCTCATTGATATACAATGTATTAAGATATTTACATTGAAAATCCCAGAGATTTTATATTGAGAGAAGCCACAGAGGTTGTACATTTTTCTACATGCTTGTTAGATTCCAAACAATTAATTGTGCTTGCAAACTTTTGAGTCTTTTGAGAATTTCTTCACTTATCAACTGATAATATGCTTAAGTTAAAAAGAACATAACTGCATGTTATTTTCAATAACTCTAGTATATAACTTCTTTTTATGAGGCATGAAATGGTTTCAGATCAGTTATACGAAATACTCTTATATGAGAGGCTGCCTAGCATATATCAAACCATACTGAGATTAATCTAAAACATGCATTGAAGTAATGCAGGAAATGTTTATTCATATGTTTCAAAGGCTTAAAACAATCAATCAAAGGGTGAATCTTAATGCCACAAGCTGTGGCAGAAGTTCTCAAACTGAAAGATCTGCTCTATCATGTACCAGGAAAAGGGCTACGTCATTAAAGGAAATGGTAGTTCATTTTTCCAAACAGCTTACCTTGTCAACCTTGATACCAGGAACAATATTTTGCTCAGCAAGAACATCAATTATCTTCTTGCCATCAACAGTGGATTGGTAGAGAGTCTCCTCAAAGAGAATGGCACCAGAGATGTACTGACCAAGCCCGGGAGCTGACACGAGCAAGGTACGGTATGCCTGGCGGTTAGCCTCAGTGTTCTCTAGCCCAATGGAGGCCAGACGCTTCCCACAGGTAGCATTGGACTCATCCATGGCCAAAATACCACGCCCTGGAGAGGCAATTGTTTTCTGTATTTACATTAACAAACAAACAAAACACAGAAAAAGGGGAAAATATCAGTGAAATATTACATTGACAATGTGAAGTCCATTACTTCAAGGATAAATGAGGATGATTGGAACTAAACCTCAGCCAGAAAATATAATAAAAGGGGACAGATTTCAGAGAAATGTAACATCAACCATAGACCATGCAAAGTTCATAAACAAAGATAACTGGAACTAAGATTCAACAGAGAACAAAGAGATAGAGACCCAACACAAAAAATCAATGAAGAATGTTATCAACCACGTGAAATATTTCCATCAGCTATGTTATATCAATTGCTTAGTGGATTTATATGTTTAACAGGGAACGAATCTCATCAAGAAAACACAGAGGAAGAGGACAAAAACAATAACTGAAACATAAAACCATTTATGTGAAGCCAACTTCTTGGTGATTAACTGTACTTCATCAAGTAAAAAATAACATTCATACTGTGAAAATCCTTGCTTTCAGAGCAGATAACGTTAGTTGAATACTTCAGTAAAACAATTCATCAACCATATGGTGTCCACTGCTTATTGGGTATACACAAATAGTCAGAACAGAACTTCATCAATAAACACAGTCAAAAGACTAAACTTTTGGTCAAAAACTCCTGGTGGGTAAATCTCAGAAAAGCACAACATCAACAACATTAAACGCATAATCGAACCTAAACTTCATCAAAACATTACCAATTCTCAAACAAATAAGCAGAATTCGAAGAAGTAAACGAAAGTTGTTTCATGAAAAGAGTAAAACTTACCGCAGTTTTGACAAGCTCATCTTGATAAGCACCAGCTCTAACAGTGAGGGGCATGGAAGTGGTGGGGTTGCATCTTACAAGAGAAACAGAAGGTTGGCGAAGGGATTGTCCCTTAACCCAGTCAGACTTGTCAAGAACATGGGAAGATTTGAGCAAAGAAGCAGAAGCAGAAGCAGAGGCCATTGTTTGTTCTTCCTCTTTCTCTCTTCTTCTTTCTCTTCACTGTAATCTTATCTCTTACCCCTTCCCACTGCCAATTATCTTCCTTACCACATGAACTCTCCTCCTCTCCTTGTATTTATACTTCCTAAGTGATGTCTCATTTGAGGCTGCTGTGAGCTAACCTATCCTTCTTTGACATGTGGATGATAATTTCCTGCTGATTTGGCACTTCCCACCCCTGCATATACATATACGTGGTTGATATGGATGGTTTTATCCTCACCTCGCAAAACAGGACTGAGAAAATTCTTGAAAAATTTAAGGGGAAAAATGGGATATTTTGCTTCCTTATTTGCGTTACTGGTGCAGACAAATGGTTAACATGCACGAGGACGAGTCCAAAATTTAGTGTCTTTTATTCGGAAAGTAAGTATGAGGTTATGAAATGCCTAACCCTTTTCTTGTCATCTTCTCAGTGATTAATGGTTGTGGTTTAATTGCGGGATTTGGTGGGATTGAACTTCTCCTTCTCTACGGTTTATAGCATGCCATCTCATAGCCCACCAAGTGATTTTTCTTTCGGAGGGCTCTCAATTTTTTTTTTTTTTTAAATAAATTCAGTGTTGTGAGAATTGTCTCTGGCTTATACAGTCGCTATAGCTCAATTGATATGAGCTGAGTTATAAGAAGACATATATATATCACCACATTTATCTATGTAGTTTAATTGAATTAGCAATCATGTTGAATAATTTGAATGTAACTAAAGATCTTTGATGAGTATTAGTGAAAGTTTTCTCAATTAATGGCCTTTTAATTTGGTGACATGGAAGCTTTATAATAAGTGGAAGGTCGCAAGTTTGATCTCCTTATAACCTCATGTTATTAATGTCTGTTTTTTAATTCGGAAAAAAAGGGATACTCCTTCAAGGTAGAAATTGAATGAAAAGTCATCCTCAGATGAAAAATATAGGACAAGAAGGTGCCAATTTGAAATTATTGAGCCCAAGTTGCAAGTTCATGAGCAAGTTTTCTGAGGAATGTAATGAATGGAGGACCAGTGGCTAAACGAAGTTTCCAAAAGAGTTGGGTAAGTGAGACTCCCAATCTACCCTTCCAAACGCTTGCCTAACCTAACCGTTTACAGTTTACTAGAAGAGAACCTTCTGGTTCCTCAGCCTCTATTCAATGGACGCTTGAGATGGGAGCATAAACGTCATTTGACATGATAAGAGAAAATGAGGATGAAGATTGAAGAGTATATAAGTATATGGTGATCGAATCTGATGATTCTGTATCTGGCTTCAGACTTAATATTGTTGAAGGAATCAGAAGCAAAGTTCAAGAATAAAGAAGCTTTTGCTTTTGTATCTTTGATGACCCACCTCTGGGATATTTACGTTATTTGCGTGATGATGTGATGTTGCTGGGCTACTCCTAAATGGTACTACCTCCGGTCCTAATTATAAGAGCCAGTTGACTTTTTTTTGAAAGATTAAGGAAGCAAATTAGACTCTTAAATATTAATATATGCGAAATGTAATTAGATTATATGATAGTTTATAAGTAAAATAACTTAGTTTTGAGGAAAAAAGACAAATATAAACAATTTAAAGTGGTGTATTTTGTATCCTTAATTTTGCCAAAAAAGTCAACTGACTCTTATAATTAGGACTGGAGGGAGTAATACTTTAGGCTGAGAAGCTTGTAGCCACCTCTGCCATACGCAAAACAATAAACAAATTTTAAATGTTGTATCGTTTTGAATATGGGTGTGTGCATTACTAATATACTATATTATAATTATAATGTAAATTAAGAGTATGGATGGTAATTATATGGACTTGGGATGATACAGTTTATGAGCTGATTTTGGGTATATGATTGTCCTGGAAGTAATTGCTGTGAATTAGTCATTTGATCCATAAAAAGAAAACTCACTATCATTCGAAATTCATACACATAAAGGGAATTAAGCCCCGGATGGGTTGATTGTTTAGAGTTTAGGCTTTAGACGTGTTGTTAGATTAAGGCAGATATTCTTGTTTCTTTGTAAGGATTTGAGGTAGTTGAAGAAGTTGGCGAACAAAGAAAAAGAGGTAGTTGAAGAAAGAACTTGGGCCTTGAATGGGTATCTTCCTTTGGCCCATAATTTAGAATCATCCCATCATATGGGGCTCTATGCATCTTTCCATCTCAAGAAGGAAGCCCAACTTTAATTCATTTCCTCTAATTTATTTTAAAACAATTCCATCCAAACACCCTTAAACTCCTTCTTCTCCTTTTTTTTATAGCAACTTGGAATTTGAACTGCCGTTAGTATTTTTTTTATAAGATTAAATGTGAGGTTGTTTGAATATTCAATGTGCCTTTTACTATTTTCCTCCATTTAATCTCTCGTTATTAATCCCTCTCCCTCTCCCTCTCCCTCATAAGGATTTATTTGGAAAATTAAGTTTATTTCTTATATATGTATCATGTTAGCCAATTTTCATCTATTTATAAAACCACATATTTCAGTTATCAAACTTTTATAAGAAATGGGAGATAAAGTAATTGTTTTATGAGAAAAAAAATCTAATTCTTCTTCAAAATTTGTAGTACTACCATCCTAAATTATACTCTTATAGTATTAAGAAAGGCTAATATAATTTTTGGCCTTTGAATTTTGCTTTTATTTTGATTTTGATTCCTTTAGTTTTAAATTCAATAAGAGGTTTCGGATCCTTTGAGGGTAAAATGGTACAGATATTTATCAACCAATATGATCCATATTTTAAGTAAAATAAAACTTAATTGATCAAATTTTCTAAATTAAAATTCGAGAGACAAAACAAAACAAAATGGAGTAAACTTAAGGAGTGCAAATTCTATTAACCATTTAACCCTACTAGGAATATGAAGAGTGTACCTGATTTCTTACATTTCTTTTTGCCGGGACACAATGGAGGCTCATCATCTCAACTCTGCCATTATTGACCGGTCTTCAGCAAGAAGGGTTCACCGAAATGCAGAGGTGGAGCAATTAATGAAGGCTTCCTTGAATTGAATGAATGTAACAATAAAGTTTCCCAAATTTCCATCAGAATAAACCTCTCATAGGTCTGTGTAGGGCTCCCTGAACAATATTGTAGGCGCCACCCTTTTGGGTGACCAATTAATACATACATACATCCTAAACCAACAACTCTAACTACCCTATTCCCTTCTTCAACGGTGCTGCAACTCACGTCACGTGCTCATGAATTCCATTACTCCTTTTTCACTGCTTATTACTAAGGTACTTCTGTGTATATCATACTTATATCAAGTTCATTATGTCTATAATGTGAACTTCTCTAATCACATGTAGTTTGTATCGTTTTTTTAATTTGGATTCTTATTTAAATGATACTAATTTAAAAATAGAACATATAGTTACATATAATCGTAGAACTTTACACATTGAATATTATAAAGAACTTGAGCAGAGTATCTTTCTACTTTATTCCATCTCACTTTGTTTTCTTGATATGGATTTTAATCTTTTTTTGATACACTTAATTTTGTTTCTAATCTTAATGTATAATCATTGAATGAAGGACAAAACTAAAAAAATAATTCTTATAAAGTGCATAATTTTTGCTCCCTTCTTGGTCTCCATATTTTTTACTATGTGGACAGTTAATAAATTGACACGTAAGGAGTATTTAATCAGGCACACATGCAATGTGGTTGTTACAAAACAGATAGACGCAGCTACTCCTTCATTTTTTGGTAGTTGCCAGTTCAGCTAGAGTCTATCTCCTCTTGTGTGCTCTTTAATTTCGAAGTTGTTATAGGATTTTTATTTCCCCACTTCTCAACCATAGTATTTGTCCTTACTTCATAAAAAAAAAATATTTATACAAATTTTAGTTTAGGGTTAAAGAGCAATATAACCAATAGACTGTTATCTAGGTGCAAATGGTACAATTGACAATAAAAATAGTTAATATCACCAATAGACTTTTTAACCTAAGACGGGTTGGCTAAAGTCGTTAAAAATCACCAAACGTCCGTTATAATTTTTAGTGGGCCCAAAATTTTTGTGTCATAAAAGTAACGGTCATTTGCTTAAATTAAACGGTGTTGGCCAATCCGCCCACAATTAAAAAGTCTATGGGTGATACTGACTATTTTTATTATCAATTGTATTATCTACAATGTAAACAACAGTCTATTGACAATATTACTCTTTTATTATGCGGAGTGATGGAAAGTTAAGACACAACTATTGATATTTTGTACGTTTCTGTTTAATTTGTTCACTAATGTCTTGTGATCAGTGCATGCGCTGATTAAGTGCGAAATAAAAGAGTTTATTATTGTTTGATTGCAGACAAAAAAGCTGGAAATTAAATTGAATTACCAATGCATTTGATTTTGAGTTTGGAAAAATTAATGCACTTTTGTTAGGTTATGTCGATTGTTTCTGTAAGGTGTTCTTCAGTGCTCTGCATGTGGAAGTGGAAGCTTTTGAGTATAAGACAAATCCCTGTACCGAAAAACTTCAGAACTTTCTGTTAAAAAAAACCTTGCACTTATCCGCTCTCCAAAAAAACCCTCTCTGAAGAAAGCAAGTGGAAAGAAGATCACGGAGTGCACAAACTTTGTTGCATCTACTTTATTCTTCCCTTTTCACATGTAAACCCTCCAAGATTCACGTGCCATTGATCCCATATACCACTTTGTTACTTATATATTTCTATCATATATTTTTTTTTCTCAAATATAAGTCTAGTTTAGGATCAGTTAATGTTAATATGACTATTTTACCCTTACGTTGAAAATAGAGAATATGAGAGAGTATGTTTGAAATACATATAATACTGCTTTAACATTTATTTTTAAATAAGGGTAAAGTTGAATTTTTTTTTTTGAAATAAGGGCATATTTAATACTATAACTTTCATTCATTGGTATGTGAGAAGTAGTTAGAGTGGAATTATAATAAGAAACAGAGTGGTACTAACTTTGTTCCACATTTCCATAAATGTCCTTAATCACATTAATTAAATGTGCTGGTTTCATTCATTGTTTGTTATAAACTTTTCTCTGATTACAATGTACAAAAATTGAGTAATCATATCATAAAAATGCATGACATATTTACTTCCTATACCACTCTACCACTCTGTTCCTTATTATAAGCCCAACTACCACAAATTTTTTCTTCCAAAACATAAATCCAATTTGGGATCAATTAATATTATTGGGACTATTTTACTCATCCAGACATATAAGAGGCGCAAAATAGGAAATTAATTATTTGTTTTATTAATTAGTTTAGTTATTTAAATTTATTTGAATTTGAATTTGTAAATTTAATTGGGATATTTTCCCTATTATTTAAGATAGTTAGGATATTTTTCTCATTTGAATTTTTAATAGGATATTATCTAGATTAGATTGTTAGATATATTTTCTAATTTGAATTTGAATATTAGGATAGAGATATATTCATATCTTTAGAGATATGATAGATACATATCATATTTTCTAATTTGAATTTGAATATTAGGATAGAGATATATTCATATCTTTAGAGATATGATATGTATCTATCTTTAGGAGATATTTCCTATTAGTTCTAGGAGTCTTTCTATTGTAATTTATTTATATATAGCTAGTCCTATCACTAGCAATATTCATGAATTAAATTAATTATTGGCTTTATTTCTAAAGATTCTCCTTTCTCTTGGCTTCTACTCCCTCTGGTCCTTATTATAAGGCACCAATTAATTATTGCTAGTGAGATACTTGCTAGTAAATCAAATTAGGAGAGATTAGCTTTTATTAATTAAATAGCACACCTACCATACTCCTATATTGGAAATAGAAAAGATGAGAGAGAATGTTTATAATGCATAAAATATTATTTTAACACCTATATTATTAAATAAGGGCAAAGTTGGAAAGTTTTTTAAAATAAAATATATTTAATGCTATAACTTCCATTTCTTGATATGTGAGAAGTAGTTAAGAATGACTTATAATAAGGAACATGTGGTTTATAGTTGTCTTTTTTTTTTTCTTTTGACACACACTGAGAATACTTAATAGAGTATTTTATATCAACTAAGTTTTGGAAGCATTCTCCTAATTCCTAAATGAGAAGCTCTCCAATGGACTAGTCATGAATACATTTACCTGAGCGAATACACACTGGTCTTTTAGTAATTTACTCATATTAAACTGACACATTTATGAGATATTCTGGAGTGTTTGCCGGGAAAGTAATCTTTAGGAATTTGAGTTACGTTGTAGTTTTTTTTTTTTTTTTGGTATAAATTTTTCCCATCGGCAATCAATCAACATTACAATTAACTTTAAAACAAGATAATAACTATGATTAATAGATGAACTTTTCAACAAAGGTACACGAAGATTTTCTTTTGAACCACTTTGGATTACATGGTTAAAACCACTTAACTACCAGCTGAAACATTTTATCACAATCGATGCTTGTGAGAGTTGCAAATTCAAATATAATATTCAATTACAATACAATAATTCAAAGAAACCAAACACAATCAAGCCTCTTCCCTCTTGCATCTTCTCAAGACGAGAGACATTTTAATTTTGCCCTTCTATATATATATATATACTAACAAAAAAAAAACTTTGACCCTGTGCAGTTATATAATATTTGAACCAAGGGTTAATGTTTTAGTTAACTAGGGTTAGCAATAAAGTAAGCCAATACCCCAACAAAAGGTGCATTAATATACGTGGTAGGTTCAGACCTCTTAAAATCAGCCCGATCATCCAAATAAGCATCATCTTCCCCAGGTCCTCCAACAATGGCTCCAACAAGAACATTAGGGTTGGGATCAGAAGAATTGAAGTAAAAGGAACCTTCTTTACAGGCAATGAACTGAGGATGGTCCTTAATGGAAGGTAAAGAAGAGCCACGATGGTGAATACGTTGAGGGTAATGATTGCTATATCCAACCATGTACGATAATCCCATGGGGTTATTTCCCAGGATGTAATCCACTTGTTTTTTGGCTAAAAGGCGAAGGGTTTGAGGGGCAATATTGATGTTTCCACAGTTGAGAGATTGGGAACTCCGAGAGAGGTAATTGGAGTAGACGAGTTGGAGGAAGGAGATGGAAGTGGCATGCTGTAGATTGCTGCCACCTGGACGATATATGAGGCCACCTGGAGTGTATTCAATGTGGGAGCTTGATGATTCTGGGATTAGTGTGCACAAGAAGCTCTCTGCTGAAGCCTTGTATGATTCTAAAGAGTACATGTTTCCTTCTATCACTTCCTAGAAAACATACAACAACATTTTTTTGTTTGTATCAGAAAAACAGAGAATGAATCTAGCCATATATCCATTCACTCCTAAAGACCAAAAAATTAATGGGGATATGTAATGTTGGTTATTGTATTCTGATCAAGTACTAATTACATTTTCAAAATATGAAGATAATATCTTTGAGGAAGCTATCACAAGAGTGTACAAGTGTTTGTTATTCCTAAACCTATGTATGTGAGTCACATCAGTTCATTGAATTTGTTCTGTTTCAAAAATGTTACAAGTGAAGAATCTGTAACATGTAATCTTATTGTCTTTTGGCAATAAAAAAATAAAAATTCTTATTGTCTAACTTATATGTCACTTCCAATATGTTATACTAACAACGATAAAATTTCTAAATCTTGTTAACTCCACCTTAATCTTTAACAATTTTTTAACTTTAATTCATATTTAATTTACACTATAGCCCATAAAAACAAAGTTCGCACAATAAAAAATGAAGGGTGAGATTGAACAATATTCATTTGAAAAAGTTAAATACCTTGGAGACAAGGACATTAAGGCCGGCATGCTTGTTGTCCCAACCGAATTCATTGATGTTGTCATCGGCACCAAGGGTTTTGCCATTGCTCTGTATGTAATTCAGAAAACTATCGTCCTTTGTGGCCCTCCTTAGCCATGCTGCTCCCCATAACAACTCGTCCTTTTCATGTTTTTGAATCAATAATTAATCAATAATCAAGTAATAATATATGTGCACATATACTATAGCTATATGAATTGACCCGTCAATTCTAAGTTAGTTTTTCCAGCTAAAGAAAAGTTGCCTGATAATTTAATTGTTTTACAAACACTAGGAACCTGTCCCTCTGCTTTTTTTAATCAATTTGATGGTGATTGATCACACAATCACATGTCTCTTTGGAAGTATCCCAAAGATTCTTGATATATACATATGTTTCAACCTATTGTTAAAGCCGCATATATATGACCAATGAGCAATCAATAGTGTTTCGACTGTTGGGGTCATGAATGAATCAGAAAACATATAGTATATTTTAGTAATACAAATCACGGGCTGAATTTCTCAATATTCCATCTCACCCCCGCATTGATCATTCCAAAACACATATATACACATCAACTACTAATGTCAACTAATTAAAAAAATATCTTGCAGGTTCTTATAAAAATCATGTTCCAATTTCTCTTATATGTTGTTCTACATATTAAAATTTTAACTTTTAAATACTTTGTAGGAAGGAATCTCTTATCAAGCCAATGAAAGAAATCATGCGTGAGACGATGTTATGACATCCTTTTCATTGTCCCTTGACATAAAAGCGTTATCCACGAGGCTGCAATTTTCTTGTGCGCAAGAAAGGGAAAAAAAAGCAATTAAATAATGGGGAGAGTCACGGTCAAATAATCACCTGATAACCATCAAAGTCACAATAATAAGGGCAGGCACCACCCTTAATATTAGCATTGTCACTGTAGGCACCTCTGTAGTTATCTGCATACTGGAATGCCTTCATTGCATTTCTCAACAATGTGTCAGAATATCCCGGATCCGATGACCGGAATGCAATGGAAGAAGCTGCAAGTGCCGCAGCAGTTTCACCGGCTACATCGGAGGCGGGGTTAGGTGCATCAACGGCATAAGCAGTTCTTGCAGTGTCCATGTCTTCAGGTCTCTCCCAACAATTGTGATCACTGCTTGGATCACCCACCTAATATTATTTCAGCAATAACAAGTAAGAGCTCATGATTCTAGGAGAGTGATGAGCACACCACCACATCCTTTATGAGCCAATCAGGAGTCACTTTCAATTCACTAGTTCGAATATTTATTTAGTCTACCAACACTAAAATAGAAATTTTCAAATCATTCAAAAAAAAAAAAAAGAAATTTTCAAATCATCGATGTATTCTGTATACTTATGTGATGGTTGATAGTTATATTAAATAACCAAACTAATAAAATGAGTAATAAGTTTATTATTGGGACTCTGTTACTTGCATCTTTAGGCAAGGACGATGCGATACCTAAAAGTGCCAAGTTCACGAACTTTGAGGACAAAGTGAGTGCTATAATGATGAATATTTTGGGATTGGACCGTCTTCTCATATTAAGAGCTTCTTTCATTTAGTTTAGCGGGGACCAAGCGTAGTTGATAAGAAACGAACAATAATTTGTAAGAACGTGAGTTTATTTTCTTAAAAAATATTTTGGAAATAATATTCTCAATATTTTGATAGACACACATGAAGTACTATTTCACTTGCATAAAATTGAACATAAAAAATGTTAATGTCGAAAGAGCAAGTTAAATTTTATAAATTTAATTCATATTGAGCCTACAATGCAAAAATATTGAAGAAAAGTTTCTGTTTAAAATTTTTATTAGTTAAAAATACATAAGATGTTTTTATTAAAAAAAAAATATCAATATGATACATGATTTCATATACATAGAATAATGAAACTTGAATTCAAATTATTCTCATTAATAAAATTTTTAAACGAACATCTTTTATCCCTTTCAAGAAAAAGATATGGGATTTGCCTTCAAAGTGTTTGGAAGGGATCGCAAATAGTACTCCTCCGGTCCTAAATATAAGACCACTTAGATTTTTTTTTTTTGAAGTTAAAGAAACAAATTAGACCGCTAAATTATAACAAATGTGACATGTAATTAGATTATATGTTAGTTTATAAGTAGAATAAATTAGTTGTAAAGAAAAAAGATAACTATAGACAATTTAAAGTGGTTAATTTTACATCTTTAATTTTTAAAAAAAAAATCAAAAAATCAAAGTGATATATAATTAAAAAGTAACAAATTACAATAAACGACAAAGGAGTATGACTAAAGGGTGACCAGGCCCCAGCCCGCACAACCACATTTCTTTTTTGGTCAAAAGCACAACCACATTTTCGCGCTCCCTATTTCTAAGGATTGGGTGAGCTAAGCTAAGACTCCAATCCATGAATCTTAATCCTAAATCCTCTCCCATGTTCACAAATTATTTTTTGTTTGGTCTAAATGTTCACCAATTATTTGAATCGCAATATTAATTTAACATTCCCTCTTATTTTGTTATTATCTTCTCTAATATTCCATCTATTCCTTAATATAAGACATATTTATGTATTTTTATGAAAACGCCATAACCGTTTGCGATTATTCATATAACCCCTCTCTTACTTGTTTATTATTGATGAGTATCAATATGAATAATATGAGAAAACTTTATAAAAATTAGAAAGATTTCTTATATTTATATACACAATCACCATCCTAAATATATTCTATATTTATGAACAAAAAGAGTAATAACATGTTACTGTGATTTTTAGGGGAGAATTACAAGACTTTTATTTATTTATTTTTTTTGAAAAAATACCTATGTCAATTTCTTTATATTCCTCATATCAAATTCTTCAATCACAAATGTTCATGCGTACTTTTTTATGTATATCCACCGTTAAGTGATAATGTTTTCAAAAATAGAACATATAATCATGTATGATTTAGAGGATTTACATATGAATATAGGAAACTTGATCTAACTATTCTCCCTTCAAAAATAAATCATTTACATATTGTTTAAACACTTCAAAATTACATGCTTATAATAACTAAAAAATAACTACATTCGTATGAATAAGTTAAATTTAAAAAATTAAAAATAACAGAGAGAGTGAAAAAAATCTTATGAATGACTTCATTATTTTTATTTTTATTTTAATTTTTTTTGCTATAAACAGAGAGCAATGGTTATACTTAAAAGAATAAATTATGATATACGAACTACGAACCATAAAATCATTAAATTACTTATTAACTAAAACACCCCTGTTCATATTACCAGACCAGACTCCCACTCTCCTTACACTGTTGTCTCTATTATGTGCGAGAGAGAAAAAAAATCAAAGCCAAGTGACAGTGAAATCGAAGAGATCAAAGCAAATTAGCAGAAGAAACCAATCCAATTAAGCACGAAATGAGTGTGTGTATCAGTATCAATATATCATCACCGAAGAAAACAAACCTAGACTTCATTCAAAACACAAGAATCCACCTCAAAAAAAAAAAAAAAAAAGCTAACGGATTATTTCAATTACCTGAACAAAAATGCGATCCGGCACCGAAACAGTCTTGATCAAATAATCAGTAGCCCAACGAATAGCGACCAAGGCATTTCTAATCTCACCGGGAGGCATATTTTCCCCAAATTCAATCACACTCCACGCCAACATTGTAGTAGTAAAGGCCATCGGAAAACCGAACTTGACGTTATCTCCGGCGTCGTAATAACCGCCGGTGAGGTCAATATTGTAATTCCACCCATCGCTCAGGCCCGAATTGGACCGCCACGTCATCCTCTGGTCTTGAGGCAGAACTCCAGAACGCTGGCCCTCGAAGAACAGTATGGCCTTCGATAATGCGTCTTGGTAATCGTGTGCGGCTCTGAGATCGAAGAAAGTGAAGGCAAAGAGGAGAAAGAGAGGAAGAAGAAGATGAATTGAGAGGCTCATTGTGGATTTTGATGAATCTTTAGGGGATTAAGTGGTATTTATAGCGTTAAGTTGGAAGGGATTCACGGGGCTTCGAATTGAAAGCGAAGAGGAGAGAGAGTGAGTGATATGATTTTGGAGGGAACGAGGCAGGAAAAGAAAAAGCGCAAAAAAGTGAAAAACATATTAGGGGTAGTTATTCTCTTTCTCACTTTCGACCAAGAGGAGATGCCACACACACATCTTCGAATCATACTAGTGTGCTGTTAAAACAGGCATAAATAAGTAATCAGGGAGTCTGCTTGCAGTTCTATACTGTTTATTTAGAGCTCTTCCTTACTCATTAAATGATAATTAGCGTCAGCTCTCCAAAAGATTGATTGCCCTGAGATAGCAGAACATAAATAAATAAATAAATAAATAAAGAGAATTAGGGAGAGTTAAACACATTTAAATAGTCTAAATCTAAATGTGATTATAGTTAAAAAATTTTGACTAAGATCAAATGTCAACAATTCATATAAGATTTAGACGGATCGCATGTACTTAACTCCCAGTACTGAACAAAAAACTGGTTACTTTTTATTTAGTTCAAGCGACCGAATGAAAGTGAGTACTATAATCACATTTATTTGTCAAATTTGATCCAATTCATTTCTCTCTGCATTAACACACAAGATGCAGTAAAATTGTTGGTTTTGCAAACTTTCGATGTCATCAAATGGAGGTGAAACGAAATTTTGGGAGTAGATATAATGGTATACAATTAATGGAAGGGGATGCATAGGAGCAATATCTAATAATACTACCTTCACGCCAATGTACCTAATATAACTTGTAGTAGTTTATAATTTAACTTGTCTTATAAACTAGATATTATATTAGGAATATAAGATATTTTTATAAAGACAGTGACTAAAAAAAAATGTAACCCCTTTTAGCATTTGTTTGGTATGAGTTTAGTTGAGATGAGGGAGAAAAAATATTTTAAATGAATTGAATTTTAAAAGATATCGGGGTTTATGTGAGATAAAAAAAACTAATTAAAAGTTTTTAATATCATTTCTCCAATTTCTTTTAAACCAATCTCTTAAAAATCCCCTATCCTCACCACATATAAAATCCAACTTAACTTGTATTAACTTAAATTAAATTATTGATATTTCTTTTTATACCTTTGATCGACATCCATGTTGTTCAAAGGTGGAGATTGTTGATGGGTTAGACAACATTGAACATGACCTTATGTATTGAGAATTTTGCAATAATAATAATCCTTTTAGACTAAAATATAATGAGGCGATCCATGTTTGTTGGAGAGAACAATTTGAACATTTTATATATACAAAAATAAAAACAATTTCGTAATGAAAAAATTAGAACAAACAGATGCAAACTACTCCATACCCTTTTATATATGAGAGACGTTTTTTTCATTAAAGTTTATTGATTGTATGATTGTATAATATGAAAAAAAAAAAGGAATGGAAGGAGTAATATAAATTACAATAATGATTAAAATTTCCAAACAATAATTTTCACCTATTCATTTATAAAAAATCAATGAAAAGTCCATATTTTTTTGGATTTATCTACCGGTATCCATTGCTATTAACAACCTATTCGTTCGGTTTGATGGAATGTAGACCAACCATTGGGAAATCTCAATACCTTCAAGTAATTATCTTGGCTGCATATCCAGGGTTTGAACTTGAGGCCACTTATTAAGTTGGAACAACCCATAGCCAGTTGATCTAAGAGTTTTGTAATAAAAAAATCCATATTTTAAAATTTCATTAGTAATAAGGAGATGATGTATTTTTATATATTAAAAATTTCACTATTATACATAATGTCATAACAAAAAAGATACTCCAGTTCTAAATATAAGAGGTAACATGGTAAATTTGTTGATTTAAAATATAAGAGGTAACATACAAAAGTTATAGTAATAAATGTTTGTTTTTCATTTATGCCCTTTATATTAAATGATAAAAGAAGGAAAAAGAAAGTGTGTATAATAAATAAATGAAGATAAAAATTAAAAACTTTATCAAATCTAACTATAATAATAAGTTATTTTGATATGTTTTCGTTGTTTTGATGTCATTGATTTTTTTTTATTTTTTTTTTGCCAGAGATGTCATTGAATTGGAGTACATGTAAATGACCAAATTTAAGGAGAGAGAGAGGGAGTGGTAAACACGCCGACAGGTGAAGTTGGGAGAGTGTCAGGGAAGTCACATGCGCAACACAAAGGCCTAGCGTGAAGAAGGAAGGGAACATTATCTGTGGGACCCTTTCAATTGTCTTTAGTTACTCCATTAATTAATCCATTGTTATTAGTTTTCCACTTGATTAGCAGTTCTACTACTGCTACTACCCCTTTATTTTATTTTTATTTTCCCACACCACGGATAGTTTGTAAACTTAATACGGGGAATCTTACGTTGCATAATGCTTATTGAAACCATATCAGTTAGTTCATCCATCAACAGACAATATGGAATCAATTACATGATATAAATGTTACTACTCCCTTTGATTCTAATATTTTATTTTATCATTTTTCTAGACAAATTTGACAGACTTATAAATTGATATTTTTTTATACATAAATTTTAGAAAAGTGATCGGATTCATCCACAATTCAAAGGCATGGCTCCTAACTCATGATCAACTGGAGGATTATCTTTGTGGGCTCAGAAATATGTCAAACAAACCATTTTTTCTGTCTACACATGTAGGTTTCACCAAGCTTCACTTAACTGTTAAGATACTTCCCCAAGCGCCTCGATTAGAACCACAACTAAGTGGTACTCCTCAAGAATCGAAAACTTGTCAAGATAATCGAATGTCCAATCCTTTCGCCAGTTAAACACACGGACAATTGGTGACTTATAAATTGATATGTAATATATGCATTTTTAAGAAATCGTATGTAACATATAGTATAATTAAATATTTAGTTTCTTTAATTTTTTTTTAAAATTAGTCAACTATATCTTATATTAAGGGTCATGTCTAATAGGAATATCTAAAACATAGCTTAGAATGAAACAATTATTGTTGTTAGGTCATTGTACACTCTGTTCACTCTTTTTTTTTTTTTTCCTCTTTAATTATTTTTAAGGTGTATGCTCGTTTTCTAGACCCCTACACGAAAAGAATAAGCTTATGGGACAAATGATAAAGCTACATAATTGGCAAGTGAACATTAAATAATGATTATTTTTGAATAATTATTTTGTGGGTAACAAGCCATCTTATATTTAAGAAAATCACATTAAGCTATACCTAATCTCAATATAATTACAAATTATTTTAATTCAATTTCAATAAGGGCGTGTTTTGCGACTTTACGTGAAGAGGAAAATGGCCAGGAAGGAGATACCAGTTGGTGGGAAAGGATAGGATATGATTGGAGAGAATTAACAGACAAAACGGGATCTAAGTATTAAATAATGTTCATAACTTCATATACAATTCTCTTTGCATAATTTTCATAATCATTTTTATTTTGTTTTAATGGAGATGTGGCCAATTTGGTTTCAGATAAATATGAAGAATTATAATTAAAAACCATATAATAAGTTCATTTAATTAAGGGACAGTTCCTTTTTGAGATGAACATTATATTCCCTGAATGAGAATGATGATCCACAATTTCCTTAGTTTGAGTCAAGGGAATTAGCAGACTAATGATGGATCATCGATGGCTCCAAGATGTTTCACAGTCACAGAGTAACTTCCAAGCATCAAATTCAACGTTCAAATAATAAACATATTTATTCGTGTGAGTGTGGGTGCGCGCGCGCTACAAGTTTAGAGCTCTTTGATGCCCTGCCTATCATTTCACTAGCGAGTAGCATTTCAGGGTTTATTTCTTAACATCTATTTAACCAAGCTGCACATTATCTATCTGCCAAATTTAATAAGCTATTTATCGATTTCATTTATGCGAATGCGATAGTCATACTTCAGTGTCACGTACCGTGTTAACTAAGCTGTTTGTAAGATTAAATCAACGGCGAACCAAATAAATATAGAGCAAGTTTCATGTAATCATAAGAAACATGAAATACATTGTACTGATGTCAACTCATAAATATGTTGGTATATAAATGATGATTAATTTCTCCATTCGGTCCCAATTATAAGAGCCAGTTGACTTTTTGGAAAAATTAAGGATGCAAAATACACCACTATAAATTGTTTATATTTATCTTTTTTTTTCCTCAAAACTAAGTTATTTTACTTATAAACTATCATATAATCTAATTACATTTCGCATATATTAAGATTTAGGGGTCTAATTTGCTTCCTTAATCTCCCTAAAAAAAGTCAACTGGCTCTTATAATTAGGACAGGAGATAGTAATAATTAGCGTAGCTTTCCATAGGTGACAATTTAGTTAATTCATTGGCAAGTGGGCAAGAATGAAGTTTGTGGCTGAAAAGTCGTCTCTCAACTCACAATTGCTTTGTATGCGGGGTTTCGTAACTACCACCATTTTATCCAATGCATTAAGACAAGTCTTTCAATAGGATTCAGTGACAACAACATACACATTGTATTTATTTTTTTAATTTGGAGACTGATTATAAATTCTAGTTCTTCCAAGAATGATCCATTAATTTCTTCCGCTATAACCGTAATAGTTTCCGCATGAGAGGCATTGATGATTGAAGCATCGATGTTGAAATGCACTATACATGACGTGACTTCGGTACTCATACATGACAGTATAATGTATATGGGCTTAAACATATTTGGATCAAATGTTTATCGACATGCCTGAATATTTGAATATGTGAAATGTTTTGTCGATATTGATAAAAAGAAAAGAAAAAGAAAAAGAAATGTATTATAGATGACAATTCTGTCCAAACAAAGATGTGATATATACAATTATTCCTCTAACAATACATCATACACAAATACATATAATAGAACCAAAATCTTTTTTTTTTTGGATAAATACTTATTCACTGTTAAACAGCAAATGCGTACAAATCTCCTAGAAAAGATTCAAACATTGGTTCATTACGTTATGGGGATTAACCACTTCCACTAAGCTCAACTCAGCCCTGTTGATACTGAAACCGAAATCTCATCAATATCATTGATCACCAATATATGTAACATATAAACTATAGGAAGTAAAAAACCACATTCATAATGTATAAATATTGTGACCTACTTTAATTTCCACACAAGCATGGAATAGCTGGAACTTGGAAAGGCCTGCATTGTTGGAGTTTGGAAAACCTCTTTCGATTATTGAGAACCATTGAAATTATTTGGCATTATTCTTGGAAACTTTGGTTGCTCCTGGTTGTTAGAACAATGAAAAACCCTTTTGTGTATTATTGGAACAAGCAAAAACCTTGAAATTTTGAATTTAGTAGCGTCTGTGTTTGACATAATCCTTATTTAGCTGGCTAAACGTCAACGACTCTTTTTTTTTTTTTATTTGATCGCCAACTCTTATTGTTGGCCTAAAACCTGACTGCTAACTGAAATATTCTCTTATAATTACAAAGGGTCGCTTGTATTGTTTTAAGCCTAACACATCAATATGTCGATCTTGATAATGAGAAATAGTTAATATCCAAAATTGAAATTCATTTGGCATCAAGAATCAAAACAATCAAAATCACTTTGGTCGCCGGCGATAAGGATATAGAATGTCATCTACGGTATCCTTCACGTAGTTGCCCACCCTGTACAAGTTTCTCACACAGCCTGATGCTACTAAGTCTGCATTTCTTAGAAACCTGCACAATCAAATATCTTCCCTTGTTAGGTATTATCATCATAATCCCTCAACCTTTTTGTTTCAACCAAGACTAATGTTAAACTTTTTTAAGGCCCCAATTAGTCTAGTTTAAGTGCATGTTTGGCAAACCCAAAAAAGCACTTTTGTGGGTAAAACCTATGTTTTAGAATTAGAACAGACAAACACTCTCAGCTTTTTCAGAATAGCTTTTAACTGTCAAAATCTAGGTTGACTAAGTCAGACAAACACTCACAGTTTTTTCAGAATAACTTTTTAATCTGCAAATCTAAGTTTTGGGTACAAAACCTAGGTTTTGCCAGAAACTATTTTTTTCTATAATCTCAGAAGTTATTTTCTAGAATCTATTCTCTCAAAACACTTTTTCAGCTTTTTTCTCAGAAGTTATTCTCCATAAACTAATCCAAACAGACCCTAAGTAAGATAATGGCATTCTTTTCCAACGTCTGTAGTCACTATTATATAACAGTGCAAATTTGTATAAGCTAATTTTATTGTGTACTTGCCTGTTAAAATATTCTTCTTTAGTGGGGCTTGGAGGTTTATATCTCCTTGGTTGCACTTGTGGCTGTGGTTGTGGTTGAGGCAGAGGTTGATCATTCTCATGTTCTGCACAAGACAGGAAAAGATCCAAGAAATGATAAAGCGTTCAACAATAAGAAGAAACAGGACATACAAAATGCAATAACTTGAATCGCCAATAGAACAAAAGCTTCAACTGCCTAGTGTTGGTGATAAGTTCTTTACTCCCAGAATGGCAATGCTATTAGAGTAAATACTCCCTCCCTTAATGAATGACCTATTTGAGGAATTGATCTTGATTCTAAATGTAGTACCAATTTCTAATTTTTGTAAATTTTTCTCAAATTAGCCCTATTGATGCTTCATCAACAATAATCAAGTGAGAAGGGAGGGAAGTCATTAAGCGACTGTTTTAGAAGAATAAACAGGTCACATTCACTAATGCCCTTAATCAAATCAAATTAGGTACATAAATCCCATATTTAGGACTAGAGGGAGTAACATATATTATCAAAGATAAAATGATGCTTAATTTCACATACTATTGTTTACCCAACAATACATTCATGATGTTATCACTAGTTCAGTTGCAAGCAAAGAAAGTCCATGGGTAATTGCAGAGTGTGGAATATTTGTAAACTCTGATAAAGCTAAGATTCTTGAAGGGCGATGAAATAAGAACAAGAAAGTTCCCGCACAAAATATTTGTAATTTTTATAATTTAAATAAAAATAGCTAGGGATTTCTTGCTATCTTGATAATGCAAGTATTAAACAGTTTAGCACCATGAACAACGAGCAGCACCATGAAAATGCTTGAGAAAGAGCATGCTACAGAAAAGACGGCCCTACTACTGCCCACAGGGATAGAATTTTTTTGAAAAAAAACGTTTACTGTCACTGAGGTTTTCAATTCTAACAATACTACCCACAGGAAGGGGTTTGGAAGAGAAGGAAACAACTTAGAACCAGAGCGTAAAAAATAAAACCAAGAAATATCTATTACCATCATCTTTCTGAGCAGGGGCTGGAACATGTCCAGCAGGCGCAGATGAAGGTACTTTATCTAGCAACACCTGAAACAAGTGCGAAAAATATCAGATTTCAGAAACACACAATATTTCCTTGGGAAACAATAGTAAAAATTACTTGTTCCAACAATCCAATCCTCAACTCCCTCCCCTTCTATTTTTTTCCTAGCAACTCTTACAAACAAGAAGCCATTATATTATTTTGGTTCCTTAATATCTTTTCCCAGCACCAGAATTTATTAGTCCTCACAATCACGTAATTAAAACAAATATAGGATGCTATTAAGAGAAAATCTGTTCGTTGAAATTTGAAAATGCTGTCCCACAAGGAGTAACTGAGAAAACACGTTTGCAATCAACAAAATGTATAAACACTTGCAAAGCTATATTTCTCATTTTCCCTGCAGCTAAATTTATCAATAACAACCAATATTCTTCACTTTCTGAATATTTATTAGCCAACTCAACCTTTCATTTCTTCAACTAGAAGACCTAACGAATTTACTGCCCTGCTTCTCCAAAAAGTTGATGCTAGTTAGATTGCATTATAATACAAGTGTCAATTCCATAGGATGTTACAAGAAACCCTCAATAAAAAATAAACCCAGTTTGCATCTACATAAAACAAGATGGGGAAGGTTCAGATATAAAACCTCTAGACCAAGGCAAAAGGGCAATACTGCTGTTTTGTCTTGTGGATCAGCTGAAGAATTTTTGTTGTCTACGTAGACAGAGTATCCAACACATGCATACTTGAAATCAGTAAGACTGCGGCCTTTTTTTGTTGCTTCCAACTCAGTTTCTCCCACAACAGAGGAGGGCACTGGTTATATCCATAAGAACACCAGATCAAAATTTCAACAATTTTGAAACAAGGCATGATTAAAGTGGCTAAAGTTGAAGGTCACAATATTCACCAAAAAATAAAATACAGAATGAAATATTCACTCATGACCGCAAACTACAACACTGTAAAACTACATTGTGGACTTGTGGTAGCTTAGGACCTTTTCAACACCTTTATATGATTATTAATATGCATTCAAAACCATGAAAGTAAGGATAGCAATAGGCACCAGCGAAGACTGATGTTAATTTCATTTTGTAAGTTTTTTTTTGGCCGAATGTCAGTTCTAGAAACAGCATTATAACATGTAAATAACAAAGCTCAAAACTCCACCCCATCAACAAATAAATAGGTATAAAATTTCATTTCCCTTCATTTTCTGTATTCAACTCAAGCTTTCAGAAAAGATACCGACCTAATGATGTTCAAGAAGATAAAAGGGGCAGCAAAGGGAGAAAAACATAGACCTTGCTAAGGCCCTATAGAAGTCAACCAATAAGTGTATTTAATCGTTTTTCGGGCAAAAACTTCTGGGACAGTGTCAAACTGAGTTGAGAAAAACTTCCTAACCTTCCTCAAAACATTACAAACTTCCAGAAAAGAAATCTAAAGCGCCATACAGTATAAGGAAATGTCCTTGAAATGCACTGAAAATCAATGAAACACACAAATACAATAACACGGAACTAAAACATCATTTACATTCACAAATTTGTCAGGATAAATATACATGTTCCGTAAGCCTTTGTGCTAATTACTACCTATCTGGATATGTTAGAAGAAACCCTATCCCTATCATACATCGAAGAAAGTAAAAAAAAAAATTATCAAGACCGTGATTTAATACGAATCCCTCTGTCTTTGTTCAGAAAGAGCAACATAACATAACCAATAACGAAGCTTGAAACTTTCGCCCATCATCATCAGAGAAAAAATGAATACAATTTCACTTCAATATCTAAGCACACTATTTATCGAGCTTCCAAGAAAATAGAAAAAGAACAAAAAGAAACTTAAAAGTAGCGAACAAAGAAGGCGAACCTTGCTGAAGCGTTCTAGAGAAGCCAACGCAAGTGGGGTTCTTGGATTTAGATTTATGAAGTGATGAGTAATAGAGACATCCTTTACACGATTTTCCCTTGAATCCTGTGGTTTGAGGAGAGCCAGGGTTTCGATTAGGAAAAGGATCTCGAGATTGGTCTCCTCCACCTTCGTCTCTATTGTTCACCTCCATCAATCAATTATGCACGAACTTGCTTCCCACCAAAACCAGCTTCCATATATTTGCAGTATTTTTTTCTTTTTTTTGGCATGGGGGGAGGGGTCTATGGGCTCTATATAATACTACCTACGTCCATGAGAATTTCCGTCTTTTTTAATGAACTTATCCCACAATATATAAGGTTTTATTTGACTTTATTTGAGTAATAAATATTTTTTTTTCATTTTATCCATGCATTAATTTTCCTACACATTCTCTTTCATCTTCTTTTCATAACTACCCCTCTCTTACTTATTCATAAATAAGGGCAATATGGTATATTTCCTACATAATTTAACTAACTCTAACTAATTTTTTAGGAACCCACAATTCGGTTAAAAAAACCTTATATTATGGGACGGAGGGAGTATATACACTATTCTGGGTGTATTTATAAGTCGCTCGTTCGTTACGTAGAGATTAAAGAAAACCTTAAAACTTATTAATTTTCCGTTAAAATCTAACATACTTTTAAGTTTACTCATATTTAATGTCAACTACAACTCATGAAAATAAAGTCAATACATAATAAATAAAAAATAAACTTGTATATTCACACTAAATATATATTTAATAAGATGACTAAATAAAACTTTGTTCCTCTGTCCCATAAATAAATAGAAACATATATAACATTAAATAAAACATTGCTTCCCTACCCCATAAACATTATACCACAGACAGAGGACTAAAACGTTAACGACATGACATAGGCCTGATAGAAATCGGACCGAATGACAAAAAAGGAAAGGAAATATGGTCCGAAACTCTTTTTGCTCTTTGAACCAAAAACCTTCATTGTCTGTTTTTTTCTTATAAGAAAAGCACTATTTTCTGGAAAATAATGTCATATTGTTTGCAGGTCAAAAATTCAATAAAAGACCATACATAAATTTTAGAGACTAGCAGGCATAATCAACTGCAGGCACTTCTAATTTTTTTTATTTTTTTTGGGGAAAAAATGTAGTCAGCATGAGGAAAAAGGATTTGATTCGTTTCAATTTTGATTGAAAGTTTGATTTTGTTGATGAATTCATAACATTAGGAGAAGAATAACCCCAAATAAATCCAATGTTTGAATGAAATTGATTATATATATTTAGGATAATGTATAAATACTGTGTATATTTTTTTTCGATTTAGTTGGTTATTCTTGGTTGCATAAAAGTTTAGGCGGTGTGTATATAGATTGTGTACAAATACTTTAAAAAAACTTGGTTATTATCACCGGGATTCTTTCAAGGTAAATGAACGGTGATAAAAATTCAAAGATTCAAGGGGGGAACAGAGAATTTTTCTATAGATTAGATCAGTTAATAATATTACTTATAACATTAAGTTTTATTTTTCAATTGACTGTTAACTTTCTTTTGACTAGGAATGCTCTCTTACATGCATCGGATAAGTTCTTCCTCAGATTCTCGGTGTTCAAACTCTTCTCTATGAATAATTCTTACCAGCTATGCAACATATTCAATCTATTATTACAAGAAAATTGAAGAGGTTGGCCATACCAATACTAATTAAAAACGCACGCACGCACGCACGCATACAACACTAAACAAACACTAGTGCCAACAAATCCTTGCAACACCTTCATGCGAAAAAGCCCAAGCAAATTCAACCACAGATGCAATTTCAGCTTCGCATGCAAGAAACTTCAACATCCCATGAAAGTTTCATTCCATTAAATGACTAAAACCTTTTCATAGTCTATCTTTCGATTGATTACTGAAAAAGAATATTCCTGTAATCCCAATCATCATTAAATTAAGTAAAGCCATCTATTCCCACCAGCAACCAACATCACACATCTCGGAACAAGGAAGATCAAAGGAACGGCGATTATTAAATTGAAACAAAAATTACATGAGATGACACAATGCACAAGATCTACATGTACGAAGAATCCTTGTACAATGTTGAGCCATGAAATGGGATTATACTGTACAGTAAGAGACGACATTCTATGTAAGCCCTACGACTCAGGTGTGCAGATACTCACAAAAAGCTCCTTTCCTGCAGTGTCCACTCTCGTGGAACTTGCACACTCCTCTTTGCGTTCCAAAAGGAGGCCCGGAAGAACCTCCTCCCCGGCTGGCACCACCACCAAACGAAGACTGCCTGTTCCATGTTTTATCACCACCATGAGGACCACGATCCCTTTGGTTTGGGAACCTATCTCCATTATGATTTTGTTCATTTCCCCACATGCCTTGGCCCGCAGCCGGCGCAACCCAACCAGGATTAGCACCACCGGGTGCCGAACCTTGACCAGGCACAACCCAACCTCCATTAGCATTAGGATGGCCTTGACCAGGTTGAGCCCAACCAGTAGAGATTACTGAAGATGGTCCCTGACTGGGAGCTGCCCATCCTGGATTTGCGTTACCTGGTGCTGGACCCTGGCCAGGCATCCAATTCATGTTCATATTAGCAGCTGGAGGTCCACCCCAATTTAGATTTGGATTTCCAGACATTACCCCCCAACTAGTATTTTGATTTTCTGCAACAGTCATGCCCCAAGGCATGTTAGCTGGCAGAGCAGCAGGAATGTTAGGTTGATTACTTGAAGTTGGTGGTCTCGAGTCTTGCATGCCTGGCATGGGTAAATTCCCCATAGGATTTCCAGAGTTAAATGAGGCAGCATTCTGGATAGATGAAGCATCGGTCCAGTGGCCATGAGCCGACAGGGGTTGGGCAGGCATAGCAGCAGGATGATTTGATTCTACCCTTGAATGGACACTTCCCCAGACCTGTGGTTCACCCCCTCGTATCTGAATTGAACCAGCCATTTCAGGCTTCTGAACTAATCCAGATCCCCAACCTTGAGCTTCAGCATGAGAATTATGGTCGCTCACAGCAAGGTTTTGCATACTTGCAATTTTAATGTCAGCGCCTGTATTTCTTGAGGCATCCGCTGTAATAGGTGCCACCATTGTTGCTTGAGGATGACCATGAGGTATACCGGCATTTGGGGCTGGAATCTGAGCTGTTTGTGAACTTGAACCACTTTCAGCACTTCGCACCACTTTCTCTACAGCGACATGGGTCTGCATGCCTCCATGGCCTCCAGGAAAAGGACTCCCTACAAGAGAACCAGTTGAGTGTACGGGAGTTGGTGACCATTTATTTTCAAAAGCATGCTCTTTAGTCCCATAAGAGGTAGTCTGAGGAGTAGGTGAAGGAAGATTCGTTGATTCAATTCTAATACCAACATCAGGCCCCCGCACACTTGTAGGGATCTTGGGAATCTCAACTGTCATTGGAGGAGGCCTATTTGCTACAGAATTATTATCTTCATATCTCCAATTTCCTCCAGTAGCTTGGCCTAGAGAACCCATAGCATTATGTGAATTATAGAACCCACTACTCCGATCAAATGTAGATCTTCCACCAACTTGAGCATCTACACCTTGTTGTGCTGGCAAATGAAGCTTCCCGGAGGGTGAGGCTCCATAATTTAAATTATGCGCTGTCTGAGCCATTGGAAAAGTTTTATCCACAGCTGATGGCTCCTTAGAAAAGTTTCCAGCTAAGGCATCGGTTAAGAGTAAAGACTCATCTGGTTTCTCAGGGGTTCTCCAAATTCTCAAATCAGCAGGAAAATATCCAGTGTTATTCCATTTACGTAACTGTGCCATTGAAAATGGTCCCTGTACTTTTCCAGATGGATCCTTATAATGCCACATCTTTTCTGTTTCATTAATTTTCACAGCAGGCAATGCTATGCCAGTTGACGATGCAGCAGAAGCATTGGGCATAGTAGTAGAAAGAGGCTCGGATGCTACCACAGGCTGGATACTTTTGCCACTATCTAAGCTTGAATATAGCTTTTGCCCCTCCCAGCTATTAGATGGCTGTGTTTCACTCTCTCTACCCCGGAGCATTTGAACATCATTCAATACCTCAGAGGCACTAGACGCACCATCAAATTTAACTGAGAGTCCTTTATTTGACAAATTCCTGCTTAGCTCACGATTCATATTAGAATAGTTCCTAGCTCCACTCCATGACTCATTTGAATTAGAACCGCCTGTTCTAGGAGAAACAGTTTCTCTCCCCCTTCGATCAAATGCAATTCCTCTAGGT
Organism: Mimosa bimucronata; assembly: GCA_037074515.1. Lineage (NCBI taxonomy): Eukaryota > Viridiplantae > Streptophyta > Magnoliopsida > Fabales > Fabaceae > Mimosa > Mimosa bimucronata. The sequence goes on from CM073438.1 coordinate 1,261,112, forward strand.
CTCATGTAACTCTCTGCAGACACATAAACCAAATAAATAACCATGTAAATTCTGGAGAAGAGGAAACACTTCATATGCCAAGGACCAACTCAACTCAAACACTTCATATGTTTAGTAAAGGATTACTATCATCTCAAATAATAAATACTTTACTGAATTTGCAAATACCTGATCGTTTAGGAACAGTTTCTTCTTCTTCCTCAGACTCATAACTTGGATCCATGTTTGGGTCTGCATGTATTTCTGGAATTTCCTCCAATCTTCGCTGACGTTCCTCAGGTGTTTTTAAAAGCTGCAATTTCTCCACACATTCTCTGAGCGTGAAATTAAGTCAAGGATTATCTCAAAGTAACAATTCAAGCTTGGTCAATTTTGAATAAATGAAAAATTATTTCATGAATGAATACTTCAATAACCATATCATAAAATAACTTGACGAAACGAAATACTTATGATCAACAAAAAAATCAACATAATATCAAGTATATAGCATATTGCATTATTCATAGGCCACAAAATGTGCAACTCATTTTAGACTGTATAATATGTGATGTCAAAATGAAAACTATCAATCTACAACAACAACAACAACAACAAAGCCTTATCCCACTAAGTGGGGTCGGCTACATGGATCACACGACGCCATTGTGCTCTATCAGTAACCAAATCTTTAGATATATTATTTATTAAAAGATCTCGCTCTACAACTTCATTGAGTGTAAGCCTCGGTCTCCCTCTTCCTCTCTTAATCGGACTCCAGACTTTTGATATACCCTCCTCACTGGCGCATCTAATGGCCTCCTTTGTACATGTCCAAACCACCTCAAACGATTTTCTACCATTTTCTCACTGATAGGTGCCACTCCAACTCGTTCGCGTATATGATCATTCCAAATCTTATCCTTTCTTGTGTGACCACACATCCATCTCAACATCCTCATTTCAGCTACCCCCATCTTATGTTCATGTTGACCCTTCAAAGCCCAACATTCACTACCATATAATACTGCCGGTCTTATAGCAGTGCGATAAAACTTCCTTTTTACCTTATGGGGTACTTTTCTATCGCAGAGAACTCCAGTAGCTTTCCTCCATTTACACCACCCAGCTTGAATTCTATGATTGACATCGTCATCAATCTCACCATCTTGTCTTATAATTGATCCCAAATACTTAAACTTCGTTACTTGAGGGATTGTTTGCTCTCCCAATTTAACCTCTAAATCACCTCTAAGTTGTCTATTTGCAAAATTGCAATGCATATATTCTGTCTTACTCCTACTTAAACGGAAACCCTTCGACTCCAGCGTGTTTCTCCATATTTCTAATTTATCATTAATCTCCTCTCTTGATTCGGCCAGAAGGACTATATCATCAGCAAAAAGCATGCACTTAGAGACCTCTTCTTCTATAGGCTCAGTTAGAGCATCTACTACTAAGTTAAACAAATATGGGCTCAAAGCTGATCCCTGATGTAGGCCAATTCTTATAGGGAAGTCTTTTGTCTCACCTCCCAGCGTTCTAACCTTAGTCAACACCCCATCATACATATCCTGTATAACTTTAATATAAGCAACACATACTCCTTTCTTTTCCAAGGTTTTCCAAAGTAAATCTCTCGGCACGCGATCATACGCCTTTTCTAAGTCAATAAAAACCATATGTAAGTCTCTTTTTCTACTTCGATACTTTTCCATTATCCCCCTTAATAGATATATCGCCTCCATTGTGGATCTCCCTGGCATGAACCCAAACTGTCTCTCAGAAATACTAGTTTCTAGTCTTAACCTATGCTCAATCACCTTTTCCCATAGTTTCATTGTATGACTCATAAGTTTAATTCCCCTGAAAACTATCAATCTATATATTTAAAATTCATGTCAGATATTATGATAAAGGAAAATTAAAAAAAAATCTATTATTTGTACAAAAATCACTGAGCATCGCTACAGAGGACCATTTTGATGGATAGAATACAAAACATCTCCAAACCACTAGATCAACTTTAATATAGTATTGTCACCTTCACTAGAAAATAAGAGGCATACAAAAAACCACAGCGAGTTTAGCACATTACCTCGCGCTTCATAAATCTAAAAACTTCAAAGCTATAAGGAGTAAAGTTACAAAGTTGATTCCACTGAAGAAAAATGAAACTTAAGTCTAAAACTATAAGGATTTTCCTACTGATGGAAGATCCCAAATTAAAAGATGAAAATAAATTGAAACAAACAACTCAAAAAAATCCACATATTTCTGTCTCCCCAAACGGGTAACCTATACCTGCACAATGCAAATGCTACCAGACATTAACTTGGAGGATAAAATCAAGTTCCTTTAGAAAACATTTTCATGCATTGGACAAACAGGAAGCTGATAAGCACAACAACAGATACATTATGCTTAAAAAAATAAGTTCACGACAGAAGGATATTCTTTTCTCCGTCCTTTCTCACTGGCTCTATCACGGAGGTGACTTAGCCTCACTATCTCTGTTTCTAGCCACTGCAATGAAAAAAGAAAGAAAGAAACATATGCATTATAACAAGGACCATAAATAATACTTTAACTAGCCACAGATGAAAAGTAATATGAATATAAAATATGGAACAAGGGATGAAACACAGAGCAGAACACATTCAATTTAACTCAAACTAAACAGGAGAATTAGTTATATTCCAACATAAATTGTTCTTCTTTGGCAAGCTGAGAAGCCTCACAAAAATGTCAAGAGGATTAGAGTTCCCTGAAGATGACCTGAAGACCTCGGAAGACTTATACCTGCAGTGACCACTGAGCAATTTTTTTTCAGAAATGAAAAAATATAATTGGGCGAAGGGAGGATGTACATTTTGTTTAAGAACGATGGGGACAAAGGTATCATGAGATGTCTAAATCCCACATTAAATGTACATCTTGTCGGAGCATGATGGGGACTAGGTATAATGAGACGTTTAAGTCCCACATTAAATAGTATGGGATGCTATATGGGATACTTACAACTGTTGGTTCTACCACTTATAGCAAGCATTTGGCAGAGAGATCCCCACCTCAATTGAGTGTCCACCAATGGGTATCAGAATTAGTGGTTGGCAATTTCGGAAAGGGCGAATTGCCTAGAGTTCTGAACACTGGAGGGATTTGATCAATCAAAAAGCTAAGTGAAATGTTGCAAAAGTGTATCAAGAGGCATCAACTCTCAAGGAGGCAAATTCATGTTGACTAAGGTGGTATAGAATGCCTAAATCCCACCTTTAGTATAGGAAATTCTACAGAGCACTTGAGTGGATTGATCCTTCTACCTCAATAACTAGCTTTTGGCAAAGGGTTCCTCACATTGAATGTCCAGTCTCTGCATCTAAGAAATATTGGTTCCTCGAGAAAGGCGTGCGCAAAGCACCAATGACAAGGCATGTGCCGAACTCCACACCATAACAAATTTAAAGGTGAAGTATGCCATTGAAGATGCAGGCTTTCTTCTCCCAATAGTAAAAGGGAACTAAACTGAAGTATCAACTTCCATTTAAATCTTCAAAGTACAATAGATATGCAGATGTCTTATGAGCTACGTGCTGAGTCAACTAGTTATAACCAGTTCTAGACCTGGGCTAAAGCCAGATAGGCTTAACACAGCAGCAAAAGTTGCACTAATTAAGGCAATCCAAGTAACCAATGAATAAATTCAGAAGCAAGCATAAGAACATGTCATGATATTAGGTTCAAAAGGCTACAACTCACATCTTTTACTCTGACCGCTTGCAGTGCCATTGCTTTGTCTTGAATGTCACCCTGCAAGCACACATTCATCCTCAGCACAGACTGAAGTATTGAAAGCCTAAAAGCCAAGCTTAACTGAGCAGAAAATTACCACTGTCAGCCGATTGATCAACCCACACTTTATACTCTGACGGAGACGCTTGCATTCATCCTAACAGTCAAAAGGCCCCGTCATTATGTTAATAAAAAAGAATCAACCTCTAGCACAAGTTAATACTCCAATACAGAAACAATTTTATTACTTTGGAAGTCAGATGGTTAAATACACAATTGCCAATGATGCCTCTAGATTATATTTTGAGAATAAGGACCAACCAGCAATAGCACCATCTATGAGATATTAAGAGGTACATAGTTATTTCAATTATAAAAATTATTTTGTTCCTAATAATAAAATTATTTCTGTATTGGGGTATTAAATCGAAAATGATTTTTTGTTTTAGATCAAAAAAGGGTACTTTTAAAACACTGCAACTATCGGGACCAAAAGGAAGGCAAGAGAAGAAAACTACTATATAAATTTTAATGTTCTTTTAATCACCTCTGTGAACTCTTGATTTGAGATTATATCGATCGATACAATCTCTGTCTTGCTTAAATTTAAGATTTCAAGCAAGGTATCTGTCATCCTTTTACCAACTTTATATGGTTCAGCTGCTTTGCATGTTCCTGAACATGAAGACAAATAACATAGAACCACCTTAAAAATATTGTTTCATATTGAAAGTATTGACAGAATGAAGGGTATTATTGCCCCAATATTTACCTACAACCTGAACCAGCCTATACAAGTCTTGCTTCTGACCACTGCCAGAGATCCTTATTCTTACAAAAGACCCAACAACTTTATCATGAAACTTATCCGTATCTTCAAGTAATTCTTCCACCAAATTGCGTCTTAGATAAATTAAATTAATGTTATGATTATCAATAGCTGCGTAATCATCAGTATTGGATTGAAGTCCTCTTTCATCACTTTTTTTTCGTGTTTTGCGTCTCTTGTCTTTTCCAGTCTTTTGATAGGAATCAATATTGCCATCACCTTCCAAATGATTTACTTCAGTATCAACAACACTCCCCTGTTGGTCCTCAGTCTGAGAATCTTCTTTTAATAGGAAGTGGGATTCAAGAAGCTTTAACATTTCAAAATGACCCACTCTTGGTTTACCAAACAAATTCTGAAGCCTTGCATCACAAATTATTTGACTTTTTCGGCGAGGATCACGGAGCTTGTTTCTTTTAATATACTCTAGCAGAAGAGCCTGCACATCAAACTGAGACAGAATAGATTTGTCACCATTTCTCATGTGCATAACAAACTCCAAAAGCTCTTTTGATGCCCAATCAGACCTCTCATCTGCATATGCCCCTTTGTCACCAGTCGATGTCATTGTACTACGTGAATTCACCCTGTTCGAACGGGACTTCAATCGTTTACTGGCCTTTCTTCTTTTAACACTACTACTCCCTATATTTTCAGAAGAGCTATCTGAATGTAATCCCCCATCATTATTAGCCTCATAGGGCTCATCGGGTGATTCTTGCTTGGTAAGGATATCAGATCCCTTCCATGGGTTTTTAGCTTGAGCAAGCTCATCATATGTTAAAGATAGCTTCCCTTTTAGATCTGTGTAGTAGTCCTTGAAGAGATACTCCCAGCTGCTTTTGTCATCAAAATCAACTTGTCCCTGCACCAAGCATACAGAATGAAAAAGATGACCGCAAAAACGAAAGAATAGCCTCAACCTGAAATTCTGATGATGTCTGAAACTCAGAATTACTATATGTTCAATAATTGCCACCACCATCATAGGTGACCATGGGAACTTAAAAGCCATAGTGAACAGCAAATTGCAGTGTATGGCAACCCTAAAATGCAGCACACACAGATATATAATTCAAACTCACCAGCTATAAATTAATAATCAAAGTATATCACACGTGACAGAATAGAATGTAACTTAGAGCTGGTTGTGTGAATGGAATTAACAAAAATTTAAAATGTAACTTTTTAAAGACACCTGTATCAGAAAAACTCTAATTCAAATTGCACTGTAGCGCATATCATGGGCAATGGCAAAAAGTGCAAAAGGCACAAGCCACAGCAGTGTCAAGTGGAGCTGCCAAACTATACATGGCATAGGGCAATGGTTAATGAAACATCAACAACTATGACCATCATTGAAGAGTTTTGCTTTTTTTCCACTAATAAGAGATTGTAATTAGCAATAATAAGCATTAAGACTGAGGAGGACATGACATCATGCTAAGGAAAGCCATACAGACAGTAAAAGACACAAATATCAAATTAGCTAATATTTGCATCATGCTAAAGCAACAGTTCTACAAGATAAAAGGTCACAACAAGAGTAGGACGGAATGCATACCGAATCCTTGCTACCGAGTTCATTCTGTTCAATCAGCATCACAGTCCTCATGCATGTCTCACAAAAGCCATTCTTTCCCCTAACACACAAGATGACAGCATCTTTGGTGCACCCCTTGCACAAAGAGAACGTACAGGTATAGCACATGTAGTAAGAACTCTTCCCACAGTTGCTGCAAAGATGCCAACCTGGAACCATGATCAAAAGATTTGCTAACTCCAGTAAAGCATTTTAAAAATGACGAAGTTTTGCTAATATTTGATATTTCAGTACTTAAAATGAACTCATTTACATTTTGAAATCAAGAAATTAATAAATAAGGCGAATGCTACTAAGACCAAAAGATAATAAAGGAAAGGGAAAAATTTAAAGAAAGCAACAAACAATTGGGGCACAAAAATGTGTTTCCTATGTGAAATGAAACGATATATTTACAGTATATGAAGTCTATCGATATGTAAAATTCTCCATCCAAGAATCCATATATTTAGTAGCCCTTCAACTTGTATCTGGAAAATATAAAAACAGTGATAGAACAGAATAAGAAAGAAACATACCACAATTCCATTTACCCTTTGCCCGAAAGAATGCATCATCACGATTAACACATGTAGGATGGTAAGCCTTTGGGCATCCCCTGGTAATCACCAAAAAGCAATGAATTTGCAAGCAAAACTTCAAAAAATAACGTGCATATGTCCTGAAAAATAAATATCTCACCTGCGGTCACAAAGCACAAGCTCACCCCCATCAAAGCATATGAAACAAACATCCTCTTCCATCTTTTTTCTAACTGGAACTCTAGCTGCAGACTTTGAGTTCTTCCCACGCTTCCTCTTGCCACTGCTGACACTTCTACCTTCCTCCTCAGCTATCTCCATCTCCGTCTCCTCATTCAATTCAGCACTCCCGGCATATTCTGCCATTTCAGCACCATCTACTTCCTCTTCCATCAAATCTGCTTCATTGGCTACCTCCACCTCTTCTGCCTCTAGAGCCTCCTCCCTTCCACCAGCTTCATCTGCATCCTCTTCTGTGTCAGTTGTACCTTCCACTGCTGTACCAACCGCATTCAACTCCTCTGCTTCCTCCTCCTCATCTTCAGCCCCCATGCCAACTCCATCTGCTTCAGTTGGCTCATCAAGGGTGTCAGGCACAGATCCATCTCCCATCTCCATCCCCACTGCCACTTTCTCAGCTTCCTCATTCTCATCTGGCATGCCATTTTCACCTGCCGCTTCATCCACCTCCCTAATCTCTACTGCTCCAGTTGTCTCACCTGGGGAACAAGCCACATGTGTGTCTGCTGGCTCCATCCTAGCTACAACTTCTTCTGCTTCTTCTTTCTCATATGGCATGGCAGCCTCATCTACCTCACCGTCGACAATGTCAGTTACATCTGCGTCCTCTTTCACCTTTTTAATGTCCTCAGCGATGTCAGCTACGTCAGCGTCCTCTTCCACCTTTGTATTATCATCAGCAATGTTAGCAACCTCAGTTTCCTCTTCCACCTTCGTATTATCATCAGCAATGTTAGCATCACCAGTTTCCTCTTCCACCTTTGTATTATCATCGGCAGCGTTAGCATCATCAGTTTCCTCTTCCACCTTTGTATTATCATCAGCATTGATAGCATCATGAGTTTCCTCTTCCACCTTTGTATAATCATCGGCAATGTTAGCTACACCAGTTTCCTCTTCCACCTTTGTAATGTCCTCGGCAGTGTTAGTTACATTGGCTTCCTCCTCTGCCTTTGTAATATCCTCAGCATTAGCTCCATAGATTTCCTCTTCCACCTTCCATGCCTCCTCTGCTTCAGCTATCTCACGAAATCTGCAAGCTGCATACGCGTCTGATGTCTCCATTCCCATAACTACTTTATCGAATTCTTTCTCGAATTCCTGATTCTCATTTGACATGACAGCCTCACCTGCCTCCTCCTCTGCCTTTGTAAGGTCCTCAGCTTTAGCTCCATGGTTGTCCTCTTCCACCTTCCATACCTCCGCTGCTTCAGCTGCCTCACTTAATCTGCAAGCTGCATACGCGTCTGCTGTCTCCATTCCCATAACTGCTTCCTCGAATTCCTCATTCTCATTTGACATGACAGCCTCAATTGCCTCCTCCTCCAACCTCTGAGTCTCCACAGTATTGTCAGCTACTTTGATATCCTCTGACACTTCCCTATAAACGTCAAAACAAAATGGGCAACCAAAACGGCGAGTAAAATTACAAAAGTGCCTATGCAGCAGTAATGAATAACACAAGCCTACAAACCATGCCCTCTATACAAAAAAAAAAAAAAAGCGTGCAGCTTTATCTTTCCACAACAAGAAAAGCATCCCAAAGCCGCCCCACCCTCAACCAGAAGAAAAAGAATGCCAAAAACAATAGTTTGAGAAGAGATTGACATGAAATTAAAAGAAAAAAAAGGAACTAGAGGAAACATCAACAAGAAAGTGTCGCTGAAATTATTCCACTTTCTAGTTCTCATCTTTTTGCCCTTTCATATAATTGAAGTAAAGCAGGCAATTACTATTCACCAAGAACCAACCTGTAAGTAGGTGTAACAGAAGGAGAGGGTGGCTTCTCTTCCGCTTCGTCACAGTGTACGAGAGACTGTGTATCATTGCCGTCATCTCTTCCGGCGAGTGAGATGTGTTCGACGGCGGAAGGCGAGGGAGGATCATCTGAAGGGTTTGTCATTCTTGTGGTGAAATCGAACTTCCGATTGCGAAATCGGGAAGCATCAGCATCAATTGTGATTTTGGGGTTTTTTTTTTTTTTTGTCCTCCCCTTCGGCTTTTTGATGTAAGTATATGAATGAATGTACAGGCATTTAAAATTGGACCGAGCCCATTTATTTTGGGCCAGCTAATTTCCATCTATTTCAACGAGTATGATTTAAAAAAAATTAAAAAATACGCAGCAGCAACAACAACAAAAATATTTAATTTATTAAATAGGGTCTGCTATATGTATCATATAATGTCGTTGTACCCTATCAATAACCAAATTTTTTGATATATTGTCGTTAACCAGAAGATCCCGTTCTACAACTTCAATGAATGTTTTCTTCGATCTCCCTCTTCTTCTTTTAATAGGATTCCATTCTATTTGATCTAACCTCTTCATTAACGCATCCAATGGCATTCTTTGGACATATCCAAACCACCTCAAAAAAATTTCTACCATTTTTTCACTAACTATTATCACTTGTATATGACCATTAAAAATCTTATTTCTTGTATGACCGTATATCAATTTCAACTTCCTCATCTTGGTTACCGGACTTTATGTTCATGTTTTCCTTCAAAACCCAACATTAACTAACTAGTGATAAAAACAAAAGAACTAATTAGTGATGGCTTAAATATAGAATGCAGTAAGAAAAAATGAATAAACCAGCCTCCACGATTCGGTTTCATCGTTTTCTTCGATTTATTTTGCAGAATTATTGTCTTTCAGACAATACATCATCAGTTTTGGATGATTACTACATTAAGAAATAATATTTCTAAAGCAAATTTATAAGAATATGGTATGCTTTAGTGTTTAGATGATCAAACCTTTATTAGTGATTGAAAACAATGTCCATATGATTTAGAAATATTTACACCTTCACGTATTCTAAAGCTTTTTTTGGGCCATGCTAGTACAAACAGTTGTGTTTAATTGTTATGAAGCTTAATATATATATATATACAAATATTCTTTTTTAAAGAAAAATTATCTATCACCCAATATATTTTTATGAAGTAATTATATTGGAAAATTCATTACAAGTCCTTTATAAGGAACTTAATTATCATGAGGTCCCACAAAATCGCATAATTAATCTAAGGTTCCACAAGAAATCGCATAATTAATCTCAGGCCCCACAAAATTGTTATGCATACTCATTCAGTTGTTATCGGCAGCTCAAAAGTTGTTATTGAACAAGAGTTGTTACACATGCTCATTTAGTTGTTATAGTTAGCTACAAGTTGTTATACATGCTCATTAAGTTGTTATCGCCTGCTCATTCAGTTGTTAGTGACTGAGAATTCAATAACAACTTTTGATCAGACGATAACAACTGTTTGGTTACGATAATAACTTAATGAGCATTCGATAACAATTTCGTATAAGGGATTTGAAATTAATTACGCAATTTTGTGAGACCTCATTTTAATTAAGTTTCTTACACGGGACCTGTAATTAATTATCCCTTATTATATTTAGAAAGGATTGAACTTGCAACCTCACTTAAAAAACACTTAAGGGAATCTTTAGCAATATATAGTTTTTACATATCTCCTGTTCTAATTATAAGATCAAGTTGACCTTTTTTGTGGAAGTTAAGGAAGCAAATTAGACCGCTAAATTATAATATATGCTACATGTTATTATATTATATATTAGTTTATAAGTATAATTTAAATTGATTTATTTTACGTCCTTAATTTTTTCAAAAAAATCAACTTGATCTTATAATTAGAACTTCGAGTGGTGTGTGTGCAAGTTTCTTCTAACTTAAACTAACCAAACCCATCTCTCCTGGAGACCGAATGAAGAAACTAGATTTGATTTTTTCGGAAGGCTAGAGAAGAGAGAGTTCAGAATCATTAGCTAGCTCGAACTTTCTTTCTCTGGATAAAGTAATTGCTCTTCATTTTTTAAGCCCTTAATATATTTTCCTTGAACTTTACAAACAAAATTCTGCACAGAGGATAAAATTATAACGATCTTCGACATAACACACAGGTTTCAGGCTTGGATTTGGCATTCCTAAAGCATCAGACAAATTGCTTCAGAGACTCTGTAACAACCAACCTCCCCCGTGTGTTCACCGACATTTTAAGTTCGCTGATCTCTATTTCAATATCCTGCAAGTTAAAAAGCATTAATCTCCTAAGCTGTTAATATAACTGGCAATATGACATGCATGGGAACACAATGAGTTCACAACAAGAAGCACAGCCACATTGGCGAGAATGTGACAAGAGGGCATCTGTAACTCATCAATGAGCTTCACGTGCTTCAGCATAACTAAAGTGGTCTTTATTACATTCAGATAATGCTCACGGAAAAAATAAAATTAAAAATAAAAAAATCAAAGTTTGTGAAGGCTCATCTTTTTGTGTATTATTAGTCAAAAAATGAAAGGCAAACCCAACTTATGGGGTTAAGTAAACTATTGCCTCCATAAATTGCACTATAGTATCTCTGAGTTTGTGCCTCTGCATCTCTTCACTATGGTAATTTGTTATGAGGAAGCTTATATTATATCCCTGCAGGTGAAGCAGCAAGAAAAGTAGTTCAGATGCTACTAAATAAATTACATAAGTTAAAGTTGTCTTCCACCAATTGCATCAGCAAATATTGACACTTCACACTTGCTAACAGATTGTAGAGTACAAAGTGCGTCTGCATCGCTGCAACTTGTATTCAGTGATAATTGGTCTACATCAGGATCATAACATCGTCTGAAAGGAAATAGCTCCACCGTTTTGGAATTAAGAAAAATACTTGAAATGCACTAAAGATTAGCTCAGTCTTTCTATGCACACAGGAACATGCAGTGAGGCTGTGCCATTCAGATGCCTCTTCACTAAACTTCTTTTCTCCCCCTCCTTTACTCTCTCTCTATTTCTCTCTCCCAAACTTATTACCAACAAAAGAGAAAAGGGTTAACTACACATTATTTTTTACATGAGCAGCTGTATCTGCACGGAATTAGTTGTTAGGTGTCGTTGCCTCTTTGTAATGTGCATGCCCTATGCCCTTGAAGTCATTTTTCCTTGACAAGGAACCAAGGTTTGAATTAGAGTAAAGAGGCCAATTTCTGTGGCAATATGCAGTCTTAGCAGTAGTATGCCGTATTGAGGAGGAGACAAGGTAGCCATTTCAAGTTGTATGGTTGCCTCAAAAGCATTACTATGCACTGTAAAGGTGAAAAGCCAATGTCTAATTTTGATCAATATATACAAGCCTGTACTGCCATTCTCCCCAAAACTTGGAAGGCCTCAGCTCTCATGGACAAAAAACTAAGAAATTTCTTGGTCAGATTGTTTTCAATTTCATCAGCCTGCTTAACCCACACAAGATGTGGTTATAGTTAAAAAAAGGTGAGGACAAGTTACAGTCAACGTTATTGTGTGTGTAAAGGTCAAGAAAGATAATTTGATCCTAAGGTCCATTGAATGGTGAAAAAATACTGCCTTCTGGAGTGGCACAAGCCAACTGAAGTCAAACAAAAGATATCTTGACAATATGAAACTAAATTTATAAACTCCTTCAAGATGCTCTAGTTTCAGGCTATAAAGAATATAGCTACCCAAACAATGTGTTCTCAACCAAACATGTTTGAACTTCGGGCAACAAAATTCCATAGACTCAATAAATTAGTCCTGCAAAGTTGAATGTTACCTCCTTCAGAGTAATTTAGACTGACAACATTTGATCAACTTTCATTCATTTAGAAATCAGACTGATTTCATCATCGTTTGGGTCCACTTATGCCTCTAAATTGGTTTCTCAACTTCCATCATTTGGCCAGTACCCTTTTATGTACAGTACTTTTCAACTCTTTCTAGACATTTAAACCATTTCATTATTTGCAGCCAACATTAACCATCGTTAGCAGATACGTCACAAGAAATATTTTCAAATTAATTGATATTTGATAGTATCAAATTTTACCTTATGACTCATACGCAGTGAATTTATAGATGTTTCTATTAAGCACTTCTCAGACTCATTTCGACAGATCAAAACCTGCAACAGTTGCAGACATTTTGTAAGCAGCAGTGATGAAGAACAATATTAGTCAACGGAACATCATTTAGAAAGGGTGAAGATAAAAAGTAAGAACTAAAATTTGATAACTATAATGACCAACAAGAGGTAGCTAAGTCCAGAAACCACAAAGCCATTGCCAAACATGTTTAATCTGAGCAAAGTTGCCAAGATGTCAGAATAATTTGATTAAAATCTAAAAGCACTGATAGATTTGATAAAAATGAAGCAACTGAACAAATAATAGCAGGCCATCATTCTCGTTCTCAACATAAAAGACCTTAACCCATACAACCTCAACATGAGACCAATACAAAAGTAAAGGGTTATACGCGGACAACTCGGACACCCTCTCACTTCACTAAGTCTGCGCTGAAACCAAATAGAGTGTTGTTTACAATTTCAGAAATTGCGAGACCTATAAATGAGAATTGAGGCAAATTTCAGAGCACACAGAAGCTCAAAAGGAAGAAATGAAGCATACAAGTTAAGTGATTATTGTACTGGAGCTGACTTTAGAACGTAATTTTGTTCCAAAAAATGTAATAAGATAGACCTTAGAGGAGTTGGCAGGAGTTCAGGGCTGATCCTGCGCAGAAATGAAGAAAGAACTACAATCTTCATGCAGGAAAATATTGCTTTACTGGCTGTAACAGAAAATCGTGCATCGATGAATCATATTATGGAGATTGCATGTCCAGAGAGAGGAGTATCCAAAACCAAAAATGTGAATACTTTGTTATCCCTTTAATCACTCCAGCACTCAGAAGTCGGAATGAGTTAGCTTTATTGTTAAATTAGTTCTGTATCAACTTTGTTTACAGAAGAAGCATTCAGCTCCAGAGAGCAAAAGGGAGACAGGAAAAAGAAGTAAAAATTTTTGTTCATACTTTAGTTCAACCTCTGGCTCCTGACATGGAAAGTTCTGCAACCAATATGAAGACATAAAAAAACTTGTTATTATCACCCAAAAAAAAATAACATGTTATATAAGCTGGTTTTGCTGGGGCTAAAGTAACAATTCAATGACATAAGTTGAACCATGAGAAGCTGCATTCAATGTTATAATAGAAGAATCGATGATGCCAATATTAATCTAAATCTCTTAACGCAATAACTAGTGTAAAATTATCAGCCTTTGAGAGAAGATCCAAACATATAGAATTGACTACTACTATTGTATGAAAAATTCACAACTTCCACAACAATGCGAACCTGCAAGCACATTGCAGCCTAGAGTGTGTTCCTTATGCAGGTCAAGTATAACCTTAATGTGCTAGCCTGAACATCAGTCCATATACAACCGAAAGGATAGAGAACTAGCAAAGTGATCAAACCATAATTATCATCATGATTTGCGGCAAAGAGACAGTGACAAACTGAAACACGATTACGAATCAAAATTCAGAAAAAGAAAATGGATTAAACCATAAGCGATAAGATAGCCAATCAGCAAAGGCGCCTATAATCTTCGATGCATCGATCAATGAAGCACTGTTTGGGGATCTTATGAATACAAATTCTAGAGACTTGTTGTATGATTGATCAACAATGACATATAAAATATTCAAAACATTGTCGACCCGTCAGGATGGCCGAGTGGTCTAAGGCGTCAGACTCAAGTTCTGGTCTTCGAAAGAGGGTGTGGGTTCAAATCCCACTTCTGACATTTTTGTTCTAAAAAGCTCGTGTTTTTTTGACACGTACATGTATAGGTCTATTTGGCTACATACTTTTTTTCCCCCAAAAGTATACCCACAGCAAGCCGTCATGAGACTAATCCTCCGTTAGTCCGTCCCTAATGTCAGTGCACAAAGCGGTAGGGGACTGGCCAAGTGGGTTCAAATCCCACTTCTGACATTTTTGTTCTAAAAAGCTCATATTTTTTTGACAAGTACAAGTACAGGCCTATTTAGCTACAAGCTTTTTTTTTTGTTTCTCAAAGGTATCCCCACAACAGGCCGCCATGAGACTAATTCTTCGTCCCTACTGTTAGCGCACAAAGCGATAGGGGCCATGAGACTAATTCTTCGTCCCTACTGTTAGCGCACAAAGCGATAGGGGACTGGCCAAAGAGTTTTTTCTATTCACAAGAGTTGGGGATTGAACTCCCAACTACTTGCTTAAGGGATGAGATGCTGAACCATCACACTAACCCAACTTAGTTGGCTACATACTTTATTAACTAACAAGAAAACTCTCTTTATGTTGACCTATGGTTTTTATGAGAGATAAAAACAAAAAGCTTTTTTTGACCGTACAGGTACAGGCCTATTTGGTTACATGCTTTATTAACTAACATACGTTGACCTATGGTTTTTATGAGAGATAAAAACAAAAAGCTTTTTTTGACCGTACAGGTACAAACCTATTTGGTCACATGCTTTATTAACTAACAAAGCATAAACTCTCTTTACTTTGAACTATCATTTCTATGAGAGATCAAAATGACGGGACAAGAGAGTTTCTTTCTCTAAAGCGTGTGCAACTTTCTACTGTGACTTGATTCATTTTAGTAAACCCGGTGATCTTTTTATTTTTCAATTTTATTTCTGCTTTGGTTCATCATCATATAGCTCGTCATGATCCTGTCGTCTTGTAGTAAAGATTAGCTTCAAATTTGTTCAAAGCATTACCTATTTCTCCGTGCCTTTTACTCTGGCTTTATTCATGCTTCTAAAGTCCAATCTTTGATCAACCTTCACTGGCATCTTCGGGGCATGGTTTCAATTATTCAACAACACAGAAATCATTATGTTCTTTATTTTTAGCATGAGTTAGATCGATCATTTCTTCTTCATCATGGTTCATGGAGGTTGCAAGAGATGTTTTGTGTTTTTTCACCTTAGGTCCCAAATATCTCAATCACTCAAGTTTTCATTTCTAATATATCAGTATGGATTTTTGTACTTGGTTTGCCATTAAATTATTACACAGAGACAATGGCTAGAAGATTAGCAACTTGTTTTGGCAATTACATATCGTATGATCGCTTAAGTGCCGTTAAATGGAAGGGCTTAGGATCAAGATTCAGTTTCCATCACATCGGAAGATAACTCCTCTACCGCCCTTTCAATTACAATCCGGTGAAGAAGTTCAATTGAAATTTCTTGTGGAACACGCCTAGAGCCGGGAATTCGGGCCGGCCCTTTTAAGCCCGAGTTCGATGAGGGACGGGCTTTGATTTTGGGGGCAAAAAAAGGGGAACAGGCTTAAACGGGTTAGCCCGTCGTGCCGCGGGCAGCCCGTTTAAGCCCGTCTAAGTTTGCTTTTTTTTTCAGGTAATAAAAATTAAAAATGCAAATTGTACTATGTTATTATGTATTAGTTTATTTTGTGGTTTGTGAACTATTTTTTTTAAATGTGTTGTATCATGTGGACATTGTGTCCTTAATTATGAAACATTCTAATATTCTATGTAGTTATGATGTATGACTTCTAGTTGTGGTGTATGACTTCTAATTCTAGACTTGCTGCTTATAGATCATATTTATGTTTTTTATTTATGGTTGGTCCATTGTTTTTTTATTGTCTAATATTTGGAGTAATGAATGATTGTTTCATGTCACATGCTCTTCTTTTCTTTTTCCATTTTTTTGACTACTTTTTTCTGTTCTATTTAATATCATTTTTTTGAATTGTGATATATCTTTGCTTTTGTTATCTTTATCTAGTAATTAATTAATTATTTGTGTAACACTGCCAATTTTCTATTGTTAATTGAGAAACCACATAAATTTATCATGTTCTTCCCGTTTAAGTTTTACATATACCATTTTTGACAAATTATGTCACTTGACTTTGCTGCACAATTTATATTCAATTACCCATATTTGTTTCTTTAATTCTTTCACAGTGCAATTTCATTTATTAAAGAAAGTCAAAGCCTTTCACTAAAATATTAAAAAAAAGGTAAAAGCCCGCGGCCCGGCCCGAGCCCGACAACTTAAGGGCCAGACTTCATTAAAATGGTACTTTTTTGTTCACGGGCTTAAACGGGCTTAGCCCGTTTAAGCCCGGCCTGCCCGGATTTCCAACTCTAAACAAGCTTTACAAATTTGAAAGCGGTACGGTGAGTTCACACACTCTCATAGTCGGTGTACTTCTTCAGGATTGTCATCTGTCTCTTCAAGTCTATCTTTTGAAACACATGTTATGGGCCCTTGTTTAGCTCATGTTTTGTTAATGGCTGAAACTTGCTGCGTAAAAGTTATGGGCTTTCAATTTGGGACTTATCCAAATCCATTTCCTCTAAGCAAACAGCTCTTTATGACTTTATCAAGGGTCATTCTCTAAGTTCAAACCTCAAAGTCAATCTTTTACATACAATGAGTCTAACTTCTTTGCCCAGTTATGCTCCACAAACTATAGTAGAGATAAAAAACAGAAACTTCAACCTTCTGATATGAAATGCTTTGTAGCTAAACGCCATAAATTTCATCATCATGATAGTACTAATCATGATGATCTTTGCAATCTTTGATCTGAACATAGGGAGCATTTAATTTCTGATCATTCTCCTATTCCTCAACCCACAAATAGGAAGCATAAGTTTCAGCCTATGCAATTATGTGTTGACAAATCTCAAGTGAAGCTATTTATCCCAAGGAAACAGACCAAATCTGTTGAGATGTAAAACAATCATTGTCCCAAGTCTTCAACAAACCAACATTTAGGATTCTTTAGGCGACACAAACAACGAATAGAGGAACCACGTCAGAGAAACATCTTTCTTGGGTAAAGCTGCGAATGAGAATCATTTCTTAATTAAACGTTCCAAGCTCATACCACTAGGAGGAATAATTATTCAAGACTTTTCTGTGAGAAATCGAAGGCGTTCGTGGAATGATTCTTATTTGAATGTTCTGCTTCTGGCGAAGCTTATGCCAAAAAGCTCCGTACATGCTCATGATAATGATAGGGACCTCTAAGTTTTTTAGCAGGTACTTAGAGGTCCATCTTGTAATGCTGCTCCCTCATATAATTCAAAGATATATTATATTTTAAGTTGTGTTTGTGTGTGTTATCTTTCTTGCAGGTAGTTTATTACTTATAAGGGCTTTTCAACTCTTTTGGAGTTCTTTGGTTTGCAAGCATATCCAATGGAAGGGAGTTTTCTTTTACACCAAGGGTGCAAATTTCTGCAGGCTTCAACTAAGTTTGAAGTTCCTTTACGGCATTTCTCTTTTCATCCTTCGATTTAGAGCTAAAAAATGGCAACTAAATTGCATGCCTCGGTTTTCAATATCCTGAATAGTTCGTTCTCCATTTTTTAATGAAGAATACGATACTCTAAGGGCCTTCATCATGTTGATCATGTTGCTCATTTCTCATAAGCCCATCATCGAAGATTATGGGTGTGTTTGGATTACCGTTTGGAGAAGTGACTTTTTTTAGAATGACTTTTTTTAGAAGTGACTTTTGGATAAAAGTCATTTGTATGAAGTGATTTATGTTTGGATTTGTGATGATAGAAGTGACTTTTTTTCAATCTGACTTTTAGAAACATGTTTGGATGATTATATTGAAAAGCACGTTTAGATGAAAAATTACTAAAAAGGGCATTATTTTCATTAAATAATACATATATAATATGCATATATTCTTATTAAAGGCTTAGTTTTCCCCTTATTTTCAGGAAAATAATTTTAAAAAATAATATTTTTTGCTCAAAAGAATATATTGTGGGAGAAAGTAGTTAGAAATTGTTGTGGTAAATTTTTGGAGATAAAAAGAAAATTTTAGATTAAAAGAAATTATCTTATTTGAGAATTTTAGAGGTCTAACAGTCTAATTTTCCTACTCACTTTATTAAATAATACATAACAAAAGGCGTGGGACCCACCAGAAGTCAGAAGTCAAAAGCCAAAAGTAACTTTTTTTTGCTTCTGACTTTTGCCGTTACAGAAGTCATTTTGGACCAAAAGTCATTCAGAAAATAAGTGCAACCAAACATTTTTTTTTTCCAAAATGACTTTTACCTTTTGGGATGTACTTCTAGGATCCAAAAGTAGGATCCAAACACACCCTATAGCTATTTTAGCTTTTTTGTGTTTGTTCCAACGAAAGCCCAATCTCTAGGCCCATTAATGATCCAATCATATTTGTATTATAAAAATTTGAATTTTGAATTTGAATGGGCCTCATGTATGTTAAAACTTATATGATTGTATGTCTTTTTATCTGGCTATAAATATATATTGACTTTTTATTAAAAAAAAAACTAACAAAGCATAAAAAGTTTTTATATATGTACATTTAATTGTTTGGCTGTGTTTGTTTTTACATGCCATTCAGCCTTAGAATGTAAAGTCCGATTACATTAAATCTTGTAAAGTCTGATGAAGATGAAAGATAGCAACGTTAACATAATCATTGACAAAAAAAATTAAGAATATGATCACCACCACTAAACACCAATCTTCACTTTCAGCCACCTTCCACCATTAGCCACACTGTCCTATTGCGGATCTCCATCCTACTTTGTTATCAGCCATGTCCTCCTTTGTTGCCAGCTGTTTCTCTCCCACCAGCCATTGTCCACCACCATAATTTACATCCTCAGTTCAACACCTCATTGTCTTTGGAAGGACATTTTTATCCTTTTGACCGTATTTTTATTTGATTTAGAACTGAAAAATAAATACAACACATAATTGATCTAACATTATAAGGTCCCACTAGATCTCTCGGGGTTTCGACTTCGAGTCCTAAAGGATAAGTTTGTGTTGGGAGAGAAATCACGAACCCCAAAACTAAAATAGTTAGTTACTTGAATGTTTGGTAATAGGATTTAGAAAATGTGTTGATTGCGGTTCATGTATAAAAAAGAAATGTTGGTTTTCATATTTAAGCAATAGCCACTACTAAGCCAAAAAAAAAAAAATCAACAGCCACTACATGTGTTATATGATATTCATTTCCATCGATGCTCTGAGAAGTAACCAAGCAAGTATACATATGCCAACAAAACAGCTATAAAGTAGTGGCAGTGTACGGGGTTTTAAAGTGCTACCGCTGGTGAACGTTTTCGCAAAAGCACATTTTCAAGGGGTCCTGCAACAAAAGAGGTTATGTGCAAGAGGAAGTACAGCAAATTTTCTGTGTCGAGTTTGTTGTAAGAAACCTGAAACAATTATATGCATAAGCTATTGTCGTGGTCAAAAAATGGACAACAATGAAATTAAAGATATTTTATATAGTTTTTACTTTTCTTTAATGGATTACAAAAATTGAAATACAACGGGTCACTAGCAATCTGATAACGTATGCTGGGACTACACAATGACTAACAAGAATGGAAATAACAAGATGAATACAGAGAAATATTGAATAAAACTAGACTAAAAACGAGAATAACAACAATAAGAACTTCCGTAAACAAGATCACTTCTGAGCTATGGAGAATGTTTGTTTTCTTCAGGAGAGTTCAGGTGGTCTTCTCTGATGGGTTTTTCCTCTTTTAGTCCTCTGTTCATTTGAAAATCCGTTCCCCAGAACGTGGGGAGGTGGTTCCACTTTTTTCTCCCCATTATCTTCTCATTATCGGGCCCCTTTTGCTGAGTTTGCTGGGGGTTAGCTTCAAAGGGCGACATCTTCAGATCCGAAGATGAATCCTTCCTCCAACTGCCACGTGGTCTTTATTTGAAAGGTACCTGTTACTTGGTTTTGGGTATATCCGTTAGTGGAGCGGGCTTCTCATAAAGTGGCGTCGCTTGGCCCAGGATGGCTGCTTGGTGGGTAGACTCAGGGCAGACATGTTTCGTGGTGTGGGCTTGCCCTTGTGGACTTGCCTCTGAGGCCCGAGAGGTGTGTCTTTGCTCTTGGAAACAGAAGCCCAGGAGGTGTGTCTTTGCTTTTGGAAACAGAAGTTTTGAGGCGTACAGCTATTATTGTGCATGTAGGTGAAATTGGCATGGTCTAGGAGTGGCCGGGAAATGTTAGTAGGCAATGTTATTTTGAAGGCAATGAGTAATGGTGAAATAGAGTTTTGGGATGCAGGTTTAGGCATGCTTTTCATGGGCAAAAGTTAAGTGCTGGAAGGGCATGATTAAGATTCGGAGGGACGCACCGTACATGTTGGGTGTTCCCAATTCATTTTTTTTTTTTTAATTATTCATCATCCTGATCAATATTAGGGAAAGTAATTCTACTTCTCTTCGAGTATATACGCAATTGAATCTTTGAGCTTCTTAATTCTTCGTATATTGATTTATACCATAGTTGAAGATTGAAAAAATAGAGGATGTCTTAATTGATACAGGGGTATTGCTTCCTTCACAAATGTCAACAGTCTCATACTCGAATTTTGCATACGTTAGTTTTGCGTTTACTTGGACATCAAATCATCCTAAGCAACGGCAAATGGTAAATTCAATCATCCACATAGCTTCAGCAAACAACCAGCAATTTACAAACAGAAAATGAGGCACAGCCAGCTCATTGGCTGGCAGAATTTCCAATATAGATCGACTTGAACAACACAAATAAGTCCACCACCCAGATACAATAGTTAGTTCATCTACTTCAAAATTTAACATCGACATATGTAATTCTACATACACCAAAAACAAAACAAATAAGCTGCAATCATAACAAAGCCTCATCAGGCAAAAAAGTATGATAACACATCTCTTATCAGTAGCAAATACCTTATTCGAAGAACAAGCATAATCAAATCCTAGAATACAAATAGATCCAAATATGTATCTACCAAGCAAAAGACCAATACCAAAACATACACTAACAAGTTCAATCTTAAGATTTTCTAAAACCTCGAGCAATCTAATCTCAGCAAAAATCTGAGAAAAACAATCCTATAAACTCAAACCCCAACACCCCCACCTGTCATCCATCAGTACCTCCTCGAGTAACGCTCCATAAACCGACCCGAAGGGCACTCATATGCCAGGTGACCTCGGCCCCCGCAATTGTGACAAATCATTAAGGGTCCCATGCAATCCCTACTCATGTGACCCACTTGCTGGCAGTTTCTACAAACCACGTCACGGTACCCACTACCACGACCACCCCCACCCCCACCCCCACTGCGGTCTCCAAGAAGATTGGATTTTGGACACTGCCTAGCCACATGCCCAGAAACATTGCATAGGTTACAAATGGGGTCATTAGGACAATCACGAGCCAGGTGGCCAGTCTTCCTACAGTTGTTACATGCCTTCTCATTGGTACAGTCTGCAGCAATGTGCCCCTGCTTATAGCAATTATTACACAACCTCAAGTCCCCTGGAGGCAATGGAGGAGCAGTGCATTCTCTGGCACGATGTCCAGCTTTACCGCAGGTATGGCAAATGCCCTCATTTGGACAGTTGTTTGCCATGTGGCCAGGTTCTCGACAATTCCAGCACAGCGATTTCGTTGTGCATTCAGAAGCAATGTGCCTAACAAAGTATTCAAAAGCAAAGCAATACATATTAGCCACAGAAGTCCAAGGGTATGATAATAGATACAATCATACTAGGTAAATGACATTCATGAAGTCTGCCATAAAAAAATAATACTATCCTTTCTGCTTTGAAATTCAAAACGGTAGATTAGGAAGACGGAATTCTATACTTGGTAGATGGGAAGGAGAGAAGAGGGAAATGAAGGGGGATTCAAGTTCATGGACAAGTTCCTTAACTTCCCTGCCCTTAAAACTTCCACACCAAACATAACCTAGAAATATATTAAATCAATTCATACAAAAAATTATCAAAGAACCCAGCAAACGCCAAAAGATTTTGAAGCAATGGCTTACTACAATCTAACTCAGGCATGTGAAGCAACCAATGATGAATTAGCTAAAGGTCACAGTAGTACGTAGAGGCAAACATGTCAAAAAGACAGAAAATATCAACACAAATTTCAATTAATTAAACAAGCTGCATTGTTCAGCATGATTCACTATCCATGGTTAATAATCTAGCCTGGCAATTCATAATTTAAATTTCTATTAGATAAACATGTCAGATTATAACTCTAGTAAAACAAAGATCAGGAAATGCATGGAAGCATCAGATAGCAATGAAATACATAATTTCCTAGCCAAGTCACTTTAATTGGGCCACTATCAGATCATAAACCCCAGCCAACAATGAAAACCAACTTCAATTCCTGTAATCACATTTTGAAATCATTTTTCACAACCCGAATCCTTACTTCACAGCAAGAAGAATATCATTGAACCAATTGATCAATTACTAAGATACAGAGAATAAGTTACTTACCCAGGTAGGCCACAATTGTGGCAGATTGCAACATTAGGACATTCTCTAGCATAATGGCCCGGCCTTTTGCAGTTTTTGCACAAATTGTCTCGGCTGAAAGAAAAATCACATACAGGTTGCAATTGCGCCATATAGTTCATATATTCTAAATAAAAAGGCTTGTCATAGGACTTCTAGAACTTATGCAGTCAAAATCACTAAAACACATTCATGAGATTTCAAAGCAACAGACACAGGAAGAAAGAAGGTAGATTATTCAAACATAACATAAAAATTAATATTCTAATTAATATCCTATATAAGTTCCAAAGACCAGAATTGATAAAATATCACAAAAAAAGTCAATTCACAGTATCGATTCCCCCACTAATAAAAAATAAATCTATAGATACTGCATGTAACGGAGCTCCTTATAGCTACAGAATTCTGTCTACACAAGAAAGCTATAACAACTGTAAAATCCACGATAACCCTCGCCAGGTCAAACCAAAAACGTTAGATATTAGAGAAGATGACATATATATCCAAGGCCCCTTCTATAAATCATAGTTTCAATCATCTTCATCCTCCCTAACCAGAGCATATAGTAGACGACGGAACAGTAAGTAAATAGTTAAAATCTAAAAAGACCTGAAGCCCCTGCGTGAATCTCTCCGGTAAGGCGCATCACGATATGAAAATCGATCAGACCGGATCTTCCGATCCATTGGGCTCCTGCT